>OZ010793.1:266217828-268626761 GCA_963932465.1 Maratus speciosus
TGAAATTCCTATAAAAATGAAGAATCTGCCTTTGTTACTTTATTTTGGTAATATTAAATAAATAATTAACCCACTAATTTTCTAGTATATTTGAAATTTCCGCTTCTCCCGCCCCCCCCCCACCCCTGTCCTCTCCGGTATAAAATTCTATCATCCCTAACAGTTTTAAAATTTTTACAAAAAAAAAAAAAATCAAAACTATGTTTTAATATAAAACAATTTTATATCTTTTTATTGAAAAATAAAATAAAATCTGTTTTTTAAATAAACCTTCAGAAAAGTAGATTTACACATTTCAAGTAACTGCAACATTTCATCCCAAGGGTCGAGCGAATTTTTCCTGTATTTTTTAATTTGCTAAAGTATTCATTAAAATTTAAATGTGCATATAAATTAATATAATTAAATTAACATTCATATAATAAACTGAAAAAAATAAACGCAATAAAAAAATTTACAATAGATTTATGTGACGATACGTGAAAATTAAAGTAAAACTTAATAAAACTACTTAACCCGTTCGGGACCATGGTTGCATATATGCAACCTGAAAAAGAGCATAAAGAATTTGTTTTAGGCACCATTAAAAAAAATAATAATAATAACAAAAAAAATAAAAATAAAAAAAATGAGTTAATTTAGTTTAGTTAAAATTTTGTTAAATTAAATATTTAGTTTCTTTAATTAGAGCATTTTTTTGATTGATTAAGAAAAGGTAACTCTTTTTTTAAAAAGTGGTGCCAACCGAATAAAATTTGCGTAAAAGCCTCCGGTCTCGAAGGGGTTAATAATAAAATTTATTTGTAAGTAGGTAAAATATACTTTTCAAATAATCAGGAAACTTAAAACCCTCTAAGTGTTTGGGGCGTATTATTCCGTTCACTAAGCTCCAGGTTTCACAGCAATACAAGCAATATTTAAAATAATATAATTCTATAGATTTATGGAATTTTAAATACATTGAAGAATTATTAATACTCTTAAGGATTACATTCATATTTGTAATTGAGTTTTTTTTATAATGTTGAAAGAATCATATTTTATTAGCATTTAAAACAAAATGCAAAGAAAACAACATTACAATGTTACCCTTTTGCAAGACGCTCGGAGGGTTAAAACATTAAATGGGGTTTCCCAGTTGATTGAATTTCCCAGACATGCATGTTGCTAGAATTTAGTATATATATATATATATATATATATATATATATATATATATAAACTGAACTTTAAATATGTACTTTTTAAAATAAGGTCAAGTTTTAATATTATTTTTTATGTAAACGAAAAAGGCAAGGGAAAAATTGTAAAAACAAATAAAAATATATATAAAAATAAAAAAAATATCCCCAACTCTTAACCCCCCCCCCTCCTTCCGCGAATTAAAAAAATGAAATTGGCAGTGTTATGTTAATTAGAATGTTGCAATATATAAACACTGACAATTTTGGGTCAGTGCGGAAATTAGATTGACTTTAAACCCGATTACTCATGTTGGGCTAATACCGGCAATATCCACTGTCCAACTTCAAACTGCTAGTTCTCAAAAAGTCGCAATAAATCTCTTGGGATATGATTTTAGAAGACTCATTCTACATTTTGCACTATAAAAGTCCGAGGAACTCGGAAGGACTTTTATATATATCACTTTTTATGTACAAAAATGCCTTAAAACTACGTATTTTTTTTTAAATTCCTCTTTTTTTAAATTTGAGATTTTTGCAATCGAAAAATCAAATTAAATATGTAATTTAATGTTGTTTCAGAGAAGTGCAAAGAAAAAAACGAGAAACTATCTGAAATGGTCTTAGTTAGGGTGTGAATGCAGCGAATTTGCCTGAAATTCACGCAACAGCAGAAAACGCTAAAAACTCCTAACTTCACATAAGGAATGCTAATTCATGTGAGCTGATAAAAGCAAAATATAACAGAATATAAATCTTCAGATATTTCTAAATACTGTAGAATAGATTTCATTTCGAAATACGGAACTTCGATTTTCTGATTTTTGGCCACATAGTCGCGATTTGGGACCACTGTGCGGCGTTTTGGAATCTTTAAAGTAATTTTTCTCCAAATGACGTTTTTGGGCATAATGCTCACGATACCTCAAAAACTTCTAAATATGTTTTCATACAATTTTCAAAACATTATGTTTCATATTAATCTGTATAAACTGAACCTAAAATTTTGTCTTTATTGTTCAAAAAAATATTTTTTGGGTGATTATACTGTTGAAATTTTCAAAATTTTGCATTAACTGAATGCAAATTTGTATTAAAAATATAAAAATGCTTTAAATGCAAATTTATTTTGGTTCGGGTTAATTATTACAATCTGAAGTATTTTAAAATCATATATATTTTAAGATATTAAATGTTGAAAATAGTCTTTTATTTTTTTTCATTCCCGAGACCCCTTAATATTAAGGTATACTTTTCTATAGCTAGGCGCAGTTGATAAATCGCCAAATATTCTTTATGATTACAATACGAGTTATATCAACAATGGAATTAATTTCGCGTTATACCACGCTCTTCAAAAAATACCAACTGTCTCTGATACTACAATGATGGCATATTTTAAACACTAAAATTTAGAAAAGAAAATATAAATACAAAATAAAGTCTGAATTATTCTTTTTTTAAAATACGCTTTAATTTCTGTTAGAAAGGTTTGATTAGCACATTTGTTGATGATGACTACCTACTGAATCACGTCACCACAATTCACTACAATTTTCCGGCAGTGAACGCCATTAATCAAGTTTTAAATCTTCCACTAACTAAAATATTGCAATAAAATACATTTTAATTATACCTCTTTAATAAATAAAATAATGAAATCTAATTTTTGTTTCCGTGTTCAGAGAAGGTCCAACACAATTTTGCGCTGAAGAGCTTTCCAGAGCTTGAAGAGAAGTTTTGCTTTTTAAAGGTATGTCAATTTGTATCCCGGTTCAGATTACTAGACCCTCGTCTGGAACACCGCAAACTGGCAATTTACGGTCCGATGACTTTTATCCAAGACGTATTTAACGTATATTAAATGCTATTGCTGTACGCAGCAACATTTGGCTGGCGTCGAAGAGCAAACACGCAATCCTCCAGTTTCATCCTTTGCCAATCATGCCGTCACTCCTCTCAATAAAGTCAAAGATTACTAAAATTATTTTGAACAAAATATGCAAGAATTAAAATGAAGATTAGAATACTTCAAATGTTCTTTGTTTCATAAAACAATTTAAAAATATTTTAGAACATTTTCTTTGTGTTATAATTATGTTAAAATGGGTAATAAATAATACGTGATTTTCCTACACAGCCAAGAAAATGGAAGTTTTTAGAAAAAAAAGTAATATCAGATAAAATAATAATAATAATAGGGTAAGAAAGTTTGTATTTTAGACATCAATAAACTTGTTTTCAATTTTACAAAATATCTTCAAAAACTGTGCGAAACTATGCGCATGTCAGTATAATACATGTGAAATCTGCCTTTTAAAAAATAAGTTATCGTTTACTAAGTGCCTTTGGCAAAGCAATTACACCCTAGCAACAAAATGCAAAATTGTCAACATGTACTTTGTACCATACAAACAACTTGTAATTACGGGTTTATTATACTTGATTATATGTAATATTTCTTAGAAATCCCCTATTTTATTATATTTGACTGAACAGAATAATTTGCGACCACATAAACTCCCAGTCTGTATTTTTGTTGAAGTATTTCAGAAAATGTTATTTGTTTGATAATCATATTTTAGGACACAGATGATAAGACCGCCTGCATTTCTTTAAAATTACTTGATTTATATTTATTCATTTATTAGTGTAAGCAGGCTTCGTAAGATTTGTTCGATATATAATAATATATCATTTTTACTTCAGACTTCTATTCATATTAAAATATGTATGCAAAACTACACATAAACATAAAGAAATGGCAAAACTTTCCGTAATTTCTGTTTTAAGAAATGTTGCATGGGGATAGATGTTATTTTATTAATGCAACAAAATATGTGATAATGCATTAATTCTTTCAAATAAATATTTCAAGAAAATAATTGTAAATAAACTTAAAAAAATAAATACCATGAAAATTGCATATACAGTGTAACCTCTGAATAACGGTTACCAGTGGCACCGATGAAAAGTGACCGCTATTCAGAGGTGGGTGTTATTCGGAGGTTTAATTTAAAAAAAATCACAGTTACATAAATTTAAATAGAAATACACAATTATTTTAATTAATCCTCATTGTTTTAATACATTAAATAAATCAGTGATTTGCAGTTCCTTTTTTCTCTGCAAATATTTTTCTCCAAAGAAATAATAGTATGAGTTGTTTTTCTGTACAACGGCATCATCATTATGATTTGATGCAAAATTTTTGATTTCACGAAGGTTCATAAAAAATTTGGTATATGTGTTAATATTGGAAATTTTAGGTGATTCTATAATCTCCTCCATATCCCCTTCCGCATCACTTTTCTTTTCCTCTCTCTTATCTTCCACCATTTGCTGTATGAATCAAATGTAGCAGAAAGTACCAAATATTTGTCCAGACACACAAACATACTGGCGTTCGTGGTAGTTCTACTTGATGTTCTAAGAATATTATCTAAATTTTCCCCATCATTATTGTCTTCATTTTCTATGTCTAGTTTTGGAAAAGATTAAGTGTTCAAGAGATTAAGTAACATTTTGTTGACATATTAAGTAAACTTTGTTTGATCTGTTTCAGATTTTGATTTGCAAATAAATATGAAATTGTACCAGAAACTGTTAAAAAAAAATTGCTTGTGACTTTTGAGTGGCCGTTGTTCAGAATTCCTTATTTAGAAGTTCATACTAATGTTAATGCTATGGAATGTGTTTGGTTCCATCAATATGTGGCCGGTATTCGGAGGTTGTCGTTGTTTAGAGGTGACCATTCAAGGAGGTTTCACTGTACTAATGTTATTTTTTAGATTATAAAGAATGGCCATGAAAATAAAGGAAATGTCGATTTATATCAGAAATATTAAATCATAAATCTCTAGTCAACAGACATTTTGTATCTGATAGGTAATAAACATTTTTTATGCATTTTTGCATGTAGAATCCGAATCTGCTATCATAAATTTTCTTCTATCACGTCAGGATTTTACAAAATTTTACAATTTAATTTTTTCATGCATGGTAAAATACGTGGAGAAATATTAATTCTAATTTACATTTTGTGGTTAAATTGTAAGGAAATGAATGACTATGTAGGTTAAAATCTTTATTTAGATACATTCTGAAAAACTATCAAAACATTCAGTACTGTCATGAAGTAAGACAGCATCCATGTTTAGAAAAACAACATTGCGGGCATTTGTCAAACAGCTTTGTGGTCGTATAACTTCATAGTTTGTGTTAAGTAATCAAGAAAACATTTTTACTGGTAAATATTATATTTTTGTCTGGATTTCAAACTCTCAGTATTTGTCAAATATTTCACTTTTGCTTTTACATAACTGCCCTGTATCTAATAAATGTGATGTGATTGAGAAAATCTGATAATTTCACTGAATTCAGCACCCTAAAATTGGTTAAATGCACTCTATTTATGAGCCAGATACAGAAAAAAAAGTTAAAATTTGTTGACAAGTGAATCTTTCCATTCCAGTGACGATTCAAATAAAGTGATATTTTATCCAACAGCTGCATATAATTACCCAGACTAATCCTGCTGGGATATATCCAAACATAAATATTTCATGTTCCGACACATTGAAAAGTATCAATCAGAGAAGGTATTTTTCTAGAAAAGTTTCATCGGCAAGTGTGATGCACATATCGTAATTCGGTAGCTTGATGTGTTTCAAGCGGGAAGTTATATGATTACAGGTCATTTAAATATTAGGTACTTTTTTATATATTGTGTAACTCATTCTTACTAAAAGATTTATGTTTAACATGAGAAACAGATCCCATGACCTTTATTATCATCTTTCATCACAAGACCTGGGGATTAATCTTTGTTTACTTAAACAACACTGATATATACAGTCGTGGGAAAAAAAGTAAACACCCCCTACTAAATACTCAAAACATTATCGTAAAAGAAAGTTACTGGTACCAAACGATTGGAAATGAAGTCTACTTTTAAATGATGTATATAAAATTTGCTTAGGGGGCCATCTACATATTAAAACGAACCCAAACTTAATTTTTTTTAATGGCAATATCCAATTTTAACAAGATATTTCAAATCTTCGGTTCAAACTATGCCTAGACACCAAGTTTCAAGTCATATGAATGATAAGTTTTTCAATTATAAATATTCAAAATTTAGTGATTCTAATGTTAAATTACATTTTCATATTTTTATTAATATCTCCTGAAATTATACTCCTAATGTGCTAATTTTTTGTGTAGCAATAATACTAAACTACCCAAACATAAATACGTTGAATTTGCAATTTTTATAATTTTATGATATGAATTATGAAATTAATATTCGAAAAAATAATGAATTGCAACTTACAATTTTTTTTAATGGATTTAGGTTGTATTTATGACGGCCACCCTCATAGCATGCATGGTCACAGTGACGTCATTGTGACGTCACTGTAAGTCACTATGGTCACGTCACAACTGTGACCAAAATGCCACCACTTAGCGATGTCACATTGTGACTGATATGTGAACTTCTTAGAAAACTTTTAAAAATTACAAAAATTCTTCAAAACATGTTATTTACCGTAAAAATATTTTTCTGGCAATTAAAAAAAATGTGACGTCACTGTTATGTCACTACATGTAACGTACGTCTCATTATGTGACAAAAAACCCTACCATATTGTAAACTCACAGTGTGACAAAACATATGTTAAGGTTAAAACTTTCCACTTCAAACAATAAAAATAATTCAGTGTTTGTTTCCGGCTAATATTTCACAACAAAATTAAAAACTTCATCAAAAAATGTACATAAATAAAACACAAATTTATTAGACATGTAATCCAACTGCTCGCTTAGACTACTAAAACTATTTGAATTTAAAAAACTGTTGTAGGTAGTAAAATATTTGGTGATTTTTTTTACTATTAACCTTCCGTCTACCAGACGGGTCCATTGGACCCGACATGTACATTCAAAATATTTATTCAAACCAGAAATTTCTTCAAAACAAACTAAATGTATAAATCAGACAATAATAAGTTAAATAAACAAATTAAATAGTTTTAAGTAAAAATTCTGGTGTAGAATGTTTTTATAAAACTTGAGTAAAATTTCCGGTAGTTCTAGGGTTAACTCTTGGAATGTTGCTAATATGAAAGTATCGCTATTAAATTTTAAAACTTTATTTGAATACATAATTGATATTTTTCATATAAAACTGTTTTTTGGTGTTATTAGTGGTCAATCTAGAAAAATGTATTAACTGTAGACATTTCAATAATAAGAAAATGTTTTACTCCTGTATTATGTAATGCGGGAAATTGGTTTGTTATTTGTAAATTATTCTTATCAGCTGAAATGGCAGAAATTAATATACAGGTGGAGAAGGAAAGATTAGTTTGTGTGTGGGCATGGGAAGGTACGGAGTTTTGTAATAAAGCAATGCTTTATTATAATAAATAAAAACACTTGCATAGTTTCAGTAATAAATTTTTCTGCTAGTGTTTAATTATTTTAAGTAACTCTTAAAAAATAAATTTGGCTACTTGTTTCACACTTTTTAAATAAATTTAACTTTTTCCGAATATAAAATAAAATATACAAAATATATGTAAAACGCTTGGCGTAAATAATTATTAATATTTATTATTTTTTATCTAGAAATTTATTTTGAAAAATACTGTTATTTTGCAAGTTGTTTTACTGTACAGGAAATTAAAATAGAAAAAAAATGACCATTGCCTGATTCCTCCCCCCCCTCACTAAAAACATTATTTCGCTTCAGTTATAGCTTTCAGTTATTTTATTTCTTTTTTATGAACATATTTTGCATTCACTACGTATTCAAAAGACCGTGCATTATTGCATATTAAAATGAATTTTAAATACTCTAAAAATTTAAACATTCTTTAATTTGTTATACTCCCAGTATTAGTTTAATTATTGTCATATTTGACAAAAAAGTAGCTTTACAAAACTTAAAACTTGAACTATTTTGAAACACTAAAAAAAACGTTAAGTGCATCAAAAAATTCTTGAAACTCGAAATTTTAATTGGAAGTATGCTTATAAAAATATTATGTCATATAAATGTATAAGAACGGAAAAGCCATCTGTTCTTGCCTTGATAAACAGAAGAGAGTGAAAAACCGCAAACGATAAAAACTATTAAAAACAACATATTGCTTTTAATCTTTGGAACATGCGGAGGGAGTTTTTTACTGGACAATACTGGTGTTATGAACATGCAGTCTGTCAGATATAAACATTTAACCTAAAAGATTCATAGGAATAATCATCCCAAGCCCAAGATAAGACTTCAGACAAAAATATCCGTCCGAGATATTTATGCTAGCTTTGGTGTGGTTTAAACGATTCCCATCATTGCTGTTGGATTTATTATTGGACATATTTTCTACTTCCAAAATTTGTTTTGCCTAAAACATGGATTACATCCGAATTTAAAGAATGACGTTAAGGAAAAAAAAGTATGGAAAAATATTTTATTCCAGAGTTTGTTTTTCTTTAAATTATAACGATTATAGTATTTTCTTATAAACATTTCATTAACCTAATAAAGTTTAGTAGATTTATTATTTAATTTATTGAAATAAATAACTGTCTATCAACAATTTTAATCAGATGATTAAAATCAATTGTATAAATTGATTTTAATCAGATTTGTTTTCTTTTAAAATATTATAGGTTAAAATCACATATTTTCTCAAACTTTAAAATGACGTATAAAAAATATTATAATCAAAGTTTAACATAATTAGCAAATATTTAAATGTATTTAACGCATTAAATAAAAAGGCCTTTTTATAGAATAAAATTTTTTGATGGTCTGAAACAATTTGCGTTGCACATTTTTATTTAAAAATTAATATATGTTCAGAAGAAAAGAAGATAGTTTATTCTATTTAGAAGAAATAAATTTTTTTTTACATAATGTATAATTACTATTTAAAGGATATCATGCATATGTAGTATTAAGCGGGAAAAATCAGTATCAATGAGTATTATTCGATGTGAGAACAGTTATAAAAATTTATAAAGAGATATCCTTAGCTGGTAAGAACTTTTCAGTTAAACATTATGAACGAAAAGTTTTCAAAGTAAACCGGTGTCTCAATTTGTTGACAAATATAGAAATTATGCAACCCAGTGAGAATTTAAATATGGTTTTATTGAATTATTTGGCTAATGTGTTGGCTAATAGTCTTAATTTCTTAGCGCGGTCCCTGTAAAAGTAAATATGATTACCTGCATTTGTAACAGACTGTACATATAAAATTTTCACCACACGTTATTCTAAAGCCTTTATAGTAAATTAAAAACTTCATCAAAAATTGTACATAAATAAAACACAAATTTAATAAACATGTAATCGAACTGCTCGCTTAAACTACTAAAACTATTAAAATTAAAAAAAAAACTGCTGTAGGTAGTAAAATCTTTGGAGATTTCTTCGACTATTAACTCTTGGAATGTTGCTAATATGACAGTATCGCTATTGAATTTCAAAGCTTTATTTGAATAAATAATTGATATTTTCCATATAAAAATCATTTTTGGTGTTATTAGTCAAATTTATTAAAAAGAGGTGCTAGTTCAATGAAAACAGAGCATGATGACAGAGCTTCATGAGTAAATGTAACATTAGAAATGTGTTTGTAATGCAATAAGAAAAAAGTATATAATTTGTTAATATGATAAATAAAGTGACATTAATTTTTAAGGATTTTACGAATTACAAATTGAAAAATACAATTAAATAACGACATGATTTAACAATATCTTGTATTTTCTAAACAAATAAAGTTCTATAATTTTTGCAAGGTCTTGGGCACACTAATTTAGAAATACTGTGGTATGGGGAAGTTTTTTACAAGAAATCTCTGATTGCAACTAAAGGTGAATTTCACTTTTTTTTTTACCCCTTCGGGACGGGAGCCTTTTACGAAATTTTTAATCTTTTGTCACCGTTTTTTAAAAACGGAAATTTGTGTCTTCTTGAATCGAGAAAATGCGCTGTTTAAATAAGGCAAATTTTAGAGTAAAATTTTACTGGTGAGTTAAAACAAGGATTCTGAGCGCTGCATGCGGCACGTATACGTGCCGCTCGTCCCCAAGGGGTTACAGGATGTATTTCGCTCATTTTAAAAAGAGCAGGGTGCTGCAACTTAAAAAAATGGCCTAGATGGAACAGTAAGTAATTGCAGAATTAATAAAAACAGCAAATAAATATAATTTAGTTAGTGGCACAAATAACAAAACAAGAAAATGTGGTTTGCAGCTCATCTTGCATTTGTACAAAGGAATATTACTATTAATCTCCGACCAGGGGTCGTACTTGTCCTGAAATTTCACGACCGAGAAATTATTCGGTACCAGTATCTTCTTATGAAAAAATCTCTTCTTAAATAAGGCGAAATTTCGCGTGTTTAACTAAGATTTATTTTTCTATAAACAAATAGTGATATTTGTCCTGAAAAAATCCTTTAACCCCTTGAGGGGCGGTGGGATAAAATATATCCCACCTAATTTAAACTAGATTCTCACCAGAAAATTTTAACTAAATTTTATATTTTTAATTTTGGAGGAATTGTTTAAAAATTGCGTTTCGTTATTTAAAAATAAAATTTTTCGATTATTCCGGTGAGAATTCAATATTTAGAGACATTTTTGCTTGCCCCTCAAGGGGTTAAGCGTACGACCCCTCTCTCCGATGCTTTGGACGGAAGCGAAGATGACATTTTATGGAATGACGGAGATTCTTCAGACACCGATTCACATTACAATAGTGGTACTGATACCTTCAGGGAAAGTGATTTATTATGAGAATTTTTTGTCAAACTTTTCACAAAGATTATTTGTAAATTTTACGTCTATAAAAATATTAACATAAAAAGAAAAATGGTATTTAATAAACAGCACATAGTTTGGAAACATTTGATAAGTTACTAATTTTATTATAATGTGTTTTTTTTATACCAGTAATGTTTTAGCATTAGAGTGTACAGTATTGTGTAGTAGATTTCCCCACATAATAGTCGCACTTAGACTTTCACAATGAAAAATTGGCAAAAAAAGTGTGACTATTACGCGAGTAAATACGGTAGTTGTTGAGCAGATATCATTCTTTCATACTTCTTTAGCTCCAATTTGCTGTAAATTTATTATTGTAAAAGCAGAATGAGAAAATAATATATTACCTAATTATTCTCTTACTCGCAAAGATTTATTATACTTGCTATGTTGTTTATAGAAAAGAAATAATAACTTGATTGGTTAAAGGTGAATTTCGTCAAAGGATAGCGAAGAAATATAAATTTCGTGAAATGATCGTGGGAAAAAAACTATTTTCATCTAAGAATAGCAAATTTTGACAAAAGATTGTAGAAAAAACGCGAATTTCGTCAATGGACCGCATAAAAGGCGAAATTTTGTAAATAAATCGCGCAAATAAGGCGAATTTTGTCAAACGATCGCAAAAAAAATCTAAATTTCTTCAAAATGTCATGGAAAAAAACATGAATTTCATCTAAGAGGCGCAATTTCGTAAAGAGATTGAAGGAAAACGTGAATTTCGTCAAAGGATCGCGAAAAAAGCGAAATTCGTCAAAGCAGAGCGAAAAAAACGTGAAATTTGTCAATAAATCGTACAAATAAGGTGAATTTCGCCGAAGGATTGCGAAAAAAACGTAAATTTCGACAAAGTATCGTGAAAAAAACATTCTGAAGTTTTTCTATGAACTTCAGAATTTTCTTTTCCTCATAATCACTCCTGCCTCCATTGTCATGGTTCATTGATTGGACTCGAATAGCGATTTCATTTTTTAATAAATGTCTTGCATCTTAACGCTGTCACAACATTGTCATTGTAGCCACATATTCGTCACAAAGTTAATGACAAAATCGTCACAAATTACACAATTTTCACAAAAGTGTCACAATGTGACTTAACAACATTGTCACTGTCGTCACAGAATCATCACAGTGTTAATGACATTTTCGTCACAAATGACACATATTTCACAAATTGGTCTCACCGTGACTTCACAAATTGGTCACAATGTGACGTCACAAATGAGCTCTAAAACGGCCATAACGACTTCACATTCTAGTCACTATGACTTCACATCGACAGTCACAAAGTCACAGTGTGACTTCACAACGACGTCGCCGTAACGTCACCATGCCCTACGGGCAATTATCATCACGAGTGATATAGGTCCTAAAGGGGTGAATGCCCTCCGTGGGTGTCTTTCTTAGGGAACCTAATCCGTATTTACGCTTGGAAATCCAAGGTTCGAAGAAAACCACGAAAACACCGAACGATTAGACCAACGGGCGCGATTTGGGTTCAAACCCAGCACCTCCCGTCTACCAGCTTCAAGAACAGAATCTCTCGGCCACTGCTGGGGGTCTTTGATGGATTTAGATTTATTAAGTCTTGCTTTATGGAAATCCAAAATTTCACGTTTTCTTTCAAGTAGTTTTCCAATTATGCTTTTAAAAAAAGACAAAATTATGGTTTAAGGGGCCGTTTATGATAGGTGTGACTACATATTTTGAAATTTCGTATGCGATCCTGTAATCTAGCAGTCTTCAATGACTGCTTGAATGGCGCTTAATACGCCTTGATCAAGAAGGGTGCTCTCTCGCTCAACAATCGAGTACCGAACTTCAATTTGGATACAGCCCCTAAAATACGCTCGTTTTAAAATAATTAATTTCTCGGAAACTTATCGTACGAATTGCATAAAAATTTGTTTTTAGGCTAATTGAAGGACGTAGAGTTTCTTTATGCTGTTAGAATTGTGTACTGCTATTGAAAAAAACAAAGTTATGGTTCGTTTTAACATGTGGATGGCCCCCTAAGCAAATTTACATAATTTAAAAGTAGACTTTATACAGCTATTGGATAATCGTGTGGTACCAGTAACTTTCTCCTACAATTTTTTGCAGAGTTATTAAGGGGTGTTAACTTTTTTTTCCACAACTGTACATTTAATTTGCGGAGTTATTTTATTTGGTAACAGTCGCTGAATCAAAAGACATACAGAATTTAGAGAAAACAAAATAAAATGAGGTAGTGAAAAGCTGAGGATGAGAGAACACTGGCTCTACCAATAAACTCCTTAAGCATTACCTTGGGGCGCATTTATGGTAGGCACCACGTAATACAAATTTAATTTTTCCAAATAAATATTTGTAGAAAATAATTCCGGTACATTTACTTAAAAGAATAAATACCACGAAAGTTTTTTATACTTATTATTGTTATTTTTTATATTATAAAGAATGTCCTAAAAATAAATGAAATGTAGATTTATATCAGCAATATTAAATGATAAATAATATTCCTATTCCAGTGACAATTCAAATAAAGTGATATTTTATCTAATAGCTGCATCTAATTATTCAGGCAAATCCTCTCGGGATATTTCCAAACATAAATATTTCATGTTCCGACACATTGAAAGGTATCAATCACAGAAGCTATTTTTCTTGCAAATTTTCATCAGCAAGTGTGATACATATATCGTAATTCGGTAGCTTGTTGTGTTTCAAGCGAGAAGTTATATAATTACAGGTCATTTAAATATTAGATACTTTTTTATGTATTGTGTAGCTCATTCTTACTAAAAGACTTATGTTTAACATGGGAAATTGAACCCATGATCTTTATCATCATCTTTCATCACAAGACCGGGGGATTAATATTTGTTTATTTAAACAATAGTGGTATATGCATTCTATTGCGCAGTTATTTTATTTGGTAAAACAGTACAACGTTAGAAAAGAAAGTCGCGGAATCAAAAAACGCATACAGAATTTAGTAAAAAAAAAAGCAAAAAGAGATAGTGAAAAGTTAACCCTCTAATACCCGTGGTAGATTTTCTACCATTAGTGCTCCGGATTCAGTAGATTTTTTTAATTCACATATTCCGTGTTCACACCAGAAATTTAAAATAGGAATTTTTGTTTTATTTAATAACAGACATGTTGCTACTAAAGAAACTGAAATTTACTATTTTGATTTTCTGGTAATTCCGGTTATCTGAGTTACGCAATTTCTGGAAAGTATTCTACCATGGGCATTAGAGGGTTAATGATGAGAACAGGCTGTCTCTACCAATAAACACTTTAGGCACCATCTAAAGGAGCCTTTATAATAGGGGCACCACGTAACACAAATTTAACTTGAGACAAATTTTTAAAACTGTTTTACGGGTATATTTATTAATACACATAGAAGGCAATTCAACATTTTTTTTTTTTTTTGGGGGGGGGGGGAGGGGGATAAAATTTATAATATGTTTAACTTAAGGGTATGATTGGAAAACTTGATATTTTTATATTCTCTGATAAAGTCCTAATAAAAAGGCATTGCCAATTAATGTTTACAAACTAAATTAAGCACCATTATTGTCTTTGTAAAGACATAATGTTACGTAAGTTACACAGTAAAAGTTACGTCAGTGTAAATGCCATTTTTTTCTTTTTTATTATTCACAAATTAATTAAACAAGTTACTGTTATAATTTGGCATTACTTAGGCTATTTCCATGCGAACTTTTCATGCCTGTCACACTACGATTTTTGGCTACCAGTATTTTAGAACAGAAAATGTGACCTATTTTATCGGAGATATCTCATCAAATGAATAAGGCGAAGCAAGCTTTTCGAAAATGACGGTGGCCATCAAGTATAGCGATTTTCAACTGTGTGACAGACATGACAAGTTCGCATGGAAATAGCCTTTAGTGTAGTTGAGAACATTAAATCACTTTTTTTTAACGTGATAGTTTTGATAATTTTTACACTTCAATAAAGGCAGAAAAAATATTTGTCTTTTTTATGTTTTGTCAGTTACAGAATTTTGAATTGCAATCTTTGGGACTAAAAGAGAGATTGAAATGATCTGCAGGTATTTGGGTATTAAGTCCTTAGTAAGAAATATTTTATACAGGGTGTCCGGTCTTAACGGTGTCCAATGGCTAATTCCTAAACCGTTAATCATAGACATATGGTTTCAGTTACAAAAATGTTTTAAATCAGGTAAAAAAATATTTTAAAAACGATTTGGGTCAATAAAAACATTTCTTAAAAAATTACGAAATTTAAATTTTTATGCGGTCCCCCGGTCCTATAAGTTATATTTAGTACAATTTTCCTTTTACACTGAGAAGCAATACAAAAAAAGTCTCGTTATTCTCCGACTAAAATTGACCGAGTAATAGCTGTTTAAAGTTGGAGCATATTTTTTGCTGCAAATTGGGGGTCATTCACAAATTTAGTTTAAATATAATTTCGTCAGATATATTAAAAAATGGTTGAGAGTAAAATTAACATTGCAATATAAATTTGAAATCTTTAGTCATTCTGACATATCAATGCAGAATATACAATTTGTCATAAATATTTAAGAAGAAAGAAAAAACAGAATTTTTGTAAATAAAATTATGCTAAATTAACAGCCTCAATTCTTTACAAAATGATACGTATTTTAAAATATTATTAGATTGCACTAGCCTGCAAAAGTTGGGTTATGTCATGTTTTTTAGCTTTTGATAATTGATTCTTGTGTATTCTGTACCGCTAAATCCGAAATAGACCTTCATTTTTAACCACCACATCAGGATTTTTCGCAAAGTGCAAAGTTCAAAGTTAAAAAATTATTAAATCTCCTCCCGATTTCTGTCGTGTTAGTGTAAATATCTTTGTCGTCAGTAAATTACACTTAAAACATAAAAATCCACAGCATTTTGAAGTTAGTGTAGCTGGTATCCCAAAATGTCTCTTTTTGGTTTATTTATCTCGTTAGATTCGCAAAATCTTAATGATAATTGCATCCTGAGTCTCCTTAGTAAAACGTCTTGCATAGAAATATCCGAATAGTCAGCGTTACATCTAGTATAGACTAGACCCGCGAAAGCAGAAGTTGATGCTTCTTAAAATGCGATAATGTTATTTAATAATTTTACTGACTACGCCTTTTTGTAAATCTGGACACCTATTATCAGCTCGTTTCACCCGTTGATGAAGCAAGTGACACAGATTTGTTTAGTATATTAGAAAATTTTATTTAGCATTTTCCCTAATAATTTGCTCGTAGATCTCTACCAATACCATTCGATTTCTTCTTCGCCAAAGTGTGAAAAGGAGCGCGTGATAGGAATTCAGATTTTTAAAAAGGCGCAATCTTTAACATTATTTTATTTAGAAACGTAACTGTAAAACAAAGAAAAACGCCTTACACTAGAAACTGGAAAGTGGATCAACAAATGCATGTGTTTTGATTTTTTTGTAACGAAAGAAAATGTTGAAAAATTTACCAGAAAAAGGTTGGAGATAAATTCTAAATTAAAATAATTATAATTAAAATGCTAAACACTGAAGACTTTTCAAACAATCAAGCAATCTGCCTGCGTACCTAAGACCGGTAGAGTTTTGAAAATAATAAATGCAATTTTTGAAGTTAGGCTGCATCCAATATTTAAATATCCTCAGAATTGCAGCTTTAATCTCTTTATGGTTAGAAATCGTTGACACTTCTCGACATTAATGTGGCATGTTCTATCAAAACCGGGTGTCTCACTATTTTTTAAATCCTTTACACGCAATGCGGCGAATCGACATCATGTAAACCTCATCTCTTTGCAACATATCATAATTATCCCTCGTACCATTCATTATACATTTTAGTTACATAATAAAGAATTTACACCCTGTACAGCTATATAAATCATTATGTATGTTTTGTATTAATAAAAGGCATTTAAAATAATCCACTCTGAGTAGTTCAACATTTCTCTGATCAACTTGGATCAAAATCTGACACAAATCAATGTCGATAACTGTGATAATTCTTTGGCTATACACTTTCTTTAGGCTAATTCCATACGTACTTGTAGTGTAAGTCACAGGCTGTGATTTTTGGCTACCAGTATTTTAGAACGGAAAATGTCGCATAGTTTATCGGTGATATCTCATTCTTTGAATAAGGCAAGAAAACCTTTCGAAAATAACGGTGGCAAACGAGGATTTCAGTTATCCGCTATGTGACTTACACTACCAAAACTCATGGAATTAGCCTTTAGTGTTGATGATTGCAGGGAAGGGTACAAAGATAATTGATTGCCTAACGGCATGATCTTAGGATTAAACAGAATATGTGAAATTTTTGTTAAGTAGCAATTTTAAAATAGTCTCTTTTTACAAAATAAATTATAACATTTGTTGAATTTATTAATTGGTCGTTCCGGAGACATTTTATCAAGACGAGCCAAATGAAGGAAGGCGATGTAAAAAGCAATCATTTTAATAGATTACTTTAAAACTTAATTAGCTTACATTAACTCGCTTAAAATTTAGTCACATTTTCAAATCAGAAAATGATTTAACATTAGAACGCCTGGAAACTTTGCTCACGTTTCATAAAAATATTTGACACCAGAATTTTTATTTAAAATTATTTGACTGATTTATTTAACGTAAATCTGCATGCTTTAAATTTAACTTATTTTATGAAAGAATTTCTGGTTCCAGTTGACATTTAATCATATGGTTGGAGTCGGATCGACTCCCTCCGGGCGTTCTACCGTTAAATGGGTGGCTGATGGCTGATTCAAATATACAACAAATGCGATATTATAACTTTCGTTTCTGTTTTTAAAATGTTCTTGTGAAGATTTGATTTGTAAAAAGCTTGATTTAATTAAGCAACAATTCATATAAGGTGATACTTCTTTTTGAATTTTATTTTGGTTGAAAAGTGTTTATAGTTTCAATTCTGTCTTTCTCAATTCTGGCCGTTTCCGAACTGTCGTAAACACGCTTGGATTACAACGAACTTCGGGAACGTTATTAAGGTTTATTATAGGAAGTTATTTATTAAAAATTAAGTGTGTAGCATCTATATTTCGTTTACAGAGACACACAACGAATTCTGGTGTATTTAGATCTACGGTGAAACATTGTTTGCAGAGTATTTTAATGATGTAACACTACATGAAATATAAAGAAATGGATATGCATTAATGACATGCATTACAATATACTTTTTTAGAATATAGGATGTATTTTGGCATTTATAGGTCGTTTACAGGAAACACAAAATAATTCTGTTATATTATGATGTGTGGGGGAAAATCGGTTGCAACTTTTTTTTAATCTTTTAAACACAATGGAAATTATGTGAATTATTCAGAATATGGAAAGAATATAACAGTTATATTTCATTTACTGGGACACACAAAATAATTCGGTATCAGAACTCTCTATGAGCGATAATTCCTGGAAGTGTATTTTCTGTTGGCAACTTGCTTAAAAGCTTAATTAACTATTATTATATTGCGCGGTATATATAAATACTATCTATAACATGCAAGGATTTACAAAAAAAAATCGTAAGCATTACTGTCTCTGGGCGCTAATTGCTTAAAAGGTTTTCATTTTTAATTGTTTTATCCATTTTTCAGCCGAACTATATTTAGTATGCCAAGAGTAATGGGGAACATACATACATTCATAGGTATGAGTCGTCCATTTTCGAAAGTCGTTCTGTCCAAAAACTGAAATTTTGCGGGAATCTAAAAACAGTTCTTGTAATCATAAAAATGTAAGTATTGTTTCGGTTTTTGATTTTGATTTTTATCTTATTTTATAAAATTTCATAAGGCTACTTGAAGATATATTACAGTTTAGTTTATTTACAAAATTTAAAAAAATATATGTCGGACATAACTTTTTTAAAAACTGGATAATGTATATAATGAGTTTTGGAACATGTTTCCAAAATTTATTATGTTTATTTGACATTAATATGTGTAAAGACAAACTCAAGTTACAAAAGACAACATCTTACAAAATTGTTTTCATTATCCAAAAAGCACTCTAGGCCTAGGCCAAAAAACTGAAGAAAAAAATAGTTTTTCAAAAAGTGTTGAACCCTCCGAAATATTTTCCTGTTCAAAAGATATGTCACCCGCATTATCCTCATCTACGGCGTGGGAAATAACGACATTTCGAACTGCTGGACTTCTGAACTGTGTGCATAGGCTTAAAATATTTAACAATTAAAAAAATCGTACATAACGAGTTTTGGAACTAGAAAACTTATATAGACATAAGCAAAAATATGTCTATATTGCCGTCAATTAATGGTAATAACTGGAAGTGCGCTTTTAGTTGTGATAAGCGTTTTCTAATTGAATTAACTTTCAGTTCAATATGTGGTGGTCTTATAAATGTGAAGATCATGTTTAGAACTCCTCAAAGTATTTCTAGTATATTACCGTCATGAGCGGAATTGCTAAATTCACATTTTCAATACGTTTCACGCATTTTCTAGTTGAATTCTATTTCCATCATAAAGAGGTTAATTTTCGTCTAGGCACACTCGGCCTGGAACTCAGATACACTAGGACTGGACCTCAGGCCCCAAAATTTCGGTGACGAACATTGACTTAGCTCTTTTTTTAAATTCTTTCTTTTCATTATAATATAATTTTAATTTTTAAACAAATCAGGTTTAATAAATAATTATATATTCCATAACTTAATGTTATAAAGGAGAGACGTTTATTTGTTTCTAAGGAGTAATTGCTGAAACTACCTAACCCATTTAAAAAGTAATAGTGGAAAAGGGATGATGATCGTTTCTGCTCCAACATAAGCTATATTTTATGCATCACTAATCCCAAAAAGCTAAGAAGAAACAAAATAGTTCTAAAATTGAGTTTTCTGTGGCTGAAAATTTTACATAGAGATTACTTTTAAGATATAAATGCTCGCTCACAACGGTTTTTTAAAAATTCGAAGTGTAAAAGGATGAAATGAACGGAAAACATTTTAAAATCATTCTAAATTATTTCTTTTTAATTATTAGGGCTAGAAATTTGAAATTAGACATGACTGTTTCTTTTAAGACGTAAGTGTTCGTATAGAACAGTTACTAAAAAATTTTTAATTTAAGAGAGTGCAGCACCAAGAGACGTTCTAAAATTACGATTCCTGTGATACTATGTGGGCTAGAAACTTGAAATTTCGCATGTTGGTTACTTTTAAGATGTAAATGCTCGCTACCCACATAGCATGAACGTTACCAGCAAGTTTGATTTTTCTGATATTATCTTGCCGTGACAAATTTGAATTTAGAAATTCGCAGCAAATTTCCTGCAAGGTATACCATCACCCACTTGCACGAGTAGTTTGTTGTGAAACTGATGGCAAGACTGTCTTTAATTCACGAAAGTGACGAAATCAAAAAATCCCTCTGTTGAGAGAATAGACAATCAGCACATACGCAGAAATTGCAGAAATTTTATTCGGTTGGCACCACTTTTTCTAAACGCTATTCTTTTCAAATACCAAAAAAGGCTTGAAATGAAAAGTACGAATATCACCTCAACTTGTTTATAGCGATAAAAATGATGCACGTACTTTCTGACGGCGCGTTTACGTCGATAGACCAGATCAGGTCTATAGACCCCTTCGAAGAGGTTAAACTTACAGTGTAACATTTGTAAACAGATAGTGTGATATGGAAAGATTAATACTTTGCAGTATTTTTGATTACTTGTTTGCCGTTAATTTGCAATAAATTTGATACAGCATGAATTTAACTTTCACGAGAAGTTAGCTGCAAGTTCAAAGTGTGGTGACTTTGGCGTTTGCGTTATCTGGCTGCAGTCTTGTTATGAATTTCAGTCTTGTCATGCTGCAACATGCTTCAGGCTGGCTGCAACTTTGCAGATTTTCAAAGAAAAACTGCTGCAAATTTTCTGCAAACTAAAAATGCTATGTGGGTAAGAACTCTAAATTAAAAATTCGAAATTTAAAATCGTTGAAATGAACGGAATTCATCCAAAATTACGATTTTTTTTTTTTTTAATGTTGGAGACAGAAACTTAAAATTTGGGATGACGGTTTCCTTTAAGAAGGAAATTCTCGCAAGAACAGTTTAAAAAATTCCAAATTTAAAAGAATGAAATAAGCAGAAATTTTTTTAAAATCACGAATTTAGGATTTCTAAACCGATATCAAAAGTTTTTTTCACAATAATACTGAGCACTACTTAAAACTGGGCTGCTTTTGTTGCAGTTCAACTGTTCTCAAAGGGACGTAAGAGCGACAGATATCTTAAAATTACAATTACTTTGAATACGTTGAAATATAATATTTTACATAGTGATTACCTCGTAAGAACCGTTCTAGAAACCATTGAAAGTTATAAGTGTGAAATGAACCGAAAATAATCTAAAACGTATTAAATTATGATTCCCGTGGAATTTGTTGGGGCTAGAAAAGCGAAATTTGACATCTTAGTTACTGTTAAGCTGTACATATGCTCTCACAACAGTTTCTAAAATTTCGAAATATAAAGATGTGAAATGAGCAAAAAAATTCTCTAAAATCACTATTACTTTCGAACTATAGAATTGATTTCAAATCTTCACTCAGGACGTCATTGATTATGTTCTCTGCTTAAACGTAATCTATATTTTATCACAGCATAAACTATATTCAAGGGGGTGCAAGAACAAAAAAAAAAAAGTTTTAAAATTCCGATTTCTTTCAGTTTGTGAAAAACATGGAATTTAATATGGCGGTTATTTTTAAGAAGTTAATGCTCGTTAAGAATGTTTGTTAAAATATTTGAGATTTAAAAGGATGAAATGCTTATAAAACGGACTACACTGGTTTCCAAAAATTAAGGAAAAATCACAAAAAGAGCGATAACTCGTTCAAAAATTAACCTATCCGTATGAAATTTGGATATGTTGTTAACTAAAAGATGCTGATTAAAATTACAAAATGCACATTAGTGCCGCTGCAATCGGATTGCGCATCTGTGCGAAGCATAAAAATGCATGCTAGAGAGTACGGCTGCTGGTATCGCTGTGATTATGAGATAAGAAAACTGAGATAGCCAATTCATTAATATGACCTCGAGTTATCATTTGTCCGCATAACTGCGATATAGAGTTATTGGAAGATTGGATGTAGGCCAAAGTCAGACAGAGGTGGCCAGATGGCTAAATGTGAGTCCTTCTGTTGCTCATAGGCTTTGGTAACACTTTCAAACCACTGGTTTGGCCTCCAGAAGATTCAACGAAGGACGAGCAAGAGCTACGACAAGCACCGATGACCGATATTTGCGGTTATGTGTACAAAGGAATAGAACAGCAACCCCCTCTCATATTAAATCTGCCCTTGCTGCAATCACTGGAAGGTTGGTATCAACGTCTACTGTGCATAGAAAGCTTCAAGAAGGTGATCTTTACGCGATGCGACCAGATATTTGTGTGCCGCTCACCTGATGTCTCCGGAGGGAACGATTAAGGTGGGCTCGTCAACATGTCCACGGGACGGCTGATCAATGGAAGCGTGTTCACGTCACAAATGAGTTCCAGTTTAGTATCCAAAGCGATAATAGGCATTGTTTGATTTGAAGAGAACAGGGAACACGCTATCATCCATCAAACATTCGTAAAATAGATTCGTATGGAGGAGGTAGAGTCTTGTATTCGGGATGGCATCACTTTGGGCGGACGTACAGACCGCCATGCCTTTTCACGTAGAACTGTGAACGCTCACGTCTATAGAGATAACATCCTTGATGCTCATGTGCACCCTTATTCCGGTGCAATAGGTAAATATTTCCTGTTACAGGACGATAACGCTAGGCCGCACAGGGTTCACATCGTAGAAGATTATCTTCAGCACCAAAGAATTTAGCGCATGGGATGGCCAGCGCGATCACTGAACTTGAATCCCATTGAACATCATTGGGATGCTTTAGGAAGATGTGTCTCTTCTCTCAATACCCCTCCTCAGACCCTTACCACGTTAAAAACAGCTTTGCAAGATAAATGGCTTGCATTTCCCAGCAGACTTATCGATCGCATAATTGACAGTATCACACTTCGCTGTATGTGCTGTATTGCTTCTAGGGGTGATCATACTCCATATTAAAGGTACTTTACCTATACCAAACTGAGACAATTATTTTGTTTATTTTATAATTGTATTAATTTCTCAAAAACCACCATCGTCTGGTAATTTCTTTTAATGTTATTTTATACCTTACTATGTGCTGTAAATTGTGTCTCAGTTTTATTAAAATCTACTTGTAACATTTTGAGTAATCGCTACTTTTGTTGTTTTTCCTTAATTTTTGGAAACCAGTGTATATTCATAATTACTTTGAAACTATCGGGATTAGAATTTTTAATTTGACATGAAGGACTCTATCAGGCCTATAATTACTACTATCTCGTTTTAAAAAATATATTCCAAATGGGTGAAATAGGAGGAAAGCGTTTTACAATTATATTTTCACTATGACTTATTCTGAAACTGCTGTCAGCGTAGAAACTTCATCTTTGGCATAAAGATAACTTCTTTACACGCAAAAATATATTTTCGTTTCAATTTAAATTTTTAAAAATCGAAAAGATAGGAAAAATCATTATGGCAGTTTACGGAAACTAACAGGCTGCTTTGGCTTCTGCTTCAGCAAAATGGAGGTACATATTAGTCCGTATGCATCCATCGCTGGTCAGCTGATTTATCACCGCCCAGCGATCAAGTGAACAGTCCCTTACTAATCATCTCATTAAGTGTGGAGGGGGACATAGGAGTAAGTTTATGAAGACGTTTTCGCTAGAAAAGAGATGGCCGTTTTTGTTGGGAGCGTGGTGAAATTTATAACACCAGGTCCTATTAAAAAAAAAACTCCAATTCGGGTAAACGAAGACTTTGTTTATTTCATGATGAAAGTCCAAGGGAGAGGTACAGGGGGAAGCAATAAGGAGCCTCTTTTAAAACGTCATCACGAGTCTAGAGACAGAGCAGGAATGTCGAATATACAGTTACAACTTTCTCGCTTGGCGGACTACAATATCGCCAATCTACAAGTATTTTTGCGCCATGCACAAGAGGCTGAGGGAAACATTGGCTGGTATGTTCGCCAAAAACATACGGTAGGCTTCTACCATATATTAATTGTGTAGGGGTGGCAGATTGTGGGCTGATAACATTCATGAGTCATGATAGACGCAGACTAATCTGTACATTGATACAGCTGCGGTTAAATGTAAAAAAATAAAAAGTGTTTCTGGAAAAGCCTAGTAACAGATCGAAATCGTTAGGCGAAAAGGCATGAGAATGTATTTTTCTAGAGCAGATGTTAGATCAAAGATAAACCGCTTGACCACAAAAATGCAGAATTGCCATGCATCTGAACAAAAGGGTGTGAAGCGAAGATAATTCTAATGAATAGATTGCATGTAAAGTGATTTTAAATGATGAGTTATATTCATGCCCAAATAAGGAAATGACTGAAGTTAAAATGCTTTTGAAACTAACAGTCAGCCGTAACGAATTTTCTACAAGGTTAAATCGTATGTCTGAGAGACTCACAAAGTGAAAATGGAGAGTGATTCACTGATTTTATTTTATTAAAGAGATGAGTAACTAGAATAATTTAATTTAAATGTGCAGGGCCATTAATACAATCGCTTTAGTTTTTAAATGTTGAATTTAATTTAGGGCCTGCACTGTTTGACTATAGCGCACTAAAATAAATAAATTCTTAAACAGAAATTTAATTGAAACTGCTGGGGGGGGGGATGGAATGGAAACATATATAACGAGATAATCGTTATATATATCACCTGGGACACCGCAAAAAAAAACTTTTTGTTGGCCCGTGTGCATGGGCAAAACAGCAAGAAAAATAGTTACACATATAAATATATTTACAAAATATAAAAGTTTTTTTTTAAAACAAGTTGCTGTCATGAACACAAAAAAATATCTTTCATCAATAGTCCCAACAGTCCTAAGAGATTTTATGAAATAATATTTCTAATTGGTTTTAATGGATATCCACCTTAAGTAACTTTTTCTTGAAGATTACGTATGCCATGTTTTTTTTTTATCTGAGTCGACTCTGATAGCAAATATTTAAGCAGCATGTAACTAAACCATTGGCTGCACATCATCAAAATATTGATCCTGATTCGGATCATTTTATGAAAAAACACAAGTAGTAACAATAAAAATATAATATATAAACACAAATGCAACACTAGAAGTAAAGAGTAAATAATAATAAGTGAAATGTGTAATTGTAAACTAATAAGCAATTGTAATATGATTTAAGAGAAATTGGACATGATTAAAAAAATGTAATGTTTATGCATGCAGCATAGGATGACAAAAAAAAGAGGTGCCTGAAGCACGCCCATGAAAAAGGTGTCACCCTGAATCTTGTGTAAACCACAACTATTATGGCGTCGGCTTAGGGCTTCAGCCTTATATGAGGAGGGAGTTTTGAGACTCATACAGCGCCCGCTTATATTAGTCCCTACTCCTCCGAAGACGCTAGCGGTCCTCTAAAGGAGCACACGTCGGTTTACAAGCAAAAATAGATTTTTTGTGAATTGGAACACCAATTCCAAGGGGTTGTCTCTCAACACAATGAAGTTTTGGACCCTAAGGGCAATAATTTTGAACGGGAACAAAACATTCGAAAGGGAGAATTAAAAAAAAAATAGATATATGCAACATATATATCAAATCAAAAAGGGGTAGACAATCCTAGAGTGAAGAGAGACATAAAAAATGAAAAGTCATAATCAAGTTAAATAATGCACAAGTCGTATAATTAGAAGGTAACTAACTGGTTGACAAGAAAATGTTATCAAATTACATGTGAAAAAAATTTTTTTTTAATAACTGCAATTATTAAATGTGTTAGTTATCATTGTTACCTGAAATGTAATCGTAAAAGAATGAAATGTAAAATAAATGTTAAACTGTAAATAATAGTTAAGTGTATGTAAATAACATAAAAGTGAACAGTAAAATGAAAAGAGTGTAAAGTGATTCAAAATATTGTTCACAAGAGATCTTCGAAGCAAACAGTCATGGGCCAGCCATAATGTTGTCAAAGTTCTGTTGTAAACAACATACATACAACCTAGGCCTCTGGTTGTACACTTAGCTTCACAATACATGTCATAAGAAAAAAAATGTAAACAAAAGTATATTATGTTCTGTTTCTTAAATTATATGTATGTGGTTGATAAACATTAGAGAAGTTGTGATTGTTTAAGTGACTTGTAGCATCGAATAAATGTCCATATCGAGGTGGTGCAAGAAGTAACCTATCAATGTGTACACGAAATGCTGTATTATCAGCAGCATACAATCTCTTGATCGAGAATGACACAGGTGAATGTTTGAAAGTTACAATATATGGTCCAGTGTATTTAGGTTTGAATGTATCAACAGATTTTAAGTAGACAATATCTTTGAGACAAATGGTTCTTAATTTAGCTTTTTGACCGTAATGTTTATATCTTTTATCCTGTGCTGTTTTAATGTTAATGTAAGCCTTGTCATATATTTTGTGTAAATCTTCAAGTAGTTTATGTATTTCTGTATGTTTATCTAGAAAAGGTTGATTGCTATTCTGATCAAAAGTGTCAAAAATTAATGAAAGTTCACGTCCAAAGTGGAGAAGATTAGGAGTGAATAATGTAGTTGAATGTTTTGAACCATTATAGAGCGACTTGTGTATAAATATTGCATTTTCAAATGAGTGACCTTCTTGCAAAAGTATATTAACAGAGTATTTGATTGATTTATTGATTCTCTCCGAAAGAGCATTGCTTTGTGGCCTCGAAACAGAGCTGTGAAGTACCTTAATACCTAGAGTATCATTAAAAATGTTGTATATTTGAGATGTATATTGGGGTCCTACGTCTGATAAGACAACAGAGGTCTCCCAAAGGTGGTTATATAAGAGAATAAACATTTAACGACTTTAGCTGCAGATGTATCATTAAGTGGAAAAGTTCAACATGTCTTGAAAAGTGATCTGTAATAGTCAAAATATGTTTACCATTAGAAAAAGGGTCCAACGAGATCTGTACTAATAGTATGGCCAGGATATCTGGGCGTGTAGGTGGGTTGTAAGGGTGCAGGAGGTGTTTGATGATGTTTACATTGAAGACATTTCACACATGAAGCTACAAAGTTTAAGGTGTCAACATACATGCTTTTCCAAAAGTATCTTGATGATAGGAACTCATAGGTTTTATTAAAACCAAAGTGAGATAAATGAGAGATTGTTAACACTTTGCTTTTAAGAGAGTTAGGAACAACAATGTGATATGAAAAAGTGTTGTTAAGATTGTTTTCTTTTTTTAACATTAAAACTTTCGAATCAGGGTGTATGAAGTAATTAGGATATTTTTGAGAAGGTCCTTTCTTTAGAATATCCTTGTAAACAGTGGACAAGGTGGTGTCATTTTTTTGTTCAGTGCAGAAAGTTTCATTTGAAATTTCCAATAAAGGATCTGGATTTGTTTGTTTACCAGATACAAGATAGTTTACATATTTCTTAGTGGCACTTGAACATGAATTATTACTGTCTGGTGTATCATAGTCAACAATAGGTAATGGTTGAGGGTCATGGATAAGTTCAGGGTTAGTATCCAGAGTTTGTTGATTGTTTTCAAAAGTGCAGCGAGATAAATAGTCAGCAAGAACATTTTTTTTACCTGGGATATGTTTGAATGTGTATGAGTACTCTGAAAGCTCCATGAGCCAACGAGAGATAATATCAGCTGGATTAGTAGTCTTGTTATATTTTTCTAAGGGCTTACTGTCAGAAAGGATTACAAATTGCCTGTTATATAAATAATATTTGAAAGCGGTAACAGATTTATAAATTGCCATGAGTTCTAATTTAAGTGCAGGGTATTTTTTTCTGATGGCTTAAGAGATTTAGAAAAATATGCTACTGGTAAAAGTTGCTGATCATGCTCTTGTAATAAAACACCAGAAATAGCAACATTTGACGCATCTGTATTTAAATAAAATGTCTTGTTCCAATCAGGTAATCTAACCATGGGAGAATTAAAGAAAATTTTCTGTATTGTGTCCATGATTTCTTGATGTTTAACTGTCCATTTAAATTTAACTTTTGGAGTAGTTAGGTTTATCAGTGGTTGAACTAACTCAGAAAAAGATGGAACTAAAGATTTGTAAAATGTAATAACACCAATGAGTCTTTTTAGTTGCCGTTTAGTTGTAGGTGTGGGAAAAGATGTTATTTTTATGATATTTGACTGAATCGGGGAAACGGACTGATTTTCTACATGGAATCCCAAATAGTCAATACTAGTTTTATGAAAAGTACACTTGTTAGGAGACAGGGTCAAGTTATATTTGGTTAAGATAGAGAGAATTTTTTTTAATTTATTACACATTTCATCAAAAGAGTTTGCACCTACAATGAAATCATCCTGATATGTATATACACCATCTAATTGTAATTCATCAAGCAAAGAGTCCATTAAAGCTTGGAAAATAGAAGCGCTGTTTTTTAATCCGAACACTAATCTCTTGTATCTAAAAGAACCAAACATAGTAATAAATGTCAACTGATTTTGGAATTTTGCTGACAAATCAATTTGATGATATGCCTGATGAAAGTCAAGTGAAGAAAAATATCGATACTGAGAAAGATTTGAAATGATGGTTTGAATTTTAGGTAGAGGGTAAGATGATCCTTGAATTACAGTATTGACCATTCGAAGATCTAACGCGAGACGAAATTTTTGTTTACCAGTTCCGTCTGGTTTCTTTTTGACTAAAAGCATGGGGCAAGCCCATTCTAAACAGTGGCGTTCAATAATTTTGGCATCAAGCAGATCTTTAATTTGTTCCAAAGTACCTTTTTGCAAAGATTAAGGAAGGGGGAATGGAAGTGTTTTTATAGGGTAGTAATTAATAAATTTCAAATCAGGTACAATCTTATCAGTATGTCCAAGTGTATTCAATGATTTTGAAAAGGCAGGGTAATAATTAAGTAACAGTTTAGTCATTGTATTTGCTTCATTAGAACTTAAATGTGTAAGATCGAAATCTGTAGCTGCCAAATCCTCTTTCCTCTTTTTTAATGTTTCATTAGATGCCTGGATAAAATTTAGGAAGTGTTGTTCTGAGTTATGATGCTTGTCCAAATTATCAGAGGGGTACTCAAGAATTTCCTCAACTTCAGAAAAATGTCCAATTTTTGTGTGTTTAGGGAGATGGATGGTAGTGTCAGAATTATTTTAAAGTGAAATAGAAAAGAAATGATTTAATTGTACAGGCTTCTTTTTGCGTTTAGATTTCTTATCCATTTGAATAATGGCATCATGACCTATAAATTCTTTTTTATCTGCCAAATATTCAAATAGATAGTTTATGTCATGTTTGATATTATTGTTTGTGTAAACTGAGCACCATGTTTGCTCTTGGGGTTCTAGAATTATTTTACGGGTTAAGAAAACTTTTTGATTTGTCACCACATCACATAAGGTGTTACATTGATTACTTTCACTGACTTTTGACTTAGTGTGTGATGTTTCTAGTGGAATAGTAAAGCTGTTGTTAATGTGAATGCATTTATTGAAAGTATCAATGATAATGTTAAATTTACTAATGAAATCAAAACCAAGAATGCCTTCAAAACTGGAGGATTCAGGAATATCCACTATTTAAAAGTGGTGCGAGAAGGATTTTTTTTCTAACTTAATGGATGCTCTAATGCATGAAGAAAAAGAGACATCCGAATTGACCGTTTTGATGTTTATAGCTGTTGACAGTCTCTTGTATTTTAGTGTCGGTTTAAGTTCGTTAAATAATTTTTGTGAAAGTAACAAAATGCTACTTCCAGAATCAGCCAATAGGGTAATTTTATGGTTTGCAATAGTGGCCTTTACAAGAGGGAGTGATGGAGAATGCGTATTAACACTACAAATGATGTGAACATTGTTATCGCCTTCATTTTCTGTTTGAGTAGTGATATTTCGTGCGATTTTAATGTGATCTGAAGTTTGTGACCCGGTTGAATTAACTAACCTTTCTTTAGAAATTTTTGGTAATGTAGGGTCAATATGAAATGTTGCTGATGTTAAGTCACATGGTTGAGACACAAAATCATCAGCATAAAAATTGTGTCTCTGTTCTAGTTTTCCTGAACATGGTAATTGTTGCGTCTGTTAAAATTTTCCCTTCTCTGTGTATTAACTCTTTTCCATTTAAAACACTGATGGGCCTGGTAGCCATTGCGGAAACAGAGTTGACATGTCACAACTTTTCTTTGTGGAAATTTGTGAGGGGAAAAACGTTTTGGGAAATTTCGCGTTTTGAAATTTTTCCTATAGCGCATCGCATTTGCGTTATACTTTGGGCTACCTTGCATGTCATTTTTTTTTAGTTTCTGTTTTGGGTCCAGGCGGTGCGAGTGTTAACGCATTTATTTTTTCCGAGAGTTCCTTTAATTGTTCTTCAACGTTATTTTGAGATTTACTGACAGAGGGTAAGGAATGTAGAATCTTTTCGTTATGCAGAATTTCGTGTAACGCCTGTGCTCTTTCAACAGCAGCACGATATTCATTGACGCATTCTTCTTGTAATTTTATTCGTATGTTAGCTGGCACAGCTTCCATAAATTTCATAAGTTTAATCGCGTTACGGGCATTTTCGTCTTTAATATCTGCATACACGGTTGCGGCTAACACGTTTAACCGGTGAGCCAAATTTTTAATTGACTCCGCTGGCAGAAGAGATAAGCACGAAAGTTCAACACCAGCCACGCACTTGCTCGGGGGTGAGAAAAATGCGGCAAATTCTTTTTCAAGCGTATCTAGATCGTTGATTTTTTGAATTTCCGGATTCTGTGCATAAACTTTTTGAGCGGGACCAATTAATTTCCCTACAAGTACAGCAATGGTAGTCTGAGGGCTGTATTTGTTAATTTCAGCGACCGACCTAATTTGGTTAAAAAAGAATTTAATCAAATCCGGATCTCCATCAAATTGGTTAATGTTAATTTGAACTTCTTTAGCGGACATGGTCAACGGTTTACCTAACACAAATTCTCTAATCAAAAATTGTTACAGAAATTCTGCATACATATATAAATATAACACACATATAACAGATAAAAATGTAAATGAAATAAAGTAATGGAATAAAATAGTATAATAATCACATTAAAAAAATAACATACAACTTAAAAAAATAAACAAAAGGTCTTTATCAAACCTTTTATAGAAAAATTAGAGAAAAAAATTTATCCACGGACAAAAATTGTGTTTCTCAAAGTAATAAAATATCGTTGCTTATTTTAAGCAAAAGAAAGAGAAACAAAAAAATATTTCGCAATAGCTCCTATTTTATTTTTTTTAAAATGGATGGAACATGTACGTTTTTCAAAATAAAACTGGTAGGAGCAAGCAACTGAAATAAAAACTTATTTTATCCTTTTTAACAGAGAAAAAAATTGCTATCTGTCCTTGTTTCTCTAAAAGGACAGAAATTAAAAATTCTCTCAAGTTAAAATATTTTCAAGCCGAAAGGCAAACTAGAAAAATTTTATTTTAACCTTCGTAGATAATAAAGCAATATATGGGACAAAGTGTACTCCTCGTTAACTCTTTTTGAGAGAAAAAAAATATTTAACATATTTTAATATGCATTAAGAGTTAAGCAGAGGTGAATGTATTTGATATTAACTAAAAATATTGGAAAATTCCATGCAATGCGAAAAATATATATATATATTATCTTTATAAATATTATAATAAACAGCACAAAATAACTTCACAAAATATTAAAAATAGCAATATCACCGTGTTTTCGTATCCTGTACAAAAACACAATAATATTAATAAAATCAATTCTCAAGTACTTGTGAGTACTTATGGAGTATGAAAGCATAAAAATGGAATGAAACAACTTTAAAAATTTTAAAAGAATGTTTCCAGAATTAACTGAAAAGAAATTAGTCGATAGAAAAACAAACAAATGGGGGGAATTAAAAGAAATGCTTTCATCCTCTAAAATGTGTTATTTAAGTGAATCTAGCACTATTGAAACTTTTTTTTCTTTCTTTTTTTTTTACTAATGCACTTTCATTTTTTTTAGATTGTGAACTTTTTTTTTTTTTTTTTTTTTTTTTTTGTGCATATATATGTGACTCTCTACGATTTTTTTTTATTTTTATACAACGGAGAATTTATGGAGCACAACTTCAGGAGTCATTTGAATGATTTTTTTTTATTGACTCCTTTGATTAGAACGAATCAACACACGCGCACACTCGGATTTTCACAAACCCAAATATTTTGCACATTCTGACTGTAGCATCAGATAAGTTGACCCACAACACACATAGCACACTTGAGCAGATCGCAGGACAAATTGGGGTGGATATTTTAATCAAGAGTAATCACTAAAAAACACGCTGAGGCATTTCTGTCACAAACAGTGGTAACGTATGGTAAAAAGGTAACCAAACACACTTTTTAGAATATTGAGGAGGCTGGCTGTGTAAATAGAAATGATAGCGAGAGTCGTGATTCAATCGCTGACTCGCTCGGACGTTCCTTTCATTTTCGTACACAGAAAGTAAACAAGGGAATTTTAGCGCGAGTATTCTCCTATCACACATAAGGGGAAAGCACACTTGAAATCTTGTTTGCACATACACAATATCACACACTGTTCAATTTCAGCACCTTTTTGCAGGTTTTTTTTTAACTGATAAGGCTTTTCTCACACTTTTGAATTGGGAGTTCACATCTCGGACGTGAAAATGTAGAGGCGTACTTTGAGCATTCACATATTGCTGTAATTTTGGTGAAAAACACACATCGAAGTCGACCTGAGACAAATCACAGAATTCAGTGCAGGGGTGAACGAACATAGAACACTGTGGATGATTTTCAGGATAAGATACACTCACACGCTGATCCGCGGGATGCACGAAGAGAAGAACACAGTTCCGTTGATGTCAACAACACCGGTGGGACAGCACAGAGCAGTTCAAAACAACGGTCGATGCGAGGGAAAGGGGCAATGCTCCGCTTGAAACAAGAGAGGGAAGCAGGATAGAAACAGGCAAAGACAGAGGCTTCTTCGGCGAAGGGTAGTCGTCCGGGGCCAGAAGTTCACTCCAGGATGAAATCTTTCGTCGGAGATGGGGTGGCGAGCTGTTGATTTCAGGATGACTTTTCTTTAGGTGACGGGGGCGAGATACTCGAAGCTCACTGCAACAGAGCGGTGCGACAGCCGGGAGGAATCCATCGCTCCAAGAAGTCCATGCAGAAAAATAAGATTACATTTTTACATTTACCCTTACATTTTTTTTTAATGGAGAAAAAAAACTGGTCACGGTGACCAAAGTTTATGAAGACGTTTTCGCTAGAAAAGAGATGGCCGTTTTTGTTGAGAGCGTGGTGAAATTTATAACACCAGGTCCTATTAAAAAAAAACTCCAATTCGGGTAAACGAAGACTTTGTTTATTTCATGATGAAAGTCCAAGAGAGAGGTACAGGGGGAAGCAATAAGGAGTCTCTTTTAAAACGTCATCACGAGGCTAGAGACAGAGCAGGAATGTCGAATATACAGTTACAACTTTCTCGCTTGGCGGACTACAATATCGCCAATCTACAAGTATTTTTGCGCCATGCACAAGAGGCTGAGGGAAACATTGGCTGGTATGTTCGCCAAAAACATACGGTAGGCTTCTACCATATATTAATTGTGTAGGGGTGGCAGATTGTGGGCTGATAACATTCATGAGTCATGATAGACGCAGACTAATCTGTACATTGATACAGCTGCGGTTAAATGTAAAAAAATAAAAAGTGTTTCTGGAAAAGCCTAGTAACAGATCGAAATCGTTAGGCGAAAAGGCATGAGAATGTATTTTTCTAGAGCAGATGTTAGATCAAAGATAAACCGCTTTACCACAAAAATGCAGAATTGCCATACATCTGAACAAAAGGGTGTGAAGCGAAGATAATTCTAATGAATAGATTGCATGTAAAGTGATTTTAAATGATGAGTTATATTCATGCCCAAATAAGGAAATGACTGAAGTTAAAATGCTTTTGAAACTAACAGTCAGCCGTAACGAATTTTCTACAAGGTTAAATCGTATGTGTGAGAGACTCACAAAGTGGAAAGGGAGAATGATTCACTGATTTTATTTTATTAAAGAGATGTGTAACTAGAATAATTTAATTTAAATGTGCAGGGCCATTAATACAATCGCTTTAGTTTTTAAATGTTGAATTTAATTTAGGGCCTGCACTGTTTGACTATAGCGCACTAAAATAAATAAATTCTTAAACAGAATTTTAATTGAAACTGCTGGGGGGGGGGGTAGAATGGAAACATATATAACGAGATAATCGTTATAGTCTTGTGATCTTTGGGCCCTAGTTAACACTGGTGGACGAATGTGCATAACCTTGTTGGCTCAGCAGTGAAAAGTTCGTTCGAGATCTGTAATTATTTTTTATTATGGATAGAAGTACTTTGATTTATTCAATTTCGTCTTATAAATAGCAAGAAAATGTTCAAACAAATTATTATACATGCTTTTTTCTTATTAAATTCAGTAATAGTATTTTAAATATTTAGGAATAATTTGCCCTTTCTTATATCAAAAACTTCTAAATCCGTTCTTAGTGATGATTATTCAGTCAAAAAGCTGCATTCTGGTGAACTGTCAGTGAAAAATTCATCGGTCGCTCAATCACAAATTCTCTCAAATTACAAGAAATAGGTTATTTCTTTATATATTTACAGGTTCTCCGAATACTGAATTATGTACTTGAAAACTACTGGAAAACCTTAAAGATCATTGATGTGCACCCGAAAACTATACGTTGAAAGGAACAGGTGTTTTCTACAAAGCACTGTATTATGGTTTTTGGCATCCCAACTCTTCCTCAAGAATCAAAGCAGCATATCTTTACGGCGTCTTTTGGACTTACATGCCTAACTCTTCGCTATGTTTTCACTGCCACCTTTATGCACATGCTAAAACTACCTGTCGTGGTTCCGTTACCCGCTCATGATGTGCAGAAGTCGACCATGACTTCATATCTTCTAAAAAAGATGGACGTTCTGGAAACTATAAAGGTGATCACGTAATATACGCTCGTTATTGTTCAAACTAGATTCGTAAAAGAGAAATTTTTGCCGTTAAAATTAGTCAAAACTTTATTACCCAAAAGCTTACAAACATGTTGAATACAGAACCCCATCAAAGGGTTTTCTATAATAGGGGTTCCCCATCTAGTTTACTCAATTAACATCCAAAAGCCGTCACTCAAATTCAGTCATGATTTTCACCAAATAATTTATCTGTGACACTGCCTAACGAAAAAGCCGCGTTATGTGTACTATACCTGCAGTATAAGAAATATGCCCCCGCTAAAACTTTTGCCGCCATCAACACCTGTTAGAATAGAATACTTAGATCCTTCTATACATTATGATCCTGTTGTAGGTCAATCCAGAAACGTTCTTCAGATTAATCTCCAAAGCCATCCAAACACGAGCCAGAGCAAACTTCTGTCCCATCTGTAATTAAATTGCAAAAATCTGATGTTTCTTTAACACAGGAAAGAAAACAAAAATCATGCGCACAGAAAGAAAAAAGGAAAACCTCAACTCAAGTCTCCTCGCAATAGAAAACTGTGACGAAAAACAAAAGAAATCATGTCTTGGCCTATTGTTCGCTACTATTAAAGATTGCAGAGAAATGCCCTGCTATGGGAAGAGCCTATGGAATCAGAAGTTTTACAGTTATGGCTCTGATGCAAATGAAGCAAATGCTATTTTTCAGAAGTATGACTCTACGTGATTTCACACTGGTTTCCTTTAATAATATGTGGTTTAAATAAACTTGTTTATGCTACATATTTTGGACTGTTTATATGTTCTTTAGATAAATCGTCACCTTACAGATTATGCAGATTTGGACCGTGAAATTTTGCTTATGTCTTTTTTAAACATTCTATTATGACGTTATTACATTTTTTTAATTACATATATCATAACATTACATTTCTAATAAAGCTGTTTTGCTTTTGTTTATCTTATTTTTAGAACAAGGATTTATGATGACATATCATTTGATCTGTTAGTTTTAACACTTTTTTTGGCGCAGCTTTAAAGGGGCTTTGTGCCATTAAACCCTAATCAGACAACCGACCAACCAAGTTTTTTTTTTATAACACGAGTTTCATAACTTGCGGATTGAACAATGGGCTTCGAGATTATCAGATATTATGCCTCTTGATAGTTTTTTAAGACACTTTGTATATTAAACTTCTTTATTATATCTCTAATCATAAGAAATTCCGAAAAAAGGAAACAATAAATTGAAATTTAAACATGTGGTCTAAAATTTATTTGAATTGGAATATTTTCTTCCTATATTCAAAATCTGAACTTCAATGTAAACCTTTAATTTTACGATGAGAAAACCACGGTGTCCCAATTCATAGATTTTCATTGAATTACGGTTTCGAGATAAATTATTTCGTTCCCAGTAGACTGATGTAATGGTGTGACACAAGTTGGTGAGGTGGAATTTTGAATGCAATTTCACATATTCAAGAAAGGGGCTATCTAAGAATGCTTCTAAGTTGCGAAATAAAAAAACAAACAGAAAAATGAATTAAGTAATGCAGTAATGGTTTTCAAAACCTTTATAAGCCTGGTTAGATCATTTAATTGGATGATAATATTTAATACAGTGGTAAAAGGACTTGTTTAAAGTCAGTTAAAAGTGGAATAAGTATATTATTAATAAAATATTCGAATTGAACTATGAATTTCGTTAAATCACTTAATAGGAAGGATATAGTAAAAATATTTGTTAAAAAAGTTCATAAGTCATAACCGGAGAAGGGATTGAGTAGTCAAATAAGTGAATAACTAATCATGTAATTGATTGATCTGAATCTATTGATAAGGTGGCAAATTAAACAGAATTTGACATACATTACATTACTTTAAAGGATTAAATATTCAAGCTGAAAACACTGTGAATTTTGCTAGTTCATTTAACTGAACATCAGTGTTTTATAGCTATTTAATTTTTATTTTCATCATAAAAAAAATTATCACTCAGATAAACGAATGAAAAGTATGACAATTCATCCTTTGGAATATATGCAACAACATGTTGCCATTAATTTTATCAAATAACTTCACATAATTTTTGTACAGTGCACATGCAGCCGAAAACGTTTAAACGAGCTCGGGTATAACAAGGAACCGTTTTAATGAGGAAACTGAAAGAAATTTTTTGGCCTACTATAAAAATGTATTGCAATAAACTCGGATGTAACGAGCAAAAGCTTGAGAAACTCGCAACTAATTTATATTTTTCTCTGTTTAATAAAAACAAAATGTGTTAATTAATTTTTGTTGCATACTGTTAACGCAATAGTTGAAACGTCTCAAAAAGAAAATCATTTATGGAGCCATTGCTTTTAAATGTATTAACTTCTTTCACATAAACAAGCAAATCTTAGTAGTATTCACTTTCTGAGTTCCTTAAAGAAGTTAGAAAAATGTGACAGAATGTTTGATAAAAAGTATGATATGTGGTAAAAAATAATAATATTAATAATGTTTAATATCTTAATATCTTAGCCAGTAAATTACCAAATAAAAGCATGTTTTCTTTAATTATCATCCTTATTTCCTATTAATAAATTCATAATTTAAACAATATTAGGTGAGTGTTAGGTGCCAACTGCTACGATTTTTTGTCATTACTATTTGCGAATAGTAAACTTAGCCTTACTTAAACACAAATTTATATGATTAGATCAGGGAAAGAATTCTGCTTGGAAACAGTGGTGTCAACAATTCGTATCAATTGGCAGCCATGATTAAACTGTCATTATTAATTTAATTTCACCCCTTTAATCCATAAATGTAAAATTGTATCATATGTATATTTATATGTAGATTTCGTGAAAAGTATTCAGAATGTTGCATTATTTAGTCGTGAATCAAGAATTTCTGTTTGATTAGCAGGGTCATAGAGAATGAGAAATTTCAATTTGGGGGATTTTAATTCGATCAAGAAAAACGCCGTGTGCCAACAAACATCGCAGTAGACTACTTCTGCTTGCTCCATAGGAAGCTATCACAATCCCAAGCAATGCACCGAACCGGAAAATTATAGGAACGAGAGAGAATATATCACTTTCGAAGGAAATAAAATACATTATAATAATTTTTAAGTAGATTACCTATGAAATACTACCTATTACACTCTTCCCTATGTTGGAATTTCGAAAACATTTTGCAGATCTACACTGATCATGACCCCTAGGACCCAAAACCACCCCAAGTAAAAAACTTTATCAATCAATATATCTATCTATCTATATCACTTTTTTATGGACACGATAACTTCCATAATTCTGCATAAATCGTTTCCAAACTGATACATAAAATCAAGGGGCATAAAAATTTTAGCATTCATAATTTACCATTTAAATACATTAGTCAAATGAGCCATTTTGTTTCAACAAATAGAAATTTGAAAACCGTCTGAATTGCCATAGAAAAGCAGTATGGCGCAAAAGAAAATGTTCCATATTTCACAAACGAATGAACAAAATTTAACCGAAAACTATACAGATACCTCCGGGTACCTCACCAACACACTTACTTAATTTCAAGCTGATCCGATGTTTTTTTGCAGCAGTTATCGCGGAACAGACAGACTAACAAGCAAGCAAACAAACAAACGGAAACCAAAAACATTCCGGGTCTCCACAGAACCTGACGTTTCGGCATTTACATGGTATACAGGAATTTCCGTGTTAAAACACACATTCATCATGTAAGTTCTATAGTTATAGCTCTGATGAATGAAACTAGCGCTGCAGTTAGCAGCCATGGCCAACAAATGAGAGTAAATTGTGTCAGCCACGTATCATCCGGATAGCTTAACAGGTAAAGCATTGGAAGGGTACGCCAAGTATCTAGGTTCGATTCCTGGTCTGGACATTTTTCATTCTATTTGAATAAACTTCAGATGTGATACTCATGCCTTGAATATGACATAAACATAGTGTCTATATTTTCTTTACAGAAAGAAGAAAAAAATAACTGTAATGATAAAAATCTCAAAGGGATAATTATACCTTTACTATCAAAACCCGCGGCTTTGCTCTCGAAATATGCCAAGTGGTATTTGTGTGCCTATATTAATTAGAAAAATTACATTGTTAGGAATAATTAAAAAAATATTAATTAATCCACAATTTCACTAAACTTCATTAATAGAATGCATTAGGTAAAAATGAGCGATAAATTAATAAGGAGAACTTAGACTAATTATAAATAAATGATAATTTAGAATATATTTTGTAATTTTTACGTTCATTTCAGATTTCATTTGAGGTTTTGAATTTTTCAGAAAACATTCTTAGCACTCATTTACATCTTGAAAATAACCATCATCGCATATTCCAAGCTTTTAGTGTAACGGTCTACAATCCCTATGGCGGTAGTGTCATCAACATAAAATATAGCATATGTTGGAACAGGTACTCTCGCATGAATTTGCCTACATAAATTTTGAAATGACTTTGGTATTTCCTGAGATTGCATAGATATCGTAATTTAGAACGTTTATAGAACGCTTTTTGTACATTTCTAAAAAAATCGAAATTTAAAAGGGATGTAAACTGTTCTTAGAGAGAATTTTCAGTTTATAAATAACTACCATGTGAAATTTCACGATTCTAGCTCCTTCAGTATCACAAAAATCGAAATTTAGAACTTTTTTGCTCCTGCAATCCGCAGGTGGTAGTCGCACCGACATAATCTATAGCATATGTTGGAGCAAGGACTGCCATCATCAATTTGCAACCATTACTTTTGAAATCGGTTTGGTACTTCCTGCGATTGTATAGAAATCATAATTAGAACGTTTTTAGAACGCTTTTCGTTCATTTTCACCCCGTTTAAATTTCTACTTTTTTTAGAAACTGTTCTTAGTGTGCATTTTCAGTTTCCAAACAACTACCCTGCCAAATTTCACCTTTCTAGCTCCTTCACTATCACAAAAATCGAAATTTAGGACGTTTTTTGCTCCTGCAACACCCAGGTGGTAGTAGCACCAACATAAAATATAGCCTATGTTGTAATAAAAACTACCATCATCAATTTGCAAACAATACTTTTGAAATCCGTTTGGTATTTCCTGAGATTGCATAGAAATCGTAATTTAGAACGCTTTTTTGCACATTTTCACCCCGTTTAAATTTCGATTTTTTTAGAAACAGTTATTAGAGTGCATTTATATCGTATAAGTAACTACCATGCTAAACTTCAAGCTTCTTGGCTCTTAAGTTTCTCAAAAATCGCATTTTTGGAACGTTTTTCGCTCTTGCGCCCTCTTAGAGGTGGTGGCATCGACATAAAATATAGCCTATGTTGGAACAGGGACGGTCATTATCAATTATCTACTATTAGTTATGAAATCGCTTCGGTAGTTCCAGATATTACCCCCTACAAATAAACAAACGCACAAACGTTACCTCTTTATAAGTTAGTATAGATTACATCCGTACAAAAATCAGTGCAATCCTGTGTCATTGAAGCAGAGCTAATTTACTTTTAGTAGGTTTTTCTGTATTATTTTTAGAATGCATTTCAAATTTCAGCAAAATTCTACAGATAATTTTTAATATTTAATTTTTGTTAATCCGTCTTGACCAAAATTAATTAATCCTATATCAAAAAAAGTTTAAACTTCAAGCTTCTTGGCTCTTAAGTTTCTCAAAAATCGCATTTTTGGAACGTTTTTCGCTCTTGCGCCCTCTTAGAGGTGGTGGCATCGACATAAAATATAGCCTATGTTGGAACAGGGACGGTCATTATCAATTATCTACTATTAGTTATGAAATCGCTTCGGTAGTTCCAGATATTACCCCCTACAAATAAACAAACGCACAAACGTTACCTCTTTATAAGTTAGTATAGATTACATCCGTACAAAAATCAGTGCAATCCTGTGTCATTGAAGCAGAGCTAATTTACTTTTAGTAGGTTTTTCTGTATTATTTTTAGAATGCATTTCAAATTTCAGCAAAATTCTACAGATAATTTTTAATATTTAATTTTTGTTAATCCGTCTTGACCAAAATTAATTAATCCTATATCAAAAAAAGTTTAAAGGCGTTCAAACATTTTTGAAGCCCCATACTATGAAATTTAAAGAAAGTAGAATAATTCTGCTAATATGGAACAAGAAGATTTTCTCATAAAATAAATCAGTTAAATGTTCAGATCTTTGTCAAAGATAAAAGTACCAGCACTTCAAAAGCACAAGTTTTGAACATTTTTAGCTGGTTGCCGAGTAAGAAATTCTTAAGCGTAACTTGTGTAATTTCTTTTAATAAAGACTTGTTTCGATAAAGTAAAAACTCTGCTTCTTAGAATATTACATGTGATTATGAAGCTTTTAATCAATGCTATTCATTTGCAATATTTGTTTTGCGTTAGTAATAAATAAACAATAAACCTAACTTCAGCTCAAAATGATGTGGGGACAAATGAAACAAGTCAGATTAGGGGACACCAAAGTGATTATATATAAATATTGTAAGGTTAGTTGGGGTAACTGGACCCACGAGGTAACTGGGCCATGGGCTATTTAATAAAAAACCGTTGATGTCTTTTAAGTTTTATCTATTGTAACCATTGCCCCCACATCTCTACTTCTTAAAACAACGTGTGTCAACTCAATCATAGCTCTGTCTTTCCTGTGATAGGTTGCTGAAAATTTAGGTTTCTTTTTTTAAAAACAACGGCAATTTGATCGAACTTTCGCGGCTTTTTATTAAAATATGGTAAGTACTTTTATCAAACAATCTTTCTTTTTTAAGATTAGACATATAAATACATTAATAACGTTAGGTATCTGTCTTTATTTACTTCATGTTTCAAATGTAAGACCGGGGTTCCAGTTACCCCATAATTTTTTCAAAAATGGGGTAACTGGGACATGTGTCAGGGGTAACTGGACCCTGTGGGATCCAGTTACCCCATCATTTATAAATAATTTTTTGGAGTTTTTCGTACTACGGGAAATTAATTTCTCAATTGTTTTCCCATTACAATAAATAAATTTATATAACTTATTAAAATTACATAATAAGATTTAAAAAAAGCATGTTGGTGGTATGAAACCAAATTTCGTAAGTGAGATAGCCATTGAAATTTTAGAAAAATTCGATTTTTACTATAGAAACGAAAAAAAAATACTTCTGTTCGATATAAAAACAAGATTACATTCTCCACAGATGTGTCGAACTTATCGAACATTTATTGAATTAAATGAAAAAGAGAATGAAATTCTTACTTACGTAACCATTTGTTCATAGATTTTTTTTGTTGTTGTTGTTCATTTTTTTTCATAAAATACCAGTGTAATTTTTTACTTATCATTTATACTTAAATACAAAAGTACTTACTTAATTCTTATGTCTTTTGTATAAATAAATACAATAATTTCACATTTGGGTGCTTTTCTTAGACACATTCACAGCAAAGGATTCCCTTACAACGCTCTTTAGTTTATATATAACTTACATAATCTGCCTTGTTTAATTTTTGTAAGTTATTTACACTTTTTCAAACAGGAACTGATACCCTATATTAAAAAAGACAAACGCATGTGGGACATAGACCACCCCTGGTCCAGTTGCCCCATAAAAATGGGGCAACTGGACCCACGAGGAAAGAAAAATTAAACATACCTTTTTTTTTTTTTTTAGAGATTAAAATGTAACTTTGAACATAACTGTCTGATAGAGGAAACCTAACTGAACATATTTACATAAGTTCAGATTTTATTTCAAATGAACATTAGCTTTTTGAAGCTGAATTGTCAGAAGCTCCAGAGTCACATTGTAAAATCATGGACCAGTTGCCCCAACTAACCTTATCTAAAATTTATGTTAACCTATTACTCGCAGGTGTTACGTTCACACAACGGTCAAAATAAATGCACATATTTAAGTTATTTACATACTTACCACTATTTTTGAATTAAAAAGTTGGCTTTACTTAAAGACATAAAATTTTAAGATCATATAAAGAGAAAATTATCTTTCAGAGTTTGTGGTGGCAAACAACATTCACCTAAAAAGTTGGAAATTTCAACTTTATAGTTTTAGCGGTTAATGGGTTAAATGATAAATTTTATGTTCAAAAAACTTAAGGTGACTTATACTTTTAGAATTAATATCATTTTAGCAATTTAATTTTCATTATAATCATGACTAGAGAATAAGACGTTATCAATTTTCTTTTATTAAGTTTTATAAAATTAGGAAGAAAAATAATTTTTTAAAGATTTTGTTCATTGAATTTATAATATCCGTGATATAACACTTGAATTTCCCTATTTAAGAAACATTTATGTTTAATTAAAGTATTTCATTAAACCCATGATAAATCAAAATGTCTCATGAATGCCTCATTAAAGCCTGGAATCGGGGTCTAATATGAGAAAATTTTATTTCATAAATAAGACTATTTCTCTTCCAATGATTAGGCAATGACTAACATTCTTTATCTACGAATCGAAAACTGTTTAAAGTATTTTTATGTCAAAACAATATTGGAATTTTATAAATTACACCTTATACAATATAAAATGTAATACTACTTGCCCCAATGGACCCAAGTACACCAGGGTTCTCGCTGTCGCTCGCCATTGCGCCAAATCGCGACAAAATGTTTCATTTGGCGAGTAAACGGATGATTAGACTCGCCAAATTACGAGTGCTCAATTTTTGCTCATCTTTTTTCTTTGTGTGTGTGTATCAGTACAGGCGATACTCTTATTTACATTACGGAAATTTGATATCGCTTATCATGTTCAATCGTATCGTACGATTTACAATATTTTTAGAGATACTAACCCAACACCAATTCAATTTAGCTTCAGCCAAAGCCACAGTAAACACCAAATGTTATTTCAGTATTTTTTAATAGGCAGCAGTACTATTTTGAAATAGCCTTTGAAGTATGGGCTTCAATGAAAAGCCGAAGAATTCTAGAAAAATAAAGTTTTTGACACATTTTGTTGTTTATATTTTGAAAATTTTCAGAATTCATTGAATGTTATATACTGAAATCCTGATTTAACTGCGACTGGAAGATTTATTTCATAAAATTTTATTGAGTTAAATCGGATTTTAATTTTTTCCTGCACTGCGCAACACATTTAGAATACAGTTTTTTTTTTTTAGTTTCGGTAGCGGATAATTAAATTTAGATGAGTAACTGATCTATAAACAGTCTCAAAAACTTAGATTATTTTAGAACATATTAAAAAAACGGAATAACGTTAAAGGATTAAAGATCAAATTTTCATTGTTTCACGACGAATTTATTTTGCTAATTTTTTTTTTTCATTTTGCGAATGTTTCTCACTTCTAATTAGCCAAATTGCTAACGTTCGTAAAAAGTCAGCGAGAACACTGCGTCTACACTGTTAAAAATTCTTAGCAAACTGTCCAATCATTTGAACCTTTTTATAGAAAACAGTTACATAATCATAATTTAACTCTATTCTGACTATAATACGGAAAATAATATGGTCATAATACAGTTAATTACGGTTATCCATTTTCTATAAAAACGGTCGAACGGACAGTTTGTGGCAAAATTTTAACAGTGTACACATGACGATTGATATGTTTCCTTGATATAAACAATGGCACCAAAAGCCAGATTGTCTTCTTTTGGTCTTATTGAAGTGTAATTTGAGTTATTTATAGTACCTCGGATTCTGAATTTTTTAGTAGGTCCTGCTGGAACGTACCTTTCATTTGAGATTTTATTTAAAGTAATAGTACTAATGGTTTCTTTTGTAAGTGTTTATCAAGTATACATAACAAAGGATTTTAAAAAATGTCAAAGAAATCTATTAACGTTCTATTTGGAACACATAATTTTGTTCCCTATATTAGAAAAGGAAGGAAAATTACGACAGTAAAAGAAATGCATAGTTTCAAGAATTTTTTGCATTAAAAATTCAAAAATGGAAACCAGAAAAATATGTCAGAAAACATAAAATCATAAAAGAAAATCGGTCATCTATAACAGTACAATGAGAAGCTTTTTAACTCGTTCTAGCTGCCTAATCATGCCTATGAGCTGGCTAGAGAGGCCAAAAAAGTAAATTAGAACTGACAAATTTGGACAAAGGGGATAGTAGCCGAATTTGGGCCACCTCACTTATTTCCAGGTCTAAGTCACTTCATTTTCGGAATATTTGCAAAATATCACTACACGTGGTCAATCTATTCATCTACTAACTAAATAATACTGTAGAAAAATTTCTTTTTGAAAATCTTAAGTTTTGTTTTAATTTGAAAAATTTGTCAAAAGCGGTCCAAATTCAGCGACTGGTCACCTAAATTGAACTCCCAGTCTTCTAAATTGGACCAAACAATAGTAGGCTGTTATAATGAGTAGAGAATATAACTAATTTTGTTAAAAGCAATGTTTGCGATTAATGAAACAATCAAAAGAAAAAAAACAGCAATGAAATATAATGGAATCAAATGTCTAAAAGTAAGAATAATTGTTTTAAATCAAAATCGATTCAAAATATAAATCAAAGTTATAAGTAATTAAGAATAGAAATTATGGGAGTAATTGCACTTACTTGAATATCATGTAAGAAGCAATGCAAAGAATTTATTTTGTTCATTTTTTATTCCAGCGCACACAACATGGAACCATATTTGGCAATCTGAACACTGAACCATTTCAGCTACTTAATTTTTTTTTACAAATTAGGCAAACCAATCATCACTGTCTTGATATTTCTTTTTAGATTCTGAATGACTAGACTTTTTTTGCAACAGAAGTTTTCTATACCTTATGTGTGTATTTCTTCCCTTCTATCATTTTCTTTCCAATTGAATTACGGCTATTTTTCTAGACTCGATGATCCAATTGCTTTTGTGCTTTGAAAGCTTTCTTTTCGCCATTTTTTTTTTCACATGAAGTGTTACTTTATATTTCGAAGATGTTTTCACAGCTGTTTTTTGGATCACTCTGCACTTTAACTTAACTGATTTTTGCAAGGGAGATAACATTTTGAATAATTCTTCAGCTTCTTGAGGGGTTTTGTAGCTGCAGTCTTCTTGACAGCCTTCTTGCATTCTCTTGACAAGTACTCTTTCTTTTCGTTTCCTATATCTTTAAAAACTTTGCTGTCACCGATGATTATTTACTCTTCAAATTTATGATTTTATATTTGGTCCAATTTAAGCTACTCAAATTGGTCCAATTATGGCAGCTGCGCCATTTTTTAAACAGATAATCTCAAGACTAGGAACAAGTAACCAAAGCAAACAAATCCGCGGGAAAAATATACGCAATAAACTCGTGAATTTAGATATGCATATGAAGACATATCAACTTACCATAGTTTTAAATTATTCTCTTGCGTTTAGTAGGAAAACATTACATCAAAACATCTAATTTTAGGTTTTTAAAAATTGTCTGAAAACAGCTCGTGGAAGGCGGATGCTTCTTCTAATCATAAATGACGTCATTCTCATGAGTAGTATTTCAGCGGTAGATGACCTCTCTTTCTCTAATTCATGTCTGAATTGAAGTGGTCCATTTAAAGCGGCTATCCAAATATGGCTACTCTCCCCTAAGTCAGTCTATTTGGAGCATTACCCAACGTCGAAACTGATACTTTCGCTTAATTTACAATTAGAAGTTTTTGAAATTACAAAGACGGTCGCTCACACAAGTGCAAAAGTACCTCGGGTATTTGCAAAATTTTGTATTCGATTTATGAAAAGCTGAAATGGGAAGCAATGTATCATTTAACAAACTGGACAGTCGCAGTTTCTAAAACTGTATAATTATGTTAAGCAGACTATACTCGACATAATTTCTTTCTGATAAAATTATGTACGAGTATATACATTGTATAGAAACGTCAGTGGTTAAATGAGAATTAGTTTTGGAACTAATGTCATTTGAATTGGTTAAATGAAACATCCGACAAATTCGGTTCTTAAATAACTCACCATGTGTATGAAAAAATTAAAATCTATTTTTTCTCTCATCACATTGCTTGCAAAACTTTTAAAAGAGTGCATTTTTCAATGATTGTAAGATTTATTAATGATTTTCAGCGTAACTTATGCCCTTAGAACGCACACTATCTGCAACTGTACTTGTATCTATTAAGGGGTTTCAGGACTCTTAAAATTGGATAAAATGAAAAACAAAGACCATTTTCAACATTTAATATCTTAAAATGTATTTGATTTTAAGACACAATTTTAATTGGAATAAAATATATAAGTATATTCTTTCATTTCATGCACTTAAAAAATTATAAGATACAGAATTAGCATTTACAGGGGGCTCCGAACTGTTAGACATTTGACGAGCAAAAACTTGGCATGACAGCTTATGCGTACGATTACAAAATAAGTATTGCAACTAGAATAAAAATTTTGGTGCCTACTTATACTTCAGATTGTAATAATTACCCTGAACCTAAATAACTTTGTATTTAAAGCTTTTTTATATTTTTAATACAAAGTTGTATTTAGCTAATGCAAAATTAAGATAATTTCAACAATAGAATCACCTAAAAAGATATTGTTTTGAGCAATAAAAAGGAAATGGAAATTTTAGGTTCAGTTTATAGAGTATAACATGAAACATATGTTTTGAAAATTTCATGAAAAAATATTCATAAGTTTTTGAGATATCGTGCGCGTTATGCCCAAAAACGTCATTTGGAGAAAAATGGCTTCAAAGTTTCCGAAAGGACGCTTCAGCTATCGAACGTGTGTAAATGTAAAAGCCATAACTTCAGTTCTAATAGGAATTTCAAGGAAACAATTATATTAAAATGTTCAGAAAAGATAGGAGTTTAACATCCAAAAAAATTAAAAATTCGAAAATTTTAAAGCTTTAAGAGTCCTGAGACCCCTTAATGATGCTGTTAGATGTAGGCTTTAAACATAGATTTATTTAAATTGTTTCTTCTCCAAATTAGAAAATCTAATTTCGAAAAATCTAACCTTTCTCTCATCACATCGCTTGCAAAACTTTTAAAAAAGTAGATCTTGCAATGATTGTAAGATTTATTAACAATTTTCATCGTAATTTATGCCCTGAGAACAGCACACTATCTGCAACTGTACTTGTATCTATAATTGATGCTGTTAGATGTATTCTTTAAACATAGATTTATTTATTTATTATCTTCTCGAAATTAGTTCATGAGCAGGTTTTCTCATTGCCTTCACCGTATATCCGAACAAATTAAGGCGAATTACAGCAAGTAAAATAATAATAATAATATTTTTGTACCCAGGATTTCTCTTGTTTTCGTTAATGCGATTCATAACTTATAACAAGATATAACCTTATTTACCCTTTCCACTGGAACCAGTTTTAATTGCATGGATATATGGAAGTTGTGATAAAAAAATGGAATGTTATGTGAAGTGAGATCAGCGTAATTGTAAGTTTAGATAGATCCACAATTGTTATTGCTTTCAATTTTCTTAATAAAGTTAAAGATAGAGAATTTCACATATTGTAATGGACATAGATATTTTTTTCAGGATACACGACAAAAGAGTGATATACCCAAATGACCAATATAACGAGAACTATTGCGTAAGGTTCATGCGAAAATTTAATTGGCGCTTTTAATATCGATTTTAAAAAATCACAAATGAACAGCATAACGAAATCAATCCGCTCTTTTCAATATCTATACTCTATCTCGAAACATAAGGTAGTTTTTCATGTATGAAACACAAAATTTAGAAAGTATTCTTTAAAGGTCTTCCTGAAAGTGGCAAACTGTTACATCAAGCTGTTCGTTAGTACAAAAGTAGCACAATCTTTTAAATCTGTAAATGTAGATTTACAAGCACAACATTTCAAAAAACGAAATGGCAATTATAAACAGTCCGTTAACACCACACTGTTTCCATACCAAAGGAAACACTGTGAAATTATACATCCACCTAATATATATTTAAAAAATAAAAATAATAACCCATGCATTGAAGGTAAAAATTAGAGAGATATAAAAAGATTTTGACTATATAATGTTTTTATCGCAAATGTTAGAATAAAATGCATTGCAAATCTCAGGGGTAAAGATAATAAATCCTTATGTTAAAACAAAGAATAAAAAACAAAAATTAAAAACAGAAATTATTAATTTTGATATCAAAATTTGAAGCAAGGGCGAAATATAACTATCGTTTCTCCCGATAGGATCTAAACTTGTTTTCTTAACTACTCTTTTTTTATATTAACTGCATTTTAGGGAGAAACCTTCTTCACGGCCTAGAACAAGGATTCTTTCCCAAAATTGTTGAGACTTTCCTACCAGGTTATAAACTTTCGTAAAAGGCTTCTAACATGGATATAATACCTTGCCAATACGTACATATCGATAATCATTCTTCTCTTTGATCACGATAGATTCAAAGATCTGACGAGAACCCAGAACATTTTATTAAAAAAATTAGTTGAAAAATTACAAAGTGGACTTGAACGTGTTTAAATCGGCGCTTGAAAGAACAGTTGAGTCAAATTTCTTGTTCGTAAAATTTTATTATGTGATAGAGTAACTCAGAGAAATTGCATATATGTTACAGAGAAAAACACACCATATGTTATATTATGCGAAATGATTCAGAATTCATGAGCATTACCTGAAGGGTTAATATAGTCCTTCCACGATAACTTGGACCACGAATAACACAAATTTTATCAAATTTATTCCTTTTAACATCATCGGCCGAGTTATCGTGAAAACACTATACAAAGAGGCTGCAACAAACAATTTTTGAATAGCAATCCAGCCGTGATCCGCTTATTCAGTCAAAAGTATAGAGCTTTCAATCGAACGGAGAAACCGGATTTTTTGTTCATGACTTTAACGCTAAAGAAGATATTGTACTGTACTTTCAACAAACTATTTTGCCTTACTTTGGACATCATGAAAAGTGTAGATTCGGAATGTAGTTGACGATGCATACAGTTTCACAGACCGAATTACACTGCATTTCCACAGCTTCCCATGATGTCTTCACATTCCACAGAAACAAAGTTATAATGTTGCAAATGACGCTAAAAGTTTTTAAATTTGTCTTGGAGCTAGACAAATTGTATTTCTCACTAAATAAGTTTTTCGTGACCTTATTGTGCTAATTTTTGTATAAAACCGTTGTTGCAAATCCTTCTTATAAAATCCTACCATCCTTAAAATTTTCTTTATGAGTTTTAAACAACACTGTAGTAGTTAAATTTAAGTTTTTATATTTTACATGAGTACAACACAGTCTTAGAACAATGACTTTGGAAAAAGGTTTCATAAATCAGCAAAAATGATTAAGAAATTTTAAAAGCTACAAGTTTGAAAACATGAAACAGCTGTTTCAGTTTCACAACTTAACACTCGCATGTCTGATTAATAAATGCTGTGATTTTTAAAAAATAGATATTCATTCATTTATTATTTATTAAATTCCTTTGACAAAGCAATAAGAGTTTAGCAACAAATGCTGAGCCATTAAGAAATTTTTTGTCCCGTAAAATCAAAGTATAATTATTATAATTTTTACATGCTAGTTTTTTATTATGTTTGATTGCACAACATACTTTTCGGCGGCATCAGTTGTAAGTCTGATAATTTTTTATTTCTATCAAATTATTTTAGAAAATAGAATTTGTTATATAGCTAGATGTTTCAGAATACACATAACAGAGTTATATTTGCTTCTTAAAATAACTTTCTCATTTGTATAGGTTCTTTACATTAATAGGTTGTGTTTGTAAAATTTAATAGATTTTCTATATTTTAAGTAGTAAATAAGGATCGACCGCAACAGGTTTTTAAGACTGAAACCGAAACTGAATTTCTGTAATCTTCCTATTTTCGGCCGAAAACGAAAACGAGAACGAAAATGTCCAATTTTTTAAAGCAATTAATACATACAAAGATATACATAACTATTAATTAGTTGTACGTGTTTATTAAATGTACATAATTATTAATTAATTATACGTGTTGCTCAAGTTCGTTCTCTGTGCCTATGACCAAAACTTTTTATTTTCATAAATAAAATGTAATTAATTAATCAACGACAAAGAATGATTTTCTAATGATTTTCTAATTGTACGAATTTCATCTAATTAAAAAAAGTGTTAGGTATACATACCTTGATTTATCTTTTATAATTATTTTTGTAAATGACCATCTATTATACTAGAACTTTTCAAAAGAGTATTTGAAACACTTCTGCAGTTTCAAACTAAACATTTTCCATTACAGTGAAGTCTGCTGCTTTTAATGAGACGTGAAAAGCGTCTTCAAAGTTTAGTCATATATGCAATGCTTGCTTTATAATTTCCGCTCTCGTCTTGAATCAGTCATGACTGATAGTGTGGTGACAGTGCAGTTCATAGCAATAAATAAAGAGTGTTTCATTTGAATCAGGAACCACCCAAATCAATGAATAATATTGAAAATTTCCGAAGGAAGAACGAGGTTTTTGGAATACAGATAGTTTCGGCAATTCCGAATTTTTGTCAACATTTTCGCTGACAATACGTTTTCGGCGAAACTCAGATTTTGGGCAAAAAACGAAAACAAATTTTCTGTCGATCTTTTCGGTCGCTTTTTAAACTGTAAACATGAAAGAAAATTATACAGCTTCAATAATTTTATGTTTGAAGAATTAGCACATGCAAGTAGCTGCAAATAGCAGGTAGCTGGTGTAATGTAAAACGAAGTTAAAAGTAGAAGTTTATGTAGAGGTAATTCGGAATCCCGCACTGAGAAAAAAAAATATGGTTCTGGCATCTAAAATCTTAATTGTGGCTCTAGAAAAAGTAGTTCCATGTCATTCCTATAAATTCTAGTTCCCTTTGCTAGAGAGTTCTAAAGTCTCCTACTAGAATTTAAAAACATTTTCCTATATTCTCGTGGTCAAACTTATTTTAAAATGTCTGCAAATAGATGAGAAGAAAAGAAATTAGTTTTAGTAACTATAATTCTAGTTTTTGCAACCATTCCAGAAAACAAGCGATAATTTGTCGTTACCGAAAAGATTCATTATCGTTTCGTCACCGAGAAAAAATTAGACTAGAAATTCTAGATCATTTCGTCTATTCAGCTTACTTGTTTACCCTATTCGCATAGCTCGGAAATTTATATTTCTAGTTTAGGGATTCAGAAAATGACTACCTATTCCTTCTAGGTGAAAGTGGTATTTTTTTTTTCAGTGCAGATTTGGATTTACTTTTGGTTTGATATTTCTTTTACAACTTTCTAGGCTTTCTTTAATGATTAGAGAGAGAAAATTATTACATGTTTACACATTATTTTTTCATAGTGTTGGGAAATCGATTGAAAACAACAACAAAAAAAAATTCCGTAAATCTCTAGTAACTAGAGCTCGGGTCGACAATCTATGACCCGCGTGTCACAGAGTGACATACTTCATAATTTTAATTGACCCACTTCAGTTCCGAGAAAAAGTATAATACATAAAAAGAAAAAAGAAAACATATATATGAAACGGACACTTGTAGAATAGGAGAGACCATAGGGGAGGCTTGACCCACCTATTAGATTTCATATTTAAAGGAATTTCAGAGTTTTATCAATAGGTGTCAACCAAAGCTACTGGAATGCTCAAACGACAGTCTTTGATTCATATAGATAATCGAAATAGGTGTGGAAAAAATCAACCGTGAGGCGTTTTCAACCTGAAAGTTGTGTTTTTTAGAAATAATTTGTAAGCTTTTTTCATATAAAATGTATCGTAGAAATTTAAGTAAGTAGGTTTTAAGTAATGCAGCAATATCGAGCTTTCATTCCAGGCATAAAGATTGGACAGAAATTTAGGCTTAACGTAACAATGTGCTATTCTTTAGAAAAGGGCTATGTGGGGAGGCTTCACCCAGTCAATGTGAGGGAGGATTGACCAGTTGCTCAAGGCTCCCTTAACTAAGTGGTTTTGGAAATCTTTTTATTATACACTATGCATAATGAAAGGTTAATGGTTATATATAAAAAAGAATGTAAACTTATTCTGTAAAGCTACAGCAAAATGGTATGATGGAAAAGAAAATATTCAAAACTGATTAAAGAAAGATGTGAAACCACTGCAAGAAATAATTTAATGAAATATAAATGGAAAAATTAATAGGAACATTTATCCATTTAAATATTACTAACAATAGGTAAATAGAAACAGTGGAAAAGACAAGAAAGGACTAGAATGTATGAAATCAGCAGTCTTAAACCTTTCAGGGACAGTGGTATATTTATGAAACCAATTAATGAAGGTAGCCAGTTTGGCCTCTAATGTTAATACAAAATTTTAAGTTCATACCGTAAATTTTGAAAGAAGAATTTTTACTTTATGTGATCGCTAAATGTCTCTTATGAAATAAAGCATAAAATACTGTTCTTTATTTCTGGTATTAACTCGAAATTTCTGTATAAAAATGGTGGCCAAACTGGAAACCTTGCACTTAATTTTAATTCCCAAACGCCTCAATGGAAACAGAATTTTTCTAAAATCTTTTCCACTTAATATGTGTGTGAAATATATCCTTTTCCTTATTTCCAAATAAATTTGTTCGTAAATTGAGCTGCCAGTCATTTATTTCAACATTTCAGTACTGAAAGTACTTTGCCCCTGAAAGGTTTAAAAGATGTTAATGATAAGTTAAGTGCTCATGCGGCTGCAAAAGAACATATCATTGATCGAAAAAATTTGGGAAGGTATGTAGACAAATTTCACTAGGATGAATACAGTGAGATGAAGCCAAACTATGTGACAACTAGAGTTGTCAGGTAGAGTGTCACAAAAAGTAAGATAAGGAGACAAAAAAAGTGGGACAGTGGCTCTTAAATCCGGACATAATAATACATGAAACCCTACGAAAACAGAACCTGTAAACAGAAATGTTAAAATTTCATTTTCCCTGCTGTACAATTTCATCTGCTCAGACAAAATACTGTTTAAAACAAAATTTTATCCTCTGACATGCGATTGCGTCTAAACAGGTTTGTTTAAGCATCATATTTTCAAAAATATCTTTTTATAATAATTAAAGCATGTAGCATAAAGTTATTTTGATTTTTTTAAACTGATTTTATTTCTCTTCACAAATATTACAATATAAAACAAATTGGGTCAAGTCTCCCACATAGTGGGCCAATCTTCCCATATATAGGGAGCCTTGACTCATTATTTTCTCATTATTAAAATCAATCATTTTTCAAATTTCTTATATATTACACTTATGTTGGAATTTTATTTTGATAATTGATTGCATAATGAATAAAATGCTATATAAAACTTTATTCTACGTTCAATATTTAAAAAATAAAAAATCATTTTGTAAAAAGTGGGTCAGCTCACCCTAGTCTCCCCTACATAAAATAATCGGCCAAGTGCCAGTATTACTCACGCACAGAGGGTCATGCACAGTAAATATATTAATTAGTAACCAGGCATTGCATTACAAAAATATATCATTAAAAGTTGTTATCTCGGCTTTAAAAAAGGATTGCATATAAAGTACGCCGCCAGTGTCTTTATGTATATTCAAACCATCCGTGTCTTTAAGGGTTAACATATTGACTAATTACCCACAATTTTTTTCGAAAATCTTTATCAACAACCCTTTTATACTTCTGCTACAGCAGTACCTCGAGCGCTCAAATCAAATTTTGTGTCTAACGGAAAAAGGCGATTTTCTCAACAACTATGTGGTCTTAGAGCTAATCGCTATAGTTTTCTTGCAAGGTTTAAACTAACTTCTACTACCCCTAATTTTTTCATAATTTTATTTTCAGTAGATTCGGAAATAGAGGAGGGGAGAACATATTTTTGCATTACATTTTCGACGATATCTCTTAAAACTTAATACCTAAAATTAAAAGAGATGTATTTTTGAGTTCGTCGTTACGAAAGTTTTTCCCGCCATACCACACACGATATACAAAGAAAATATTTTGTTTTTCAAGTAACTTAATTAGCCCTCTACTTTTTTCAGAAATATATTTGTGAAAGGTTAATAATTTATAAATAAATGGGTGAATAGCCTTCATTACTTCAGTCAATTTGAACTTTCCACGTTTGATGGTTTGTGAGTAAAATGGCTGTGACAGACGGACAAACAGGAACAAGAGTGATCTTTCAGTGGTTCCGGTTTTACTTTTTAAATACGGAATCCTAAAAATAAACGGAAAATAAATAATAACATTAGCATTTTTATTGGTTACAAAGTTGAAGGTTCGTCTAGGTGGGGAGACTAACCCAAAAGCCTAAAGCTCGACAACCTCTACTCCAGCAACGAACATGCATACCGAATGCAGCGACTAGACGAATGTTCAATCGCTACCCTTAACAAATTCGCCGTGCCTTCGTCTTTTGTCCAATCAAAATGTCGGCTTGAGCTATTGCTACAATTTGGCGGTTAGACTCCTCTTTGGAGACAAAATCGGATTATTATGATCTTTCCATGATATAAATGTGTTGGGTATCCTACTAAGTTTTCATCTCTAAAACAATTGGCTTCGCCATTCTGTCCGCATTTGGTTCAACATATAAATGTAAGCAAATATTTTCACACATGAAATTTATTTTAAGTAAGAACAGCAGTAGCTTAGTTACTGAAAATTCAGATGTTTGTATTCGTCTTAAGTCGGCTAATTACCTGATAAAATAAGTTTGAAAAGTACAACTTAACCCCTTCTGGACGGGAGCCTTTTACGAAATTTTTAATCTTTTGTCACCGTTTTTTAAAAACAGAAATTTGTGTCTTGTTGAAACGAGAAAATGCGCTGATTAAATAAGGCAAATTTTACAGTAAAATTTTACTGGTGAGCAAAAACAAGGATTCTGAGGGCTTCATGCGGCACGTATACGTGTCGCTCGTCCCCAAAGGGTTAATATATACAAATACAAGCTGCACTTTTCAAACTTATTTTATAAAGAAATTTCTGGTTCCAACAGAACTATATTCATTTAGTACTGGACAAAATGACCTCTCACCGTCCTTCTAGTGCATTTCTTGTTCACGTGCCTGGGAAGAATACTTCGGCTAGAACTCCAAACTTTGCCTGTGCCTGGAAGGAGTACTTCGACCGCAATGGGTTAAAGATAATGTAAAATTTTAATTCGAAATTTCATCAGAAAATGAACGCAAAGTGAGGTTAAATAAATAAGTTTAACAGTTCTGAATAAAAAATTCTGGTGTGAAATATTTTTTTATAAAACTTGAATAAAATTTCCCGTCTGTTTAGTCTTAACGTAATTTCTATTTGTGAAAAGAAAGCTCCGACCTAGCGGTCGATCAACGAGTAAAAGACTATGACAGTTAAGGATTGACTCGCAAATAATAGAAAACATCACGACTGAATATATTTCAATATTTTTTGCGACAGCTAATACTAACTGAAATTCCATCATATTGGTGGATATTTTATTTCGTTTCTTATTACTGACTATTATTACATTTCTTATTACTAAAGTTTTTACGCTGGGGACCAGGCTTCGGTACTATCTTACAACAAAATTATAATATTTATTTATTTTTATTTAATCCTTTTTTTACATTTTATTTGCCATGTGAATCCTTTAACTAGTATGTTATATACTAACATTTTTTGTTATTAAATTCTCTTTCTATTTACAGTTTTTTCATGTGTTTAACGTTGGCTCAATCATTAATGATGGATCGACTGTCATTATTCATTGTTATCGTATAAAATTACAAATGAAAATGAAATAATAATAAAGGAACAATAAACCCGGAACTGAAAGCTTTTTTGTCTGAACAACAAAGTGACACTACAGTGCTATACCACAGAGTCAGGAGAGCCTTGTGGCCAGCAAATATCTTGTGTCTTTCAGTCTTAAAGCTTAATAGGATTTTTAAGTCTTAATATCTGCTTAAACTAATAAAGAACTAATAAGAAACAAAATACAGGAAATTCTACTAGGACAGAATACAGGTTTTCCGCTTTAGCACGTAAAAATGCATGGTAATCAGGGCTCGCAGCGTTCCTAAAATTTTCGCACTTTGCTACCACTAAAATAAAACGATAATCTTTGTTGTATACTTGTATTTTAAATGTTTACAGAATCTATAACGAAGAATTTTTATTTAAAATACTGGTAGCAAAGTTCGAAAATTTTAGGAACAGTGCGAGCCCTGTTAATATGCATATAATATGCAAGTAAAAATACATGGCAAATAAAAATGCATTCCGTCGGAAAGATTCCATTTTAAAATTTTCACGTAGGATTTTGTTACAAACAATTCCGTTTGCACAAGTACTACATCTTGAGCAGGATAATTAGCGGTATGTACCCTGAAACGTACTTCAATTTCATAAGAATCGGCTGATCAGGTGTTTGATGATCCATTTGTTTAAGAAAGTGTTTTTACATCTCCTTTATCAGAGGAAGTCATCCTCGACGGATTGAGACTATCTATACTAGCGGTAAATGGTGCGTTCGCGTCATGGGTACGCCATGCAAGCTCCAAAGTTGCGTTTTTTCTGGCAACCTACGAAAGAGACCCTTCCACGCCTCTTGGATGCCGCGTGATAATAATTGGTTGGTTTCTTCCAACTGTCATGTGATCAAGGTTGGCTGAAATTAATCCAAAATCGGTAAGGCACAGCGAACTGTCTCTTTCGTTGGATGATATTTTTCTATAAGTGTCCAAAAATGGCTTTATAATGTCACTTATGGCGGGACTTATATGAAGGCACTTAACATAGAGTAATGTTTCTTTATAATGACAATAAAATTCAAGAAGAATTTTACCGGAGATTTGTAAGTTGATAACATTTTTTTTAGCATTAAAGTACAAAAATTTCATTTATATGTTATAGAGTTAGTTTACGCTTTTTACCTTTATGAATATGAAGTAAAATAATAGTTAAGGATTTTTCAACCAAACATTTTTATAATGATAGTCTAAGTCATGTGACTGTCATTAACAGTTCCCGGCTGAGCATTTCACTTTTATGCACTTATATTTTGAATTTGGTGAAATTTTGGGGCTTCTCTGCACTAAAAACAGAAATTCGGTCCTGAAAGCTCTGAAATTATATACAACTCAGAATGTCATAAGTTTACTTATATTTAAGACAGTTAAAGCATGGACAGACAACCAGACAGATAAACCGAATTAATAAACACTTTAAATCAGGAGTAATGATTTACAAAATAGAGTATAAATCTTAAATCCAACAAAACAATATTATTTAAGTGTATTGAATTTTATTCTATATAAAAAAGATAATTTCCAGACTTGCCAAGTCTCAGACAAATAAAATAAAAATAATCTTCAATTTTTAATAAATTTATTTAGTTGTACTTTATTTTCATTTTCATTTCATTTTTATTTTATTTATTTTTTATTTATTTTTATTTTATTTATTAACTATTTGGAAAAATGGTTATTATTCTCGTCAGGGTAGGAAATCAAAAGCATATCTGAACGTTTTCATTGGTTTAATCCGCAATTTATTCGTTATCTGATTGATATATACAGTAATCTGTATTTCCCTTTGGTTTCAGCAACGATGGACAACAGAGTGTTGCCACTATGACAAAAAAGTAATAAAAACTACAAAAAAATTAATAAGTCAGAAACAAATTGAGATACAGCTTTCAAACAAATTGCATTTAAAAGTACATTTTTTTTTTCTATCCGACAGTATAAAAAGTAATATTGTCGGATGTTTAGAAGTTTAAGAATGAAATTTTATTTAAAATTGGTCGCGAGATTTTTGGGAAATCTGATGATAGAAAAGCCTTTTCCCGAACAGCCAATGAAATGCTTGGATAATACGAAAGTTTCAGGAAATCTGGCAATTTTTACGTGTAATAACACTATTAATGTTTAATTCATGGCGTACGTCATGTATGACCAGCTCCGTAGAAGTTTAAAAATTTACAGTACCGAAAATTGTAAAACTGAAATTTCTTTTAAAATTTGTTCAGGATGGTTCCAGGAATGTTATCGTTTAATCCATGGCGTACGTAATGTAGGATCAACTCCGTGCAATTTTTTATGAGTCTTAAATTTTAGTCTTTGAAAAAATCATTTTCCAAATGGTCGTTGTAATTTGTTAATTTGCTATTTTTATTTATTTATTTATTTATTATGGTAACAAGATTAATATTTTACTTACTTTAACAATGATAAATATAAAATTTCTATAATGAATGCATTCATGTCGAACGTTTAAATTAAATCTTGTTTAATTACTTTTGGGGAATTACTTTTCTTTTTCAGTACATTTATCAAAAATCGCCAAAAATGGTAAACTTTTACACTTTAATTTCCTCCCTTGTTTAAAATAAATCCGTGTTTACAAAATAAATAAATTTTCAGTAATGACTTTCTTTGCTAAACGGCGACGACAATTCCAAACAGAAAAATAAAATACTTAATGCCAATATAATATTCGTCGCAATGATTTTTCGCTTTCAGGCTTAACAACGAAATAAAAATGGAATGAATAAAATTACAATTTGATGTCACGACTTCAAAACAACTATAAATTGACGATTTTTTTTAAATCTTTGAATATCATTTAATCGAAAAATTGAATCCTTAAGAAATTTCCTTTTACTTTGGCATGTGCTCAAAAAGGAATTTCATAACTGCAAATGGAATTTATTTAATTAGACGCCATAAAATAAGAAATATGTATAAAATTGTGAAAACGTATCGCAGAAAACACGTGTACGTCAGTCACCCTTTTTGTGCTGCCACTAAAGCTTCAAACTAGAATACAGGAATTCTGCTTTTTCAGAATTTGGAAAAAAAAGCATATAAATATAGACAGTACAAAATATATTTCAGTTTTAAAATGACGTGATTCGCATCTGGAGGAAGGTTTCCTCATTTACGATCTAGTTTTAAACAACATTTACAGTAAAGTATGCATCTGACGTCACTACTAAATAATACACAAATCCAAAAAAAAGAGATGTCGTCATTCAAGAAACTCGACAAAAAAACTCGGCTATCTAATGATTCATGTGTCTTCATTCGTTTGTAATATTAATATCGGTACTTAAAATTGAATATAGTTTATAACAGCTTCATTTCTTATGAGAAATCATTCATTTTTATTTATTTTTTCAAAATAGCACGTATTTTAATTACATATTTTTTGTGTTCATATGAGAAAATGGCAACAAAAAGTTATATTTACTATTTTCCAAATATTTTTTCCTTTACTTTCTACAGAAATGGAGTACTTCAATTGCCAACATTAAAAAAAATTCTTTATAAACTTCAAAATAAATTAATATATCAAAAATAAATTGAGATGCAGTTTTCAAACAAGTTGCATTTGAAAGTACTTTTTTTCCCAATACGACGGTATAAAAATTGAAAATGTTTGATGTTTAGAAGTTTAATAAATTGCAGTAAAGTATTTAACAGTACAATGATACATCTGCTTTTTTTACGGCAGGCTAATACAACGGAATGTTATTTTTTGGAGACGACACTTTAATTGCCGGACGAAAGAAATAGCATATCGCGGGCTAATAAATATATTGGACTAATCGAAGAAAGAAACTTCGAATAAAATATGCTTTAATGTATTCCACATATAAAAAAAAATTATAACGTAAAACTGAAATCTGTTTAAATCCACACATTTTAACCGTATAGCATAATATACTAATATAGAACGGTATAAAATGCATTATAAATGAAAACTACAATTAATATTTGAGGAAATTTAAAATAATAACAATTTTTACATGGTTCAAAATATTGCCATAGCTGGCCCAAATCAGAATACAACAATTTTGGTATTAGTAGCACCGTCTTTAACTAAACAGAATGTAATCTGTCATATTCTTTTTGGTATATGCCAAGAAGGAAATCATATAAAGTCTTTATATTGAACACCTGTTAGCATTTTTTTTTTGCTTATTGGCATTATTCTTTAAAGTCTTTTCTTTGATTTATCAAATAAAGTCTCAAAAGGATTTTTTTTTTATTTGGGAACGTCGAGGGGCTGGCATATTTGTTGGTTTGGTGTTGTTTGACTCATTTATTTGTTTATTTTGAAATATCATTAGACGTTTTCGAAAATGTTAAGTAAAGGATATTAAACAAACGTCTATTACGACAGTTTCTTTATGATCAATTCTTTTGAGAGAAAAATTTGTGTAAATGACTTTTCAGTGTTCTCTGGCATTAAAAACGGAAAGATACGCTGTTTGTTAAATATCAGGTTGTAACGAAAGTTTCCCGCCACAGCTAATACGGTCTGTGCAAACAGTTCGCGTTGACGTGTTTTCTCATATTTTGTCAAACGATTTTTAGCATTTGAACGAAAAAGACTTACTTTGTAATACTGTGTTGTGAAATTTGTAAAAAAGTATCGCTATTATTAAGCACAAGGTATCGGAAATGGAACTATTACGCTACCTGATTAGAACCATAAATTACGTCCAGTTCTGTTGCAAAAAGTCAGCTACAGAATGTCAACGAATAAAGTGTACAGCTTTAGGTACTAGTGTTGTATCATATGACACTGTGAAGGTTTGGCGGAATGGTGGTTATATATAAATTTACAGTTAATTATATATATTATAATTAGTATTATGTAATGGCGATTTGACGGAAAACTTTCGTTACAACCTAGTATAATTTCAGACGCAGGACAAAATTAATAATTCTAATCTTGCAAGAAAGCGACTGGTTCGCAACATTTTTATCTCAGTCCAGTTTTTCCTTTTCTTTTAGATTTTTTTTTCTCTGTAATGATTTCCGCTATAATTTCAGCAGTCTAAGTAATATGATACATAGTAATTTTACTTAAAATTTATATTTCATCCAATATGAGCACAAGATCATACGAGCCGTTAATTCCCAAATTGGCTCAACCGAGCCCAGCAATTTGATTGGCTAAAACTGATATTTATATAGTAGATAATTATATTTATTTTCTTATGAAGTAGTGTAATGTAAAATAGAATGCAATTATAATGACTTAAATTGGTTTATTTTGTTAAATTTGATCAAAATCACAGTAAAGTAATCCAAAATATTAATATTAACAAAGAATCAGATTGCTGAGATCGGATGAGCCAATTTGGGAATTAACGGCTCGTCAAGATCATTCATTTCTGGCTCACGCTGATGATACATCACTCCCATTTCACCTTTTTTTTTTCTTTGAGAAAATATAAATATTTAATAAACTGAGTATATGACCTATGTATGACCGTTATAGTCGTTAAGAGTCGTGAGTGCAGTGGACAAAACTCCATCGCTTAATTTGGACACTTTGAATCCGTCGTTTGGCGCCGAAGTTTAATCAAGTAAATATGGCAACGAGAGGACGATTGTCGGAGAGCTGGAAAAGACGGAACGATGTGGCAAGAGGGAAATGAATTGTAGAATGGTGGATTTTATAGTTTGTGAAATGTGTTTAGTGTGTTATCACATGGAAGTTTTAATTGTGTTGTGTTTTAAGTAAATAAATCTGTTGAAGATTATATCCGTCTGTTTTTAGAAGTCTACATGATTCATCTCAGTAGAATGAAAATAAGATTCGTTTTACGAATCTGATCAATTATTGAACTTACACGAAATGAAATTATACTGTAGTAACATGCTTGGACACGCAGAACAGTTTTTCAAAAAAAAAAAAAAAAAAAAAAAAAAAAAAAAAAAAAAAAAAAAAAAATTTAGACTCAATATTTGAACGTTAGTGAAGTAATGAGCCAAAACATGATATAAAAATAATCTAGTCAATCTAATGAAATCTAATAAATAAATGACGCTTTAACCCCTTGGGGACGAGCGACACGTATAAGTGCCGCATGAAGCGCTCTGAATCCTTGTTTTTCCTCACCAGTAAAATTTTACTGTAAAATTTGCCTTGTTTAATCAGCGCATTTTCTCGATTCAAGAAGACACAAATCTCTGTTTTTAAAAAACGGTGACAAAATATTAAAAATTTCGTAAAAGGCTCCCGTCCCGAAGGGGTTAAGCAACCGAAATAAAACACGAAAACATGTAAAGCATTATAAAGCACTAAAGCACTAAATAAATAAGTATGATTTTCTTTTAACAACTAACTTCAATTACCCTTAAACAAAATAGTAAAATTATGCGCCAGGCATATATTAAGAAACAATTTCTAACACTTTCAGAATACAGTAATCCCTTAACATTCGCGAGGGTTAGATTCCCGGAAATCTCCGCGAATGTCAAAATCGCGAATGTTGAGACTATCTTCCAGTGTATAAAAGAGGGTTAGGTTTTATAATTTTTTTAATGGAAAAAAGCAATTTAAATTCAAAAAGTATATTTATTAACCCTAGATCTACCGGGAATTTTATTCAAGTTTTAATAAAACGTTCTACACCAGAATTTTTATTTAAAACTATTTAACTTATTTATTTACCTTATTTTTGTCTGGTTTATATACTTAGTTTATTTTAAAGAAATTTCTGGTTTGAATGATTATTTTGTATGTACCTGTCGGGTCCAATGGACCCGTCTGGTAGACGGAGGGTTAAGCATTATACATTAAAAGTACATGCTTTAAATAAATTTGAATAATTATAAATATATTGTACAAAATTTATTTGCTAGTTGATGGCGGAAAAAATTTATTGATATACGATTGTTGATTTAGTGTAAAAACATTTAATATGAACTTATAGGCTTTAAACGTTTTTGGTGCAAAGCTATTTTATGAGGAAAAGAGTCAGGCACACCATTATTTGTACGCATGTATCAAACATATATCAAGCGTTTGAAGTTGTATCAAAAACTTTTATTGTTACATCTTTATCACACATAAACCTAATATGAAGTTCAGTAATGCTTACAGAATAACATTACAGTTGAATAGTGCTTACATTTATTTAGCTTAATCCAGCAGAATAAATTATTAATAACATCATTTTCATACTTAAAAAAAATTTAGGTTTTGCTCGTTTCTGGTGTGACAGCAGTGTCAATTCCGAAACAAATATTTATTTTTTTAATGTTAAATCGATGTCTTATAATTTTGGTGCTGCTTTATTTACGTAAATAATTTTTGGCTTTGTATAAAAACATTTAGTATGAAAGTATACTCTATGAAGTAGGATTTTTGGTTATTTGTAAATTCTTATCAATTAGACACTTGCGATGAAAAACTGGTGTTTACTAATGAATTACTCGCATTAATCTTAAAGAAGCTGTGGCCACGAAAGTGGTGATCATAAAGCACTGGGTGGGGGGAGGGGGATTCTTAAGAAAAAATACTTCATTGAAACGAACGTTCGTTTTAATAAAATACTTTATTAAAACGAACAACAGAAACGGGACCCGTACACAATCTATATCGCCGAAGCTGGAGGGGAGTTAAGATTTTTAAATGTTGTTAATTACAAATTTTTCATTCGGGCATACAATCAAAGGTGTAAGATCAACACTGTTATTTTCAACGCCAAGGGTATATCTAATCAAGCCAGGGAAGATTAAAAAGATTAAAAGGACGCCAAAGCAAAAATACGTTGCATAAAAATACGTTGCATAAAAGTGAATGGGATAATTTGAATTTTGCAGGATTCCCATAAAGCGCAGTTGAGTGCCATGGCAAGCACAACGACATCAAATAAAATATCCAGATAGAAAATCATAAATATATTATTCATAGTTAATGACCTGGAAAGATTTTATTTGAGTGAATAATGACTTTTACATTATACTTAAATCCATAAGAGTAAATAATTTGTAATTATCGATTGTGTTAAATTCATGCAATAGAATTGGAATTGAAATTATTATCAAAGTCATAAAGATGAATTAAAAAGATATGTTGCTGTTTATGTTAGATTTCACTCATCTTAAATAAACAAACATCGTTGGAATAGAAATTAATTTATTTCTAGTGTAATCCAAAATTATTTCTAGTGTAATAAGTGTTAGTGTTCTAGTTAATCTAGTGTGTTTTTAATCTAGTGTAATTTGTTTCTGTTTTGTTTTAATTTTTATCTTAATTTAATTTAATGAAATAAATCGATAATAATTTACAGTGAGATATTAATTCAGAAATGAAATAATATATAGCCTTTTAGTATTGTAAAAAAGATTTTTAAATTTGGAATGAAAGAACAGAGTACAGAAATACCTCGACTTGTGTCAGCAATTTTTTCCAAGACCAGCAACGTAAATCGAAAACGACGTAAGTCGAGGTACATTTCGGTAAGCAAAAAAGGGTTAAGTAATAAAAATTCACCAAAATCTAATGAACATATTCTATTGTATTTAGGGGTTATGCTACATAATTTAACATTAGCAAAAAAATGAGTCTGCGATAGAAGAATTTGGAATAAATCAATAACTTGTTAAATTACAACTTATTGTTCTTCTAGTTGCCCATTCGAATATTTGAGGATGTGAGTTTTCCAAGCTTCTTCTCGTGACTTTATTTGTTTGTCACTATCACTTGACTGTCGCGGGAAAGTTTCCCTTCATAGAATCAATAGCCTTCAAAAATTCAAAGTGCGTCTCATTTAAGGAATTTTTTTCCCAGGCCAGACGACGTAAATGCGGCATGACGTAAGTCGAGAGGACGTAGGTCGGTATACTACTGTATTTAGAATGAAATTAATTTACAAATATATGATTCTTTAATATATACACAGAAAAAGTTTTTGATGCAAAGCTGCTTTATGTGTAAAAGAGCCAGACACGACGATACCCGTACTTATGTATTAAACATATATCAGGATAGTTTTGTAATTGTGTAATGAATGTAAGATTTTTTAAAAGTCAACGTATTTTGTTCTTAATACTTTATTTTAAACTTATTTTAAACGTGAAATATATTTTTTATCCACTGTAAAATAATTTACGCATGATAGGACTAAGCATGCAATAACGCATTGGAACATTTCGAAATCGCAAATCTGAATTCCCTTATAACTCCTCTTTCTCTCAACATCAATTGGAGTAGGTGTAGTGAAATCATTTAATAATTACAGCGTCAAGCCATCTGATACAATAATTGCGTTAAGCAACGGCTTGTAAAATTATAGATAATGCGATGGAAAGGTTTAATTTGGGGATGGCGATAAATACGGTTATTAAATGCACAGAAACACAGAATATATATGTGCATATATAAAATGCATACATAGAAATCATGCATCTGCATATATAGAAGGCTAGGATACAGTACTGATTGGGTTAATATGTATGTACATACATGGCATACATGTGAACAGAACACAAGTTTTCGTATATTTGGCGCCCTTGTGCAACACGTGCATCCTGATTTTAAATACATCTTTTTTGTGGGGAAAGAGAATTCTAATTCAAAAATAGGAGAAAAAATTTTAAACGTATATTTCTCAATTAAAATCTAAGTGTGCTAAAATTGCGCAGTATGTACAAAGTTTTGATTCATGGTATCATTGTCGCCCGATCATTTTAAGCAACTGACAACAGGTTTATATACAGAGGACGTTTAAATGCCAAATACTCATGAATGACGCGCGACTAGATTTTTTAAATAAATTGTGAGTGGGTGAAAACTCACGGAATACATGAAAAAATAGTGCATGTGCATACATTTGCATCTGTTGCCATTTCTATGCCACGTTAAATAACTGTATAAAACATACGACTTGTGTTTTTTCCAACTGAGTGCAAAAGCGTCTGGTCCGGGATCTGAACACAGGACCTTGGATTAAGCTGCCAATTCTCTACCCAAACAAGCTATCCTGGACATATCTGGCGGACACAATTCACGTAGCAACTTTTTGGAAGATTTCTGGTCTGTGAAACAGCTGTACTGTTTCAGCTCACTATCCGTTGAGCTGTTTCAGATAAATGATTAGATGTCTTTTCAAAAGGTTGTGTGATTGCATTGTGTCCGATGGGTTTGTCCAAGAAAACTTGCTTGTTACAGAGTTGGCAGCATTTGGCAATATCCTTGTTTCAAATCCCGGCATGGAATCTTTTTCACTCATTTGGAAAAATTACGATTCATATTATTTTTTCATCAATCACTATGACTGTGGTAAAACAATAAAGTTAATAAAACTTTACTTTTTCATGCCCTCTTTTTTCTAACAAAAATTTATATGCAATAAATTACGTACCGAAAATCTCAAGGTGTTAAAGTTTCTTTTTTTAAAAAAACAGACACATAAATTACTAAACTATGCTTAAATGCATTTCATAACTTTTCATAATGTTATATAATAATATTTATATTTTTACCTGGGTAAAAAATTTTATTCTGGGAAAAAACACTCGTTCATTAAATATCATATAAGTTATCGACATGATAAAAAGTAAAATATTCTTATCCGCTTCATAGACTCACTGACAGTTGGGAAACTTCAAATGAAACAAGTTGGAAATTGCTCGTCAAACGTGGCAAATGAGGTGCGTTCGTACTATAACTAGTTTTATAAATATTTTTTGCACCGCATATTGTACTGAATGTATATTTTAGTGCACTTCATAAGTGCCTATCCATTTCATTCTGTTCGAAAGGCTATAACATCATTAATTTGACTTGAAATAATTTTTTCGCATTGGCCGTAATATAACGGAAAAATTTTGACGGTCCCTGTAATTAAACTGTACATCCGATTTTCATAAAATTTGAAATGATTCGACAAAATCTTGAAGCAATTATATATTTAAAATTTCAGACCCTTCGGAAGGCTGTAACATCATTAAAATGCACTTGCAATAATTTTTCCCATTGGCCGTAATGTAACGGATAACTTTTGACTGTCCCTGTAATTAAACTATACATCCGATTTTCATAAAATTTGAAATGACTCGACAAAATTATGCAACAATTATATATTTTAAATTTCAAACGATTCGGTTGGGTACTTTTTGCTCTGTTATATGCGGGCAGACGGACGGACAGACGGACAGACGGACGGACAGACGAACGGACTGAACGACAACTATAGATGCTACGTATTTATATAATTACGAACGCACCTAAAAATTACTTATCTGAAACAATATTTTAAATCCTTCGTATGTATAAGAAGATCATGAACCACATGGACATTTTATCTTTAAAATTGCGATCATTAATAAACAGACAAAATAGTACGTTAGGAAAAACAGAAAGAAAGAAAGAAAATTGTATATATTAATTTGAAATACTATAAGTATAAATACAGGGTATCCACAAAAGAGTGTACCAGTTTAAATGGTATATCATAACAGTTTAATTTAGGCTATTACCACAAATTATGCATCAAATTGAAAGTAAAGTATTCTTACAATTGTTCAATATGTGCACATTTAGTTACACAGCATACATTCAACCTAAAGTTCAATTAAACCCACAATTCGGCAAACAAGTTCGGAGTAAAGAAAGCCATAGCTTCTTCAATTCTGTGTCTCAACACTGTCAGATCATAAGGTAGCGGCCGAACGTAGACGTGATCTTTTATAAATCTCCAAAGGAAAAAATCGCGTGGCCCTAATGACCTTTAACCCTTAAATGCCTGATTTTTTCAAAAATCATTGTAATATGTTTTTGGGCTTTCATTTTTTAAATAAATCATGGGAAAATACTTTAAAAAATCATATTTTGTTTTGAGTATACTTTACGGCTAAAAAACAGTTTGTTACTAATCGGCAATACTGGTCTGTAATTGAAAAAATAATTTTCCTTGATAAAATTCGATAATATTAAACACACAAGAATTTTAGGAACTATAATAAGAAATAAATTTTACTTGCTCAGTGCAGAACAAAATAGGGTATTTTGCAAGATTCGAAACAAAACAAAAAGAACAAGTAGCAACAATTGAATAAATAAATCTATCTTTATTCTTAAACAGCACAAGTGTTGTCATCTACATGTTGAAAATCGATCTAAGAATTTTTTCAGAATGTATTTTATTGGCAACATTAGGCATTATAGCTTCAATATTATTCTAATAGTATTTTAGAGCCTAAATTGGGTATGTTGCCGAAAAGCAACACCCGGCATTTAAGGGTTAAATATTCAGCCCAGGAATAATGCTTTACGCTCAGGAGTTGCCATTTTGCGCATATGGCAGTGCAAGCCAGTAAATAACAAAGAAGTACTCGCGCATGCTCTTATCTAAAACTGTTTGAGTTGCTCTTTATTTGTGACCTTGAAGCAACACTGTACAACGTTTACAGTTAATACTATTAAAATTTATAACTGGAACATTCTTTTATGGAATGTATATGGGGATATTATCAACACAAAAGTAATCTAATCAAATGATGTAATCGGGCGGACAAGTATAAATAGAGTTAACCCTTAAATGCCTGATTTTTCAAAAATCATTGTAATAATGTTTTTCGGCTTTCATTTTTTAAATAAATCATGGGAAAAATACTTTAAAAAATCATATTTTGTTTTAAGTATAGTTTACGGCTAAAACACAGTTTATTACTAATCGGCAATATTGGTGTTTAATTGAAAAAAATAATTTGCTTTGATAAAATTCTATAATATTAAACACAGACGAATTTTAGGAACTATAAATAAGAAATAAATTTCACTTGCTCACTGCAGGTCAAAATAGGGTATTTCGCAAGCTCCTAAAGAAAACAAAAAGAACAAGTAGCAACAATTGAAAAAATAAATCTATCTTTATTCTTAAACAGCACAAGTTTTGCCATCTACATGTTGAAAATCTATTTAATAATATTTTCAGAATGTATTTTATTGGCAACATTAGGCATTGTAGCTTCAATATCATTCTAATAGTATTTTAGAGTCTAAATTGGGTATGTTGCCGAAAAGCAACACCAGGCATTTAAGGGTTAATAAATCCGCAGAAACATAGGATATGTATTTGCAGCGCTTTGCAAATTTATAAAATCTGGTAGCCAATAAAAAATTCTAGTCGCCAGTAAAAAATACCCGCCCCCAGCTTTATCATTAATTTGACGCACATTTGAATCCACAAAAATTTTCTATGAATGGAGAAAAAATAATTACAAGCATAGTTTAGAATGAATAATTACATACTTTAGTATAGTAAATTATTTAGAAAAATAATATACTATGTTTCCTAATGAAACATCAAAATATACATATATATGAAAAAAAAAGTAAGAAAGAAATACTATAAAGGCTGATTTAACCAGCATGTTTGGTAAATGTTGGTTGCCGAATGCTTCAGATGTCCAAATAGTTGAGTGCTGTAAAATATATGTCTGATGAGTAGAGCATTGATGAAATAGTGGAATGGAAGAACAATTTTTTGCTTAATTTCCTGTCGTAATCATACAAAATATTCTAATTTTATCGTTTTAAAATTTGCATTTGATGAATTTTTTTCCCCGAAATTGAAAATGGCAGCTAAGTCAAAAGAATGCCAGCTAAAGCAAAAAACTCTGGGCGAAAAGCGGAATGGTGGGCTGAAATCGTTTGTGAATGATAGGGGTTTTAAGCGACCGACACACGTTGTATGCAGCAGCAGAACAGCTACAACACAATAGTTTGCAAAGCAAGACAGTGTCAAAATCCCCAGAGTTCTAAGTACAGTAGAACCTCGATTATCCGAAGTAATTAGGACCGATAATCCTTCGGAAAATCGAAATTTTCGGATAATCGAGAATGCTTCAATTTTAAGATTAAAGACAAATATACGCGGCCTTTCTTATTATGATAACAAGTGCTTAATAAAAATAAAGCAATAACAAAATAGAAACAAGAATAAATTACCTGAATTTTAATTTTGAAATTAATTACATTTTATGTATTTCACGTTTGAAACAAATTTTTATTTATCGCTTTGCTTTGCAGCTCAATCAGGAATTTTTTTAATACTATTAGTTCACCAGTATCACAGTCTTTCTGCTGCTCCAAGCCATTCCAAAACCTTTGACAAAACATTCAATAGCTTTAGAATTGCTAGTTTGTTCGTTTTCTTCGCCTGCTAGATCACATTTACACATTTCGGTTGTCCCTCCTCTTACTGTGTTTTAGTTCACTCCGCAGTTTACGGGAGCTCAAGTTAAATTCAAGGGAATTCTTAGAAACGGGATCCGAAATGTTTATCTGTGCTTGCGGCTCGGAAAGAACCGCTTGCACGCAAAGAATGTGATAGTTAAAAAAAGAAAAGAAAAAGAAAAAAACTAAAAATAGATTTCGGTTAATCGAGAGTTCCAGTTAAAAGATGTTCGGATAAAAGAGGTTCTACTGTAATAAGATAAATGCAGTATGCCGTAAAAACGATTTGCAATATGAAGGTGGCTGTCTCTGAAATTTAAATGTCCTCATTTGGCCCAAACAATACAGCAAGCACGTGGTACCACGGCTGAATTTCATTGGACGGCGAGAGGTTTTCAAAGCAAGCCTCACACAGACTCTGTGGAGCCGCAAGTATTTGGACTGAATGTTGACCGATTTTAACAGGTTTCAAAGTTGAATTTTTAACACCACGTCAAATCAAAACACTTCATCTCCAACTGTCTCTTACGACCGTATTCAAAATTACATCTCTATGTTCTACCAGATCAATCTTAAAACATATTTAAAATATATAAGGAGACACACTATTAGAGCTGTGTAGCAGGATGACCCTAATATTTTGGCCACTCAGTATATAGTACAGGGAGCAGTACCTTTGCTATAGCGTAAATAAATAATTATTGGTATAGGGTACATTTTCCTATGTAGCTTGAATAATTCCCTATCTCTAGCAGACAGTTTGCCAATATAACATGGCAAATGTAAAATGAATATATTTTATCTTTAGTAAAAAATTTAATGAATGTCAAATAAATGTGAAAACATTGATCGATTTCAATAAGAATGGAATACATCCTCTCTATAAAAAATCCCCTAAAAACTATGCCCCCCCCCCTATAAAAAAACTGCCACAAATTTTTGCACTAGGGGGGAAGCCCCAATTTGACATTACTGTCGATTATGCGAGATTTTTATTGGAGATAACAGGCGTTTTAAATAGAGATATTTTCTTTATTCAATGATAGATATTTTGTGATCAATTAAAAGAAAAATTACTATTCAACTATTCTGGTAGATATTTCGAACAGAAAGCGCTTTAAGCAGAGTTGCCAGATTGGCCTCCATTTTTATTCAGAATATCCTGATTCTTACCAGAAAATAAAAATAGTATTTTTTGCTTTATTTAATGACCGAGATTTTGTAAAGAAAAGTAAAGATTTTTCTTTCAAAATTTCCGGTATGAATTTGAAATTTGGCATAGGCATATGAAATATATAAAATGTATACGTGGAAATAGTACATGTGCATATGTAAAATATCTGTATAAAATATTTAATGTGTGTACCCAGAATATATATGTGTTTATATCTGATCTTTGTTAATAAAAGCGGTAACTGAAAAAAAACTGAGTTTATTTTAGTTTACTAAATACTACTTTTACTCTAATGAAAAATTATATTCAAGAATGTAAGGAAAAAAAAATCTCAAAGTGTTAACAGTTCCCTATGTTTAAATGCATTTCCAATTTTTTTATGAGGTTTGACACTAATATTTATATTTTACCTGATTAAAATATTTTATTAAAAGAAAAAAAAGGCCAGTTCGTTAAATATTCTTATGGTTATCGTCACGTTAAAGGTAAATTTCTCTTTTCCGCTTCATCAATTCACTTACATTCGGGAAACTTCAAAAGGAAAAATTACTAATCTGGAGCAGTAATTTAAATCCCTTATGAACATAAAAAGCTCGCGAATCACACAGACATTTTTTTTCTTTAAAAATACCGTAAAAAGGGAAAAGGGGTAATTTTGGCAAAAAATAAATAAAATAAGAAAAAGACTGTGCGGATAAATTTCACATGTTATATTATGAATATATGGGTGTTTTTCTGTATGAACATTAACATAAAGTAATGCGATGGAATAATTCGATTTGTGGGGCGGACAATGATAAATGCAGTTATTAACCCCTTCGCTATGAACTTCATTTACAGAATTTTTAATCTTTTATTCCCAGTTTTTCAAAAAAGAATTTTTTGTCTAATTGGATCGCAGCAATTCTCTGATTAAATAGCATGTGTCAGCGCCTGTTTGATCGCTTTGCTGTTGTTTTATGATGTCGAACCACGGGCCTCCGGGTGAGACTTTTGCATCCAGTAGTGGTATGAACCGTTCTTCTTCTATCTCTTCTTTAATTTCTGGGGAATGCCCCCTCCCAAATTTAAATGAGATTTCTACTATGAGACAAACTATGGAATTAAGTACTAATTAATTATGGAACTAAGCTAAGAATTTATAACCATGATTTGCAGGGCTCTAACCAGTCTCTTGTTAATGAAGATGCGTATAATATTGATGCACAAGAAAAAAACCACCTTAGTTGTTCGATATTTAAACAAAGGAACACCAATCGCAACAACAATGTTGTATGCTATTCGGCTTATGATAAACAATAAGTTTAAAGATGGCAGTGTTACTCTTGCACACACTGATGGGAGCTTAACCTTTGTAAAATCCAAAAAATATAAAGATAACCAGCAACATAAAACTGCTTTTAAAAAAATTCCAGCTGCTAAGGAAATTGAAAATATGGTAGTTCATGAGCCGCTCACTCCCTTCCCAAAATCCAATTAACAAGGGAACCACTTTTGGTGCTGCTCGCACCTATCATTGAGACCTGGTGCATTTTAAAGCCCTATATTAGGAAGTTTGAGAATCGATAAAAAATTTCTGTTAAAATCATATTTTTTGATTTTTCAGCAGCATAACTTTCTGAAAATTCAATTTTCTAAACCACTTATCAAACTATTAACATAGAAGGTTTTTAAAAGAAAAGCATTTAAAAATACAAATTAGTCAATAATAAATATAAAATATTGAAAATAGTTTAAAAATTCCTTCAAGAACTTACGAAATTTTTCACCTATATTCTTATGATGTGCTCTACCATCACTCATCGACAGAGCGTGGAGTTGCTCGCAACTGGGAAGCCGCAGGAACCAACCGCCTGTCTACCAGTTCTGATTAAATAAGACAAAGTTTTCAATTAGAAATAGCTGGTGAGAATAATCAAGAATTCTGAGCACCTTATGCATTATGTATACTTGACGTATATTCTCACGTATTATACCCACGTATACTCGTCTCAAAGGGATTAAAAGCACAGAAACAAAATAAGTATGTGAATATGCAGGGTTTTCGAGTACAATGTTTACAAAATTTAAGAGGTCGCAGTGCGCACTACAGCAAACAATAATTACATAGGAAACCAGGGTTGCAATCTATTTATTCAATGAAAACTACATTGACCAGTAAATTGTAAGATCAAAACATTGGCAAGAGTGAAGATATTTTAACAAAATTCTCAAGGGACTCAATCCTGTATATTCACATACTTATTTCCTTTCTTTGCTTTTAATCCCTTTGGGACGAGTATACGTAGGTATAATACGTGAGTATATACGTAAAGTGTACGTAACGCATAAAGTGCTCCGAATCCTTGATTATTCTCACCAGTTATTTCTAATTGAAAACTTATTTAATCAGAACTGGTAGACAGGTGAGTGGTTCCTGCGACTTCCCAGTTGCGAAGCAACTCCACGCTCTGTCGATGAGTAAAGGTAGAGCACATCACAAGAATAGAGGTGAAAATGTATAGCTGTAGTGTATATTGTGCGACTACATAAATTAAGGATAGAGAACTTAATGGATAGCAAAGAGTATAAAGTGAAAGATGTCGTCAGTCCTGCCAAAAGCGCACAACAAGACGAATGTCAATAGCAGTCAATCCTGATCTTGAAACATCGAAATAAGAGCTCCCAATGTTTTGGACGCTACTTATTCTTACAGGTTCTTTTGCAATCTTTAATCGCAGATAATTTTTGCCATTTGATAAGGCGAACTTTGGCCTGTTTGAAAACAGATTACGCTATTCGAAGTGCACGAATGCACATTATTCTGTCTATGGCACCGTATTTAATATCAACAATATTCCAAAATATGAAGCGTCTGATGTAACACTGTTTGGATTCGAATAGCATCTAATTCCATCACCATTCTATCGTTAGTTCAAAATGTCTTTATTATTGTTAAAGTTATGTTATCTTTATTAATGCTTCGTGTTACAATGAGGCATCCTGCACTTTTAACTGAATAAATAGATTTAGGCCCTTTTTTGAACAAAACTTTTCATTGTAGTGTGCTACACCACATCTAAAAGTTTGTAAGTTTTCTGCTGACATGACCGTTATAAAATGCATAGCTAGAAATCATACAGTTCCTTATTTAAAATGTGTGCATACACTACTGAATGTGTGTATGTGCATATATCGTTCATATGATAAAACAGTGACTCATATAAAAAATACCATATTTCACAGGAGAGGCAAAAAAATGTCCAATTTTTACTGTAACATAAAATTACAGCACTTAAGCTTTAAATACAGCTGCAAAACGACATAAAATTCTTAAGAATCAAGACGTAGAAGAAATAGGCAGGATTTACTAAATTTGTACCCACCCACAGTTTGCTCACCTTCTATGGTAGCAAAAGGACCTGTAGACTAATCTGTCTGTTTTCCGGATAACTACAATTATATAACTTTTTCTGTGTCAAAATGAACCTATGTCAAACCTATTTGTGTTATAATATTCAAAATTAATTTTTTGGAGTGTCACTTTCCTTGCATGTGAGGCATATGTGCATACATGCTCATGTAATGTACCTTAGGTTATTTTTATGTTCCTATAATTAACCGAATAACTATCTGTAATTTTTTTAACTATCCATTTTTTTGTTTCACTAAAATTTATATGCAGTAATAAAGACCAAAAATCAGAAAGCCGTTAAAAATTCTCAAAACTACTAAACTCTGTATTGAAAAAGATTTCAAACATTTTTATGGGGTTTGACACTAATATTTATATTTTCCCTAATTAAAAAAATTAACTAGGCGAAAAAAAAGCATTCTAATGGTTAGCGGTATGTTAAAAGTAAATTTCTCTTTTCCCGTACATCAGTTCACTAGCTCTCCAGAAACTTCAAAGGGAAAATTACTAATCTGGACAAATAATTTAAATCGCGCATCAGAATAAAAAGATCATGAATCACATGGGCACTTTTTCTTTAAAAATAACACTAAAAATCAAGAAAAAAAATCATCTTTGATCCAAAAAAAAAAATAAATAAAATAAAATACACAGATAAATTTCAATCATTATAAATAGAAATATGGTTAACGCAAAATCAATGGCATGGAAAGGTTAAAATTGGAAAGAGCGAATCAATGCAAAAAACATAGAATATGATCGTGAGCATTTATGGAAATGTACATGTCTTGTAGTCTTTTGTATTTTTGAAAGACTTAAAAAAGGGAGTTTTTTTTTCGATTGTTATGTATATATGTATGTCCGCAATTTTCTCAACAACCACTGGACAGATTTTTAAGCGTAATTTTTTACACCATAACGCATACTTACCAATTTCCGACTTAACCCTTAATTGCATAGTGATGTAAATTTCCATCACCTTTTTATTTAATTTTTAATACATAAATTAAGTTCTTACAACCACTATATTTATGTAGAAATATTAATCTATTAATATTATTAATTCAAATATTAATAGAAATATAATTATTTATAATAGAAATATTAATAAGAAAATTATAAAAATATGCTACAAAATAAAGCTAAAAATCTATCTTAAGATTTCTGGTGTCTAATCCTTAATATAAAAATAAAAAACACAATTCTAAAAGAATAATTCATGCAATTAAGGATTAACTTCCATAACATGTTTCGAACCAAATTTTTTTTTAAAGAAATGATATCAATCAAGTCCCGAGCAGAAACATAAAATTAAATAGCTAATGATACATGTAAAATATTTTCCGATTTGAAACCTGCTTAACCTGAATTAAATAGCTAATGATACATATAAAATATTTTCCGATTTGAAACCTGCTTAACCTGGCTTAAATTAACTCACATTTTGTAGAAGTTAAGTTGGAAGTTGGCAAGTATGCATAATGTTAAAGTAAATTTCTTTCTTCCGATTTATCAGCTCACTAATTCACGGGAAGCTTCAAAGTGAAGGTTACAAGTCTAGATCAGTTATTTAAATTCCGTATCCAATATAAAAAGATCATGAATCACACATTTTTTTACTTTAACCCATTAACGACGAGTCTCCTTTACACTTCTTTTAATTCTTCAACACCAGTTTTTGCGACTTTGTAATTTTGAATTATTTAATCGCTCAAAATCTGAGATTAGATCATGTGAAAATTTCCAAACTAAAATACTGGTATTAAATTTAAAAATTTTTGTTCGCCTTGCATGGCAAGTTTTCTTGCCAACCGGCTTTAATGAGTTAAAATTACCTAAAAAGATCGAGTAAAGAGTATTTTCCGGAGAAATTTTTTTTAGATAACTTTCAAATGTTTTAAATACGAATATGTGGGGCTTTTTCTATAAAAACATCGACACAAATGGACTGCGATGGAAGATTTAATTTGTAAACAACCATAAATATAGTTAAGAAATGCACTCAAATGTAACGGGTGTCCTAAAAAGGACTGACTGATTTCAAAATTCAATAACTTGCAAACGGTGACAGATATTTAAAAAATTCTTGCAGGAGGGTTATGCATGAGGTCAAAAGTTTTTTTTTTTTACAGTGATTTTCGATTTTAGTTCGAATTACAAACAATAGATGTCGCTGTAAGCAATAAGCGCTAAATACAGGCTCGATTTTTTGGCCTTTCTCTTCTTCCATGCGGGAAAAGGAGATTAAAATGGATTGAGTGGGTCCCGAAGTACCGAAAATCGAGCCTGAATTTAGCGTCTATTGATCGCAGTGCCATCTACTGTTTGTAATACGAACTAAAATCGAAAATCACATCACTGTAAAAAAAACTTTTGACCTCATGCATAACTTTCCTGCAAGAATTTTTTTTAATATCTGTCACCGTTTGCAAGTTATTGGATTTTAAAATCAGTCAGTCCTTTTTCGGACACGCAGTATGTACATACATAAAATCCATACATAGAAAGCAAACATATGCATATGTAAAACTGAATGTGTGCATTTTTAAAGTTATATTTTTTTATAGAAAGTGTTGTATGGTGATTTTTCGGATCAAGAAATACGCATAAAAATGTCAAAGATACAAAAATACAGGGTGTTTCAGCAAAGCAATTACAAAGTTTCAGGAAAGAAAACTTACACCTATACTATGGGAAATCACACAGCAATGCCTGGTCGGAAACGGCTACCTGGCGCGATATAGTGAAGACACAAAACACAAGAAAGGAAAGACAGGATAACAAAACATGTCTATTATTCTTTGTACAGCAAAAAAATAAGAAATAAGAACAAAAGGAGATACAGCAATCGTCATCGAAGAAGGTGTCCGAAATTACGACCCCTGGCAGTGATGCAGATCTCACATCTCCGATGCATGATTCTGGAAAATACCGGACGTGTCCCGGACTTCCCCAGCAGCTGCCACGATGCTTGCAACAAGTTCATCAGCACTATCCCAGCATTTTTGCGGTACCAAGAATAATAAACTAAACATGTTTTTTTACCCTGTTCGTGTCCTTTCTTTCAAGTGTTTTGTGTCATTGCAAGTTTTGCCAGGTTTCCCACGTAAATAAGGCTCCAAATGCTCTGGACACTACTTATTTCATATAGTGTTATTACATGTAAAAATTCCAAGCGACAAAAATCGCGTGCGACTCCTCTGATTTCAAGCTTTTGAAAGCCACATTTTTCGTTTTCCAAACATTTCATTGGCTGATCGAGAAAAGGCTTTTCCATCGTCAGATTTCCAAGTATTTGATTGGCTGTTACTGGCGACTCGCTTCGTTTCAGGCGTCAAAGACGCGCCGACAGAAGAAAGTTGCTTGCTTTCGAAGCGACTCTCCTGGAGCTATATGGGATGCACATATAGGATTATATGGAGACACTTGGAATTTGAAGCGACTTTGACCCCTCGTGTAATAGCACTTTTACAGGTTCTTTCGCCATTATTAATCGCAGATAATTTTTGCCATTTGATAAAGCGACATACTGGTGTCCAGATCATTTGGAGCTCCGATTTACCCAGGACACCTGGAAATACTAATCGTTACTACCGCGCCAGGAAAACGTTTCCAACCATGCAATGCTATGTGATTTCCCATTGTCTAGGTGTGCTCTATCTCTCCTGAAACTTTGTAACCGCTGTGCTGGAATACCCTTTATAGAAATAAATGCGTACATATTTGCCGAAACGTCAGTGAAGGCTTACTGTGGAGACACGAAAAGTTTTGGTTTCAGTTAGTCTGTCTGTTAGTCTGTCTGTTAGTCAGTCTGTTAGTCTGTCTGTTAGTCTGTCTGTTAGTCTGTCTGTTAGTCTGTCTGTTAGTCTGTCTGTCTGTTACGCGATAACTGCCGCAAAAAGCATCCGATCGGCTTGAAATTCGCTGGGCATGTTGATGAGGTACCCGGACTTAGCTGTATAGTTTTTGGTTAAATTTGGTTCATTCGTTCGGGAAATGTGGAATATTTTATTTTGCTCTATAATGCTTTTCTATGGCAAGTCAGACGATTTTCAGATTTTCATTTGTTGAAAGAAACGGCTCATATGAAAAATGGATTTAAATGGTAATTTTTTGATGCTGAAATTTTTAAATAAGATTATTAAATTATTCCAATTAGTTTGAAATTTTGTCAATATATTTGCGAGATTTTTTTAAATTAGGTTTATAATATTGGGGGGAATTTTGTGCATGTTTTCTAATAATATAAAGGATATTGTTTTATTAATTTGACATAATGCATATTTCATTTTTTTCCTTTTCTTTCATCTGTTGCCTAGAAACGTATTTGGTCCTAATAATATTAGTATAATTGCGTGTATAATGTTTGAGTAAAGCCAACGTCAAAACGGATGAATTAATGCATTTGTATCTTTGCATATAGATGGATTTTAGACCAGAAATAAAAATAGGCAATATTTCATTTATTTTATTTATTTTATTCAAATATTTTGCTTAAAAATACAAAAGTTCATTATTTCATAGAGAATAACGTAACATTTTTCAATAACATTTACCAATATTTATTTCATTGTTGCCAAAAAAATCAAAACCCGGAAAAATATTTTCTTTTAAACAATTTTCAATTGAAATGTTTGGTCCAAACAAAACAAGCACGTGGAACAGGGACCGAATTCTTTGACTTCATCCGTGCATTTTTCTGTAAAATGAAAATGATCTGCTTATATTTAAGCAATAAGCATTCTAAGGTAGCATTTCATTGTATTATGAATTAAAAACTGTATTACTAAAGCTATTACTCTGGTTTTTTTTTTTTTTTTTTTTTTTTTTTTTTTTTTTTTTTAAGCACGTCGTTGTGTTGTGCCGAATGTAGCGGATTTTAGGGTTACATTTTTGGCGTCACTTCAATATTTATTGTCTGTGTACGGTTAACATGAATGTTTTATTTTAAATTTAAATTTTATTGATTTATAAAAAAAAAAAACTTATGCTTATCGTTATAAATCACAGCGTAAAAAAAAAGCTAAGATATACAATAACCATCCGCACAATCAATAAAAAATTACGAATGTAAATTTAAATAGACTACGGGGGGTGGGGGGTTCAGGGGGGCAGAGCCCCCCTGAAGAAATGCAATTTTTGATTTAAAAAGTTGCCAGAATAAGTAGCTCATCAGAATTTCAGAACATCGATGTATAACCACTTGTTTAACACTTTTAATTTCTGAAACTTTACGAAGTATCCTGTATGCATATAAATATTTATGTAATTTGAAAACTTTAAAAAGCGATTTGTTGGAAGTTGAATATTACGCAATCCGTGTTAAAAAACAATGACTTGCAAAGATGACGTTGAGGCTCCTGATCTGCAGATTTACTAGTCTATGTTCGGTTGAAAAAACAAAAAAAGCACATCCCATATTAACTTTATACATCTAATTAATGCCAGACTTAAATTTTGCTTAGAAGTAATCTACATATAGAAATTATAACAAACTCGGATACCAAACAGCAAATTATTTGGTCAAGTAATTTCGAAATTTTTCTTTTGTAAAGTTTTGAACTCCATTTTTAATTACTGCAAAACAGATTGTAATGCGGCTAGATTTTTAACCAGAACCACAACATTACTCGGATAGTTAAGCTGTAATTTTCGATTCGCATATTTAAAGTTTTTCTAGAAATCGGTTTCTCTTAAAAAAATTAATAAGTGATAACTCTTTTTTTTTCGAAAAATGAATTTTAAATTATAAATATTTTCGAATTATTTTTCGAAATACAGTATAACTTCAAAAATCCGGCATCATCGGGACCGAGACTATGCCGGATTTTTGAAAATTCCGAAATTTTTGAAGGAATGTCAAAAGTAGTAACTAGGGATATCAAAAGTAGTAATATATTTTTAATGGTGCCTTTAGAGAATTTATTTCATTATTAAGTGATAATTATGTAAAAAGAAGAGAAAATTAAATATAAAAATAAACTTACATTAATTGATATTTCCTGTGTTACTGAAAAAAAAAAAAAAAAAAAAAAAAAAGAGTGAGTTATTTCTTCTCGTATAATTTGGGAAACATCGATGTAAATTTTGTTTGCTTCAAATTTTTCGGCCGTTCTTACACAAGTTTTTCTTGTATTTTATACAAATGAAGAATTTCTATTACGGAAATACTGTCTTGTTTTCTAAAACAGATGTAAATTCTCTAGACAAATTTATGCATTTTTCTAATGACACCTTTTCTTCTGCCTATTGTTCCTCCGCAACTTTAGAGCTGTTACTAGCGTTATCGGCAGTTCTATTTAGCACAGCGTCAGAAGAGAGACTCTAAAGAACTTGTACACTACTCTCCACGCCAAAATTGAGCAACAGTGTAGCTCCCAGAAAATTTGTTCAGAAAATAATAGCCTCAGACAAATGAAAAAAAAATGTCAAATATTACTTTTTTGCACTTTTTACTTTCGATCTTGAAGTTTTTAATTCAAGAGCAATTGCTATTTTTCTTCTACCATAACTTGAAAGTGTAAAAGAAAAAGGAAGGAAAAATATGTTTTTGATGCCGGATTTTTGAAGTCACACTTTAAATATAAATTATAACCTATGAATGTTGTAATAGAAATCCTTTCTATAATGTTAAATATGCGAATCAAAAATAACAACTGATTCCACTAAGTAGATTTTAAGTTATACAGGGTGTCTCAAAAATATATTGACAAACTTTTACGGGAGCTAGGGTACATCACAAGAATTGAGCATTGCATAGCAATCCATGATCGGAATCGTCAAGGGAAAGTGGTAGCAGAGGTAGAAGATTGGAACTTTGGTGGTACTTGGAGTAGTTTCCACGTTATCCAACCTACATACTTTCTTCCATAACGACCTAACGCATCGATCTTGGCCTACTTTCACTAGTGATGGGCGATTTCGATTTTTTTAATCGATTTAATCGATACTATGGCCAACTCGATTTAATCGATACTATAAATTTTTTAATCGATGTCTCTAAAGGTTATATCATTTTCATTTTCCTTCAAGAATTTAAGGTCAAGTAGTTGGATGTCCAATCCCAAAACTTTCTTCTGTCTCATAAATGTTAAAACTTCAAAATTCGCTATCACAGTGTCAAATTTAAATAACCTATACCCATCATGACGATCCAAAAGTATAGGTTCGTTGAAATATGTGTAGTTAAAAAATATATATAAGAATCTCATTTTCCTAACAAATCATTGAATTTCGGCCCACACCCTCTTAGATGTCCGCAACGGAAAATCCCAGTTCAAAGAGCATAAAAGCGACACCTGTTGGGTAGTATACACCCAAGCCTAATAAGGATCTATTTATACGACAGTGTAACAGAATATGAAGTTTGATTAAATTCCGTGCATTAGTTTTGAGATATGGCTATCATGAATATCATGAAAAAAGCAGCAGAGCAACGCAGCCTAATACATGATTAACACGAAAGACTCAGAAACAATGACTAACAGAATATTAAGTTTGATGAAATTCCGTTCATTACTTCTTGAGATGTTATCGCAAACATTGTGTAAACCCTGAAAAACAGTGTTGAATTCAGGGGCTGGTACGGGTGGACACCCCCCCCCCCTCCCCGGAACATTGAAATGTCCCCTAGGGAGATTTGAGATTTTATGCTTAATGGACGAAAGTCCAATCCCCCCCCCCTTCCTCGTAACTCTAGAATGTTCCTCGCCAGAACCATAGAAATCCTCCCCGGAGAAAAATGTCTGAATTCAACACTGTTGATAAAAGCAGCATGGCAGCACAATTTGTTATATCATTTACACAAAAACCTAATCATGGATAACTTATGGCATTGTCTAACAGAATATTAAGTTTGATGAAATTTCGTTCATTAGTTCTTGAGATATTATCCCTAAAATTGTTTAAATCCTGAAAAACGTGTTGAATTCAGGGGGTGGCCCGGGGGGGGGGGGGTGACATTCCTCCCCCCGCAACAAAGCATAAAATCTCAAACTTTCTGGGGGGCATTTGAGTGTTTCGGGGGGAGGAGAATGTCCCCCCCGGGCCACCCCCTGAATTCAATACGTTTTCGTACATTAAAAATTGATGAAATTTCGTTTATTAGTTCTTGAGATATTATCCCTAAAATTATTTAAATCCTGAAAAACGTGTTGAATTCAGGGGATGGCCCGGGAGGGTAACATCCCCCCCCCGCAACATTCAAATGCCCCCCAGAAAGTTTGAGATTTTATGCTTTTTGTACATTAAAATGTACAAAAGTCCAATCCCCTCCCCCTCTGAACTGCCCCTCCCGGAGAAAAATGTCTGAATTCAACCCTGCTGATAAAATCAGCATAGCAACGCACCCTGTTGGGCGATTTACACCGAAACCTAATAAGCAGCAATTTATGCCAACATCTAACTGAATGTGGTTTTATGAAAATCCGGGTATTAGTTCTTGAGATAGAGCTATTGCGAAAATCGGGAAAAATGCAGCATAGCAGCGCCACCTGCCGGTAGATTTACATCAAAACCTAATCCTCAACAACTTATGTCAACGTCAAACTGAATCTGAAGTTTGGTGAATATTCGTGCATTAGTTCTTGAGATAGCAATCTTGCGGAAATCATGAAAAATGCAGCATAGCAGCGCCACCTGTTGAGCGATTTTCACCAAAAAGTAATCAGCACCAATTTATATGAAGGTCTAACTGAATCTAAAGTTTCAACAGATTCCATGCATTAGTTCTTGAAATAGACCGCTCACAATTTTTTTGTCAGAGACAAACAAATAGACAGACTGACAGACAAAAAATTTATAAAAATAGTCAAATCGTATTCCAGACAAGAAGTTCTAAAACTATAAATCCTTAGAAACCGGAAGTCGAAAATTTTCACGAAAACAACACTTTATTTTTTAAAGACAAAAGAAAGCAAGAAAAGATGAACGCATCGATTCTGCCCTTGGATCAGAAACGGTGAATCGATTCAGTTCAGATTCGATGCCGATGTCGATCTTCAGATTCGATATTTTTTTGATTTACTTCAATTCTTTAGATGCAATGTCGAATCGCTATGTTTTGATTTACTTCAATTCAAATCGCATCACGGTCGATCCACGATTCGGGTTGAATCAATTCTTCCAATTTTGCTGTTTTAGTGCCAGGATTGCTGTAAAATTTTGTATAAGAGCCTTTTTTTACTTTCTAGGTTAAATCAGTGTTGATTGCAAGTATTTTTCTCAGGGAGGGATTTATGCGACTCCGGTCGGTATTGAGGGGGGGGGGGGGGATTTCAGAGTTCCGTAATGGGGGGGGGGTGCACATTTGTCCATTAAAAAGCATAAAATCTCAAAACTTACGGGAGGGACATTTCAATGTCCCGGGAGGGATGTCCTCCCGGGCTACCCCCTGAATTCAACACTAGGTTAAATCGTTATACTTTTGTTTAGAAGCCTAGTTATTCAGGTTACTAGTTTATTATATTGTATTTTTCAAGTTCGTCCCTTCTAATCTCTCCACCCCCTCTCCCTTTTTCCTCGCTAATCTTAATTTACAGGGCCGTTCAAAATTTGCATGCAATTTTTAAAATGTCCAATTCTTGTTCTATTTTATTATAAAGCCACATTTTGAAACCTTGACCAAAGATACTTTTGAGGTCGCCCCTCCGACCGTTTGGGGCTTACCTGCTCCCTCGGGGGGGGGGGGGATATTTTTTGTTTCTTCCAAACCATATCGTATAAACCATATCGTTGGAAAGCTTTTAATGTGATCTTTTATTTTCTGTCTCTAGCCTTCCTTCTTTTTGGTAAGGGTCAATCGTGCTCCAACTTTTTTATTGATATTTTTGACAGTAATTTCAAAGGAATATATATTTATTCTTTCGGATTTACTGTTTTAAAGGCAGAACTGCTGTCAAATTTCGCATAAGAGCCTTTTTCTTTCTAGGTAAAATTGTTATATTTTTAGTTTAGGAGCCAAGTTATTTGGGTTACTAGTTTATTAAGCTGTACTTTTCCAGTTCATCACCAATACATCCCCCCCCCATCCCAATTTTCTTAATTATGGTTCAATTTCAATGGGACCTTTTTTGACATTCTTCCCGAGTCATTTGTTTATCAACTAAACACTGATATTATATCTGCAGCTCTTGGTGAGCACTATTTATGAATGGTAATAACAAATTTCGTCTCTTTTCCATTTTAAACTTATCATTCTTGGTTTAAAGCCACGTGACTCAAGGTTCTCGTTAGTTAAGCGGTATTTCACAAGTTTGTCAAAGTGTTTGTGTAAGTTGTATTATAAAAATTTCAGTCGTTTACAACCACCAAACTTACTGATTTATGATACTTTGAATTTTATGAAATTTCGGAGCTTTCCGAAACTAAAGGATCCCCTGTATGTTATTAATTTTTTTCAAGGGTGTAGGTATGAAAATACGTGCTAAAATGCTTTAAAACCTTTTTTTTTTTCAAATAATATATTTAACAATTTAAACAAAGTGATTCCCGAGAATTTTGTACTGTTTTAAAAGGGGACCACATCTTGGAATGTAAGGGGAGTAAAAATTCGAAACTTGGACAGGGCGATGCAAAAAAAAAAAAAAAAAAAAAAAAAAAAATCTCCTTTCAGAAATTCGAAAACTTAATTACAAGCTGAGATATTAATTATTATTTCACTAATTGGTTTATTTCTATTAAATGCTTTTTTTTAAAGGAAGTCACGTGATTTTTTATAGCAGCATTAACGTTTTCTACCGTTTAGCGTGCGGTTCTTTGACGGCGGGCTGAGATAATTACTACCTTTTCAATATCAAAAATTTTATAAGTGTTCATACCACTATTTTCGAATAGTAATTTCACAAATATCTTGAATTCTTGCTTAAGACTACCACCCCCTAGACTAATGTATCTTCGGATAGGTTGTATAAAGGAGTTTCGTTTAGATACACTTTTGTTTTGAATAGACTGCGCTCCCTGGTGGTGGAATATAGAACTAACAGACCGCGATTTCATTTAAAGTAGAAAATCTAACAAGGCGATCTGCTCGAAACTTTAAGATAGTTTATAACACATAAAATGTTTAAAAAAGAATGGTGCGAAAATTTCGGGAGGAGGGGGGGGGAAGGCCGCTAGAATTTTTTTTAAACCTTAGCATTCCTTACCGTTTTAGGTGGGGTTTTTTGACGGAGTCCTGAGATAAATGCTACTTATTAAATATAAAAAAGTCAAAAGTTTAGTTACCACTATTTCCGAATAGTAATTTCGGCAAATAGCTTAAATTTTTGATCAAGATTGCCACACTCTTGAGTAATATATCTACTGATAGGTTGTTTAACGGAGTTTCGTTCACAGTTTTGTTAGGAATAGAGTGCGCACCCTGGTGGTGGAATCTGGAACTAACATAACGCGATTTTGTTAAAATTAGGAAATCTAACAATGCGATCTGTTTTAAACTTTAAGATTGTTTATAACACATGATAAAAAATTATAAAAAAGAATGGCGCGTCACATTTCGGGGGGGGGGGGATAGAGGGGAGGGGCAGAACAAAATTAGAAAATATAACAGGGCGATTTGTTTGAAATTTTAAGATAGTTTATAACACATAATAAAAATATTTTAAATGATGAATGTCAAAAATTGGGGGGGGGGGGGGTACACCTATACGGTGCTGTAGGCAGCGGGAACCCGGTTCGCGGTTCGTTCGCTTCGAGATTTCATATTGGGGGAACCCGCTAGTTACTAGCTATAATGTAAAGATTTCCAAGCAATATACATGTGCGTCCATCATCCTTCTAAGACAGTAAAATTAATTGATTTTTATTTCTTCTGAGAAAACTAAATTTTCACGTCTTGCAGCGACGATTTTTTTTTTTTTTTTTTTTTTTTTTTTTTTTTTTTTTTTTTTTTTTAATAAAAGAACTTTAATAAACTTTGCTAGTTACATTATTAAACTCAAATTGTAAGAATACTAAATCGGTTCTTATGGCAACGTGAATTATGTCCCTGAAAATTTAAATTTTAATTCAGGCTGGAAGAAAATCACAGTGATTTACATATGATTATGATACAGGGACAGTCAAAAGTTTTCCTTTACATTACGGCCAATGGAAAAAATTATTTCAAGTGCATTTTAAGGATGTTACAGACTTTCGAACAGAATGAAATTGATATGCACTTATGAAGTGCACTGTTATAGTACGAGCGCACCACATTTGCCACGTTTGACGCGCAATTTCCAACTTGTATTTAACCGAGACCTTTCTTAAAAAATAAATTTAAATAAAATCTAAAATACAATATTAGTAAAATTACATCTTAAAACTAATAATTTAAAAGTTAAAACTTTATTATTTGAGATTTGACTCAAAAGTCTGTAATAGCTTACGACTGGGCCCCTGACTTTGTCTACCCTTTGAATGTGAGGTATGGGAGGTGATCGCTACGGCTCTGTTGATTCGCTAAGTTTTGAAATTAATATTTTTGAGCTTATCTGTGCGAATCTGTGACTATCGAAATATCGATTCAAGTATCGATTCTAGAATTTGGGAATCGATTCTTATTGTGATCGATTCAGTTTTATACGATGTCGATTTTAATCGATTCCTGAATTTTCCAGAATCGCCCATCACTAACTCTCACTATGCCTGCTACTTCTGAATGACCTCTAAATTCTGATGCACACGTGCAAACAAACTATGATGCGGTTGATGTCTGCCTATGAAGCGTTCTCGATAAATTCGTTCAGGAACTCGTTCATTGCCTTCAGCTATTTCAAACACTCAGTATAGCAGAACCTCGATTATCCGAAGTAATTGGAACCTACCATCTTTCGGAAAATCGAAATTTTCGGATAATCGATAATGCTTCAATTATAAGATTAAGGAGAAATATATGCAATATTTCTTATTATGGTAATAAGTGCTTCATAAAAATAAAGCAATAGCAAAATAAAAACAAGAATAAATTACCTAAATTTTAATTTTGAAATTAAGTACCTTTTGCATATATCACAAGAGTTTGAAAAAATGTTTTGATTTAATATTATTATTTCACCAGTATCACAGTCTTTCTGCTGCTCCAGTCATGCCAAAACTTTTTCAACATATTTAAAAGTTTCATTAATTGCTAAGTTATACGTTTTCTTCGTTCCACTTCGCAGCTTACGGAACTCAAGTTAAATTCAAAAGAACTTTAAGAAAGGAGATCGAAAATATTTATATATGCTAGCAGTTCAGAAAACACTGCTCGTACACAAGGAAAATAATATTTTAAGGGGAAAAATAGCTTTCAAAATGAATTTTTCACACAAGGAATGTGATAGTAAAAAAAAAAAAAAAAAAAAAAAAAAAAAAAAAAAAAAAAGTTTTAAAAATTGATTTCGGTTAACCGAGAGTTCGGTTAAAAAAGGTTCTAGTGTAACATGTCTGCAAGCTCACAGTTCGTATACCATTGCATACTTACATAAACCGAAAACTAAACCTGTTGTCATACGATTTATGAAGGACCAGTGCCTACAGTGCTCATCCCTATTTTAGATTTGCTTCATCCGTCTTGTTTTAGCCATGAACTGACTGCTATTCGTTATAACGAAATTTCCTGTGGTAGAATGAATTTATGGTTTGCAAAAATAGATAACTACGATTTGCTCTGCTAAAAATTACTAATGTGTCATAAATTACACATTGTTATATATGTGTTGCAAAATGAATGGGATGGCTAATGTATTTTGTCCCATTCTTTTGCATCACCCTATATTTACATAGCCATATGTGCATATCATACAGATAGATATTGCACAGATTGTTCTTTCTTTTTAAGTGCTATAAAAACCGTACAAAACTTTCTGAGCCCAATTTTAATGAATAAGAAAACAGAATTTGGTCTGCTTAGAATGCATTTATTTGATATTTCTTTGAGTTTAAAATGATTTATTTCTTTAAAATTTACCATTGCTATACTAAGAAAAAGATACCATATTGACAGATTTTCTTTTTTAGTTACAGAGTTTTTTACTGTATTCTTGTTATTTATAATAAAAACATTCCACTGATGCTGGACAGAAACCTTTGTGGTATAAACTGATGTAATGGATAAAAATTATGGAAGATTCTTCATTACTCACTGTTAGCTTTATTTGTTGAAAAAGAATTGTTTTAATCGTTGTATGTATTTAAACCTAACGATGCAAAAGGACCATAACCTCTACTAAGCGGATTTCAAAGGTACTTGCACTGTTCGTTAGGTAATTTTACTTGTAAGGAATGTTGAACATTATAACATAGTGTTTGGTTTTAGAGATATTTAGTAAGGCACGTCATAGGAAAATCATACAACCTGACGTATTAACAACTGAAAACATTAGACAGATTTATGACGGCATCAACCACTGGTCTTAAAACCGTAGCTGCCAATCTTCCAATTTTTTAAAGACAAATATAATAAATGAAACCAGAAAATGTACACAAAAATGTTTCTTGAAGAATGTACACGAGTTGTTTTTTTTATGTCTTTATTCAAAGAATTCCTAGTTTTATGTGACCTGAGAGGGGAATGGTAAAAACCAGAAGATTGGCATTTATGTGGTACAATAATGAAATTTGGAGGATAGATATCTTTTATAACGTAAGAAATTTAGAAAACATCTTTTGTAAAGGGTTTAGTGGAACAATGTGATCTGGTTGATTGACCACCTCGTTGCGTGACAACTTAACATCTAGAATGCATGTAGAAGTAATTCGTATTGCAAGGGCATTGGGGAGCCTTAAGAAGATTAATGTTTAAACGCGGCTGGTAGCCACGATGAGAAAAATTAACTAAAAAGAGTTACCCATGTATACTCAAGAGAAACATTACATTAAATGATTTTCTGGTGTAAATTATTTTACTTAACTTAAAAAACTGTAAGTTTGGTACAATAGCATGTTTTTGAAAAATATGTCAAATAAAGGTAATTTAAAAATTAAAATTCTTTATTTATTTTAAACATTCTACAGAGTAAATAAAGTCTGCCAGATTTTTTTTTCATTCTAACAAAAAGTTTAACAATGAATGAACAAATAATCCAAATGAAACATTTCTATCAATAATCACGAAACAAAAAATGCATAATTAAGAATTCATCAGTGATATTTTCGGAAGATAAACATCTGCGTTCAATAACAAAATCAAATCAGAATTTTAAAAAGAAGTATTAAAAATAAATACGAAAACATGGAAATCAGTTGCATGCAAGAGAAAACTGATGTCAAGTTTTTTTTTATTATTTCTAACCACTCTTAGATTTCATGTTTAGATATGTTTGTATTTCAAGTACTAAGTCTTAATATCAGTTTTTAAATAACTACAAGTACATATGAAAAATATTTTAATAAAGCCATGGTGTTAATTTAATTGAGTAGCAGTTTGTAACAACATGATTTAAAATTTAAAAGGTTGTCGAATATTAATTTAAAATGCAGAAAACGTGGGTTGTAACTTAAAATGTTTAATATTCTAAATATTGTGCTTTTATTATTTGTTGAAACACTCTGAAAGTGTACGTATTTAATGATTTTATGCATTACACAAATAATTACGCAAACCTTATCACTGTTTCACACTAGAACAGGCATAACAATCAATTTGACAGGGAGGATAGTACATTTCGATTCGAGCCAGAAATGTTTTTAAATATAATTCAAATATATACAATATAGAAATAAATAAATTAAATTAAATAGTATTAAATAAAAATTCTTGTTTAAAATATTTTTTTATAACTTGAATAAAATTTTCGACAATCCGAGTACTAACAAGGAAGGTCTCCATACGGGCATACTCCGAAAAATCTGAAAAAATTATAGAATGTTCTACTCATGAGGATAGTTGTGTTTATAAAAAAATAATTCGACAACAACTCGATAGAGCGTCCGTAAAAATATAATGAATATTTCAATATTTGGCCATTTATCACCGGTTGACGATGGAATAAATTTTTTTAAAAAGGCTTTTTCATGTCAAATACTCTTTAAGATAAAAATGTTTCAAAACGAACTTGTTTAAATAAATTCAATGTAAATAGCTTTGTCATATATATGTATATGTATATATAGTTTTGTCATATATATGTATATGTATATATAGTTTTGTCATATATATGTATATGTATATAGAGTTTTGTCATATATATGTATATGTATATATAGTTTTGTCATATATATGTATATATATATTTATAATGAAAGTTAGCTATCAAATTTTATGAATTAAAACAAAATTTAAATCAATTAAAATTTTTTCGCTCTCAAAATTAAGTCCAATTTGACATGGACGATTCAATTTTGTTGCTATGAAAACAACAACTTCTTGGATATTGAAATGAAAAGCTGCAACATTCTTCATCTTACCTTTATTTTGAAACACGCTTAAATATATGAAAATATTTTTTATATATGAAATCGTTTTTAAAGTAATAAAAATAAATAACAAGCAACATAAATATGTAATACAAAAAAAGTATTTATTAAACTCGCTCATTGTTTAAGTTTAAACTCATTAAATACCATTTACACGCATTCTAAAAATCAATTAACAAGCAATTTACAGGTGCATTAAAATCGTTTGCTTTTGGCGAGGAAAAGAACTACTCGCCAAGTCGCGTGACGCTTTCTTCTTTTCGCGCTATAGTCCAGGGGAAATGTACAAAAGAAGGGGGGGGTTACCTTACAAAAAATCGGGTAGAAGATTTTTTTTTTCTGAATTGTTTATAATGATGCCAACATGGAAAAACCAAGTTTTCCAACAAAATTTCTTAAGGCTAAATTTTCTGTGGCCGAAAAACAACAAAATTTTGGTACTTTTTTCGATTTTTTTTTAAATATCTCAATAGCCGTTGCAGTAGCATAATTTTTCTCAATTACAATATTAAAGAAGACGAAATTCTCTACAACTTTCATATTTACAATATTTTATACACCCAATAGCAAGCGCATTTCGCCATTTCAAAAGTAAGACAATTTTTTCAATTTTCTTAAAAACCGTGAAAAACGTAGTTCTCCCCGATTATTCATATGTTTCCAACGGATTTAATCATGTATGTCAACTTCTATATATTGGTAGCAGTAAATTATGTGTTTGAGGGCCAAAACTAGCCTTTGGGGGGGGGGGGGGGGGTGAAAAATTCATGCATATTTTGCCCCACCCCTCGTTAATTATTTTAATAAATCTCTAATAGCCAGATTTTGAAAATTTTAAGTGTGTAATCATTAAATACGTAATCAGATTTTTCAAATATGGATTCATGAAAACCTTGAAAACCGAACCGAAATATATCCCGCTTTAAACAGGTTTCCATCTTAGGAGGTATAACTGCTCATATTCTTTCTCTTAAAAATATATAATTTTTTCTTTAAGGACCGGATTCCGTATATGAAGATTTTATTTTCAAAAATTTTATGATAGTTGTAGTATTGAGGCGTTTAATGTCATAGTTATATGAATTATGAGACTAAATTAGTCATACAAAGACATCGTTAGATATCGACCTCGGTATCATATGAAAAAATAAATAAATATTAAAATTCAAGCAAGAATTCTGAAAAGAACACTTTTGTAGGTTTAACATGAGCGTGCAAATGTTTTCGCGTGAGACTTCACTACTCACGCGAAGAAACTGGAATGCTAAGGTTAAACCTATGGAAGCGTTCCTTTTACAATTTCTCGTTTGCAATTTAATAGTTTTAAATGATTTTTTTTTTTTTTGAGGGGCTTAGAAGTGCTGACGTTGAATTCCAACCGTATTAGTGTTTACTTTTTCTATTTTGATTACAGTTTTTATTATTTTTTATTTTTGGTCAGTTTGGCTGCGAGACTTTATCCAAATTTCATATATATATATATATATATATATATATATATATATATATCAGAGCCGAAACTAGAGGGGACAGAGGGAGATACTGATGAATGGGACGTATCAGGCTTACCTCTACATGAACATGATCCAGATACCTCGTTTATTCAGGATAATGATATTCTTTTGAAACGGGACGCTAATGATCCTACAACAGTGTCATCAAAGAGAAAAAAATATTGTTAAATAGCCTGTAAAAAATTATTATTATTAAAATATACTTTTTTCATTTAGTTTATTAAGTCGTATTGCGTACCTTACTCTATTATTGTGTAGGAAAAGTGGAGTTGAATGCGACAGTGGATCAATGCCAAAATAAAAATGTTTATATGGTCTGGAATCATAAGTAAATTGGTATTTCATTTGATAAATGCTATCACTGAGATCATTAAACAGACATAATTTCAAACCAGTGCATAATACAGAAAATTAGAATATTCCACAAAGTGTATTTTTCAACAATCGAAGTAAGTTTTTCTGTTTAAGCTTTAAAGACATTAATAGATAATCTTAAAGTTTTATATATTTTTGCATGCTAAAGTGATATAATCTCTTGTTCTATTTATTGATATAAGTAGGAAAAAACTGACAGTATTTATTAAAACTAATCTTTTAAATATATTTATAGCGATCTCAAATATGTTATTGACAAAATTTTTAAATTTTACAGGAGATAAATATATAACATCAGTTAGTGAAATAACCTGTTGTCATTTTTATTGTAGCTATTTTATAAGGTAAAAGCATTTATTACGTAAAATATATTTATTTTCTGAGTGCCTCCCCTCCCCCATTTTATATGGAAGTATAATCCAATGTTTACTATCTTTAAAAAATAAAGCATTAAAATATATGTTATCAATAATTGGTAAATAAAATTTACCATTGTATGTTAAGTGTGAAATATGTGGAATAAAGTACGTTTTTCGCAAATTTTCATATCTATCCCATTGTTTCCTGGAAAAATATGCATGCATTATAAAAATTATTACAATTACAAAATTATTAAAATTAAACAAAAATTCTTTCTTAATTGAAACTATAGTACCAATAAGTTATTAAATACTAAAGTATTCTTTTAAACAATGCTTTGAAATTAACATTATACACACTTAAAATTACTGTCGATACGAAAATTGTTTTATTCATCTACACACTATCCTATTTTTAAAATTATATAATTTTATTGAATATAAACTGTATGTTGTGATGAAAATAAAGACGTGGGTGTGCAAATAATATTTAATTTACTCCTACCAATTTTTAGAAGTTGACATACGTGATTAAATCCGTGGGAAACATATGAATAACCGGGGGAGAACTACGTTTTCACGGTTTTTAAGAAAATTGAAAAAATTGTCTTATTTTTGAAACGGCGTATTGTGCTTGCTGTTGAGTGTATAAAAAAGTTGTAAATATGAAAGTTGTAGAGACTTTTGTCTTCTTTAATATTATAATTGACAAAAATCATGCTACGGCAACAGGTATCGAGATATTTAAAAAAAAATAAAAAAAAGTCCCAAAATTTTGTTGTTTTTTGGCCACAGAGAATTTAGCCTTAAGAAATTTTGTTGGAAAACTTGGTTTTTCCACGTTGGCATCATTATAAACAAGTCAGAAAAAAAATCTTCTACCCGATTTTTTGCAAGGTAAAATGTACATTCCCCCTGGACTACTAAATACTCGAAAGTATTTTATTTTTTTACAGACTTTTTACTGCAATTCCGCCGCTAAATTAGACTGATCCTTTATTACATACATAAGTAATATAATTGTTTTTTTTTTCAAAATATTCTGAGTATACCCTGTAAGAAGACCTTCCTTGTAAGACTGTATAATTTTGCTTTAGTAATTTTTTCCTATCTTCACTATTATTGTGATTAAAGTAACTATTTTTTAAAAGATTGGTTTCAACCAAATAAAATTCGTATATGGGATGCTGCCCCCGAAAATGTTAAATACGTTTGTCTTTTTTTTCAGAACAAAGTTATCAAAATACGAGTACACTGTACCCCCATCAATTTTCAATCTTCCATGTTTTAAAAATTAATTATCACATATGTTTCTATCGGAATACGTAGGAATTTTTCGAAATATATATGGGGCATTCCCACTATCTTTTGACTTTTGGGAAAAAAAATCTGGCGAAATTAAACTTGCTAAAATAACATTTTAATCTGATAGACGAATGCCTTAATGATTCAAAATGCAGAAAAAATGGTCAGCAGCGAAAAATTTTTTATTTAACTGAGGTTTACTTTAAACTTATGTTATGGAAAATTAAACTTTGCGAGTTTAATTTTCCTTACCATTTTACCACTAAAACTTTTTATTTTCTTCGAAATTTTTACTTATAATGAATTTGCATAGTACCCACAGGACATTCAAATAAGAAAAAATAACAATGTAGTATTTTTAGTACAAAATTTTGGTTTAACATTGTCTTAAAGGGGTATTAAAGAAGGGGCGGTAAGGTAAAAAAAAAAGGGACGGTATAGAAAAAAAGGACGAAATGGGAAAAAAAGGGACGGTAAGGATGGAACGGTAAGGAAAATTGCCACCTATTTTAGGCAAATCATGTTAAGACTGAGTGATAGCCACAATGTTCATTGATTTTTAGAAACAGTTGTTAACACTGGATTAAATTAAATTATTTTTTAATTTACTTCGAAAAGTGCAGGAATAAACCTTGGGGGCGGTAAGACTATCAATAAAGCCACGATCTTGAAATTGATATTTAAATTCTGCTAATTGATATTTAAATTCTGCTAAATTCTAATAATTGATTTGAATTCTGCAGTAAATTTCCTGCCAAAGAATTTTAGACATTGTTTCTCTAGTGTACTTCTGCATGAGAAAAAACTTGAAAAAAATTCTGTGGCTGCATCTGAAGTGATTTTCTGTATAAGTTTAGCAAGAGGGACGGTAAGGATGAAAAACCCAGGGACAGAGTTCAAAAAATAATATCAACCGTAAAAATGTGTGCAGGTTAATATTTTGCTACATATTTATATAAAACAATTGTCCCAGTTTCGGGAAAAAATTACATCGAATTAATTCTATTGAAACAATTTTATAGAGACAGCTCCAAACTTAAAAATCAGCATCAAGGACACGGGACGGTATAGGAGTTTTCCTGGTATTTGGACCCCCAACATTGTCCAAAACTTATTTATCTTGTTAATATTGTTATGCAATCATGCAATGGGATGTTCCCCAGTATATGAAATTAAAAAAACACAAAAAAGTGCGTTAAAATAAAAATTATTATTCAGGGACATGAAAGTCAAAAGATTGTGAGAATGCCCCATATGCCAACCTATTCTGTATAACTTTAGTCTCTTAATTCTCGCAGTATGGGCTACTTATTTTTTATTCAAATTTTTTTATTTCCATTAGTTTTTTGTTTAAATAGTGTAATTGGCTTTATTCTCTAATAATTTTATCTGCAATTAAATAAGTTGAATATTTCTATTTCAAAAATTGGTGGAAATCAAACAATCAGAATTTCAAAAAATCCCTTGCCGGCTCGGCCTAGAGGCGGAGGTAGATTTCAAAGTTAAGCCACGTTAAAGTTAATCTCACCAACAAAAACAAAATCAAGATTAGATATAAACTCAGTTTAACAATTTTATCTGGCGAAATTCGAATCTGGCTTCACGAATTTTTATTTATTTATTTATTTTTATTTTATTTTATTTTATTTTATTTTTTTGTAAGTGCTGGTTTTATGAGAATCATGTTAAGGCGGTATCCAAAAAAGTATTTTTCCACGCTCAACAACTCGAAATTTTCTGTTTCATTTTCAGACTCATTTTTAAAAGTAAAACATGAAACTTGCTGACGTGATTTTATTTGAAGAGATTTATAAGTGACCTTTGTTTTTATTTTGCGTTCAATTAATTAGATCTTGATTTACAAACAATTATTTTCTCAATACAACCTTTTTTTTCGTTTTCAGCTCTACCCCTTCGAGAAATTCGGTTCAAACTGCCCGCTTTGCCAACATTTTTTGAAATATATTCTGCTTTTATCAAAAATCGACCAATAAGACGCATTATATAGTTTCTGAATAAGAAAACTTGCTAATTGGATGCGTTTGAAAGCAAAAATGAATTTGAAAATGAGTCAGAAAATAAGCCGTTTGGATTTGAGCACACACTTAATAACGATAATTTTTTCATCACCCACTCCCCCCCCCCCCCCCCCCCTCCTTTTTTTTTCTTTTTCTGTAAGAGTTGGTTTTATCAAAAACCTGTCAATACGAAAGTTGTAAATAATATTAAGAAGGTGTGTAATAAATCTAAGCGAACTGGATATCTTGTGAATTTTTTCTACTTCGACCCCCCACCCCCATTTTGTTTCGTCTTTATTTATTTTTTTTTTCTTTGCGGTAAGAGTTGGTCCTATACTAGTCAATATAAAAGTTGTAGATTGTATTAAAAAGATTTATAATAAGTTTAAAGGAATTTGATATCTTGAGAATTGACGAAGTTATGAATTTTTTCTCCTTAAAATCCTATTTTTTTCGCCCCCTGAGTCCATTTTTAATTTCATCAAAAATCTCTGATACATACATTTTTACCTCTTTTTTAGAAGTAATAATAACTTTAAACTGATTTGATATGTGTTATAATTAAGAAGTTATGAATTTTTTCGGTTTTCACAGAAATCCCTCGCTATTTCCACCCCCTTGGACCGATTTTGCCCATTAACGAACTTGACCGAGATTTTCTGCTCCTTGATTTTAGGTGTCAGTTTGGAAGAGATTTGTGCAGAATTATGGAATTTATCGTGTCCATAAAAAAATTATATATATATATATATATATGTAGATAGATATATAAAGTTTTAAACTGGGTGGAAGGTGTGATTTTGGATTCTAGGGGTGATAATCGCGTAAATCTGCAAAACATTTTCAGAAATTCCAACATAGGGGAGAATGTAATAGGTAGTATTTCATAAGAAATCTACCTAAAAAGTAGCCTACACTTATCGAGGTTAAGGCTCTAGTCACTCAACTTCCAAATTTCACCTTAGTAATGTTAAGTTTATGAGTGTTTGATGCATTCGAATATTTAAAATATCTCTTCGGGAAATTAAAATTTGTAACTGCTTTTTTCTGTGTACTCTTCTTAAAGGATGACTCTTTTTTCTAACTTCCCAAAAAATTCTAATATATATATTTAATTTTATATGAAGTGTTAAAATCTTACATACAATAGTCAGCCTTTAACGCATAAGATACTAAATTAAGCATAGATTTCAGAAATATTTTGAGAACTAAGAAAAGAAGAGATATCCTCTAAAAAGAGTACGGGAGGTAGGTGAGGTTTGATACATAGGGAGGGTTGATACATTGACAATTTTTCTCAACATATGGTATTAACAGCCATTGTAACAGATGTAAAGTCTTCTTTTATTAGCAGAGGCCATCCCTAGCTGGACTTTGCAGTGAAAAACTGACAACTTTTTTTTTCTTTTAATTTTGAAGGCTTTTGAAATGTCAATGTAATTTTTTTTAAATACTGATTTTCTTTCATAACTCTTATTATTGTGAAGATAATATGTTGTATTTTTTTTTTATTTGTAAAGCATATTGTTAGGGTGAGTTTTACCAGAAAGCAGATTGGCATTTTGCAACTGCATTTATACAAAGTGATTGAAAATCCAATAAGGCATGATAGGGAGAAATGATACATTAGCGCTGGGGAGAAATGATACACTTGTATATTTGAAATTTAATAGTTTTTTTTAAGTTGTAAACTAATTTAGGACTGTAATGTTCATTATTGTTTTACAGCAAGAGCTACTGAAATTGGTAAGGAAGAACAAAGAGACTATTTATAGACAATATGTAGGTTACATAGAAAAGCAGTGCAATGATAGATGATTAGTTCACTTTGCTCGTCATATAGAAGGAAAAAATTTTCAATGGACTGAAAGGGAAGATGTTTCTATAATTGACGAAGGACAAATTAAAAAACATTAAATCCACCCGATTTTACTTACCAAAATGATAGAGTTACTAGTTTTTCTTTTAACCATTTCACGGGCGGTGGTATGTTTATGAAACCACTTAATTTTAATTCCCAAACGCCACATTGGCACCAGCATTTTGGTAAAATATTTTCCATTTAATATGAAAGTGAAATATACCTTTTTTCTTATTTCCAATTAAATTTGTTGGTAAATTCCTGTGCCATTCATTTATTCAGCACTTTAGCATTGAAAATGCTTTGCCCTGAAAGGGTTAAAGAAATCTTAAATGTGCTAAATTTAATAGAAAGTTGAAAATTTAGTGCACAATTCACCTTGATTTTTAATAAATATATATAAGACACACAAAATGTAAAAACATTGCCTACAGGTGTCAAGTATGATAAAAATCCTTTAAAAAAACATTAAAGTCATTTAAAATTCATAACGTTTTCGACCGACACTTACTCGGTCATCCTCAGTGAAAAACTATCAGCTGTTCTGTCTCCGCGTCTCTAGCCTTGTCCGGAACAGACCATTTCATTTCAAGGGTGGATTGGAAAATAAGGGGGGTAACAGAAATGCTATTCTTTTATCGAAAAGTACAGGTTTATTAACTATGTATTAAATCTTTCCAGACTGCATGGATATCATATATGATAATATATCGTTACAAACTATTTCTTTATTAGATATTATTTCCAGAGATTCTCTTATGATAGCTTCTTGGTGGTTACTTGTATGGAAAATAATTTTGGCTCTATTGAAATATACTTTTATAGGTTGAATTTGTGCTAATCTTGATAATGCAGTGTGGGGTCTATTCAATCTGAGATCTGCTTCATGTTCCTTAATTCTGTCACGAAATTTTCTCAGTGTCATACCTATGTACATAAAATCTCTATTTTCTTTCTTGAAGGGTATAATATATACTCCTGATCTATTGATGGCTTGGATAGGGTCAATTTTCGCATTTAACAAATCCTTTAATTTCGGGGGAGGGACTGCGATTAATGTAATACCAAACTTGAGGAGGGAATGCCTCATAATCCCAAGGTTTTTTGAGAGTATGAGGCATTCCCTCCCCCCCCCCCCACCAGGACCTTGCTCTTTATCAGTGGCCTCCTCGCAGCCCTGACATCACTCCATGTGTTTTCTCTTGTGGGGCCTTTCCGATAAACATTAAGGTTGGGATTTTTTTTGTTTGTTTGTTTCCTTTTAATAGCCATGTAAAAAAAATCTGTTGGGATATTCGTTTATATTCACCCTGTATATTCTTGCCTACTTACCTGGCTATCTTACTGTTTGTTTAGAAACAGTAAGTCCATAAATAGCTATTGATCAACATAAAATGTCAATATGTTGCTTAAAATGTCTTTTGAAAAGTTACTGAAACGGTAATAATTTTTTTTAACTCAAAAAAAAAACAAAAAAAAAACTGAAATTCATTAGTACTATCTATAGTTTATTATTATTATTTATTTAAATGCAGATTGATAAAGTTATGCTTTTTATCCCCTCCCTCTATTTTTTAAATGGATGAACGATGGATAATTCAATTCAAGCCTACTGCTCGTAAAAGGAATAGTACGGGAGGGAGAAATATGTCTTATTTTACCATTTAATGAAAACTGATCTTCAAATATGTATCTGAGCTTACTTAATCCAGTAGGAAAACAGCCATCAGATGTCGGGACTAGTGTTGCTAGGTTACAAGCGTAAATCGGGACTCCAAATGTTCTGGGCACCAGTATTTTAAAGCTATTTTCATTGCTTTATCAAACGGCAGAATTATCTCCGATTAAAGATGGCGAAACAAACTGTAAAAAATCAGTCGTGTTCAGAGCTTTTGAAGCCCTTATTTACGCGGGACACCTGCAACACTAGTCGGGAGCTTCCAGAAACACAATCTATTTTTAGACAAAAAAAGTATATATATATATATATATGTAAATATGTAATTTTTTTTTATTTATAGTTTTAATTATAAGAATAATATGTTCGAAATTAGCTTTGTAATAAGTTCTATACTTTTAGGTAGCTTTCATTACAAAAATCTACCTATTGCAGCCGTTCGGAGGAAAGCGATTTCTAAAAATTTCGGTATATTTTCATCGATCATGACCCCAGACCCCGAAACCACCCTCCGTTCAAAATTGATATATATATATCTGACCTTTGTCACACTGTAACTCTCGTATTTATGAACCGATTTCGATGTAATTCTGTGTGTACATAGTAAATACCAATGTCTCGACCGAGTTCGTTGGCCAACTTCATCCGTCGTTTTGTTTCAAAATGGCGGCCATTTAAAAAATTTTAAAAAATTTAAAATTTGAAATGTGGTACCAAAAAATTAAAAATGGAAAAATATTTTTTCTTATGTATTTGACCTTTATACAAAGATTCCGGAGCAGTTTTTGTTTCGTCTATATTTTAAAAAATGGCTGAGTTATAGCATTTTGAATTTCTAGCGTGGCTGACATTTTGAAACGTCCTGAATTTTGTCACGCGATAAAAGGCGTATTTATGAACCGATTTGGATGTAACTTCGTTTATACATAGTACATACCAATGTCTAGATCGAGTTCGTTGGCCAGCTTCATCCGCCATCTTGTTTAAAAATGGCGGCCATTTAAATTTTTAAGAAAAATTTAAATTTGAAATGTGGTACCAAAAAATTGAAAATTGAAAAAATATTTTTGTCTTATGCGTTTGACCTTGATAAAAGATTCGGGAGCAGTTTTTGTTTCGTCTATATCTTAAAAAATGGCTGAGTTATAGTATTTTGAATTTCTAGCGTGGCTGACATTTTGAAACGTCCTGATATTTGTCACGTGATAACAGGCGTATTTATAAACCGATTTGTATGTACCTTGGTGTGTACATAGTACATACAAATATCTCGACCGAGTTCGTTGGCCAGCTTCATTCGCCATCTTGTTTCAAAAGGGTTGCCATTTAAAAAAAAAAAAATTTTAATTTAAAATGAGGTATTAAAAAATTGGAGAATGAAAAAGATTTTTTTATGTGTTTGGCCTTGATACAAAGATTCCGGAGCAGTTTTTGTTTCTGAAAATTTGTTCTTTTGTTTATATCTTAAAAAATGGTTGAATTATAGCACTTTGAATTTCTATCATGGCTAACATTTTGAAACGATCTTGTATTTGTCACGCGATAACACACGTATTCGCCTATTTCGATGTAAGAAGGCATGTGGATAGTATACATCAATATCTCGACCAAGTTCGCTGGCCAGATTCATCAGCCATCTTGTTTCAAAATGGCGGCCATTAAATTAAAAAAAAATTATATTTAAAGTGAGGTGCAAAAAAATTAGAAATTGAAAAAGGTTTCTTTCTTAAGTATTTGACCTTGATATAAGGATTCAGGAGCATTTTTTGTTTGTCTTTATCTTAAAAAATGGCTCAGATATAGCAGTTTCAATTTCTAATGTGGGTGACATTTTGAAAAATCTGATTTTTTGCCTGCGACAGCACTCGTATATATCAACTGATTCCGATGTGAGTGAGCATGTGCACAGCAATTACTAAGGTCTCGAGCAAGTTCACTGGTTAGCCTCATCCACCATGTTGTCTTAAAATGGCAGACACTTTAAGAAATCGCCGAATTTGGCAGCCAAATATAAGTTACTTTAAAGAAAAGCAGCTTGGATAAAGCTGACTAATTTCGCGAAATTCTCATTCATTATATTGATAAAAATTAGTATTGAATCTCCTATATTCGGTTTCCACTAAATTGAGCTTCGTGTGTTTGAATAATATAAGTTGGCTTTTTTTTAAATAAGGAATATGAAAGCTACCTCTTCCTCCCGGCACTAGCCGGAAGGGCTTTTTTCAACGCAAAGTATAATAAAATTATAGTAGCATTTTAAAGAATATGTGAATATACATTATTATAATAGCAAGAAAAAATGTTCTACCATCACATGCTTTTCATAAGTATGCCGAGGGAGTCTGTTTAATTCCCTGTTATGATTTTATTAAAAGGAAGATTCTGGCCCAAGGGGCCCGGTTCAAATCAAACAATAAGAAAGCCATTCATCATTCTCCCCCACCTTGCATCGGGAGAAAAACTAATCCTTTCTTTGAAATGGTGGATTTGCCTCGGGATGATCCATATAAGCATCCATTTTGTTGCCTGGATGGAGTGGAATTGGGTTTTTTAATTTATGTATCAGGCACACTTATGGGCACCGCACATGTTCAAGAAATATTCGCCAATTCAGCTAATGTGTTAGAGCTACGTAGGCTTCTCTAATAAAAGGGACTCATTCTGTAATCTTTCTGAGAGAATTTTTTTTTTTTTTCTTTTCTGATACTTTTTTCTTTGTAAATAACTATATGCGTTAACTAAGTGCTATCTATTTCCATATGGTGACAAATTTAATAAATAAATGGCACACTATCAAGTAAATCTGAAGATATTAAAGTGCAGTCGAACAAAAGAAAGAAAGAAGGAAAGAGATACATTTTAATCACCCCATTGTACAATAAAAAAAAGGGAATAGGCAGTTATGTCTTTTTTTGTTGTTTTTTTTATAGGCAAATATGTCTTTTTTCAATGTATGTTGCATATATATATACAGTTGAACCTCGTTAACGCGAACACTCAAAGTCAAACTTTTTATTCGTGTTAAAAGTAGTTCGTGATATCCGAACTTAAATACATCATATACAACAGGACAGGGCAATCGGAAACGGTTCGTACTAAAAGTAATTCGCGTTAAGCGTGTTCGTGTTAACGAGGTTTGACTATATATATATATACTAAAAAAATGCTTAGGGGTCTTCTTCATACTGAAATTGTTTCAAATTTCAAACTATGAAATTTTCAATACGAGCACCTTATTTTGACATTATTTAGTTTTCTCGTTAAATTTCAACTTAGGGTAGCAAACTGAAAGTCAATCGTGCCAGTAGTGTACAGTTTATAGATATTTAAAATTTTGAACTCTAAATGTTAAATATATTTTAATCATTACAACGCAGATTGCAATGCTGTTAGTTCTTTAAGCATAGCTCCAGAACTATTTTTCAGAATAAGCCGTGATTTTATAATTCACATACTTGAAGCATTTATAAATCGATTTTTTTTTAAATCAAAAAACAGATTACAAGTCCTAATTTCTTCCGAAAAAAATATTTGTAATTAATTAATATATATATATATATATATATATATTAACTTTTTGTAAGATTAAACCATTATATATAAAAAACCATTCTAAACCATTACAAATTATCAACAAAAATTGTGAATGAATAAATAATAAAGGAATTTCTTCAAATTAAAAATGCTGTATAAACCATCATATACCAGTAAATCTATGAAACAATCCCCATAACAAGTGCAGCATGGATTTGAAATCACAGTAAACATATGAAAAATGGAAATTTGTAGAACAAAGGGATTTATACGTGAATTGCAATCTATGAATTTTTTAACGGAAATCGATTTCTATAAGCTTGTAATATAAAGCACAAGAGTTATGCTTATATAATAATTGCAGAGCATTCCACCAAGTAGTTCTTGAGTTATGCGTAAAACAAATTACCAGCAATGCAATCTTTTGTAATGATTACAAATGAATGAATTGAAAAAATGAAAACCTTCATATTTTCTAAGCTACTGAACAGAATGACTTTCCACTTGATTATCTTAGGTAAAATCTATAAAAAAAAAAAAAAAAAAAAAAAAAAAAGGGCTAATTAAAAAAGTAATACATTTCTTTAAAATGTACTTCAAAACAGTAATGTGGCATGAATTGCCAAACATAATAATGAAGTGTGAAACGAAGTTAATTTTCTCTCTATATACATGAAATATTTTTTAAATGAAAAAAAATTGATTCAGTTGATTTTTGATTCAGTTATCTGTACATAAATTTACACACGTACAAATCTGTATAAATCATGTATTCTTCTACATTAACAACATTCATTTGTCACGTATTTTTTAGTCACCGTAAGTACGTCTTTAAAAAACTAAAAATATGCGATTTTTTTTTTTTTTTGCAATGCAGATGCAATCTTCTGTTAAGCATGCGATAATAAAACATATATATTGATTAAGCACGTTTTAGTCGAATATATAGTTTAATTGAATATTCTGTATCATATAAATATATCATAAACTGTAATGCTGAAATATTCTGTATCATATAAATATAACATAAACTATAACGCTAAAGTTTTATTGTTTTCATAATAATACAGTGCTTAGCATTATATGCTAAATAATTATTATGAAAATAATTAAGAGCACACGCGAAAACTGATAAAAGTGAAAACGAAGCATTTTTTTCAAACTCAATTTAGAACTTAAAATTTTGAAAAGCAAAAACTCATAGATCAAATCAACAATTCAGTGTGTAAACCAAACATTTCAACTAGAGATCGACCGAAAATTCGGTTCCGTTCTCGTCTTTGGCTCAAAATCGGAGTTTCGTTTTCGGCGAAAATGTTGCCAAAAATTCTGCCTCACCGAAACTCGTCCGAAATTATTTTTATTCCAAATATCTCGTTTCTTCCTTTGGAAATTTTCAATATAACTCATTGATTTGAGCTGTATCGGCTCAAATGAAACACTCTTTATTTATTGCTGTGTATTTCACTGTTTATAATTATCAGTCATGACTGACTCAACATGTGAAATAAATTATAGAGCAAGTAATACATGCATGACTAAACTTTGAAGACGCTTTTCACAAGCTCATTAAAAATTGCAGACTTAACAGTAATAAATTTGAAACCGCAGAAGTGTTTCGAATACCCGTTGAATATAGTATAACGGAATAATATTAGAATATATTACAGTATAACAGATTATCATTTACAAAAATCTTTATAAAAGGTAAATCGAGGTATGTATGCCTAAAACATTTTTTAATTAGATGAAATTCATATAATTAGACACTGATTTAATTATATTTTATTTTATATGAAAATAAAAAGTTTTGGCCAGAAGCACAGAGAGCCAACTAGGGCCACACGTATAATAATTACACGTATAATACACTTAAAAGTTAACACTTTCAAAACAATAAATAAAATTCTAAAAGTCTAAAACTTACAAGTTTCAGCCACCCTGTGGCCATCATCAAGGGTCTTACTTCAGTTAAAAAGAGAAAAATACTTATTAGTTTATAAAATTCAAAAGTTTACTTTTGAAACTTGTGAAACTTGTAAGTTTTAGACTTTTAGAATTGTATTTAATGTTTTGAAAGTGTTAACTTTTAAGTGTATTATACGTCTTTTAGTAAATCTTTTTAATTATATTTGTTAATTTCAAAGCATAATAATCCTTCAATTTATTTAATTACACATATAATTAATCAATAATTATCTATGTATTAATTACTTTAAAAAATAGAAAATTTTCGTTTTAGGCCGAAAATAGTAAGATTACCAAAGTTCGGTTTCAGTTTCTCTTTCGGTCTTAAAAACTCGTTTTGGTCAATCCTTAATTTCAACTAATATGTATAAAATTCAAACTGGATACTTGCTGAGACAGTCATAAATACGTTTTTATTATTAACAGCACAAAACTGGCAAACGCGTTTTTATAAAAATAAAAAAAAAAAAAAAATTACGAAACAGCGTTTTTCCTTTTCTTATATAAAGGCAAACAAAGTGGCAGAAAAGGGTGTCAAAGTTGGCGATTTGAACGGAATTTACCAACAAAAGTTGTTATAAGAGAGTAAACGCCTGTAACTCGATTAAGTATATTTTTTGAAAAATGAAAAATAAAATTCGATTCCAAATCACTTGCATTCCTGCCCAGTTTCACGTTAAAATAAAGTCTGTGAATGTGCCGGAAAACCATTAGTTTAAAAACACCTTGATTCTTAAAAATAAAAGCAAAATATAGATATTGCTCGCCTGAGCATTTTAAAACCGTCCTTTATAAACCGACTAGAGTTCTGCCCGGGATTGGCCCGAGGCCCGTACCCGGCCCGGCGAAATGAAGGCGAATTTTCAAACGGGCCGGCCCGACAGACAAAATAAACGGGTCGGGCCAGGCCGGCAAAAAAATTGATCGGGCCTGCAGGGTCGGGCCGGGTCGATATAAGAATTCAAGTGATACAGATAAAATACGAGCCATTTACAATGAATATGATTTTCTCGAGAAGTATAAATGTGCATCACGAGCCGATGCGAGTTTAGCAACATCAATACAGAAATGTAACATGTCCATCGTAGAGATCGGCATCATACAGTTACTAGATGTCTGACTCCGGGTTTAATTTTTCTCAGCAGATTCGTGCCGGGACCAAACTGGTCTTAATCGATCTCAGGATGTGTAGGATATGCATTATGTTTTGTAAGATTATTAATAGTGATAATGAACTTCTGTTAAGGGTGTTCTTAAATCCAAAAGGGCAACTTTCTGACATAAGTTTTAATTTATTTTTGCTCGAAAATGCATGAAACAAGCTGGTGTTGTTGTTCAGAAAATATGTAATTGAGCTGTTTTTTTCCATTTTTTTGCAAACGCAATAGATCTTTGATAAAAGAGTATCAAAGTGGGCGTTTTGAGCCGAATTTCCGCGCGAAGGGAGAAGGAGCACTCAACAGCGGGCGAAAAACGTGTTTGTCACGTGATCGAATTCGCTTATAACTCAATAGGTAATTGATTGATCAAAAAATGGCAAAACAGTTCAATTCCAAATCGCTTCCATGGCCAGGCTTTCCAATTTTATATCTTTCCATTAAAAAATGAAATTGTAAATATGTCAAAATGTTTTGCGCTTGTTGAGCAGAACAGCCTTAACAGTATGTTTGGAAATATACCTTAAGGTGGTTCTCATATTCACCGCTCAACAATGTGAAACTTTTAGACACATTTTCTGACCCATTTTTAACTATAAAGGCATAAAATTGACAAGCCTGACTATTGAAGGCATTCGGAAACGAATAGCTTTCTCCATACTTGATAAATCACTTATAGAGATAACAGAGATTCTTGTCACGTGACTGCCACGTTTTTCTCTTTTGCTGTGCTATCGCTTGCGGAAATTCGATTCAAAACGCTAACTTTCGCAGTATTTTCAGAAAGATATATTGCTTTAATTTAAGAAAAAAACGACATTTACATAGTTTCCGAATAAGAATACCTGCCAATCTTACGCGTTTCCAAAAAGAAATGAATTCATAAATGTGTCGAAATGTAGCTCCTTTAGATTTGAGAAAAGCCTTAAAAATTAGAGAAATATTTTCACAAATCTACTCTTTATTATACAGCTTCAAAAATTATCATGTTTTTAATCCTTTATTCTGAACTACATTAATCTTTTAATGAATCCTTATTTGAAATTTTGAAATGTCAGTAGAGACGATGACTAAAACACTGTAAGTAATCGTTAATGTTTACTGTTATGTATTTTATGTTTTGCGAACACATAGTAATCTAAAATATACTGTAAAATGTTCCCATAAATATATATGTAGTATTCATTAAAAGAATCTTAATTGTATGTCGAGAAAAAACGGACATTTTTGTAGAGAAAAAACGGTCATTTTTGTAGAAACTGAGTCGGGCCAATCTTCCAATTTTTATACCGGGCCGGGCCAAGATAGCTTTCGTTCGGGCCGGGCCTGGAAATTCCAACCCGTGCAGAGCTCTAAAAACCGACAGGAGTAAAATGTAAAAATATATATATATATCTTTTTCAATTGTTATTATTTGAACATGTGTGTATCTATCGGTTCGGTCCCTTCCTAATAAATAACTAAATAATTGTCAAATGTTAACTGTAATTCCTTCCAGCCATTTCTAATAAGCTCCTTGGAGAGCTAAGAAGGAATTCTTAAAAATCAATGATGGTTTTAGAAAAATAAAAGTTGCCTTAGATTTAAAAAAAAAAAAAAATATATTTTTTTTTTAGAATAAAAGAAAATTTTCTTTATTTTAATTCACCGAGAAAAATACAAAATTTAAAGTTTTATTAACTGAACAAGTTTTAAGAAAGTTTTTCTCTTAAAAAATAATTCAAAGTATTTTTTTTTTTTTTTTATGTATTAGAGGCCGTTACGAGCAAGCCCTCAAAACACTGTCCTAACCTCGCCGGATTGTTAAACATGGTAATTTGAGTTGTTTCAAAAAATAAAATTTGATTATAGTAGATTGAAGGGTGTTCCACAAATGAAAATGTAGTCATATTTAAAGGAATATTGTAACACATGAAATTGGCAGGTGTTTTCATGCAGATACTATGCGATCGAGTGTTTTCCATGTTTTAATAAAAGCAAAAGATCATTCATCAAATACTATCAAAGGAAAACCTGTCGTCACGTGGAAAAAATCGCTTATAAATATATAAGTAACTCATTGATCAACGATTGGTAAACACTATTCGATGCCAAATCGCTTCAGTAGTCATGCCTGCAAACGTCATGCTTTTGCATTTAAAAATGTGTCCGTAAATATTTAAAAGCTCCGTGTTGTCGGAGGGACATATTTCTTTGATAAAGCCCTTAAAAGGTGACATAATCTTAGATTTGAGATTAGTTCGGATGATGAAACTGACACCATTTTCAAAAGAAAAGATCATTTTCATATATGGAACAAGTTAGTGTGATTGCGTCAGTATAATATCATATTCAATAAACTTTAGCTTGCATTTAAAGTTCCTAAAATTTATTAGTTTATTTCTAAATTTCTTTTCTTCTATCCCTTGAAATCAAAATTAACCAATAAAACTAAAATCTGAAACATTTAAAAATAATTGAAGGAAATGATGCACTAATCTTAAACGCATAGACAATTCTGTTGGTGAAAATGACATAAATTCCCAAAAGACAAAATGCCTTTTCATCCAAAAAAAAAAAAAAAAAAAAAATGTACATCAGCACAGATTGTTTAGAACAATATTTTAATTAAAATCGTATTATATAATTTTTATATTCCCTTATAACTGAATTTTCTGTAAAAACATTGTGGCAGAATTTTAATGAAACGAAATAAAAGGCTAATATATATGTTTAAAAAAGAGCGAAATATTACAGACACAGTTTTTTTTTACATCAAGGACTTTTTTTAATTATTGTATTCCATTATAATGTAGTCTTTTTAAAGAAATGTAGTATTTGATAAAAGTTCTCAACAAAAAAGAGAAAAAAAAATACTTCACCAGGCTACAAAATGGATGCCCTGATATATCCCTGCAGATTAATCGAATGCGTTAATCCAAAGAGGAAAGCTCCCCGTTCCTTCACTTGACAGCCCGACACCAACCATCTTGACCTTTGAGGGGGAATAGCGGGCTGTGTGGGTTTCCACGTAAAAGGAAGGTCGTATATTCCCTTAACTCTTGCTGAAACAATACTATATTATCGTTATCGTTGCACGTCGAAGCGTTAAACATTATGTAAAGAAAATCTATATTATATGAAAAAATATATAATCAACAGAGAAAAGTTACAGTAAGAATTCACAAAAAATAAAGTACATAGTAAGTAATAAACATAAAGTATCACAGTAAATAAAGATTTAACCCCTTGAGGGGAGGTACCTAATTTTAATCAAAATTACCCCCTGAAAAATTTAATAACATTTTACTTTTATAACTTTGATGAATTCGCAAAATTGATTTTCGTTATTTTGAGATAAAAATTTTCTGAAATACCGGTGTTAATTCAACATTACAGAAACACAATTACTTGCCCGTAAAAGGGTTAAATATATATGATTAATAAAGATTTCTGTTATCTTACTAGCACTGAAAATGAACTCTAATCTTCATTTCCTGACTACTGTTCGTAGGGTTGCATTAATTAACTTAGCATCTGTAGCGTCGCGCTCATCTAACCCGCGGAAAAAGTTAAACGAATATTTTAGCTGATTTCTTTAGAAATCGATCTAGTGAACTCACTTTGTTTATTTATCTATCTATCTATCTATCTATCTATCTATATATGTATATATATATATATTCAAACATTAAGTACGATTAAAATTTATGAGTAGGTGTATATAGTTGTAAAATTTATGAAAAACATTTGAAAAATAACATAGAAACAACATACCAATGTCACAAGTTAAATTTTATGAGTTTACTCTTCAGCAGGCGGAAAGGACGTCTCTACCCCTTATTTTAACATGTTCAGAGCCGCGTCAGTCACCGATGACTGACACTTAACTTTTTGTTTAAGCCGCGTCAGTCACCGGTGACAGACACTTAACTTTTTGTTTAAGCCGCGTCAGTCACTGATGACCGACACGTCACTTTTGGTTTAAGCCGCGTCAGTCACCGATAACCGACACGTAACTTTTTGTTTAAGCCGCGTCAGTCACCGATTACCGACACGTAACTTTTTGTTTAAGCCGCGTCAGTCATCGGTGACCGACACTTAACTTTTTTGTTTACGTCGCGTCAGTCATTGGTGACCGACACTTATTTTTTGTTTAAGCCGTGTCAGTCACCGATGACTGACACGTAACTTTTTGTTTAAGCCGTGTCAGTCACCGATGACTGACACGTAACTTTTTGTTTAAGCCGCGTCAGTCACCGATGACTGACACTTAAATTTTGTTTAAGCCACGTCAGTCACAGGTGACTGACCCTTATAGATTGTGTCATGGTAATCTTATTTCGTGGCCTAAACGGAAAGACAGACAAAATAGACGTGGCATTCAACGTGTTGTTAAATTCAATGAAAAGTACTACCGGCAGGTTTCATAAGATGAGGCATCCTTACTTTAAACACAAAATAATAACAAAGGAAAATCTTTAAACTATAATTAAAGGCCAAAATACACAAATTTAAAAATAACGAAATCAAATAAGCGAAATAAATGTTTAAATAACTTACAAAATTATCGTTTGAATATACTATATTGCATTTTTTGAGATGTGCTTTAGCGCCCTCATTTTCAATAATTTTCACATACATTTTTATAAACGATTATACATATATATATATACCGGGTGTCCCAAAAATGACTGATCAATTTTAAAATTCCATAACTTGCAAACGGTGACAGATATTTAAAAAATTCTTGCAGGAGTGTTATGTAAGATGTCAGGAGATTTTATGCTGCTCTTCTCAGTTTTAGTTACAAATAGCATCGATAGATGGCGCTGCAAGCAATAACCGCTAAATACAGGCTCGATTTTTCGGCCTCTCTCTTCTTCCATGCAAAAAAAGGAGATTAAAATGTATTGAACGGATCCCTAAGTACCAAAAATCGGGTCTAGACTGACCTCCTATTGCTCTCAGTACCATCTATTGTTTGAAATTCGAACTAAAATCAAGAATCTCAGTACAAAAATTCCTGACATCCTACATAACCCTCCTGTAAGACTTTCTTTAATATCTGTCACCGTTTGGAAGTTATTGAATTTTAAAATCCATCAGTCATTTTTTGCGACACCCGGTATATATATATATAATTCAAAATTTTGTCCCAGCGATAGCGTCCAAAATACTGAATTGATTCCAACGAAATTGGAATTGTGCATTAATGTACCTTGGAAATATCTTGGATCAATCCAGATCATTCGGTAATTCTTTAGAAAATAACTAGCCTTTGAAAACCACAACATGACGATCAGTGGCGCTATATTTTCTGTTCATTATTAACTCTTTTATTACGGGCCAGGACTGACAACAATTTTTATATTCAATCGAACCACAATTTACAAAACTGTGTCTATGTTGTACATTTCTTTCAAAAAGAGTTTAGTATATATCTATGGCAGAGGTTATATTCGAAAAAGTGGTACGAAAAAAAAATAGTCCACAGGAACAATGATATTCCGAACTATAGTCAAACGTTTAACACATGATAAATTTCTCTGATTTCAGTAAAATTTTAAACGTTTTACTGTGGTAAGTGGAATATAATTAATAGGTTTCTCTTGGTAACTGTTAAACTGGAACCCGCTGCGACCATCAGATGACTTCAGATTTCCAACTCAAACCGTTCGCTCTTTACAATGCGTTTAACTTTATCAATTTTTCTATTAAATTTTTCCGATGATATCTTTTTAATTTATTATTTTTTCCCTGTTCCAGTCAAGTGTCAGAAAATGGTCGGTGTTGAAAGAGAAAGGATCTGGACGAGCACGCGGAACGCCGAGCTCCGCGAATTATGCGGCGGTATGTAAGTATGCGAGCAGTTTAAAGAACAATTATTATATTTTAATTTTTTATCGTCAAATTGCTCTGTCTTCGTTAAACTACACTGCTCAAAACAATTAGGGAAGCACGTGGTTTTAACGAAATTACGCAAAAACTTACACCGATAAGTAACGTAAAATAAAACATTCATAATTTAAAGTGTTGTGGAAAACAGATAAAGAAAACTTCACATGTAAATTAAAGTTTATGACGTCAAAAACTAGAAAAAGGAGATAAGTGCAGAAATTGGGATTTTGCAGAAACGTCTATTTCACTGCCTCAGTTGTAAAATTCAATTGCTCAGCTTGTGTTTTAAGAAAAGGTGGCTTGAAAATGTCATAACAACATGATTTACCGCAATCCATGGCTTGGCGTGTTATAGGGACAGTTGAATTTGGGGGATACCAAATGTGGAAGTTGGTACCAGTGTAGTGGAAGTTGTTGAAGTCACATGAAGTGTCCATGAAATGCGTGGAATCGATTCCAAGACACATGGAATGGTAGTCATCGACACGTGCAAGGTCGAAAATGTGCTAACACAGAAACTGATGACCGATATATCCTGTTAACAGCTCGTCGAGACGGAACGGGCAGTACTACTCAGCTGCAAACACAGTTGTTCTTGGCCACGAAGGGTGTCCAGCCAAACAGTCCGAAATAGGCTTCATCAGGGTGGTCCCTATGCACGTAAGCCAATAGTCTGTATTCCATTGACTTCAAGCCACTGTGCGGCCCAAAGAAGGTGGAGAATTGAACATCGAGTTAGGAGACAACGTTGTTGGAGCCAAATTTTTTTTACAGACGAGTCCCGATTCAGTCTGGATGTGACATCTGATGTGTTTCGGCATGGAGAGGAAGAGGCACTCAAAATAATCCCACATTCGTTCGGGATCATATTACAGACGAGGTGGGTTGATGCTATTAACTGGAATAAGCATAGGTGGACGTACGTGCCTGCATATAATTCGGAATGGCACTTTGACGCTCCGAAGTTATACAGACCAGATACTGAGACCTCATGTCGTATTTTATGTTGCAGCAATTAGTGATATCTTTATTTCCATGCATGATAATGCCAGACTTCATACAGTTCGTCTTGTGGAAAACATGCTTGAAGCTAAAACAATACAGCGTATGGAATGACTAGCATGCTGTCCTGACCTAAATCCGATCGAGCATGTTTGGGACATACTCAGACGACGCATTGCTGCGAGACCGAGGCCTCCTTTTACTGTCCGGGACTTGAAGATTGTAATTCTTGAGCAGTGGAACGGTATTCCCCAAAGTATTATCGATAACCTCATCGCATCCATGGGAAACAGGTGTGCAGCAGTCTTAGCTGTTCGAGGAGACCACACGCCATATTAAAAATCTTGCATCATTTCTAAACAATACTTTTTTTTTATCATTTACATGAAACCAAATTGTTGCCCTAAACCATCTTTTCATGTCATTTTCATCTTTTCAAAGAATAAAAGCTCCCTTACAATTTTTTTTGCGTCTTTTTTTCTGTATTGCTCATTGATACAAGTGTACTATCCATTTTATGCCCTTACATGGCTGTCTTGCACTGTTCTCTTCACTTTTTTGCTTGCTCCCCTAATTTTTTTGAGCAGTATACATTTTAAAATTGAGTTTAACGGTAGTAAAACCATTTTGCTAAGTGACTACCTCACTCACGCAAAAACACCCACTCTCTAATGTTAATCCCATGGGAGAGTTCTTATAAAATATCTCGTTTACATTTCGATATTTTAAATGGTATATTTGCTTGTATTGAATAGCTGAAGTCATTTTATACATAGGCCGTTTTTTACTTTTTCGGTTTTATTTCCAGGTTTTTGCTGTGGTTGTTGTTGTTGTTTGTTTTTTCAGGATAATTTCTCTTTCAGATCTGGTTTTGAAAGTGAAAGTATCCTCATAAAAATACCTGCAAATAAAATCGAAAGTAAAAAACGGCTTTTGTAGAAATAGAACTCATCTATCCAATACAAAAACAATCATTTAAAAATATTGAAATGAAAACGTGGTATTTTAAAAGAACTCTTCCATTAGGGAACGGGTATTTTCGCGTGAGGGAAGTAGTTCCTTAACTTTGTATTAAATCATTTGGCTTGTGAAAAAAAAATCCGCATATACTTCGGACTGAGACGGAAGGATTTCATTTGTTTAAGTAGAATTAGTAAGTGCTGATTGCTGGTTCATGCGCTTTGGCCATGCGTTTTGGGAACTATTCTTCGATTTATGATACATGTCTATTTACTGCAGGAAATTTAAGATAGTTATATTAACCCTTTATCAACGGCATTATGATCTACGGCAATTTTTTTCATGTAATAATTTTTTTTTCAGTTACTGCAATGAAAATTAAAGGATTAACATTAAAAAAATACTCACCCGTGAGAAATTTAATTATTTAGACGTAATTAATTAAAGTGGTACTTTGAAGTACCGTCAGTACACTATGACTAAAATATCGTAACAGAAAACCTACAAGGTATTTCAACTGGCACTAAAAAATATTTTCGATTTTATAAGTATGTGAAATGTAGGCTTTTTTCTTATTTACAAATAAACCGTTTGATAAATTCCGGTGCCAATCATTTATTTCAACACTTTGGAATTGAAAATGCTTTGCTCCTGAAAGGGTTAAAAAAACTATTTTTTTTTTTTAGGTTTCGATCTTGTTAGCAGTCCTTTAGTTATGCGATGTCAATATTCCAGGGACAACATGTTCTCTCGCATCTCCACGTCTGCAATATATGAATTTACATATGCCATTTCTAGCATACCAAAAACGAGCCGTTGCCACAACTTTTTCGATTTCCTATAAAAAATAACATTGAAACAAAAAGAAACACCAGAGAAATCATTACTACACTACATTTTAGTAATTACATTTGAAAGCAGATAAAAATGATGGGTAACTACACAAAAGTAAACAAGAAGATTTTCTCCAACATCCAGTGTACTGACGGTACTTATAAGTACCACCGAGTAATTCCACTGTTAAATCAAATACATACACCGTTCACCTAAAATAGCTAGTCAAATTGTATTCTAAGATCCTAATGAACACATAAAAGAAATCCAACAGTTATCTTATATCCTTTACTGTGTTTGCAGCAATGAAAAGACGAGCGTGGCAATCTGTACGAAATGTCGGCACAAAACGTATCGACTGCTTCAAAGATAGCCTCATTCCTCTCTAAAATAACAAATCTAGAACTACTGCTGCCATATATTCGGATAAAGGGGAGTTAAAAGAACGTTCTTTGCAAAGTACCATTAGAATATTAACTATGGTATAAAAGTTTAAAGTGAGTGGTACTTATAAGTACCGTCAGTAGATAAAGGGTTAATGAACAGCAGTGTAAAGAAATATTATAAAGCCTTAGCAGGAACTTTTGTAATATTTTTAGATTAAACATTTTGGAGATAATTCGCATCTTAAAATTCGGATACCTCAAAATAAATTATCAGCGGATTACAGGCATAAAATTAAGGCTCTTTATACATTGCTTATACCGGTTGTTCTAAAAGCACTGGCGTATTTTAAAATTCAATAGCTTGCAAATGGTGACAGCTATTAAACAAAGTCTTGCAGGAGGGTTATGTAAGATGTCAGGAGTATTTTTACCACGATTCTCAATTTTAGTTTAAAAGAGCAGCAATAGGAGACGCTGCAAGCAATAGGCGCTAATTTGGGGCCCGATTTTTGACTTCTCTCTTCTCCCAGTATTGATGCGAAACAAGGAGATTAAATATATGGAGTGATTCTCATTCGCCAATGCAATTTCGTTCTTATGGGTCCATTCCATATATTTAACCTCTATCTTTCGCACCAATATTGAGAGAAGAGAGAGGCCAAAAATCGAGTCCTGATTTAGCGCCTATAGCTTACAGCGCCATCTATCGCTGCTATTTCAAACTACAATCGAGAATCGTAGTAAAAAAATTCCTGACATCTTACATCACCATTTGCAAGTTATTGAATTTTTAAATGAGTCAGTATGTTTTAGGACACTCGTACGTATCTTTTTTTGTTAAATTACGTAATCAAAAATTATGAAGGTCGTATTTTGTTGACTCTTTTTTTTTCCATTATGCATATTTTGGTCTCATTAATTTGTCTAATTTTTGTCTTATGCAAGGATTTAATCTTTAATAAATCTCTTGAAAAAGACTTGTTTAACAGGCATCTCATGAGCTTTGATACACACCAATTCTTTGAAATTTAATATACAGTAAAGCACCATATATACGTTTCTCATTTATACGTCGTTTCAGTGCGATCCCCTTTCATTCCTATGAATTTTAATGTTGTAATGTTCCCTTTATACGGCGCATAACTTTGGTCATACGTTGTTTATTTCATGCCGTAACCGATTTTCTCGAACTTTTTTCTCCAGGCATCGTTCTTTTTGCTTTTCTGTTAACAATATTTGGGGAAAGAGGAAAGACAAAGAACATCTGCGACTGCTATGAGGTGTTATTTCATGGTCGTGGAACCTGTGATGGGGGTGAAATAACAAGAATGGACAGTGGGTGGACTGCATTACACACTTAGAATCTTTTTTGTTTCTCACACTAGTGAGAAAACTTTCCAGGAACTTAGCGCAATTCATAATACGTTGCTTAAGTCTTAAGGTAAATCAGAACGTCAGACGACGATTAAAGATTAGTTTAATTAAAATCTGTTTGTATGTTCGATAATGGAACAAAAAAGGAGTTATTCGTGCTGTGCAACTGATATAAGGTTAGATAATTCTCACTTTTATTTTTCAATTTTCGAAGTGATTATTTAAAGATTTTTTTTTCAATGTTTTAACTTTTCTTTTCAATCGAAAATGGCATTAAAATAAAATTTATATGATTGACGCATTATATTTCAACAATCAAAGATTTTGCATCTTAAACGACTACAATTTCGATTGTATGTCTTTCTCAGTTATACGTCGTTTTAGAACGGTCACCTGAAAGACGTATAATCGGTGCTTTACTGTATATTGCTGTGTCTTTTATAATAGTAATTTCACTTTATTTAACATTGTAACTTATCATTCGCGGTGACTCAAATTTTAAAATTTAAAGAAAATACCACAGAGATTCATTAACATTAACATTAATATTTCAAAAGGAATATTATTTATTCTTGACCAATAATTATCAACAGCCCGTAAACATATATAGAATATACAAATGTATCGATAGGAAATACATGTTAATATGACTAGTTTTCACAATCAGTTATCTACGCTTATAACTCCTGTTTCACTCAATACCAATGGAATACGTGTTGTGAAATTATTTAATAACTATAGTGTCTGACAACTGATACAATAATTGCCCTAAGCAACGGTTTGTGTGCAAACGGATGGCCGATAGAACAATTTAATATCGGAATCCGAATTGATATAGATGTTAAAATTAATTTTAGGTACAAATAATATGTATAGTTACGGGGTATATGCATTTGTTAATGTCAATCCCCTACGGGCTTTAGTAGATCGAAGTCAGATATCAAAAAAATGAAAATATAAAGAGGAAAAATAACAGAAAATTTCTTATTAAATATAAAGCCTGTTTAATTTTAAATCAATATTAAATTATGTTGCAATTTTAAATAAGAACTGTTTTTTAATGTAACTGTTTAAAAAAAACTTTGAAAAAATACAAAAGTTATATAACTCTACTCAAGCATAGATAAGGGAGAAATCCTTGATACTTATTATATCATACCATCAAAAATATGGGATCTTTGACAACGTAGCAGATCAGCCGAATTAATAGTTACATATTTTTTCACTTTTGATTGACTGTTTCTTCTAACAAGATTAATTTAGTTAAATTATTTGATTACACCAATTATTGAATTAAGTTATTTTATAATTATATATTTAAATTAATTTTTTTTACATACTTGTATAAATATGAAAATTATCCTAAAAATGTACTAATGTTACATTTTTAGGGTTCCGTAATTAAAAAGTGAAAACGGAATCATTATAAGATAATTCCTGTGACTGTCTGTCTGTCACAGATATTTTACTCGTAAACTATGAAATGTAGAAACTTGAAATTAGCTAAGTTAATAAAGGCTATTGACCCACATATTTTTAGATTATTAACCATTCACAAATACATGTAGGAAAAATGTATAGGGGCTAATTAAGTTACTTGAAAAAATCTCACTTTTGTATATCGTGTGAGGTATCCTGTGAAAGCTTTCGTAACGCAGAACTCAGAAATACATTTCTTTTAATTTTATGTATTATATTTTCAGAGCTATCATCTAAAATATAATGTAAAAATATGTCCCCCCCCCCCCCATCTATTTCCGAATCTATTTAAACTAAAATTATGAAAAAATTAGGGGTAGTAGACGTTAAATTAAATCTTAAAACTATAGCGATTACCCTAGGTCACATAGTTTTTGAGAAAATCGCATTTTTCCGTTGCACACAAATTTCTATTTGCGGGCTTTCAGCAAAGAAGTTGGTGTGCGCTGGAGGTACCTATCATCGCAGAACTATAAAAAAGATTGTTAGTAATTATTTTCGAAAAGAAATGACGGTAGTTAGCCGAGATATTAATTTTTAAGTACACGGTCGGTTTGGACATACATAAACACGCGTCATCGGCTTTTAAAGTGTAGATAAAAACTTTTAATGATATATTTGTACAATGCAATGTCCAGTAGTAGTAGGAAGACAAAATACATCAAAATGTTGAAAACAGACCAATTAAATTCGAATTAATCACATAATTACTATAGCATTAGCGACTAGTTTATATTGATTTGATTTCTCAATACGCCACTCATGTCTTTAAAGTTTAATTAAAAACCCATCTGGAATAACGGAACTAAGGCGGAGTTGGAACATTGCGACCTCCTTCCGAAGCGCGCTTACTACAATGCCAAGTTCATACTTTAAAGAAGGGTTTTATTTAGGTACACTATTATGATAAAGCATCATATATTGTTCTTTTTTAATCTACTATTTCAATTAAATTTTATCTCTTTTTTTCCGTTTATTCAAAAAGTCATAAGAGTATTCTTTAACACTAGAACGACCAGAAGGAGTCGTTTCGACTCCGACCATATGATTAAATGTTAATTGGAACCAGAAACTCTTTCACAAATTAAGTTACACTTTAAAAACGCAGATTTACGTTAAATAAATCAGTCAAATAATTTTAAATAAAAATTCTGGTGTAAAATATTTTTATGAAACGTGAGTAAATTTCGGGCATTCTAGTGTTAAAATTAATGTCTTTCTTATGGCTAAATAGTTTTTATCATTTTTATTCTGCGGTCTTAATTTCTCTTTGCTATTACACGGAAGTAAATAATAAAAAAGGTAAATGGATTGAACCATTATCATTTTGCTTCTCGATATCTAACATCTGCAATTCAAAGAGCTTAAATTATATATCAAGATATATTATAGTAATTTCCTAGCTCATTTTATAAAATTTAAAGCTGATCTATATATTAACAAGAGTTATTACCTACTTATACCACCATATTCAGGCAATAAATTTAACATAAATGATATATATATATGTCAGCAGTGATGTAAATATATTCTAAAGTTTTGTAGATTTTTCAGTAGGATAACTGGAGGTATTTTCGCGATATTGTTCTGATCATAGTTATCGCCAATAATTTTAATTTTCCACATAGAATTTTCTATTTAACGGATAATTTTGGCGGTGGTGGACTCTCAAATTGGCTTTGATTTCGTATGATGTTGGCATGGAATGCTTTGTAATTTTGATCATTCTACACGCAACTCTCCTGTTAGAAGTCTCTATGTTTCTTTCTTTCTTTTTTTTTTCGTCGGACCACCCCAGCCGAACTGTTTTTATGTGTTTTAAAATAAAAACATTAATATGTAATTTGGTTTGCAGTCAATTTTTGGGATAAGAATCTACTAAAATGGATGCTGCATATTGATGTGATGTACTACCATTCGTACACCACCTGGCCAAATCTTCAATTTAAAAGTGTGGAGGTAATTATTCTACACAACTATAAAAAGATTGTCGGAAGTATTGTCAGAACCGAATTAAGTTCATCATATACAGATTAGGATACGATTAAAAAAGAGTCATACAGAATAGCTATATTGACACAATTTAGATTTCATACTTCTCGGAACTTTTATTGTATATTCGTTTATACTTTTCTAGTATATATAGCTTAGCTATACTCAACCCTATGTTGTATAGTTTTTTTTTTTTTTTTTTACAAAATCTTATTATTCTTTTAGAAATGATTTTTTTTTATAATAATACAGTTACTAATTAATATATTTACTGTACGGAACCCTCTGAGCGCGAGTAATACTCGCACTTGACCGTTTATTTAAATTTAAATGAACGAAAATACATTATAAATTGTTTAGTTTTGGTTATTTCAACTGTTTTATACACACACACACATATACATATACAGTAAAACCCGGATATAAGGCTCTGGGGACCGGGCTAGATGAGCGTTAAAAGCGGGAAAGCGTTAAATGCGGGAGAAGGTTTTCGGTATTTTAAAATTGAGAATATTAGATTATCTGCTTTAAATAATGCGGGGAATCGTTTTTGTGTATTATTTAAAGTAGAAACTCCACAGCATATTTACAAAAATGTTTCTTTCATTTAAAATATCACAAATTTACATAGTGTTTACAAAGTGTATTATTATTTCAAATCAGAATAAGTAAAAGAATTGTTAGCATTAAAACAAATGCTACAAAATATATTTAACGTTTCTAATAGGAACCTTTATCCTTATATTAAACATAAAATAAAATTATGAAAGAAACTAATAAAATATTTTTTTTTTTTTTTTATGTAACATTTGTATTCTTGAGCACCACTATGAGGACTATAAACTTTCACTTACTGTTTATTCTGTTTTAGAGAAAAACTCTTCGAGTTTCGTCTGACGGGTGGACGACGACCATACAAAAGAGCGTTTTCTGCTTTATGGGTCTTCATATATCTTCATCGAAGCGGCGGTATCTACTGAAGCGGTGCATAGGCGGATAGTGCTAAAAGCTTCCATTGCTTCAGCTATCGTTGGGATGCGCTCTTGAACATGACTATTTTGCTTCCGCATCTCGACATCAAAATCAGAAACATATTTAATGAACTGGGGACTCGTCATCCAAGCCTTACGTTGATGTGCATAGTCACAGGGCAGTCGTTTGATGTTCTTGAAATAGCGAGGTTTGGCCGGTTTTCCAATCACCAGAAGCTTGCGCTTGTCGCTCTCATCGGCGTTGGAACAAAAAAGCACAGTCACACGTTCTTTACTGAGTTTCCCTCCATGGCACTACTCATCTTTTAACATTAAGAATTTATCAGGCATCGCTTTAGAAAATAAGCCAAATTCGTCGGAGTGATAAATATCACAACTGGCATAGTTTTTGATAAGCCTTGGAAAGCTGTTCTGTTTCCAAAATTCTGCATTTTCTATGTTCACGGCAGCGGATTCACCGCAAATTTTCTTGTACACAATGCCGTGGCGGAATCGGTCTAACCACACATTAGATGGAGTAAAATCTTCAATTCTTAGCTTTTGGGCTACTTCTGTAGCTTTTTCTTTAACCATGGATCCGCTGATAGGTATGTTACAATGTCTTGGCTCAAGAAACCACTCGTACATAACTTTTCTAAATCTTCATATTTTCCTGTTTTCACTCTCTTTTTCTTTGAGCCACCGATCGCAGCACTTTTTTTTCAATATCTTTTCTGTTTTGAAAAAGAGTCCTAAAAGACGACGGTGCGATATTCATAGATAACGCAAAATCTTTTTGGCTCAGAATAGGTGATTTTTTGTCATAATTTTTTAGAATTTCTAATTTTTTCGAAAAGTATCAGCGTCTTTCTTTTCATACTCTTAGCTTCCATGTTGCACCTAATTGGAGTCGACAGCTATGCTACTTACTTAAGTGTAAATGAAAAAATCGAAAACACTTTGTGTGAAGTAAGAGACAGGTGCTGCTGAGATTCTTTTTTTCTCTGATCCAATGAGAAAAAAAACCGCCGCGCCGGCTATTTTTTTTTACATGGTCTTTGGGCGTTGGCTGGCTGCCAATTCCACGTATCCTCTCTTTCTGTCTCTCTGTCTTAGTGCGGGCGAGAAAATGGGAACTCCGGATGTAAACCAAAGCACCAAAGCGTAATATCCGGGATTTCTTTGTTCAAAGGACCAATAAAAATCGCGCTAAAAGCGGGAAAGCGTTAAAAGCGGGGAGCGTTAAAAGGGAGGAATTTTTACATTGTTCTTATGGGTATGGTTCAAGGGATCGGGACAACTGAGCGTAAAAAGCGGGAAAGCGTTTTAAGCGGTGAGCGTTATATCCGAGTTTTACTGAATAATATTAAAGCAAATAAATATATGTAAATATTTGTTTTATTTCTTTAATGAAATATTTATTGTTTGACAAGAAGATTATTTGAAGAAAAGAACATTAAAATATGGGAAACGAAACAATGTCATGGTTCCGACTATGCAATAAATATATCTGCCTTTTAATCAAGCTCTACTGGTCGAAATTTGATGTGACTTGCATTGTTAATCAGATAATTTTTTAGGGATTGTTTTAATATATTTCATATCGTTCTATCGTTCCTTACCAATTCCTACTGTAAATGATGAACTAAAAGAGTTAGTCCTTAATAGCCCAAATCTTGTGTGACCCATTAGAAAATATAATGGCGCAATATTGTTCGTATTATTTTCAGCAATGCGGAAGGCCGGTCCAGGTAGAGGACCATATTGCTTTATAACAAAGTCAAATTCACCGATACATTTCATTTGATTCAAAAATTCGTCTGGAGAAACCGAACAGTGTAGCGGGTGAAGCCAACTAGTATATACTAAAGCTAATTTTCAGTCAGAATTAAAATAACATACTTTGACACAGATCTGACGCATAAAGTTTTAATTACGAAATGACTTAAATTTGTGTACAGAATCAATTATGTATGAAGAAGTGGCTTCCCTTTTCCAGACAGTTGCTGCAAAACCATGTTTAATATTGAAATGAATCAAATTTATGCAAGATATATTTTAAAATTTAGAAATTTTAAGAAAAAAATTTAAACTGCATATTTTTTTCGTTACTTCTGAAACGACTTAAATTTGCGTACAGAATCAATTGTATAGGAAAAGATGGCTTATCTTTTCCAGATGGGTGCTGCAAAACTATGTGTAAATATTCAAATGAAGCAAATTTATGCATGAGTTTTCTGATAATTTAATTTTCACTCACTTTAGCTGTACTGTTAAGCATTTTGTGGTGTGTTGAACCAAGTTTTGGTGCTGCAGTATCTACCAACATAAGATGGTGAAATCTATCTCCATCGTTTGGAATTTTGGTTGAGCCATAGCTCCAAATTTTGGAAGACGATTTCACCATCCTATGGTTGCAACTATTGTAGCACCAAAAGTTGGTTCAACCCACCATAAAATTTTTAACAATGTGCTATAGAAAAGCAAAATGTTTTTTTACTAAAAATAATATACAATTTTAAATAAATCTGTAATTCTATAACATTGACACTTTATACTGAAATTGTTTTTGAACCCCTCTCCCTATGGTAAAAAAGGACTGTAGCAGTTGATAGCTATTGCTTGTCTATAAGGCATTTTATGCCAATAATAACAGACTTTGTGTAGTACTGGGATAGTTTTCGTGCCACAATGAGACGGAACAATAGTACACCATTTATGACTTGCGCATACTTCATATTAAAACAATATAAACATAATAATCAATAATTCCACGAGAAAATGAAACTGAAGTATGCAAACCTTTCGATCGTTCCCTGTTTGTTGTCCCTCCCTTTCGTGATGCCAGAGTAAAAAAAAAAAGTATCACGGCTTTCTTCCTTATCTAGGGAGCGTTGATTCTACTGAGTTATATTTTATTCAGATTTTTATTTCAGAAAGTAAAGTAGTATAAAGCTGGACTGCCTAACCCTCAACCCAGTGCTGTAATGGTTGCAGCCCAGCAGAGAAGCGAAAATTTTATTAAAATATCCGGATTTTAATGTAATTATTTAATTTGTATGTTTCATAATGCATCTATTGAAAATATTGCTTCGATATGATGCGCATATGAAGCTATTGCTTAAAAAATACATCCATTGCATTTTTCATATTATACCAATATATTATACGGATAACTTTATGACAACTTGTGTGTATCCAAGTGTGTATCAAAGTGTGCTTACCGGAAAAGTGTAATTCGGGGTGACAAGTTGGAAAGGTATGTAACACATGCTGGTTATATAAAGCAATTATTTTGTTGGATCAGTGTTAAAGAGCCCTTATAATTTTAATATTTTCTATTAAGGATTGTTTTTATCTGTCTAACATCTGATAATGAGAATATTTAAAGCTGCTGAACTAAGAAAGCGCAAACTTCACCCTAGTAAAGTACCGAAATGGAGTAACCTATCCTTCATATTTGGTTTAATGTTCCTTTTGGATAGTTATTGAGGATACTTTTTCTTCCATTTCAAAAAGAAATGCAAATAATTTGCCAAAAGTCTAATTTTATAAGCCTAAGTTGCATGAACACAGTGTCTTATCTTGTTTTGCCTTCTCTCGTCGGTAATTAAAAAAATATTTCTATCAAAAAAGAATTCAAAGATTAGAAAATATTTTTTCTTAAAAACTATCGTTTATATTAGTATTAAAATTAAAAGTAGAAAACACTCTTCTGTCATTTTACATTTAGTAAGTATGCCGAGGGAGTCAGTAAATTCCCTGTCATGACCTGATTAAATTGAAGATTACATATTCCCTTAGCTACATATCACATATTCCCATGTTGAAACAACGCTATTTTAGCATCATTTTTCGTCTCGAAACAGTTAAATATAACCAAAAGAATATCTGTATTTTTATACGGGTTGATTCAAAATAACGTGGCCAAAATGAAAGGGTGTCGAAAAAGAATAAAAAATCAGATATGAACATGAGTCTGCTAGAGGGGTTGCAAATTATAAGTAATACAAGAAGAATAAACAAATTTTATCTATATCATTTTATTTATACTGTATTTCCACTCATGTTACACATATACGACAAATTGAAGTAATACGGAATATGTAATCTGCAGTAGATTCTCAAAGCTTTAGCCAGACGCCTGGAGACATGCATTACATCGACGCTGCATTGACTGGCGCACCTTCACAAACATGTCAGGTGTATCTCAAACACAATCCTGCTCCCGCAACAATTCTTTCTACTAAGTCTTCCTGTGATGAAACAGGTGTTTCGTGAATAAGTCCTTTTAAAAAATCCACAAGAAAAAATCTAATGAAGACGTCTCAATTTGCTCAGCTCGTGCTTTCATAGAAACGCCCTCTAGAGGCCCCAGATGGCGTTTGCGACCCCATGTTCCTATGTGTTTTTTTGTTGTTGTTGTTGTTGTTGTTTTTGTATGCCTTCTTTGTCCGTTCATTTTATCCACGTTATTTTGAATCACGCTGCATAAAAAATCTCACAACCAAACAAAGTTATAATATGAGTTCACAAAAAAGACGAATAAGTCCAAATTATCTTGTGAAGAAAAATAAAATTAGATATTACTAAAATTATGAGTCTATTCTATTGAATAAAGCATAATTTTATCTTCAAGTTTATTCCTTGTTAATTTCATTCATGCATGCAGAAGAATTAATTTGATTTCCTTGCTTTCACTTATCCTTTTAGGTGTATGCAAGCAACGCAAATTATCTACTTTTCAGTAAAATTCATCAAACCGCGTTGTAACACATAAAAAAAGTACTCATTTTGTCTGTCGGCGCAAAGTTTTGCATTAGATAAGTGCACAGAAAAAAAATATGTTTAGATATTACGCGAAAACTTTTCAATAATGTTTGTTTAATGTCACAATTATGAGAATGAGGTGTGTACTCATCTCATAACATCACGGGCATAATTTGCTTAAAATGTCGTCAGCTGAATCACGTTTTTGAATCGCTCTCTTATATTAATCAAATACTTAAAACGAAAATAACAGCTTAAATTATATTTCAAACAATCTAGAACAAGATATTAGGATATGCTTATTTTGGGGAGTTTTAAACTTCTTTTCGTTTCGTCTGAAATTTAATTTTACGCAAATTAAAATTTGAATCTTTTATTTATTTTGACCGCATATTTTGTATTTATATTTAATGCATTCATTCTCTAAAGTATTCCTGCAATTAAGACATTTCGTTATTAAATTTACTATATCCGAAAGTTCCATATGTCTAATTTAATTAATACTAATTAATTTAATTAAATCCATGTTTTTACTTAAACTTTTACGTGTATGCAAGCAACTCAAATAATGTATTTTCTGGTCATAATCATCTAGCCTCAATGCATCCCATAAACAAATCGTAAATTGTACGTCAAACGGGGCAAATGAGGTGCGTTAGTGCTACAACTAGATTTATAAATATTCAGATCTTGGTGCAATAGCTGCTGCACTCTTACGCAAAAATGCATGAATACAAAATTTATTACGGTTACATATATTAAATTCAATAATACGGAAATAATAGGATTTCATCTTAAATAGGACGTAATCACCATGGCAATCTAGAATCATTACTTATCATGTAATATCATTGAATTAATTACTTATGATAGGATTTAATACAATAATCACCATGGCATCCTAGAATCATTAACTATCATGGAAGGTCATTGAATTAATTATGTATGATAGGATTTATTAAAATTAAGAAAACTTTTATTAATATCTTTTTAAGTTTCAATTCAATTTTCACAAAACAAGAAATGACTTTCTGCAACGATAGTATATATTAAATTTCAAACCATTCGGTTGGGTAGTTTTTGCGCTGTTATATGCGGACAGACAGATGGACTGACTAGATGACGACTATAGGTGCTATTTATTTATATACAATATAACCTCGATTATCCGAAGTATTTGGGACCGACCATCTTTTGGAAAATCGAAATTTTTAGATAATCAGGAATGCTTCAATTTTAAGATTAAAGAGAAATATATGCGCTATTTCTTACTATGGTAACAAATGCTTAATAAAAATAAAGCAATAGCAAAATAAAAACAAGAATAAATTACCTGAGCATTAATTTCGAAATTAAGTACATTTTACATATTTCACAAGAGTTTAAAATAATGTCTTGTTTGTCGCAGTTTCGATTACCTTTGCTTTGAAGCTCTATCACGAATTTTGTAAATATTATTAGTTCGCCAGTATCACAGTTTTTCTGTTGCTCCTGACAAGACAAACCTTTTGCAAAACGTTCAAGAGCTTCAGAATCGATAATTTGTTCGTTTTCTTCGTTCACTATACTCCGCAACGTACGGGAGCTCAAGTTAAATTCAAAGGAATTCTAAGAAAATCGATCGAAAATATTTATATGTACTCGCGGTTCAGGAAGGACTGTTTGTACAGGAGAAATATGATAGTTAAAAAAAAAAAAAAAAAAAAAAAAAAAAAAAACTTTAAAAATGGATTTCGGTTAACCGAGAGTTAAAAGATGTTTTGTTGTAATTACGAAAGAACCTAAAAAGTGAACGTGTTGTCTGTTGACACAAATGCATTATTGCAAATTGTTTCACTAAATATATGTAGAGAAATTTTTTTTTGAAATTGCACGATTCTGGAATGTCTCCAAAAATTCAATAATTTATGCGGAATATATTTATACTAAAGGCTCATAATATCAACAGATGTCAGTGAAAATGATGTCATATTGGCTGAGGAGTAATAACATGTTTCAGGTTAATAAATGAAGATGCTCGTTTTCTTTTGAATTTAGACGTCATTTTTTTCCGCAAAATGTGGTCTTTGATTCGTAATTCAAAAGCATTCATTCCAGTACATAAAACATATTTGCAAGATTAAAAGAAAAAAAAAAAAAAGAAAAAATTTAAACTTTATACATAGCAAGAAATTTGGATTGTTATTCTTAAAAACATTTTTTTAGTCGGATGCAAGGTTGTCAGATGTATCTTCAATGCCATTTATGAAATGAAATGATTCTTCTACGCAGTCAGTATTCATGCCAATGGTTGAAGTACAATCATAAGCTTTTCGGAAACACTGTAATATGTTTGACAGAAAATTTCTCTTGGTTGCAAAACTGCTGACGCAAAAGTTTGTGCCAAACAACACATACTGAATTACGCCAGGTGTCGGAGATCCTGATTTCGAAAAATTAAGAACCATATGCCTTTTTTTCTGCTTTAACGAGTTTTGCATTTATTATTTAATCATTTGGGAAATATAGTGGCCGAGAGGTTCTGCTCTCGAAGCTGGTAGACGGGAAGTGCTGGGATCGATCCCAATCTCGCCCGTCGGCCTAATCGTTCGGAGTTTTCGTGGTTTTCTTCGAACCTTGGTTCTCCAAGCGTTAATACGGGTTAGGTTCCCTTAGAAAGACCTCCACGGAATGCACCCCACCCCTTAGGGCCCATATCCCACGTGCTGATAATTGGCCGACATAAATACAACCAACCAACCAACCATTTGGGCAATGTGATAGCTGGGTATAAAGAGTAAGATTTAGTAATAAGTGTTTTGCGTTGAACAGAATATTATTCCATCACGTTTGTTTGTTATCTACAAGCACATTAGTAAAATTTAAGCTCGATAGTTATTAACTCAATATTGTGAATGATAAAACATTTAAATTTTTCTCAGAAACGTTAAACCCTTCACGAATATATGTGCTAAATTACACAAATGCACACGACCGTTAAACAGGACGCACATAGTCATTTGATACAGTGACAGATCATTTTGAGCCTTTTCTGTAACATGGGTGATCGCAAACATTATTTAATTATTAAACTAGATGTTGCCTCCCTAATTGTCCCGACTAAATCTTAACTGAAAAACATGAAGTCAAACATGTTCTTTACATTCTCGGATTTCCACAATTCGACAAGAATTTTGGTGGATATTCGTCGAACTGTTACAATCTAAAATATTCGGTCACTATTACTTAACTTTTGGAGGTCAGTGTATTTATATGTTAATTGAAGCATGTTATTTCAACTGTACTTTGTCAAGTTTTCTGAAAGTGCCGTTACATTTGTTTGAAAACACAAAATGCTATAAAGAAAACACATACGTGCTATTCTTACACAAATAAACCAAACGTTGCACAAGATCCTCATAGTCTTGTGCTATAGCTAAAGATCATTTGGAGCATTTTAGTTTACAAAGCTATTTTTTATTCAATATGTTGTTGGTCTCCAAATTCCCTTCGTGATCAAACCTTCACTGAAAAATATGAGGTTCAATATGTTTTATTATATATCTGAAGAATTTGTCAAGTATTTCTCTAGAAATTCGACAAAATGTCAAAAATCGAGTGCCCGGTGACTTTCGATAATTTACTAGCGACGGGCAGAATTAATGATTTTATTATCGAATGAATCATTCTGTCATGTAACCTTTGTATAGATTTTTTATGAAATACCATCAGAAATTTGGGGAAAAAAATTGTAATTTTTTTAATCAATTATCCTCAGAAATTTTGAAGATAAAAATAATTTTTATATTTTTATGGGATTCATAAATTAATTCGAATTGAAATAAAAAAAGTGTTTTGATACAAAATTTCTGGTAGAAATTGAACTAAAAAAAACAAAGGTTGGCAGCTATGCTTTTGTGCATTACCATATAAGTCATCATTAAACTTAAAATTTATTACTCTGCTTAAATCACTTTTTATTTCAATGTATGCTAGATATCGTAGCCATAACAATCGATCTTGATTTTACTTATTCCTTCTATGTGCATGTAGGTAACTAACTCCATTTTTTCAAAAATATTAATCAAACCATGATGCAACACATGAAAAACAAAAGTTAATAATTTTGTCTGTCGACATAGAAGCATTTTTGCAATAATTTTTTGCTCCGGATAAGTCTGCAGAAAAAAAATTAAATTTTGATATTATTCGAAAACTTTTCAAAAATATTTGTTTAACTACACAATTACGAAAATATGTTTATTTATTTAATGTCTCGGGAACGTCATTAGCTTAAAATTGTCATAACTTAATCTCGTTATTGCATTGCCATCAATTCATCAATTATTTTAATCAAATATTTAAAAGGAAAATAGCACAAGTTGTGTAGCTTAAATCTTATGTCAAACAAACACCCTTGCCAAATTATCATATGTTTCTTTTGGAAACTTTGAAACTTTGTTACATTTCTCATCTTAAATTTAATTTTTAACAATTTAAAATTTGAGGCTTTTATTTGTTTTGAGTACACGTTTTACATTTATATTTAATATCATTCATTTGTAATCTGTAGTTGTATTACTCTGCTTAAGTCCTTCTTAAGTGTTAGTCTTGCATGTTGCTTTTGATTGCCTGAAAAACCGCGTATAATTTAGGGAAAGTGAATCCGATTATAGAAAGAAACCGCTATTATATCATTGATGTACTCTAAGGCTACCTTTTGGGAGCTTTAAAACTGTTGCATCTTTGATGTTAAACTTACTTTTTAATAATTTAAAATTTGAGGTTTTTATTTGTTTTGAGTACATGTTTTAGATTTTATATTCAATAGCATTCATTTGTAATCTCCAAATGCATCACTCTGTTTAGTCATTTTTAATTGATAGGGCTGCAATTGTTTTCAACTGCCGTGTAAACGTCAAATCATTTATGGTAATGACTCTAGCCATGGAAAGCAACCGCTGTTGTATCATTGTTGTACTGTAAGGATATGTTTCTTTTGGGATCTTTAAAGCTGTTGCATATTTCATGTTAAATTTATTCTTTAACAGTTTAAAATTTAAGGCTTTTGTTTGTTTTGAGTACATGCTTTACATGTATATTCAATAGCATTCATTTGTAATCGCCAAATGTATCACTATGCTTAACCCTAGATCTACCGGGAATTTTATTCAAGTTTTAATAAAACGTTCTACACCAGAATTTTTATTTAAAACTATTTAACTTATTTATTTACCTTATTTTTGTCTGGTTTATATACTTAGTTTATTTTAAAGAAATTTCTGGTTTGAATGAATATTTTGTATGTACCTGTCGGGTCCAGTCGCATCATTTATGATAAATGACACTGATCATGGAAAGACACCGCTGTAGTATCACGGTTGTACTATCTATTATTCATTTATTCCACCTTAAATAAAAATGGAACCCTATAATTTACACCAGCTTAATAGATATTTGCTGTTTTAGTTAAATCTCAACCGTTTTAGCATAGATGACAACATCTGTTAATTATTCGCCCCACCAGTGGCTGAGAGGTTCTGCTCTCGAAGCTGGTAGACGGGAGGTGCTGGGTTCGATTCCAATCGCGCCCGTCGGCCTAATCGTTCGGAGTTTTCGTAGTTTTCTTCGAACCTTGGATTTCCAAGCGTTAATACGGGTTAGGTTCCCTTAGAAAGACCCCCACGAAGGGCACTCTCCCCCTGGGCCTATATCCCTCGTGCAGATAATTGGCCGCCCCAAATACAACCAACTCTTAATTATTCCGGAGTCTGATCCGAGACAAATATGTTTTTAACCGAAAAATATATAAATATATAAATGTAAAAAATGTGTAAATGTATCCTGTTTCAATAAGGTACATTTTGGATCTCATTTTGAAATTTTTGTTAAAATAAAATTTCCGGTTGAAAACATGTTTGTCTTGGATCAGACTCCGGAATAATTAAGAGATGTTGGATCTATGGTTTTGGCACTTAGATAAAATCTGTGAATAAAGCAGCGATTGTTGTTCTTGTTTTTAATTAATTTATGTTAAACAGCTGACCATAATGCCTATATTAATTTAATTTTCTTGTTATTACTTATCATTTTTCGTTCATACAGGTAACGCAAATAATCTCCTTTCAAAAACATTCATCAAATCATGATGCAGCACGTAAAAAGATAATCACTTTGTCTGCTGAGGCGAAAGCATTATTGCAATGCAAAAAAAGAAAAAAGTTTTGATATTACATGAAAAATTTTCAAAAATCTTTGTTTAACGGCACAATTACGAAAATGAAGTGTGTACTTATTTTATAACATCGCGAAATTAATTTGCTTAAAATGTCGCGTCTTTGCATCAGCTTCTCAAATCAATCACCTGTAACCTTAGCCAAAGTGCATCTTCAAATGCAATTATTGCACTTAATTGAATTGACGTGTGCATTATTAAATGATTGAAGTCGCTCACACATTAATTACGCCGAACAGCCGTTGAATATTCACCCCTAACAGAATTAGCATGCACTTTGAGGGAAGCCCTCAAAATTCGAAATTTGCTGTTCGGTTTCATGAAGAATAACAGGTGGTAGAGAGGTGCAGATGAAGAGAGCGTGTCAGCATTTCAGCATAATTAATGAAATAGGATGAACATCTGTAGGTTAAAGTGAAATGCCAGTAACTTAAAAATAATGAAATTTGGTTATACTACAGAAATGCATAGCAAGATTACTATGCATTCTATCGGTAGTGTTTGATATGATTCAATAAGCAAAGTTAATCATAAATAATCATAATTCGCTGGCATAAAATCATTTTCTTAGATTCCATAGTTTAACGTTCTTAATCGGATTAGATAAGGGAATTAGAATTGAAAATATTAATGACGATCAAACAGGTAAAATTGAAAAGAGCCGTTACTGGATTTTGTTTGGATTTGCTTTAAAGTAAAATGCAAGTAACTTAAAGTAATGAAAGTTAGTTATACTAAAGCAACTCATCTTAAAATAACTATTTATTCTTTTGGTAGTTCTTGATATGATTCAGTGCAGCAAATTTAATCATAAATATTCATTTGTATAAAACAATATTCTTAGATTCTATTGTTTAAGTGTGCTTAATTGGATTAGGCATGGGAATTAGAACTGAAAATACTGATACAGATCAAGCAGGCAAAATTAAAAAAGCCGTTATTGAATTTTGTTTGGCTTTGCTTTAAACTAAAATGCAAGTAACGTTGATAAAATTTAGTTCTACTAAAGCAATTCATCTTAAAATCACTATTCATTCCTTCGGTAGTTCTTTATATGCTTCATTGCAACAAATTTAATCATAAATATTCGTTTGTATAAAATCCTTTTTTTTTAGATTCTATAGTTTAAGTGTTCTTAATTGGGCTAGACAGGGGAATCAGAATTGAAAATACTGATAACAATCAAACAGGCGAAACTGAAAAGAGCCGTTACTGAGTTTTGTTTGGCTTTGCTTTAAAGTGAAATGCAAGTAACTTAACACCAGAACCGTTATTTTACTCAAATTTTATTAAAAAAACTGTTTCACACCAGAATCTTTATTTAAAACTATTTAACTTATTTAATTAGTCAATTTTTGTGATGCAAACATTTAACATATCTTTCAAAAAAATTTCTGGTTCAAGCGACTATTATCATTTTGGCAGGTGTCAAAATAAATCCTAATTGCGCTTCTAATGTTAATGAAAGTTAGTTATACTAAAGCATATATGCCAACATCTCTTAACACGTTGAGTGCCACGATGACTGACACTGAAGCTGAAAAATTTACAATGTTTTAAGTAATTTTTTAAAATGTATAATCCTATATTAAATAAAAGGTATGTAAATTTTAAATAAATTTTCAGTAATTACTTTAAACAATATATATTTTTTTAGTTTTATATCATATTTTAGACCGTCAGTCATCGGTGAATGACTTGTTCTAAACGGAAAATTCAGTGTCAGTCACCAGTGACTGACTTGGCGCTTAACGTGTTAATTATTCCGGAGTCTGATCCAAGGCAAACAAGTTTAAAACCGGAAAGTGTTATAAGAAAATGTATCTTCTTTTAACAAGGTACTTATTAGCTTTCATCTTAAAGTCTTTCATTAAATAAAATTTCCAGTTGGAAATACGTTTGTCTTGAATCAAACTGTGGAATAATTAAGAGATGTTGGCATCTATGACTAAAGCAACTCATCTTAAAATTACTATATGCATTCTTTCGGTAGTTCTTGATATGATTCATTGCAACAAATTTAATCATAAATATTCGTTTGTATAAAATCCTTTTCTTAGATTCTATAGTTTAAGTGTTCTTAATTGGGCTTGACAGGAGAATTAGAATTGAAAATACTGATAACAATCAAACAGGCAAACTGAAAAGAGCCCTTACTGAATTTTGTTTGGCTTTGCTTTAAAGTGAAATGCAAGTAACTTAATGAAAGTTAGTTACACTAAAGCAACTCATCTTAAAATTACTGTGCATTCTTTCGGTAGTTTTTGATATGATTCAGTGCAACGAATTTAATCGTAAATATTCGTTTGTATAAAACCATTTTCTTAGATTCTATAGTTTGTGTGTGCTTAATTGGATTAGACATGCGAATTAGAATTTAAAATATTGATAACAATCAAGCAGGCGAAGCTGAAAAGAGCCCTTACTTAATTTTATTATGATCTGCTTTAAAGTAAAATGCAAGTAACTTAGAAATAATAAAATTTGTGTTGCATCCTAATACATACATCTTACAATTACATCCTTAATGCATTTTAAAATTGTAGTGCATTTTTTCAGTAGTTTTTTATGATTCAGTGAAACAAAGTTAATCGTGAATGTTCGATGGTATAAAAGGATTTCTCAGATTCTATAGTTTATGCGTGCTTAATTGGATTACATATGGTAATTACATTCTTTCTCTAGCATATTTCAGCATGAGAAAAACACGAACAAAATTCTGTCGCTGCATCTGAAGTGATTTTCTGTATAATTTTAGAAGAGGGATGGTAAGGAATCTAAAACCCAGGGACAGAGTTAAAAAAATAATATCAACCGTAAAAATGTGTGCAGGTTAATTTTTTGCTACATATTTATATAAAACTATTGTGCCAGTTTAGTAAAAAAATTACATCGAATTACTTTTATTGAAATAATTTTATACAGACAGCTCCAAACTTAAAAATCAGCATCAGGGACACGGGACGGTATAGGAGTTTTATATGGTTATATGGACCCCCAACATCGTACAAAACTTATTTATCTCGTCAATATTGTTATGCAATCATGCAATGGGATGGGCTGTTCCCCATTATATGCAATTAAAAAAACACAAGAATATGTACTAAAATAAAAATTATTATTCAGGGACATAAAAGTCAAAAGATTGAGAGAATGCCTCATATGTGTCAAACTTGATGTGACAAATTCCTTAATTAGTTAACAATTAAAATTAATTCTATTTTCAAAAACTGTTTACTTTGGTGGAATATTTGCGTCTCCATAATTTTTTTTTTATTTTCGTATAACATAATGTAATAATGAGTTGACAATGTGATGTGTCCCCTTAACCCTACGTCCGTCGCAATAGGCCTTAAAGGCACAGCACAATTATTTCCATTCTCCTCTCCACCCCTAGAGCGCGCAGGATTACTTAGTTTGAACATAATAAACAAGGTTTGTTTCATTCAAATTTTAAATATTATGTCTTTGTACATCCAAATGAAGGTCACCGATCACTTTAAGAGCGTTAGAATTGCGTCAATTAATTGCTTATGTTGATTTTCTAACAATGAGCAAAATGCGCCTCTCAGGCGCATTGCGCTCGAACTCGAAAGTCCCAGAGTTGCCACCGACGCGACGGAGGGTTAAGTTTGTTGTCTGAACAAGAAAAATGATTACCGCTACTAAGATAAACTCATAAAGTCACTTTAGTTTAAAGACTGCAGATGAAGAAACTTCTCATATGGCATCCAAGACGATCGCAATTTGCTTTTGGCACTCTTTTTATCGCTCATTCGAGGATACTGCATGGTATAGCCCTTTAAGACCCAACCCGCACGATCGTGCGGGTTAGACATTCATTTAAATTGTTGTTTCTGAGTCATAAGTAATAAAATCTCGAATCGAACGATGATTCTGGTTTGCAGATAGAGTGAAGTATCATTTTTTATCAACAGGTAGCAGTTGCAGTCCATGTTTTACTTTTTACAGGCAAGACTAGCTTTGTTTACAAATACATCAGGTCTTAAAGGGTTAAGAGAGGATTTCTCAGGCGGAAGTTTTAAACTACATTGATTGTACACCTTTCTCTGCGCTAACATACCGATAACTTTTTTTATTTTGTCAACAGACTTGAAGTCGCCGCTCGCTTTCAAAATGTACAGAACTAGAATTGCCATTTTAGATTATTTGTACCACATTTGACTTTTCTCATTCATACCTAGAATTATCTATAAAACTTGTTTTAAACATTAACTTCTAACCACATTGTACTTAACCTTTCTATTCATTATAGTTAGTGTATAGTTGAATTTATAAGTTCGAAGTCCTTTTCAAACACTACGTAAGTCATGGATAAAATAAAGTTAATACCCCCTACTAACTCTGCAACTAATTATAATATAAAAAAGTCACTGGTACCAGACGATTGGAAATAAAGTCTACTTTTAAATGATGCATATAAAATACGCTTATGGAGGCACATAAAAATCGCATCCAGACCAAAAATTTTTTTTAATGGCAACACCCAATTTTGACAATATATTTAAATTCTTCGGTTCAAACTTTGCCTACAGAAGAAATTTCAAGTCATTTGGACGATAAGTTTTTGAACTATAAACATCAAAATTTAGAATGTTAAATTACATTTTCATGCTTATAAATATCTCCTGAAATTATAATCCTGAAGTGATAATTTTTTGTGCGGTTATAATACTAAACAACCCGAACATAAATACATTGAATTTTTAATTTTAAAAGTTATATAATATGAATTATGAAATTAATATTCGAAAACAATATGAAATGCAACCTACAATTTTTTTTTGATCGGTTTATATTTATTATGTCCTGTTATGCGAATTCTCAATTTAAAAATTTTCTTCCGAGTAGTTTTCGAATTACGATTGAAAAACGTCAAAATGATGGTTTAAGGAGCCGTCTGTGATGTGGAGAAAAGCATAATTTGAAAAATATATATATGTTACTCATTTTGTTGAAACCTTTGGGCTGGCAATAGTCGAAACATATTAAACGAGTGAAATGGTTATACTGGTAAGAAATAATGCATTAATAGAAGTGACATATAGTCATTCTGTAGTCTTTCAACAATCGAGTACCGAACTTCGATTTGGATACAGCCCCTAATATATGCTCATTTTAAAATAATTGATTTCTCTGAAACTAATAGTACGAATTTCCTGAAAATTTGTACTTAGGTTAATTGAAGGGTGTAGAATTTATTTATGGTGTCAAACTTGGGTATTGCTATTGGAAAAATAAAGTTTGGTTTTTTTTATATGTAGATGGCCTCGCAAGCAAATTTTATAAATATTATTTAAAAGTAGACTTTATTTCCAATCGTTTGTTACCAATAACTTTGTTCTACAATAATTTGTTGCAGAGTTAGTTAGGGGTGTTTACTTTTTTTTCCACGACTGTATCTTCTTAAGAAATTTTTCGTGATTTCAAATCATTTTGTATATTAACCCTTTAATTCCCATGATAGAATACGTTCTAGAAATTACGTAGTTCAGAGAATCTGACTTTGCACCAGAAAGTTTCAATGATTAATTTCGCTTTATTTAAAAACGGAATGTTTGTTATTAATTAAAGTAGATATTGCTATTTTAATTTTCTGGCGTAAATTAGGGATATACGAATAAAAAAAATCTATTAAATTCAAAATACTGTTGTTTGAATATATACAAAGCTGCGCACTAAAGGGTTAAATATCATGTAACCCTCGACAAATGGTCTTAATTATCTTTCAGTTGCTGATACATTTCATGTGTATTTCAAAGCATTGGAATTAAATGGTTCGTGGCAAATTTACATAACTGCAATACTTCAGGGTGTAATTGGAAATACCTTGTATCTACCTATACAAATAAAATATATTATTTGTTATTTTATTTGTTAATCAAGGTAAATATGACGTTCAATAATTATAGTTTGAACTATATTTTCTACCTATACAATAATGCATTTCTTTTTAAATTTTCGTGATTTCAAAATAATTTTGTAATACTAATATCATATAAGATATAACATATAACTCTCTACAAAATTATCGTAATTTGAGTTGGATAGTACATTTCATACATATATTTCAGAACATTGCAAATAGATGGTTCGTGACGAACTTACATAATTTCAATACTACACAGTGTAATTATCTTTATAATGGAGAGATATAAAATGAAATGCTTATTTGTTTAGTTTTATAAACTGTGAATACGTTACCTAACATTGCTGACTTTATCTATAAAGAATTTACTGATTTAGGAATAATCTCTCGAAAGTAAATTTAAAGTGGCAGATAATTTTATTGAAAACTTGTTGTGAATTTCAAGCAGATGTTCAGAGTCAAAGTGCAGCTCTCCATTTCCATATATTTTATTAAACTAGTGTATTCATCTCACATTCCGTTCAATGGTTTTGGAACATAATCATGTAGTGTCCTTAAGCTGTTACAACTTTAATTACCACGATAGTCCAGAGAGCTTAAACATAGATTAATTATTGCAATTGAATTTATTCGGCAAGTAGGAAGCAGGAAACATGTAAGATGTTAAAAATTGTTAAAATATTGTAACAGATATAGTATTTAGAGTTAGTTTGTTAATTCAAGAGGTATTATTCTTTAGAACACTATAAAAAAATCATATATAAATTGTCTTTCCAGTACTTCTAAATAAGTACATAGTACGTCAAAGGTTCTTGATACACTTAAAAAATTTATTTTTAAAAAAAAATCAAGCAATTGGCGTACAAGAGTAAAGTTGTCGCCAATGTTTCGCATGATCTAAAGTTTTGTTTAAGCAAATTTAAAAAACATGATTCCAAAAAAATGCATATAGATGGCGCTATATTTTGAAAGCACTCAGAGAAATCATCAAAAACTTATAGCATTTATAGACGGTTTATTTTGTACAATATCTTACCACAACCACATCAAAATTGTACTAAATTGAATTTCTTACTTTAAAATATGATAGCATATTATGCGAAATAAATCGCAAATACATTTGTAGTTCTTGAAAAATTAATCCTTAATTTCAGTCTTTTTCACGTAGGCTAGATGACACTGTGGTAGCGTATTTGCCTGCTATTCAAAAGGTTTCTGGTTCGAAGCTCGGCGTCGGAGTATGAATTTTTTCACGGAATGTATTTTATTATCTAATAGTTTCAATTTTACAGGATTTTTTTATTACTATTGTTTATATATTTAATTTAAAATGTTCATATGTTGAACTATTATGATTCAAGTCATACTGCTACAATGGATTGTCACATTTTATTTATAAATGACTACACATATTACTTTTCAAATTCAATCGTTTTGTACATCAAATTCGTTCTGATGAGATTTAAAGTGTTCTCTTGCGTTTCATTCAGAATCAAAGAAGACTACTGCCATGTGTTGCTCCTTTTTGGACCATAGATTTGGTTCGAATATTGGGAGAACTCATATCAAACTTGGTTGAACAAAAGATGGATTTGATTCACTTTGACTCTGATACCCTCCCCCCAATACACGCTTATGAGTGAGTAAAAACATTTACAACTAATACAAACTATCGAAGTAAAATACAAAAGTATTAAAATTATTCACACATTCGTATTGCAAATGTGAATATACGGTATTTCAAATTTCTTCCTGGTTACTGCGGTCGGGAACTTAATTTGGCAACTTCTTTTTCTTAATAGTGAACTATTTTTTTCACGTCATGTTGTTTGGAATTTCGTTGTTTACTTGTAAATGATCACATGTATTACTCTTCAAATTCAATCGATTTAAAAATCAAATTTACTCTAATGCTACTAAACATGGCTCCGAGAATTACTCTGTTTTAGTTGGATCCGTCAAAATGCTACTGTACATTAATATTTATTTCTTTATATGTCGTAGGCTAATTGAAAAATCAGGCTCTTTGCAAACAGCCTGGGCTCTTTGCAAACAGCCAGGTTAATTGGAGAATCATCTTCCTTTTTCCAATTAGCCTGATATTTTTCAGGTTTATTGCAAAGAGACTAGAAAGCGTTAGGCTAATTGAAAAATGACCACTTATTATTCAATCAGGGTAATTTTTTAGGCTTATTAACCCATAACACGACCCGAACCCAAAAAATAATTAACAACAGACCTTACCCCGATCCCAGCAAGACAAAATAATTTCAGACTACATGCAACCCGACCCGAACCTTAAAATTCCAATTGAAAAAAACCGAAATCTGAGCCGAACCAAATCTGATAACCGACAAAAATATTCTAAAGCACCATAACCCGATCCTAGTAAGACAAAATAATTTCCTTGAGCACGCAACCAGACCCGAACCTAAAAATTCCGTTAGAAAAAAAAAACCGAAATCTGACATGAACCAAATCTGAATCCGACTAAAATATTTCAAAGAACCATAACCCGATCCAAGCAAGACAAAATAACTTCGGTGGACACGCAACATGATCCGAACCTAAAATATTTGTTTGAAAATTCAGAAATATGATAACCGACAAAAATATTCTAAAGAACCATAACCCGATCCGAGTAAGACAAAGTAATTAATTTCCTTGGACACGCAACCCGAACCGAACCTAAAAATTTCATTTGACAAAAATCTGAAATCTGACATGAACCAAATCTGAAGCCGACAAAAATATTCCGAAGAACCATAATCCGATACGAGCAAGGCAAAATAATTTCAGTGAATACGCAACCAAACCCGAACCTAAAAATTCTATTAGAAAAAACCAGAAATCTGACATGAACCAAATCTGAACCCGACAAAAATATTCCAAAGAAACATAACCCGATCCTAGTAAGACAAAATAATTTCCGTGAACACGCAACCAGACCCGAACATAAAAATTCCATTAGAAAAAAACCCAAAATCTGACATGAACCAAATCTGAATCCGACTAAAATATTCCAAAGAACCATAACTCGATTCGAGCAAGACAAAATAATTTCCGTGGACACGCAACCTGATCCGAACCTAAAATATTTGTTTGAAAATTCAGAAATATGATAACCGACAAAAATATTCTAAAGAACCATAACCCGATCCGAGTAAGACAAAGAAATTTCCTTGGACACGCAACCCGAACCGAACCTAAAAATTTCATTTGACAAAAATCTGAAATCTGACATGAACCAAATCTGAACCCGACAAAAATATTCCGAAGAGCCATAACCCGAAACGAGCAAGGCAAAATAATTTCAGTGAATACGCAACCAGACCCGAACCTAAAAATTCTTTTAGAAAAAACCCGAAATCTGACATGAACCAAATCTCAACCCGACAAAAATATTCCAAAGAAACATAACCCGATCCGAGCAAGACAAAATAATTTCTGTGGACACGCAGCCCGATCCGAACCTAAAACTTTTGTTTGAAAAACCCGAAATATGACTCTACCAAATGAGATAACCGACAAAAATATTCTAAATAACCATAACCCGATCCGAGCAAGACAAAATAGTTTTCCTTGGACACGCAATCCGAACAGAACCTAAAAATTTCATTTGAAAAATACCTGAAATCTGACCCGAACCAAATCCAAATCCGACAAAAATATCCCTAAGAACCATAACCCGATACGAGCAAGACAAAATAATTTCCGTGGACACGCAACACGACCCGGACCTAAATATTCCATTAGAAAAAAAACGCAAAATCTAACACGAACCGAATCTGAACCCGACAAAAAATTCTAAAGAACCATAACCCGATCCGAGCAAGACAAAATAATTTCTGTGGGCATGCATCCCGATCCGAACCTAAAAATTTAGTTTGAAAAAAACCCGAAGTATGACCTGTACCAAATAGGATAACCGACAAAAATATTCTAAAAAACCATAACCCGATCCGAGGAAGACAAAATAATTTCCGTTGACGCGCAACCCGACCCTAACTTAAAAATTCCATTTGAAAAAAAACTAAAATCTGACCAAAACCAAATCTAAATCCGACAAAAATATTCCAAAGATCCATAACCGGATCTGAGCAAGACAAAATAATTTCAATCGGCGTGCAACTCGATCCGAACCTGAAAGTTCTACTTTAAGTTAACCCGAACAGTACCCGCAATAAAAATACATCAGGCCGTACCCCGATACGAGCAAGGCAAATTAATTTCCGTATACACGCAATACGACCAGAATCTGAAAATTCCATTTGAAGTCAACCTGAAACCCGACCAAACCTCGATCTGAAAATTACAAAATTATTTTTAAAAACCGTAACCCGATCCGAGCAAGGCAAAGTTATTTCCGTAGATACGCAACCGGATCCGAACTTAAAGGTTCCATTTGAAGTCAACCCGAAAACAGACCACAACCAAGTTTCGGATTGAGTTCAATTAGAACTTTCAGGTTCGGATCGGGTTGCCGGTCGACAGAAATTAATTTGTCATGCTCGCATCGGGTTATAGTTCTTTGGAATATTTTTGTCGGGTTAAGATTTGGTTCGGGTCGGGTTTCAGGTTGACTTCAAATGGAATTTTTAGGTTCTGGTCGCGTTACGTGTCCACGGGAGTAATTTGTCTTGTTCGGATCCGATATGGATCTTTGGAATATTTTTGTCGGGTTCAGATCTGGTTCATATCAGATTTCAGGTTTTTCAAATAAAATTTTTAGGTTCGGTTCGGGTTGCGTGCCCAAGGAAATTATTTTATCTTGCTCGAATCGGGTTATGACTCTTTAGAATATTTTTGTCGGTTATCATGTTTGGTTCGGGTCATATTTCGGATTTTTTTCAAACAAAATTTTTAGGTTCGGATTGGGTTGCGAGTCCACGGAAATCATTTTATCTTGCTGGGATCGGGTTATGTTTCTTTGGAATACTTTTGTCGGGTTCATATTTGGTTCAAGTCAGATTTCAGGTATTTTTCAAATGAAATTGTTAGGTTCGGTTTGGGTTGCGTGTCCAAGGAAATTATTTTGTCTTGCTCGGATCGGGTTATGGTTCTTTAGAATATTTTTGACAGTTATCATGTTTGGTTCGGGTCATATTTCGGATTTTTTTCAAACAAAATTTTTAGATTCGGATCGGGTTGTGTGTCCACGGAAATTATTTTGTCTTGCTCGGATCGGGTTATGGTTCTTCGGAATATTTTTGTCGGGTTCAGATTTGGTTCATGTCAGATTTCAGGGTTTTTTTAAATGAAATTTTTAGGTTCGGTTCGGGTTGTGCGCAAGGAAATTATTTTATCTTGCTCGGATCGGGTTATCTTTCTTTGGAATATTTTCGTCGGGTTCAGATTTGGTTCATGTCAGATTTCAGGTATTTTTCAAATGAAATTTTTAGGTTCAGTTTGGGTTACGTGTCCAAGGAAATTATTTTGTCTTTCTCGGATCGGGTTATGGTGCTTTAGAATTTTTTTGTCTGTTATCAGATTTGGTTCGGGTCAGATTTCGGGTTTTTTCAAATGGAACTTTCAGGTTCGGGTCGGTTTGCATGCAGACTGAAATTATTTTGTCTTGCTCGGATCGGGGTACTGTCTGTTATAATTTATTTTTCGTGTTCGGGTCGGGTTATGGGTTAATATTCCCAAAAAAATCACCCTGATTGGATAAGTGGCCATTTTTCAATTAGCCTAACGCTTTCTAAGCTCTTTGCAATAAGCCTGAAAAATACCAGGCTAATAGGAAAAAGGGAGATGATTCTCCAATTAGCACGGCTCTTTGCAAAGAGCCTAGGCTGTTTGCAAAGAGCCTGCTTTCTCAATTAGCCTACGACATATATACTAAGCAAAAGAATAAATTCAATACAATAGCTGATATGAAAATACAAAATGATAATACGATAATACAATATGATAACTACTTGATGAATCTTATGATTTCTTAAAGTAACAATTTTCAAAGAAGAAAGCATATTTTTTTTTTTTTTTTTGCACTCCCTACTTTTGTTCTCATAGAAAAGCTTCAACAGCGGATCAGATTCTGCTTTAAAAGCTTGTAGACAGGAGACGCTCGGTTCGATCCTAATCGCGCCCGTTGGCTTAATCGTTCGGAGTTTTCTGTGGTTTTCTTCGAGCCTTGGGAAACCTTGCACAAACACGAGTTGAGTTCCCTTAGAAAGATGACCAACTAGGAAACAACCCTCGGCCTGTATCCCTCGCATGGATAATCAGCTGTAATAAACAACACCAAAGCCGATACCGTAGAAATTGCAAAAATACAGGGTTAAATACGATAGATATTAGTATTAAAAATTATTTGTTAATGCATTTTAAATTCCTCTTCATACTTGACCAAGATTTCATTCATTCAGTTATAAATTTGTACAGAAGATATTCATCATTCAGTTAAGTGGGGTAGTAAAACTTTATTGAGTTTGTGAAAAAATATATAATGAACTTTTTCAAATGCAGCGAAATTATAATTATCAAATATAATACTTTTAAGCAACCATGTGTCAGAATATAGTTTATTCATGCTGCGTGTAATTCCACCACAGGTTTCGAACAGAAAATATTTAGCCTTATTCCAAACACAATTTCTGGCACAGAAAGTTAAAAAATCTACGATTAAAAGCAGAAAGATTTTTACTCTTAAAAATATATACATGGTGTCCCAAAAACTTTGACCTCGGTTTTTATTCCTTAAATATTGATCATAGACGTATATTATAAATTGCAAAGTTACTTAAAAAAAATGCAGAATTTTATGAAATCGATTAAAATTTTCAGGGGATTAAATTTGAAAAAATACAAAACTTAAATTTTTATGCAGCCCCATAGAAAAAATGTCCCAATGAGTAAAATGTGTCCCATACACTAATACGGTCAAATACAAAATTTCAGCATTTTATCATAAAAAGTCGTAGTTTAAACAAAGTTTGTGAGGGGTTAATCATAATTTTAAATGTAAAGGTTTTCTATTCAATAATCTATTAAATATTAATAATTAATCTATTCTGTTTTCTTTCGTAATTTGTGTACGACCCCTTAAAGGTGATCATGCGACGTGATCTTTCCCCTTTCCGATCGAAAAGTGGTTTAAGTCAGCATTTAGGTATTTTTATATCTCTGCGACTTTTCATGATAAAATGCTAAAATTTTGTACATGACACCTTATTAGTGTATGGGGCACATTTTACGCATTGGGAATTTTTTTGTACGGGGGCCGTATAAAAATTTAAATTTTGCATTTATTCATATTTAATTCTCTGAAAATTTTAATCGATTTGATAAAATTCCGTACCTTTTTTTACGTAATTTTTTTAATTTACAATATGTATGTCTATGATCAATATTTAAGGAATAAAATCCGAGGTCAGCGTTTTGGTACACACTGTATATTAGGCATGGATATGCCTATATATAGGCATCTATAATAATGATGCCATATTCCTTGGAAATTTTAAAGAATGTACGCACCTTGCGTCTACTTTCGCAATAAATTAAGTTTTCTTATTATTCAGAAAATGTATGAAAGTTAGATCAAGTACAAAATTGACAAAATAACAAAAATATTTTTTAAATATCTGCCCTTTCTTTTCATTTCTGAGATATTTCAAGTAAAGAATTATTCGAAAATGAAAAATATTTTTAAAACATATTTTAATACTTTAAAAACAAAAATTTGTAAAATATTATTCTTTATTTCTAATCCATTTCGAAAAGAATCATTTCTAGACTTCCCAATCGATACAATCATTTTAATTCGTTCTCTGTTACTAATTTCTCCATTTTGAAATTAAAATCAATATATCTGGAGCTGGTTTCGTAAACAGCATTAGCAAATCAAAATTTCAAAATTGTATATCAATTTTCAATTTTCTTCCATATCTTTTCTATAACATTATTTTTTTTACTGCACTTTTTTATATATTTTTCATAGTTATGATATTTTTCTCATTATTATCAGAAAAAAAGAACGAAAAATTATTTTGACGAAAATGGTAATTATTAACAAGAGAGTTTTTACTATTTTTTAGTCCACAATGACATTATTATTTATTTTACAATAGTTTTTTTATTATTATTATCTTTCCTTTACTAGGTAAAAAATGTTTCATGATGTACTTGGTGGATTACAAGTCCATTCTGTTAAAAATAATTTGTATAATCGAAATACTTTTTTTAGTAAAACTACAATATGTTTCGTCATAATGACAGAAGTTATATTAATTAGTTTTTATAATGTTATTTTAACGCTGTTTTCAACAATCAAAAAAGTAATTTCTAGCTATAAAGATTTTTTACTTAAAAAAAAAGTTAATTTTAACTTTACGTAATGGAATCGTGATATTTTTTTTAGTTCTATTATCTTTCATTCGGGGGCACACATATCTTCAAAATTACATACTATATGCAGTGTGAATACAGTTCTATCACTATTTTCGAGTAGAATTTTTCCGCTTATTTGATAGCAGAAAAATATTACGAATAGCAAAAATATTTTTAATCTGTAAAAAAAAAAAAAAACATTAGGCGAAGGTTGTTAAAGGGACTCGGTACCCTTTGAAGATTTTTTTTTTTTTTTAACTTATGTATAGTCGGGAGGGATAAAGGTAAACACACCCTGCTAACTCTGCAACAAATTATCGTAGAAGAAAGTTATTGGTAACAAACGATTAGAAATAAAGTCTACTTTTAAATGATGTGTATAAAATTTGTTTAGTGGAGCATCTACATATCAAAACGAACCCAAATTTTGTTTTTTTTCAATAGCAATACCCAAGTTTGAGACCAGAAATAAATTCTACATCCTTCAATTAACCGAAATCCAAATTTTCATGAAATTCGTACGATTAGTTTCAGAGAAATTAATTATTTTAAAGTAAGCCTATTTTAGGGGCTGTATCCAAATTGAAGTTCGGAACTCGATTGTTGAAATGCTACAGAATGACTAGGTCATTTCTATTAATGTATTATTTCTTGCCAATATAACCATTTCACTCACTTAATATGTTTCGACGATTGACAGTCCAAATATTTTAATAAAATGAGTAATATATATATTTTTAATTATGCTTTTGTGCACATCATAGACGGCCCCTTAAAACCATCATTTTTTGACGTTTTTGATTGATAATGCAAAAACTATTTGAAATAAAAATTTAAAATTGTGAATTCGCATAAAGCAGGACATAATAAATCAAAAAAATTGTATGTTTCAATTCATGTTTTTTTCGAACATTAATTTCGTAATTCATATCATAAAATTTTAAAAATACAAATTCAATGTATTTATGTTTGGGTTTTTTAGTATAATAACTACATACAAAATTATCACATCAGGATTATAATTTCAGGAGATATTAATAAAAATATGAAAATGTAATTTAACATTAGAAGCTCTAAATTTTGAATGTTTATAATTCAAAAACTTATCATTCAAATGACTAGAAATTTCGTTTCTAGGGAAAGTTGGAACAGAAGATTTAAAATATGGTGTCAAAATTGGGTGTTGCCATTGGAAAAAACAAAGTTTGCCTTGGTTTTGGTTTGTAGATGTTCCCCTTAGCAAATTTTATATACCATCATTTAAAAGTAGACTTTATTTCCAATTGATTGTTACCAGTAACTCTCTTCTATTATAATTAATTGCAAAGTTAGTAGGGGTGTTTACTTTTTTTCCCACGACTGTACATTTATTTATTATATACACATATTATTATAGGAAATACTTAGAAAAACTGATTTTGCCAAGGAAAAAAAATCATTTTGTGAGTAAAAATTGAGAATCTTAATTTTAAAAAAGATTTTTCAAGTTTGCTGTTTTTTGATAATTTTTGTGTTTAAAACACTAAAACTTCTACAAATATTTGTCAAATCACTCCATTATTTTTTCATATCCTGAATATAGTGAATTTAATAAAATTGGGGATCGATTTTATAATTAATGAATTACTTTGTGAGAAAAAAAAAATATATATATACAAATATAGGTAAAAACGCAGCAAAAAACATTTCTTTAACGTTTTGATTTTTTTTTTTCTTTTCATTATAGAGGAGGGTAGTACACAATGAGACGAAAATTATTATTACTTAACATATGGCGACAATTTTTATTCTTTTGAAAAAAAAAAAAATTGCTACATCTTTAAGCTACACAAATGCGCTACACATTAATGTATAAATGGTTTTAAAAAAGTTATTAATAAAAACACAGAAGCAGCATAACGGAGTATAGAAAATTGCCTCACTGCGTACCACAAGTAGTACAAAGTGAGACAATGTATATATTTTCATAAATAATACATTTTTACACTCTATGAATAATTATCTGCAGTTTATGATTTCTAATTAATATTTCTAGATTTTCAAAATGTTAAAAATATGAGCCTCGGGGGACAATGGCAGACCTTTGGTTACCTTCATGCAAATTTTTAGCTTCTTACGTTTAGTAAATTTCCTTAGCCATCGCACGCCCACACACACACAGAGAGAGAAAGAGAGAGAGAAAAAAAACATTCTTTTATTAATAAAAAACTTTTTTAACATCAGAACCACGCAGTAGGTACACAATAAGACATGTCTCACTGTGTACCACAACTGTGTGTCTCACTGCGTACTTTCGCTACGTTGTAACAAAATGGATGCCACATCTGTTACATCAATTTCATCGCTTTAAAAAGTTTATGTTGTTTTGCCGAAATACTCTATTATTAGATATAGCTAGGTTAGATTAAATAAATATATGTCATTTTGAAGGAAATAAACACTAAAATAGACGTTTATGTAATTTTAACCACTATAAAATAAGGAATTATTTACTATTTTGTCGGACGAGTAACTGAAGTGCAGAAACTACATCCACGTGTTGCATAAGATGAGGTCGTTATGTGTGTGTGTGCCAGGTTGAAGAAAACGTTACAACTATATGTCAAAGTGGCTGCTGTCTCACTATGTACCATACTCCCCTACCCTATTGTAAAATCCATCCTTAATTTAATTAGTACATTATATTGAGTATACAAAAAATAACGGAATGAACTGAGAAATATTTGTAGAAGTTTTAGTGTTTTAAACACAGTAAAGCATAAAAAATCAGTAAACTTAAAAAAAAATTAAAAATTTAAACCCATAAAATGACTTGTTTTCTTGTCAAAATCAGTTACCTATAATAATATGTGTATATAATAAGTAATTGTACATCAGTAGAAAAAAAATTCTTCAAAGTTGTTCAAAACGGTACCGAGTCCCCTTAATTTAAAATAGTGGCGCCATCGTTCTCTCAATTCAGAGGAATGTATGCACGTCGCGTATGTAACAAACATGTATTATCTCTAGTGTTACCAGGTCCAAAGTCGCAAAAAACGGGACAGGAAGACAAAAAAGCGGGTTAGCGTCTTCTAAATCGGGACATAAAAATACAGTAATTACAGTAGTAGTACATATGTGATATCCTTGGTATCATTCGATCAGAATTTAACTATTTTGAAAATCACTCAACGCATTGAAGGAGGTCCTCTTGTACACTTTTTATAGTTTATTAACTCAAACACAGAGTACACTTAAACACAACACAAACTTAATCAAATAATAATACACTTGGCCCTTTTGCCGGATCACATTAAATCAAAATAATCACACGTCAGCTTTTGCTGGAATCTAACTGCGTTCTAAACGTTTTCCCTCGGGACGGGACGATGAGACCGAAATCCCCATAGGGATTATTCCTTTTCCCCAAATGAGTTGCAACACATAAGTTGTACAGTAGTACGTATACAGCAGCACATGAAACTACTGTAAATTCTAAACACGGAACCAGTCTATAACGGAAGCCTCTTAAACATAACAAAATCATGGTCACTACGGGAGAAATTCCATACAAATACAGGGTTTCCATCAAAGAAATGTCCCAGTTTCAATGGTATATTATAGCAGTTTAATTTAGACTATTTACAACAAATCATACATCAAATTGCAGGTAAACTAACCTAGTTTTTCTTACAAATGTTCACTAGGTGTACCTTTAGTTATACGACATACGTTCAAACTAAATTTCAATTGTTTCCACGCTTCTGTTAACAAGTCCGGAGTGATGGAAGCAATAGCCTCTTCAATTCTGTGTCTCAACTGTGGCAAATCATTAGGTAGCGGCGGGACGTAGACACGGTCAGGCAACTGAAGTTCAAGACTTGCTTTACGAACAGATTTCTTAGGACTACACAAGAAAGATGCTCTGACAGTGCCAACATGCTATACGGACACTTTTGGTCGTCCGTTGTATGTGTGCTGTATAACTAAAGGTGCACATTTGTAAGAAAAACTAGAAGGTTAGTTTACCTTCAATTTTATGTATTATTTCTTGTCAATAGTCGAAATTAAACTGTTATAATATACCATTGAAACATGGACACCCTATATACCGGGTGTTCCAAAAATGACTGATGGAATTTAAAATTCAATAACGTGCAAACAGACCGATATTTTTAAAAAAATTGCAGGAGGGTTATGTAAGATGTCAGGAATTTTTATGCTACGATTCCCAGTTTTAGTTACAAATGCAGGGATCGATGGCGCTGCAAACAACAGGTGCTAAATTCAGGCTCGATTTTTCGGCCTCTCTCTTCTCCCATGCGAAAATAGGAGATTAAAATGTTTTTAATGGATCCCGAAGTACCAAAAAATCGGGCCTGGAATTAGCACCTACTTCTCCCAGCGCCATCTATTGTTTGAAATTCAAACTAAAATCAAAAATCACAGTAAAAAAAAAAAACTCCTGAGATCATGCATAACCCTCCTTCAAGAAATTCTTTAATATCTGTCACATCGTTTGCAAATTATTGAATTTTTAACTCCATCAACTATTTATGGGACACACGGTATCTGCTAAGACAGAAACCTGTCTAAATCCGAATCTTTATCTGGTCATTTCAGATTCCGTCTTAGAATGTTTTACTCTGTTAAATAAACACAATAATCTTATACAGTAAAATTTGTGAAAGCCGAATTGCTAGGAACGGAAATAAAATTTCGTTTTGATAGGTTTCCGATTGAACAGTTGTAATCGTACGGTATATTTGCTTCCTCAGGGAAAATGAACTTTTACATTTCAAACAGGATTCCGTTATAAACAGGTACCATTTTTACAAGTTTTGCTAAACAAAGTACAGTAAAACCTGCAAAAACAGAATAACTAGGGAGCGGGAAAATATTCCGTCACAGCAGGTAGTACCGGGTGTGCTAAAACGAAGTGACTGATTTTAAAATTCAATAACTTGAAAATGGTGACAGATATTAAAAACAACTCTTGCAGGAGGGTTATGTAAGATATCGGGAGTTTTTTTACTGCGATTCCAGGTTTTAGCTCCAAATAACAGCGATAGATGGCACTGCAATCAATGGGCGCTAAATCAATTTTCTATTTATTTTTCTTTTTCACGTCTCTCTTCTCCAAGCATTGATGAGAAGGAAGGGTACTAAATATATGGAGTGGGACTCTAAGAACAAGATTGTATTGATGACTGCGATCCACTCCATATATTTAATCTCCTTCTTTCGCATCAATGCTGGAAGAAGAGAAAGGCCAAAAAATCGGTCTTCGATTTATGTTTATTGCTTGCTGCAGCGCCATGTATCGCTGCTATTTTGAACAAAAATCGGGAATCTCGGTTTAAAAAAAAAAAAAAAATACTCGCATCTTACATAACCTTCCTTCAATTTTTTTTTTTCACCATTTTCAAGTTATTGAATTTTTAAATCAGTCAGTCCTTTTTAGGACACCCGGTAGATTTGTACCGGCATTCTTTTCGGCGTAATCATAAAAATGATTCATAAAGATCGAAACAATAGGCTATTTCCTTAAATATTGCTTCTAGACACATACTTCCAATTGCAAAATTTCATAAAAAAATATGCAAAATTTGATGAGATAAGTTTCAACTACATTGAGAGGGGGGGGGTGGCGGGGGGTCTTTTTGAGAAAATACGAAATCTAAATTTTTATATGGTCCCCGTAGGCTAAAATTTCCAATTAAGAAAATTTTCCTTATCCATTCCTGAATTAAACACAAAAACTTCCATCTTGATATCTGCAAAACACACAGAGATATGCTCGTTTAAATAATTCGTCAGGTTTTAAGATATTAGACACAAATTGAAATTCGTGTAATTCAAGAAACAGTGTTATTTTAAGTAGTCCGGGAAACATTTAAAAAATATATTTATTAAGGTAGAATTTTTTTTATTGTGATTGTTAACCCTATAATTTCCAAGTCTTTTAAAAATTTTAAAGTGATTATTTTTTTTTTTTATGGAATAATTTAAAATCGTTATAACTCGAGACATTATTTGTCGAATTTCAATTTTTTTTTTATTTAATTAAAGAGAAGAATATAATTTGTGTTTTGTTTCAGGATTTTTTTAAATATTATATTTAAAAATAATCAAAATATAAATTAAAAAATAATGTAACTTATTTTTTTTTTAATCATATTTTCAACAGTATATAGTTTTTCAAATTTGCCGAAACAAAACTAAGGTAAAATCATAAAAAAAGACATGTTCCAAGTTTGCACATTTTTGCTTAAAACAATTCTTGACTTATAACAATTTAAAGACAAGAAATGGTGAAAAAAAAAAAATCATGCAGAAAAACACATTTAAAGTTTAAAACAAAAACTGGTTGCAAATAAAATGTTTAAATGCTTTAAAAAATGCATTTAATGTTTTGTAGGTGATTAACTCTTTCCTGTAGCTTAAACTTCAGATTCAATTTAACTTTTGCCCTGTCCACCTTCTTTCTGTACTATTTAAATGTCCGTCACTTGATTTAAAGAAAGTCTTTTTCTAACATGCCTATTAAGAGGGGGTTTTTTTATTTTATCCCACACACCTTTAGATTTTATATCGTCATTTCATATCGGGCCAGGCCCGGGCCTTACTTTTTTCTCAAGGCTCGGCCGGACCGGGCCATGCATGAGGTATTTTTTCATACCGAACCGGGACTAGCTTCCTTCTTCATCGGTCTGCACCGGGCGAAATTTTCAGTACCGGTCTCGACCCAACCCGTATTAAAATCACTATCTCTTGACTGACATGTTTCGTGCAAAAATCAGTAAAATTTGGCTCAGCCCAAAAATTTTGCAAAAAATGCGTATGTTTTTAAATTGCCATTATTTTACAATTAAACTTTAAAATTAATTTTTTTAAGGATAGTAGATTTAAAGGCAAAAAAATTAAAATGCAGGAAAACCAGAGAAAAAGAACCTGCTTATGACGGAATCCTGTCCCAAAAGTAAAAATATATTGATCCATACAAAATTAATATAATAATACCTGAGAAAAGAATAGACTGAATTTACACCTATAAGAAGGGAACTTTACTATAAGGAGTTTCTTTTCTTTCCTTTGTGAATCCATCTTAGAGGATTCTATTTTATTGCATGTTTCAAAGTCTCCAATATATAGAATATGGATTAACGATATTAATGAAAAGTGAAACATTTACATACAAAAAGACATTCATTTTAAAAAATGAATATCACAGCTTAGGGCGCTTCTTTAAAAATGAATATCATAAACACGAAAAAAAAAAAAGCTATAATAAGTATTTTTGGCCAGAACCCCTCATACGAATCGATTTTTAACCATATCAACGTAAAAAACTAGGTTTTGCAATAATTCAGTCAGGCCGGGCCGAGCTCCGTCTGAGATTTTAACTTTTTTCCAGGCCGAGTCTAACTTTTTTTCTATGGGTCCCAGACCTGGATATTTTTACCCGTGCAGACCTTAAGCGCAGACCTCCAACATATTTAGAAAGCAAGTTTAACGTAAAATCTATACTCTGCTGTTTTATCTCCAAAGGAGAGACACTATCTTACATCGACTTTTAATAACGTACAATTTGTGGATGATCCCTATCTTGCTTTCACAATGCGTCAATAACTCGTCGCTCAGAGGCATGGTTAAGTGGTATAAGTCATGAATTTTGGATTTTAATATGTCTGCGAGTGTTGCTGATATCGAGATGAATTTTTTTGTGTTTAATACAGGAATGGATAAGAAAAAATTTCCTGGTTAGAAATTTTTTCCCTGTGGGGGCCGTATAAAAATTTAGTTTTCGTATTTTCTCGAACAGACCCCCAATGGAGTTGCAATTTATCTCACCAAATTTTACATCTTTTTTTAGGAAACTTTGCAATTGGAAGTATGTGTCTAGAGGCAATATTTAAGGATATAGCCTATTGTTTTGATCTTTGTGAATCACCCTGTCTACAAGTTCTGTTTTCAAGGGTTTAACTGCTTTACGTTTAACTCGATACAAACTAACGAATAGCATGATACTAAAAAATTTTTAAAGAATTTATGCATCATGAAAATTCGTGACATTTGACGTCCCGCAGAACAATTCTTAGAGAGGCTGAAAATCAGGTCATCGCACCTGGCAACACCAATTGTCCCCGTCTTTTTTGTGCAATAAGAAGCGTTGATTTATTATATAACCTGATTGTTCTTGTTGTTGCTTTGTTTTGTTAACAGTATCCTCCAAAGCGTTATAAGTAAGCGAACAAACTTAATGCTGGAATCAGGCGTAAATTAACACAGTTGCGCCACCTTGTGGACGGAGTGATAATTCACTTACGCGGGCTTTTAGTGTGGCGCGTATTTTCTAAATCTTCAGTCGCTCATAGAAATGAATTTTGTTTGCCACATTTATTGCAAATAACGGCGTAGCGAGAGGGGCATCCAGACGCACTTGAAACCACGAAGTTTTCTTCGCCTTATCATAAAAACTTCAGTTATTAATCAAGGTTAAAAAAAACTTTATAATTTTAGTGGTGTCACTAAGAAAACAGTTAGGTATCTACCTGTAGTTCACACTCCATCCGCTACGTGACGCATGACCTTGATTGATGGGACCTCGCTTTTAATCTTGCGGTTACTTCTCCCATTTAAGATAGGACGCTGACTTATATCGCCTTGGTATCCTCCGTCGGATAATTTGGCTATAAAAATTGCATGTTCGTAATTTTCAAATCTTACAGATATTACAAACGACAGGATTTTTTTTTTTTCTAAGTTTTCGGTTTCATTTAAGCAATGTATTTTCTTAGAATGAAACTATATTGTTACATTTATTGCCCCTTTTATTACTTCAAAATAAATAAAAATTCAACTAGTTGGATGCGCGAATCCCAAAACTTTCTTCGATCTAATACATCTTAATATTTCAAAATGTAGTTATAATTGTCATTACTTTAATTATCTTAGTTGAATACTACACCAACTTTGACTTTCATCTTAAATTTCTGCTTCAGTTCGCAAATATCCGGCATATAATGATGCGAAGTTCCCGCCGTTTTAGCAGCCGCCGGTGTACAATAGAACTACGAAAAATCAAGAAAATTATACAAAAATCGCTATTACAGTGCTCCTTTTCGGCAGAATATTTCCAAATTCAAGGAGGACCTTCTTGTCATGGCCAAAAACATACACAAAAAAGTTGGTTCAATTCTATACATAACTTCATACACTTTGCGATGGTACAATAATGAAAATGGCATAAAAATCGCTATTACAGCGCTCCTTCAGTCGGAATTTTTCAAAATTAAGGTAGGACCTGCTTGCCATAGCCAAAAACACCAAAAAAAAAATTGGTTCAATTCTATGTTTAACTTCATACACTTTTTGATGGTACAATGGCGACATACGGACACACAGGCAGACAGATATTTTCTATAAACATGTTTTTGGGATCTCTGACCCCTAAAACATGTAAATCCGTCGAAAACCAGAAGTCGAAAAAAATTTCGATTACAATACTTTATCTATTGAAGATACGCTGTCTATTGACGCTGAATTTATCCAGTGGATGCAAGAATTTGGATATTACGTGTATTAGTAAGTACAGAACTTATGTGGAAATATAAATTATTTTAAAACAACGTTTAAACACACAATAAAATAAGTTGATTTGAACAGACGTATACGTTTCGTGAGTTCCAGGACTCACATCCTCAGTGTATAAAAACTTTAAAAACAATATCCCCCCAACTACATGTACGATGAAAACCCAAATGTCAAAACACAATACCAAAAGACCATCAAGTTCCAACAGCCAATGAAATTAAAGCGGAAATGAAGTGCCGTGGCACACAAATCCACACATAAAGTTGAGATGTATGGTGTACTAGACACATGGTTAATGATTTGTCTAGTACACAATACATCTCAACTTTCTGGGTGGATTTGTGTGTCACAGCACTTCACTTTCGCTTTAATTTCATTGGCTGTTGGAACTTGGTGGTCTTTTGGTATGGTGTTTTGACATTTGGGTTTTCACCGTACATGTAGTTGAGGGGATATTGTTTTTAAAGTTTTTATACACTGGGGATATGAGCCCTGGAACTCACGAAACGTATACGTCTGTTCAAATCAACTTATTTTATTGTATGTTTAATCGTTGTTTTTAAGTAATTTATTATGTGTATGATTTATTATGTGTACAAAGAAATGAGTGTTTTAAAGCTAACTATACTTAAGTGACCCGTATATAGGTAAATTTAGATACGTTAAGAAATAAAGAAGACATTTTTGAGATTTATTAATGAAAATTTATCGGACCTAAATATATGGTATAAGAAGAATACAGTGATTACTACAGCATACAATAATAAACCCTACTTGACATCGCCTACAACCTTACAACCCGATCATATCTCGTGACTCTTTACCTTACATACATGGAAAAGAACTATTAGGTTAGTTTATAGATTTGGTTTTAGAGTTAGAACGTATACTCAAAATACCCCACATTTTAAAATTTACGTGGATACTAATTACAAAGATATTAAGAACTATCATTTAACATTAAACTTTTAAGTCCAATTACTGTAAACAAATGCATTGTAAACATACCAGAATTAGACATCTCATTTAAACGATTTTATAACAAGTGCTTTTAAAGTTGATGCTGCTGCTCACAAACTTTTAAAAAGTTTAGTTTAAGGTATTAAAATTTTAATGCAGTAGCGCAAAAATAAATTTACGCTATAAGTAGAAATGAGAGTGCGCAACGTTAACTGCATGGAATTTTTTTTATTTTCAAACTAATTATTTTTCCCTAAATCCCAAAATGTTTTAATCAAAAATATGCTTGATCATTAGCCAAAAGGTTAGTATATTTTATTGAAATTTGAGCTCGTTTGTATAAAATTAAGTGCATGTTTTAATGAAAATGTGCGTAATGTTACTCTTATGGACTAGTTGTGATAACAGTTTTTAAACTTCAACATAAAAAAAAAAAAACAGTACAGACCAGAGCAGACGTAGCCAGAATTTCCCTCTTAAGATCCATTTTAAAACATAAATTTTTAAAATTGTCTTTTACTGGAATTCCTTTACTATGTTACAATTTAATTATTTTAAAACATTACAAAAAAATTTTGTTATAAAAATCAGAACATTAAAAGAAATTTGAGTTAATCACATTTAAAAGTCCAACGAGGGGCAATTTCCCTCCTTTTGCGCACTCCCGTATTCTGATATTGATTTATATTTTGAATAGTTATTTCATTCGAATTTTTCACAAGATTAAAGCCAGTTTTGTTTAAAAAAATAATTTGCACAAAATGAAAAATCTTCTTAACATCTTCTTATAAATCTTCTTACAAAAATATGTCCAAGTACTTTTCAGCGGACAGAAGCATAAAATATTGTATAGGGGAGACCGGGGCTAGTAGGCGCACTTTTTAGTTATTGATTTTTATTAATTTTTTGTTTAAATTTTTTATGAAACTTTAACATTACTTTTAAAGAACAGGCATTGGGCTACAAATACCCGGATTTTTGAGTTTGTAGCTTTTGTAGTTTATGTTTAGCGGAAACCTAAAGTAAAAGGGAAATTGTGCGCCAACTCACCCCGTCACGGGGCAAGTTGCCTATACCTATGGGGTAAGTTGGCACACGCTTTATAAAAATTTAAATGAAACTCAAATAAGACACGCAATTAAGAGAAATCAATTTCATTATTACCAGTAAGTTTAAACAAAGGCTTTATCGCCGTACAATGCAAATTCCAAATTACACAGACATAAAAATAATGAATAAAACATTAACATTGAGTAATTTCTATCCTAATAGATATCATCATCAGAGTTACAGTTGTCACAATTAAAAAATCAAATGTCTCCGTTTTGGCAAGCCTCGTGTGCCAAAAATCTTGCATTGCAACCACTTTTCTCGGTGTTTGCTGTTTTCCAAGCTACTAGCACACACCAGACACCGAGCCAACTTGACCCGTGTTCACTACGCCTACTAGCCCCATAATAAATTTCTTCACAAAAGAGACACGTAACCACCTAAGCATAAAAATTCCAAGTAAATCACATATGGGGTAGGTACAGTTAATCATGCACTAAGAAAAACTGCATAAGTTAAATCGCAATTATTAAGATAAGTATTAGAAATTAGAAAAATAATGAAGCAACAAAAAAATTACTTATGAGTGCAAAAAACAGAAAAGTCGTAATAAATAAAATTAAAAACTGTTTACTAAAAAGGTGCAGAAAAATTTATTAAAATATTCCGTTACATAATGAACTGGTCTTTAAAAACTTAAAAACCATTGATGTTAAAAATCATATGATAATAGAAAAGATGTTGAGATAACAGAAAGTCTGTTATCATATGATTTTTAACATCAATGGTTTTTAAGTTTTTAAAGACCAGTTCATTATGTAACGGAATATTTTAATAAATTTTTCTGCACCTTTTTAGTAAACAGTTTTTAATTTTAGTTATTTTAACGCAAGGTGAACTTGTCATTCCACTCTGAACTCATTCTGAGTTCTATGTTTTTAAAGTCGTAATAAATCTCCACTGCACATAGGTAACACGGCAAAACTACAATGAGGATTGTAAAAAGCAAGAAGAAAGGTACTCTGTCCACAAACAGGCGATTTATGAGGTATCCCTGTATCCAACTAGCCTCGGTCTCCCCTATGTACGATGTAGGTAAGGTTGTACTTACATAGCCCTACAACGCACCTTCCACACAATAATTGTTTCTGTTTGTTAATTATCGATCGCTCATAAACAATCAACTAGCACGAGCATACTGACATTAGGAGGCACATAGTAGTATCTAACAAGCTATTTAGTATATAAAATTTTTCTTTTAAACATTTTACGGTTTCAGTTTAAATTAAAATTTCTCGCTTTAATCAGATGCATTAATGCATATGTTATCATCAAAACCCAAAATCATTTGATGGGCAAAGTACTTCTATTGCTAAAATGATGAATTGAGTGATTGACACCAGGGTTTACAAACAAATTTGCTTTATAATAAGTAAAAGTTTTTTCTTAACGTACATTACGAAAGTAAAATTTTATTTCAAAATTCTGATGTCAATGTGGCATTTGGGAATTAAAATTAAATGGGATGTATTATATCCCTCCGCCCTTCAAGGGTTAAAAGCAGTTGCAAATAACAAGGAGGGGGCCAACCATGGTAATCACAGATTTTGAATAATTTTATATTTGTTGTAGGGTAGATACCCCTTAGAGGTTCAACGGGTTTTGTACAACGCTCCTTAGTTCTTGAGAAACAGGGGGGGGGAGGGGGCGTCAAATATTATAGCACAACTTAAATACTTTGTAACGCAATTACTACTTTGTTCGTAGCTCAGTTGTTAGCGCGTTTGCTCGTTCATCCGCGGCTCGGGTTTGAGGCCGGAACGCGCTACATTTGTTTTTTTCATTTTTTGTTTTATAAATAGATTTGTAATTATAATTTTATAATCTCAATTAAAAATTTTAATATGATACATTAATTATAGTGTTAACATATTTAAATTTTAATTTAGCCCTTTTGATTTTTAAAACCATTGTTAAACATTTCTCATCATTTAAAGAGATTTTTTTTAAAAATTAGATATATTATTGACTAATAAAAATTCCAAAATAGATACAAAAACTGTTCTGTCGCCCTCTAGTTATAATAAAATAAGACATTTTCAAATAAAATATAAACAAATGCAGAAACAAGATAAATGGAAAAGTAAAATAATTCAAAAGCGCAAGCATATGTATTAGGAATTTTAAAATATTTAATATGCAAAAAAAATAGGTTGTAATTTAATTCCTATGCTAATTTTTAATATAATTATGCTTCTTACTCTAAAAACAGAGTAGTATTATCATCGTATTGACTTCCCTTATTAAGGCAATACATAAATAATGTTTCTTTAAAATCAGAATTGACACAATTGTTCAATATTATTTTATCGATAAAGAATATATGAGATACATTTTAAAAGTCTTTTTAAAAAAAATTAACAGTTTTATGATGTTTTACTTTATACAACGATTTAGTTACAAATAAAAAAATAAATAGGTTATAATTATAATTGATGCACAATTTTTAATTGATAATGAGATTATTAAATTATAATTACAAGTATATTTATAAAACAAAAAATAATAAAAACAGATGTACCTAGTTCCGGTCTCGAGTACGAGCCCGCGGATCAACAAGCAAACACCGTAACAACTGAGCTACGACCAACGTAGCCGATTTGCTACAAAGTAAGTATTTAAGTTGTGTTATAATGTTAGACACCCCCCCCCCCCCCCCTTGTTTCTCGAGAACTAAGGAACGTTGTATAAAATCCATTGAAACTGAGACAAAGGGGCCTCTACCCTACAACACATATAAAAATAATCAAAATCTGTTATTATCATGATTGGCCCTCTCCTTGTAAGCTCAAAATTAATTTAACTGAGTTTTCTGAGTTTCTTAATAAAAACTATTTTAAACATAGTTAAAAGTAGTCTTTGTTTGGCCCATTACTGAAAACTAGTGTTAAATGTTCAAAAGTAGAATCAATAACCATGTTTCAGTTAAATTTATAAGTAAAACTAATTCTAAAATGCGTGGTGGTACATTAAAAACACGAAAAACGTTAACAGCCCACTTCAATCACGGGAAGAAAGGAAAACACTAATGTTAAGTCTATGGGGACGTTATTTTCAAATTTTTCGCTTTAACTTTAATATTTTAGACTAATTTTTTTTTTCATAGAATAACTGAGGACGATCTACAACCGAGCTAGTTTTTACTTTTTCGATTTTGGTTTCAGATTTTTTAAAAAATTATTTTCACTTTCGGAACCGGTTAGAACCAGTTCTGGAATTGAAACTAATCTAATATTTAAAAAAAAAAAACTATAGCCGAAATCTAAAAAGTAAAAATGAGCCAGGTCGTAGATCGTCCTCAGCTATCCTATGCAAAAAAACATTCAAAAATGTTAAAATCAAAGCCAGAAATTTGAAAATAACGTCCCCATAGACTTAACATTAGCGTTTCTCTTTCTTCCCGTGACTGAAGTGGACTCTTAAAACCCAGATTCATTAGTCAGAACCAGTTTTTTAATGATGCGATTCATCTTAAAGGGACAGTTTACCTCAAAATTTATCAAAAAAATTGATTTTTCTTTTTAAATATTAAATAAAAGCCTGTTTAATTGTGAATATTTTGACACCTCATTTTTACCCATACGGCAATTTTATCGCGAGATATTGTACATTTTGTTAATACATCCAGCGCAATTACCCACCCAAATGAAACTTTAAATGGCTTTTTCTCCATGTTCATATTTTCTTAACTTTCATGTTTTAAAAATGCTAAAGCATTTTTTTGCATTTGAGACAGATATTTAAACTTTTTTGTACATGTTCTTCATTATATATGAGATAAATCTGCGCATGGAATAAGCGTTCATGTTTTTTTTTTTTTTTTTTTTTTTTTTTTTTCCTTCTATAGCTTAAAAAAAAGTAACAATTTGGAACTGAACGATTTGGAAATGGACCAATGGAAATCTGCGTAGTTACTGTCTCATTGGTCAAAGCTTTCTGATTTTTCTTGGCGGGAATTGTGCGTAGCGAAAACCATGAAAGTAGAGAATTTAGATTGTATGGGCAGTTAAAGGGAATAATTTTCTGCATTTCGGTAGACATGTTTTTGGGGGTTTTTTTCTGCGGTCGATGGCAAAAATGATTTTTACAGAAAGAAGGTAATTTCCATTAACTAATAAGAAAGGCGGGGGGGGGGGGGGGTCATCTGCGGTTCGTTAGCTTTCTGCTATTTTTTATGCTGGAGGGTATGTGGATTATTTAATTATTATTACACCTGCAGGTTCTGTATGTACGTATGTATATACGTATGTATGTAAGTAACGCGATTACTCTTGATAGAAATATCCGAATTGCTTTAAATTTTTTTCTAGGTTCATTCTGATAAGACGCTTCCCTGATTAGATTTGGAGGTTGATTGGTTAAGTATAAAGGGGAGAACGGAGGGCTAACACCCCCCCCCCCTTAATTTAGATAAATGGGTTTTTATATCCGATTTGCTTCAAATTTGGTATACCGATTTATTCTAGGAGCTTCCTGGTGAGATTTGGAGGCTCATTGGTTAAGTATAAAGATGCGAAACTGGGGGGGGGGGCAAATCCCCCACCTTAATTTATTTTTCGAGGGGCATTATTCTTTGGAAAAAGATTATAATATACAATTAGTGTGGATAGCCAGTGAGTTCAATGCCATCAGTTTAACTGGACACTTTTCTTTTTATTTTAATGATTTTATATTTACTAATTCTTATAATTATGAAACTCTGTAAACTAATATTATGTTCTCGGAGATAAAGAATAAAATTGTTATGAGTAGGGGAGGAGTGCGTTTTTACCAAATGGTTTCTATAAAGCTGAATGTATAGAAAATAAGGGAACTCGAAGCGATCTATAATGGAAACGCGAAATAATTTTGTCTGAGGTTGGCTAGAAAATAGGGATTGTTTCGCGATGCCGAACAGAATCGCAAAGCGATTACGTGGGGGTTGGTGAGCGTAGCGAGCAGGGGGGTGGGGTAGAGCTCCCTTAGTTTAAAAAAAAAAGTATATGAAGATGTATTAGATTTCATCGTTTTACTCTATATATATTAATATAAAAATTACATTAAATGTAATAACAGATGTATCTGAAAATCCATGGGCAGTCTTGTGTAATACACATTTGAAATTCTTTTCTTAAAAATGAGCAAAAATACCAATATTTAAAAAAGTAGTAGAAATTTTTTTAATTAAATTTTTTTTAACTTCTATAAAATTTTAATTAACTATGCAGTTTAAACAAAATTTCAAAATGTATTTTAAGTTGAACATTAAAACGCAGTGATTTCATCATTTGAACCATATTTTTTTAAAATAAGAGAAAATTGTTGAAATGGTAAACTGCAACCATAAATTTCTTTTAACGAGTGAAATCCAGACAGCTCTCTCTTGATAATAAATTCAATTTTCAATAAGCATTTTCATTCATTACATCAGCCATTTCTTAAACCCTGTAATGCTCAGTTAAAAGGAATATGAGTAATTTTACAGAAGATAACTTGGAGGAAATAATAAATAATACGTAAATAAACAATAAAATGGAAATTTTTATAAGAACGATAAACACTTCGGAAGCATCAAATTGCAGAGGAATTTAATATGCATGTGTTTTAGAAAATACGACTCAATATCTTATTTTTTAGAGTTCCGTACTTAAAAACTAAAAACGTAACCATTATAAGATCACTCCTGTTTCTGTCTGTATGTTACAGCCATTTTACTCGTAAACTATGGAACGTGGTAAGTTCAAATTAGCTGAAGTAATAAAGGCTATTGACCGACATATTTATAGATTATTAACCAATCAAAAATATATTTAGGGAAAATGTAGAGGGGCTAATTAAGTTACTTGAAAAAAAAAAAAAAAGACTGCTTTTTCTCGTTTCTGATCGGGTGGCCCTAGTTGTTTCGAATTTGTATCGGTTTTTGGTTGAGTTTTTATTTTTGGGCTCTAGTTAGCCCGATTTTTCAAAAGTAAGTCTAGTATAGTCTTTCACATGAAAAACTTTGTAATTGAACGTAAATGAGTATTTACTTGAGGCAATCTCACATAATTTTGACTTTTAAGTCCCTGAATAATAATTTTGATTTTAGTACATATTCTTGGAGATTCTTTTTATTTCTTATATTGGAAAACATTCCATTGCATGACTGTATAACAATATTAACGAGATAAATAAGTTTTGGACGATGTTGGGGGTCATAATATACCATGAAATTCCTTACCATCCCATGTCCCTGATGCTGATTTTTAAGTTTGGAGCAGTCTATATAAAATTGTTTCCATAAAATCTTTCTATGTAAATTTTTTCCGAAACTTGGACTATTGCTTTATATAAATATGTAGCAAAACAATTAACCTGCACACGTTTTTACAGTTGTTATTACTTTTTGAACTCTGTCCCTTTGTTTTATATTCCTTACCGTCCCTCTTGCTAAAATTATACAGAAAATCCCTCCAGATGCAGCCACGGAATTTTTTTTTCAACTTTTTTCTCATGCAGAAGTACGCTAGAAAAAAAAAGGCTGTAATTCTTTGACAATATGTTTAAAGCAGAATTTAAATCAGCATTTAAATATAAATTTCAAGCATTGTGGCTTTATTGGTAGTCTTCCTGTCCTCAAGGTTTATTCCTGCACTGTTAGAGGTAAATTAAAATATTTTTTTAATTTAATCCAATGTAGATAACTGTTACTAAAAATCAATGAACATTGTGGCTATCATTTAGTTTTAACATGATTATGATTTGCCTAATAGGCGGTAACTTTCCTTACAGTCCCATGCTTACTGTCCTTTTTTTTTCCCTACGCTCCCGTCCTTACCATTCCCATTCTGTTTCTCTATTAAATGGATGGCAAGGGTTTTACTGGGATAGTACAGTATTAAACATTAATGAACATTGTGGCTATCATTTAGTTTTAACATGATTATGATTTGCCTAATAGGCGGTAACTTTCCTTACAGTCCCATCCTTACTGTCCTTTTTTTCCCTACGCTCCCGTCCTTACCATTCCCGTTTTGTTTCTCTATTAAATGGATGGCAAGGGTTTTACTGGGATAATAACAGTATTAAACATTAATGCTGAATAAGAACATTTGGTACTTTTCAATTAACCGGGCGCCAGTGTTATATATACATATATATGTACATTTATACATATATAGTAGCTATATATATATATATATAGCATATATATATATATACATTAGGGTGGAACTAAAAAACGAAGTTTCGAATTTTATATTCTAATAGTGATTATTTTTTTCCTTTTTAACTCCATACAAAGAAAATATTTTTCTTTTAATTTTAAAATGGTATTTTCCGGTTCCTCAAAGCACATGATTTTCCCTAAAAAACGAAAAAACGCCAATAATTGCATGAAAAGTTTTTAAGCTTATTCTTAAATTTATATTTTGCAAAATTAAATTAATTATATGTTAATGTCTTGAAATAAAGAGAATAATTTAATTTGAGTGCCTTAGAAAAGTTAGCCCTACTTTATTTGACTTTTGTAGAAGCCAGCGTCGTGGGCGTCGGCTTTCATTATCTCTGATTTATTTGGCTGCGACGCATAACAAGTTAGTCTGATTTAACGTGTGTTAACAGTTTCTTTAATTATTTTTCAATAAACATTCGGTGTCAAAAGTGACAAAGGCTGTTAACGTATCTAAATCTAGATAATTGTTGAAGTGTGCTGTATTTCGTGAACCAAAACAATTAACATTAAACTGTCATCTTTGACGAACATATGAAGATGTTATGAAACATTATTTTTGGGTTCAATTTAACTTAAAATCTGACTGCTGGAATCTGGTACACACTATTTCTAAAATATCTAAAGCTGTTGAGGATACAATTAAAAGTGTATTGCTGAGACCTTCAATTCCAACGGTTTATGATACATAAATCATAAAAAATGATTAGAGACAAGAGTGAGAAATGTCAAAATTTGAAGAAAAATATTAAGATTAGAAAGAATAATCCCACATTCAATATAAAATTGCAAAATGTTAGGTAATCCTGCAAAAAACATTTCTTTGTGTAAAAGCACTAAATATTATCATGTATCAGAACAAGAAAGTCACTTTCTCAAAGACCAAAGAGAGATGGGGTGATGGCAATAGGATCAATAGATATAAAAACTATAAAAAATATGTAGCAAGACTGGAAAAGGAAATATCAAGGGAAAAAGTTATTTTAAAACAAAAAAATAATGTTTTGATTGAATGATCGACAAGTGTAAAAAATAGTTAGGAAGAAAATAGTTCAATCGGTTGTTTTTCTAAACCTGAATTTGATAATCAACAAGGTGAAAGAACCGGAATATTAGACAGAACTGCAAATATTATTGCAAATGGCACCTTAGAAGATATGGGTATTTCTGATGATAAAAAAAAAAGGTAACTGAAAGAAGGTCTTGAAGACGACAAAGAGGAAAGAAAAGGAAAGACGAAATGAGTTAATTTTAGAAGGTTAGTATTTTGATGGCAGGAAGGATAACACTATGATAACTGAAGCAGAGGGTAAAAAGTATAACTAAGAATCATTAAAGACGAACACCTGGTCTTAGTTCAAAAACCAGGATAAAAATATATTGGTCATATTTCATTGACATCTTCTTCTTATATTAATATAGCCACTGCAATTTTGGTGTATTTTCAAAATAATAATACAGACATTTCAAATTTGAAAGTTATTGGGTGAAACAGAAACGCCTTTAATGCAGGATGCAAATCTGGAGTTGTTAAAACATCAGAAGCAATACCCTAAAAATTTTATAATGGATAATTTGATTATTACATGCAAATGAACTTTTTTCTTAGATACTTATTTCAACATCTTGCTCCAAAAACTACGGGTACAAAAGGATTTTCTGGACCAGTAGGAAAGCGACTTGAAAAAATGCGAACATATTGAAATTATAGACTATAAAAACATTGATCCAATCTTGACGGACTGATCGGATGAAGAAATTAAAAAAAGTACTAACAGGGGATACACCTGAATTTTAAATTTTCCTTGTCATACTCAAACAGTGGAAACGTGTGTCAAAATTGTCCCGCGAGCTGCGTCAACCGTCTTTAAATATTAAGCAAAAGATGGCTTAATCTTGGGAAAGTTGAATTCCCACAATGTAATGACAAAGTTTGCCTAAAAAGACAGTAGGTTGAATATCCAATTGAATTAATCCATAACAAAGGGAGGTAAGGAGGGTGGAAGTCGATATTTAACCACCTCTTCGTGGTGACTTCTGGATAGTATTTGCTAAAAAAAAGTAGATATGAGCTAACAGCTACGTTGTTTACTTTAAGTTACTTTATACTGAAATTTCAAAACTTTGACCTCCTTGAGGAACCGGAAAACAACTTAATTAAAAAAAACCTTTTCAGCCAAAAGTTTAGACATCCAAAAAGGAAAAAAGTTTTCACTATTACACATTAAAACAAAAAAGTTTTTTTTTTACCCTATACTTAAGTTCCACCCTAATATACATATATATATATATATATATATATATATATATATATAGCATATATATATATACGTGTGTATATATACATATATTTGTATATATAGGTATACATACATATGTATACTGGCGCCCGGCTAACCGAAAAGTACCGAACATTTTCTAATTATAGCTACAAAACCATGAAAGTTTAAAAATGCTGTTTTCTTTTTAAGTTGAATTTCACATTTTTCTTATTCTTGAAAGCTAAAATTATCGGAGAATGGCTCACGTGTATTTTGTTATAAATCGTCGTTTTTAAAACTTTTAAGTATTGAGGCCCTCTAAGCATTCATAAAAATGTAAATAGCCTGTTTTATTATACTGTTTTAATGAAATCTTAGTAACGGATTCTTTCAAAAGAACGATCTTATATATTATTCATTTCTCACATGTGTAGAAAGCATTTTCTTAAATACTAGTAGTCCAGGTAATACGGAATTTTACCTAGCAAAATTAATGGTAGTACTGGAAAACGGCTTTCTAGATGTTTTTTGGGTCGCTGAATCCGAATTTGTAACTTCCCACCAAAATTTCTTCCGGCAACTTCCCCAAATTTTGGTAAAAAGCTCCCCCAAAAAGGTTTTTATTAAAAAAATCAATTTTTTTATTGTTTTAGAGAAAAAGTATCTAGAAATTCAGAAAGTAGAAAAATTTTCCAACAAATTAGATAGATGACATTATGACTTAGGATGAAGGGGAAGGGGGGATCTGCCTCGGAACATGCGAGCGGTGCTGCGTAAACTAAGTTGCGCAATTCCACTTAACCACTCAGACGTTTACATTCGCCCTCCCATCTCCCCTCCGAACTTTCTCTATAAGGTTTACTTTAAGATTTTTGGGTCGCTGAATCCGAATTTTTAACTTTCCCCAAAAATTCCCCCCCCCCAAATATTTGTTTTTAACTTAAATTTCTTATTGTTTTAGGAGAAAAGCATTACGAAATTCAGAAACTAGACAAAATTTGCAACGAATAGGATATATGACATTATGAATTAGGATGAACGGGGAGGGTGAGGGCTGCCTCGGAACATGCACTGCGGCGCTACGTGCACTAAATGATGAAGTCCAGGCTACAGGGGATTTTATCTGGCAAAATTAATGATAGTACTGGAAATCGGCTTTCTAGATGTTTTTTGGGTCGCTGAATTCGAATTTGTAACTTCCGACCAAAATTTCACTCGGCAACCCACCCAAAAAATTGATTTTTTGAGAAAATTTGTTTTTTGAGAAAAGCGCGGGGAATGTTCCGAGGCAGCCTCCTCTCTCCCCGTTTATCCTACGTCATAATGTCATGTATTCTATTTGTTGCAAATTTTGTCTAGTTTCTGAATTTCATAATGCTTTTCCCCTAAAACAATAAGAAATTTAAGTTAAAAACAACCATTTGGGGGGTTTTCGGGGTGGGGGGGGGATTTGGGGGGTAAGTTAAAAATTCGGATTCAGCGACCCAAAAAACTTAAAGTAAACCTTATAGAGAAAGTTCAGAGGGAAGATGGGAGGGCTAATGTAAGCGTGTGAGTGGTTAAGTGGAATTGCGCAACTTAGTCCAAGCAGCACTGCGGCGCATGTTCAGAGGCAGATCTCCCCTTCCCCTTCATCCTAAGTCATAATGTCATATATCTAATTTGTTGCAAATTTTGTCTACTTTCTGAATTTCTAGCTACTTTTCCCCTAAAACAATAAAAAATGGAATGTTTTAATAAAAAACTTTTTTGGGGGGCTTTTTACCAAAATTTGGAGGGGTTGCCGGAGGAAATTTTGGTGGGAAGTTACAAATTCGGATTCAGCGACCCAAAAAACATCTAGAAAGCCGATTTCCAGTACTATCATTAATTTTGCGAGGTAGAGTCCCTATACGGTCTCTATTGCCTGGACTATAGTATCAAAAACTAAATTAGTTGAAAATAATTTAATTCTGCTTGTTTCAAATGTAAATCTAGTAAATAATAGGCTTAGTGTATAGTAAAGCTTTCAAGCGATAAATAAATGCAGCCGTGTATTAATACAAATTTACGTTTACTTATCATACTACATTGGCATCAATAACAATTATGTAATATTTGATTATTATTATTTAATAACAGATATTTCTTGTACATAAACATTTTATTTTTTCGGTTTAACTGCAGCCTCTCGTTATCTGTTCGCGACCAACAGTTGGAGAAACAATATGCTAAATATTTAATTTTAATTACTTGCTACAGTCCTTACAGTCCTTGTGATATTCTACCGCCTCTACACTTATATTTCTATTTGCAACCGTGAAATTCTTAGTAAAAGATTTTATATAATAAAATTTTTTGGAACCCTGGAATGTATGTATAGTAAATTAGCATGTCTGGAGCATGTGTGTTACAGGTAAATAATAAAAAAAATAATTCAGCATAAAATAATATAAAATGCTAAATTTTAGCCTTTAAGACAATGTTATACCAAAATTTTGTACTAAAAATACTATATTGTTATTATTTTTTATTTAAATGTTGTATGGGTACTATGCAAATTCATTATAAGTAAAAAGTTAGAGATGTAAAATATCAAGGGGACGGTAATGAAAATTAAACATGCAAGTTTAACTTTAATCCTCAGTTAAATAAAATACTATTAAAAATCGTCGCTGCTGACCATTTTGTCTTTAATATGAATCACTAAGGTATTCGTCTATAAGTTTAAAATGTTATTTATTAAGTTTAATTTCACCAGATTTTTATTCCTGAAAGTTAAAATTTTGTGAGAATGCCTCGCATATTCATTTTTCTACATAATATATGCATAAATATATAAATATTATAGATATGATTATAAGCTATTTTTTCCTAATTGCATTAAATTGTGAATCAGTTTTGTTTGATTTCGGGTTACAGGTCAGGTTAGGGATGAAGTGTTTCTGGTTCAGTCGATTCCAGGTCGGCGCAAAAGAAAAAAAAAATAAAAATAAATAAAAAATTTGCTGTGTTCAGACCGGATTGCTGGTCAGAGAAATTTTTTTGTAGGATTAGACTGATGTTCTAGGCTGATCTTCAATGAAAAAGAATTTAAATATTTATAAACATGAACGTAAACAGTAATGTAGAAATTTTAAGCCATTCGACGGGAAGTAATTCTGTTACCGTAACGTTGCTAATTCACCACAAATTTCCAACAATTTCATTCGAAAATAAGTAATTGAAATTTAAAAAAAAAAAACAATTTCCCTGTAAATATAAAATTCAAGCAAAATTTCATATGATATTCTAGTTCTAGTACTTATTTATATTAAAAGTCAGTGGAATAAATAACACTGCAGGACTGCCAATAGCGACTATTTTTATATACTATTTTCATCACTATTTAAAAAAATATATATTTTGTAATATATTTTTCTTGAACATGTTGTCATAATTTATACGAAAAAAATAATTACAACAAGTGGTACAAATATAATTAAAAATAGTCGATAGTGACAGCCCTTAACATACTGTCGCTGTTTAAATGTTTTAAATAGAGCAAACACAAGTTAGTCCGAACTTCCAAGATAGGAAATAAGCTTCTGTCGTCATTTTTCAAAATGAAGAATTTAAACATTTTCTTACTTTTTTCAACATAACGGACGGAGGCCCCACCCCCAGAACACACCATTTAAAATCAATTTTAAAAACATATATGCAGAAAGAACAATATATAACTAAAAATTGTGTTCCAAAGAATGGGGTGACGGACAGAATTCTTCAAAAAATATTTAGTTCCCTTTTTCTGTAGCAATTTAATCATTTTAAATCATTCAAGAGTAATTTTTTTTTATTTGGTTATAAGAGTAAAAGAAATTTTAGTAAGTTAAATTTCAAAATCCATTGAGGGGCAATTTCCTTCCCCTCTTCTTGTAATTGCATGTATTCTGATGTTAATTTATATTTTGAAATGTTTTTTTCCAATTGAGTATTTTACATGTTTAAAGCAAGTTTCTCTTTCTAAAAAAAAAAAAAAAAAAAAAAAAAAAATGCGCAAAATAAAAAATCTTCAAACAACATTTATGCAAAATAAACCTAACACCTGTCACAGGACAGAAGAAAACAATATTTTACATATTCGATCATCACGAGCAAGTGGTAACATTGCATGTCTATGGCGTACTACGCACCGTACCAACTAGAACTACTAAATATATACTAGCCTTAGGCATGAACTGATCGCTTAAGAGCAATCAGCTGACATGAATGTTTAACTGTTTCCAGAAGTAGGATTTAGTTTATTTACAAATTACATTTTTTTATACATTTTTATTTTTAAATATTTACGGTGTAAGTTTCTCTCCATTTAAAAAAAAAAGTAACTTACGCTGTCACCGCCGCCGCCGTTTTGAATTTTTTGTGACCGTAGGTCTTTCTCCGTTAATATTAAGAAAAATACTGCATACAAAAATATGAAAATCAGCAGTATTATAGAGAAATGTTTGATAAACACGCTGATGCAGACAATTTTCAATTCGAAGAATTATTTTAAGAGATATTTAATGCTAAAAAGTTGGACAAAATCGTTCCATTAAAAAAGTTTTATAGGAGCAAAAACTATACATGGGAATTAATTCATTTTTATATCATTTTATACGTTAGAATTTCCCGGTGTGCATACTGCATTGATTTTTTAAATTTGACTCATTTTTTGAGGTTTTATTTCTATTTTAAATTAAACTTTTCAGCATTTAGAGAGATATTTTTTACTTATTTTAGAAAATTGTATTAATTTAAACTGTTGCCAACTGTATAAACAGCATAAACAATAATGTTTCCTTCAAATTAAAAATTTATTTACACGCGACAATTATAAACAGAAAAAAAGCTTTCAAATTAGAATTAAATAATTACGTATAAAAAGCAGGAACTTATTGAAAATTACTCCATAAAAACTATATTTACACGTGAATTTTAAAAGAGAAAGGATATTGTAAAATAATAAATTCATTAACATGCGTTAGAAGTCTTAAATAGGAGAAATTATGTCTCATTTTCGTCACATTACATTTATTACGTAAAATGAACAAAAAATAATATTGCAAAACAGTTTAAATTTAAAAATTGCGTGAGACATTTATTTGATATTTTGAGATGATCTTTTCATCTATTTTTGTTAGGACAGCGCAAATAATATTTCATTTCTAACAAAAGTATTTTCACGTGAATATTAAAAAGAGAAAGAAAAGTTTGGTGAAAATTACGTCAGATTAAAAACGATACATTTAAAATGTCTGCTTTAAAAGAACTGTCTTTACGCTTTGTTAAAAAATACCGGGAGACAAAGACTCTGTTTACTTAATTCATTTTATATTAGCTTATTTTGAAATATTTAACTGATTTTATTTAATCAAAGGCGAAAACAGCCATTGTATCTTTTAACAGCAGCTGATTTTTCCTTAAAATTCCCCAATCAAAGGGAAATGAATAGAAACCCGTTCATAGGGAGATCGCCACTGTTTTTTAAATTATAATTCAATCTTCCAAAATCTTTTTAAAGCCGATCAAATTAGCGTGCAAAAGCACGGTGAGAGACTGCGGTGTCTGAACGGGGGTTGGCGAGCGTAGCTCTAGGGGGCCGAGCCTCCCAGTTAATTAAAATATCACGCTTATATTACATTCAAAAATCAGTTAAAAGCAGTTGCAACTAATTGTCAACATTAGTTTAACCCATATTAGCATAGCGTTGCCTCAGAGTAACAGAAAATCTACCAATATGTTTCTTGTTTGCACACCAGTATTTGTGAATAGAAATATTAGCTTTCTATGATAACAAAAACTCCGCGATAAAATAAGACAAAAATTTCTATTCTGAAAAAGTGTTGCAACATGAAATATTTCCCTTTTAAAGAGAAAATAATTCCCGCTTTTATGGGTTTACTGAGCTCCTTAACAAGAACAGGTGTTAAACAATTTAACACTGGTTTTTACTTGTCCATTACGGTAAACGAGTGCTAACTGGTGAAAACTAAAAAAAAATTAACATGCATCAGATAAAACTGAAATTAACTATGAATAATAAAACTTTTCAGTTATTAAGTTCTTGTGCTAATTAAAACAATTTCTAACATGCGAGTTACATTAAAAACAGGAAAATCGTTAAAACCCAGATTCATTAGTTAAAACTAGGCAACTTAATCTTAAAGAGGTACTTCATCTTAAATTTGTGGTAACTATTAAACTCCAGACAACTCTCTGGTCATAATAATTTGCAAAATGCAATAAACGCTATCTCATTAAATTGTGTAATCCCTAGTTAAAAGAAATATAAACAAATTTACTCGGAAAGCTGTCATGGAATTAGAGTCCTGCATTGGGTAGATAACCTGATTTTACCCGTACCCGACTTAATCCGCGGTTTGGGTTGGGTGAAGTTGGTGCTAATTTTTCTCGTTGTGATTCGGCTTACAGTCGGAATTACCCTACTTTTTACCTGACTGCCAAGAAGGGTTATGTGTTTCACGCGTATCTGGGTATGTGGAATTCTTTATACCCTCGAAACAGACCAACGGCTGGATGGATTTTAATGAATGAGGTCTCTATCGATTCGTCTTAACCGCCCGATGGTTATAGGCTAGGTTTTGTTTTTGTAAATTCAAAATGGCGGCCGTAAAATACAAATGGCGGTAGAGACGAAAAAAGATTTTTACGCGACAGATTGAGTGGCATATCATTGCATAGGTCTTTCAAAATGAAGACGATGTTTCATTGACTATTTTACAGTCAGAAGCTCCGTTTAAATATTACACAACCTAGAAGTTGTGTAGGTAGGATCTCTAGCTTTACTGCAACTTTAACCATCATAAACGTCTGTAGGCCTCATCAAAGCAGTGTTTATAGATAGGAATTAACAATTAAACACAACTTAAAAGTCATCAATACAATTAAATAAAAAAAATAGGTAAGTAATATAAAAAAAATATTTTCACATTGATGAGAAATTATTAATTAGTTCGCTTTTTATGAAGTCTTTTTTTTTTTTTTTTTTTTTTTTTACTTGTTTAAAGTTTGTGTTAGTTTTGGGTTGATTTTTCATTCTTGCGGGGCCTGATTCCAGTTAACACTATTTTTAAAAAGAAAGTTCAGAATATTGTTTGATATAAAAAATTATATATTTGAATATGACTGAAACTTTGCGTGTTTATTTTATTTTATTTTATTTTATTTTTTACGTAAAAATTTAGAGATATGATTAAAGACAAATTTTTTCATCATTGCAGTAAATTGTGAATCAACTTTCTTAGATTTCGGGTTGGTGGTCGACAAAAAAATATTTGACGTGTTCGGGCTGGGTTCCGGGAAAAGTTCACTTTGTGAAAGAGTAGCAGGTATTTTCTCTCTTTTTGGAGTGAATTTTATAAAAATTCACTCTTTAAAGAGTGGAGTTTGCCACTCCCTGCAAAGGGATGCAATAGTATCCATTGTCGAGAGTGAAATATTTCACTCCACTGTTGGGAATGAAATACGTCACTCCGTTGTCAAGAATGGAACATCGCATTCCGCTAACGAGAGTGAAAGCCTGGCTTTATGATACATGTAATTATTGCCACAAAAAAATAAAACATGATATTTAAGCATTAAAATAATGTTTTTTATTCCTGAGTTTATAGATAAAACTGCTTTAGTATATTTTTTAAATGTTCATAGTATCACTTATATAATATAAGATTGAATATATTTTAAAAAGATAAATAATTACCTTTTACATTAAAAATGTTTTTTAAAACAATAAGAACAGTGCACTTGTAGTCATTTCTTTTATTTTTATATTTCCTTCTTTTTTCTATTTCCTAGATCAATTTTTTCCTATAAAACATTCGAAATCTATTTAGCTCATATTCACAAAATACAATATATACGGGAATAAAAAAAAATTAAATTAAATATGGCTTATCATGTCGTTCCATAAATAAGCGTTTTATTAGTATCCGTTTTTCAGCAATAGCGGAAGAAAATTCGAAATCATGATTAAGTTAAGGAATATGTTTAAAAGGAAAATATATACATATTCCAGAGAATATAACATTCTAGACTCCATATTCGTATTTAATAAAACAATGAGAAATCACAGCACATTAAAAAAAAACTTACATATTCTTAATATTTAGATCAAGCTTAGAACTTGTTTAAAAAAGATATCAGTTGATAAGCATTCATTTTTAAGTGAAAAAAAATGAAAAATATTTTAGATGAATAGGAATGACGCTGCAAGATTAGATTTAAATTCAATAGCAATGAATAGTGAGATCTAAATATTTAAATTTTGAATTACACATTAAAAAAAGAACATAATTAACGTACATCACGGGAATTATTAAAATACTAAATACAACTTAATGGGTATCTGAAAAGAAAAAATAATAAAGATTTTCGAGTATAAATGAATCCCAGTTTTTCTGTTTGATTGTTTGCTTTTTTTACAGAGAAGATGTTTAGAATTCCACGTTTTCTTTCAGATGCGATGTACAAAACTTTGTACTGGGATCGCTTCTGTTCGCAGTGAAATGAACATTTCATTTGGCGCTTCTTCTTGCGCGAAAAAATTCTCTCGAATGATATACGAGAACTATGGGGTATAGGTATATTATAGTTTAATTAAAACATTCTTCGCGCTGTCAAAATTGTTAAAGGTGTATAGCCTAATAAATAAAAAATAATATTGTAATATGTTTGTGTAATGCCAAGTTTATGGAGCACGCCATACACTGTATTATATGGGCATTTCTGCCATTTTAGACCACCCCTATAACTCAAAAGATAAAAAGTGTTGGGGTGGATTGAGTTGTATGAGTTCTTAATTGCTCAAGGTCAAAAAAAAAAAAAAAAACTAGGACGCAATCAATGGATATAATTATTATTGCTGTACAAAATCTATTAATTACAAGAAAAGTTAGGTTCTACACTGTCAGAAAAACTCGCCTACATACACTAGATTATTCCTCATTTTTTAACAAATAATTTCCGAACTCCTTTAAAGCATGTTTTATCAGTGGGTTCTTCCCGAAAGTGTGAAAAAGTGGAAGAAATTCCGTTCATTCCTAGCATGCATGTGTGTTGGCTCTATTAATACTAATATCCGAATTCATGTTAAAAACGAAAAACCAAAAATTCTATAAATTGAGATTTTTAATTTAATTAAAAAAATAAATTAAAAAATCTAAACCAACAACAAAGAATGTAATGTTTTCAAATTTAAAAATAAATATTTAAAAGTATTCATAATTTATTTTTTAAAGTTATAATAAATATTCCCATTTAAAATATATTTTAAATGAACACATTTAAAATAGATATTTTAATTAAAATATTAAATGAAAAAAAAATGGTTTTACTTAAAATAAAATCTCGCATAAAAAGATAATATTCAAATTTTGCACCTAGCAATCTACATAAAAATATTCCTATTTTCCTATAAAATTCCTATTTTTATCCTATTTTAATACTAAAGTATTAATCCCCAGCCACAATCACATTAAAAACGAAATCTTCGCGAAATTAACTTCAAAATTTAAACCTTTAAAAAAAAATTAATCAAACCCATCTGAGGCCATCATATTTACTTATACTGTACAACTGTAACCGAGTGGTTAGAGTACTGGTCTCGAGCAACTTTTATTTTATCCTCATTTTCTTCAATTGACGTATATTTTACCTCCTGTAACGTGGAAAAAAGAAACAGATATTTATGCGATTACTGGTGGAAGAATCCTTACAAAATGGGACGTGTCTTAAAAGCGTGCGAACCCTGGATTTTTTAAAATAATTTGGTACTTATTTAAGGAGAGACGGAGGGAATGCTTGGTAAGTAAATGTTATTGATTGATAGCATAACACTCTGAAATCTCTGAAAAATGTTCAAATAAAATCATAAAATCATCAGTATCAATAATCGATGCAAAAGTAATCAAATCTAGCAACTGATTTGGGACAGAAGGAGTATCCTTGAATGATACTTAAGAGTACCATCAGTTGATAAAGGATTTTAAAATGTCATAGTTCATTTTCTAAGAGTCAATCTAAAATTCAAACCATCTAATTCAATTTAGCTTTAAGGAATTAAGCAACAGCTTTTTGAAAAATTATTTTCAAAATATTAAATATCATAAAAATACCTAAGTATCAACGAGAGAATGTTTTATTCAAAAGTTTCAACGTGATAGCGGAAACATTAGCTCATTTAAATATAAGTCATCCACTTCTAATTAAAACTTCCTTTTATTTATAATCTCACTATCATTTTGATAATATTAAATATAACAGAAAATGTACATTAAAATAGAAATAGTGTATCTGCTGCTAGATTATTTTTATCGGTTCCTTAAAGAAATACGTAGCCAGGTTTAAACTGGTCAAATCGGAATCAATAGTGTATTTTTTCACCACTTTATTTAAAGCAACAACCAAATTAGTACGTCTTCATTACCCACTTCGCATTTTTACTTTTCTGTTAAAGTAATCTCTTTACTACTCAGATATTTTTAACTTTAAAATAAAATTTGTACTAAAATAGTATCTATTGTTAGACAATTTTTATGTTCCATAAAGAGTAAGTTAACACGATTTTAACTGAGTTCAAGGTCATATATTTTCAAAAGAGAAACATTTTTTTCATCGACCCTCATCTTTTTTATATGATTCTTTAAATATTTCTGTAGCATCACGTATGAGTTATTTTTATATTGAAGAACAGTACAAAATCAAAAACATGATGATGGCATTTTATCTTTAATATAATTCCTTGTTGTATTCTCTTTCAGCAATAAAACTTCAGACTTTCTGTTAGTATATCAATTCGAAATTCAGCTCCTTTTATTGTTTCAAATGATAATAATAAGAAAGTTTTGGTTAAAAAATTTTTGCCTTTTTTGTATAGGGTGGGAAAAGTTCGTCATGTCAAAAAAAGATAGTCTTATTGAATTTTTTTTTTTTTTTTTTTTTTTTTTTTGCTTTAAAAGAAAACTAATAAATGCCCGAACTGGTGAATACTCCTTCATAAAATAAATGTTATTTTCATCCGAGTTTCCAAAATGTTTTCAAGACAGTGTGGCCAAGAAAGTAAAAAATACTAGAATAATTTAACACAATTATTCCAATTGGTAAATAAATCATATTAGATGTAAATATCCAACTGGGCGAAAAATGGCCGGACCAGGATTCGAACTAGGGATCTCCTGGCTGAAGCCGACAGTGCTCTGCCATCTGAGCTATCCCGGACGAATCTGGTGGAACTTTTTCACCCAGCTAACCTTAATGATTATAGCATCTGGTCTGAAACCTGGTTCAGCTCAACAGAATAAATCTCAGGTAATGGAACTCCAGAAATCGCTGGATACGAAATTAGATTTATTCTGTTGAGCTGAACCTGGTTTCAGACCAGATGCTATAATCATTAAGGTTAGCTGGGTAAAAAAGTTCCACTAGATTCGTCCGGGATAGCTCAGATGGCAGAGCACTGGCGGCTTCAGCCAGGAGATCCCTGGTTCGAATCCTGGTCCGGACATTTTTCGCCCAGTTGGATATTTATATCTAAAAGTAAAAAATGTTCATGATTATTTAACTTAAAACGCTTTACAATTACAAAAATTAAGGATTTGCTGATCATTTACTTGTTTAAAAACCTAAATTTTGTTATTACGTAAATTTTATACCGTTATAATTTTGTTATTATGACCAAGAAAAAAGAAATATTCATGATTATTTAACCCTTTAGGGTCAGAATTTTTCAATTTTCAGAACAAAATTACTTTTATGTTAATAATGTTAATCGTAGCTATCTAAATAGATTTACTGAAGTTTAAAGAATATCTCATTATCTGAAATCTAACGAATGTAGTTATTATGCGTGCTATTCATTTCATATTCATGTGTCAATGAGACGTTTCGGAGACGTTTGAAAAATATCGTATTACACCAGTATTTAACAAATATTACAAATTTCTAATATTTTTTGCGTTTTATCGCACATGATTCGTTCAGAAAAGTAACCTGTATTTTAAATTTCAAGAGTGAAATATATCAAGTTAAATAATGCTCTGATCGTTTCATTCGATGAATTTGAAGAAAGATTTTGAAAATGTCGCCGTTTTGTGTGATGAAACGATCGTCAATCCTAATAAAGATATTTTATCACTTTTTATGGCATTATTTAACTTAATCTGTTTATGATTATTATATCTATTGAGTGAAATATATGTTTAAAATAAAGGAATCGCCAATGGGGAAAAAAAGGATTAAGCAAACTTTTATTATTATTATTATTATTATTATTATTATTAAATGACAAAACATAAATGAAATCATATGAAACGTATAGACATATACTATTATTACTATATGTAGATAGTAACAAAAGTAATTGTTAAGACAAAATAATACTTGATGAAAAGACATCTACTATTAATAGTACACCAGACACGAAAGGGTTAACTTAAACGCTTTACAATAAAAATTTTGAGGATTTGCTGATCATTTACTTGTTTAAAGACCTTAATTTTGTTATTATCTAAATTTAGGTTACTCATTGTCCAACTGATCCTTCAAGGGGGTTCAAGTCATTTCAAATTTTATGAAAATCGGATGTATAGTTCAATTACAGGGATGGTCAAAATTTTTTCGTTACTTTATGGCCAATGGGAAAAATTATTTCAAGTGCATTTTAATGATGTTTCGAACAGAATGAAATTAATTTGCACTTATGAAGTGCACTAAAATATACATCCAGTACAATATGCGGTGCAAAAAAGATTTATGAAAATAGTGATAGTACGAACGTACCTCATTTGCCACGTTTGACGTGCAATTTCCAATTGTTATATCCATTTGTAAACCTAAATTACCAGTCCCCTAAAGTATCAATTTCAGAAAAATGACTCTTTCTGTCATTTATGAAGTCATTTCGTTTGTGCGAAAGCAATGTAGTATATTTGTAGTGTTATTTTATGTTCAGGTCTGAGAAGTTCAAGAGAGCTTGGTACCCTTTATTTGGCAAAAAATGACGAAAATATGCTTTTTTCAATCTTTTGCGTAAAATAAATTAATATATTACCTTGTATATTCTGGTGAAGTTGCGTAAAGATTTGGGAATTATAAGTATGCTAAAAAGGCTTATTACTGTACCCATTTCACTTTGACTGATTCGGAACATGGTTGCCAGTTTGGTTCTTTTTTTATTAAGAAAACCCGAATCCATACTGAAAATTCCGAAAACTATGCTTTATTTAATGACAGACATTTCCTGATTATATAAAGTAAAAATTCTTCTTTCGGAATTTACGGTATGAAATCGAAGTTTCAGTATAGAAAAACGAGGTCAAATCAGCATCATTGATTTAAAGTGAGTAACAATGTTTTTTAGGACCTTTTTCTCAGTTTGTGTTTATTCAGTATATCATCATTATCAAAATACTAAAACTTTAACGTATACTTTTCAATTCACTTGCTGGTTTTGAGTCAATCCTTAAAGGGCATATTATAAAAATTTTCCATAACATAATTTATTTTTTTGAAATAAAAATATTAAATAAATAATCATTTTACTGTGTTTTACGTGTATCATAACATTTTATTTTTTTTTTCTCAAAATTAACTTTTTGGAAATCTTATCCCTACCGTTATAAAACATACTTGAAAGCAAAGCATGCAAGAAAAGCTTTCAAAAAGCTCCTATTTATAGGAGAAGTGTAGTTTCAAAATTCTCTTAATGTTTTAAACACACACATATATATATATATACATATCTTTCGAAATTTTACCACCAGAATTGCGTTTTAACTTGATCAAACAATTTTTTCTTCATAAAACCATTCAATAATACATCAAAATCGTAATATAAAATACTCAAATAAAAATAATTAATTCAAAAGATACCATGCCCCTTTGAAAATTTTTGGCAATCATCATTTGGAATTTCACATCTATGAATTCGCGTCTTAAGCGAGATTTTCTGTCTCAAGGAACAGAAACTTTTTGGCGTATTAAGGGGTCTCAGGACTCTTAAAGCTTCAAAATTTTAATTTTTTTAGATGTTAAACTGCTATTCTTCTGAACATTTTGATGTAATTGTTTCCTTGAAATTCCCATTAGAACAGAAGTTACGACTTTTAGAATTATTCCCGCTGAATAGCTGAAGCGGTGTCTCGAAACTTTGAAGCCATTTTTTCTCCAAATGATGTTTTTGGGCATAACGCGAAAGATATCTCAAAAACTTCTAAATGTTTTTTCATGAAATTTTCAAAACGCATGTTTCATGTTAGTTTGTATAAACCGAACCTAAAATTTCCGTTTTATTGTTCAAAAAAAAAAATATTTTTTAGTTGATTATATTGTTGAAATTTTCAAAATTTTGTATTATCTAAATACAACTTTAAATTAAAAATATAAAAATGCTTTAAATACATATTTATTTAGGTTAGGGGTAATTATTACAATAAGAAGTCTAATTAGGTACATTTCATTCTAGCTGCAAAATTTATTTTGTAACCTTGTGCGTAAGCTGTTATACCCATTTTCTGCTCGGCAAATGTCTGACAGTTTGGAGCCCACTATAAAAACTAATTATGGAGTTTGAAATTTTTTAAATACATGAAATGAAAGAACATACTTATATGTTATATCTTTTATCCCAATAAATATTGTGTTTTAAAATCATATATATTTTAAGATATTAAATATTGAAAATGGTCTTTTTTTTTTCTTTTTTCCAATTTTAAGAATTCTGAGACCCCGTAACCCTTTATCTACTGACGGTACTTATAAATGCCAATAAAATAACTTGTAATAAAATTCATTTAATACATCGATTAGTAGTAATACAGTTTAGAATGAGTTATAGACGCATTACTTTATCTTGTTCCAAAAGCATTGTTGGTTACACAAAACAAAAATATTTTTAAAAGGGTGATTTCTTTTGCCTTTCCAACTTTTCAGCTTTCTTGGCGTTGAATTTTTCAATGCGGAAATATTTCTACATTTCTACTGTAAGACCACACTGTAAAAAAAATGGTAACGTTCCATGTAAAATCCAGGAACGTTTCGCTTTTTCTGAGGTTTTCAGAATAATTTAGCTCTTTCTTGTGAAATTCTGGTTTTCTTATCTGAAACGTTCCTGAACAAAAGTTGGAAACAGCAAAACGCTGCGGCCGCCATTTATTATTTTTTTGCTATAATCCGTTGCTCACGCGCGAGTGTCGAAAAAGAATTCCTTAAATGAATGTAAAAAAATCAATATGGAATGCAAATAAATCAATAGACGACATAATCCTTTACGTCTCTATTGTCAAGACAATTCAGATGAAAATACAATACCTCCGTGACATCGCTAAGAGATTATTTCTCGTACTTGTCTGTGGAATGTTTAAGGAGCAGACCGTGTAAAAAAAATACACCTATTATTTGGATCTCCATTAACCAGGGGACCATCAAACATGATTCTCACCGATTTTGATTAATTTAAAGTATGTTTTAGAGTTCTTATCTCTAATTATTCTTGTGAAAGGATTTCTTCAAATGGGACTTAGATTTTCAGAAATTAGATGCCGAGGTTTTTTAGCATACGTTTCAAATACCCATTAGTTGCAACTCTCAACGTGTCTTTCGTGGTGTGGACGCAGAAAGCTCGCACGCCACCCGTACGGCCCGAGTCCGATGCTACCTCTGGACTTTTTTTTTTCTTTTTTAATTAATTTTATATTTTAACACTTTATTACAATTTGATTTAAATTTGATATATATCTGACACTTTGAATTGCTGCAAATTTGATTTTTTTTTTATTTTCGGAAAAAATATACAATTACGTTTAGGTTTTTTTTTTTTTTTTTCATGAAAATTTATATGTATTTTATCTAACTTGTAAACTAACATAATTACTAATGAAAATCCAAAATATTTTATGTCTAGATTTTTTTTCTAATTATTATTTACATTTATATATTTTTATATTTTAAGCAAAGTTCAGAAACAATATATCATATATATATTTACTTTATTGAATTTTAACTGAAAATTTATTTTTTCGTGTAAATTATAAATAATAATTTTGATGTCAATTTCAAAATATTTTTTCATTCTAACAAATAATGATAATAAAGCGAAAATTGTCAACTGGAAATGTAAAAATCGTCTGCGGATCCCGCATGCTGTGAAATGTCAGTAATGTTTTGCTGTCAACAGAAATATTCCTGGTATTTCGCAGGAAACTTACTGGCATTTCTGTAGAAAGTTTCTAACATATACAGTAAAGTTCCAGTCATTTTCAAGAAATGTTTCTTGGAAATAATGGGCAACTCAGCTGCCCATTTTTTCCCAGGAACGTTGCGGAATTTTTTTTACAGTGCATTATATTTGTACATTTCCTAATTCTACAAAATACAAAGAAAAATATTTAAAATAAAAGATTTGACTGGGTTTATAAATATTGCATAGAATCCCTATAAATTCAAATTTAATTAATCCTTCTAAATCCTTCAATCCTTCTAAAATTTATTAAATGATTATGTAAATCTTCTAATGTAGTTTCAAAAATTCACGAAAAATGCTTTAGAAGATAAAATTTTCATAAATTCATAACGCAGTTCATAAAGGGTTAAGGGAAATCGCGTAATAACCGTCCGTGTATTAACTTGCTATTTCTACATTAGTCCAATGACTATTTTCAAGAGACCGGGGAAGATCCGCATATTAACCGTGAGCATCTTAAACGGATTCGACTGTGTTTTTAAGTATGTAAAATGTGGCTTTGAATTATTTCTTGAAAGGGAATTTGTTAATATTTCACTATTTTCCTTAACAGCTGTTGCACTCATACACTGTAAAAAAAAATCTGTAAAGTTACTAAAATATTTCTAGGAAACTGGGATTCCAGGAACTTTATATGTAACGGCAACAGCAAAAATTTCTGTAACAGCATCTGTTACAGGAATTTTTCTTGTTGCCGTTACATAAAAAGTTCCTGGAATCCCAGTTTCCTAGAAAAATTTTAGTAACTTTACAAATTTTTTTTTACAGTGTAATAATATTTCTACATATTTCTTTTAACACGGAACTTTAATATAATGTACATTCTTGCACAAAAATTTTCATATTAAACTTTTTATCTGTGATTTAAACTATGTATAATTTGTTTAAGTTAAGCAATATTTATTCTCTATAAATTTTTGCAGCTTGCTTTAAAATAACTTGGTTATGTAAAATAAAGCTAACGAAAAAGGTTTATTACAAAATCAAGTATTTATTTACTTTATTATTATTATTATTATTATTATTATTATTAATTAGTTCTTTCTTATACGTAATGTACAACTGGTGAAAAAACTTTTAAAATTTGCATTTAAAATAAATGCAATTTGCTAAATGGTACATACAATATACAGGTGATAAAAAAATTAAAATGAATTATAAATCTACGTTTCGAATCGCTTCTGCGATCGTCATCAGGATAAAACTATGTTAAACAAGTCTAAAATTTCAAAACCTGACGTACACGTCCGACAGCACAGAAGAATACTAGAATGGAGAGTACAAAAACGTCACACAATCACCATCGTTACCAAACGCAGAGTTAAACCCCTTCGTTAGAGGTTAACCCTCTAACGAAGGATTTTGTGCTCTCCGTTAGAGTATTCTTTTATGCTCTCAGACGTTTATGCCCTTTCTGAACTTTTAGACTCATTTAGGATCATTTTATACTGATGACGATCGCGGAAGCGATTCGAAATGTAGATTTTTAGTTCATTTTATTGTTTTTGTAATATCACCTATATGTTGTATGTACCATTTAGAAAATTGCGTTCTCTTTAAATACAAGGTTTTTAAGTATTTTTATGGTGCAGTTGTCCAATACATATTTATATAAAAATAAAAACTTTTTCTAAGAAAATACTACCAAACCATTCGAAATATCCTGACAGTATTCACACGCATTATTTCCATGATTTCACTAAATATGTTTTCTAAATTAGAAATTTAAAAAAAAAATCGAAGTAGCATGTAAACTGTCAGTTTATTAATATTTTAACTTACTGAAATATCAAAATCTGAAAAGAAATGGAAAATGAAAGTTTATTTTTCAAATAAAAAGCCGAACTCGAGATTTTATTCCCTAATATATGAATTTTTATCAACATGTATTTTAGAATGTTAATCTTATATTCTTGAAACAGTTCGCAAATAAATTAAATTTCTTCCATAATAAAAGAAAAGAAAAGAATTTTTCTGAAGTCAGGACTTATTCGAAATATAAATATGCTTTATTTTGTTCTTCTTTTTTCTTTCGCGGGAGGGGGTGGGGGGGGGGGGGGGGGATTTTGTTATGTAAATAGAATATCAGAGATAGTAATGAAAAATGAAAAGTCAGATTAAAGTTTTTTAATTAACCTTTTTATATGATATAATACTAATGATAGTTACATTTTTATAACATATCTAATTTGGATATCCTTAAATTATAATATGTTAATTTTTTTAATTGATTTTATTCTGAGCTGCGTAGTTATATCCTTTTCTGTTCAGAAGTAAGTTTTACTCAGGTTCATGTATAAAATTTTTATTCTGTATAAAGATAGGATATTTATAAAATAAAAATTTGAAATTTTTCATGATTGCCTTGACTTTTTTTATTGTTAATTTAAGACCCTCTGGGATATTCATTTTATTAATTTAATTAATTTATTTATCTATAGAAACTATTATGTACATTTATGTATTTATGTACATGCAGGCTTCGGTTATATATCGATATTTATTTTCCAAATGTCATGAAGTTTGATGTTTTCGATATTTTCATATATTTGATATTGATTTTCAAAATATTGTGCATGATATTTTTGAAATTTTAAGTCAAAACAAGTGTAAATGACAACAACTTTTGCTTTGGCAGTGGCTTTTTTAGCACCTCCCCCACTCCCCCATCTACCAAAAATAAAACTTCTCGAAACTTTACACTTTAAACTAAATTTTTAAATATAGAACTAATAATTATGTTGTGAGACAATATTTACTTAGAACAGCTATTGAAAGATAAACTGTCTAATTTAGAGAAGTTATTTATAGCTTCATTAGTCTTTGTTGGTTTTCGTTTTCTTAAGTTTAAACAGCGCAACAGCTTATATTTTTGTTAAATTTTTAGCTTTCAGTACATATATTTTAAATATTAATTTCAATATATATTTATATATATGTTCATTTCTAATTCATCTTTAGAACTTTACCAATTTATTCATACACTGTAAAAAAAAATCTGTAGGTCTACAGATGTAAAGTTACATGCTTACTAAACTTTCAACTGTAACTGTACGAAAAAAGCTGCAAATCTACAAAACTAGTTTTTGTAAAGCTACAAAAAACTGTAACTTTACAAATGAATCTGCTAAAATTTCAGTAATCTTACTAAACTTTTATTTGTAACCCTGGCTGCAGTTACATGAAAAGTTCTCGGAATCCCAGTTTCCAAAAAAATTCTTAGTAACCTTACAGATTTTTTTATTTTCGGCGCAAAAGTGTGTCTGTTACATGAAATTTTGTTGTTGCCGTTACATGAAAAGTTCTAGGAATCCCAGTTTCCTAGAAAAACTTTAGTAACTTCACAGATTTTTTTTTACAGTGTATATTTGTGATTTCAAATTTATTATATATATATATATATATATATATATATATATGAATTTACAAGCTCCTCTGATGATTCTGTGAGTCATTCATTGTTTCTTATTTTACATACTGGTTTCATATGTTCATTTCTAAATCATCTATAGAACTTTATTAATTTCTTCATATATGTTAATGTGTAGCGTATTTGAGTAGCTTAAAGATGTAGCAAAATTTTTTTCAAAAGAATAAAAATCATGGACATTCGTTAAGTAATAATAATTACTTAATTATTATTACTTAACTACTTATATTAATTATTGTGATTTCAAATTTATTATATATATATATATATATATATATATATATATATATATATATATATATATATATATATATATATATATATATATATATATATATATATAATATATATATATATAGCATGAAATTATCATGCGAAAACAATATGCGTTATACATGTAGAAATTTTTATCGAAATTGCTCTGTAAAATAATTAAGAAGCCCATCCAAATTACAGATCATTCCGCCATGAGTTTTGACTGTTGCTTAAACAAATTCCAACATTAGAGAGATTATTGCAGCTAGTAAACAAGAACTAAAAATCATGCGTAAGGCATAGATTGTGAAACTCCAACTCATTCAGAATACTATAAGAAAAACTTCGCAGTTTACTAAGGTGAAAGATGATGCCTATATGAAGAATTTGGAAAACGCATAATGCATTTGAAAATCCAATTTCTTCTATTACCTTGAATAGTCGGGAATATATACGATTTTTTTTGTGCAGCTCTGTATATACAGGGGAGGGTAGTACACAGTGAGACGAAAATTATTATTACTTAACGAATGTCCATGATTTTTATTCTTTTGAAAAAAATTTTGCTACATCTTTAAGCTACACAAATACATTAACATATAATTGGTTTTTAAAAAGTTATTTATAAAAGCACAGAAGTAGCATAAAGCAGTATCGAAAATTGTCTCACTGTGTACCACAAGTGGTACACAGTGAGACAATGTATATATTTTCATAAATCATACATTTTTACACTCTATCAATAATTTTCTGCAGTTTATGACTTCTAATTCATATTTCTAGATTTTAAAAAGCTTAAAAATATTATCCTCGGGTAGACAATGGCAGACATCGGGCTACCTTCATGCAAATTTTCAGCCTCTTACGTTTAGTAGATTTCACTAGACATCGCACGCTGCCGCACACACACAGATAGAGAGAGACACGGAAACCTTCTTTTATTAATAAATAACTTTTTTTACATCAGAACCGCTTAGTAGATACACAATGTGGCACGTCTCACTGTGTACCACAACTGAGTGTTTCACTGTGTACTTTCGTTACGTTGTAACAAAATAGATGCCACATCTGTTACATCAATTTCATCGCTTTAAAAAGTTTATGTCGTTTTGTCAAAATGTTCTATTATTAGATATAGCTAGGTTTGGTTAAGTAATTATGTGTCATATTGAAGGAAATAACCTCTAAAATAGACGTTTACTTTAACCACTATAAAATAAAGAATTATTTACTATTTTGTCGGACGAGTAACTGAAGTGCCGAAACTACATCCACGTGTTTCATAAGATGAGGTGGTCCAGTGCGTGTTCCAGCTAGGAGAAAAAGTCGTAACTATATGTCAAAATGGCTGCTGTCTCACTGTGTACTCCCCTACCCTATATGTTCTATAGATATGTTCGTATACTACATAACATGATAAAAGTTAGTTCAGTTAAACGCATAGCACTGTTGAAAATTCCCATTCAGCAATTTCCGCCAACAAATGGATGTTGCTGAAAACTTTTGTTCAGCCCCAGGGGCGGACTGGCGTAGTTTGGCCCACCCCGCTAGACTTAGGCATTGGCCCACTTAGCAACAATCCCATTGTTACAATGGCCCTTTGCTCTAACTCGGGGTGGGGGGGCGGAGGTTAACTTGCTTAATTTTGATTTATTTTTTGAATATGTAAACTTTAAAGAATTAAAAGGTATACACATAATAAATAAAAACGTTTTAAATTTCTAATGGGAATTCTGTTGAGATATTTGTATTCTTTGTATAAAAAAAAATTGTTTCGTCCAGATGTGGATCAATTGCGCTGCCAGCATCTGCCAAAAATATCGTTAGAATAATGATGGCTACTTGTAAAGGGGCTCCAAATGCGAATCGATCACAGCTTACCCTAACCTATGCACATTGACAACACCTAGGAACATCCATCCTTCACCCGAAATTTGAACCCAGGACCCTTTGCATGGAAGGCTAACATGCTAACCACTATGCCGTCAATAAAACCTTAGACTTGTCTGTACACGATATTATAAATTTTATACTAGAAAGTGTCAGCATTGACCAGAAAGAGTTAGTTCTATTAAAATTTACACGCATACATTGATTAATTTGTCATTTGAAATATCATTGTATTCATTTGTGCATTTTATTTTGTTATTTGAAATTATCAACATATATACATTTTGTACATTGATTAATGTTTATTTAAAATATCAATAAAGTACCTGAAAATTGAATCATTTGATTTATACCCTCACTACTAATTAATTAGAATGTCAGAGTCAGATAGCTGGACATTTCTTTTGAATTTGAGGAAACTCTCTCTATTATATTAAAACAATCATAATCAAAAGATCATTCAACACTGAATCGAATAAAATCTTCTAACGGTTCTTGTCCTAGAGATAAACACAAGCAGTTCTTTATAATTTTAAGCCTTGAAAACACTCATTCACAAGACACTTGAGGGCATGATAAAATTAATATGTATTTATAGACTATGTACAATGTGGATAAATATGATCATACGCATTCAACTTGCACAATAATTCTAATACGCAAGCTAAGAATTTTTTACATTTTTTATTAACTTTGCAGCGATTTTCATCATCTTTAAGGAGTTCTTCTGAATTGCTCGTTTCTTTTCTGTACACTGCTGAAAATTTTCTACATCGAGATTGTTGCTGCAATAGTGACTGATTATAATCAGCATAGTGCAGGGAAAATTGCAGCAACTTTTTTCAGACGAAGTTGTGGTCGGGAGGGTCTTACTTTTAGAGGTTTATGCCACTTGTTTGTGGATTGCAGTTAAATTCCCCTATCGGCAGGGCTGTAATCTAAAACTTTTTTGTAGGCTGGCCTGTTCGATTGAACCTGACACAGTCTTTGTTTTACTTTCGCCAAGTCAAACAGAGTACTAAGAGCTTCTTCAACAAATTCATTAAAAAATTTAACCTCACTGAAGCGGCAAGGATCGAACCAGGCAATGTCTTTCATGAGCAAGTCATTTCCAGTAAATCGCGTACTCAACTGCTGAATATCTGTGTCTAAGATGATATTATAAACATTTACCTTAAATATTTCTGATGGTGATCTGATAATACTTCTTGCCTCATTGTGATAATATTCACCACATAGACGTTTCGATAAAGATATTCTCATTTCCAGTGGGAAACTCAATTTCAATGGTTATTCCTTTTCTATTAGTTGTTTCTGAAGGTTCTAAAGATCTATTTTGTGTAGCAGATTGGTTTTCAGGGTTCGGATTTTGTTAGTAGCAGTTACGTAGCCAGGTCACTTATCTGCAGATACTTCGATGTGGGCGTAAATATATTGGATAGGTTGCTTAAAATGGTTGCTATTAATATATACTAAAACTCGCACCAATTATCAATTAGTGACATGTGATGGGAAATTGTCATTTCGGTGATAACCTGTAGTCACTTAAGCAATGTTGAAAACTTATGTTGATCATTAAAAGGTTTTGAAGACTTCTCAAACATGCTATTAAGTAGTCGATCCTTACTCCACCGCCTAGTAGCGTTTTCTTTTTGTAATCGGCGAAGAGGTTTATTTCCACGTACAAGCTGATTATTCACTGAAGTCCATACTTTCATTCGCTTATATCCTCTGAGCTAAACACGGTTGTAGCTTGCATTGAGTCCAAGAAGTCCGTTGTCAATTAGCAACATTCTTTTGCATCTTTTAGGACAAAATTTAGCATATCACTGCACATGCTGTATATTTGGATTGTCCTTTTTAGGTTGTGACAGTAAACCTTTATATCTCCCACTCATATTTGCTGTACCATTGAAAGAAGTGCCAATTATTTGTGAAGAAGGGAGTTTAAACTTTTTAAGTTCTTCTTTTACTTGGGAATAGAGAGTTTCCCCTGTTGTTTTGGGAGCATCAACCAATTTTTAAAGCTAACCTTCCCTTTACCATGCTGCGTGAATACAACGAATATAACTTGCCAACTGCGCCGTTACCGATATATCTTGTGTGAAATCTACTTCAATATTGAATAAAACTGACTGTTTTACTTCATTGGCAATATTTATTTGGATCTGAATGGAGAGATGACCAATTAACTTACTTATAAATGACTTGGACAGTAATGAAATCAACAAACTTCTTCCATGCCAATTAGGATTTTCATTTTTTTCTTCTATCTGCTCTATTCTAGTCTTCTTCATACTCTCTGAAGATCTTCTTTCTTGGCTTCTCTTGATAGCCTTGCTAAACCACGAGCTAAACCACGATAACCGTGCGAAATTTCAATATATTTACATAGCAGTGTTACCAATTCTAAAAAATTACCGTGCTTAACGTCACTATTATTCAAGTCAGCCGGGGCCTCCTCTCATTTTTCTCTATAAGCTAATCCTTGCTTTCCAAGATCATTAATCTGTAGATCATCCCTATATATGTAAGCTAATCCTTGTCTATCTTTTGTTACTACGCAAATGTCCGCAGGCAAACCATCCCATCGAACAACTTCCCACCTTTCATTCACTATATTCCTCACTCGCAAGAAAAGTGGCACATCTTGGCAAAAGTAAATTTCACAGGAGAGGCAAAAGAAAATTTACATGATTTTACTGTAAAAAGATAATATAGCCTTTGATGGATTTATAACCCTCTCAGATATTGACAGTAAATTCTTTTCGAAACATTAAACAAGCAATAATTTTCAAGGACACAAAAACATTATGATACTTAAATAAACTGATTTAGTAGCAATAAATCATTGCGTAATCAACTCTCTCTTTATATCTTCCTAAATTAGGCTATTCAGAATAAACAATAACATTAATAAGTGAAATATGTTTGTATATCAGCCCACGCATGATGCAAGAGTTTCACGTCATCGAACTGTAAAAGACTAAAATAAATATTCTTATTATTAATTTAGTTGTTCTATAAATTTCGATCAGCAAAGATGTAATAAAAAATTGTTGCTGCAAAAAGCAGCAGTATGTAAAAATATAACTTAAAATGTAAATTTAAAGTGTTAATAATATAACAGTTAATCAGCAAAGAAAATGTCTCAGAAGTGCATTGAATTTAAATAAGATAAAACACTAAACTTCCACCTTTTTTTTTTTTCTCAACACTTTAGCAAAGCGGGATAACAGGTGTTCCTGACAAATGGATACGCGGTACCTGATTTAAATGCGGACCATCCTTCATACGAGGAATTGCTGAGCAACAACATAAAGGTAAGAAAATACCTATATCATTATATTTAGTTGATTTATTTTGCAAGGCCAGAATTAGTGATTTATTTTATTTATCTGAATATCAGCGAGCGTGTAACTGCGCAAAGTAGAGGTGGCTTTTTTTTGCCTACAGCCTTTAGCTCTGCATGCAGGAGTAAAAGTGTAAAAGCCTTAAGAATAAAGACATAAATGAAGTTTGGAAGTTTGAATAATTTTACCTCCCCACACAACCCACCACCGACGCTTCTGTGGTCACGAATGGACATAGAGCGTAATAAAGCGATTTTCCGTATAACTACACTTATGAAACTTTTTCTGTATCAAGACGCACCTATGACAGATCTATCTGTGGAATAAAACGCAAAATGAATTTTTGCGCGAAGTGTCACTTTTCTTGTGGGTGAGCGATATGTGCTTTTTACTTTATCCCCTATCTCTCGATTTCTATACAAAATGAGTAATTTGGACAGGATCTTCCAAAGATTTCAGATGGGAGAGAGAAAAGAGAAATCAGACTAACCTGATCAAAGGAAAAAAACACGCTTCACGAAAAAGAAATATTAAAAATGAGTTTTTTTTTTGTTGTTGTTGTTGTTTAGTTTTATTGAAAAGAAACAAAACTCAAACAATTTATTATTTTTTGGCCCACTACACCCGTTTGGCCCACGCCGCGATCGAGGGGTAGCGGGGTGGGCCAGTCCGCCCCTGTTCAGCCCTGTATATGATCTATAGATTTTATACATAACAAGTAATATTTAAAAAATAATTTAATTTGAAAATGCATACCTTGAAAACGCACTTCTAGCAAATTTTTGTTCGTAGGCTTCAATAGTTCAATTATTGTTCTTTTTCTCCTGTAGTCACATTCTTTTGAGTGTCCCTGTAAAAGAACGACAAATTCCATGTTCATCACGTTCTATAGTAAGACACTTGTAGAACACTTCAGTGATATATAACCATTTCAATATGTTTAAATGTACACTATTAAAAAAATCTGTAAAGTTACTAAAGTTTTTCTAGGAAACTGGGATTCGTAGAACTTTTTATGTAACGGCAACAATAAAAATTCATGTAACAGATACACTTTTGCACCAAAAATCAAAAAATCTGTAAGGTAACTAAGATTTTTTTAGAAAACTGGGATGCCTAGAACTTTTCATGTAACTGCAACCAAGGTTACAGATAAAATTTTAGTAAGATTACTATCATTTTAGCAGATTCATTTGTAAAGCTACAGATTTCTGTAGCTTTACAAAAACTAGTTTTGTAGATTTACAGCTTTTTTTTTTGTATAGTTATAGATGAAAGTTTAGTAAGCATGTACCTTTAAATCTATAGAACTACATTTTTTTTTTTTTTTACAGTGTAATATCATTAAAATACACCCCAAACGATTTTTTCCCATAGGCCATAATGTAACGGAATTTTTTTGAGTGTCTCTATAAATGAACCGTAAATGCTACACACTTCCTTTTCAATACCGAACATGCCATAGTGCTACCCAATAACATATATCCATTTCATGGCAATCGGACTGTATTTACGCGCGTTAGAACACGGACTGACAGACAGACAAACCAAATTCATAAACCCTTTTCAACTATGTTGGTAAAAATAGTTTAATATTAGGTGTTCAAAGCTTTATATCTGCAAAATTCCTAAACTATTTTATCGAATGAACTTTCCATTAGTTATCCAAAAATAGACTTTATTCATTGATCCTATATTGATTGATGTCTATATTAGACGTTTATACTGAAAATTTTAAAATTTATTACAATTTCAATACGGAGACAGTTCCTTAAGCTTATTTGTTTAACAAAAATTTAAAATAGATATGATTTAAATTGAAAAGCTATATTCTTTTTTCTATGCGGCAGTTCATTTATTAAAATATATAAGGTAATCTTTCTTTCTTTTTTTTTCCTTAGACAGTGAATATGCATTTTAAAACAGTATAATTTGGTTGTTACTCCCACAATTTGGTTTAGTTCGGTATAAATATCGCCAAACCGAACCTAACACTCCTAAATCAAGTAATACACATTTATTATTATTGTTGATATTCACATATTTTTAGAATGGAGAAGCTTAAATTTTGCTCTTACATACCCTTTTAAAATATCGCACTAAATATTTCTTTCTTCGAAATTTTAAAATATGTAACTACTATAAAAATATTTAGTTTATTAATATTTTAATTTTCTAAAATATTAAAATCTGAAAATAAATAAATAATGAAAGCACATTTTTCCTAATAAAAAACAGAAATCTAGATTTTTTGTGGTTTTATTCCATAATATATGAATTTTCATTGCCGAGTTTCTGAGAATGTTAATCTTACATGCTTATAACCATTCGCAAAAAAGATTAAATTTCTCTCATAATAAAAAAAGAGTTATTTTCTGAAGGCAGAGCATATCATTCAAAAGATAAGTATATTGTAAATTCTGTTTTCGTTAGTGATTTTATAATATAAGTAGAATATGAAACTGGTTAACGAAAAGTGAAAAATCAGAAAAAGTTTTTAAATTAGTCTTCTGAATATGATTTTAAAATGTTTCAATACCCTTTGCATGGGTATTTTACATTTTATATTTTTAAAATTTACTGTCTGTGGATATTTTAAAGTGATGCATTTACATTTTTAAGAACTCTATTTTAAAGTATTGTGACGAATTCTTCTTTTAATCAAAAGTAAATTTAACTAAATTTTCCAAATATGTTTTACCATAGGTTATAGAAAAATTTCTTTTCTATATTAGGATCTAATTTTAAAAAGCTGCCATATTTGAACGTTTTGGAATATATATTATACGTTGAATATCAAGTCATCATAGATGAAGGTGAAAACGCCACATAAAAGTTTCCCAAATTAAAGGAGCCTTACGATGAAAGGGTATTAAAGATAAATATGATCAAAACTGAAAAACTTAACAATAAGCCTCAATAGAAATGCAATATTCAATGATATAAATATAAAAACTGTTGAGATATTCAAATACATTGAATCTCTCATTCATCAGGATTCACGTAAAATTTTGGCGAATGCCATATTTTAAACTTTTGCATTATACATTATTCGCGGAAAATCAAGTCATCAAAGCTGAAGATGAAGACGACACATACATTTTTACCAAATTAAAGGAGCCTTTTTCGATGAAAGAGTATTAAAGATGAATATGAGCAAATTCGAAGAACCTAACAAAGAGTTTAAATAAAGCTACAATATTCAAAATAATATAAATATAAAAACTGTTGTGCAATTAAAATGCCTTGGATCTCCCATTCATCATGACAGATAGAATATTTGTATGGATGCCATATTTTAAACTTTTGTGTTATACATTATTCGCGGAAAATCAATTCATCAATGCTGAAAATGAAGACAACACATAAATTTTTCCCAAATTAAAGGAGCCTTTTACAGTGAAAGGGTATTAAAGATAAATATGAGCAAATTCGAAGAACCTAAAAAAAGAGTTTAAATACAACTACAATAATCAAAATGATATAAATATAAAAACTGTTGCGCAATTAAAAGGCCTTGGATCTCTCATTCACCAGGATAGATAGAAAATATGTATCGATGCCATATTTTAAACTTTTGCATTATACGTTATTCGCGGAAGATCAAGTCATCAATGCTGAAGAGAAAGACCACACATAATTTTCTCCCAAATTAAAGGAGCCTTTTTCGATGAAAGGGGTATTAAAGATAAATATGAGCAAATTCGAAAAACCTAACAAAAAGTTTAAATAAAGCTACAATATTCACAATGATATAAATGTAATAACTGTAGTGCAATTAAAAATCCTCTGAATCGCTCGTTCATCAGGATGGATGGAAAATTTTTATGTATGTCATATTTTAAACTTTCGAATATACATTATTCGCGGAAGATCAAGTCATCAATGCTGAAGAAGAAGATGCCACATAAATGTTTCCCAAATTAAAGGAGCCTTTTACGATTAAAGGGTGTTAAAGATAAATATGAGCAAATTTGAAGAACATAACAAAGAGTTTAAATAAAGCTACAATATTCAAAATGATATAAATGTAAAAATTAAAAGGCCTTGTATGTCTCATTCATCAGAACAGATGGAAAATTTTTATGGATGTCATATTTTAAACTTTAGCATTATACATTATTCGCGGAAGATCGAGTCATCATAACTGAAGATTAATATGCTACGTAAGTAAATAAGTGCGAGTAATAAGTCAAAATTACATCCATTTCTAACCATATCATAATATTAAAATATTTATTTGCTTAAAAGACGTTATAAAAACACATCAAAAGTAAATTAAAAACTCTTTATTTACATGTTTCAACTCATTTTCTGAGTCGTCGTCAGAATGTATAATAGAAAATTACAAATGCATAATGAAAAATGGAAAAAATCATCGAAAATAAACAAGTAATCATGTAACGCGCCCTATATTTTCGCGATTGCTCGTGTTCCCTCTATGTCGCGATGCCGTAATTTATCCAACCATTCAACCCATAAATTCGAGATACGAAAAGATAATGTATCGTTACAAACTCCTGAACCACTTAAATAAATTTCAATGGACTTTCTTATGAATAATTGTAAATAAAAATTAGACCTGTGGATGATTTTACTCTCGTTAAAAAGTATGTTAATGTTCTCTATTTGATTTAGCCGGGATAAAGCAGTATTACCTCTATTGTATTTTATGTCCGCAATATGGTGTTTACATCAGGTATAACCAACGAAAATTCAATATCAGATGTAAAGAACATATTGCTGACATAAAATACAATAGAGGTAATGCTGCTTTATCCCTGCTAAATCAAATAGAAAACATTAACATACTTTTTAACGAGAGTAAAATCATCTACAGGTCTATTTTTTATTTACAATTATTCATAAGAGAGTCCATTGAAATTTATTTAAGAGGTTCAGGAGTTTGTAACGATACATTATCTTTTCGTATCCCGAATTTATGGGTTGAATTGTTGGATAAATTACGGCATCGCGACATAGAGGGAACACGAGCAATCGCGAAAATATAAGGCGCGTTACATGATTACTTGCTTATTTTCAATGATTTTTTCCATTTTTCATTATGCATTTGTAATTTTCTATTATACATTCTGACGACAGCTCAGAAAATGAGTTGAAACATGTAAATAAAGAGTTTTTAATTTACTTTTGATGTGTTTTTATAACGTCTTTTAAGCAAATAAATATTTTAATATTATGATATGCTACGTAGGTGTTTTGAAAATTAAAGAAGCCTCGCGATGAAGAGGTATCAAAAGATAAATATGAGAAAATTCGAAGGCATTAAAAAGAATTTAAATGAAAATACAATACTCAAAATGATATAAATATAAAAACTGTTAAAGCGTTCAAATAGCTTGGATCTCTCGATCGTCCGGATGTATGAAAAGCTTTATAGCTACTAAAGGGTTAAGTTTAGGGATACATTCAGTGTAAAAAGTACAAGGAATTGTTAAGTAAAACACAAAAATGTAATTTATGCGCAAAATTTATTTTCTTATCTTCAAAATATGTCCTATAGAGTCCAATACAATACAATTGCACCGCGTTTGACCCAATCATCAATAAGTTTTAGTAGATTTTAAGTATGGCCTCCAGCTCCCTCCGTGAATTTTCTTTGTCTTTAGCCTCGATTGACTCGAAACAACTTTCTCGAATTGTAATTTTAGCTTCAGGTACAGGGAAAAGTCTGATGGGACCATATCAGGCGAGTAGCACGTTTGATTGATGATATTGATTGCGTTTTTAGCTCAAAATTCTTCCACAGCGATAACTTTGTGTGATGATACATTATCGTGGCGCAAAATCCACAAGCAATTTTGGTGATTTTTAAGATGTTCTGCACACGAAATTTAAGCAGTCTTTAACTAATTTTTTAATTGTAAAAAAATCGCAGAGCACTTAAAAGTAATCACTAAGAAAGAGCTGCTATAAGCACACTAAGTCACAACTGGCGTTCAAAATCCGCTTTGAAACTCGGTATAGTGGTAAACGCTTTAAGCAAAAAAAAAAAAAAAAAAAAAATCCCTCCCGGCTCGGCCTACAGGCGCAGGTAGATTTCGAAGTTAAGTACTAATTTCACCAACAAAAACTAAATTATGTTTAGAGATAAACCCACTTTAACAATTTTATCCGGCCGCTTTTGACGAGTTTTTAATTTAATTTTTATATAAGAGCTTGTTTTATCAGAATCATGTTAAGGCAGTATTCAAAAAATATTTTTCCATGCTCAGCAACTCGAAATTTTATGACACATTTTCAGATACATTTTTAAACGGAAAAACGTAATTACTTACGTGATTTTTTAAGAGATTTATAAACAACCAATGTTTTTATTTTTCATTCAATTAATTAGAACTTAATTTATCAACAATTATTTTCAGAGTAGGACTATATTTTTCGTTTCCAACGCAAGCGCTTCGAGAAATTTGGTTCAAAATGCCCACTTTGACATCATTTTTTTAAAATATATACTGCCTCTATCGAAAAATCGACCATTACGGCACATTATATAGTTTCTGAATAAGAGAACCTACCAGATGGATGCGTTTGAAAGCAAAAATGAATTTAAGAATGAGTCAAAAAATAAGCAGTTAGAATTTGACTATATCCTTAATACGATATTTTTTTTCTTCACCCTCTATGTATTTTTACTTTCTTCTATCTTTACAAGAAGAAAGTATTGGTTTCATGAAAATTTTCGAATTCCAGTTTTCGACGGATTTACACGTTTTATGAGTCAGAGATTCCAAAAAACATGTTTTTACAAAATGTCTGTCTGTGAGTCTGTCTTTCTGTCTGTCTGCCTGTCTGTCTGTCTGTCTGTCTGTCCGTCTGTCTGTCTGTCTGTCCGTCTGTCTGTCTGTATGTGACACAAATTTTGTGGGCGCTCTATCTCAAGAACTAATGCACGAAATTTCACAAAACTTCATATTTAGTTAGACCTTGATATAAACTGGAACTGATTAGTTTTTGGTGAAAATCGCCCAACAGGTGGCGCTGCTATGCGGCATTTTTAACGATTTCTGCAATAGCTGTATCTCAAGAACTACTGCACGGATTTTCATAAAACTTCAGATTCAGTTAGTCCAGGATATAGTTTGGTGCTGATTACTTTTTTGTGAAAATCGCCCAACAGGTGGCGCTGATATGCTGCATTGTTCATGATTATCGCAATAGCTCTAACTCAAGAAAAAATGCACGAATTTTCATCAAACTTCAGATTCAGTTAGTCCCTGATATAAATTAGTGCTGCTTAAGTTTTGGTTCAAATGGCCCAACAGGTGGCGCTGCTGTGCTGCATTTTTCACGATTTCCACAAGAGGTGTATCTCAAGAACTATTGCACGGATTTTCATCAAACTTCAGATTTAGTTAGTCCTTGACATGAATTGATGTATAAATTAGTGCTGTTTAATTTTTGGTGTAAATCGCTCAACAGGTGGCGCTGCTGCGCTGCATTTTTCACGATTTCCACAATAGCTTTATCTCAAGAACTAATGCTTGGATTTTCAACAAACTTCAGATTCAGGTATACATTGATATCGTTTAGTGCTGTTTACTTTTGGTGTATATCGCTCAACAGGTGGTGCTGCTATGCTATATTTTTTTCAGAATTTCCGCTATAGCTCTATCTCAAGAACTAATGCACGAATTTTCATCCAACTTCAAATTCAGATACACTTTGATATGAATTGGTGCTAAATCGTTGTCATTTCTTGTACTATTTAAATGATTTAATTGACGTGATTTATATAGAAGAAAGTTTTGTGATGGCCACAACATACTAGTTTTTAATTTGTTTTTGCTCTAAGAATTTATCCTACCAAAAACTTGTCAATATAAAAGTTGTAGATAATATTAAGAAGATATATGATAAATTCATGGGGATTTGATATCTTGATAATTGACGAAGTTATAGATTTTTTTCCTTCTTCAATTCCCCCTTTTTGTTTTCGTATTTATTTTTTTTTTGCGGTAAGAATTGGTCCTATCAAAAACTTGTCAATATAAAAGTTGTAGATAATATTAAGACAATTTATAATAAATTTAATTGCACTTGACATCTTGCGATCTGGCGAAGTTATGAATTTTTTTCTCCCCAAAACCCTATTTTTTCCCCTTCAGCCCATTTTTAGTTTTATCAAAAATCTGTCGTACATAAATTTTTGGCTCCTTTTTTAGAAGTAATAATAAATTTAAACTGGGTCGATATGCATTATAATTAAGAAGATATGGGGTTTTTTCGTTTTTCACAAAACCCCTCCCTATTTCCACCCCCTTGGTCCGATTTCACCCATTAACGAACTTGACCGAGATTTTTTGCCCCTTGATTTTATGTATCAGTTTGGAAAAGATTTGTGTAGAATTATGGAAGTTATCGTGTCCATAAAAAAGTGATATATATATAGAGAGAGATAAATAGATACACACACACACATATATATATATATATATGTATATAAAGTTTTTACTGGCGGTGGTTTTGGGTTCTAGGGGTCATTATCGGTGTTGATCTGAAAAAAAAAAATTCCGAATTTCAAACATAGGAGAGATCCCAACAGGTAGTATTTCATACGAAATCTACCTAAAAAATTGCCATTTGTTAAGTAATAGTAATTTTCGTCTCACTGTGTACTACCCTCCCCTACACAGTACAAAAAAAGATGTAAATCTTCAAAACTAATTTTTGTAAAGCTACAGAAATCTGTAGCTTTACAAAAGAATCTACTAAAATTACAGTAATCTTACAAAAATTTTATCAGTAACGCGGGTTGCAGTTACATAAATGTCTAGGAATCCCAGCTTCCTAAAAGAATTTAGTAAACTTACAGATTTTTTGATTTACGGTATAAAAGTGGGTCTGTTACAGGAATTTTAGTTGTTGCCTTTACATAAAAAGTTCTAGAAATCCCAGTTTCCTAGAAAAATTTTAGTAACTTTACAGATTTTTTTTTTACAGTGTAAAGTAATATTTGCCGTATTTAATGAAAAAAAAAATCTAACTTCAGATATAGCGACCAGTACTTTACAAAATTTCTGGTACTGAAATACTTAAAATCCCCTGAATCCCTTGATACGTACGAACCCTGGAAGTCTTTGATGTGGAGCAGTAATATTCTCCTCAAAATTAAACGACTAATCTACAGTGCAATCGTGCAAAGTATTATGTTGTGCGTTTCTGAGACATAGATGTTAGGTATCGCCTATCTAAAAAAATGACTCCTTTCTACTGAAATCGACTTTTGGCGGAGAGCAGAGATAAAATCACTGTTAGAAAAAATTAGAAATACAAGACTATCATAGAGGTAAAAAATTGTGTCTCACAAAAGATACAACATAATTGACGTAAATGGTGCGGGAATGCTTGAATTATAAGTGAAGAGTGCCTTCCAAAAATATTTACGAACTGGATCATGGCAGGTAGACGAAAATAGGGGAGACTGAGGCATCAAATAATGTTTAACAGAGCCAGATTGCCTAGAAATAGTATATTCGATGGAAGAGAGCAGTTCAGGCATGTCAACTTTAGAAGTACCAATGGAGAAGTTAAGACCGTAATTTAACAGTTGAAATTCGTCTCTCTTGAAAACTTTCGATGAAAGATTCAATACTCAGGGGTAATTAATCAGAAGACTTAGGTGATCCTGCCTGAAAGAGATTAGGTGATCTTGGCTTTAGAGCCTGAATCCGCTCTGGAAAAAGCTTATCAAACTTGAGATTGTGTTTTTTCATAAGTATATTTTTTAAAGAACTATTAACTTTTGACAGATGTGAAAGTGCATTTAAACATATTGTTAACATATTCCAAAACATTTTCATTGGATGTTTAAACTATTTTCATAAATTTTTTGTGAGGTAAGATTGCATATCTTAAGCAATAATTCTCATTTTTTCAGTGCATGATATAAGAATCTTTATTTTTAATTGTCAATTAAACAAAAGTAAAACAAGATTAGGTATATTATTGTTGTACAGTCGTCAAAACAAAACACCCCAATATGTTTAATTTCCAAATTCTCACAGAAATAAAAATGCAAATAGCCAATTGGCTGGAAATTATGACTTTTTTTAAATTGCGTTTAAATAGATTGTAAGCTTAGGGGAAGTTTTCATACTGAAATTGATCTAAACTCTAAATTTTCAGTACGAACACCTAACTTCGACATCATATTTGGGTTTTTTGGTAAATTTTACCTTAGGATACCAAACGGGCAGTCATTCGATGAAGTAGTTTAGGAATTATGAAGGTTAAATTCTGGAAGTGTTGTTGTTAAGGGGCCACTGCACTGAAACTCCACGATCGGAAAATCCCATGTTAAACAATAGGAAAATATTGAAGCGCGATTACTCATTACCAAATATAATTATTAAAATATCGTTTTCACCATCAGAAAGTAGACGTCAGGTGCCGATGATGTGCGTTTTTAAAAACTGTCTACGTAAATTTTAAGTATTTTTAAGAAGATGCGAAAATTTATTCGAATGGAATTTTCAAAGTTTATACTGATTTTTTATGTACTTAAAATTTACTGAGATAATTTTTAAAAACGCACATCATCGGTATCTGACGTCTACTTTCTGACTGGTAATTAGCAGGGATATTAACCCTTAAAGACACGGATGATTTAGACATACATATGACAGGGGCGGCGTACTCTATGTACCATCAGTTCTTAAAGTCCATATAAAAACGTTTAATGATATATTTGTGTAATGCAATGCCCAGTAGCAGTATGAAAGCAATAAACGTCAAATTGTTAAAAACAGCCTAATTTAATTAGAACTAATCACATAAATACTATGGTATTCGCGACTAGTTTGCATTGAGTGGCTCAATAAGCCTCTTGTGTCTTTAAAAGTTAATTAAAAACCTATCTGGAAAAACGGACGACGGCGGCGTTGCAACTTTGCGGCCTCCTTTCGAAGTGCGCTTATCACAATGCCAAGTTTAAACTTTGAACAAGGATTTTGTTTTAGCTACACTGTAAAAAAGAAAAGATTATATTACTACGCTGAATTTAGTTTTATGAAATGCCATATAAGGTTTAAATATGCACAACTTTTCTTGTCAGTAGCGAATTAAGTTCATCATAAACAGATTAGGATAACATTAAAAAAAGAGTTATACAGAATAGCAATATTTGATATTATGTAAGCTTCATATCTCTTTGAACTTTTATAGTACATCCATTCATACTTTTCTAATATATACAGTTATATTCAACCCTACGTTCTATAGTTTATTATTATAGTGTAATTATTCTTTTAAAAACGTTTTTCTTTTTAATAATACGGTTAATAATTCATATATTTATTGTATGGAACCCTCTGAATGCGAGTAATAGTAGCACTTGACCGTTCATTATTAGTCTTTAAATAGTTGCCCTCTGATAACGCTCTTTGATGACAAAATTGTTATTTTAGATTTTTTTTTTCTTTATATATACTAATCAAATATTCTGAAGTTCTGGAATAAACAAAATCGATTTCTTTGGAAAAAAAGTATTAGAGCAGGTTTTATAAACAAAGTTTTATCCGAATAACTGTGTTACAAACACAAACTCTGTACTCGTATGCGCCCATTTTCAAAATATATTTAATCAAATATCCTTTGTAAGAAAACTTAATGAAATGTTGTAAAAAAGTTTCCTGCCTTGATCTTTTGTATCAGAATAAAGAACAACAACAAAAATGAAAAATTTTGAATATTAAAAATATGGGGATTCTAAAATAAAGCAAAACTCTATTAAAATAGGTTATTAAACTGTTTTAGCACATTTTTTATAGTATTCAATGCAATTTTATTAAGGGGTTTTTTTTTCTGTTTTCTCTTCTTCGTCGAATACTTTAATACATTTGCTGTTATTAGCATTTATATAGTTGGATTACAGAAAGAAATATTTTATAGAATTATACTGTAAGCACACAGTGAGAAATTTGCAATCTAAATTCGCTAAGTTATATTAAAAATTATGCGAATTTTTAAAAGAGATTTGTAAACAAATTTTAACCAACTTTTAATTATTTGAATTTGTGGCCTTTTTTGATTAAATTTAAATTTGAATCACTTTTTACTAATTTTTAAAACTCAATTTGAGAGAGAGAAAAAATAAAAGTTATCATTTTTTAAACAAGTGTATAGTTTAAGTTTCATTAAAAAGTATATATGAATTTAAAAGAGAGATGCATAAATAAGTTTTAAGCAACACTAAAAGTTTCTGACATTCAAAATCTTGCTTAAATCTTTATTATAAAGTAAAAACATCTTCGTGAGTAACGTTGACGTCATATTGACGGTGGCAACACCTGACCAATATATGTTTTTTTCTTTTACTGCATTTTTTTTACTTCTGATCATCACACAATTTAAATTTTTACACCGTTAATTAGGAAAAGCAATTTTCTTCCAAATGCAAATTGTTTCAAAACTGTATCCTGATTTTCTATGGTGTTTAAAATAATTTTCAAGCCTGATTTTTTTTATATATATCTGTTGCGTGCAGCCCGATTATGAAAGATTATCCCGTTTACACTTAAATAAATATAAATAGTTAATCATCTGTTACTGGCTTATATTCCATAACGAAATTAAAATTTCAACAATAAATAAGTTAAATAATGTAAATAAAACACAAATTTAACAAACATGTAATCGAACTATGCGATTAAAATATTGAAATTATCAGAATCAAAAAGGCTTCTGTATGTAGCGAAACCTTTGGTAATTTTTTTCGGCTATTAACCCCTGGAATTTTTTCGACTAATTAACCCCGATACGCAGCTAATAGAAAATTATCGCTTTTAATACATTTTTAAAACTTTATTTGAATACATAATTGGTATATTTCACACACACACACACACATATATATATATATATATATATATATTTGGAGAGGCTGTTAGTGGGCAATCTAAAACATATATATAATAAATGTGAAAATGTGTCAGTTTCGTAGCAACAACTGGAGATGCTCTAGTTAGCATGAAAACGTTTTTTCATTGGCGAATGAACTACAAGACATATGCACAGATTCGACATATTTCTATGATGTCCAGCCAACTAATTTTTTATATATAAAATATTTTTAAAAATTTAAAAGACAAACTAACCTATTTTATTGATAGTAAAGATTTTAAATATTTGAAAAGCAGATTAATTGGGGTTTTTTAGACTTACATTTATGAATACAGAGGGGCCGAGTATATTTGCCGAGTGGAGAGAATATATGTAATAATGTCTGATAAGTTGGTTATAATAGTAAAAACAGATATTATAATAAAGATGTAGAATATCTACTTTTTTTAATATCTGTTAGAGTTTTTAATTTAACCCTTTCGGGTCTGTGCACTATTAATAGTACCGTCTTTACATCGAGTATTATTTCGTCTTAAAAAATATTTTTCTTACTATCCACACATAGAAATGATAGTACCGGGTGTCCCAAAAAGGACTGACTGATTTTAAAATTCAATAACTTCCAAACGGTGACAGATATTAGAAAAATTCTTGCAGGAGGGTTATGCATAAAGTCAAAAGTTTTATTACAGTGATTTTCGATTTTAGTTCGAATTACAAACAATAGATGGCGCTGTAAGCAATAGTCGCTAAATACAGGCTCGATTTTTGGTACTTTCTGTTGTTCCATGCAGAAAAAGGAGATGGAAATGTATTATCCGGGCCACGAAGTACCAAAAATCGAGCCTGAATTTAGCCTCTATTGATCGCAGTGCCATCTATTGTTTGTAATTCGAACTAAAATCGAAAATCACTGTAAAAAAACTTTTGACTTTATGCATAACCCTCCTGCAAGAATTTTTTAAATATCTGTCACCGTTTGGAAGTTATTGAATTTTTAAAATCCATCAGTCCTTTTTGGGACACCCGGTATATGACTATGCCTTTCTTATTATGACTTTATGTTTCGATATTTAGTAATAACAATAATATTTAAAATTTGCTTAATTCTCTTTGCACCGTTGGCGATTCCTGTATTTTATACATACATTTCACTCTTTAAATTTAAAATATAGGTTACTTTTCTGAACGAATCATGTGTGATAAAACGCAAAAAACATTAGAAAGTTGTAATATATGTTAAACCCTGTTGTAATATATGTTAAACCCTGTTGTAATATATGTTAAACCCTGTTGTAATACGATATTTTTCAAACGTCTCCAAAAATTCTTCTTTAACCTATTATCATATAAATTGAATAGTACACAAAATAAGTACATTCGTTAGATTTCAGACAATGATATAATCTTTAAGCTTCAGTAAATCTATTTGGATAGCTAGGATTAACATTATTAAAGTAAAAATAATTTTGTTCTAAAAATTGAAAAATATCGGACCCGAAAGGGTTTAGAAAAAATTGTTTTCGAGTATATTTTGTAATTGGGTAATCCCGAGTTTATCACCGTGTTAAAGTAATGTTTGAATCGCATTTTAATGAATTTTCGAAGTTAAATTTAAAAGTAATATATGAATAATATACATAAAGTAATTATTGAAAGTTATGATTTATACTGAGATTTTTCTTCGATAGATTATGAAAATAAAATAAAACAAAAGGAAACATTATTTAATATCATGGCTATAAACTGTGATTTACAATAATTGGAAATATGCTTATATTACTATTAATATTTAATTTCTTATTTTTCTCGGCGTTTTTAATTATTTTTTACACTTATTTCTTGGTGGAACAGGAGGTTTTTAATTACGTAAAACTTTTAAAAATACAAAATGGCAATGTAGTAATTGAATTTTATTTTATATGAATTTTAAATAAAACTGTAATTCTTTTCAAGTATGAATAATATAAAGTATATCAGATGACCTCAAAAAATTTTACACACATACGAATTTTCGTTCTCTTTCATATGTTTGTCCATATTAAGTGTGCCACTAGCTACTATTTTTTATATTTTATTGGCACCACTTTTTCAAAACAATATATTTATAGCGGATATCTAGAACAATTGCAAGAAAAGACTGCCAATAAAATTACTATTGTTTGTAAATATTGGTAGGTGTAAAATTTTAAAAATAGTACTTTTGTAATATATAAAAAGTCCTTTCGGCGTGTACCAGGGGGAAAAGGTAGCTTTTATATTCCTTGTTTTTTTAACTAGCTTATTTTACTCAAACACACGAAGCTAATATTAGTGGAACTCGATTAGATAATTCAATAAAATTTCCTTATTTCTTGACTGTAAAATTTTGCAAATTTTACTCAAATTTTAAGACGTTAAAATGCGACGAACCCTATAAACGAATAATCGCCCATACTGAATTTGAATGAGAATTGCGCCAAAATAGTAAGCTATAGACAAGTTGGCATCATTTATGGTTGCTTAGTTTTGGTCGCCAAAATTGGCGATATTTCACCAAGTGTCACCACGCTTGGCGAGAATTTGAAGCTAACGATTACTAAGACTCATAAATATATACCTGATTTTCTTTAATTGTTGTCTTGCTTCAAATTGTCAACCACCTTAGAATTTCAAACAGCTATATCTCAACCATTTTTTAAGTTAGAGACGAAACAAAAAATACTCCGGAATCCTTGTATCAATGTCAAACACCTAAATAAATTTGGATTTGTAAACTTTTTGTGTATTTTTTTTTAGTTTTAAATATTTAAATGGCCGACATTTTGAAACTATATGGCGGATGAAGTTGGCCAACGACCTCGGTCTAGATATTTGTATGTACTATACACACAATAAATCTCATCGAAATCAGTTTTTAAATACAAGAGTTATCGCATGATAAAAATCAGTTAGTTATACATATATATATATATATATATATATATATATAATTACAATTCATCATCTATTTCGAATTGCTAAAATTAAATTAAAAAATTTAGCTTCAATACATAACACCGACACTATACGAAATAAAGATGGAACCTTTAACTTGTAATACAAAATCGAGCACTATACCACTTATTCACTAGCACATTGCGGACGATTAATCCATATAAAACATATGAAAAACCACCCAAATTTTGATACTATAACCTATTAAAGACAAAAGATACAAATAACCAGCGAAATATTGTTTAACCATTAAAAAACGTACAGTAAACAAATAATAGATCAATTGGATGAATGTAGCAGGAAGCTTATATAGCATGGGTACATGAAATACAAATATAAGCAAAAACATAGTCGATTTCTGTAATAGAATCCAGCAATAAGCTAAAAATTGAATTCCATTACGTACCCGATCCACTATACACCAAAAAGTATAAATTAACCATGCCATATAAATTGAATTAAATAAATCATTAATCAATGCAAGATCAGTAATAATGAAAAATATGAAAAAAAAAATTGTAACATTTAAATTTAAGACATACCCAGCAATAGAATTGCTATTACCATATCATAATCACAAACATGTATCCCATTTTAACACATCAAAAATCCCGCCTAATTAAATGGTACAGTTAAAAGCGAATCCTTTCAGTTTCAAATCATCACAGCTTGCAGATAATATTATCATTCTTATAAATATAATAATTATAATTAACTTAAATATTCTATATAATAAAAATTATTATGTGCTATTTTAAGGATCCTGGAATAAATTATTACTAAAAAGTATAAAAAAGGAGATGTTTAAAATAATCAAGTAATAAATAAGATATATGATATAATATAATAAGGTATGGCAACAAAATTATTGTAGAATTGAATAAATAATTATATAATGCTGCCATCTACCTGAACTTCAAAAAATTAAAAGGTAAAAATACGTGTTCATTATGACGGCGAGAAGTAGAAATAAATTGTAGTGGTGTCATCTATACATATACAGGGTGTTCCGTTAAAGGGGTCCAATATTAATAGGGGTAATAGAGGAGATCACATGGAGCATAAATCAGTATATAAAGCCTGGTCGGATCTCAATAGTTTTCAAGTTACAGCAAATAGAATGAAAATTCGGAAAATTGTAAAAGAACCCTTATTGCTAAACTATCGATAATGCTACATAAAAAAGAAGCACATATTTAGAAAGAGCAGAAAAAATCCTACGAAATGACATAAGTTGATATAAAGCTTAAGTTAAATTCTTTAAAATTAAACTGGTGGTGAAAATTCGGAAATAATTAAAAATATTGCGATTTGTAACTATGCAAGAAGTTTCAGTACATGTTTTACATGGACAATTATTGTATGTATATGTGCATCATAATTTATGATAGGAAATAATAATAACAAATAGCATAATAATTTTATTAATTATAAATTTAAAAAAGACACTAAATTTTAAATTAATTCATACAAACTTTGTAATTTACAATTTGAGTACACCACAGTCTGTGACTTACAAAATACTGTGCCAAAAAGTGTTGAAAATAAAAGAAAAATGACAAATAAAGAATTACATTCCACGTACTTTATGACATATGTGAAGCATAGTCTTCTGGCCTGCGCTGCACAGTTCAATGTCGGAAGGCAGACGAACGGACATTATTATAATAGGTGTTCGAAGTTGCGCCCATTAACAGAATCGCACAGCCGACAGCGACGTCGTAAAGATTGGCGAACACGCCGAAAAACTCCGACGGAGTTGGGAATGTCTCCTGCAGCGACAACGATTCGCGCTAGTAAATCCTCCGATGTATCCACAGGCGTTTCATACACCAGCGATTTAAGGTGTCCCCAAACAAAAAAGTCTAACGGATTGAGGTCTGGAGAGCGTGCAGGCCAAGCAACAGGTCCACTGCGTCCAATCCATTTCCCAGGATATGTTGAATTGAGGTGATTGCGAACACCTATGAAAAAATGTGCCGGTGCGCCATCGTGCATAAACCACATATTGTGGCGCAATGTTGCTGGCACATTTTGCAGTAACTGCGGTAAGATATCCCGTAGGAAAACCAAGTACGTACTGCCATTGAGTACATCTGGGAGTAAATATGGTCCTATGAGATAATCGCCGAGGACACCTGCCCATATGTTCACACTGAACTTTTGTTGTGCATTCGACGGGAAAACAGTGTGCGGATTTGTATATGACCATGTGTGCATATTGTGCGTGTTTACCACGCCCTCTCTCGTAAATGTTGCTTCATCAGTAAATAAAATATTTTCCAGAAATTGTGGATTATTTTCTGTTACATTAAGCAACCAGCGTACGAATTCTGTCCGCTGAGCACAATCTGTTACTGATAACAGTTGTACCCGCTGCACATGAAAGGGGTGCATGTTTTCTGCACGCAGAACACGCCACACACTTTGGTGAGAAACACCGACTTCAGACGCAGCAGCTCGTGTACTCGTGGAGGGGTTATCTTTAAAAATATTCAGTACATCTTCTTCCATTGCAGGTGTTCGTACATGTCGAGGTTTCCCTGCATCAATGCTTGCTGTATTAAACGATCCAGTCTCCCGTAATCGTCTATCGATTTTTATGAAGAGTTTCGAACTTGGGCAACGTCTCCTTGGAAATTGCTCACGGTACATGCGCTGTGCTAGACATGCATTTCCATGAGCTTGCCCGTACATCAGATGCATGTCCGCATATTCTTCGTTAGAGTATTCCGGCATAATTATTATACATCAACTTACTACAATCCCACTTACAACAGCCTCCCTTTAACATAACGCCCACTGATGACTGCTGTTTTATTACACTTTTCTTCCTATACACATAGAAAATTTGCATAAAAAGTACTTCTTCTTCATCATCCTGAAAGTTCATGGAGGAAACGCAGCAGTCACGGAGTTTGCTTTAAGACAAGGCGAGAGCTGCACAATATGTCATTCACTTGACCAGACTGAATAATGAAAGGGTATTGATAGAGGTTGATCAGAAATGTATAATTGAAAGATATTAAAACGGGGTGTTTACAATCGTCATGGGCGGAGTTTCGCCCTTTCCGAGCGTGCAACAGTACAGAGTTGTAACTAGGGAACTGCTTGATTTCTCCCATACAATTAAACTGATAGGGTTTATTGTCAGCTTCTTCGAAAGCTTTCGGATCGGACCAAATTTTATAACATTTTCCTTGATGTAGGTAGAGTTGCATTTTTGGAATTAACGATTAACTATTTTGCTAAATATTTGATTTTGTATTTTTTCACTGTTTCAGAGCTTGTAACTCGCCATTAATTCTCAATATTCTAAAACAACTTATGTCATTTCGTAGGATTTTTTCTGCTCTTTCTAAATATGTGCTTCTTTTTTATGTAGCATTATCGATAGTTTAGCAATGAGGGTTTTTTTACAAATTTCCGATTTTTCATTCTATTTGCTGTAACTTGAAAATTATTGAGATCCGGCCAGGCATTATATACTGATTTATGCTCCGTGTGATCTCCTCTATTACCCCTATCAATATTGGACCCCTTTAACGGAACACCCTGTATAAGTCACATTTGAACGGAGGGTGATTTTGGAGTCTGGGGATCATGATCGGTGAAAATATACCAAACTTTTTCGGAAGTGCTTTTCTACGATATGTAGCTTTTAACTTTTTGTAATGAAAGCTACCTAAAATAGGATGTGCGGTACGGGGGGGGGGGGGTGGCACAGATTAACCTTGAGTTAGTCTCTTCATCCTCATGTAAATGTCCGTTCCTGATACTGTTACCATGATGCTGTTACCAGAATATTGCTTATAATTTATGATTTGAAGTATGATTTTCCTGTTACACTTTCTTGTTCCTATTTCGATAATTACTGTTTTAGTCAGAATCGCAAAACCTGAATCAATCTGTAAAAAAGTCACATCCTCAGAAATAAGTTTCCTGTCGAATAAATTTTATTTTAATTATTTATTTTATTAAAAATCAACTTTTTTGAGATTGGTGAATTAAAAGAAATGTGTATTTACTTTTAACAACTTATTACTACAAATATTATATGCTATGTTATGCTCTAATATATAGGTTCGAAAATGCAAATATTGTACTCTTAACCCATTTACATCCTTCGCCCATATATGCATGCATTCCAGAATTTCTTACTTATTCTGAAATACCGAATCCACACCGGAAATTACGAAGGAAAAATGTTTATTTTTGGTAATCACGAAACGTCTGTCATCAAATAAAACAAAAATTGCTATTCGAAATTTCTAGTATGTATTCGTAATTCTGAAAAAAAAATAAATTCCTGAAATGCATGCATATATGCGCTAATGGTGCAAAAGGATTAAACAACCGTTTCGAATTACGTTCAAAAATTTTTTTGAGATTAACTCCTTAACAGGTTTCCTGTACGTACACCGTACGTGCAAGAAGGATTTGCTTGTTTCAATACTAAAAGCTTTTTGACACCACTAATTTTAAACTGCAATATTCGCTTTATTTAACGCAGACATTTTTTGATTGTACAGGTCGGCTTACGTATTACGAGACTTACGTAATTCAGCAGTTACGTAATAAAACTTGAAAATTACATTTGTGAGCATATTAGCGCGTTTTATACGCAGTTGCATCCTTTTGCTATTTTTTTTTAATAAATAAACTATTATATAGGTATAAACCACAACCGTAATACAGTTTGTATATTAGATAGTTATATTTTTATTGGTATATACAATCAAATCTATAGCAAAACAACTTAATCTTTATTGTTAATTATTCATAGTAGTCATCTTATTCATACTATAAATACAGTATGTGCATATCCAGGATTATTTTATTTTGTGACTGTTATTCATTTATCTTGCCATCAGAAATTCATGGAGAATAGGTTAAATTAGTTCTCTTTAATTATTTCTTATTTTTATAGACGTTTGGTGTAGATTTAGAATTGTTATAAATCAATTCATCAATATTAGATTTATAAACCCCGTATTACACAAGATATTTGAAAAGTTTTCTTTAAGTTTGTTTTTATATTTTTCCATGCTTTCATAGTTTATATACGAGTAAATACTGTCGCATGGTGCTTTATTTATAAAATAATATATACATATAATAAATATTGACGTTTCTTATAAAATTTTACCTAAGCAACTTACAAATTCGACTTTACGGAACGCATTACTTACGTAAGTCGGGGGGGGGGGGGGGGGAGATGTCTGTATAAAAAAAATATTTTACTACGATAAAAGTGATGAAAGGTCCCTATTTTTAGTTTATTGTGTTTTTAAAAAAATGAACCTCTGAAGGGGTTAATAAATGGTTGCATAAAGTATTTGTTTTCTTTTTTACGTCCTTTGTATTAGATTTATTGCGTAGATTATAAAGTTTGATATTTAGAACTTTTTGCTTCAGCAAAACTTGCTTTATATATGATTTATAATTACGAAATACGCAAATTAGTTTTATATCAATTTACCTTCTGCGACATAAACATTTCCTCAACGCAAAAGAATTAGCATTGTTAATTGGAAGAAAAAAAAGTTTCTCTCTAATTATTCTTCCCGTTTCTAATTTCAAATTTGTTCTTTTGTGTAGATTAAATTCTAATATTTATAAGAATTTTTTTTCGCTTTCGTAAAACTCATTCCATATATGTTTTAAGATTATGAAACACATCGATTAGTTTTACACCAAACTAAATCAGCTTTGATATGCATCATAAACGTTAGTTCGGCGCAAAAGATTTAATAATGTCAATTAAAAACAAAAAGCTATCTTTTAATTTTACTTTCTTGCTTTTAAATTTCTCATCTCCTATTTTAATCAAAATTACATTTTTATTATTCTCTGAAAGGTCGACCTTTATGAGAAAACGGCCTTTCAGGTGAAAAAAAAGTTCCTGGAGTCTTTTAATAGTAATGAATTTGTCTAAAGCTAGCAAGTAGACAAAATCATTTTATTTTAGAAAACTTAATTATATAGGTTTTATAAACAAGATTTTACTGGTATAAATATGTTAAAAATACAAATACTGTACTCCAATAGCTACATCGTATTATTATCAATTTATATAGATATAAATCACAACCGTAATACAGTTTGTATATTAGATAGTTATATTTTTATTGGTATATACAATCAAATCTATAACAATCTTAATCTTTATTGTTAATTATTCATAGTAGTCATTTTATTCATAATATTAATACAGCATGTGCATATCAAGGATTATTTTATTTTGTGAGTGGTATTCATTTGTCTTGCCATCAGAAATTCATGGCGAATAGGCTAAATTCGTCCTCTTTAATTATTTCTTAGTTTTATAGGCGTTTGATGTAGATTCAAAATTGTTATAAATCCGTTCATCAATGTTAGATTTATAAATCTCGTATTACACAAGATATTTGAAAAGTTTTCTTTAAGTTTGTTTTTATATTTTTTCGAACGCTTATAATTTATATATGAGTAAATACTGCCGCATGATGCTTTATTTATAAAATAATATATACATATAATAAATATTGCAGTTTCTTATAAAATTTTACCTAAGCAACTTACAAATTCGACTTACGTAAAATTCAAGTTACGTAAAACTTTACGGAACGCATTACTTACGTAAATCGGGGGGGGGGGGGGGATTGCCTGTATAAGAAAAATATTTTACTACGATAAAAGTGATGAAAGGTCCCTATTTTTAGTTATTATGTTTTTTAAAAAAAATGATCCTCTGAAGGGGTTAATAAATGGTTGCACAAGTATTTGTTTTCTTTTTTACGTCCTTTGTATTAGATCTATTGCGTAGATTATAAATTTTGATATTTAGAACTTTTTTCTTCAGCAAAACTCCCTTTATATATAATTTATAATTACGAAATGCGCAAATTAGTTTTATAACGATTTACCTTCTGCGGCATAAAATTTCCACAACGCAAAAGAATTAACATTGTTAATTTGAAAAAAAAAAGTTTCTCTCTAATTATTCTTCCCGTTTCTAATTTCAAATTTGTTCTTTTGTGTAGATTAAATTCTAATATTTATAAGAATTTTTTTTCGCTTTCGTAAAACTCATTCTATATATGTTTTAAGATTATGAAACACTTCAATTAGTTTTACACCAAACTAAATCAGCTTTGATATGCATCATAAAAGTTAGTTCGGCGCAAAAGATTTAATAATGTCAATTAAAAACAAAAAGCTATCTTCTAATTTTACTTTCTTGCTTTTAATTTCTCATCTCCTATAACATTTTTATTACTCTCTAAAAGGTCGACCTTTATGAGAAAACGTCAGGTTACCTTTCAGGTAAATAAAAGTTCCTGGAGTTTTTTAATAGTAATGAATTAGTCTAAAGCTAGCAAGTAAAAACTTTTTTTATTTTAGAAAACTTAATTATATAGGTTTTATAAACAAGATTTTACCGGTATAAATATGTAAAAAATACAAATACTGTACTTCAAAACACCCATTTTGAAAATATTTTTAATAAAAATATCTTTTGAAAGAAAATCAAATGTTGTTTAATTTCTGTTTCTGCCTTGATCTTTTGTAATAGGCTAAAGCGCAATAACTAAATACCTAAATTTTTTTAAAAGAAAAACGAAGATCATAAAACAAAGCAAAACCCTATTAAAATATGTTATGAAAATGTTTTTTTTTCTTTTACAGAGTTCTATGCAGTTTTATGAGGTGTTTTTCTTTGTTTTCTTTGCGGTATATTTTTTTGCATTTATTGTTTCTATTTATTTAGCTAGATTAAACAAACAGTTATTTTTACAACATTAGATTGTAAACAAAGTGTAAGAGTTTAGTAATCGAAATTCACTTCAAAATTTTATTAAGATTTACAAGAATTTTAAAGAGAGATTTGGAAATATCTTTAAAAGAAATGCTTAAATTCCTGACATTGTGGATTTTAATTATATTAACCTTTGAAAATAAAATTGATTGATTGATTAATTAATTATTAAATAATGAATGATTAATTAAATATTAATTAATTAATTAATTAAGTATTAAATAAATAATAATTATTTATTTATTTATTCATTTATATACATAAAAAATATATGCAAAATAAATTAAATAAAGTTTTAATTCAAAGTTAAAATTAAGTGTTAGCATTTTTTACTGTGTTTTTTGTAAAATATTATTTAAATTGCATTTAAAATTCTACTAATTTTGTAGCCCCTCTCCTATCTCCATCGTAGGCATCTTCATGTAGGCATACGACCAAGTATTTATTTTGGAAATCGACTTCAAACCCTTGGTATTATTATGCACGCTCTAGTTTTTTGTAAAAAAAGATATTTCCTAAACTATACAAAATATTTTTATACAAATTACATTGTTAAGTTTAGAAGGAATCTTTCATAGATTAAACAAACAGCTATTTTTACATCATTGCATTGTAAGGAAAGAGTAAGAGTTTTGTAATCAAAATTCGCTTCAAAATTTTATTAAAATTTACAAGAATTTTTAATAGAGAGGTAGAGAAATATCTTTATACTAAATGTTTAAATTCCGGACATTCTAGATTACAGTTAAATTAACAATTTTAAAATAAAATAAAAAAAATTAATAAATATAGTAAATAATCAATTAATAGATTAAAGAATAAATAAAAATGTAATATAATATAAAAAATACTTTTTTTTCTAAATTTGAAGGTAAAAAATTGATTGCATTGTTTTCTGTAAAATGATATTTAAATTGTATTTAAATTTCTGCTAATTTAAAACAAATATATTGAAATTAGTTTTAACCGCTAACCTGTTTCCATTGCCAGGCAAACAATCGAATATTCATTAAAAAACCGGCTTCACCCCTTGGCCTTTTCGTGCATGCTCGAAATTTTAGTGAAAACAAACATTTTGTAATTTACAAAGTATTGTTATATAAATTACGCTGCTTATAATTTTTTTCTGGTTGAAAGTATAATTTTTTTATTTGAAAAAAAAGTTGGAGATTGGCATGTATGTTGCTCTAAAATGAGAATGTTAAGCAGTTAAACAGCATTTTTACTGTCTTATGTTCTAGATCTTTATTTTATAATAATTTTAAATTACTTTTTTACCCATTTTCTAAATTAAACTTAAAAATAAATTATTGCGCGTAAACCCTTTGTACTTCGTCAAATTCTTCACTTAAATTCTTTCATATTTCGTTAGAAAATTATTTAGTATATAAAATTTATTTCTAAAGATTTTATATACCAGATTTTATATACTACTTTTTACCCATTTTCTAAAATAAACTTAAAAATAAATTGTTGCGGGTAAACCCTTTGTATTTCGTCAAATTCTTCACTTAAATTCTTTCCTATTTCGTTAAAAAACTATTTAGTATATAAAATTTATTTCTAAAGATTTTATATACCAAATTTTATATATACTATACTCGGTTAAAGTTGTCAAAAATACGAATGCTTAAAGACCCATTTATTAGAACTTTAGTCTATTTAAAAAAAATTTTAAGAATCGACAATGAATTATTGTTTTTTTTTTCTTTTTTTCTTCTTTTAAGACCTAATGTGCGAATTAAAATGGGATATTTATTCATAATTTTCTCCCACAAAATTAATTTTGTATATGATTTATAATTATGGCATGCGTAAATAAATTTTGTAATAATTTAATGTTTGTCTACCCTTCAGTTAACCGAAAATAATTATACATGTTTTTAAAGGGGGGGGGGGGGGGTCTTTTAATTATTCTTTAGAGTTTTTAATTTAAAATTTACTTTTTTAATCCTAGTCCCAGTTCCATTATGCTTTGAATGATCGCCCACTCATAAATAACACTCGTTTAGAAAAAAAAGATATTTCAGATAAAGTTATATACATATGCGAAATCAGGATTCTAGCGAGTAAACAAAGCCGTACGTTTATTTAAAAATACATATATATTAATGTTGGTTTTATGAACCAGGTTTTACCCGAATAAATATTCTAAAAATAAAAATGTTATTCTTCTAAACACCCATTTTCAAAATATTTTTAACCAAAATATCTTTTGAAAGACTGGGGGGAAATTTTATATTTTTTTCCTTCTTTGGTCTTTGGATTTTATATACTAGGATATACTTGGTAAAAGTTGTTTAAAATACAAATGCTTTAAGACCCATTTATTAGAACTTTAGTCTTAAAAGCTTTTTTAAGAAGCGACAATGAATGATTGTTTTTTCCTTTTTTCCTTCTTTTAAAGACCTATTGTGCAAATTAAATTCTGATATTTATTAAGACTTTTCTCCCGAAAATTAATTTTATATATGATTTATAATTATGGCATGCGTAAATAAATTTTGTAATAATTTAATGTTTGTCTACCCTTCAGCTAACAGAAAATAATTATAAATGTTTTTAACAAGAGGGGGGGGGGGGAGTCTTTTAATAATTCTTATGAGTTTTTAGTTTAAAAGTTACTTTTTAAATCCTAGTCCCAGTTTCATTATGCTTTGAATGATCGCCCACTCATAAATAACACTCGTTTAGAAAAAAAAAAAAAAAAAAAAATATTTCAGATAAAGTTACATAGGGGACACTAAGGATGGTAGACCCACTTTTTACAAAATAATTTTTTATTTTTTAAATATTGAACGTAGAATAAAGTTTTATATATCATTTTATTCGTTATACAATCAGTTATCAAAATAAAATTTCTACATAAGTGTAATATATAAGAAATTTGAAAAATGATTGATTTTAATCATGAGAAAATAACGGGTCAAGGCTCCCCACATATGGGAGGGTTGACCCACTATATGGGAGGCTTGACCCACTTTGCTTTATATCGAAATATTTATTAAGAGAAATAAAATCAATTTTAAAAAAAGCGAAATAACTTTATGTTACATGGTCTAATTATTATAAAAAAATATTTTTGAAAATATGATGCTCTGTTTAGGCACAATCGCATGTCAGAGGATAGGATTTTGTCTGAGCAGGTATAATTGTACAGCAGGAAAATGAAATTTTAGCATTTAAGACAATATTCCGCTAGAGACAGGTTCCGTTTTCATAGGGTTTCATGCATTATAATGTCCGTATTTAGTACCACTGTCCCACTTTTTTTTTTGTCTCCTTGTCCTACTTTTTGTGACATTCGACCTGAAAACTCTAGTTGTCATATAGTTTGGCTTCATCTCACTCCATCATATTGAAATTTGTCTTCATACCTTCCTAAAGTTTTTTGATCAATGCTATGTTCTTTTGCAGCCGCATGAGTACTTAACTTATCATTAACATCTTTTAAGCCTTTCAGGGGCAAAGTATTTTCAGTACTAAAATGTTGAAATAAATGACTGGCACCGGAATATACGAACAAATTTATATGGAAATATGAAAAGGCTATATTTCACATACATATTAAATGGAAAAGATTTCAGCAAAATTCTGGTGCCCATGTGGCGTTTGGGAATTAAAATTAACTGGTTCCATATGCATGCCACTGCCCCTGAAACGGTTAAGACTGATGCTTTCATACTTTCTAGTCCATTCTAGTATTTTCCACTGTTTCTATTTACCTATTGTAAGTAATTTTTAAATGGAAAAAAGTTCCTACCAACTTTTTCATTTATATTTCATTAATTTTTTTCGTACTGTGGATACTATAGCAATTTTTCCCATCTTTCTTTAATCAGTTTTAAACGTTTTCTTTTCCATCACCCCATTTTACTCTAGCTTTTCAGAATAAATTTACATTCATTTTTGTGTATAACCATTAATCATTCATTATGCACAGTGTATAATAAAAAGATTCCAAAACCCCTTTAATTATTACGTTGCCGACGGGCAATTTTTATCAAATTTGAATTTTAAAACAGTAGAAGCTCCTGCCTATTCTGAAAGTCTTTTGTAAATTTGTGTTCTAGATAGGTTTTCGAAGTTTATATATCGGTAAAAATACTTCAATGCGCGAATTTAATATAAAATGTCTTACAATCTAAAAAAATATGGATAACATGATATAAATGGATTTTCTGTAAGGTAGAAACCCCGCCCTCAGTCAATGATGTGTTTTGAATGAAAACGTGAATTCTCGTTTCCCGTCGTGAATGTGCTAAGGGATCCTTGATCATCATGTCAACCCTCCCTCACAATGACTGGGTCAAGCCTCCCCACATAGCCCTTTTCTAAGGAATAGCACATTGTTATATTAAGCCTGACTTACTGTATAATCTTTATGCCTGGAATGAAAACTCGATATTTCTGCATTACTTAAAACCTACTTATTTAAATTTCCATGATATATTTTATCTGAAAAAAGCTTACAATATATTTCTAAAAAACACAACATTTAGGTTGAAAACGCCTCACAATTGATTTTTTCCACACCTATTTCGATTATCTGTATGAAACAGAGACTGTTGTTTTGGCATTCCAGTAGCTTGGTTGACACCTATTAACACGTTCACGCCAGCGCGGTGGGTCACACTCGACTGTCTCGGAGCTGCCAAGTCTCCGGCTTTTTGGATACCAGTATTTTAATACAGAAAATGTTGTTTCATTTAATTAGAACAATTGGACGATTTAAAGGAACAACATTTTCTCTAAAATAATAGTGGTGTGCAAAAAGCCGGAGACTTGACAACTCTGCGACAGTCGAGTGTGACCCACCGCGCCGTCGTGAACGAACTCTGAAATTTCTTTAAATATGAAAATTGATGGGTGGGTCAAGCCTCCCGTATGGTCAACCCTCCCTAGTCTCTCCTATATACAGGGTGTCCATAATTAAACGACCCTACTTTAAAGTTGTCTACAGACAAAACTGTTGTTCATAAAATTGTGAAATTTTGTGAAAAACATAATAAAGGGATGGGAATTTGTTTAGGCTAAAAGAAATTGTAAATTAAAGTAATTCAAAATTTTGACACCAGAGGGAGTTTTTTAATAAATTACACATTTAGCATTACGATAGTTTAAAAATTTTATTTATTAACTTAACCTTACTCTACTGACAGCTTTTCACAACATTTTCCTAGCTTTTCCCTGAACATACTGTGGTCAACAGTGGAACATGCTATCTTACGATTCCAAATGGTATCTGAAAATGATAAAAATCATGCAAAACATGTTTGGTTATAACAAAATTTGTTAAAGCATCGTAAATGTATGCTTAATGTGTAATTCGTTAAAAAATGGCCTCCTATTGTGTTTTTTCGCTCACACATATTCCCATATTTTTATTATGTCCTCCAAAAAATTTCACAACATTCTGAACAACAGTTTCGTCTGTGGGCAACTTTAAAATAGGGTCGATTAATTATGAACATCCTGTAAATAAAATTTCTAAACTATCTTAATGCTAAATATGTAATTTATTAAAAAATGCCCTCTGGGGACGAAATTTTAAGCTATTTTCATTTATATTTCTTTTAGCTTAAACAAATTCCCTTCCCTTTATTATGCCTTTCCCAAAATTTCACAACTTTATGAACAATAGTTTTGTTTGTAGACAACTTTAAAGTAGGGTCGTTTAATTATGGACAGCCGGTATATGCGAAAACTGGATTCTGGTGAGTAAACAAAGCCGAGCGTTTATTTAAAAAAAAATTATTAATGCTGCTTTTATGAACAAGGTTTTACCCGGATAAATATGGTAAAAATAAAAATATTCTTCTTCTAAGCACCCATTTTTTAAATATTTTTAATCAAAACGTCTTTTGAAAGACTGGAGAAAAATGTTATATTTTTTTCCTGCTTTGGTCTTTGGTCTTTAGATTTTATATACCAGAATATACTTGAAGTTGTTAACACCTTTCCTGTGAAATATCTTTGAGAAAAACGTGCCAAAAAGGAAAAAAAAAAATTCTCTTTATTTTTGTTCGTTATTATCATCAAAATGTTAGATAGATTTTTTTTTTTTTTAAAGCAAAATTTTAAACGAAATAACTACTGGATTCAATATTTTGACATATATGGGAAATGTTAATGGATTACAGTAATTTTTGCTCAAGTTATAGCAAAATAAATCAAATGACATAATTTTCAAGATAAATATAATAAACTAATACAACAATATTATTATTTATATCGACGGTCATGAATTCCATGTCCCTCATATTCCTTTGAATTTCACAAATCCTTTACAGTATGGTATAGACGGGTTGCACATGACGTCACATGTCTGAAATTGCTTCATATGGCGCCCAAATACAAGGCCAATGTGGTGCTCTCCATTTGATTTATTAGACTTATTTGCACTATAATAATAAAAATAAGGAAGATCTAAATTAACCCTCTGTCTACCAGAAGGGTCCAATGCACCCGACATGTATATTCAAAATATCTATTCAAACCAGAAAATTTCTTCAAAACAAACTAAATGTATAAATCAGACAATAATAAGTTAAATAAACAAATTAAATAGTTTTAAGTAAAAATTCTGGTGTAGAATGTTTTTATAAAACTTGAGTAAAATTTCCGGTAGTTCTAGGGTTAAACAGAAAGATAACACGTGGTTTCATCGGAAAATGTGGAATTCTGACGTTCCGTGTGTGCACCAGATGCAATAGTATCAGTCGTCGTTAATAGCAACGTGACGTCAATGCAAGGGGTCTATATACGAAAACAGGGCACGGCACATAAGCCTACATCACAGTCTTTACAATAAACTCGAGTCTCGCGTCGTAACCTCTTTCAGTTTTTATCAGTTTCACGACAGCAAAGGAAACATTGTCTAGTTGGAGTAGTCGTTTTCTCCGTTGACAGAATGGGTTCAGAAAAGTGTGGACCCATACATAAGTCGCTCTGAGAACTGAGTACAGCCTTCAACGGCCTTCACGGAATTGAAACACCGATTTTTCTCTTGTCCGAACTCAGGTCGGGCATTCCAAAATTGGCACATTTGCGTTGCCCGAACTGAGTTCGGACGTCACAGGCAAGGAGTTAAAAATACAAATGCTTTTATGTTCCATTTTAAACTATTTTAATTAAAAAACATTTTTTTAAGAAACCGTAATGAATGATCGTATATTATTTTTCCTTCCTGCAGATTAAATACTGATATTTATTAGAATTTTTCTTCCACAAAATTAATATTGTAGATGATTTATAATTATGACATGTGTAAATTAATTGCGTAATAATTTGACGTTTGTGTTCACTTCAATCGACACAAAAGAATTATTCTTTTGCATTTCTGATTTCAAATTGACTTTGTTAATCGGAATCACACTTCCATTATCCTTTGAATGATCGACCACTTATAAACAACACTGATTTATATAAAAAAAAGTTCCTTGAGATAAAAAACAAAAACGAAAATACGAAACCAGTATTTTGGCGAATAAGCTCACCCGTTTACTTTCAAAATTTATTAATGCAGGTTTTAATAACAAGGTTTTACCCGAATAAGTATGCTAAAAACACAAATGCTGTTCTTCTAAGCACCCATTTTCAAAACATTTTTAATCAAAATATCTTTTGAAAGACTGATGAAATTTTTTTCCCTGTCTTGGTCTTTTGTATTAGACCAAAAAGCAACAAATTAAAGAGGAAATTTTTTGAAAAAAAGAAAAAGGCTGTAAACTAAAGGTAAACCGTATTAAAATAGGTTATTAATATGTTTCAGCATTTTTCTTTTACAAAATTCAATGCAGTTTTATGTGGTTTCCTTCTTTCTTCTGTCATCTTTTCTTTGTCAAATATTTTAATAGATTTCATATTATTAACACCTATTTAGCAGGATTAAACAAATATTGTAAAGCATTTTTCTGTAACCAAAAATGCGAACATAGTAAATGAAATTAATTTTAATGTTAATTTTAAAAACTTCGAGAATTTCGGAAAGATATATAAATATGATTTTTTAAACAAATAATTCTATGCGTCAGTTAAATCAAAGTAACGTTGAAATAACTAAATTAATAATAAATGTTTAAAATGTTTTTAATGAATTTCAAAAACTACCTTTGAAAGTAAAAAAAATTAAGAGATACCGTTTAATTTATTCTCTAAAATATAATATTTAAGTTGTATTAAAAATTATATGTGTTTTAAAAAGATATGTAGGTTTTTTGCTTTTAGCTTCTTTTTTATATTACCATGTAACAAAATTTGTTTCTCACTTATCAATATCATTTTCTAATTGGTTCTATCATAAAAATGCGAAAAAAAAACTTTACTTCTCTGTAAAAACTTTGCTTTCGTGGTCAGGACAACGAAAAGTTGAAATTTCATAGTGTCATTAGGAAGCGTAAGGAAGCTCTTAACCCGGGCGCGCATAAACTGATTATGAACGGTTTTCAGTATTTCACCAATAAATGCAAATAATAATCGTCATCTTATTTAGTGGGAGACAATTGTTACAAGTTATGTGCTAAAGTAATTTAAGGAATACTTTTCGAAAAATAGTGATGACAATTGTAAAAAACGTACGCACCCTGGGTATGTCATACCCCTCGCGACTCCTCCCGAGTTAAGGAAATAATCTCACTGACTGTTGGTACCTTGAAAATTTAAAAGAAATGTTTATTAGTACCAGACTTTTGAAACAAACAGTAATTAGTATTCGGATAGTACGACGATTATATTATATTAGAAAAAATTCTAGTAAAAAAGTGGTGTTCAACAAATAAAAAATCTAAAAGTTAGCAGTTATGTAAATACCGCTATAATAGGCACAAAACCAATGTTTCGGGTGTATAACTGCTGTTTTCTACATACTTGCTGCTCAATTAAACAGAAACCAATACCGTCAAACCAGAAACAGAGCTTTACTGAAAATTTGTTACATAGTGTATCCTAGAACAGTTGTTCTTAATAAAATTAAAATATTGTTTGAATTCGTCTTTAACCATATTCCAAAACTAAATTTGAAAGTAAAAAATTAGTATTTAAAATTTTACATCGCACTTTTTTCCTATAAATATACGATTACAATATAAGCAGCATTTTAAAAAATTTCAACATCATATCGAACACAATGGGCTTTAAAAGAATTGGAAAAGGTTATACCATTCGACTTCGCGTTTTTTGTGATGTGTGGTTCTTAATAATTTTTGTATATGATGCGTTATTTCTTATAGGAAGTTTTAAGAAGAATAACAAAAAATATACTTTTAAAATTTTGAAAAATGGCAGTGTATCAATTAAACTTGAATTTGAATAATTTCTACATCAATTTTGAATTGTTTCAGATATCAATAAAAATTGGTATATCATACATACGGGAAATGGGAGTAGAAGTGAACATGGGGAGCATATGAACGGCCTACATTTCGTCTAATTAACTTTAGATAAAAATCTTCCAAAAGTTATTTATTCTTGGCAATAATAGCATCACTTTTTGGGCTACTATGTAGAGCAATTAGACAGTTTATTTTGAAATTTCAGGAATTTATTTGTTGCAGTAAGCGTGTTGTAATTGAAACTTTCAAAGTTACTGAAGTTCTAACTTGTTAGACCCTAATATGCCTTTGGGCAACAATTAAAGTGTCGTTCCTAAAAAATAGCGTTACGTTACATAAGCTTGCCGTAAAACGACGCAGATATATCATTGTACAGTTAAATACTGATAACATCTACTGTAATTTTTTTAACTTTTAAACATCGCACATTTTCAATTTTTACACCGTAGTACAGGGGAAAAAAGTACTTTTAAATGCAATTTGTTTGAAAGCTCGATCTCAATTTATTTTTGAGATATTAATTTATTGTAGTTTTTAATATCATTTCTGTAATGGTGGCAACTGAAGTACACTATTCCTGTAGTAAGTAAATGGAAAATAGTATATTACTATATCTTTTTGATGTCCTTTTTTCATAACTCCGATAATTGTTAGAGATTTTTTGTTTCTACAAGACTTACTCTATAATAATAGATGTAAATTTCCAACTGGGCGAAAAATGTCCGGACCAGGATTCGAACCCGGGACCTACTGGCTGAAGCCGCCAGTGCTCTGCCATCTGAGCTATCCCGGACGATTCTGGTCGAACTTTTTCACCCAGCTAACCTAGATGATTACAGCATCTGGTTTGAAACCTGGTTCAGCTCAACAGAATAAATCACAGGTAATGAAACTCCAGAAATCGCTGGATACGAAATTACACTAGATTAATATTAACACAATTATTCTAATTGGTAAACAAATCATATTATATGTAAATTTCCAACTGGGCGAAAAATGTCCGGACCAGGATTCGAACCCGGGACCTCCTGGCTGAAGCCGCCAGTGCTCTGCCATCTGAGCTATCCCGGACGATTCTGGTCGAACTTTTTCGTCGGGGATACCTCAGATGGCAGAGCACTGGCGGCTTCAGCCAGGAGGTCCCGGGTTCGAATCCTGGTCCGGACATTTTTCGCCCAGTTGGAAATTTACATCTAATATGATTTGTTTACCAATTAGAATAATTGTGTTAATATTAATCTAGTGTAATTTCGTATCCAGCGATTTCTGGAGTTCCATTACCTGTGATTTATTCTGTTGAGCTGAACCAAGTTTCAGACCAGATGCTGTAATCATCAAGGTTAGCTGGGTGAAAAAGTTCGACCAGAATCGTCCTGGATAGCTCAGATGGCAGAGCACTGGCGGCTTCAGCCAGGAGGTCCCGGGTTCGAATCCTGGTCCGGGCATTTTTCGCCCAGTTGGAAATTTACATCTAATATGATTTGTTTACCAATTAGAATAATTGTGTTAATATTAATCTAGTGTTACTCTATAATGTTTCGTGGGGCAACTGGGCCATGGTTTTACAATGTGACCTTAGAGATTCTGGTAATTCTTCTTCCAAAAGTTAATGTTCAGTTGAATTAAAGTCTGAACCTTTGTGAATATGTTCGGTTAGATTCACTCTATGAGACAGAAATTTTCAAAATTACATTTTAATGTCTACAAATAATATATATATATATATACATATTCTTTCCTTCTGCATAGGTCCAGTTGCCTCATTTTTATAAGGCAACTGGACCAGGTAGGTCTGCGTTCTACAAGCGTTTTCTTTTTTTTTTATATGGGGTATCATATCCTATCTGAAAAAGTGTAAATAACTTTAAAAAATTTAAATCAGGCAGATCATGTAAATCATATATCAACTAAAGAGCATTGTAAGGGAAACCTTTTCTGTCAAGGTGTCTAAAAAAGCACCAAATGTGAAATTAATAGTTTTGTTTATACAAAAAACCTAAGAATTAAGTAAATACTTATATACTTTAGTAAAGGTACTAACTATAAAAGTTATAGGGGTATTTTAGGAAAAAAAGAAACAAGATAAATCTATGAACAAACGGGTACGTAAGTATTTAAATATCTCATTCTCTTTTTTATTTACTTCAATGAAAGTTCGACAAATCCAATAAATCTGCAGAGAATGTGACCATGTTTTAATATCGAACAGAACTATTTTTTATTGATTTCGATAATTTTTCTAATACTGTCACTTTGTCTTATGCACGCCTCTTCATCTGTACCGTAAAATTTCGAAGTTTGGCAATCTCACTTAAGGAATTTGGTTTGATACCCGCCAACATGCTTTTTTTAAAATTTAGTTATGTAATATTAATAAGGTATTATAATTTTCTTTGTTGCAAGCAAAAAAACAAAGGAGAAGTTAATTTCTCGTAGTAAGAGAAACTCCAAAAAATTATTTATGACTGTTGGGGTAACTGGATCCCACATGGTCCAGTTACCCCATTATTGAAAGATTTATGAACTGAAACAGCGGCCTTACATTTTGAGCATTAAGTAAATATGTATAGATACCAAATAATATTAATGTATTAAAATGCCTAATCTTTAAAAAAAAAGGTTGTTTAATAAAAATACTTACAGCATTTTAATAAAAAGCCGAGAAAGTTCAACCAATTGACGTTGTTTGTGAACAATAAAACCTAAATTTTCGGCAACCTATCACAGCAAGGACAGAGTTATGATTGAGTTGACACACGTTGTTTTAAGAAGTAGAGAAGGTGCAATGTTGACAAAAGTTAAGACATCAACGGTTTTTAGGTACGTTCGTAATTATATAAATACGTAGCACCTACAGTCGTCGTTCAGTCCGTCCGTCTGTCTGTCCGTCCGTCCGCATATAACAGAGCAAAAACTACCCAACCGAATCGTCTGAAATTTTAAATATATAATTGTTGCAATATTTTGTCGAGTCATTTCAAATTTTATGAAAATCTGATGGATGTTTAATTACAGGAAAAGTCAAAAGTTTTCCGTTACATCATGGCCAATGGGAAAAAATTATTTCAAGTGCATTTTAATGATGTTACAGCCTTTCGAACAGAATGAAATTGATATGCACTTATTGAAGTGCACTAAAATATACATTCAGTACAATATGCGGTGCAAAAAATATTTACAAAACTTGCTATAGTACAAACGCACCTCATTTTCCACATTTGACGTGCAATTTCTAACTTCTTTATAAAATAGCTTATGATCCAGTTACTTTTTGGGTCCAGTTACCCCAGCATATCTTATATGATTTATTATTAGAAAATAATTAAATTGGTGTAATTAAAATTTGCCATTTGTATGCATCATAAAAGTTCGTATTTAACACAAAAGATGTTAATAAGAAAAGCTTTGTACTAATTATTTTTTCACGTTTCTAATTTCAAATCTCTCTTTTAATCAGATATTTTTTTTATTATTCTTTGAAATGTTAAGCTCCCATAAATAACACTCTTTTATAAAAAGTTTATTTTCAATATTAATCCAATATTCTCAACGTGGCGTGTAAACAAAACTGTTTACTTTAGGAAACTTATTAATGAAAGTTTTATAAACAAGGTTTTACCCACATAATTTTTTTAATCATACAAATTCTGTACTCCTAAACAGCCATTTTCAAAATAGCTTTAATCAAAATATCTTTTTGAAAGAATATAAAACATTGTATACTTTTTTCATGCCTTGATCTTTTCTATTAGAGTAAAAACGAGAATTTTTTTAAAGTAAAACAAAGACTTTAAATCTAAGAAAACCTTTTACAATAGTTTATTGAAATGTTTTTGCATTTTTTTCCCTTACAGACTTCAATGAAAGTTTTGTAAGGTTTTTTTTTTTTTTCTTTCTTCTACTTTTTCTTCGTCGAATACTAGAAATGCATTTGTTATTATTAACATTTATTTAGCTGAATTAATAAGTAAGTATTTTACAACATTACAATATAAGTAAAAATTCGAACGTTGTAAACTAAATTTACTTCAAAGTTGTATTAAAATATATACGCATTTTTAAAAAAGAGATATGGGAATAACTATAATCAACTGTTTTAAAATTGTGATATTACCGTTTTAGTTAAATTGACGTTTAATTTTTTCCCCATTTCATCAAAATTCAGTTTCAAAGTAAAAAATTAAAATTGACCATCTCATTTTATGATTTCCTTCTATTAATAAATTATTTGAATTGCAATAAAAATTATACAATTTCTAAAGACATATGTGGAAATGCATTTTAAACAACATTTTAAATTACTGAAATTTCAGTGCTTGGTTGAAATAAACTATTGTCTCAATTTTTTTTTCAATAAATCTTAAAATGTAAATTTGAAAATAAAAATATAAGACTACATCTTTTTATATTGTGCTTTGTTTATAAATGCATTATTGCAAAAACAACAACAAAAGAACTCAAAATCATACATTCAAACAATAATATAATTAAAGATTTTTTTAACAGTTCTGGTATGCATGAGAAATTTTTAAATAAAAAAAAGCCAAATTGGCCCCCTGGTGTTTGTACCTCAACGCGTCAGTTGCGCCCATACATTCCTATACAATAAATAATTATTATAGTGTCCTGTACCAGTCCTTAAAGTTTGTACCATGAATTTAGAATCCCCCTGTATATCAAATGAAACTGAAATTAAATATTTAACGGGATAACTATGAGTGCAATTTAAACGATTGATTGTGCTGGATATTAAACGTCTTATATTTTCTGGGTTTTTCAATCTTTTTGTACATGACACGTTATTTATTAAAAAGATTGGATGTCTTAAACAGTGCAAGTAATTAACTACTTTTAAAAAATTGAAAGAACTGCAATATAGCAATTAAATTTTGATTAAATTGTAGATAAAACTACAGCATATTTCAGGTGTCAGTAATGCATTAGCTTATTATATGTGTAAGATTGGTGCGCTGTTTGTGTAATTAATCCATTTTGCAATCATAACGAGAGTTCCACAGTTCAAGTGGATGCTTAAAATAAAATGGTGCTACTCCAATTAGATAAGAAAGACAAAAGTCAATTCGATAACAATCATTTACCCCTTGACGTCCAACACTTTTATAAACACAAAACTTTAAAACACGTAGTCCAACAAAAGCAACGATTAAATACTAACATTTGTAAATGTGTTCTTCAACCTAAAAATAATCCATAAAACAAATATTGTCTATAATTATGGTACACCCTATTTTCTGGTTTTCTAAATAAATTCAGCATTTGTTGTGTTTTCTAATACAAATTAATCCTAACTTGTTCTTCATATAGTGTTTGTAATTAGACACATATAAAAAAAATTTCGAAATAAAATCAAAGAAAAATTTTTGCTTAAAAGGTACATTTTAAAAAAGGTGCATCAAAAAAAAAAAAAATCATCCCATTCTTATTTTTACTTTGAATTGTATTTTATGCTTTTGTCTATATTTTTACACACTGTATACATATATATATACTATATGGACAATGAGGATTGGTCACTTACGATTTTAGACGTTTTGTTAAATATCTAGAAAAATACATTGAGGAATTATTCTGAAACTCCAGGTGTGTAAACAGATAACAGAAATAAAACAGAAATAGTATAGGTCATATATTTCCACAAAGATTTTTTTCCGGAAACCTGATAGGGGACCGTAAACAAATTGAAAAAGAACTAATATCTTTTGGATATCCCTGTAAAAACAAATGTAGCAAAAGCGTTTAAACTGTAGAACATGATTAAAAGGCTTTTTGCAATAAACTGTGTTCATTTTTATGAGGATAGCATGTATACTAGTAGAGAAATTAAGGTTTTTATAAAAACAGTCCCAAATTTTGCCAAGATTTTTGCTTATAATTTGCAGAGTTCTTAATATAAAAAAAATATTCTTTTCAGAAAATATGACAAATAACATTGTACACAATACCCTGCAATCAGAATTAAAAAATAATAAAACTTGGATGAAAAATAAGCAAGTATACTAAAAAATGTTTCACTGCGCATTTGCGAATGCAATCAAAATATAATGTGCATAATATTGTGTTAAGTGTATGGAGCAACTTTTGTGAAAGTCTCAAAAACATAGCTTGAAAATTCTGAAAATTATCGTCGATAGAATAAGCTCTAAATCCGTTGTTCCCAAAAGGAAGCAAAAAGACGACGAGCTGCACACAAATATATGTTGATAAGTGCCAACATAGCGTACGCAGTATGGTACGTACCACTATATTTGCGTATGCAGAAATTTTATTTCAAATTGAATAAAATTTATAAAGGTTATTTTTTTCCCACAGCAGCATTTTTTAAAAGAAAATAATTTTGGTAGCATTTATATGTTTTACAGGGTACCACAAAACATTAAAGTCTTTTTTAATGTGATTTTATTTTAAAAATTTTTATTTTTCAGGATGTCTACACAAATTTCTCCAGCAATTCTGAGTATACAAAAATGCAAAAAAGAAATTAATGTTAACTTACATGGGTGCATTAAATTGTTTTTCACTTAATTGCAAAATAAGTATGTTTAACGCGTTATTTCTAATGCATTCATTATACAGGGTGCCCACTAAAGTCCTTCCCATGCTCTTAATTTCCGAACGGTTGCAGCTATAGCCATAAAAGTGGTGTCTAGGTATAATAAAGTGGTTATGCACTACCAGATGAGACCACTTCCAACGCCATATGGTGCAAAACAGCAGAATTAGTATTCCTATCTCAAAAACGAGATTCATGTTCAGAACGAGATTCATTTAGCATCATGTTCACAAGGTGTCCTTTCGAACTAAATCGATGATGCTCTACAAATTTGTCATTCAGTTTTATCCCATATTTCGAACCGTTTTCGCGATAGGAACGCTAATACAGCCAGTTTTCACCAGATGGCGCTGTAAGCAGTCTCATCTAGTAGCGCATAGCCTCTTTACTATACCTTGACTCCACGTTTATGAATATAGATGCAGTCGTTCGGCAGTTAAGAGAGTGGGAACGGATTTTAGTGGGCACCCTGTATTTTTATTTTAAGACATTGTTGTTAAATAACCAAATATTTATCACTGTTTGAGTATTTTATTAGTGACGCATTAAAAAAACTAATTAACAAAACAGCAATAACAAATAAACAGCAAAAATTAATTAAACTTCAAGGAAATAATTTTGTCCACCTAGATCGTCAAAACGTCCCACTGTGCGCCGTACCAAATTCAAAGCTTCTATACCAACTTTATCACATATTTCACAATTTTAGAACGTTTTTGTCCTCCTGCACCCTTTTAAACTTTGAATTTTTAAAAACTGATCTGGGCGAGCATTTACGTCGAGTAAACGCCTCGTCAAATTTTTCGTTAACGCTTTGACTGCCGCCCCATTTTTCAAAATCGGTACATAATTCTTAGAAATAAAGAACAATATCATGATGCGTATAAGTATGTATATATGTGGTCTATTTAATTTTTTTATTGGTCTGAACACCTTTTGGACCTGGCACACCACAGATCTTTTTCTATCCGTGTGCCAGTCCGAAGGTGTGTTGGACAAATTAAAAAATTAATTACTTTATAGTCAACCTTATAGCACAAAAGGAAAGGCGATACTGAGAGCAGCCCCAAATTAGAAAGAGCGTAGGCAGGTGTCAATGGTAAGGAATCCCTGAAAATATAATGATGGGCTCCGAAGTGTGTTTGGACCCGGCACACAAAGACAGATCTTTAACTCCGAACATTCTTCGGACGCGGAAGCCATAGTGTTAGGAGTTCCGAATAAATTTAGAATGTTTTCCGCTCATTTTATCTTTTAAGTTTTCGAATTTTTTAGAAACAGTTCTTAGCGAGCATTTACATCTTAAAAAGAACCACCCTGCCAAATTCCATTTTTCCATACCAATTGTATCACACAACTCGCAATTTTGCAACGTTTTTTGCTCCAGCACTCTTTTAAATTTCGAATTTTTCGAAAGCTGTTCAGGGCGAGCATTTACGCCTCTAAAGTAACGGTCAAATTTTAAGTTTCTAACCCTAACAATTCCAAATAAATAGAACGTTTTTTAGAAAGTTTTTCGCTCATTTCACCCTTTTAAAATTTGAATTTTTTTATAAACCATTCATAGCAAGTATCTTAAATGCTACCACCAGGGTTCTCGCTGACTTTTTACGAGCATTAGCAATTTGGATAGTCCGAAATAAAAAAAACATTCGCCAATTAAAAAAACATTAGCAAAATAAATTCGTTGTGAATTATTGAAAATTCGATGTTTAATCCCTTAATGTACCTCCTCCCCTTTTTTCGATATGTTCTAACATAACCTGAGTACTTGTAACTGCTCATAGATCAGTTATTCATCAAAATTTAATTATATGCTACAGAAACTAAAAAAACATGTCTGTACTCTAAATATCTTGCGTAATTAAGAAGAAAATTTTTTAATCTGATTTAACTCAATAAAATGTTATGAAATAAAACTTCTAATCCCAGTTAACTCAGAATTTTAAGATATTGCATTCAATGAATTCTGAAAAATTCAAAATGTAAACAACAAAATGTGTCAAAACTTTATTTTTCTAGAATTCTTCGACTTTTCATTGAAACCCATACTTCAAAGGCAATTTCAAAATAGTACTGTTGCCTGTTGGGCACATTAACCAATACTGAAATGGCATTTTTGCATCCGTTTATTCGCCAAATGAAACCTTTTGTTGTGACTTGGCGCAATGGCGAGCGGCAGCGAGAACCCTGATTATCATCGCACCAAATTTCTGGCTACAACAATATCACAGTAATCGCAGTTTTAGAACGTGTCTTGCATTCCCTTAGAGCGTTGTTGCACAGACATAAAATATAGTCTATGTTGGAGCGGACATTACCATAGCATTTTGCCACCATTATTTTTAAAATCGGTGAAATAATTCCAGAGATTTCCCCCTACAAACAACAAACAAACGTTACATCTTTATAATATCAGTATAGATTAGCCTTTATAAACATCAGAAATGTTCGTTTAACACGGTGGAATTAATGTTAATTAAAAACGAAATTCAATGCTCTAAATATTCTTTCATGTTTCTCATTTCAAGTTTATTCTTTTAATCTGAATTGCTTTTAATTATTCTTTAAAAGGCCGTCCACTAATAAATAACTTTCTTTCAGAAGAGAAATTTTATTTTGGATAAAGTTTAAAAGAAAACAAATCCAATATTCTGAAGTTGGCGAGTAAACAAAATCGTTTACTTTGAAAACTTATTAATGGAGGTTTTATAAACAAGGTTTTACCCGAATAAATATATTAAAAATATAAATTCAGTACACCTAAACACCCTTTTCAAAATATTTTTAATCAAAATATCTTTTCAAAGAAGACTTGATGAAATATTGTATAATTTTTTCCCTGCCCTGATCTTTTGTATTAAACTAAATAGCAACAACTAAAGAGAAAATTTTATGAAAAGAAAAAGAATACTTTAAAATAAAGCAAAATTCTATTAAAATAGGTTATTAAAATGTTTCAACATTTTTCTTTTACAAAGTTAAATGAAGTTTTATGAAGGTTTTTTTTTTTTCCCCTTGTGTTTTCTTTTCTTTCTTCGCCGAATGATTTAGTACATTTTCTGTTTTTAACTAGATTATAAAAACAACTATTTTACAGCATTATTCTGTACGCAAAGAGTATGAAATTTGTAATCAAAATTCGCTTTTAAGTTTTTTTTTTATTTATAAAATTTAAAAAAATACACAGAAATGATTTTTAAAAAAACTTTTACATTTCTAAATTATATCTCTTAGTTAAATTAAAGTCATGTCTGAATCATCTTTTAATAAATTTACAAGACTACAGTTTAAAAAAAAATTAAGAGCTGCAATTTAATTTTCTGTTGTTTTTTTCGGGAGGGAAGTGGGGGGGGGGGGGAATTGGGGGGAGGGGGGGTCTGTAAGTATATTATTTGTGTTGCATTAAAAATTATCCAAATTTAAAGAGGGATAAAGAAATAAATTTTACACAATATTTTAAATTTCTGAAATTTAAGTTCTTAGCTAAATTGAAATTGTTTCTGAATAACTTTTTATCCAGTTAAACGAAATTAAACTTGAAAGAAAACTATTTGAATTAATGTTTTGTGTTGCACTGTTTCTAAAAATATATTGTAAGGAATCAACCGCAAATCAAAATTATGTCCTGCAACCCAATAAAATAATTAGAAACTAGTTTTAAATGTAATAAATACACAATTTCTTCAACAACTTAGTCATTTTTAGATGCGTTCGAAATTAGGGGAAAGTAGGGTAATGATGCTCAGAAGGGCAATCCCGCTCACCCAATATCTCTAAACAGAATAGAATTGAAAACGTGCGATCGGTACCGGCACCTAGCAAATTTCATCGTAAGTTCCCAGTAAAGATATAGTGACCGTCAAAAGGAAAGTATTTTTGTTTCCTCACGTTATTAGTTTGCAGTTGTTTTATTATAAAATTCTATAACATCTAACATGAAGGTAAGTGTACAATCTTAATTTCAAATATTAATTTACTCATTATATCTACAAAATATATACATTTAGCTGTACTTTCATGCTTTTATTTATTTTTGTAGTGCGTTACTACGCCAATTATAATTCATTAAAACACAACATGGCGATAACGGGGTAATGGCGCTCGTGTGGAATTCCAGAAGAAGTGTTGCCAGTGGGCAACTTTTTTAAATTCAAATTTATTGATTAACACCACTTTTTTGAAATGGTAAATTTCCCCTGTTTTCACCTTAATTAATATGTCATTAAAGAAGGAGAATTTTACGATTTCAAAAATGTGGCGAAAATCAAAAAACCTAAATTTTAAAAAAGTAGCCCGCTGTATGTGTAACACAATATGTGTAAAGAGGTCGCAAAAAGTCTGCAGTGGTGTGAACAGTCCACACAACTACATATGTGACTTTTGTCTGACTTAAATGTTGTATTCAAACTTTGAGCGCAATCACCCTACCATGTCGGGCATTACCGCTCAATCCATGGTTATTTAAATAAAACGATAAAAAAAAAAATTCATTAAACTTTTATGCAAATTAGTTGATTGCAAACTGTTCCTTATGCTTTGGAGTACTTCATTAATAAAATATTAATTTTTTTTTGGTCTAAATTTGACTAGCTATTCATGTTCTCCCTTAAGTGAGCGCCATTCCCCTACTTTCCCCTATATAAATACGTATCACCTACAGTCGTTGTTTGTCTTCCCTCCGTATGTCCGCATATAACAGCGCAAAAACTACCATACCAAATGGTTTGAAATTTAACATATATAATCATTACAGAATTTTGTCGAGTCATTTCAAATTTTGTGAAAATCGAATCAAAAATTAAAAAGATATTAACCCTTTGAGTGCCAACATGATTTTTAGAGAATTAGCTATAAGTGCCACGCTACTAGAGGAAAGTAGAAATTAATATATATATACTTCTTAGTTAAATTCGGAACATTTTATTGACGAAAAGTATTTCAAAAACAAAAAATAAATGTTATAATTGCAATAAATATTATAATTTCAACATAAATGACAATAAACAAGAATCGACAAGTATGAAATAGAGATCGTATTTTTTAGATTTTTTATAAATACACGTGCGGAATAAATAAACAATAAGACAACTATGATATAGAGATCGTATTAGTTCACGCGTGAGTCAGGAGCGCGATCGCGTTCCTGGCATTTTCGGCCAGTGTATTTTAAGAGCGCGATCGCGCTTCTTGGCACTCAAAGGGTTAATAAAAGTATTCTTCATTCAATTAAATCCTGTCATAGTAATTAATTCAATGATATCCCATAACAGGTAATGATTCTAGTTTGCCATGGTGATTACGGCGTAATATTTAAGTCATATTACTTCTGTATTACTGAATTTAATATCATAATCGCAACAAATTTTATATTCATGTATTCTTGCATAAAAGTGCAACAACTATTGCACCAAGATCTGAATATTTATAAAACTAATTATAGTACGAACGCACCTCATTTGCCACGCTTGACTTACAATTTCCGATTTTTTATGATTTATTGCAGCTCTCACAAAGCGGTCTCTTTTACGGCCCCCACTATTTTTTTAAGTTATTTTCGTGGTGTATTTCAACAAAAATTGCAGTAAAAAGCTCATGACGAAGTGGTTTATTACAATATTTGCAAAATAAATCAGAAAAAAAAATCGTGAAGAAATAGTGGTGGTCAAACTTTTGATTTGATCTCTTTTTAAAGAGAATCTTTTGAGACCAACCGTTAAAGCTTTCGATGGTGTAAGGAACAAAATTAAAGAAATGGAAAAACATCAAAGTAGCATTTAAATTTGATTTTTCATAAACTTTAAATAAAATTAAAAACTCTTTCATATCTTAGTAATTTCAAACATATACTGATTGACACAAACATGTGTACACACATTTTACCTAAATCAATCTGAAATGTCTCTTCTTCTTCAGATGTAATTCCTTTTTATGTGTTGTTGTGAGATGCCTTCTGATGCCTTCATTTTTCTAATTTCACATTTGATGTTATAGGTAGAATCACATTTTTATTAATCTGTAAGAAAATCAATCGCATTATCATACATAACTTTCCTGCAGAAAATTTCTTGGATATTTTTTTCAATAAACATAAAGAAATTGAGGTTAGTGAATGCTTTACTTTTTAAAAACTTATTGATGCAGTATCTATATACCGGGTTGCAGTGTTGCCAGATTGGGGATTTTGTCCCCATTTTGGGGAATTTTGAACTTATAGGGGAATTTTGGGGGGACAAGTAGTACGTGGGGAAATTTTTAGGGACTACAAAAAGTTTGGGGGAAAACATGGGGATTTTTTTTTTTTTTACTATTTTCCTTAAAGATTTCTTTTAGACATGTAGAAAAACTGGATCTGTCTCGAACTAAATTTTGGTTTGAAAAACGAAAATACAATCCAGAAATCGGAAATATCAATCATTATTCTCTTGGATGTGGTCGTGTTCATTGTTTACTACATTACAGTTTACACATATTACAGATGCATGAAACTCTAAAGTATTAAGGGGTCTCAGGACTCTTAAAGCTTTAAAATTTTCAAAATTTTAATTTTTTTAGATGTTAAACTCCTATCTTTTCTGAACATTTTTATATAATTGCTTCCTTGAAATTCCTATTAGAACTGAAGTTATGGCTTTTACATTTATACACGTTCAATAGCTGAAGAGTCGTTTCGGAAACTTTGAAGACATTTTTCTCCAAATGACGTCTTATTTCTCAAAAGCATAACGCGCACGATATCTCAAAAACTTATGAATATTTTTTCATGAAATTTTCAAAACGTATGTTAAATGTTAGTGTGTATAAACTGAACCTAAAATTTCCTTTTTATTGTTCCAAACAATATTTTTTTAGGTGATTATACTGTTGAAATTTTCTTAATTTTGCATTAGCTAAATACAACTTTGTATTAAAAATATAAAAAAGCTTTAAATACAAATTTATTTAGGTTCAGGGTAATTATTACAATCTGAAGTATAAGTAGGTACTAAAATTTTCATTCTAGTTGCAACACTTACTTTGTAATCGTGCGCGTAAGCTGTTATGCCGAATTTTTGCTCTAAAAATGTCTAACAGTTTGGAGCCCCCTGTAAATGCTAATTCTGCATCTTATAATTTTTTAAATACATGAAATGAAAGAGCATACTTATATATTTTATTCCAATTAAAATTGTGTCTTAAAATCAAATACATTTTAAGATATTAAATGTTGAAAATGGTCTTTTATTTTCATTTTTTCCAATTTTAAGAGTCCTGAGACCCCTTAAGCAGCTTAAACCTACACGTGACTAAATCTGCAGGACTTTAACGAAAAATTCCTTCGCCATACTTTAAAAAATGTAATTTAAATATGTGGAAAACAGATATTTTTATCTTATGATATACAAAAGCACATCGATTGATACAGTGGAAATACTTTGCATTATGATTTTGTACTTCAGTATAGGGATCACAAAAAAATTAAAACAGCGTACCATCTCGGATTTATTCAAATCGCAACTGATAAGAGATTGTCTAAAGATATGGAGCTAATGTAACAATAGTCCAACATTTTTAGACAATACTTTTAAAAACAAACGTAAAATAGTAATATATTTTCACTGCAAAATATATCTCTCATTCTCTTAATATAGCTACAAAATATCATTCAACGAAAATTGAATATCTTTTGCCAAATACTTTAAACATAATTAATTATTTTTTGCTGATTTAACGTTTACTATTTACTTTTTTTCAAGAATTTTAAATGAATCTGAAAACCAAATATACTTGAAAGTAAGAGAAAATTTGTCTTTTTTTTTTTTTTTGGCTGTTCACAAGCAAAACTGCAGGAATTAATTATTCCGTTCTTTAGAAAATAGTATAATAAAGTAAAGAACGAAAAATATAAAAACTAAAGCAGTAAATATTTTAAAAAAAAGAGAGAGAGATATTATTTCCAAAGAAGTTAAATCACATGTGTAATACGGCTTTTAGTAAAGAATGAAGCTAATTAAGTGATCGTAATTATAAACTACTGCTTGAAATAGCTTCAATGTAAAATTTTCAGTTATTAAATTTTCATATTAAGATTCATCTCGTATATATTTGAATAAGTTTTTTCAGTAAACAATTAGAGTGCTGACAAATCATTTTTTTATGAATTTAAACAATTCATTTAATTGACATTAGCAAAACTCCCAATTATTGGATTGTTAAATATATATGGTTCGGAATGTTAAATGAGAGACAGAAAATTTCTTTTGAATTATTATCTCAATTAAACTTTAATAATAACCTGAGAAAATAACTTTTTTTATTATCATTCAGTGCGAAGTACGTAAAAATTTTCACAGGGATCTAAAAATTAATTTAAACGATACTTATAAAATAAACGAAGCGTTCAAAATCGAAGTGGGTCAAGTACATTTTTTCGCTCAATTTTTTTTTTTTTCATAACTTCCAGCTCTATACATAATAATTTGTCCTATAATATAACAAATCAAGTCCTGGGTTGAAAATGTGACAAACAAATGGCGCTAGTGTCCTATGATTCTGAAAAAAGAGAAGACGTGTCGATTACATTTACTTAAAAAAATCTCTGGATTATTTTTATGACTTCACCCACTCTGATTCTGAACACCTCAAATATTAGAGCAACCTACAATTTGAAAAAGATTTATTCAAAGTTAAATACCGTACACTAGTAATTATTTTCTATTATTTTTATGTTTTTCTATGAAACTAAACAATTTGGCACCAGAAAAATTATTTTTTAAATTAAGTAAGGTATTCAAAAATTCATTATGTGATGACAGTATGATTTATTTAGTGTTGCCAGATTGGGAATTTTGAACCTTTAGGGAAATTTTTTGGGGCAAGTAGTTCGTGAGAAAATATTTGGGGACTACAAAAATTTTGATGAAAAACTTGGGGATTTTTTTTTTTTTTTTTACTATTTTCCGTAAAGACTTTTTTTTAGTCCTGTAGAAAAACTGGATCTGTCTCGAACACAATTTTGATTTGAAAAACGAAAATACAATCCAGAAATCGGAAATATCCATCATTATTCTCTTGGATGTGGTAGTGTTCGTTATTTACTACATTACAGTTTACACATATTACAGATGCATGAGACTGTAAAGTCTTAAGCAGCTTAAACCTGCACGTGATCTGCAGGACTGTATCTTAGGACGTGTAATCTGTAGGACTTATACGGAAAATTCTTTCGCCGTACTTAAAAAAAAATTAATTTAAATATGTGGAAAGGAGATGTTTTTCTCTTATGATATACAAAAGCATATCGATTGATACAGCGAAAATACTATGCATTATGATTATGTTCACTATAAGGATGGCAAAAAAAATTAAAAGAACGTGCCATCTCAGATTCCTTCAAATCCCAACTGATAAGAGATTGTCTAAAGCTATGGAGCTAATGTAACAATAGTCCAACATTGTTAGACAATACTTTTAAAAACAAAAGCAAAATAACTTGTCACTGCAAAATATATCTCTCATTCTCTTAACGTAGCTAGCTACAGAATATCCATTCAGCCCATTTTAAAAGTTTGTTTTTTGTAAATGAGGAATTTTTTCAAAAAAAGGCTTGATTTGGGGAAAACTTTTGAGCTTAAATTACTTAAATATTTTTTATAATGGTAAATTGAAAATTTAAAAATTCCCTTTTTGAGTAAAAACTGAGTTGGGGACTTTTGCGGAAAAAAAACTGATTTGGGGAAAATTTCAGAAATTTTGGGGAAATTCACTTTTGACTATCTGGCAACACTGCCGGGTTATACTCGAACCGAAATATGTTGAAAATGAAAATGCTGTACTCTTAAAGACCGATTGTACCATGCTTCTAATCTGTAAAATTACAGGGTGTCCATAAAGAATGTCCCAGTTATGAATTTTAATAGTATCCAATGCAAACATTGTAGAGTGTTGGTTCAAGGTCACAAATAAAGAGTAACTCAAACAATTTTAGATAAAAGGCATGCGGGAGTACTGCTTTGTTATTGACTTGCTTCCAGTGCCACGCAGGGCTTAATTTGCGCCGGAGCCCGGCTCCGGTACTTCTCTGTTTTCAGTAAATATTTAAATATTGGTCGGAATTCACTGGAGCTCATAAATACAGGGCTCCGGAGCCCAGTGCAATAGCTCTTCCGAAAAACCGTAGCCTAAATTACCTTTTTCTTTCCATCCCCAAACTTTGCATTCTTTTTTACTCAAACACTTATATGTGACGTAATGTCTCGCACACGTGAGAGATAAGTAAAACGGACTCAATTTTTATATCAGTTTTTGGGCTTGACCTAACTCGAGCTCAATCTGTATTTTGTATCTTGAAAGGTACCATGCTAGGCTCTGCTCTGCACATTTACGAAGTCACTTTCATTTGTAAGTAGATATAATTGGCATGTATTGTTATTCTGATAGAAAGCAATCTAGCAGTTTTCCCACTTTTTCTATAAAAGCATTGATTCTTGTCGATAACGATGCCAATTTTTTAATCTAATCTGATTTTCAGGGACTCACCACAAAAGATTGTTATGCGGAAGGAATCCATTATAGTATAAGATATGCACCTATTATAGGAAATTGTAAAACTTTGTTCCATTCTTCAGCACATAAATATTAATTTCTGTACATTTCATTCATTTTTTCTTAAAAATGCATAGCTTAGAACTATCCCTTTTTTGTTTTAACACTATTTCCTAATCAAATTCCTTACCATATTTAATCTCAGAATTCTGCAATTAATTAACTTTAAAGTTAGGCAAAAATTACTATTCAGAAGGAGTGGTAACTCAAAAGGGGAATAGTTGACAGCTAAGTATATGCTGATAGATATATTTAAAATTTTTAATTTGTTAAAGAAAAAAAATTTTTTTAATTTTGCAAATAATTATGAAATATAAATTGCGGAGGGGGAACGGTACGGCTGTTGTATCGGTACCGCAGAATATTAGGGCTCCGGTACTTTTTTTTGTTAGAAATTAATCCCTGGTGCCACGTACACAAAATGGCGACTCTTGAGCGTAAAGCATTATTTCTGGGCCGATGATTTAAAAGCCGTTACAGCCATGCAATTTTTTTCCTTTGGGGCTTTGTAAAAGATAGTATCTACCTATCGCCGCTACCTAACGATTTACCAGAGTTGAGACACAAAATTGAAGAGGCTATTGCTTCCATTACTCCGGACTTGTTAATCGAAGTGTGAGAAGAATTGGACTTTAGGTTGAATGTGTGCACATAATGAACATTTGTAAGAAAAACTAGGTTAGTTTGCCTTCGATTTGATGTGTGATTTGTTGCAAATAATCTAAATTAAACTGTCATAATTTATCATTGAAACTGTGCCATTCTTTTATGACACCTTGTATTATCAAGGGGTAATAATGAATGGTTGTATACTTTTTTCCTTTTTTGACGTTTTGTATTGATTTTATTGTGTAAGATTAAATTCTAAAGTTTATTAGAACTTTTTGTTTCTACAGACCTCACTCTATATATTATTTATAATTTTGATATACGTACAGTCATGTATCTATTTACTATATATGACTAATAAAATATTTTAAAGTCGGTATACTCAAAAGTAAACTAAATCGTTTATAATAAAAATTTTAACAATACAGGTGTTATTTAAAAAAAAAATAATAATCTGCATAAAATATGCAAAAAAAAATAATCACAATGCTGTTCTCCTAAACATCAACTTTAGATTTTTTTTTTTTCAAAATATTTTTAATCACAATATCTGTTGAAAGAAATCTTGATGAAATGTTGTATAAAGGTTTCTTTGCTTGATCAATTTTATGAATATTTTTTTCTTCGAATTATCGTTTCTCTTCTTCACATAATTGTTTAATATACTCTAATTATCATTTATATAGTCGGATTAAACAAATCAAACAACTATTTTAAAGCATTATGTTGTAAATAAAAGTATGAACTTCATGACAATTCTCCTTCAATATTGTATTAACAGTTATAGAATTTTTAAAAAGAAATGTAGAAATAAGTTTTAAACAAACTTTTGAAATGCTGAAATTGTAGTTCTTATTTAAATCAAAATAATATTTTAAACATATTTTAACAATTTTCAAAAAAATACTTTATGCCGTATATTGCCTCCGTATAACGATCTCTGACACATAACTCGCATGTATGATTCGAGACTGCATTTTCAGTTTTAAATATATTTGACATATTATACGCATTCGGGATATTATACATATTATATGGGATAAAAGAAGGGGAGAAAATGAGGGTTTCTGAGACCTCCAACCTTCTGGGATTTTTTCTAAGTCATGAAAATATGAATTGAACTAGAAAAAATATTTAAAGAAAGCTTATTTGCCTACTCAACTACCAGAGCTACCAGGGAAGATTGTCCCTGGAAATGAGTAAATTGTGTAACACATCATAGGAAGCCATGAAAAAAGTCTATGAATAGTATAATATATGTACTGTAATAATTTGTTAAAGATAGAAACTAATAAGTGAGAATAAAAGCCTATAGCAGATCCTAATGCTCACACACAATTTTGGAAGACTGTAGACGCAAAGGATAGGAGATAAAGAAAGAGTTTGTTTATGCGGATTGGCTGTGACTGAAATTGGAAGAATATAAGTATAAAATGTTAAAAATTAAGTTAAAATGCCAATTTAAGCCAATAAGATGATAACTAAATGAAAGTTTGTAGTGTTCAAAATGTCGCCATAACTGAAAGCAGTAAGGATTAAACATAGAAGATGGTGAAGTAAATCTATTCTCACCCCTTCCCCCCCACCAAAAGAAAAGGCCAATTTTTAGAATTACTGGAAAATTTATTATAATGTAGCAATTTTATAAAAATTCCTGTTTAAACAAACAACAGCTTTTTTTTATGCTTTTTATTCGATTATAAAGTTGATTTTAATTTTTATGAAAAAATAAAGTAAATAAAAATACACAAGACAAATTTATGTTACCGCCGTCTTATAAATTAGTTTATAAATTTCAATTTTACTAGGCCTTTTTTTAACACTGTATGATTTAGGTTTTCGTTATTTCAAAAAGGTAATTTATAATTCCATTTTAAGCTCCAATGAATCAAAAAACTTCCTTTCTCCCACTCTTTCTTTAAAGCTTTTTTAAATAAATTTCTACAAAAAAAAGTATAGATAAATAGCCTTAAAGTTAATGACATCTAAAATTTTCCTCATATATATTGATCTTTTTATGTTTTCCTTTTTGACTTTTGGGGAAAATATACATGGTAAATGAGAAAAAATTTACAAATAAATGAGTAAACATAAATACCATTCCTTTCCCTGTCCATACGGACATTTTAAGAAATTACATTCACTCAATCATTTGTGGCAACGAGTTATTCGGCAAATCTGCTTCATTTAACACGGGAAAGAAGTAAATATACTTCATATATAAAACATGTTAGCTTTATAGACTTAAATAGTCAATATTTAGACTGGGTTTTATGCGCATTTCCCAGTTATGGCAAATAATATATTTTCGATAGCTGGCTTGAATTTTTTTTCATCACTAAAATTTTGAATTTTTTAGATATAATTCATCGCAAATGATAAAGAAAGAATGTTTGATTACAAAAGAAATAAGGTTTTGATTATATTTTACTGATAAATATTTACAGAATGCTTTAGCGCAGCCGTTCCCAAAATTTATTCTAATGCAACTTGCGCCGCAGAAAGAGGCCACGGGCCCCGGTAATAATTCCAATACGCACCCCTCCCCTCTTTTACACCATATGTATGATACAATAAAGCCTGCTTAGACGGAAACGTAAACGACTAGAGAAAAATTCGGTTGTATATAGGTTGTTTTCATCTTAGAAGGTATAATTGCATAACATTTTTTTTTTTGGGGGGGGGGGGGGGTTGGACCATGATATTTTTCCCTTTATAGCAGTATTCCATTATAAATTTGCTTTATTTTCTTAGAAAATAAATTTGCTAGATAATACTTTTATAAAATCTATATAGTATTTGCTCACAATTTTTATTATTTTCATGTAAAGATTTTAAATTAAAATGAAAATATTCAAAATATAATTAAAAGTTAATTGAATTTATTAATTAATTTTGAATTAAAAAGTTTAACGCGTGAAAGAAATAAAATTCGAAATCTTAACCTATGTGAATTTACTCTAATTTTCACCTGATTCCTGTTCGCGCGTCTGAAACACCCACATCGTTAAAACAGAGGCGCCCTTTCAAAACGTTCTTGATATTAAATGAATTCTCAAATGTTTGATACATACACATAGCAGGAGTATGAGGCCAGCCCATAAAGACATTCTTGCAAATTCTGAATTTTGAATTTCATTACTTATCAGTTATTTTAATTTAAAATTTTGACATAAAAAAGTCTACTTTTTCAGAGATTTAAAAAACAAAACAGGGTCGTAGCCGGATCCCTTAGAAGAGCCGGGCCCCGGTAATTTCTGCCGGCTCCCCCCCCCCCCCACCCAATGTACAGGTCTGAATGAGACCCACATTAAAGTGTAAAATTGTTTTTATGCTCACCTAAAATGTTGATATATAATACAGATCTTTTCAAATGTTTGATACCTACACAGGAATATGAGGCCGGTCCATAAACACATTCTTGCAAATTCTTACTTTCGAATTTCGTTATTTGTTAGTTATTTTAATTTTTGACATAAAGAAGTCTACTTTTCTGATACTTAAAAAACAAAACAGGGCCGCAGCCGGATCCCGTAGAAGAGCCGTGTCCGGTAATTTGTACCGTCTCCACTCCCCTTTGTACGGGTCTGAATGGGGCCTACATTAAAGTGTAAAATTGTTTTTATACCCACTTAAAATGTAGATATATAATATAGATCGTTTCAAATGAGTATGAGGCCGGCCCATAAAACCATTCTTGCAAATTCTGACTTTTGAATTTCATTATTTATTAGTTATTTTAAATAGAAATTTTGATATAAAAAAGTCTACTTTTTCTGGTATTTAAAAAACAAAACAGGGCCGTAGCCCGTCTTCTAGAAGAGCCGGAGCCCGGTAATTTGTACCGGCTCCACCCCTTTTGTACGGGTCTGAATGGAACCCACATTAAAGTGTAAAATTGTTTTTATACTCACCTAAAATGTAGATATATAAGGGACTTTATATAATCTATCCTACTAAAAAAGACGAAATTCTCTACACGAGCATATGTACCAAAACAGATATTGGCAGTATAAATAATCGTAATATTAAAACTTGTTAATTTTTAACCCTCTGACTGCCCAGAAAAAGGGCAAAATTGTAATGTTCTTTTTACTGAATATATTATTTTAATGCTAAAAGAAGACAATTATTCCAACATGATATTTAAAACGTAACTCAAGATAATGCTTGTGAGTATTAACCATCACGCAAAGATTTAAAAGGCAGCTAAATTTATAAAATGATATTAATTTAAATAATGCATGAATTAACTAAGTAGAATACTAAAATTCATCTTCAAAACTTAAAATTAAAATTTCACATAATTAGATGATAAAAGATGTTAAACTACATTAACCAATTCCTAGCACTTTCAACTATATACAGGTCTCTGTATATAGTCATGAACAAAATACAAAATTGTTTTGTATTTTGTCCCTGAAGATGGCTATGTATATAGTTAAAAGTGTTAGAAATTGGATAATGTAGTGTAACATCTTTTAACGGTTTTTTTTTTTTTTTTTTTTTTTTTTTTTTTTTTTAATCATCTTTTAAGTATTAAAACACATTATGAGCAATTTTAATTTTTAATTTTAATGCATGCATTGTAGTGAAAACTGCAGTTCAGTGAATGAGTTAACACGGGCTTGTCAGTCAGATGGTTAAGATCAAAACGCTATCTACATAATATTTACTGAAATACTGTCTCTTCACGAATTTGCTGATCTATATTTCTTCACATCTTTTCCATTTAAAAATGTAACACAATGTGTTGATTATATTTTTACAGGAGATATAATTAATAACATATTTTTTAAGATTGATCATTCCGTGATTGCATAAGATTGATATATTTATTTGCTTAAAAGAAGGCTTTTTTTGGAGTTTATAGATTTTTAATTTTTCAAGATTGCGAAATGTAAAAAGAGATTTTATTTGTGTTTTTTTTTCCGGATCCAAATAAATAAGTCATAATCTTAGCTTGTAGGCTTCTTTGAAATATGTATTTTTTTAAATTGTGAAATTGTATGTCCAAGCCTATTTTTTATGCATTTTTGTAAAGCGCAAAATATAGAGCGCTAGGCACGAATGGGTACATATTTTTATTAGCCTTTTAGGGGACAATTATTTATGTAAAGTTTTTTTTTCAAGATGATTATGAAGCAAATTGTTTTTAAGTCTCAGATACGAATATTCTTCGTTTATTATTACTAATATTTATAATGTTATTAGTCTCTGTAAAGAAATTAATATATTTTTTAGTAGTTCATAAAAAAGCTAATTTATAGTACATACTACACAATTTAAATCTTATTTTGTACAAATTTAGACAAAACATATAATTACGCATATTATACTATTACAAAAATTATGCATATTCCCATGTTTGGTATGCCTACAATTTATCAAATAAATACAAAAATACGTAATTTTTTTTGTATTTTTACAGTTCATTTTGCAACATTTTAAAGTGATTTTACCAACACATTTGAGAAAACAAAAATTCAGGCACAAATGGGTTAACCTTCTCACCGCCACTAGCTGATGTATCCGTTCACTAAGCTGTAGGTTTAACTGCAACAGAAGCATTATTTAAGTTAATATAACTCTACTGATAAAACTCAGTTTTGAAAATTTAAGTAATGATTAATAAGTCTCAAGGCTCATATGCCTATATGCAACAAAAAAGATTATATCAAGTTGAGAAAAACATCTCTTTTTACCATTTTTAACAAATAACAGAGAAAAAAACTTTATAATTTTGCCCTTTTAATAACATATTTTTTAAGACTGATCATTCCCATGTCCTGAGAACAGTCACTTACTTCTCCACCCACTTAAAAAAAACGAAAACCAATAAAACTTTTGCAACTTTCGATACTTTTAGAACAAGTTCTCCTATTTTACCAGCATGAAAAAAAGGGTGATTAATTATCTCTCACAAATCTTTCATATTTTAGTTAATTTTTCTCATTTTGTATTGAAAAATACATATACTATGCAAAATTATTTTTGTTAACTTATTTTAGGTAGCTTTCATTACAAAAAGTAAAAATATACCTATTGCAGCCATCTGGAGGAAAGCAATTCCCGATAAATTGGGTATATTTACACTAATCTTGACCCACAGACGCCAAAAATATCCTCCTTTCAAATGTTGATTTATATCATCAGCAGCAGCAACAACAACACCCGTTTTCAATCCACTGCTGGATGTAGGTCTCTCCCAGGTTGTTCCAATGTTTCCTGTCTAGTCTTTAACTCATCCAATTAACACAGGCAACTTTTCTGATTTCGCCACTCCATCTTTGTTCAGGTCGTCTTCGTGGTCGTTTTACATCTCTGGGATACCACTGTAGGCTGTTTGTGTTCCATCTATTGCCTTGTCTTCTTGCAATGTGCCCAGCCCATTTCCATTTTAGCCTTTTAATTCTTTCAATAATGTCAAAAACTTTCATTTGACTTCTTATCCACGTTATTCTCCTTCTGTATCTTCTAGTTATGCCTAGCATAAATCTTTTCACACTTCGCTGTGTTGTTTGTAATCTTTGGACCACCCGTTTTGTTAGCGTCCATATTTCTGCTTCATACCCAGATAGTATGCACATTAGCAGCAAGTTTCATTTTTTTTTTCTGATATTATCTTCCCGTGACAAATTTGAAGCAAATGTCCCGCAAGGTATACCATCACCCACTTGCATGAGTAGTTTGTTGTGAAACTGATGCAAGGCTGTCTTTAATTCCCGAAAGTGACGAAAGCAAAAAATCCCTCTGTTCAGAGAATAGACAATAAGCATATCTGCAGAAATTGGGTGCTACTCAAAGGCAAGACACACACGTCATTTTTACTATTATGGAATCTCATTTTCATTGATTGGTTAAGTTAAGGAACCCAGAAAAAGGTATTTATAATTTAAACTCTTCAAATGTAGTTATTTTTTGTAAAGTAATATTTTAACTATAATCTACAACATATTTCATATAAAAATTCTTACAAATTAAAAAATTATGTTAATTTACTAAGTTATGTTTACATCTTCGGCTTTTTTAATTTATATTGAAAATTTTAATTTTTAAATGAATGCTTCTCAATGTTATTGGATTTTTCTAAAATATCGTTTTAATTGATATTTATTTATTTTTGCCTTTAACACCATTGGAGTTATGATTTTTAACACTTTCGGGACTGCATCCCCAAATTTTATTCGGTTGGCACTGTCTTTTTTAAACGCTATGCTTCTCAAATTCCGAAAAAGACTCGAATTTAAAAGTACAAATATTACCTTTATTTGTTAATGGTGATAAAAAGATACATGCATATTCTGATGCTGCGTATACATCAGTGCGTATGCATCAGTAGACCTGAAAGGGTTAAATTTATAGTTTCTATTAGCTTACACAGAATTTGAAGTACTTTAGTCATGACAGAACTAAATTTTCTACTTGTTTGCCGTTAATTTGCAATAAATTTGCTACAGCAAGAATTTAACTTGATCACGACAAGATGGCTGCGCGTTCAAAGTGTGGTGACTTCGGCGTTCGCGTTATCTTGCTGCAGTTTTGTAATGAAATTTCAGTCTCGTCATGCTGAACTTGCTGCAATGTTGCAGATTTGCAAATTTTCTGCAAACTAAAATTGCTATATGGGTAAGTTATTGCAAGCAAAACGCATTGGTTAAACACCTTTCTTTTCAAACAAAGAGGTATTTTATTCTTCGGAAGAATGCTGTTCTTCCCAAAAGCATTCCATCAATTTCTTATTCTTCTATTGATTTCATTCATGATATTGTTATCCGACGATATTTTCTGTCCAAGGTACACATAACTTTGGGCTTTAATCTCAGTGTTGTTGTAGACGATTTTCCTTTTTGGTATAAATGAATTGAAAATCACCTTAGTCTTTTCGAAATTTAATTTTAATCCCGCATAAGTGCTAGCTTCAGCCAAATCTTTTAGCATATTTTCCAATTCTTCAGGGCTATTACTGAAAATTAAAATGTCGTCAGCGAACCTGAGATGACTTTAATATTCCCCATTTATTCTAATCCCTTTGTTTTCTCAATCCAGCTTCTTGAAAATATTTTCTAAGACAGCAGTAAAAAGCTTAGGTGAAATGGTGTGTCCTTATTTTCCTATTGGCGGGATCATCCCATGAGGAATGATTTCCCGCAAATTGAATCTAAGTCATGTGCCAGAGGTTACGTCCAGGAAAGAGGGTGTAACACACACACACACACTCACAAGAGAGAGCTGAACACTTAAACTGGGGAATTTATTAAATTTTAAATTGAACATTCTTATAGGCAGGGCCTGGTTATCGCCCAACAAAAACTTCTACTTCTATTTTTTTTTTTTATAGAATTTGTTGTCTTACTCAGCAAGGCAACATATTTTTTCGAAAATGTAGTCGAAGTTTGAATAGGTGGTAAATAATAATCAGATAGTGCTTACCCTCGTCAAAAGACTGATAAATAAAATAACTAAAATAAAGTAAATAACTAAATAAAATAATAACACTAAAGATATGAAAAAATAAATGAAATAAAAAATAAATTAACTAAATAAATTAACATCTGTGAAAACAAAAAAAAATTAAAAACTACAAATACATTACATAAAAATTTAATTAAATAAACTAAACCAAAAGATACTCTTATAAATAAATAATAAATAAACAAATGAAAAATTAAATGAAAATTAATTAATTAAATACACAAACTAAAAACTAAAGTAACTAAATAAACTAAAAAAATGAATAGTAAATAACAAATACGTAAATAATTAATTAATTAATAAAAATTAAAATAAATTAAAATAAATGACGAGAAAGGAGAAAGGTTATACTAATCAATTTTATATTGCAACTATAATTTATAACACAAATATGCAAATCTATAACACAAAATAACAGAATTAGTGCAGTTCAACACAGTCGGCCAGTTCCGTTGTAGTTAACTTCCACACCTTCTCAAATTGTATTATTTTGAGCGAATTCTTGTTTTGCTAGGTTTAAAATTGTCTCTGACAATCAAAAATGTATTTCATTCAAAAGTAGTATTTTATAACTTTGTTGTTGAATAAAATGACGTTACCAAAAAAATTTGCAGGAACATTTGAAATGACTAATATCTTCATTACACTTAACATAAAATTGCATATTTTCGCTTATCACCTTATATTACCTTGCATATATCATAGAATTCCATCTCATATTGGTTCCGATAGTAGGGAAAAATAAGAATACATTTCTTAGTTAATTTTAAATCACAATGGTGTAAATAATAATAATAGAAAAAAATCCTTTTATCAAGAAACAATTTTGTTGATTACTTCTCAAGTTGACAAAATTTTTATAGATACGTACATTAAAGATCACAAACCAAAGATATTCAGAAATAAAGTAAGGATATAACACTTTTTAAAAGAAAAAGGAATTTAAAACATTTTTGACACAGCATAATGGTAAAGAAATTTTAATAACTTTTTTTTAATGTATCATTATTCATTTATAAATTCGCTACAGAACATATCCCTCACCTGCAAGAAAAGGGCCAAATCTCGACAAAAGTAAATTTCACAGGAGAGACAAAAGAAAATTTGCATGCTTTTACTGTAACATGAAATATAGCACTTAGCTCTGCATGCAGAAGTAAAAAAGTGCATAAAAGCGTAAAACCCTTAAGGGGTCTCCGGACTCTTAAAGCTCAAAAAATTTCGAAATTTTAATTTTTTTAGATGTTAAACTTCTATGTTTTCTGAACATTTTGATATAATTGGTATCTTGAAATTCCCGTTAGAACAGAAGTTGTGGTATTTAGAATTATACTCGCTCAATAGCAGAAGCCGTGTTTCCAAAACTTTGAAGTCATTTTTCTCCAAATGACGTTTTTCAGCATAACGCGCACGATATCTCAAAAACTTCTGAATATTTTTTCATAAAATTCTCAAAACATATGTTTCATGTTAGTCTGCATAAACTGAACCTAAAATTTCTTTTTTATTGCAAAAAGAAAATATTTTTTTAGGGGTTTATATTGTTGAAATTTTCTAAATTTCGCATTAGCTTAATACAACTTTGTATTAAAAATATAAAAATGCTTTAAATACAAATTTATTTAGGTTCAGTGTAATTATTATAATCTGAGGTATAAGTAGAAACCAAAATTTTCATTTTGTAATGAAAATTTATTTTGTAATCGTGCGCATAAGCTGTTATGCCGATTTTCTGCTCATGAAATCTCTTACAGTTTTGAACCCCCTGTAAATGCTAATTCTGCATCTTGCAATTTTTCAAATATTTGAAATGAAAGAACATACTTGTATCTTTCATTCCCATTTAAAATTGTGTCTTAATATGAAATACATTTCTAGATATTAAATGTTGAAAATTATCCTCTTTTTTTCATTTTTTCCAATTTTAAGAGTCCTGAGACCCCTTAAGAATGAAGGCGTAGGATCAGGTTTGGAGATTTGTTTAATTTTACCTCTGCACACAATCCACCCCTCTTCTGTTGTCACAAATGGACATATGACATAATAAAGCGATTTTCCATATAACCACTCTTATGAAACTTTCGGTGTAGCAGGACGCACCGATGACAGACCTGTTATTGGAATAAAACGCAAAATGAATTTTTTGCGAGATGTGTCACTTTTCTTGCGGGTGAGCCATATGTGAAGCTTGTATTTATTGAAATATCTACCTTTTGCAGTGATTTTCAAACTGTAAGATGTCGATTGGTATTGATGTAACAAGGTATCCGATGCACGGCTGCCTCTGGCAACTATTTTTGTATTCTATTAGTACCACTATTTAAAAAAAAATTGTAATATATTTCTCTTGCACGAAAAATTTTTGTGTTAAGAAAGTGGTGCGATATAGAATTACAAAATAGTCGCCAGTAGCCGCCATACGATGGTATACACCATATACCCTCTGAATTCTTTTGAGGAACTTGTATACCCTCTGCTTCTTAAATAAAACTATAACCTATACTCTCTAGGATAGAGTATACCCCGTGCTTTACAGCATTTACCCTCTGTTTTGTTTACGACTTCACATCTTTTGCTCATTATTTACGTCATGAATGCTACTTATTTCTTGGGTTAGTACAAAAAAAGGGATGGAAATATGTGGCCTAGAATAATTTTAATTAAAAGAAATTTCCCCCTGTTTAACTGTCCCAACCAGTCCATCTCCTGGGAACCTTGTAGTTGGAACTATACTTCTAACCTGTAGCATCTATTCTTAGAAAATACGTAAAATAAATCCACTGTCAATTGGGAGGTTTGATTCTCTTATTTTCATTGCTATTTATCAATTATATTTCTCAGTTGTTTCATCTGTCCCTATCAATGGCGTATACTACTATTTGAACATAGGTATGCTACATGAGGAATGTTCAGAAAAATCGTACTCCGTGATTCTTTGTCTTTTTAGGTGCGTTTGTAATTATGTAAATATGTAGCACCTATAGTCGTCGTTCAGTCCGTCCGTCCGTCAGCCGCATTTTACAGAACAAAATCTACTAAACCGAATGGTCTGAAATTTTAAATATATAATTGTCGCAATATTTTGTCGAGTCATTTCAAGTTTTATGAAAATCGGATGTATAGTTTAATTACAGGAACAGTCAAAAGTTTTCCGTTACATTACGGCCGATGAGAAAAAATTATTTCAAGTGCATTTTAATGATGTTACAGCCTTTTCAACAGAATGAAATTTATATGCACTTATGAAGTGCACTAATATATACATTTAGTAGAATATGCGGTGCAAAAAATATTTATAAAACTAGTTACAGTACGAACGTACCTCATTGGCCACGTTTGATGTGCAATTTCCAACTTGTTTTACTCCAGCGAAGTAAGAGGAGATTAGGATCAGAGCATTTGACGGCATGCACGGATAAACATTTCATTTGGTATAATTCACTTGAGAAACTAGGATAATTAATTTTTCGAAGTAACGCATTTATCTTTTTCTCCTTTGACATTAATTCAATGTAAAATGTTGAAGTGCTGTTACTCTAATTGCTAACTGTATAGGAAAATTAGGTTACGATGTTAATTAAATTCTGTACGATACACAATGTCATCTGATGGAGGCTTGCATATAATTTGACCTGATCCAACCGACTCAAAGGCACAGTTAGACAACTCGATTAATCTACAATCTACATTGTTGAACAATTATAGCTTAAAATTGTTTAAATTTTTTAATTAGACATTTTCTGTTATATTTTTCTGGTTTATAAAGTTTGTTTTTCAATACACAAGAAGATAAGTTTAATTTAAGAAAGAATAAACAACGTTAAATAGCACAAATGTATGTATACAAAAGGTACATACTGCTGTTCAAAGCTTTTGAAGCTCCCTCATCAGTGCGAAAATTAAAGATTAAAACAGAGCGATCCAGAGAGACGCACGTCACAGCTCGCCGTCAACGGCGAAATACAAAGCTTTGAAACAGCTGTATGTACATTTTGTACACATACATTTGTGCTATTTATTGTTATTCATTCTTTCTTAATATACTGACCCAAAGTACAATCCTCCGCCCCCCTTTTTTATGTAAAGTTTAATTTGTTTGTCGTATATCTTTCAGTTTCTCTTATAAAAAATAGGATCAGTATTTTGAATAGAACCCTTCAGCTTTCCGCCCGATCAGTCATGTTCTTAACACATCTCGGACCAGGTATATTAAATTCATTGATCGCAGCAGAATAGTTCATTTCTTTAGTTGTCAGTGTTAGGGTTTTTGAAAACACTTCAGATGATGGGCGATCATTTATTTACTTTTGGTAATATTTTTTTTTTTTATACCCGGTCAAATTGGAACTTTAAATAAAGTATGTAATTACTTACGCATCATAGTATAGGGTAAGTCTTGTAATCATTTTAAAAATCGAAAAAAAAAAAAACTGACGGATTTACACATTTCAGACAATGGAGATTACGAAAAACATATTTTTTGAAAAAAAAAAATCGCCGTCCGTCTGTCTGTGCTTATGTGTATCATTAAACGCTCTATCTCCCGAACAAATTGAGATAGAGACTTGAAATTTGGTGTGTACTTAGTATGTAATAAGGGAAAGAAGCCTATTGAATATCAGTAACCTCGATTATCCGGAATTATGCTTTTCGTTCTGATAAAAGGTATATAAAAAATTTCGAAATTGTTTATTTTAAGGGGTGAATATAAAAGCAAATAAAAAACATAACTTTTGCATAAAGAATGAAGTCGATCGGATAATTAGTGGCCGATATATTTATCATCATATTTTCACAGTCTTCTATTTTTCATGACCTTGTATTTCATTCAAATTTTAATTCAAAGATATATTTTAATTGGAAATGACACGCTTAATCCGACGCAGTAAACTGTTAGTTAATATGATTATCATTTTTGAAGTTACAAGGATGTTTCTTTTACGGAATTCGTTACTACTTGATTATACCGTCGACCAAAAAACTATTGCCAAACTATAAGATTAAATAGCAATAATGGCTTATCGTAAATGTCACATTCACTTGACATTAAACACGTTACATGTGTTTGTTGCGTCATCAAGTGATTTTTAATTCGACGTTTTATTAATCATTTATTAATTTATTTATTCTTTTGTTATTTAAAATAAAATAAAAATTATGCCAATTTGTACAATTTTGGGAGTAGTTTGGCGATTTATACAATTTGTCGAAATTGGTCGACGGTATAATCAAGTAGTACCCACAATTCAGTAATAGAGCATTACTATGTATTAAAAATATACGTTTACATTTTATTTTGGAATTGCAATACATTTTATAAATAGTTTACACATGTTTTATTTTTATATTATGTATATCCATGATGGGTAAGTATTACGATGGCCTCCAACGACTACTTTTACCACGTAGCAAAAATGCATAATGAATGCTTTAATATTAGTGGCAAACTCTTACTGGTGTTTCTTAATTTTCTTTTGAATTAAACATTCTTAGATGGTCTTTACCATCAGCATTTTAAAAACAATACAGAAAATTCTATTATACAAATCCTGTAATAGGGAAGCATTTGTCAGCTTGGGACACTTTTTACTCTATAATTACGTAATGAATGCAACTTATTTCTTTGGCTAGTAAAAACATTGTCTGAAATAGGGGCCTCAATAAGACTTAATTAAAAGAAATGTCCACCTCCAGGAAACTTTGCAATTAGAACTATCTATATTATAAAGGACAAAAGCGTCTGTGTGTAACGCTGACGTCATTTCGCGAATGGCAACAGCGGACTATCAAATTTCGCTTTTACTACAACTTTTTTAATTTTTTAAACATTTATGCGTCGCACATTTTCAATTTTTAAACCGTCGAATAGGGAAAAAAATGTACATTTAAATGCAATTTGCTTGAAAACTATATCACAATTTGTCTGAAAACTGCACCGCTGTTTACTCAGTTTTTATTGTTTTAAAAATAATTTTCAAGCATCAATTTTTTTACAAATTTATCTCTATCGGGAGCAGATGACTGAGAAAGATAAATCCATTTGCACTGAAGTTAATATAAATGGCCATAATTTGTATCCAGCTTATTTTCTATAACGATATTAAAACATTCATTAATCAATAAATAAAACAATAAAATATAAATGAAACGCAAATTTAAGACATATTACCGAATTTCGCTCTTAAACCACTGAAATGAACCGAATCAAAAAGGCTGATTTTAAATAGGGATCTTTGGCGATTTCTTCGGTTGTTAACTCCTTGAAAGGCGGTGGTATTTTATATATACCACTTAATTTTATTTTCCAAATGACACATTGGCACCAGTATTTTCGAATTAAATTTTCTTTTTATAATGTACGCGAATAAAGCTTTTACTTACTTTCATATAAATTTGTTCATAAATTCCGGTGTCAGTCAATCATTTTAACATTGTAACAACAAAAGGGCTTTGCCCCTGAAAGGATTAAATCCTGACGCGAGGCCAATAGGAAAATATCGCTTTTAATAATTTTCAAAACTTTATTTGAACGCATTATTGCTGTTTTTCATATAAATATGATTTTTAGCATTGTTAATGGGCATTAAAAAAAATGCATTAAATGTAAAAAATCTATTAGTGTTATCAATATTTTTTTAAAGGCGTTAGATCCGTGAGAAACTTTCTCACCGCAATCATGGAGATTATTTGTTGATACGTTTTTTCATTAACTGCAAATTTTCTATCAAACAACGCGTTTTAACGCTGCCATCGAAATACTGAAGGCCTGGGGACGCGAGTGTGACGTCATCACTAATCGAACGACTTCCCAATAGTGTTGGAATTCACACCGGAAAATTTTGAATAGCAATTTTCTTTTACTTATTTGTGGAATATCTACCATCTTATAAAACAATGATAACTATTTAAACTTACTGGTGATAATTCGGAATGCCTAAATAACAATTCAGCCAGATGCGGAATGCCACAGTGTTGCCGTGTACGTAGTTAAGTGCTACAATTTCATGTTACAGTAAAATCATGCAAATTTTCTTTTGTCTCTCCTGTGAAATTCACTTTTGTCGAAATGTGTCACTTTTCTTGCGGGTGAGCAATATGATGTATGTGAATTCGTAAAATGGACGCAATATGGTTATATGTAAGCATTTTATTGAAAAAAGGATGTAACTAAACATTACATATAGCGTATGAGGTTTGGAATATTTAGCACGAAGGTAGTTTTTTTTTTAAGGTAGGGTAACCTCGCCAGTAGTTGATACCCTTTTTTAGTAGTTGATGAAATTTTTGAAATATTACGGCATTTCAGGCGGGAATTAGTTTTACACGTGGCACTAAACATAATATTTTTGTTTGAATGTTGGAGCACCTGTTGTCACATTGTTGTCAGCTAACTGCTGTAAGAGAAGCCATTTTATGAATTTTTTTTTAATTAGAAAGTGTAAAAATTTAGTTTTTGAGTAGTTGGAGACAATCACGGTAAGTTAAAATAATCCACTTCCATCTTGCTTATTTCAAATAATATTTTTATAAGAATTGTTGTTAATCACAGCCCAAGGATGATATTTTAAAGACTAATTTTTAGATTTTCGATTGATTTCTTCGATTGATAAACTACTGGGAAAATGGCAATTAAAAAACCTATTTGTTTATAATTTTGTTGCTATTTAATTTCAGCAGATTTCATTTTTGCCCATTATAGGACATTCATTAAGGGTTTTAGCAATCCTGTTAGTTTACTTCTAAAACTTAAAATGAAGGATATATAACAAAAGCACAGTAGAATTGACTTTATTCGATCAATTACTGGCGGGGTCACCCTATTTATTAACCCTCTGGCGCTTGAATAATATCTGATAATAAGACATTTTCTTTCAGTTATTTATCCTTTCCTTAAACCAGTGGTTCCCAACGTGGGGCGTACGCCCCACCGGGGGGCAATTTCAAATTCCTTACTCACTCATTCACTATTAATTTCTTTTGTATTTTGGAGGAAAGTAATGTTGTAGACTAAAAAAAAAATGGAATACAAGTGAAATTTAAGAAATCAGTTTTATGGATTTTTTAAAATGTTCCCTATCAAAATCTTAAAATAGATTTAACATTAGAATAATTATGCCACTAATCTTTTAAATTATTTTGATATTATTTTGAAGTATTAAAACTCACTATAATTTTTCTGGTGGAAAATTAAAAACTTTTCGTAACGTTTACGATTATTTATTGAATGCCTTTTCTACGTCTATTCGGGAAGACGATTAACGATATTGGGAAAGGAGAAATAGGAGAATGTGTTATGCGGAATAACGGCTACTTAATTTGATAAAGATGAGAATATGGAAATACTTCTGTATTGTGTTATCCATAGAAAGAAAAGTCAGTGTCCAAAGCTTTTTCACCAATTCTTAAAAACTTTCAACAATGCATTATAAAATGTATGAATTTATCAATTTTAACGTTAAATGTAAGTGTCTAATTAAGATTGTGAAGCTAAAAATGCAGGCCATATAACACTTTTCTTTAACATTGAGTTAAGTTGGAAAAGTACAACAAAACTCGTTTTGGCATATAGGCAAAGATGTATAATCTCATTGCACTTATAAAATTACGTTAAAAACACATTTGTGGTAGAAGATTCACCTCTTTGATAAATTAAAAAATGTGAAATGAATAGTTATTCTTAAGGCTCTATTACACTTCCACCGTGTGAATAGAGTTCATTTTTTAAATAATGAGACATAATTTACAGATTAGGGGTGGGGGGGGACATAGTAATTTTAGAGATGCTTTGGTGGGGCGTGGCCAATAAAAGGTTGGGAACCACTGCCTTAAACCCTTCGAGACGAGCGTCTTTTACAGAATTCTTAATGTTTTATCACCGGTTTTTGAAAACAGAAATTTTTGTCTAATTCAATTGGGAAAATACTCCGATTAAATAAGCCAAAATTTACAATAAAAATTTACTCGTGAGAATAATCACGGAGGCGCTCAGAATCAGTGATTATTCTCACCACTAAAGTTTTATTGTAAATTTTGCCTTAGTTAATCGGAGAATTTTTCCAATTGAATTAGGTAAAAAATTCTGTTTTCAAAAACCGGTGATAAAAGATTAAAAATTCTGTAAAAGACACTCGTCCCGAAGGAGTTAAGCAAAAGAATAGTAGAAACAAGAAAGCGAATCATGAGTGAAGCATAGATTATAAAAGATTTTTCGACACAATCAGAATACTTTAACAAAACTTCACTGTTTGTGGTTATGATAACCATGTAAACAATTCGAAAGCGCATAATGCATTTGAAAACATGATTTCAGCAATTACCATCTACAGTCAGAAAGTATCTGAATTATTTTCTACTTCCCTATACATGATGTATGGACGTGTATAGAATCTACATAGTATGCTAAAATTTAGTTCAGTTAAAAACAGTTGAAAGCTCCCCTTCGGCAGTTTCCTTTAATAAAAAGAAATGCACTCAATTTTTGTGTGTGTGTGTAACCCTGTATATGATTTATAGAATTTATACACATCAGCCCTTCCAGCAATTATCTCACGTAGACAATACTGTAACCGAATTAATTTGTGTGTCTCTGTAAATTAACTATAAATGCTATGCACATCATATTATACATTAATCACCTTGCAGTGCACTTCAGTGGTCTATATCAATTTGAGTATTTAAAAATATAATAAACAGGAGGAATTCGTTTGAGAGTCTCTGTAAACGAAGTATTAATGCTACACATTTCATTTTCAATACCGAACATGCCATAGTACACGTCAATAACACATATCAATTCCATGGCAATCCGAACGTATTTACGTAAGTTAGAACACGGACAGACGGATAGACAAGGCGAATTCATAAATACTTTTAACAATGTTCGAAAAAGATGTCAATGTTAATGTTTTTAAAAATGTTAAAAGTTATTTGACTAAATACCAGCGATTTAATTCTCCCTCAAATAATAAACACATATTGGAAAACGAAATGGTGATCAATACGTCACAACCGATAGATCCTCTTAATTCTTAAATAAATGGTAGGAAAGAAAGAAATATATTTAACGAAGAATTTTTTCAAACAAAGATTTTTGGTGCCTGAACAAAAACAGCGTTCAACATTTGTGGTAAAGAAAGAAAAGAGTCATTATCCCGCTGAGACTGTTCAGAACGGACAGCTCCGGGCGACATTTGAGGCACGATAAATACATTGAGTGCGCCGAATGGCATCACAGAGCATCGGTCTTCTTTTTGTCCGGACTGTATCTAGGGACTGGGCCTTTTGTATCCCGGTCGAACAGAGATAAGTCCTAATATGATTTAAAGAAAGAAGAAACCGTTTATTTTATTTCGGTACGTAATTCTAACATATTGTGGCGGAATTTTTCCTGACAAAAAAGATAGTTCCGAGAGACCACTTAGTGAAACTTTGTTTGCCGTTTGAAGGAATTTCTCTCTTTTTTATTTCCTTGTTTTGAAGTTCTCTAAACAATCTGTTGAAAATTTAGCTTTTTTATTTATTTTGAAGTTTGGTTCTGGCGCCAAGCGGTGAAGTTCTTTGAGATATGTTTTGAAGATTCGTTTAATAAAGAAAAAATTAAAAATTAAAGCTTAAGGGGTCTCAGGACTCTTAAAATTGGAAAAAATGAAAAAAAAGACCATTTTCAACATTCAATATCTTAAAATGTATTTGATTTTAAGACACAATTTTAATTAGAATAAAATATATAACTATGTTCTTTCATTTCATGTATTTAAAAAATTATAAGATGCAGAATTAGCATTTACAGGGGGCTCCAAACTGTTAGACATTTGACGAGCAAAAGATCGGCATAACACCTTACGCGCACGATACAAAATATGTATTGCAACTAGAATGAAAATTTTTGTGCCTACTTACACTTCAGATTGTAATAATGACCCTGAACCTAAATAAATTTGTATTTAAAGCTTTTTTATATTTTTAATACAAAGTTGTATTTAGCTAATGCAAAATTAAGAAAATTTCAACAGTATAATCACCTAACAAAATATTGTTTTGAACAATAAAAAGGAAATTTTAGGTTCAGTTTATACAGACTAACATGAAACATATGTTTTGAAAATTTTATGAAAAAATATTCATAAGTTTTTGAGATATCGTGCGCGTTATACCCAAAAAGTCATTCGGAGAAAAACGGCTTCAAAATTCCCGAAACGACGCTTCAGCTATTGAACGTGTATAAATGTAAAAGCCATAACTTCACTTCTAATGGGAATTTCAAGGAAACAATTATGTCAAAATGTTCAGAAAAGATAGGAGTTTAACATCTAAAAAAATTAAAATTTCAAAAATTTTAAAGCTTTAAGAGTCCTGAGACCCCTTAAAACACATAAATTAACGTCTAAATTTATTTATTTAGTTATTAAAAGTACATATATATATATATATTAAGAGAGATTTGAACACAATTAATACAATAACCCAACAAGAGGGGAAAATTAGCCGGGACCAGGACACGAACCTGGGTCCACAGCGTACACCAACATGGTTTATTAATGATAAATTGCCATTTTAGGATATTGGCCCCGATAGCTTAGTGGTAAAGCAACAGCACGGTACCCTGTGGACCCAGGTTCGAGTCTTGGTCCTAGTTAATTGTTCACTCCTGTTGGGTTATTGTATTAATTGTGTTCAAATTTCTCCTAATATATATGTACCTTTAATAAATTAATTAAAGCTTATTATAAAATTTTTACAACATAAAAAAACATTAGTGAAATATTATGAAAACGAAATGCACAGTGTTGCCAGATTGGAAGAATTTTCTACACTGTTAAAACTTTTGCAGCATTCTGGCTGGTCATTCGACTGTTTTTTGAAAAAACGGTTTTATAACCATAATTTAACTATATTCTGACCATAAAATGGCCAATAATATGGCCAGAATAGTGTTAAATTACAGCTGTGTAACCGTTTTCGGTAAAAACGGTCAAATGACCTGCCAGAATGCTGCAAATTTTTAACAGTGTATTAAAAATATCTGCATTTTTTATCGACTGGTAAACTTCATCTTATTGAATCAAGGAATTCTAACATTAAATAAAGCTAAGATTACTATGAAGAAATAATGGTAGAGACATTGAATGAACAAATTCTCCATCTTGGCCACACTGAAAGTACAGCAACATAAGTGAATTTAAAATCATCATTAGTGTACTTCTATTTGTCATTTCTTCCTTTCTATTTCCTAATTTTAAAGGTCCCTAAATAATCTTTTGAAAATTTAGATGTCTTAAATATTTTGTAGTTTGGTAATGTCGCCAAACAATGAGGTTCTTTGAGGTGTGTTTTTAAGTTTCTTTTAGAGAAAAAAGAGAAAAAGATTATTTTTAAAATAAGGTTAATAGTAATTTTTATAAAGTATCATAAAAGCCACAGTTTAGTGATGTTAAATTTGTCTATTAAAATAAAAACCACCTGCTAGCTTAGTGGTTAGAGCACCAGCTAGTGGACAAAGGTTGCTGGATTCGAATCCCGACTCAGGCATGGATATTTTTTGTGGGTTGGATGTCACTTTAAACGGACGGCCCGGTCTGTTTAACGAGTGCAAAAGATGACCGATAGCCACCTACTAACCAACCATTGAAACAAAAATTGGCTGCATATGAAGTAAAACAAATTTTCGTGATGTGCTGGGTTCGAACTTTAATCGCTGAATGAGGTTTTGATCAGGATTTGGATTGTTATCAGAGAAAAAAGCAGAGTATTTTGACATCTTGTGCCAAAGAAACATGCTTAATTAGATGAAGATTTTGTACTAGTCTGTTCTCATCACTGAACATTATTTAAAACAAATATTGCTCTTAAAATTGTGTCGACTGCAGTTTTTTTTTTTTTTTTTTCTCTACTCGCCAGTTTCTTTCTTTTTTTTTTTTTTTTTTAAATAAACGAACCAGATAAAATGTGGAATGATCCCCAATGATCGCTTTAATAAGTAAGGTTGATTTATTTTAAAAATTGTAAAAGTTTATATTATCTAATGTTTGTCTAAAAGCATTTTTATTTGATGATCCAATTTTTTCTTCCCGGGAGATTGTCTAATGGGCCGTGAGGGTTTTTAACAGATAATTAAAATTGCATGATGTCGTATCAACGGCGCGACATTTTCTATGCTATATTCCCTGTTCACTCCTTTCCCCGTATTAGCCTTCCCATTTATAATTTTCAAGACGCCAAATTTGACAAAAACAGAAAAAGAAGAGCTCATTTATTTGAGAAACTATAAGTTTTATCGTTCAACATTCTTCGACAAAAATTTGGATGAATTTTGGCTTTCTGACAAAAATTTGTATCCTATAATCAGCTATTAAAATTCTTCTGTCTTTTGCATCGTCATGATTCTGGAAATTTGGATTTTTAACATTGACAGAAATCAAGTCCAAAAAGTGAGACTGACTTTTAAAATTTGACGATGAAATGCGCGAACAGGCTTAGCCATCCCATTGAATAAAATTTATAAATGCATATATATATATATATATATTGTATCATACAACTTTTACATTTTTTATATTCAGGTGTGCCGCAAATAATTCCAGGTATTTTTAGCGTGCCGTCAACCAAAAAAGGTTGAGAAACACTGGCTAGTATTTACTTTTTAACTACGCTATTGACTATTACAAAAAATGTGAAAACTACAAAAAAGTATAAGTATAATAAATTTATTTTTCAGTTCATACCAAAAAAAAATGCAACACTAAAATGAATTTTTCTTTTTTTGAAAGTTTCTATTCATTTCCCAAAAACTCTTTCCAAAATACAGACAAAATATTTCCTATAATTTTTTGTTATGTGTATTGCATTTTACTCTACCATATTCGAAAATGCATTTATTTTCACTTAGGAAATAATATTATGCTTGGAATTTTGTATCTCCTTTATCCATCTAGAAGATTTGTTCCTATGCACCTTCACACACTTGCAGAATGAAAATAGAATTTATTGTTGCGTTCTTCTTCTTTTTTTTTACGAATGTAGTACATTTGCACATAAAGTGATTCGTTAATATTTATAAAGTAAACCGAATTCTCCCTCTTTCAAAAATTTTCCTCACTCGAAAATATGAGCTGTTTGAAATGCATTTTTCCTTATCAATCACAAACCTATGTAACAGATTTTTTTAGAATAGAAAACAGCTACACTATTTTCATATTAAAAAGCCTTATTTTAGAATAAAATACAGTTACACTGTTTGTCAGTATTGAAAAGTATTATTTTTAATTCACAGTAGGTTCTAAAAATTCAATAACCTTTTTTTACCATATTTGAAAGTATTTGTGCATACACGTGTGCAGTGGGCAATTCTCCCGCAGACGTTTTAACTGTGGCCCTCAAAGCCTTTGGAATTTTAAATATGTTTAATACAATTTTTAGAAAACGCATGCAGACTTTGCACGAACATACTTGCACTAACTATAGTCTAAATCTATGTACAGGGTGATTATAATTAAAGTTTAAGTTTCAAAAAGCTCTAAAAAACAAACCACTGATTAGAATGACGTCAAAATTGAAAAGCGTTAGAAGGGGGGAAATTGAAAAAGGGGGAAAGAACATGAGCCAAAAGAAATAGTTCCAAATTTTAGTGACAGGTGGCGCAGTAAGCGTCAGAAGATGTAAATTAAAATACCTGGCATGCGCACGGCCATTTCAGGTGTTATAAAAGCATTGGGTAAACGGCGTCAAAGCGGTTATATACGAAATTTTCTGGAATATTCCTGGAATCGCTTTGAACGGCGTTTCCTCATTTCGCTTCTCACACGTTCGCCATGAGTGCCTCAATGAAGGACCGCGCTCTGCTTGTAAAGCTTTATTACAAGAACGGTGATACTGCACCAGTAACTCTTCAGAAGTTTAGAACCCTTAAGGGTATGAAAAAAGGCGTTGGACAGATGACTGTCATGGACCTGGTGAAAATGATGAAAAAATTCAAAAATGCAGGTCCGTTTGATGTGCAGTCTGGTACAGGAAGGAAAAGATGTGATACGACCTTGCCGTGGTGGATGAGCTTACGAAACTAACAGTATCACACCTGTACATGTACAGTCATGCACACTGAACAGTACAGTTGGTTTTTCGCGTAACTTACGCCTTAGTCATTGTTTTACGATTTGTAATTTGTAGTCGAAATTCTGACGCTTACAGCGCCATCTGTCGCTAAAATTTGGAACTATTTTGGGGGGGTTCATGTTCTTTCCCCCTTCTTAAATAATCCGTCGTTCAATTTTGACGTCATTCTAATCAGTGGTTCGTTTTTTAGAGAGTTTTGAAACTTAAACTTTAATTATAATCACCCTATATATCATGTTTTGTTTGTTTTTTTGTCTTTCGGCTTATTTATTTAGTCACTAAAGTAAGGGAATATCAGTCTTTGGAAAAGGTTGAATTCTAAATAGTAATAACAATAACAATAATAATAATAATAGTAAAATCCATATGGCAACCAGCGCCGTAATTAGTCGGCAAATCGACTTTGAGACTTTGAACTTTGAACTTTTTCTGTGGGGCTGATTCACGACTTGTCTTTTCTCCACTACTTTAATGATATACAGGGTGTCCAATCGGTGTCCAATGGCTAATTCCTAAACGGTTAGGCATAGACATATAGTTCGAATTACAAATGTGTTTTAAACGAGGTAAAGAAGTTTTTTTTAATGCGATTTGGGTCAATAAAAACATTTCTTAAAAAATACGAAATTAAAATTTTTATACAGTCCCCAAGTCCTATAAGTTATATTTAGTAAAACTATCCTATTACACTAATAAATAAGGGGGGGGGGTGTCCCATTCTTCAACGATTAAAACTGACCGAGTAAAAGATGTTTAAAGTTGAAGCTTCTTTTTTGCTGCGAAATAGGAGTCATACACAAATTTACTAGAAATATAAATAATCGTCAGATATATATATATAAAAAAAGTAATAGCTGAGAGTGAAATTAACATTAATAAATTTCCAATCTATTTTCATTCTGACATATTAAAGAAAAATATACAACTTGTACTAAAAATATAAGTTAAAAACTCACAGAATTTATGTTAAATGAAATGATGAAAAGCGACAGTCGCAATTCTTTACAAAAAGTTACATACTTTTACATGCTATTTGATTATCTAATCTAAAACTTAATTAAAAATTTTAAAATTACCTTAAAATCAGCTGACAGTGACTCCCTTCGGCTGCAATGCAGAAAAGTACGTGCGAAATAAATCCTTCTAATACTTTAAGCACTTTTGTGTACTATCCCTCGAAGCATAGCCCAACTCACCTGCGTTCAGATGCAGAAATTTGGTATAAGTCATGCAATTCAAAGTTTCATAACTCGGTCAATTTTAGGGTTAGATGAATAGGACTTTTTTTTTTTTTTTTTTTTTTTTTTTTTTGTCCTACTTGTTAGTGTAATAGGAAATTTTTACTAAATATAACTTATACCCATATAAAATTTAAATTTAGTAATTTTTAAAGAAATGTTTTTATTGACCCAAATCCCTTTTTAAATATTTCTTTACCTCATTTAAAACATTTTTGTAATTGGAACTATATGTCTATGACAAACGGTTTAGAAATTAGCCATTGGACACCGTTGAGAGTGGACACCCTCTAAATATATAGACTGAAGTAGAGGGTATTCCCTTCTCCCCGTCCATATATAGCGCACTTCAGTACAAGACCTTTGCATAACTACTAATCCTTTAAAAATCAAATAAAAACAATGAAGAACATAACATTTATTTAACAAATGAAATAGAATCATAGCAATCATCATAGAAATACGGGGCATTTTATCAAATGCATTTTCTGGATCAAAAAATATTATTTTTTACTTGAAAAAAAGTCGGAGTATTAACAGCTATACTTTTTCGTTTTTCAACCTTACAGAGTAATAAAAACATGGAAAAATGAAGTGAATAGACCAGCGTATACAATCAAATTTTAAAATAAATGCAATTTAGAAAATCCCATTAAATTTTGTGGATTGTGTTGATGAAAAGTATTATCAAGCATTAAAAAAAATATCTATATGAGGTAAAATAAACTTTGAAAAATAATAATTTTGTAACTTCGCATGAATATTTCTTTAGAATATTTGGTTGCATTCTTATGCTTAAATTTTATTTTATGCTATCTTAATATTATATATACAGTAAAACCTCCCTAAAGCGACCACTTTCCGTTCCAATAAAAATTGGTCGCTCCGAGACGTGGTCTCTTATTGGAGGTCATGTTTAAATCAAGATTTTAATTGTTGAAAAAAGGTAACAATTAATGTTACTAAAATTTATTTTTCCCATTAGGATAAAATATAAAAATTTAAATATCAAAATAAAAGTTAATAACATAAGTTAATTACTGTAGAGTTTAAAAAATGAATACATTGACGTTTGCTTTGATTTTACGGTTCTATCTTTTATAACTTTTATTTCCAAGTCCTTTCGAAGTTCAGTAAATAAATGCAATTTTTTTGGACGGAAATAAAATAATGGCGATTTCATTAATTTATCTATTTCTTTCAGAGTTTCCTGACAGAATAGGGCAGGGGAGTTTATTCACCGTCATTCTTAATTAGTCATCAGAGTTAAATTCATTTCCTAAAAAGGCACAAAGGGGTTTAAACACTTAAAAGTTACCGGAATAAAAAAAAAAATCTAAACTTAGTTTAGAAGTTTTATGAATAATGCACTCTCCGGAATTATTTTTCTAATAGAACCTTCTTCAAGCGACCAGGAGAAAACGGAAATTGTTTAATTTTCTTCAAAGAAATGGGTCGCTCATGGAGGGAGTTCAACTGGGATGGTCTCTGAATGGAGGTAAAATTAGTATTGAGCCTATGGGAATAAATTTCGTTCCATGAAAAAATGGTCGTTCAGGGAGGTGATCGCTTAATGGAGGTAAAGCACAGGGAGGTTTCAATGTATACATTTTTTCTTAATGCGGCCCGCGGCTTTGAACATAATGCTTAATTTATCCCTCAGTGGTAAACGAGTTTGACACGCCTGGTCTAGAGAAACAATTAAGGGGTCTCGGGACTCTTAAATCTTTAAAATTTTCGAAATTTTAATATTTTTAGATGTTAAACTCCTGTATTTTCTGAACATCTTGATATGATTGTTTCCTTGAGAATTGATGAATTGATTCCCATTAGAACAGAAGTTATGGATTTTTAGAATTATACCCGATCAATAGCTGAAGCGGCGTTTCCGAATCTTTGAAATCATTTTTCTCCAAATGACGTTTTTCAGCATAACGCGCACGATATCTCAAAAACTTCTGAATATTTTTTCATGAAATTATCAAAACATATATTTCATGTTAGTCTGTATAAACTGAACCTAAAACTTCCTTTTTATTGTTCAAAAAAATATTTTTTTAGGTGATTATCTATATATATATTACGCTAACGTACGTGGCACAGAAATCGCGATTATTTGTTATTGTTTAATGGCAACGCCCGAGAAACGCATCTGATTGGTTATTGTGTAAGAGTCCTTGGCAGGATTTAGGGCGATCGGGTTTGTTGTTATTTACGTTTTGCGTTTTCTGTGGAATATCTTTCGCTGCAATTATGTAGCTTCAAAATATCATTTGAAATGCCCGTAAAAAATCTCGGTGAATGCTTGAAAGTGAAGAAGAAGCCGAATTAGAGTCGAATCGAAATAGATTCGAAATCCAAATAGAATTGTCGAGAACGCCGTTAAGCGATCGGCAAAATAGGCTTAATAACTGTAGCATGCACGAGTTGCTACTGAAATCCAAATTACTAATTTAAACGTTCCGGGGCATGCATAACTGTGGGTGAAACGTGCAATTTATGCAAAGCACTGTATTGGAAATGCGAATTAAACAGCAGCAAGAAGTTTACAAAATGTTGTCATGACGTAAAAAGTAATTTTGTACGGACCTGCGATACGAATTTCAGGTTCATTTAAGAATATTATTACGGGCCCCCTCAAAAGTAAGATACAATAAAACCTGCTTAGACGTAAACGAAAACGACCAGTGATAAATTCCGTTTTATGCAGGTCATTAAATTGAACAACGCATAATAGCATTTTTTTTTTTGGGGGGGGGGGGGGAGAGCTGGAACTTTTTTTTTCGTTTATTGCAGGATTCCGTTATAAACAGGCTTTATTCTATTAGAAAATAAATTTGCTGGATGGTACTTTTCTTAAAAATCTATATAGTAATATTTGCTTACAATTTTATTATTTCTTTTTCAGCATTACACTTTATGCTGTATTTGTAATTGCTTTTTGATATAAAGATTTTAAATAAAAAATTAAATTTTTGAAAATATAATTACATTTTAATTAAATTCATCAGTTAATTTAGAATAAAAAAGTTTAAAGTATGAGACATATAAAAATTAAAAATCTTAACCTTTGACTTTACACAACTTTTGAACTGAACAAGAGTCGGGCCCTGGTAATTTGCACCGTCCCCTCTCTACGGATCTGCGATAAAAAATTTCAGATTCATTTAAGAATATTATTATGGGCCCGGGCAACGCCGGGCGGGTCAGCTAGTACTGTTGAAATTTTCTAAATTTTGCATTAGCTAAATACAACTTTGTACTCAAAATATGAAAATGCTTTAAATGCAAATTTATTTAGGTTCAGGGTAATTATTACAATCTTAAGTATAAGTAAGCACCAAAATTTTCATTCTAGTTGCAAAATTTATTTTGTAAACCTGCGAGTAATCTGTTAGGCCAATTTTCTGCTCGTCAAAAATCTGACAGTTTGGAGCCCCCTCTAAATGCTAATTTTGCACCTTTCAATTTTTTAAATACAGGAAATGAAAGAACATACTTATATCTTTCATTCCAAAAAAAATTTGTGTATTAAAATCAAATACATTTTAAGCTATTAAATGCTGGAAATGGACTGTTTTCTTTTCATTGTTTTTTTTTTCATTTTAAGAGTCCTGAGACCCTTTAAGCATATCTTTTTATGATAAAATTGTGAAATAATTTGGAAATACTCATTTTAGTTTAAATATTGCAGCAAATTGCAAAGAATTAATGAAACGTTTTAGACTGTTGTTACGAATTTTGTAATATACTAATTTTTGTAATTAATTTTGCTTGAAATACTGTTCTATATGTTCGTAATCGGAGATTACGATTGGTTTAATCAAAATACATTAGTTTTAGGGCAGGTCTAAAAGTAAACAAAAGAAGTATACTGTAGAAGAAATTTTCAAAACTGTTTTTGCGAAGGAAATGACTAAGTTGGTGTACTTTCTGGCAACTTACTTTTTGAACCAATTTTGGCGATATTTTGGATTATTTTTGGAAATGCATTAAATTTTTTAAGAAAAAAGTTGGCGTTTCTAGTATCCGGACCAGTCAGGTCCTCTTCAGTAAAATTTTCAACAGTTTTTGCTAAGGGTATAAACCGAAGAACTGTTGCAGAATCGAATTTCATGAAGTTCACAGTCTGAAGCATTGAATCTCTACGCGTCTGAAGGATTTCCTCATTTTTTTTTTAAATATACTCCTAAAATTGAGGTTAAATTACATTTTTACGTTTTCATGCTAAACTATATTTCCTATACCTTCAACTTATATACGTTTCTTAAGATATAATGTTTTTTTCTGTTTGTTTGTTTGTTTATTTATTTAAGGCAATTGAAATTGTTTCATAAGAAATGGAATATTACGGGATGGCCGCTTAGAGGATTAAACAAGATGGATATATAGTAGAGGAAAACCTTATAGTCAGGTGAAACCGAATATCTCAATTTTGACTCAATTTGACCCTCTCTCTAGCGGAAAATGGTTCAAATACTTTAGGCAAGAATTTGAAGCCGCCATTACGATTCTCTACACTGTTACTTATCTAGGTTTTGTTTTTAAAAGTTCATTCTATTACTTTTTTTATATTTTCTAGTTTTCAAAATGCTTAAATATGAACACATTTACTGAAACTTCTTATATTAGTATGTTTAGCATATTTATTAAGGATTTATTTCTTACAATGAAGCAACTGCTAGCATTTAAAAAAGCATTTTTACGCTTTACTTTCCAATCCACATACTCTTGAGGTAAAACCGGATACAGTACGTGGGATTAAAAAAAAGATTTTGTGAAACAATCATTCAAAAGCCCGTAAACAATGCCTGAAAAAAATGTCAGTCAAAACTACATGGACAAGAGAGGTTATGATTTTTATAAAGCTCGTAAAGAAGTAAACTTATTTTCTAAAATTTCTCAAAAGCAAAATGAAAATAGTTACTCGTTTATATTTAAATATTAAATCACTAGACTTGTAATTAAAATATTATTCGTTTAGTCCCTTGGTTGAAGTTCTAGAAAAAATAAATTGCTCATTTTTAAAAGAAAATCAAATGTCTTTATTTCCTGTGAGATTAACATATCCATGTGGTTTTACTCCACCAGTGAGGTAAAACCGAATGATTTTACTTTTTTCAAATAACCATTAGTTATTAAAAATGTGACGAATTAACCATATATTTAAAAATATAGCTTGCATGTCAATAGTTTAAGCATTATAACAATTTTTTTTTAAAAAAAACTTTAAATATTCACTTTATTTCAATGACTGTCTTGTATATCTTAACAATAGCAGTTTTAACACCATATTCAATTAAATTATCTTTTAAATTTTATTTCAAGCCATGGAGTTTAAGAATAGAACAAAAATAATCGTGTCAAAAGTTTAAGCACAAAATCGTTTTTATGCAAATTTTACAATCTGATGTAAGCGATTGCACACGCAAACGATTTCTGGATGTATAAGAAGAAGTCAGTTGTCGTTTTTTAGTTAGTGCAAAATACCTAAGACGAAAGAATTTTCAAAGGAAGAGGTGATAAATATCTGGAGTATGAGAGTAAAACATACCTGTTTCTGAAATTGCAATTGCATTAAAAAGATCAAAACGAGGTATTCATCTAGTTTTAGCTCGTGGTAATGATTTCAAATGAAAATTCCATTCAGAAGCCACGAGTGAGTACTTTGCGCGAAGACCGCCGCATCAAAAACTTGGCTTCAACTTGGTAATTACTTTAAACACAAATAAAACATGCAGTTGGAGGACAAATATCGAAACATCTATTCATAGAAAAGTTCTGGAATCGTAGTACATCAAAAACCGTAAAATGACTCGTTTACCATATCTGAAACGGTACTATAAAGGAGCTAGATTACAGTGGCCCAAAGAGCATATGTCATTTGGTGATAAATGGCTGAATGTCATATTAAGTGATGAAAAAAAATGGAACCTGGACGGCCCTGATGAGTTTAAGTACTATTGACATGATCTTCGCAAAGAACATAGGAGTAGATTTAGCCAACAAAACGGAGGTGGTTGTGTAATGGTGTGGGGGGGGACTATTTTTTTCAATGGTCAGACATCGCTAGCATTCATCAGTGGTCGTCAAAAATTCTGAAAACTATCAAAAGACACTTGTCAATCATTCGTTCCCTGTTGCCGAAGTTTTAGGGGGAGAAAAATGGTTACTTCAACATGATAATGCTTCGATCCATACCTCAAACTCAACTTCAACGTAGCTAGTCGAAAAAAGTATCTGTTTTGAAATGGCTGACAATTAACGAACAAACATAAAAAGTTCTAATTCGAATTATTTTTTTAATGATTTTTTAACACTTTCCAACATAGCTGATAAGTGGTTAATGAATTCGGTTCGTGTGTCTGTCCGTCCATCCGTGCTCTAACTTGCGTAAATATAGTCAGATTTCCAGTAAATTGATGTATGTTATTGGTGTTTACGGTGGCATTTCGGTATTCAAAATGAAGTGTGTATCATTAACGGTTCATTTACAGAGGCACTCAAAATAATTCCGTTACATTACGGCCTATGGCAGGTTTGGCAAACCTATGCACGTATGACAATTTCTATTGCACGAGAAAAATTTAAAGAAAATTTTCTTTTTCTGTGATTCTATGTAGCATTTTCGATAAGTAACTACTTGTTCTTTGCAAAATTTTTAAAAGGCTTTACTTCATCAAATGAATTTTATAAAACAGTCACTGCAAAAAAATGACAAATGGAGTCAATTTTGCTCTATATATTACTACAGGAATCGGGTATAAAGCATTTCCTATCAAACGTACAGCAGCAGAAACCTCGTTAAGAAATTATTACTACCTTTTTAATGCAACTAAAATTATTATACGTGAGATGTTGATTAATGATAAATTAAAAATTACTGAAATAAAAATTTCCAAAATTTCTTTCCTCAAGTACGCTCCACATAGACCTTTTCGAGTCAAAATTTCATAAAATTAATGGTTCATTCCAATATACAGAATCATCGCATTTCGCTTTTATTTATTTAATGCATGAAAGTGACTGATTCTACTAACCAGTGTTCCGTATAAACGGCATATGTAGCAATATTTTCTTTGTATAAAAGTTTGGCACGTTGAAATGTTGATAGATATTATTTTTTAATTTCTAGCACGCGCATGTGAAAAGTTTCGCTATCCTTGGCCTATAGGGGAAAATCGTTTGCGGTGATTTTAATTATTTTACTCTATTTTAAATATTTAAATTTATATATATCACTGAGGTGTACTACAAAACGCTTACTGTAGAATCTGGTGTGCATATACTTTATCGTTCATTTACAGGGACACACTAAAGTATTTGGGTACAGTACTGCGTATGAAGAATATTTGCTGGAAATGAGTTTTCAGTTGTAATATGCGTTATAAAATTTAACTACGCTTTTTACTTCATATTACTTACTGTATATAAATTTCATAGATCATATACAGGGCTACACAAAAGATCTCAAGTGCATTTCCGTTTATTGACGGAAATTGCTGAATGAGAAATTTCAACTGTGCTACGCGTTTAGTTGAACAAACTTTTAGGATGCCATGTAATATACCGGGTGAGCAAAAAGTTCGTTAAAACATTAAAAACTCCTAAAAAAGGAAGAAATTATGATAAAGGAGTGCGGTTTGCAAGAAAGGACTCATAAGGTAGTCGGATTTTTTTTTTAGCAGCAAAAAAAAATTTGTTAAAAAATCACATGTAGAGGGCGCTGACGAACCGAAACACAATGAACAGGACAACAGTACGTTCCATTCATTTTTCCTACACTAACAAATGTTCAACATGACCTCCAGAACATTCTACGACACTATTGTTGCCCTGTTCATTGTGTTTCGAGTCGTCAGCGCTCTCTACATGTGACTTTTTAACTTTTTTTTTAACTATTTGGAAAAATGGTTATTGTCCTCGTCAGGGTACACTGTAAAAAAATACTGCCAGTTTTCCGGTAGGAATCGGAAAAATAGTTGCCCTTATCGTACCGGAATAATTTCCGTCCCACCTCGGAATAAAATCCGTAAAAATAAGGAAATAGTCAGTAAAACGGTATTTTACGGATTTTATTTCGAGCTGGGTTGGAAATTATTCCGGTACGATAAGGGCAACTATTTTTCCGATTCCTACCGGAAAACTGGCAATATTTTTTTTTTACAGTGTAGGAAATCAAAAGCATATCTGAAGTTTTTTATTGGTTGAATCCACATTTTATTCGTTTTCTGATTCGTGTATACAGTAATCTGTATTTCCCTTTACTTCCAACAGAGATGGATACTTCTGTTGCCACTGTGACAAAAAAGTAATAAAAACTACAAAAAAAATTAATAACTCAGAAACAAATTGAGATACAGCTTTCAAACAAATTGCATTTAAAAGTACATTTTTTTTTCTCTATACGACGGTGTAAAAAGTAATATTGTGGGATGGTTAGAAGTTTAAGGATGAAATTTCATTTAAAATGGGTCGTCAGATTTCTACGATGGAAAAGCCTTTTCCCGAACAGCCAATGAAATGCTTGGATAATACGTAAGTTTCAGGTGGATAATACGTAAGTTTCAGGAAGTCTGACGAGTCGCAGACGATTTTTGTCGCTTGCAATTTTTACGTGTAATAACACTATTAATGTTTAATCCATGGCGTACGTAATGTATGATGAACTCCGTGCGATTTTTTATGTCTCAAATTTTAGTCTTTGAAAAAATCATTTTCCAAATGGTCGTTGTAATTTGTTAAATTGCTTTTTTTTTATTTATTTTTTTTCAGCTAAAAAAAATCCGACTACCTTGTGAGCTCTTCCTTGCAAACCGCACCCCTTTATCATAATTTCTTCCTTTTTTATGAGTTTTTAAAGTTTTAACGAACTTTTGACTTACACGATACATTTGAATCTATAGATCAAATACAGGGCTGCACAAAAAAATTCGGATATTTTTCGTATTATTCGTGGTAATTTCAGAAATTGGTTTTTCAAATGCGTGATGCATTTTCATTCTGAATGTGTTGGAAAGTGTTTCACAATCTATGCTGGGCGCATTATTTTTCGTCCTTGTTTATTTTCTGATACTGATTTCGATGGCTAGAGTTGAAATTTTACTGTACTTAAAATTGCAGTTAACAATATAAGCCTAAAAAATGGGTAGAATTTGCATGCACAACATCTCACAAACACAACGCAGTAAAACTTTAAGTTAAAATTTTCGTTTTTTCATCAAATGTAAATCATCAAAAAAAAACGGACATTTCATTTGTATTCAAGTATGTTTTGGAATTGATTTAAATGATTATCCTGTTTTAATCTAAATAAAACTAAAAAATAAGATGAGATAAAAACATTCCACAATCTACTCAAACGATTAAAAAATAACTTAGAAGTAAGATCCTACATGATTCACTGAAAGTATTTTAAATGAGTTTTCATGGAATAGTAGAATGGGGTATATGCTAAATGTACCAATTACGAATAATAAACTTAAGGTACTTACCATTGTTTTTTTTAAGTGAATAAAACTAAGCGTAACTGCACTATGCAGGGTCGGCAAAACACGAGTTAAAAAAACCCAGGTTTATTTGGTTTAAACCGGGTTTTTTTTAATATAATTTCCTATTGCATACCGATGCATATCTGTTGATAAAATAAACATATTATATAAGTAATATATTACTGGTATAATAATATAATATATATTGGATTATAATAAATATTGGATATTATATAAGTAATATAACGTCATTTGAAAATATTCAAATTAAATAGTTACAGTCAATTATGTTTAAAATTGAAATCATTTTTTTAAACATTATTAGTAACAGCTGTGTCTTATGTTCAAAGCAAACTGTGAACTCTACACAGTGAAACATTGTATGGAGAATCTTTTGATTATAATAATCAATAAATATTTGATGCAGTTTCATGAATTTAAAATATTACTCTGGTTGTTAATTTATATATATATATATATATATATATATATACACTATGACGCAAAAGTTTAGACAATGACGTCATTCAGCTTTAAAATGTAGAATTATGACGTCAGAATTACAAAAACCTGTAAATATATTCAAAAACTGATTTAAAATGCTATGTACAAAAGACAGTCGTTTTATTCGCTATAATACTAATTTTTTTCATAAAAATTCAAATGTGCTTGTCGCAAAAGTTTAGACACTATTCTAAATTTCTTTGAATATTCGCTGGCATATGCAAATTTAGAATCGATGATGTCACAAATTTGGAGTACTTAAGTTCTGCAAACGATTGCGCTTCATAGTCGACATGCCGAGAGCTAAAGAAATTCAAGTGAATGAGGTTTCAAGGATTTGGCAGTTGAAAGGTGAAGGGAAGAGCGTTTCTGAAATTTCTGCTATGATTAATAGGTCAAAAAAATCTATTTATCGAGTTTTATCGAGTGGTTCCGAATATAAAGCAAAATGTCGGTCTGGGAGGCCACGTGTGACAAATGTACGAGAGGATCGCCTGATACAAAGACTAGCGAGTACTCAACAAATGAGCGTACGTGGAGTTCAAAGCTCATCGGGACTCTCTGTATCAAAGGATACGATTCGTAGACGAATTTTGGAAAAAGGAACAATCGTTTATAGCAAAATGCAGAAGAAACCAGCTCTGAAACCATATCATAAGTTACAAAGACTTATGTGGGCTCGAAAGCATATGTCATATGGAGAGAAATGGCAGTCAGTCATATTTAGCGATGAAAAAAAGTGGAATCTGGATGGTCCAGATGGTTGTTTATCGTATTGGCATGACTTGCGGAAGGAACCTCGACGTTTTTTAGTCGCAGACAAGGAGGGGGCTCGGTGATGGTTTGGGCAGCCTTTTGCTATAATGGACAAGTATGTCTGACCTTCACCAGTGGTTGTCAAACTTCACAGCATTATACACAGACATTAGAAGAAAACCTACTGCCATTTGCTGAGCTTCTAGGGGGTACTCAGTGGGAATTTCAGCAAGACAATGCTTCAATTCACACTGCAAAACATTCAAAATCTTGGTTTAATTCCCATAATATAAGAGTTCTCGACTGGCCAGCATGTAGCCCAGATCTTAACCCTATAGAAAATCTTTGGAGCATCATGTGTCGCAAAGTTTATAGCAACGCTAGACAATACTCTTCTGAAAAGAAACTTAAGACATCTATTGAGAATGCATGGTACGATATCGATCCACAAACTATGCAAGATTTAGTTTCTTCCATGCAATCTCGTGTATATGACGTAATACATAAGCATGGATGCGCAACCAGGTTTTAAAAATTGTTTATTTCGATTTTATTTAATTTGTGTCTAAACTTTTGAGACAGCAGTTTATTTTTGTTACCATTTAATTTATTGCAATATGCACAATTCCACTTTTCTTTGTTATAAATATTGTTTATATGTACAGCACATTAATTTCAAGCAGTGATTTGAAAATTGAATAAATATTTTTCAAAGTATGTAAGAATTTCGTCATTGTCTAAACTTTTGCGTCATAGTGTATGTATGTTCTTCTCCTCTAATTAACAATAATATTAAAAAACTAATTTATGATGCATTAAATCATGGTTTTCCAAAAAAATTCATATATTCATTAATATACAATTAGTACTTTACTTACATGATCTTTTAAAACAAATTAACACATGCGTAAACAAAATTACAAAAAAATATATAAAATAAAAAATATCTATAAAAAATTAAAAATTGTAAAATAATATAAAAAAATTATTATAGGTTGGATGGGTGGGTAGATGTTAGAGTACGGAGGAGGGTGGTGTTGTCTGGATAATACGCAATGGTTAATTAAAAAAAGGGGGGGGGGGGCTTTTGTATTATCACTATATTTTTAATACGTATTTTATAAGGATGTTGATTTGATATTTTATTTGTAATTGGTGACTTTCATTAATATTATATTTAGCTTAATTAAAGTTTTATCTTATTTACAATCATTTGTTATTAAATTTTAATTTACTTAGGACAATATCATATTAATTACTAATAGTATGCCATTTTTATAGTGATTAATATACATATAAGTATATTTAATATAAATAAAGTTATACTGTATGTATTAAAATTGGGTAATTATTTTTATTATTATTCCTCTATTCTTTTTAATATTGATCTATTTTCACTTTGTGTTATAAAATTTATTATCGGTTTAATGTGATTGAATGTCCCACATTCATACTTTTTGGATTTTTATGACTGTATAAAAATAATCAACACACTATATTTGAGATTTTTAGGTAATGGGAATTTAAGTATCTGATAATCTTCTATATACTTCCATATGTTTTTTTATTTCCGGTTCATTTTATAATTATCTTATATATAATAGTTATTATTAACGATTTTTATATTATTTTTAATATATATTTATATTAATTATTATTGAATTTATTTTATTTTATAGCATATAGCTATATGCTATATATTATCAATGTTATAGAATTATTTAAATTCTTAGTATGGTTTAAATGAGTAAGATAATAGAATATTTTGAATGCTTTTTTTAAAATTTTATTAACAATAGTTTTTTTTTTAAATATATAGTGTGGTTTATATTAGGTTTATCATTATCTATATATAAGGATTTGTTTGGTTTTGCTGATAAATTTTTTACATTCAAAGGCTTTCAATTGTTCATCTTGTGACATTTGAATAATAAAAATACTACTGGAGGGCAGCACCAAAATTTGTCTTTTGACGATAAGTTATAAATTTTGCTTTTTGCAGCTCCTTTTAAGTTATAATTTCCTACACCAGGTGGATTTTTTAGCTAAATTTTGACGATATTGTCAAATAGTAATTAAGTAATTTAATAGTGCATTTAAGTTATTTTAAATAATGTAATTACTTTCTATTTATTTTATTTTATATTATATTAATTGTATTTATCATGGTATTTCAAAATGTATTAACTGCATCCTTTGGTATCAATTACTGTGATTTCTTAACTGTTTTATTCACCTTAATCTTTACGATATTATGGTAGCCATGTGCGTGTGGATATATTGTAAAATACTGAAATATTAATCGGTATGTTGTGTATTATTTCTATTTTATATCCTATATATATTTAAACAGGTTTTATTGATTTTTCCATTTCATATTATTTGTTTCTATTCTGTTTTCATTTTTAATCTATTCACTTGATTATAATGGTTGTTCGGGCACAGAGAAAAATAATTTTTAGCTTTAGCTTTCTTTTCTCACAGAAAACAACCATATTGCTTATATCATTGAATTCTGTGCCCTTGAAAACGTAATTCAATATATAAGCTTTTCCATTATTTGTCGGTGTTTATTTCTTCTTTTTTCTTCCATAATAATTCTTATAATAAATTATTTGGCACTTTTTTTATACTTACAGCTTTAATTCATAATATTACGGTTTTTGATGGTGGTAGGTTATGTTTAATTAATGATTATATATATATATATGTATATATCCAAATACTTCTGGTTATTTTGTTTTTTGAATGATAGCTCCAAGTGTCGAAGTCAACGTTTTTGTCCATTTGATTCAGCAAATAACAGAAAAGATCGATTGGTACTATTGAAATGCTATAACTAGCACTCAATTTTTGCAAGCTGTGTTATTCAACTTGGTATCTTAAGTTACTTTTTTTAAATTCCTTAAGGATAATCTTCCCCAATCCCAATTCAGAAAGTTTTCTTTTACAACTTAACTAAAATCTTAAAGATCATTGTATTTTGTTATTAGCTGCTGTAAATAATCGGCATTTTTTAAATGAAAATATTTTATGCTAAATATTGAATATTATTTATCTATTTTATCTTTTCTAATTTCACATGTTTTAAGGTAAATCTTTAGGATGCCATATATGTTCGTCAGCACATGCTAATTTTCATTCTACATGCATAAAAACATTAAAACAATTGAATTACAAAAAAAAAAAAAGAAAATATCATATTAGATTTTTTCTAAAAAACCAAAGTTTTTTTTGACAAGAAACCAATTGGTTTAAACCACGGTTTAAAGCATGGTTAAAACCACTTGGTTTAAACCGTGCCAACCCTGGTACTATGTGTTAATACTTAATGTTTATTAAAGACAGGTAGAGTAGAATTTTATTGGGGAATTGCGATAAGGTGAATAAACTTTTGATTTCATACTTTTTTCGGATTTCTTAAAAATTACATGACAAATTGTTCTTTCACTTCGTCTATATTAAAAACCTACTTTGTTATGAAACTTTCCAGTGAAAATTCGATTTCTGGTGCATTTACGTTAGTAATAACCGTCTACTTCAACTCCCGGTTAAGCGTAATACCCTCCGTCGACCACTCAAATTGTATTCACCATTAACCTGGTTGGGCCAGAATTGCAGCCGAACTCCATTCAAGTTAATAGTCAATGCAGTTTGAGCGTTCAACCGAGCAATTCACTCTCAGCCAGAAGTTGAGGTAGACGTGAATACAAGCGTTAGAGGCCAACAACAAATTTAATAAGAAAGTACTTTTGAAAGTAACTGAAATACAGCTCATAGTATCTGAATTTTCACGATATTTAATTGGAATTTGTATTTAAGTTGCCCTATACCGTTGGTTATCATATTACAAAATTAAAGCTATGTGCATCTGCAGTTAATGGTCCCCACGGCCGATGTTTGAAATAACATGTGTGGTAATAAGGATGAGAATACTATATAGCGTGTTTTTAGCCACTGATCTTGAACTGTCCTTGAGATAATCAGAGAAGTGTGCGCCGGCGCTACCATTTTTCAAATACTTTTTTCTCTAAAAGTGCAAAAGTTAAAAAATGAAACCAACGCCAATTATTGAAGAATATATTAGTTGTTTATATATAGATAGAATACATTAGATTAACTCTTAGATTTAAACTTAGAATATATTAGTGTTACAAACAGTGAGTCAAATAGACATTATATTTTTTTTAACATTTTTACATAAATTTTAACATAGAAAAATAAACAAAAATATTTTTTTTTTTATTAATGTAGTAATTTTATATTTACACCAAGCAAAAAATTACAGAATAATGATCAAAGTATGTACTTTTAAGGGAAAAAAAATCATTAAAATCGAAGATGCGCTTCTTGAGTTATAAAAAAAAAAGTGCTAGTAACTTGCTAAAATATTCGTAACTTTCCCTGTTTGCATTTGCAGAAATACGCTACTATCAACGCATTGGTCGATTCGTGACATTTCCACTCGGGCAGGATGCGCAGTGCGCCAAAATAAGAGAATGTTTCCATACGTACCACTTCCCTATAGGATTGTTTCGTGTTTGTAAACATTCTGTTATTTCGGCGTACTGCGCATCCTTCTCGCGTAATAATAACAAGTCGATGGTCTAGTCCAGGGGTTCTCAAACTATGGTACGCGTACTGGTACGTGAAGTTCTGTTAACTGGTAGGTGAAAGTCCGATACTGGTACGGGAAATGAAATAAAAAATATAGCATGTGAAATCAAAAAACAGTTCAATCCCTTCTCTTTCTTAATTTGTCAGTTCACCGGCTCCATGATGTCTGTTCTGAGTTATTACTGCTTTGACAGCGTTTGCTCTCTCTTATTTTAATGTAATTTCGATTAGAATTTTTAGATAAATGAAACTAATGTTTCGATAGATGTTGAGTGGACATTCCATAGCCCCTGAAAAAAAAAATTCATTACCATATTGTATGTGTGTATATTACTTATTTCAATGAGCTTCAATCTCGCATTAATAAGCAGTTTATTTTCAGAAGGTATGTGAATTTCTTATGTGGGTTATTCACTTATTAAAATTTTTTAAGTGTATTGTACTATTGATATAAACATAGTATTCATATAACAAAATATTGACGAACAAGGCGATTTCCAATGTGCATTTTTCTTCAATGTTTAACAAAGCTATGCAGTATTTATTGTCTCTATTTAAATACATCTTCATTTGCCACCCAAAAATGATACACTTTATATTGATTGATAAATACACTATAAATTATTATAAAAAATAAATTATTCCTTCTCATGCTTTTCCAAAATCTTTCATTTTGTTTTCATTTTTTCTGTTTCAAACAGTGACCTGTTTACACAGGTTTTTTTCCGTATTAGCTTTGAGTTTGTCACCTGGTGATGCGCGGAAGTATCATTTTTTATTTAGTGGTACGTCTGTCTAAAAGTTTGAGAACCACTGCTGTAGTCGATTGCGTTGGTGAAGCTGAATAGGGCTGTAAATATGGTATAACGTTATCAAATTTTTGGCTATTTCGGATCCTCTCCCAACCTTCCGATATCATACGTTATCATTCCTCGAATCCCTCTACCCCTAATAATATTGTTATCAGTATCTAAAAATTCCTTTTATTTTTATATATTTTTCTCTTTTTTATATACGTTTTCAATGATTTACAGATATGGTTGTACATATTTTACTCTCATATTTTACTGATTTAAATTAAGAGAAGAAAGTCATAAAATATCACTGTTATATAAGAAATAACTTTATATCAAATGACATTTTAAGGGGGTCCGGGGCTCAAAATTCATTTATACAGATTTTGTTATGATTTTTTTTTTTTCTGAAATGTGTTTTAATATAATAAGAATATCGCATGTAAAAAAAATCTCAAAAATTTTAAATATTTTTTTAATTTAAATTTTAAAGTTTTAAGCCTAGTATTTAATTTTTGATGTAACTCTAGAAGTATTTACTCGATTTATAAAATTTTTACACTTTTGTCTACTGAAAATGTGTCATTTTATTTTCCCTTCAGGATTTCTTAAAATATTGATTATGAATTTTATAAAAAAAAAAAAAATTAAGTAAAAAAATGAAGTTATTTTATGAGTGAGTTTTGCATTAATTAGCATAATTTCACAATTATCACTCAAAATTAAAAATCCTGAAGACAATTTGTTGGACATATAGCATAGAATATCTGTTGAAATTTTCATACATATATCTTGGAAAGAACTTTAGATATATTCTTTTAAAGTTGACAAATCGTGAAAAAATTCATTCTGAGATAAATGAAGTTAAAGTCAGTTAAGGTGAAGTTAAAATGCATCGCTTCCCAAGGCAAAAGGTGTTATACCTCTGGATCTAATGAACATAAAAGCATGCGGTTTGCGGTATTTAACGCTAAGAACTCAGTATTTTTTTTTAAGCCAATAAAAAAAATTGCTTTTTTTTTTAGACTTTTTAGCCCCGTATCCCCTTAAAGAAATATTATTTAAAAGTTTTTAATACTAGCTCTTTGTTACATAATGCATTGACACAGTAATATCATCTTCTTGCACGGGGCTATGAAATGTTTTTCGACTTCCGGTTTTCAACGGATGTGCAAATTTTAGGTGTCAGAGGTACCAAAAAACCTGTTTTGTCCGTGTGTTCGAGAGACCGAATATTGTACCATTGAAAAGTGTATGAAGTTATGCATAGAATTGAAGAAAATTTTATGTGTATGTTTTTGGCTATGGCCATCTGATTCTCCTTGAATTTGGAAATTTTCCGCCGGAAGGGGACGCTGTAATAACAATTTTTGTGCTATTTTTATTATTGCACCGTCAAAAAGTGAAGTTATGCAAAGAATTGAACCAAATACCATTTTTATGTTTTTGGCTATGGCAAGAAGGTCCTCCTTGAATTTTGAAATATTCCGCAGGAAGAGGGCGCTGTAATAGTGATTTTTGTATAATTTTTTCGATTGTCCGTAGTTCTACTGTACATCGGCAGCGATGTGTACTTCGCATCCTGCTAAGCCGGCGATTCGAAAACAGCTGATGTAGTAGAACAGAATAACGAAAAACTATTGATTTTAATAAATATCATGATCGAGATTAACTCATTTTTACTCCGATTAACTGACTGAAGCAGAAATGTAAGATGAAATCAAAGTTGGTGTAATATTGAACTAATAATATTGAAATATTAACATTTGTAACACCTTTTTTGAAATATTTCGATGTATGAGCTAGAAGGAAGTTTGGGGATTGGCACATCCAACTAGTTTCTGCTTAGTTACTGAAACGAGAAAAAAAGTTCTGTTTGTTGACATTTTAAAGTCAATTTGATCAGTATTGTTATTTAAGATTGCACGGCTCCAGATAGACGTATCAGTCTAATCGAGGCCTTTTTGTTCTGGTCAGGCGACGCTTTCTTGTGGTTGCGCGGCTTTTTTCATCCGACTAAAACCGAAGCATTACATTGCATTGAAACGATCAGAAATTATCTAATATCCATTTCTGAAACAACGAATATTGATTACAATTCATTGTATAATATTGAAAAAAAATTATACCAAGCACATCTAGGAATAAGCAAACCTTAATTCATCAATATTTCATGTAATAATAAAAAAAAACAAGTCACCTTAAATCTGATTTTTAATTTTTTCAATTTTGTTTTTGTGTTTATTTTGTTTAATAATGATATTTTATTGCTTAAAACTGCAAGAACAGTTATGAATTTAAAATTGTCTTAAATTAATTAAAAATGCAGCTTTTTATAAACATATTTTTCTCCAACTCCGGTTACTACGACACTCCGCTTATGACGACACTTTTTTCTGGTCTTTAGAGTGTCGGCATAACGAGGTTCGATTGTAATTTAAAGAAAAAAAAAAAAAAAAAAAAAAAAAAAACGAGTTTGAAGGTCCTTTGTCCCCTTAAATAAAATTGGCCTATAAGACAATTTTTTTAAATACATAGTTTGTGTTATATATGTTTTCATACACACGAATTAATTAAGAATCATTATTTATTATATTGAGTTTCACTTATCTTCAAAATATAAACCATGCAGTAGTCGGATATTTTAAGAAGAGATTTTTTTTTTAAGCCTCTTTAATAATATTTCGAAAATGGATACATTTTTATCATCTTTCAATATACAGGAGGGAACCCCGACTTATGTATTACGCGACTTTCGTAAATTCGCAGTTACATAATAAACCTGGAAAATTACATTTGCGAACATATTAGTGCGTTTGATACGCAGTTGCATATTTTTTATATCTATTTTATAAATAAAATATATAGATATAAACCACAACCGTAATATAGTTTATATCTTAGATAGGGTTATATTTTTATTGGTATATACAATCAAATCTGTAACAAAATAACTTAATCTTCATCCTTAGTTATTCATAGTAGTCATCTAATATAATATAAATAAAAATGTAAATGTCCGTTTGTTCAAAATCGCTAATCTCCGAAAGTTCTTCACCTATTGCTTTGAAATTCACGGGTTGAGTTCCATTCGCAGTTACGTAATAAACCGATGCACTAACATGTTTGCGAACATATTAGTGCGTTTGATACGCAGTTGCATATTTTTTATATCTATTTTATAAATAAAATATATAGATATAAACCACAACCGTAATATAGTTTATATCTTAGATAGGGTTATATTTTTATTGGTATATACAATCAAATCTGTAACAAAATAACTTAATCTTCATCCTTAGTTATTCATAGTAGTCATCTAATATAATATAAATAAAAATGTAAATGTTCGTTTGTTCAAAATCGCTAATCTCCGAAAGTTCTTCATCTATTGCTTTGAAATTCACGGGTTGAGTTGCATTCGCAGTTACGTAATAAACCTGGAAAATTACATTTGCGAACATATTAGTGCGTTTGATACGCAGTTGCATATTTTTTATATCTATTTTATAAATAAAATATATAGATATAAACCACAACCGTAATATAGTTTATATCTTAGATAGGGTTATATTTTTATTGGTATATACAATCAAATCTGTAACAAAATAACTTAATCTTCATCCTTAGTTATTCATAGTAGTCATCTAATATAATATAAATAAAAATGTAAATGTTCGTTTGTTCAAAATCACTAATCTCCGAAAGTTCTTCATCTATTGCTTTGAAATTCACGGGTTGAGTTGCATTCGCAGTTACGTAATAAACCTGGAAAATTACATTTGCGAACATATTAGTGCGTTTGATACGCAGTTGCATATTTTTTATATCTATTTTATAAATAAAATATATAGATATAAACCACAACCGTAATATAGTTTATATCTTAGATAGGGTTATATTTTTATTGGTATATACAATCAAATCTGTAACAAAATAACTTAATCTTCATCCTTAGTTATTCATAGTAGTCATCTAATCTATATAAATAAAAATGTAAATGTTCGTTTGTTCAAAATCGCTAATCTCCGAAAGTTCTTCACCTATTGCTTTGAAATTCACGGGTTGAGTTGCATCCGAATACGGAAGTGTTGTTATATACTTATTATGAACGTCACTCACCTCCACCCCCCCCCCACCACCAGGGGGAGCTTTTTACATTTTTTCCAAAACCCATCAAGTGATATATCATTAGAAAGCCCTTGGACTACTGTTTCATATTATGCACCTCGCATCTCGCTCCCCTCACTTTTCCCACATGGAGGGAACATTTCTATATAAATAAAAATATAAATGTTCGTTTGTACAAAATCTTAAACCTCCGAAATTTCTTCACCGATTGCTTTGAAATTCACGGATTGCGTTGCATTCGAATACGCACGTGTTTTATATACCTATCACGAACCTCGCTCCTCCCTCCTCCAATTTCTTCACTACCACCAAGGGGCGCTTTTTAAATTTTTTCAGACACACGTCATGTGACATATCATTAAAAAGCCCTTTGACTACTCTTTCATATTATGCACCTACCATCCTCCTCACCCCAATTTCCCCCCATGGGGGCATATTTCTATATAAAAAATGTAAATTTTCGTTTGTACGACTATAACTCTTGATAGAAATATCCGATTTGCTTAAAATTTTGTAAATAGGTTTATTCGGATAAGGCGCTTCCCTGATTAGTTTTGGGAGTTCATTGGTTAAGTATAAAAAGGGAACGTGGGGCTAATCCCCACCCCCCTTAATTTAGATAAATGGGTTTTCCATGCAGAATTTTTCGATTTGCTTCAAATTTTGTAAATAGGTTCATTTTGATAAGGTGCTTCCGTGATTAGGTTTGGAGTTTTATTGGTTAAGCGTAAAGGATGAACGGAGCTAATTCCCCCCTTAATTTAGATACATGGGTTTTTCATATAGAATTATCCGATTTGCTTTAAATTTCGTGAATAAATTCATTCTGATAAGGAGCTTCCCTGATTAGTTTTGGATTTTATTGGTTAAGTGTAAATGGGAAACTGGGGGCTAAATCCCCTCCCCTTAATTTAGATGAATGGGTTTTTCATGTAGAATTATCCGATTTGCTTAAAATTTTGTCAATAAATTCATTCTCATAAAGTGCTTCCCTGATTGGTTTTGGGCGCTCATTTATTAAGTGTAATAGGGGGAACGGGGTTAATCCCGCTTAATTTAGATAAATGGGGTTTTACAGCAAAATTATCCGATTTGCTTCAAATTTGTTACATTGGTTTATTCTGATAAGTCGCTTCCTTGATTAGATTTGGAGGTTCATTTATTAAGCATAATGGGGGTGAAACAGGTGGATAATCCACCTTAATTTATTTACCAAAGGTCATTATTCTTAGAAATAAGTATAATATGCAATTAGAGTGAATAGCCTGTGAGCTCAATGCCATCAGTTTAACTAGGCACTTTTCTTTTTAATTTAATTTTTGATATTTAATTTTTACCATTTTATATGCTTTTATTATAACACTCTTTCTTCTTTTTCCGTGCAATCGATTGGCTTTAGTTCATCCAAATAATTCCTCGCAGAAGGTCGTCGTATTGGCAGAGCGGAAGCAGTGCGACGAGTAATCTATATAAATAAAAATATAAATGTTCGTTTGTACAAAATCGCTAATCTCCAAAAGTTCTTGAGCGATTGCTTTGAAATTCACGGATTGAGTTGCATTCGAATGCGAGTGTGTTGTTATATACCTAATATGAACCTCGCTCACACTTCCCCCAGTTTTCCACCACCACCAGCCCAGCAGGTGGCACTTTTTTAATTTTTCCGACACCCATCATGTGATATATCATTAGAAAGCGCTTTGACCACTCTTTCATATTATGCACTTCCCTCCCTCTCCCCCCATTTTCCACCCGGGGAGGCAGATTTTTATATAAATAAAAATGTAAATGTTCGTTTGTACAAAATCTTAAAGCTCCGAAAGTTTTTCATCGATTGCTTTGAAATTCACGAACTGCGTTGCATTTGAATGCGCGCATGTTTTAATATACCAATTATAAACCTCACTTACCCCGCTCCGCAATTTTTCCCCATCCGAGGGCAGCTTTTAAATTTTTTCGACACCCATTATGTGGTATATCGTTTGAAAGCCCTTTGACAACTTTTTCATACTATGCACCTCCCGTCCCCTCTCCCATCACTTTGCCCCCTGGGGGGCACTTTATTGAAATATTTCGTCAGTACTTTTTATGTTTTTTCTTTGATTTTTAGTTCGTGTTTTTTTTTTCCTTTTTAGCTCACAGGCTTATTAAAGTCTGAGAGCTAATGTGGCCGCAGGTTCTGTATGTACATAAATATTTATATATATATATGTACGTAATGCGATAACTCTTGATAAAAATATACGATTTGCTTCAAAATTTATAAATAGGTTCATTATGATAAGACGCTTCCGTGATTAGTTTTGGGGATTCATTGGTTAAGTATAAAGAGTGTAACGGGGCGCTAATCCCCCCCTTAATTTAGATAAATGGGTTTTACATGCAGAATTATCGATTGCTTCAAATTTTGTAATTAGGTTCATTCTGATTAGGTGCTTCCCTGATTAGTTTTGGTGTTTTATTGGTTAAATGTAAAGGGGGAAAGGGGGGCTAATTACCCACATTAATTTAAATAAATGGGTTTTTCGTGTAGAATTATCCGATTTGCTTCAAATTTTGTGAATAGATTCATTCTGATAAGGCGCTTCCTTGATTAGTTTTGGGAGTTCATTGATTAAGTATAAAGGGGTTAACGGGGGCTAATAATGCCTTAATTTAGATAAATGGGTTTTTCATGTAGAATTATCCGATTTGCTTCAAATTTTGTGAATAGACTCATTCTGATAAGGCGCTTCCCTGATTAGTTTTGGGAGTTCATTGATTAAGTATAAAGGGGTTAACGGGGGATAATCGTGCCTTAATTTAGATAAATGGGTTTTTCATGCAGAATTTTCCGATTTGCTTCAAATTTTGTAAATAGGTTTATTCTGCTAAGGTGCTTCCCTGATTAGATTTGGAGGTTCATTAGTTAAGTATAAAGGGAGGAAGCGTGGGGATAATATCTTAATTTATTTTTCAAGGGGCATTATTCTTTGAAATAAGAGTATAATATACAATTTTTACGAATAGCCTGTGAGCTCAATGCCATTAATTTAACTAGGCACTTTGCTTTTTAATTCACTCGATCTGCTAGGGATGCCACCGCACGTACTGCAATTGACAATCGGTGTGCCAATTATGATGTTGCGAAATATCCACCAGTCACAGCTTTGCAACGGCACGCGGCTTGCAGTAAAAAAATAATGAGCAAAAGGGGAAGATGTCCTCATTCCTTGCATTCATTTGATTCCAATGGATGTGCCATTTCAGTTTGAGAGATTGCAATTACCAATTTGAGTGGCGTTTGCAATTTCCATCAACAAACCTTAGGGCCAAGCTTTAGAATTCTGCGGTTTAGATCTAGTCACGGATTGCTTCTCACACGAACAATTGTGTGTTTCGTGTTCTAGAATTGGCAAACCAGACAATCTCTATATCTGCACAGACAATGTAACAACAAAAAATATTATATATCCACGAGCATCATGAAACTAAACATATGAGAAACGTGCACTTTCTCTTTTCTTTCTTTTCCATTTCGCCAGACTGAGCCACAGCAACGCGTGGCCGGGTACAGCTAATTCTTAATAAATACAGTTTATGTTTATCAAGGATTATTTTACTTTGTGAGTGCTATTCATTTGTCTTGCCATCAGAAATTCGTGGAGAATAGGTTAAAGTAGTCTTCTTTAAATATTTCTTATTTTTATTGTCGCTTGATGTAGATTCAAAATTGTTATAAATCAATTCATCAATGTTAGATTTATAAATCCCGTATTCCACAAGATATTTGAAAAGTTTTCTTTAAGTGTATTTTTATATTTTTTCATACGTTTATAGTTTATATACGACTAAATACTGTCGCATGCTTTATTTATAAAATAATATGATGTAAATAATATACATATATATACAAGGTGGCTATAATTAAACTGACGGTACTCAGAGTGTTCTGTAGCGCGATCTAATTGCGAGAATGGCGCCAAATTTTGTAGGAAGATAAAACAAGACGGGGGACGAAGGATTCCGCGAAAAAAAATTTAGTTCCAAAAATCACCGCCAGGGGAATATGTGGCGCTGTGTATTCAAAAAAGAGTGTTTCAAAAAAGAAGAATCAATACTGAAATAAAACTACCGTTTATTTAGCACATCCAGCTCATGTTCGATGTGGCCACCGTTTTTGTGGACCACATATTGCATTTTGTGCACAGCATTTACAACAGCATAGAATAACATGTCTGCAGGAATCTCCCGTACACTTCGCGATATGTTATCCTTCAACGTAGTCAAGTCCTGGACACCTCCGTGATAGACCTTGGACTTTAGGTAACCCCATAGAAAAGGTCGCAGGGTGTAAGATCAGGGGACCGAGGTGGCCATGCAGTTGGAAAACAGCGAGCGGCTAATGACTCTTTCTGTTGTGAATTTCTGTCGTAGCAGCTGCTGTACCCGCAAAGCAATATGTGGAGGGGCTCCATCTTGCATGAAAATGATTTTCTCCAGGCACTGTCTTTGCTGAAGTGCCGGAATAACAAAGTTGTTAAGTATTTGGCGATATTTGTCTCCGGTAACAGAATAAGTTACAGGTCCTGTCGGAGTAATGTTCTCTTAAAAGAATGGACCTATGGTCATATCTGCTGCGAAACCACACCAAACAGTTATCTTTGGTGAATGCAAAGGAATTTCTTTGAATGCTCTTGGTGACTTGTTATCCCAAATTCGGCAGTTCTGGGTATTTACAGTTCCATTCAGGTAAAAGTGGGCCTCGTCTCCCCATAAGATTTTCCAGGGCCAAGCATCATCCAACTCCATTCTGGCAAGAAAAGTGAGAGCAAAAGTCAATCGCTTATCATGGTCGGTGTGACTTAACTCTTGTACACGGCTGATCTTGTACGGATAGAAGTGGATAATCTTTCGTAAGATTTTCCATACCGTACAATAAGGCATATCTAGATTCCGAACTATCCCACGAGCGCTGGAAGTGGTAGCAATATTGTCTGGTGCTCGGTCGACAACCGCCGTTGCCACTTCTCCAATTGTATCCTGTGATACGGGTTTTCGTCCTCTGCCTGACTGAACATTTAGAGAACCTGTTTTCTCAAACTTCTCAGCCATTGCTTTTAAACCATTCAAAGGACCGTTACCTTTACGCATTTTTGTGGTTTCTAAAAGCACGAAGAGCGGCTGGCGCATTGCACTGGTGGAGGTAAAAGAATTTGACTAGTAGAGCTCGCTCGACTAAAGAAGGAGACATTATGAAAGATAACTTTCAATGAATTTTCTTCTAACAGTAGCACTACCTTTTAAAGCCGAACAAGCTGGTACTGGTCCAAAAGATGTAACATGAAATGTGAATAAAGAACTTCTTCTTCTGCTGTTGCTTTCTTTGGGGCTCTGTAAGTGAAATTGCAGATAAAGAAACTTCAGTAGTGTTTATGTAAATTTTTAGCTTTTTATAAACTGTTACCATTTTGAGTTTGGATTAAATTGCTAAATTCGTTAAATAAACGGTAACTTTGTTTCAGTGTTGATTCTTCATTTTTTGAAACTCCCTTTTTCGAATACACAGCGCCACATATTCCCCTAGCGGTGATTTTTGGAACTAATTTTTTTTTCGCGGAATCCTTCGTCCCCCGTCTTGTTTAATCTTCCCACAAAATTTGGCGCCATTCTCGCAATTACCTTGTATTTAATAAATATTGCAGTTTCTTACAAAATTTTGCCTAAGCAACTTACAAATTCGACTTACGTAAAATTCAAGTTACGTAAAACTTTAAGGAATGCATTACTTAAATAAGTCGGGGGATGCATGTACCTCACATTCCAACGTATATGTTTTAGAATGTATCTTTAATTTAAAACCTGTCTTAAATCATTATCACATTATCTGTTCTGCATTGACACGCACATTGTTTATGCATTGACACGAAAAGACGAAGTGTAGATAAACATTGATCTTTGCTCCCCCCCCCCCCCCCCCATCCCCCGACAAGGTAAAAAATTTCCTTCTTTATATATATATTTTTTAAATAATTCAGGATTTATGTTTACTGCCAGCCTGCAGGGTACGTAACCCTACATGGGTCTTTCGGTCAAAGCAGTTGGAGGCCTCTAAACATTTTTGTATCCTCCATTTATAATCATCTTAAATGAAAACAATTCGGAAATTGTACGTCAAACGTGTTAAATGAGATGCGTTTGTACTATCACTACTTTTATAAATATTCAGATCTTAGTGCAATAGCTGTTGCACTCTTATTCAAAAATGCATGAATACAAAATTTATTACGATTATACGTATATATTAAATTCAGTAATACGGAAATAATAGGACTCCATCTGAAATAGGACATAATCACCATGAGAACCTAGAATCATTATCTATCATGGGATATCATTGAATTAATTATGTATGACAGGATTTAATAGAAAACTTTTATTAATATGGTTCTAAGTTTTGATTCGATTTTCTTAACATCTGAAATCACTAGACAAAATTCTGCAACGATTATGCATATTCAATTTCAAACTATTCGGTTGAGTAGTTTCTGCTCTGTTATATACGGACAGATGGATAGACAGATAGACGGACGGACCCGACGACGATTATAAGTGCTACATAATTATAAAAACGCACCTAATGAGTAATTTTTGTCTTTGGGGTCTTCTCATAGATACGGACTCTGAGTAATTCCTCCCGCTTTCCCTTGCGATAAAAAGATCCTTGTTGCTGATTGATTTTTGTTTAAATATTTTTGTAAATATGTTATACATGATGATACGCAGAGGTTTATTCAACATATTTTAATCTATTTTAATTATGTCAGTTTTTAGGTGCGTTCGTCCGTCTGTCAGTCCATCTGTCGACATATAACAGCGCAATAACTACCCAACCAAATGGCTTGAAGTTTAATATGTATAATCGTTGCAGAATTTTGTCGCGTTATTTCAAATTTTATGAAAATCGATTCAAAACTTATAAAGATATTAATAAAAAGTTATTTTCATTTTATTAACCCTCTTGCTGCGGTTTATTTATTTATTTTTTTTTATTATTATTATTAAATCAAAATAGATTAAAAAATTGCGCATTTATTTTATTACATATTTGAAATCTACATAGATTTTAAAGTTAAAATATATAAAAAAATTTTGTAAAAGAGTTCTTTTTTAATATAGAATTACATCATTAAAAAAAAGATCGCGGAAATCGTATGGGTTGCGCAAATTTTGCTACTTGTACGTTGTCCGTGGAAACCGCGGGATGCGCAGCGAGAGGGTTAAATCCTATCATACGTAATTAATTCAATGATATCTCATGATAGGTAATAATTCTAGGTTTCCATGGTGATTACTTCCTATTTAAAATAGACTCCTATTATTTCTGAATTATATCGTAATAAATTTTGTATTCAAGCATTTTTGCATAAGTGTTCAACATCTATGGCACCAAAATCTGAATATTTATAAAAATAGTTATAGTACGAACGCACTTCATTTGCCACGTTTGACGTACAGTTTTCGACTTTTTGTTTTTATATGCACGAAGCGTTCATTACACCATCATAGTTTTTATGTATGTCAGTCTGCGAATATACAAAAATAAAACATATCGAAAAACTACAATGGTATTGTAAGCGTTTCATATTAATATAAATCAAATTGATATAATTGAAATATATTAAAACTGGTTAGATAAACCTTTGTTTATGATCTTCTACAATGCATTTGAACAACGTTCAAAGAAAAGTCAATCAGAGAAGCAGTAAATATAGATCCTAAATTATATTAAAACAATCTAAATATCGTAGAAATAACCGGTTGAGTGCGAGTATTACTCGAGTACAGAGGGTTCCGTACAATAAATATATGAATTAGTAACTGGGCATTACATTACACAAATATATCATTAAAAGTTGTTATCTAGGCTTTAAAAGCCGATGCCACATAGAGAACACTGGCTGTGTTTTTAGGTATGTCCAAACCGTCCGCGTCTTTAAGGGTTAATATATCTCGGCTAATTACCGGCAATGTTTTTTGAAAATCATTAACAACACTTTTTTTTATACTTCTGTGACGATAGGTACCTCCAGCGCTCCTCAACACCTTTGATGGAAAGCCCGCAAATCGAAATTTGTATGTAACGGACAAATGCGATTTTCTCAAAACCTATGTGACATAGGGTAATCGCTACAGTTTTTCTGCAAGGTTTAAATTAACTTCTACTATCCCTAATTTTTCCATAATTTTTGTTTCAGTAGATTCGGAAATAGAAGGGTGACATATTTTTGCATTACATTTTCGACGATATTGCTGAAAATGTAATACCTAAAATTAAAAGAAGTGTATTTTTGAGTTCGGTGTTACGAAAACTTTCACGTGATACTCCACACAATATTGAAAGAAAAGATTTATTTTTTTCACGTAACATATCTGCCCTAAATATATGTGGGTCAATATCACAAAATACGGAAATTGCAGTCCGCACGATAAAATTTCTATTTAATGTTATATAATGCAATTTTCTTTTTTACATTCTAATAAAAAATATTCTTAGAAGTATTTTCAAGAGATATTATATTCATAATAAGACAAAAATAAAGTAATTAAAAAACTTTAAATTCTAGATTGTCATTTTCCTGCCATGTCACACTGTGACGCGTGCAAAGTAAAATGCTTTCTGCTATCATGTACAGATACCTTTTTCTAGTTTTTTTAATTTCTGATTAATAATTATACCTTATGTAACACATGTATATGGAAGGTAACAAGTTCTGCATTTTACAAATAATTTTCCATAATTAAAGTATGATTGTCACTGAAAATGAATGTCATTTTCCTGGCCTGCTCATTTTAGTTCTTTATGAGGTATTTAGATGGCCCTGCAGAGTAAGTCTTCTTGTTCTTGCCATAGTTCAAGTCAGAAGTAGTAAAATCATTGCTACCAGCAAGATCTTTTAGACATTTCTTTGAAAATAATGTATTTAAAGGCTTTGTAAAAATTGAGCAAATTTTTATTCTATAAATTCTATAAATTTTACTTACAAGCTTCTACAAGCTTTACTACAAGCTTCTATAAATTACAAATAAAACTGGACATTACACTGAATTTGAGGCGCTATAGATGAAACATGTTTCTTTAAACAAAATTAAAATGTTACATCTAAAAATAAAACAAACAAGAACGTGAAAAATATATTAGAATGAAATTGTCATTATCCTGGCATACATATGCCAAGAAAATTACACATAATTATAATTACATAAAAATGAACTTAAGCTCTTCAAACGTTAATAATTTTACATATAAATTCCTTTATTCAGCAGTTCAACCAACATTTAAGAAAAAAATCAGAAGCTTTGAAACGATTTAAATTTTCAAAATTTTTGTTTTCAATATCTCACATTTTATGATAGTCACCCAAGTGTGAATGGTTCATAATCTATAAATATGTGAGTCAATATACTTTATTACTTCAGCCAATTTAAACTCTCTACGTTCCATAGCTTACGAGTAAAATGGCTGTGACAGATGGACAGACAGATATAGGAGTCATCTTATTACTTTTTAAATATGGAACCCTAAAAATGGAAAAATTACCTTATTCAGGTGCCAAATGCCAAAGTTTCTCTAACTTGTTTGACTTCATCTTTGTATATTGAAAAAGAATTTCTTAAGGATTAAATTTAATCAGACACTAACTTTAAGAAAGTTACGTTTTTCAGTTTTACCTTAAATTTAACCTCAAATCTTTTGTCTTAAATTTTTATCGCGGCCATTTGTTGGGCTGCTCTGTTTATGTGTTAAAATAACTTGTTTCGTTGCTTTCACGGATTATTTAAAACAAACTTCCCCCAACAAACTACAACAGCGCTTCGTCATACTCACTTAAAAATCCCCTTACATTTATTTCTTTTTGGAAAATTCTGGTAAGTATCTCAATTAATAAATCAACTTCCATCTCAAATTACTAGAATGAGTGGGTCGCATCTCAAAATTATTAAATAGTTTTGAAAAGTTTCCTTGAAGAAAAATATTTAATTATGACACAGATAAAATCTTATCAAAGTGAATAATAGAATCAACAATAGCGTCGGATAGAACGGACGCGTATGCCGGAAAGAAGAATATAAGAGGCTTGGAGACAATTAGTACTCTGTTTTTATTCAAAATTTCAAGAGATAGGATTGGACAGGTAAGCAATGCTCTAGTTCAACTTAATTATGCGAAAATAATGAACCGCAACAGTCAGTGGAGAGGCTTTTCTCGAAATATGAGAAAATTCTTGAATTAATTAGGCGGAAGCTTATCGCCAAACGTATTATAAATATTAAGCAAACAAAGTTGGATATTGAAGAATTTTTAGAAATTTTTAAATACTTGAATTTAAAAGGAAAAGAGCGAATTTAATGTAGAGGACTGAACGATCAATTATTAAAGATCAAACCTAAAATATAATTGTAAGTTTTAAATGACAGTTTAAATAATATAAGGTCTATTATTAACAACTAAATCTAAACAATCTTTATTATTTTGTATGCATAAAACGAATGTGAATGACTTCTTAAATTTTAATGTTTGATTGCGGAAAAAGAGATTTGGTCTCATTAATTTTATATGACAGCGCAACATAAAATATTAAAATTAGTTTGCAAAAAAAATAATCGATTTTGATCAAAATTGTGAAAGAAAGGATTGATGGGGTAAGCAATACTCTAGTTCAACTTAGTCCATCATTAGTCTTTTTATCAACTTAGTCTTTTTTATCGCCAAACCTATAATAAATATTAAGGAAACAAAGCTGGATATTGAAGAATTTTTAGAAACTTTTAAATAGTTGAACTTAAAGGAAAACACCGAATTTAATGTAGAGCACTGAACGATCAATTATTAAAGTTGAAACCTAAAATATAATAGTAAGTTTAACCCTTACCGGCGCGGAGTAATTATGTTTATAAACTGATGAAATAATGGACTAACACCGCAATTTATAAACGAATTTATTAGAAAATACGAACTTGCTTATTTTCATGTACATTATAATAGGAAAATTTTAGTTAAGGGGGCTGGTCACTCAGCTTCCGATTTCCCCCCCTCTAATGTAAAGTCTATGAGCATTGGATGCATTCGTCTATTTAAAATATCTCCTCGGGAAATTAATATTTTTATCTATTTTGTGTGTACACTTCCTAAAAGTTGTTTCTTTTTTTCTTAGTTCTCAAACTATTTCTAAAGTATAGACTTAATTTTATAGGAAGTGTTAAAATTTTACTCACAGTTCGCCCCCTTTTAACACATAAAATATTAAATTCAGCATAGATTTTAGAAATATTTTGAAAATAGGAAAAAAAGAGACTTTCTTTAAGAAGAGTACACAGAAAAAAGATATTAAAAATGTGAATTTCCTGAGAAGACATTTTAAATATACGAATGCATCAAAAGTCCCTAGACTTAACATTACGGAGGAAAATCCCGAAGGTGAGTGACCCGCCCCCTTAAATATTCTTGATGCCGTTTTTCAGTTTTGGAATTAAAATTAGGTGTCCATTTTTAAGGACACCGCACCGGAAAGGGTTAAAAGGACCGCTGAAGTAATATAAGGGCTACTTTAATAACTAAATGTAAACAATATTCATGATAAAGACATGCATATAACGAATATGAATAACTTCTAAATCTTTTCTGGCACGAAGTAATTCTGTTCGTAAAATGATGACATGATTAACTAGTACCAGAATTTACAAACGAATTTTTCAGAAAATAAATAACGCTTATTTTCAAGTACGTTATAAAAGAAAAATTCTAATTAAATATTCTGTGTGCCATTGAACCTAAAATTAGACGGTTATAAAAGTGGCTACCGCCGGCGACAGCGTTCAATTGTTAATGTTTGATTGTGAAAAAAGAGATTTAGTCTCATTGATTTTATATGGCAACGCAACATAAAATATTAAAAAATAATCTGTATTAAAGTAATCGGTTTTAATTAAAATTGTGAAAGAAAGGATTGGTGAGATAAGTAATACTCTAGTTTAACTTAGTCCATCATTAGTAGCATCATCGCGAAACCTATAAAAATTTTTAAATAGTTAAACTTAAAATGAAACCAGCTAATTTAATGTAATGGATTTAACGATCAATTGTTAAAGCTCAAACCTAAAATATAATTATAAGTTTAAAATGAGAGCTTAAGTGTATAGATTGTTGTCGAAAAGATGTCTTACGATATTTCAATTCCTTAAAATCATTTCCGCTCACTGAACGTAACGATGCTCGTTGAATGTAACTCTATTGTAAAATTTTAAAATTGTTTTTCTTAAAACCATGCTTTCAAACCGGGCGACCATTTTCTCCAGAACTATTCGACATATTTCTTTCATTTTCTTTTAAAGCAAGCTAATAATTTTTCATGAAGAATATACCACCTTAAAAGTATAACTTTCATTGATTAATTATTTTTGAAGCTCGGAAAAGGTTAGAATAAGGCGAAAAAAAATTACCTTTTTTATTCAAATAACCGTTATTTTGTAAAAATCAACTTTTTAAACAAAATATTAATGTAAATTCCAGGGAATTTAATGCACGTTTACAATTTTTGATCCAAAGGTCAATTATCAAACTTTTCAGGGGCAAGATATTTGTATTCGCAAAATGTTGAAATAATTGAATGACACCAGTATTTACAAGAAGATTTATTTTTAAACAGTTAAAAATATATTTTCGCATACTTAATAAAAGTGAAATTTTCATAAAACATGGTTCGTACGACTCCTTGAATTTTGCAGACCATAAAAATTTACGGCACCAGTATTATCTCATACAAAATCTCTTTTTAAACGAAGGTGAAATTTTAACTCACTGTACAGCGCGTTTAACCTAGATTTCTTTTCCTATTAAAAGATACTGGTAGCTCTCCTATAGAAAGAACGGTATCCGTACGAACCAAGTAAAAACATTCTGGTGGCAATTAGGGAAAAAAATTATGTGATGCCATAGCGGCATCACAGCCCTTCAATGGGTTAAAGAAAGTGTTACATAGATTTTAAAGATTTCTAAAAAAGCATATTTTCAATGTTTATATATATACAAGATGTTTCTAAACTCATGGTACAAACTTTAAGGGTAGGTAGAGCACACAGTAACAACCATTTATTGTACAGGAATGTATGGGACCAAGTGACGCATTAAGGTAAAAACACCAGGGGGGGGGGGGCAATTAGGCCCCTTTTTTAATTTTCAAAATTTCTCATTCATACCAGAAAATTTTTATGCTATCCTTTTCTTGACATTTCATAATTACTTTACAATAAAATTCTTTTTTGAAAATTTTTGGTTTGAAAACGAAATTTTTGAATTAAAAAAAAAGCGCAAAACTGGCAAACTTATCAAACGAAATACATGAATAAAAAAGATAAAATGGTTATTTGCAATGTAGTTTACAAGTAAATAATAATGCATACAATAATATTACAATAAGTGTTCAAAATTGAGCCCACCAACTGTGATACATGCTTCGCAGCGTCGGTGGAACGATTGGTGTACACTTCCAAAGATGTCAGGCATTTCCCGCTCACGTGCAGCAGCTTCGGATATGCGAGATACTAGATTTTCGTCTGAGTCAACTGGAGTCTCATAAACAAGACTCTTCAGATGTCCCCATAAAAAGAAATCAAGGCTCGATAAATCGGCAGAACGCGGTGCCCAAGAAATTGGTCCACCACGCTCAATCCATCGCGTCCCAAATGTGGCATTCAAGAAACTGCGCAAAAAAACAAGGTAACAGCGACCGAGGGCGCATTAAATACACCCTCGCGTGTAAATACTGCCTCATCTGTAAATAGAATATGAGCAGTAAAGTCTTGCTGCAATACATGTTGCTGCAAAACCCACTGGCAAAAGTTCAACCGCAGAAGATAATCTTCCGGATTCAAATTTTGTACACGTTGAAAACGGAAGGGATGAAATCGATTTTCATTTAACACTCTCCAAATGGACTCACACCTAAATTCTGTGCAACAGCTCTTGTACTTGATTCGGGCCTTTCACTCACAAAATTCAAAATAATTTCTTCCAGGCTTGCACTGCGTACAGCTTTTTCTCGCCCAGTTTCCTGTCTGATGACGTGGAAAGAACCTGTTTCAGAAAGCTGACGGTGTAAGCGCTGAAACATTCTATGATCAGGCCTTCTTCTGCGAGGAAACTGCTCCTGATACATTCGTAAGGCAGCTCTGGCGTTGCCATTTGCACGACCGTACATGAAATACATGTCGGCTTTTCGGCATATGTAAATTCTTCCATGACGAACGATAGCACAATTAAAAATGGTGATTTCTTCTACTTGAATGCATGGTATTGAACGGCGACTAGTCACTTACGTCTCTGCGCCAGTGGAATCAACCAAAAACTCCATTTCTATTTCAAAAAGTTTCTATTTCTATTTCTATTTTCAATTAAAAAAATTTCGATTTCATACCAAAAATTTTCAAAGAAGAATTTTATTATTAAGTAATTATAAAATGTCAAGAAAAGGATAGCATAAAAATTTCTGGTATGAATGAGAAATTTTGAAAATTAAAAAAGGGGCCTAATTGCCCCCCCCCCCTGGTGCTTTTACCTTAATGCGTCACTTGGTCCCATACATTCCTATACAATAAATGATTGTTACTGTGTGCTCTACCTACCCTTAAAATCTGTACCATGAGTTTAGAAACACCCTGTATACACATATAATAAACTATTTTATTCAAAATTTTAAGCATATAAAAGAGCAATATTTTCTAAAATTTCCATTACAAAATTTTGAAAATTCAGCCGGTGGGATCTCAAAAAGAGTGTCCTCGTGGTGGTCAGGATAACTCAGGATAATTTTATCTGATATTATAAAACGAAATTTTTTCTGTTAGCAGGTAAGTATAGCTCGTGATTGAACGAAGTATTTAAATAAAAATTGAAATTTGAACTTTTAGCATTGTAGTACACAACACAATACAATTTTTGGTACAATTTGCACTACCATGGTTCGTACGGGTACCGTTATTTTCAAAGCCAAATATCAGTATTTTTTTTATAGAAAAATAAATTTAGTTTAAACGTGTGAAATTTCGACATATTTAAGGAGAGATTTTCTATAAGAAAATACTGGTACCAGAGAATTTCTTAGTCTGTAAATTCAAGGACCCGTACGAACCCTGACTACGTATAGCTTTGTAAAATGAGTTGTAATCGAAAAAAAATAAAAACCTTCACTCAGACTCTAGTCAACCCTATTTTGGAAAAGTGTGCAAAATTTTAATGAATTCGATGCATTAGATTTTGAGAAATCGTGTCCACCTACTTCAAAGTGTTTAGAAAAAAGGTATATACCTGCGTCACTTCTGGCCGGTCTAGCCTAATGAGGGGAATTTCCAACGGCTCTCTCTCCTAGACTTTTACTCCGATTGAATTGAAACTTTGGAAAAATATTTTAGAAACATTGTATTATTTAAAAAAAATGTATTTTTTAAAATTTTCAAACCCACACAACCCCTTGAAGCTCAATCTATTTACATAAAATCCAAGTCTCTGTGTGTCCCTCACAATTACGGTAGGACCGCCTCATTGTAATGAATAATTGTTGAAAAATACTAATGCAGGGTTACCATAGTAGTGCCAAATGTTGACCAACTTGGTGAAACATCACCAAATTTGACGGAATATCGCCAAATTTGGCAACAAAAATAAGTTGTCATATATGAAGCCAACTTGGCGATAGCTGGCTAATTTGACAAAATCCCCATTTAAAACCATTAATCTTTCATAATTGAGGTCACAGCAATTTAATTTAAACTCCGAGCTTTTAAGGGGGTTTTCCAAATCTATGGGCGAGAATTTAAAGTGTAATTAATATACGAAAATGTACGACTTTACATCTTCATCCCTGGACCACCATTTTCAAACCTGACAAGTTTACAGCTTTTTGGATGCCAGTATTTTAGTACAGAAAATTTTGTTTTATTTGAGAGAAGAATTTTTGAAATTTAAAAGGACACACTATATAAAAATTACAAGTTCGCAAAAAGGCAGGCTTCTGATTGGTCAATCTCATTTCAATAACAGCGAAAAATATGTCTGGGTCCTGGTCAATATACTTGAAGAGTCAATACAAATATTACTAACTACATAGTCTGCATTTTTCTTCTTGACAACGGAGTCCTACAAAAAATAATTCTTGAATGCAGACCGTGGCTGAATGGTTAAGATACCACACCGCTAATCGCTTGAGAGCGTAGTTGAGCTGCGGGTTCAAATCCCGCTGGCTCCGTTGCACACTCTTTGTGGAGCTCCCAGATGTAATTCTCTGGTGTTGTAAATTTCCTTGTGCTATCTAGAAATCCCTCCCCTTTATAGTCACTGTCGTAGTTGGGTTGATGTGGCTGTATAGGAGTGATTCTAGTTAATGATGGCTTGTTCGGCGTAATGCTGGTTTGTTAGGTTTCCGTCGTATCTTTCTCTGGTAGTTTATCTAGGAAGTGGATTAAGACAGCTATATGGTAATAGAAAGCTGCTCACCGGCCCAATATGGCTACTACAACAACAACAACAAGAACCCCCCCACCCTTCAAAGCTCAAAGTCCTTGTGCTATTTCGTCCTTGTATATTAACGATGACTTATAAGCGGGCCCCTTGTGTCAAGCACACAAGTCAGGTGTATGTGATCAATAAATAAATGATTGTAGACTGTTGTGAATATAATGTACTTGTTTAAAAAAATATCAGAAGTATTAAACGCTAATAAAGTCAATACTTTTAATGAAATTATAAAGAATTTATTAAAACTATTTGTTTAATAAATAGTTTTTGTAAATTATAATTTCTTTGACAAATTATTTACTTATTCAGCAGATGTTGAAATCCGGATAATTATGTCTTACGGTATGAAAAAGTAGGAAATAAAATAATCTTTTCAAAAAAAATATTAACCGACTTCAAAAAAAGCACTAAAAAGAATTAAATAATTCTTTAAACTTCTCTAATGACGAAGCGTTATCCAATAACCACACATCGGATATCATGTATCGGCATAAAAACGTTAAATTTAATGTATAGAATTTAATATCTACCAAACATGGATTTTCTAGAGAATATTTTTTACAAAAGATTAATTTACATATTTATGATTTAATTTACGAATATATACATATAAAAAGCAATCAATACACTGTTTTCCTTAACTCCATAACTGTATTATTAGTTTTATACTTATAATATTTCTGGCAACAATCGCATATCTTAGTATTTTTTTTAACTTGTTACGTCATTGCTGACTTCGTTGTATCTTCAGTTGGTAAATGCTTTCTTTAATCCATTTTATTGTTATTTTTTACTTCTTTTTTCTGGATTTACTGTGTACGATAGCCCAAATTTTGCATTTTTTAGTTTCTTATGGTTCATGCAAGAATGAAACCGTGCACGTTATTTGTGGAATTTGAGGTAATTTGGGCCTGAAGATTGTGTCTTGATTCCACAATTTTTTTCAATTTTCCAATGTTTACTGTATTTTCAATTCCTTGTCTCACTTGATATGCTGATATATTTAACAAAATTATAAAGAAAAATTTCATAAAAGACAAAACTTCATTTTTAATTTGTATATTCACTATTGTATATGATCACTTGTGTTGGTTTATAATAGTTTTATATATATATTTATTTAGAATATTACTTGTTCTCTAATATAAACTGTAATGACATTACCATGCTTGATACAGTAGTCTATGATCTGTTTTTGCAGCGAATTTACAAAGCAGTATATGAAAAAGTTTGTTTTAAGAATCAGATAAGGCCCTGTCATCATTATTTTACCATAAACTCAGATTGAGAAAGGTTTTGAAGCAAATAAATATCATATTTAATAATAGTTTATCATCTATTTTACTTATCTGTACGTTTTTCGTACTTCTGTGTTAAATGAAATTTTTTTATACAAATTTGTCTAAGTTAAAAAATTAAAACGATTTTTATCCATAACACAGATTCGGACGCTTTTACAGAAAGCAGAACAATGAACGAAAAAAATACATATTGTTTCGAAAAAACAATCTTTTTTCAGAAAAAATACATAGCAAAATATTATATTAAAATAAAAATCCATTTTAATATGTAATAATATCAAAACTAATCGAGTTATCTAAATATGTCTTAAAGTCTGTTGTTAGATCGATCACAATAACAGAACAAAAAATCACACATGTTTGTCTAAAGTTGATGTACTCAAACAATTACTAAATAAACGTCAGTGGTTCAACTTTAGCTTTTTCTGCATCTTCTTTTACCATTTCTTTTGTAACTTTTTTTCTAAGACTGCTTCTATTTTGAATGTTAATCTTAAAAAACTTACGATACATACTATTATACATTTGACACCTATCGTTTAACCCATTTATGCCTAGCGTCCCATTTTTGGGACGCTTCGAATTTTAATAAATTTGGATAATTTTTTTCTTCTTTATAGCATGAAAATTGTATGAAATAATTATCTACAAATGTCTTTATCTGTTTCCGAGAGATGGCAGCATAAGAAGGATATTTATTTGCTTAAATGAAGGTTTTTTCAGTGTTTATAGATTTTTTCTTTTTCAAAAAGGCCAAATGTAAAAAGTAAGTTTATTAGTATTTTTTCTATCAAGGATCGAAATAAACAAGTCATAATCTTAGCTTGTAGACTTCTTTGAAACACGTATTTTTTTTTAATGTGAAATTATATATTCATGCCAATTTTTGACGCATGTTTGTAACGTCCCAAATATAGGGCGCTAGTTAAGAATGGGTACATATTTTTATTATCCATTTAAGAGACAGCTATTTATGTAAAGTCCTTTTCGAGATGATTATGACATAAATTGTTTTTTAGCCTCAAATACTATTGTTCTTAGTTTATTATTAATAATAATTATAATGTTATTAGTCCCTGTAAAGCAATAAATATATTTTTTTAGTAGTTCATGAAAATTCTAATTATAGTATATAATATACTAGTTAAAAGCTTATTTTATATAAATTTAGGCAATACATATAACTGTGCATAATATATTATTATAAATATTATGCATATTCCAATATTTAACACGTTTACATTTTATCAAATAAATACAAAAAGAAATTAGCTTAATATTTTTTAGTATTTTCCAATTCATATTGCAGCACTTTAAAGTGATTTTACCAAAAAAATTAAGAAAACAAAAATTCAGGCATAAATGGGTTAAAGTTAAATTGAACTAGTTTGTACTAAAAATAACACAAGCCTGCGTGGTTGTGTTTTTTAACTTTTGATAATTCATATTTATGCATTTTTTATCGCTGCATCTTCATATTTAACCATCCCGTCAGGATTTTTCGCAAATACTAAATTTAACAGTTAAAAAGTCAAAAAATAGCGAAAATCTTATTCTAAAAAATAGATGTAAGTAATGGTTGTGTTTGTTAACTTTTGATAATATGTATTTTTTAGTGCTTAATCCGAAAATGACCTTCATTTGTAACCATCATGTCTGGATGTTCTGCAAATCGTTAATTTCAGAGTTAAAAAGTCAGAAAATGGCGAAAATCTGATGCTGTAAAATAGATGTGGTGGTTGTGTTTTTTAACTTTGACAGTTGATTTTTGTGCATATTTTAGCACTAAATCCCAAAAATATCTTCCTTTTTAGCCATAACGTCAGAATTTTTTACAAATCGTAAATTTCAAAGTTAAAAAGTCAAAAAATAGCGGAAATCTAATACTATAAAATAGACGTAAAACGTTTTTATCATAATAATTTATTCAGTTTTTTGGCTTATAATTGGCTTATATCAGATTTTCGCTATTGGGGATTCTTGCAGCTAAACAGCTCAGGGGTCCATTGACGAGGAGGGGGGGGGGGGGGAGGTCATTGTCTTGTGGAGATATGTACAGCTCAAAGTCAAAAAATTAGAATATTCATTTCAACACAAATATAATTAAAAAGATTTACTAAAAGACGTATAACACACATAACAGTTAACGCTTTTAAAACATTAAATAAATTTTAAAAGTCTAAAACCGACAAGTTTCAGCCACCCTGTGGCCATCATCAGGATCCAGATGACCACTGTAAATTTCAAGACGTAATAGTCCTTCAATTTATTTATAATTCATTTCATTTGTATTTAGAATAGCATTTAGCTTTATTTCAGTGTAGTACAATTGAAAAAGAACAACGGTTGATGTTTTAATAAATTTGCATGTTATTAAAGAAAATTAAAACTGTAAAAGATTAAATTTTAAGAGAATATTGTATTTTTGTAATATTATTTTCATTATTCAAAATATTAGAATAATAAAATAGGTGGTTCAAAAAATTAGAATACTTATGAATTTTCCTGATTGTTTCAGAAAGTTGCATAAATTAAGCATAAAATTAGCTTCTGCGAGACTTCTTCTTCAGTTATAAAAACGCTTTGTTGCATCATCATTGTTTTCATTTTGTGTGAAACATGGGTCGTTCGTCCGACATAACGGAGTTTACAAGGCATCGTATTATTCATTTGCATAAAGAAGGTCGTAATCAGCTATATATCGCCAGTTACTTAAAATGCTCTCCACCAAGTGTCAGTAGAGCAATTCAGCAGCATTTTAACGACTTACATTTTGAAAACAAGCATTTGAATAGCGGCCGAAAGCCATAAACTAAGAGAGATGATAGAAAGCTAAAGAGTATTGCTAAAAACACCGTTTTAGAAGTGTAAGATATTTGTATCGAAAGTGGAAAGAACACGGTGTTGATGTGAGTAAATCTACAACACTAAGACGCCTCCATAAACTTGGATTTCAATCTCGTGTACCAAAGATAAAACCCCTAATGAATATTAAACATAAAGGGAGAGAGTGAAGTGGTGCAAAAAAAAAGCTTTTATGGGGTCTGGATGATTGAAAAAAGATATTGTTGTGATGAGACTGTGTTTTGCATAACACTAATCACTAATCACCCACTCGTGAACAGCCAACCTTTCGGTATGGGAGCTGATTAACCCCTTCGGGACGGGAGCCTTTTATGAAATTTTTAATCTTTTGACACCGTTTTTTAAATACAGAAATTTGTGTCTTCTTGAATCGGGAAAATGCGCTGATTAAATAAGGCAAATTTTACAGTAAAATTTTACTGGTGAGAAAAAACAAGGATTCTGAGCGCTTAATGCGGCACGTATACGTGTCGCTCGTCCCCAAGGGGTTAGTCCACGAGGGGAAAAAACATTTCTACTACCCCGCGGAGACTCCAGTACTTGCGAACAAGCCCGGAAGCTCCAAAACATATGGTGATCAAGGTATTCATGTATGCGAATGAAGCAAGAAGCATATGACAAGGACTGCATGAAACGATCAGTGAAATTTGCTGCCAATGTAATGATATGGGCTTGCATGATTGCAGAAGGTCCTGGAAGGCTATGTATCATTAACGAAAAGATTAATTCTGAGATACATCACGAAATCCTTAAGCATTCCATGATACCATCGTCGGAAGATCTGTGAGGTAATGATTTTATTGTCCAACATGATTTAGCCCCTTCTCACAGGTCAGTGTTCACCAAGAACTGGCTCAGCCAATACCAAATTAACGTACTTCCCCGGCCGGCTAATTCACAGGATTTAAATCCAATAGAGAATTTGTGGGGAATAATCAAGGAAAGACTAAGATATTGCGCCAAAAAACAAAGTTGAGCTTCTTTCCAGCGTAAAGTCGAGATGGTCATGTCTGGGCAGAAAGCATTGTGAACCACTTGTAGCTAGCTTGACAAAGCGAGTTCGCGCTGTTATAAAACGCAAAGATGATGCTACAAACTATTAAAGTATAACTGTTTTTCCTTTTTTGTGAAACACTTATTATTTACAATGCATTATTCTAATATTTTGAACCAGGTAAATGGTTATTCTAATATTCTGATTTTTCCCAAGTGTGAACAATTATTTTAACTTTTGTATTATTTCCTTTAATTTTTATGCTAAAAGATTCTACAAACTATGTAAATTCTTACAATATTAAGTTTTATCCTGTATTACCTTTTTGTATAAGCGATACATAAAAAACCGTTTTTCACAATTCCTTTTTTTCTAATTTTCTAATTTTTTGACTTGGAGCTATAGTATAGTATTCCACTTTAAAGACGATAGCCGAACTACTTTAGACATAACTAGCCTTTACGAGATCCTACGGGTAAATCCATTAAATAGCTTCATTAGACTTTATTCAAAATTTTTGTTTACACATAATATAAAACATTTCGCGTACATCACTCGGAGCAAGCGCGTAAGAGAGACAACGTAGAACGCGACGCAAGTGAAATGGCATATGCGTCACTTTACGCCTCACGTATATAGGTCCCTGAACTGTTTATCTGTATGAATCCCCAGTATAAGCCAAAAAAATGAATAAATTATTATTTTTAAAAAGTTTTTCATCTATTTTACAGCGTCATAATTTTTTTGTTTTTTGACTTTTTGAAATTTAAGATTTTCGAAAACTGCTGACGTAATGGTTAAAAATGAATGCCATTTTCGGATTCACAGTTAAGAAATACATAAAAATCACTTATCAAAAGTTAAAAAACACAACCATGACATCTATTTTATAGTATTTTCGATATTTTTTTACTTTTTAATTTTCAAATTTACGATTTTCAAAAATTTCTTACGTGATGGTAAAAAATGAAAGTCATTTACGGATTCAGCGCTGTAAAATACACTCATGTCCAAATTTATCTTTACATAAACAAAAATAATGATATTTCATGAAATATCCAATCGATGTAAGCCATTTTTGTAGGGAATGTGTGAAATACAAGCCTAATTAGCATTATCCAATCAAAAGTGATCAAACGGTTTCTGATATACAAATGAGGGCATTATGTCACATGATGGTGAAGGAAGCGCGTTGCGCAAAGTGAATATCGGAGTGAATTTCTGCAATATAGCGTTTAATTTCAATGTGTAAGGACTGAAAACTGTATGTTATGACTTCGCAGTATCATTTGGAAGAATCTATGATGTGGCGAATTATCGGTCGTTTAGAAGCAGGCCAGACAATCACAGAAATAGCGAGATGCGTGAATATTTCAAGGCAGACAGTCTCTACGTTATGGAAACGATTTCAGAACTCTAGCACTATTGTCAGGCTGCTTGGACAAGGTCGTAAACGAAAAACAGCTGCTTTGGAAGACCAATATTTGGCAATAACTGCCCGTCGCAACAGACAGTCTACTGCTCGGCAGTTAAGTTCAGAGCTTGCAGCCAGCACTGAAACAGTCGTATCGCGGCAAACTGTGTACAGAAGGCTTAATAGAAAAGGCCTTTATGCCATAAAGCTAAGGGTATTTGTGGCATTGTCTGCACAAAACAAGAAGGATCGTTTGAATTGGTGCAAAGAACATCAGAACTGGAGTGAACGCCAGTGGAGCCATGTTCTTTTTGCTGATGAATCGAGATTTAGTTAAACTTTGGATTCTAAATGTGTTTACATCTGGAGGGAATCAGGAACACGAAATAGTCCTTCGAACATGATTGAACGTGACCGTTTCAGCAGTGCAGGTGTGATGGTATGGGGCGGAATAATGATAGATGGACGTACGTACCTACACATTTTCAATATCGGATCTGTGACCGGCCAGCGATATCGGAATGAGCTCTTAGAACCTTATGTCCGACTTTTCAGAGGTGCTTATGGATCCGACTTTTTATTTATGGACGATAACGCTCGTCCGCATCCAGCAGACTTCATTGACGACTATCTTTAAAGTGAAGTTATTGAGCGAATAACGTGGCCTGCAAATTCTCCTGATCTGAACCCGATAGCGAACTTATGGGACTACTTTGGGAAAGCAATTGCACGAAGACGTTCTCCTCCTAGAGCGGAAATGAACTGAAGACCGCATTGCTGGAAGAGGGGAACATAATTCCCCAAACTTTGGTTACCAATGTTATTTCCAGCATGAAAACACGTTGTGATATGTGTGTTCACGTTAGAGAAGATCACATTCCGTATTAAAAATCATAAGCCTCTCCATTTTTTCCTGAGTTATTCCTGTTTTTCTGCACTCTCCTTGGCACCTATTTTTGTCATTTTTATTGTTTCATGCCACAGTTTTATATAATAAGCAATGATATTAAATTTTTTACCTCTCTATTCATGTGTTATGATGTTATGTATAATTTCACAGAAATTCATAGAATTATAGTTCACCATTTCAGCGAAATCCATGATTCTATGCATGTAAAGATAATTTTGGACATGAGTGTACATATGAATCAATTATCAAAAGCTGTAAAACATGATACAACCTAAATTTTGCAGGCTTATGTAAGTGGCGAGGGTTTAGTACCTTCTGTAATTTTCTTTCAGTTTTGTAATTAAAATTAATTTGGTAAAAAGAATTGTGTAATTTTGTTCTAAAACTGGTAATGCGTTGCATTTAAAGTGACTTGGAAATAATTAATTGATAAGCGTAGTGTTACAGTTTGAATCACAATCGCAGTTTTCTGTCTTCAATTTTGTTAAACGTAGTATAACGGATTACAGTTTCAGTCGCAATCACATTTTTCTATGTTCAGTTAATTACTTTTGTTCAAAAATATTTTAAAGCTTCCATATCCAGTTAGAAAATACCACATTTTTCCATGTATGACTCGATTAAGTGTAACAACTGCACTCTCTGTTTAATGCTTCATTTGTGTGTGTGTGGGGGGGGGGGGGGGAGTTGAAAACATCACAAAAAAAAAAGACAGACACATTTAAAGCAGATTTTATTCTATAAACAAGTATTCAAATATAAACCTTTAAGTACTAATTTTTGATCTCATGTGCGTATTCAAATATGAACTGTTATGTATTCATTTTTGGTTGACAATGACATCGTTGTCATTAACGAAGCACTCATAATGACAGTGCAATGTAATCTTACGCATTATGAAGGAGACGCAAGATATAGTTCCCTTCAAGGAATAAAAAAGTAATATTAATGGATATATTTTATCTTGTCATGAACGAAATAAACCATTACAAAGAACAAAATTATCGTTTTTGTTTGGATTTGATAACATGTGATGTTTCAAAATGAAGAAAGCATAGGTTAATTTTTTAAACATACTCAATCCGATATGAGTACATCGATTTACTTTTTTTTTTTTTTTTTTTTTTTTTAGTACTTCATTTTTTTAAGTGATTATGTCAAAAAGAAATCATCCAAATAAATTTTAATGAAAGCAAAATAGTTCTCCGCTCAAATCAATACTATCGATCCATTATATGAAGTTATAACACATAAAAATTCATTACGTGATAACACACCATCAATTAATTTGCCAAAATTAAGGGTTGAGGAGTTACACCGTATTATGAGTAAGGAAATAGACATCAAAGTAAACATCAAAAAGAAATAACGTGATTCATCTGAGAGCAGGGCTTTGCACAGACGCCTTTTTTTTTATTCTACCTCACACGACTTTCTCAAAACAAAGATTATTGACATACTGTTCGAGAACATTTTCAAGATAAATGTACTACAAAATCTGCTTTTTTTTAAATAGTGGTTCTAATAGAATAGAAAAATAATCGCCTATGAGAGAGTCGCCCTGTGAGAGAGAACACGAAAAACGTGTGTGAAGTATAGGTGCAGATTCCCAAAATTTTTAAGGAGCCAGTGGCTCCTAAACCCAAAAACTCCAGTCGCCACATTGTGAAAAAATTGCATAAAAGCAATAACGTTTATATGGGAAAAAATATAGAAATTCAAAGTGAAAAATAATTTGTTTAATCTATGCACATGTACAACAAAACATAGATTAAATATATCAAATGTGTACAAATTTTAATTTAATCACAAAATTCTTTTAATTTGGGTATAAATTAAGTGTAATATAAATTTTAATATGTGTACAGTTCAGAATGTTAAGTTGGGCAAGATGATGATTAAAAAATTATGCACAAGCTAATCAATCACGGTAGAGGACAGTATTAGGAAAACAATATTTCTCATTTTCATTTTGTCCTACAAGAGCACATTAAAAAAAATTCAGAATGTGTGAGTATTATTATTTTGCACTATAAAAATCAAAATACAATTCAAACGAATCTTGTACAGCTCAAAGTCAAAAAATTAGAATATTCATTTCAACACAAATATAATTAAAAAGATTTACTAAAAGACGTATAACACACATAACAGTTAACGCTTTTAAAACATTAAATAAAATTTTAAAAGTCTAAAACCGACAAGTTTCAACCACTGTAAATTTCAAGACGTAATAGTCCTTCAATTTATTTATAATTCATTTCATTTGTATTTAGAATAGCATTTAGCTTTATTTCAGTGTAGTACAATTGAAAAAGAACAACGGTTGACGTTTTAATAAATTTGCATTTTATTAAAGAAAATTAAAACTGTAAAAGATTAAATTTTAAGAGAATATTGTATTTTTGTAAAATTATTTTCATTATTCAAAATATTAGAATAATAAAATAGGTGGTTCAAAAAATTAGAATAGTTATGAATTTTCCTGATTGTTTCAGAAAGTTGCATAAATTAAGCATAAAATTAGCTTCTGCGAGACTTCTTCTTCAGTTATAAAAACGCTTTGTTGCATCATCATTGTTTTCATTTTGTGTGAAACATGGGTCGTTCGTCCGACATAACGGAGTTTATAAGGCATCGTATTATTCATTTGCATAAAGAAGGTCGCAATCAGCTATATATCGCCAGTCACTTAAAATGCTCTCCACCAAGTGTCAGTAGAGCAATACAGCAGTATTTTAACGACTTACATTTTGAAAACAAGCATCTGAATAGCGGCCGAAAGCCAAAAACTAAGAGAGATGATAGAAAGCTAAAGAGTATTGCTAAAAACACCGTTTTAGAAGTGTAAGATATTTGTATCGAAAGTGGAAAGAACACGGTGTTGATGTGAGTAAATCTACAACACTAAGACGCCTCCATAAACTTGGATTTCAATCTCGTGTATCAAAGATAAATCCCCTCATGAATATTAAACATAAAGGGAGAGAGTGAAGAGGTGCAAAAACAAAAATCTTTTATGGGGTCTGGATGATTGAAAAAAAATATTGTTGTGATGAGACTGTGTTTTGCATAACACTAATCACTAATCACCCACTCGTGAACAGCCAACCTTTCGGTATGGGAGCTGATTAGTCCACGAGGGGAAAACACATATCTACTACCCCTCGGAGACTCCAGTACTTGCGAACAAGCCCGGAAGCTCCAAAACATATGGTGATCAAGGTATTCATGTATGCGAATGAAGCAAGAAGCATATGACAAGGACTGCATGAAACGATCAGTGAAATTTGCAGCCAATGTAATGATATGGGCTTGCATGATTGCAGAAGGTCCTGGAAGGCTATGTATCATTAACGAAAAGATTAATTCTGAGATACATCACGAAATCCTTAAGCATTTCATGATACCATCGTCGGAAGATCTGTGTGGTAATGATTTTATTGTCCAACATGATTTAGCCCCTTCTCACAGGTCAGTGTTCACCAAGAACTGGCTCAGCCAATACCAAATTAACGTACTTCCCCGGCCGGCTAATTCACAGGATTTAAATCCAATAGAGAATTTGTGACGAATAATGAAGAAAAGACTAAGATATTGCGCCAAAAAACAAAGTTGAGCTTCTTTCCAGCGTAAAGTAGAGATGGTCATGTCTGAGCAGAAAGCATTGTGAACCACTTTTAGCTAGCTTGACAAAGCGAGTTCGCGCTGTTATAAAACGCAAAGATGATGCTACAAACTATTAAAGTATAACTGTTTTTCCTTTTTTGTGAAACACTTATTATTTACAATGCATTATTCTAATATTTTGAACCAGGTAAATGGTTATTCTAATATTCTGATTTTTCCCAAGTGTGAACAATTATTTTAACTTTTGTATTATTTCCTTTAATTTTTATGCTAAAAGATTCTACAAACTATGTAAATTCTTACAATATTAAGTTTTATCCTGTATTACCTTTTTGTATAAGCGATACATAAAAAACCGTTTTTCACAATTCCTTTTTTTCTAATTTTCTAATTTTTTGACTTGGAACTATAGTATTCCACTTTAAAGACGATAGCCGAACTACTTTAGACATAACTAGCCTTTACGAGATCCTACGGGTAAATCCATTAAATAGCTTCATTAGACTTTATTCAAAATTTTTGTTTACACATAATATAAAACATTTCGCGTACATCACTCGGAGCAAGCGCGTAAGAGAGACAACGTGGAACGCGACGCAAGTGAAATGGCATATGCGTCACTTTACGCCTCACGTATATAGGTCCCTGAACTGTTTATCTGTATGAATCCCCAGTATAAGCCAAAAAAATGAGTAAATTATTATTTTTAAAAAGTTTTTCATCTATTTTACAGCGTCATAATTTTTTTTTTTTTGACTTTTTGACTTTGATATTTAAGATTTGCGAAAACTGCTGACGTAATGGTTAAAAATGAATGCCATTTTCGGATTCACAGTTAAAAAATGCATAAAAATCACTTATCAAAAGTTAAAAAACACAACCATGACATCTATTTTATAGTATTTTCGATATTTTTTTACTTTTAAATTTTTAAATTTACGATTTTCAAAAATTTCTTACGTGATGGTAAAAAATGAAAGTCATTTACGGATTCAGCGTTGTAAAATACACTCATGTCCAAATTTATCTTTACATAAACAAAAATAATGATATTTCATGAAATACCCAATCGATGTAAGTCATTTTTGTAGGGAATGTGTGAAATACAAGCCTAATTAGCATTATCCAATCAAAAGTGATCAAACGGTTTCTGATATACAAATGAGGGCGTTATGTCACACGATGGTGAAGGAAGCGCGTTGCGCAAAGTGAATATCGGCGTGAATTTCTGCAATATAGCGTTTAATTTCAATGTGTAAGGACTGAAAACTATATGTTATGACTTCGCAGTATCATTTGGAAGAATCTATGATGTGGCGAATTATCGGTCGTTTAGAAGCAGGCCAGACAATCACAGAAATAGCGAGATGCGTGAATATTTCAAGGCAGACAGTCTCTACGTTATGGAAACGATTTCAGAACTCTAGCACTATTGTCAGGCTGCTTGGACAAGGTCGTAAACGAAAAACAACTGTTTCGGAAGACCAATATTTGGCAATAACGGCCCGTCGCAACAGACGTCTAATGCTCGGCAGTTAAGTTCAAAGCTTGCAGCCAGCACTGAAACAGTCGTATCGCGGCAAACTGTGTACAGAAGGCTTAATAGAAAAGGCCTTTATGCCATAAAGCTAAGGGTATTTGTGTCATTGTCTGCACAAAACAAGAAGGATCGTTTGAATTGGTGCAAAGAACATCAGAACTGGAGTGAACGCCAGTGGAGCCATGTTCTTTTTACTGATGAATCGAGATTTAGTTAAACTTTGGATTCTAAATGTGTTTACATCTGGAGGGAATCAGGAACACGAAATAGTCCTTCGAACATGATTGAACGTGAGCGTTTCAGCAGTGCAGGTGTGATGGTATGGGGCGGAATAATGATAGATGGACGTACGTACCTACACATTTTCAACATCGGATCTGTGACCGGCCAGCGATATCGGGATGAGCTCTTAGAACCTTATGTCCGACTTTTCAGAGGTGCTTATGAATCCGACTTTTAATTTATGGACGATTACGCTCGTCCGCATCCAGCTGACTTCATTGACGACTATCTTTAAAGTGAAGTTATTGAGCGAATACCGTGGCCTGCAAATTCTCCTGATCTGAACCCGATAGCGAACGTTGGGAAAGCAATTGCACGAAGACGTTCTCCTCCTAGAGCGGAAATGAACTGAAGATCGCATTGCTGGAAGAGTGGAACATAATTCCCCAAACTTTGGTTACCAATGTTATTTTCAGCATGAAAACACGTTGTGATATGTGTGTTCACGTTAGAGAAGATCACATTCCGTATTAAAAATCATAAGCCTCTCCATTTTTTCCTGAGTTATTCCTGTTTTTCTGCACTCTCCTTGGCACCTATTTTTGTCATTTTTATTGTTTCATGCTACAGTTTTATATAATAAGCAATGATATTAAATTTTTTACCTCTGTATTCATGTGTTATGATGTTATGTATAATTTCACAGAAATTCATAAAATTATAGTTCACCATTTCAGCGAAATCCATGATTCTATGCATGTAAAGATAATTTTGGACATGAGTGTACATAAGAATCAATTATCAAAAGCTGTAAAACATGATACAGCCTAAATTTTGCAGGCTTATGTAAGTGGCGAGGGTTTAGTACCTTCTGTAATTTTCTTTCAGTTTTGTAATTAAAATTAATTTGGTAAAAAGAATTGTGTAATTTTGTTCTAAAACTAGTAATGCGTTGCATTTAAAGTGACTTGGAAATAATTAATTGATAAGCGTAGTGTTACAGTTTGAATCACAATCGCAGTTTTCTGTCTTCAGTTTTGTTAAACGTAGTATAACGGATTACAGTTTCAGTCACAATCACATTTTTCTATGTTCAGTTAATTACTTTTGTTCAAAAATGTTTTAAAGCTTCCATATCCAGTTAGAAAATACCACATTTTTCCATGTATGACTCGATTAAGTGTAACAACTGCACTCTCTGTTTAATGCTTCATTTGAGGGGGGGGGCGGGGGGGTGGTTGAAAACATCACAAAAAAAAGACACACATTTAAAGCAGATTTTATTCTATAAACAAGTATTCAAATATAAACCGTTAAGTACTAATTTTTGATCTCATGTGCGTATTCATATATGAACTGTTATGTATTCAATTTTGGTTGACAATGACATCGTTGTCATTAACGAAGCACTCATAATGACAGGGCAATGTAATCTTACGCATTATGAAGGAGACGCAAGATATAGCTCCTTTCAAGGAATAAAAAAGTAATATTAATGGATATATTTTATCTTGTCAAGAACGAAATAAACCATTACAAAGAACAAAATTATCGTTTTTGTTTGGATTTGATAACATGTGATGTTTCAAAATGAAGAAAACATAGGTTAATTTTTTAAGCATACTCAATTCGGTATGAGTACATCGATTTACTTATATTTTTTAGTACTTCATTTTTTTAAGTGATTATGTCAAAAAGAAATCATCCAAATAAATTTTAATGAAAGCAAAATAGTTCTCCGCTCAAATCAATACTATCGATCTATTATATGAGGTTATAACACATAAAAATTCATTACGTGATGACACACCATCAATTAATTTGCCAAAATTAAGGGTTGAGGAGTTACACCGTGTTATGAGTAAGGAAATAAACAACAAAGTAAACATCAAAATGAAATAACGTGATAAATCTGAGAGCAGGGCTGCCACAGACGCCTATTTTTTTATTCTACCTCACACGACTTTCTCAAAACAAAGATTATTGACATACTGTTCGAGAACATTTTCAAGAGAAATGTACTACAAAATCTGCTTTTTTTTAAATAGTGGTTCTAATAGAATAGAAAAATAATCGCCTATGAGAGAGTCGCCCTGTGAGAGAGAACACGAAAAACGTGTGTGAAGTATAGGTGCAGATTCCCAAAATTTTTAAGAAGCCAGTGGCTCCTAAACCCATAAAATCCAGTCGCCACATTGTGAAAAAATTGCATAAAAGCAATAACGTTTATATGGAAAAAAATACAGAAATTCAAAGTGAAAAATAATTTGTTTAATCTATGCGCATGTACAACAAAACATAGATTAAATATATCAAATGTGTACAAATTTTAATTTAATCACAAAATTCTTTTAATTTGGGTATAAATTAAGTGTAATATAAATTTTAATATGTGTACAGTTCAGAATGTTAAGTTGGGCAAGATGATGATTAAAAAATTATGCACAAGCTAATCAATCACGGTAGAGGACAATATTAGGAAAACAATATTTCTCATTTTCATTTTGTCTTACAAGAGCACATTAAAAAAAATTGAGAATGTGTGAGTATTATTATTTTGCACTATAAAAATCAAAATACAATTCAAACGAATCTTTTTGAAGAACACACAAGAAAAATTATCTTTAAAAAAAATCCTATCACAGACTATTACAGAGGGATTCTATTCCGAATATTTAAGGCATTCGATTCCGAAAATTCGGACATAAAAAAAATATCGCGAATTTCGACAAATGGTCACTAAAAAAATCAATTTCGTCAATCGTTCGCAGAAAAAAATCGCCAATGGATCGAGAAAAAAAAACAGATTTCGTCAAAGGATTAAAAAAAAACGCAAATTTCATCAAAAAATCGCAAAAAATTGCGAATTTCGTCAAAGAATCGCGGAAAAAAAACGCAAATTGTATCAAATGATCACACACACACACACACAAAAAAACACTGATTCCATTAAAGGACCGCGGAAAAAATGCTAATTTTGTCAAAGGATCGCAAAAACAACGCAAATTTCGTCAAAAGATTGCAGGAAAAAAAAGTGAATTTTGTCAAAGAATCGTAAAAACATCCCACAAATTTCGTCATATGATCGCAGAAAAAATGAGCGATATTCCAGTTTTTTCCCCCACCGGTTGACGAAATTCAATTCTTTCAATTGTTGATATTTATGATGTTTTTCGGGCGGAATTTGTCTGGAATTTGCCTTTTATTTCCTTTGACCGATTGACGAAAATCGTGTTTTTTTTTAGGACAGATTGACGAAAATCACGTTTTTTTATCTATCGATTGAGGAAAATCATGGTTTATTTCACAACAGATTAACGAAATTTGCCGATTTATTTCGTGAACGATTGATGAAATTCATGGTTTTATTTGGCTGGCGATCGACGAAATTTTTCGGATTTTTGCATGATGATTTCTACAAAATTCATGACCGATCGAGATTTCTTTTCATGGCCGATTAACGAATTGATTTTGCTGAAATTTACTAAATAAATAAATAATAACTCGAGCAATTCTGCTAATTCGTAGAAGAATCGCATGCCGATATATATTGTCTACTTGTAAGAACATACCTGAATAATCCCAGAACTATAAATTTAATGAGCGGGTCCCAAACGCATTCCTTTCTCGGTCCAATTTTTTCTGCGTCACAATCTAGCTGTAGGATACCATTTCTGTTGAATGAATTCGCGGCGCACATCAAACGTCATTTTTCCGGATCCTGCGAACATCACAGTTTTTTAGAAGAAAACAATAAATTTATGATTCAACAGAAATGTGGCGCCCATGTTTAATAATATTTTTTTAATTATGGACAATAAGAAGAAAAGAAAAGTGGTATACATCGCGGGGTTATGGAGGAGTCATAATCACACGATTGATAAGAAGAAAAAAAATCCGAAAATCATCCGGCGAAAAGGGGATATGCCTGTAGGAAGCATGGCGACTTAGACGCCGAAAGTTAGTCGCCAAAGCAAAAAATTTTGTCGCCACGTGGCGACTGGCGACCGTGAATCTGCACCTATACCACAAACAACTATTGATTTTTCTAAAGCGAAGTTTAAAAACGGGAATCGGAAAAAGTATAGTGTACTACTTGAAATTTTAAACCTTTTGAATTGTGAAATATGAAAGAAATAGCAGATTAATTTTTCAAATAAAGGAATTATTTACATTTCATTCAGTTTTTTTTTTTTTTTTTTTTTTTTAATCATCAGCGCGGAATTTTTCTTTTGATTTTTGTGTATGATTAGAGTTGAATCGGAAAATTGGTAAAATGTATTTAATAAAAAGATTCCTTTATGTGCTTAATTATTCAGGAATAATTTTTAATATCTACAGATATTATGAATGTAAAGGAAATTATTTTATTTTTAAATAAAGTAATTATTCTCATAACAGTTTTTTTTTTTTTTTTTTTAATTTTATTGGGTTAGGATTTCCATCGAAAATAATGGTAAATATTAATCATTATTTATTATTTATCTTCATTTTGAGGTAACTGAATTGTTACATTTATTTTAGGAATGGTAGTATTTACTCGACTGCTAAGAAGGGTTATGTGTTTCACGCGTATCTGGGTATGTGGATTTCTTTATACCCTCGAAACATCCGAACGGCTGAACGGATTTTAATGAATGAGGTCGCTATCGATTCGTTGTAACCACTCGATGGTTATAGACTAGGTCTTGTTTTCATAAATTCAAAATGGCAGCCGTAAAATAGAAAATGGCGGTAGAGACGAAAAAATTTTTACGCACCCTATTGAGAGGCATATCATTGGATAGGTCTTTCAAAATGAAGACGATGTTCCATTGACTATTTTACAGTCAGTAGCTCCGTTTAAATATTACGCAACCTAGAAGAAGTGCAGGTAGGATCTATAGCTTTACTGCAATTCTAACCATCATAGACATCTATATATAGGCTTCATCAAAACAGTGTTTATAGATAGGAACTAACAATTAAACACAACTTAAAAGTCATCAATACAAGTAAATAAAAAAATAGATAAGTAATGTAAAAAATAATTTCTCATTGATGAGAAATAATTAATTAGTTCGCTTTTTACCCAATCGGGTTTTTGATTTTTTAAATTTAATTTTTACTTGTTTGATTATCATTTCATTCACCCTTCGATTTGCCTGATCCTTTTAGTTTTTGTGTGTTATTAAAGTGTAATCGGTAACACAGCATAAATGAAATAAAACAAGATTAATTTTCATTAGTTTTAGTGTTTTACTATTCAAAAATCATTTACGCTTTCCAGAGAGTTTTGGATGAATGCGAAATGATTTTTTTTTTTTTTTTATTAAAAATATTTTTTTAATCATAGTATTTTGTTTGAACGTAATAGCAATGACCTAACTTTACATTTTTCACAATTGAATCTTTAATTCAAGATGCAATTTTCCAATAAAAACCGATAACATATGAATTAACTGAAACTACGAATTATATGTACGTGGGTGGTTCAATAATTATTGTCCCTAATGTATATAAAATATTTGTACTGTGATGGTTGATGTGGAATATCGAAGCCTAATCTCTTAAATGCCTATATGCTCAATTTCAGAACCGTAGCAGCTATATTACATAGTTTTGGAGGGAGGGGTGAAGTTTTAAAGACCTATTTTTGGAGGAGTTATTAAGAAGGGGGGTGAGGGTGACATGCTGGTTCGGAGTTTATGAGGCTACATTTGGACAGTGGATCAGATGTAGCTACATCGCTATGATCCCGAGTCCAAACGACAGTAGTTACGTCTCATCCACTGTCACAAATCTAGTCCCGTAAGCTAAAAAATTAGCCTTTCACTCCCCCCCCCCCTTTTCACTCCTCCTTCCAAAACTATGTGAATATAGCAGCTGCGGTTCTGAAATTCGGCATATAGGCATCTAAGACATTAGGCTTCAATATTCCACAACAACCATCGCAGTACAAATATTTTATATACACTAGGGACAATAATTATTGAACCACCCTGGTATGTTAATCCTTTAGCGTTCAAAGGAACATAATTACTCCAAAATCACAAAATATTTTTCATCGAAATTTATTTTTAGTTCTAGAACGTTTAGGGACTGTTAAATACTTGCCACACCCTTTGAAACATTTCTCAAATTAAAAGTACAATCTGGTATAACGAAACTGCTCCTATGCAATTAGATGTAACGAAAGAAAAATTCCTTTTTATTAGTTCTTGTGTTTTGTTATTCAGAAATAATTATACTTAGAGAAAGATCTGTGAGTAAAAGGAAACTTCTTTTTTCTATTGGAAACTTTAAATACTTGACACATCTTTTGGAAGTTTTTTCGTGGTAAAACATACAATTTGGAGTAACGAGATAAAAATTATTTTTCATTAGTTCTTCTGTTTTATTATTCAGAAATCCATTTCCCTATCGAGAGACTTGTGAGTAATAGGAAGTTTCTTTTTTCTGCTGGAAACTTTAAATACTTTTCATATCTTTTGAAAGATTTCTCAAAGTAAAGCATACAATCTGGTACAACGAAACTTCTACTGGGCAACTAGATGTAACGAAAGAAAAAAATCCCTTTCATTAATTCTTGTGGTTCGTATCGTTATTCAGAAATAATTGTACTTATAGAAAGATCTGTGAGTAAATGGAAATTTCTTTTTTCTATTGGAAACTTTAAATGCCTAACACATCTTTTGAAAGTTTTTTCATAGTAAAATATGTAATTTGGTGTAACGAAATTAAAAATTCTTTTTCGTTAGTTCTTCTGCTTTATCATTCGGAAATCAATTTCCCTATCGAGAGAGTTGTGAGTAAAAGGAAATTTCTTTTTTCTGCTGGAAACTTTAAATATTTTCCACACCTTTTAAATGATTGCTCAAAGTTAAACATGCATTCCGGTATAACGAAACTTCTACTAGGCAACTAGATGAAACGAAAGAGAAAATTCCTGTTCAATAGTTCTTGTGTTTTGTTATTCAGAAATAATTGTACTTTTAGTAGAAAGGTCTGTGAGTAAAAGGAAATTTCTTATTTCTATTGGAAACTTTAAATGCTTGACCTTGACACATCTGTTGAAAGTTTTTTCATAGTAAAACGTACAATTTGGTATAACGAAATAAAACATTCTTTTTCTTTGGTTCTTCTGTTTTATTATTCAGAAATTAGTTCTCCTATTAAGAGAGTCGTGAGTAAAAGGAAGTTTTTTTTCTGCTGGAAACTTTAAATATTTTCCCTATCTATTAAATGATTACTCAAAGTAAATCATACAATCTGGTATAACAAAATTTCTACTAGGCAACTAGATGTAACGAAAGAAACAATTCCTTTTCATTAGTTCTTGTGTTTTGTTGTTTAGAAATAATTGTACTTATAGAAAGGTCTGTGACTAAAAGGAAATTTCTTTTTTTTTACTGTGTTGTCAGTGAGCTACATTTTTAAAATTCAGATTTCTTAATCGGCACTACTTTTTTGAAATGGTAAACTTCCCTTTGTTTTCGTCTTAATTAATATGCCATTAAATAAAGTTACTTTTGTCATTTCTAAAAAGTGGTGCCAATCAAGGAATCTGAATGTTAAAATAGTAGCCCACTAATTTCGTTACACCAAATTGTATGTTTATGAAAAAACATTCAAAAGATGTAACAAATATTTAAAGTTTCCAATAGAAAATTCAAAATAAAAATTCTTTTTTCGTTAGTTCTTCTATTTTAAAATTCAAAAATCAATTCTCCTATCAAGAGAGTTGTGGGTAAAAGGAAGTTTATTTTTTCTATTGGAAACTTAAAATATACAATCTGGTATAACGAAACTTCTATTAAGCAACTTGATGTAACGAAAGAGAAAATCCCTTTTCATTAGTTCTTGTGTTTTGTTATTTAGGAGTCTTGTTCCTATGGAAAGAGTTAAGAGTAAAAGTAAATCCCGTTTTCCTGTTGGGAACTTTAAATACTTGTCACGCCTTTTGAAAGATTTCTCAAAACAAAACGTACAAACTTATAAAACGAAAATGCCACTAGGCAACTAAGTATAACGAAAGAAAAAATTCCTTTTAATTAGTTCTTGTATTTGGTATTCAGAAATGACTTTTCCTATCGAGAGAGCTATGAGTAAAAGGTATTTTCTTTTTTATTATTAAAAGGTACTTTGCGTAAACAACCTTGACTTAAATGCCTTAAGAAATTGAAAATTTTTGCCAAGCGATAAGAACAGCTTTGATAATAAAACCCGTGAACTACACTGCTCAAAACAATTAAAGGATATTTGAAGTTTTATATAAAATAAAGATATAAACGAAATTTTTTTTGCCGAAAATAGAAGAAGAGAATCACAAATGCAAATTTTTCTAGTTTTCAAACTGTGGAGTATGCAAATTTTGAGTTCGACGTCAAAAACGTCGCTTCAGCGGCAGCGAATGAAATTTGACTTTCAACTGGATAAAAGAGAATGAAGACAAGGATGATCGGCATTCAGTGATTGCTTTGTTTCGATGAGTACGATGTCTCAGCGAAGTCATTTGACAGATTTAGAAGCTTTGAGAATTGTTGGTAGGTTAGAAGGGGGCCAAACTCAAGCCGAAGTAGCGCAAGCCATTGGAGTGTCACAAAGTGCCATTTTCAGGATCTGGAACCGTTTTTTGGAGAGTGGATGTGCAGGCCGAAGACCAGGGCAAGGTCGTAGACGGGCAACAACGCCCAATGAAGATCGGTATTTAGCGTTAACAGCTCGGAGACACCGAACCATGAACGCTATTCTTCTCCAACAACACCTTCGCTCGGCTACAGGCACCACGATTTCAACTCAAACTGTCCGAAACCGGCTCCATGCTGTAGGTCTGTATGTTCGCCGACCGATGGTATGTGTTAGATTAACATCAAGGCATCGTCGCGACCGCAGGGAGTGGGCAACTGAGCATGTCAACTGGAGGAGAAATGAATGGAGCAATATTCTGTTTTCTGACGAGTCCCGTTTTTCTGTGCATCCGGATAATAGGCGTATTTTCATCTGGAGGGACCATGGCAGTAGGAATAATCCTGCGTTCGGGCACGAAAGTGTCAGATTTGGCGGTGGAGGAGTGTTGGTGTATGGTGGCATCTCCATTGACGGGCGCACTGACCTCTACATGATTCGAGATGGAGCTCTGACTGGTCGCCGATATAGGGATGAGATCCTCAAACCTATTGTAGTCCCTTACGCTGCAGCAATCGGAGATAACTTCATTTTAATGGACGATAACTGCAGGCCACATCGTGCAAACCTGGTGGAGGATTTCCTTTTCGAGGAAGGAATCGTTCGAATGGAATGGCCAGCGTGTTCTCCAGACATGAATCCAATCGAGCACGTTTGGGACGCTCTAGGAAGACGAGTTTCTGGCCGCCAACAACCCCCACAAACTCTCCAAGAACTGGAAAGAGCTCTTCTGGAAGAGTGGGGCAGAATACCCCATCTCGTCATTAATAGCCTCATTGAGTCCATGCCTCAAAGGTGTTCAACGTTGCTGGCCGCCCGTGGAAACCATACCCCCTACTGAAAATGATTTTCTTTGAAGAAAACACCTTTTCTTATTCTTTTTTCTCATATGCACAATTTGTGTTTTTTTCCTTTAGTACACAAATGCGCAATAAAATGCATTTTTTTCTGCCAAACATGTGTAATTTATTCTCATATAACCTACTATGTCTGTCGACCATGTATCAATCAGCTAAACAGTTTACCAGATACAAAATCCACCTAAAACTGCAATATCCTTTAATTGTTTTGAACAGTGTATTATGCTTGTTTATGTAAGTATTAGAAAATTGCTTCTATGGCAGTTATTTGATAATTTAATTATATTTGTGTGTAATAATAAATGCGTGGCTCCTATATGTATATGTGTGCATTAAATAATATCCCAAGATGGCAAAATATTTTTCGTCTGAATTTATTCTGGAAACTTTAAATTAAGAGTCTTCAATTTTTCCCGCTTGAGAGCCACATCAAAAATCCTTCAAAGTGTTGCGGATCACCCATAAGTTAATGAAATAATCTAGTCAAGAAATCTATTGCAGGAATCATCATGGCGACGTCGACCAATCGTACCACAGAGCTGCTAATCGTAGACCAACCAGATCACCTGAATTCTTGCGTACAGTAGGAGTCGTAAGTACTAACAGGAAATTAATGTGCATTCATGGTAATGTTTCCCACAGTGACGTCAGTTGTCCTTTACTTATACACGCCGGTGTTACAAGACCAGGTGTGGTTTGTATATAGGTGCTTCGGCATTGCAAAATCCTCATTTTATTATTGATTTATAAAAAGACATTTTATTATAGTTTCAGATATAGACCGGGAGGCTCCAGCGCAGACAATCACCTCATCGAATTCATGGCTGAAATTCCAGAATTAGTTGAAACTCGATTCGCATATTAAAACGCAATCGGTCTGCTAAGTCATATCTTGGTGGAAAACACCTGAAAATCCGATTTTAGCGGTTGACTCGTAGGTTTACCATTATGTTTTCCTGCACGCAAATATATGAAAACATGGAGGACTGGGAGCAGGAAAACAAAATAGTAAACCTATGAGGTGTAAACCTTTAATAATAGTAAACCTTTCAGGTGTTTTTCACCAAGATATGACTTGGCAGACCAATAGTGTTTTAATATGCGAATCGAGTTTTAACTAATTCTGGAATTTCAGCCATGAACTCGATGAGGGGATTGTCTGTGCTGCCACCTCCCGGTCTAATAATGTTCAATTTTATCAACAGAAATTCTTTACACTTTCCTCAGTTAGTACTAGTAGAAGTAGCAGTGAAAGAGTAAAATATATTAACCCTTCTCACTCCGTTGGCTCCGCTGCGGAGCCATCCTAAGTCTTTGCAAAATTTGTTTTTGGTACCAGTAATAAAGGAAAATAAAATTCACTTTATTTAATTAGAGAATTTTTGAAATTGTGTACTTGAAGGAAACTGCTTTTTAAAAAGTGGTGCCGATCAAATAAAATTTGTGCAAGAGACGCCGGAGCTTTAAGGGTTAATAAAACTGTATATAATTGTGTGACTGTCTCACAATGTTGCAATTATTACAAACTTCACTTCGCCGGAATTATTGTTGATTTGAAAAAAATAATAATTTTACCAGATACCTTTTTCTCTACTTTCTTAGTCACATAATTATCTAAGCAAAAGATTTTAAGCAATAAGGTACTTCGAAAAAAAAAAATGTATGCACCGGAAAAGCTTTATTTCTTAATATTCAGAATGTCATGGCGGGCAATCCATGGCCCGTAGGACGTGGGCTGAAGCCTCTCACCTTAAGTTTGTTATAAGTCATGACGCAAATTCCCTTCTCTAATGCTAAAGCTGTGGGCTTGGAATACATCCCTATTTTTCAAATTTCTCTTCGGAAAGTTAAAATGTTTACCTTCTGTTTCCCATATAGTCTTCTTGAAGAATGTTCCTTTCTTTTTTATTGTACAAAATGTTTCTAAAATATATATTTAATTTTAAGTGTTGAAATCTAAGTGAAGCAGGCTATTTGTAAGTAAGATTTTAATACTTTAAATAAAACTAAAAATGTATTTTTAAAATATTTTGTCAAATAAGAAAGAAAAAAACATTCTTCAAGAAGAGCATACAGAAAACAGATGAAAAAAATTAATTTTCTGGGGAGAAATTTTAAAAATACGGATGCATTCCAAGCCCCGTAGGTTTAGCATTAGAGATGGGAATTTCCAGCCTGACTGATGAGCAGTCTCAAGTAGTTTTCTTCATTTTGTAAGATTTCTTGAGGCAAAAATTATGTTCAAGGAGAGGGATATTGAAAAGTTTTCTAAAATATTATCGTTTGCGAAATGTAATTCAAACCAACACGTAAATGTAACACTAGAACTACCAAGACCGTCATTTTGACGGTTTTTAAATTTCATGCCTAAAAATTTGATATAATTTATGTATTGTTCTAGTATTTTATTATATGACTTTTAATGAAATATAAGAATAGTTAAATGTTCCTATTCAATTTCCACTCACCCACTTTAATTTCCATAATCAGTCTGACCTATACCAATTTATACCAAGACCCGTCAAAATGACGACTTTGGCAGGGCTATTTTTTAATTCACAGACCATTTTTTAATTCTACCTGACACCAGCTTTTCAAAACAAAAACCTTTCATGTACCGTTTGACAACATTTTCAACAGAAATATGCTATAAAATTTATTTTTTTAAAATAGTGGTGCGAGTAGAATAGAAAAATAGTCGCTTGTGCAGTCCTGCTTTGGCAATTTCAAAGTTGAATGATCCAAAGTGTTCGGTAGCCGTTATAACGGGATCTATTTTGCTCCGATTACGATTCAGTTTAGAACTGAACGGTCTGACTGGTATATGTAATCAGGACGCAATCGTTATCACTTTTACTTCTAACGTGATAAAGTTCTTGGTGAAAACTGCAATCTGTGCAAAGTGTAATCTGTAAAAAGTCCAATCTCGGAAAATAGTATTGTAGGAAGGCTAATTGCTTTCCATTAAGTCATGCACAGCTTGATTTCCGACAGCCCATGTCACTCACTAACAGAGGAACCCTACAATACGTCGGTATACCAGAAGGCGTGGCTTATCAAATGTTCTATGCTACAAATGAAAATAGAAACTGTTTTTGTTTGATTTTTTATTAATAATTAATGAATTATTATATTAAATGTTGTTTTTGTTAATTATATTCTTTTATTTACATTAACTAAGTCAAAAGTTACAAAGAAAGCCATGATAAAAAAATCCGTCAATTTGACTGGTGCGGTAAAACTAGGAATATATTTAACATCGGTAGTTCTAGAGTTAAATATAAATTATTTGTAATTCTGTATATAAATTCTCACACGGCGTAACGTCGAGGGGTTGGAGAAGCCCTTCCTTTCAGCTTTCTGAGCACCAAATATTTAGGAAATGGTGCTGTCAGTTAAAAACGTCTATGGATCCGAATTTAGAATGAAGAATATCAACACATGGATCCGAATTCAGAATGAAGAATATCAACCTACGCATTTAGTGTTATTATCCTTTTACAATTATTTATTTTTTCTGGACTAACCCTTTGGGGGGGGGGGAGGGGTGACACCTATACGTGCCGCATATGGTATTCAGAATCCTGGATTATTCCCACCAGTTATTTTTTATTGTAAATTTTGCCTTATTTAATCAGGGTATTATCCCGATTAAATTAGGCAAAATTTTCTGTTTTGAAAAACCGGTGACAAAAGATTAAAAATTCTGTAAAAGATGCCGTCGCGAAGGAGCTATCTTAGCTCAGTCGATAGTGCTCGCTTTCTACTAAATAAGGCTTTGATGGCTCGGATTTACGCGGCCCGAAGGGAGTGTTTGTGTAAGGATTTTGGGGTTTATCTTGTCCGTTAGTCAGCATTCAAGAAGACTTTACATCGAGGCATTTCATCCTTGGCAGTTTAGCCAAAATTTGGTCTTTGTCCAATTAAATCCGTTGTTCTCTTTTATACTTTTATTTATCATAAGCGTTACGTCTTCTACTATCCCCTCACCCTTTTTTTAATGAAATGATAATTAATTTTTTCCAACATGTGAACCTCTTTTAATTAGACGCATTAATGCAAAATATTTATACAAGCACACACTAGTACACACACATATATGTATATATTAACTTAAATTGTACGTCTCCCTCCCCACACACATAAAAGATATCACGCCACTCCTATTTATTTTCATGTCTGTAGCTAGGTTTCATTTAGGGTCCATCACTGCACATTCTTTTCACTACAAACAGTTATTCTTTTTGTTTCTTTTCGACTAAAATTTAAAAACGCAATCAGAAATGAAGCTATCTAATACATACAGTCTTAAACAACCTTTGAAATGTAAAACATGTATGCAACTAATATTGATTAATTTTTCGAATAAAAGAATTATTTATGTTACAATTTATTTGAATATATTTTTTTTTTAACAGCAGCGATTCTAAATGATAAACGGGATTTTCTCTTTGATCCTTTTTATTTTTATTTAAGATTACACTTTAATCGGAAGCTAGGTGTAACGGAAATAAAACATGATTCCTTTTCGTTAGTTCTCTTGTTTTATTAATATGAAATCATTTTTGTTATTCAAGGAGGTATGAGTAAAAGGGAAGGGATATGCAAATAATTTTTTATTCATTATGTTTTGTTTTTCTTTGAACATAACAGCAAAAATAATCGTTATTTATTATTTATCTTTGATTTGAGTTAATTGCTGAGTTAGATTTGTTTCGGGGTATAAAACTACACTGTAAAAAAAAAATAATAAAAATAAAAATATTACAAAAATAAATAAATGCTTGAAAAAACGGAAAATGTGCTGGCAGCAATATTGCCGTGTTTTCTCTGTTTTTTCTTTTTCATAAAACTTCTAATTGCGTATTCCCCCGTTTTCAAGACGACAAATTTTCTTGCTAATTAAAACGAAACATTTCTGTTTTTAAATTAAATGTGAGTAATAGCACAGAATTGAAAAAAAAAATCTAAATAAAAATCATACATACTGATGTATATTTACTCGGAACAGGTGTTTGTATTGAATATTATCACACCTGTTTTTATCGCCTTGTCTTCCTCCGGATTCGAACCTCTGTACTCACTATTAGAGGATGTACTGAATGTATAGGGTGAATCAAAAGTCTTGCCCTCATTATAAATATTTATTGTGCTCAAAATATTATAATTAGACGTATGTTTGTTTGGATACATTGTAAGTACTGCTATAAAATTTTTATAAGACCACGTACCTCAGTAAATTTCAACGTGTTCTTCCTTTGTAGCTCGGAGAATGTCTAAACGGTATTCTAGTTTCTGCCAAATGTTCCTTAACATGTCTTCTGTTACAGTAGACACAGCAGCTTGCATCCTAGTCTTCAGTTCTTGGACGTCAGTAATCGGTGTGGCAAAGACTCTGTCCTTGATACAGCCCCAAAACTAAAAATCCAGAAGATTAATATTTGAAGAGCGTGGAGACCAGTGTGCTGGTCCATGTCTTCCAATCCACCGATCCGGAAATGAGCTGCCTCTATTTCACAAAAAACTACTAAAACTAACATATCCAATGATACAACAAGTTACATTATTATACAAACGGTTAATTTGTAATGAATTATTATAATCAGGGCAAGACTTTTGGTTCACCCTGTATGTAGACACACATAACGATCAGTATTTCCACATCTGGTGGATTTTGTATTTAGAAATATTAAACTCACACCAGATTTTTTTTAATGCGAATTTTCTTTTATTTTATTTATTGCATAGTTTTAGTTTTAAACTCTTGAAAAGCGGTGAGATATATTTTATCCCAACTACAATTAATGAAAATTTGCACTGGAAAAATTTATAAAATTTTACTTTTCTAACTTTGGTGGAAAAAAAAAAGGTCCTACAGTTGCTTTTCCTTATTTTGCTATAAATCTTTTTGCAGATTCCAGTGTGAATTCGACAGTACAGAAACGCAATTACTTGCCCCTCAAGGGGTTATAAAGCAAAAATAACTAAAATTTTACTTTACTGATAAGAATTCGGAATGCCTAAATCAAAAATCAGCCAGATTTGTCAACACTGTCAACGTTAGGACGAAACATTAATTACGAAAGTAAAACTGGGATTTTTAAATTTCTTTCCATTGAAAAAAGGGTATCTCCGTTCATCTGTCTTGAAAAAAAAATTACCTTTTTTTCTGTCTCGCAAGGAACCTTTAATCTGTCTTGAAACGAACATTTCCGATTTTCACAGTAAACTAGTAAATATAAAAAGGAAAATTTCCCTTCATTGCCGAAAAAATTACGACTTCCACTCAAAATAGAACATTTCCGTTAAAAACAGAAATTTCACATAAAATCACGCGTATATATATGGAACTTTTATACAGTGTAAAGTTCTTCACTAAATATATAAACTGAGTGAACTTTTAACCATTATTATTTGTTAGTTTACGCGCTCGAACAATAAAACAGCGCAGCACCATATATCAATGATATTTGGAAATAAAATAACTAAATTTTCCATACTTCACACAGTTCAGTTGTTATTGTATTTTAAAAACCGTCAATCCACTATTAGACACCTTGTATATATGTCAATCATTTACCATCTAAAGGGATATGTGCGTTCCAATGTCATAAAATTGTTTTTCATTTCCTTTCTCTGATGAAAGCTAAAAAATTAGGCAATAACATGAGTTTTTTGTACAATTGCAAGCAAGACGTTTATAAAAAATCAGCCGCTTGAGGTCACGATGATTTTTAACTTTCCAACACAGCTGAAAAGTGTTTATGGCTTCTTTTTGACTGCAGTCTGGCTGGCTGGTTAAATGCCTGTGCTTTAACTCGCGAACATATGCTTGGATTGCCAAATAATTGATATATGTTATTGAGGTTTACTATGCGTTCCATGGTTTTAAAAATGAAGGCATTAACCCTTTAACCCTATCGCAGCGCAACCCGAGAGTTTCTCGGGCAACGTAAAAGTAGCAAAATTTGCGCAACCCGAGATTTCATCGGGATGCATTTTTTTCGTCTAATTAACCCTCCTTGATCATTTCCCACCAGTAACTTTTTATTGTAAATTTTTCCCTATCTAATCGGAGCATTTTCCCGATTAAATCAGGCGAAAATTTTTGTTTTGAAAAACCGGTGACAAAAGAATAAAAATTCTTAAAAGACGCTCTTCGCGAAGGAATTAAATACGCAATTTTTGAAGCTATTTTGATAAAACAATTACGCAGCGAGAGGGTTAATGCATGATTTTTTATTTTGTTCAGAAAACATTATAGTTGAGTGTTTTGTTTTTGTTTTGTTTTTTGCTGTTAATTATCTACCAAAAAAATAGTAAAAAAAATTATATATGTTTTTGTTGGCCATAATGTTACTCCGGAGCAAAGCCATTAAGTAATAAGCCTGTTCAGATGAATGGAAGAAATTTTACAAGTTGACAATAGCTCCCTCTAACATATCAGCCGGTAATTTTTATAATCCTTTTAATAGTTTGCAGAAATAATAATTACTACCTTGTAAAGATAGAGAAAAAACGCCAGCCGAGCACATTGCAAGCAGTATCAACAAAAGAGACTATAACCTCCCCATGATAACAAATCAGAATAAAAACAGACTTCACGACCTTAAATACATGTTATCACACGTAAGTAACTCATAATGGTTCATCAAAAGAACAATAAAAAGGGCGCCAAATGGTAAAAAAAGATCATGTAACTCCTCAGTTAACCCGAGAACTACCGGAAATTTTACTCAAGTTTTATAAAAACATTCCACACCAGAATTTTTACTTAAAACTATTTAATTTGTTTATTTAACTTATTATTGTCTGATTTATACATTTAGTTTGTTTTGAAGAAATTTCTGGTTTGAATAAATATTTTGAATGTACATGTCGGGTCCAATGGACCCGTCTGGTAGACGGAAGGTTAAACTATGCGTTTAAGGTTTATTAGTTCGTTTGCGGGACACACAAAATAACTCCGTTACCTTCTGGTCGATGGAGAAAAATCGTTTGTAATGTATTTTAATGATTTTACACTATTTAACCCTTAAATGCATAGTGAGGCATCACTTTTTATTTAACTCTTAGCAACTACCATATTTATATAGGAATGTTAATCCAGAAGGATTTTGAAAGTATGCAGTGTTGCCAGATAGTCAAGAATCAATTTCCCCAAAATTTCTGAAATTTTCCCCAAAACAGTGTTTTTTCCGCAAAAGTCCCCAACTCAGTTTTTACTCAAAAAGAAAATTTTTAAATTTTCAATTTACCACTATAAAAAATATTTAAGTAATTTAGGCTAAAAAAATTTCCCCAAATCAAGCATTTTTTTTATTTTTTAATTCCCCATTTGCAAAAAACAAACTTTTAAACTGAAGATATATATATAGAGATATATTTTGCAGTGACAACTTATTTTACGTTTGTTTTTAAAAGTATTGTGTAACAATGTTGGACTATTGTTACATTAGCTCCATAGCTTTAGACTATTTCTTACCAATTGGGATCTGAATAAATCCAAGATGGTACGCTGTTTTAATTTTTTTGTCATCTCTATACTGAAGTACATAATCATAATGCAAAATATTTTCACTGTATCAATCGATGTGCTTTTGTATATCATAAGTGAAAAATACCTCTTTCCACATATTTAAATTAATTTTTTTTTCTAAGTACGGCGAAAGAATTTTTCGTATAAGTCCTGCAGATTTAGTCACGTGCAGGTTTAAGCTACTTAAGACTTTAGGGTCTGATGCATTCTGTAATACGTGTAAACTGTGATGTAGTAAATAACGAACACGACCACATCTAAGAGAATAATGATTGATATTTCCGACTTCTGGGTTGTATTTTCGTTTTTCAAATCAAAATTGAGCTCGAGACACATCCAGTTTTATTGTAGGACTAAAAGAAATCTTTACGGAAAATAGTTTTTAAAAAAAAAATCCCCAAGTTTTCCCGCAAAATTTTTTGTAGTCCCCAAAAAATTCCCCTAGAGGTTCAAAATTCCCCAAAATGGGGACAAAATTCCTAATTTGGCAACACTGAAAGTATGCTACTAAATAAAGTTAAAAATCTATCTTAAAATTTCTGGTATCTAAACTTTAATATAAGAATAAAAAACACAATTCTAAAAGAATTAATTCATGCATTTAAGGGTTAAGTTTTACAAAATAAAAAATTATATAAAATAATGTATTTAGACTCTTACTTATTAAAATATTTACGAATTTACAATATTTTAGTTATGACAGTAGTTTTTACTTGTATTGCAGATATGCAACATAAAAAAAGGTTGACGTGTTATTCGAAAAATGTATCTCTGATTTTTTTCATTATTTTTCCTGTGTAATAAACCTTTCTGCGAACCACATATAAATTTTTCGAAAGAAAATAAAAAATCATGCATTTAAGTGTTAAACATATTGAAATTGATATACTTCAATGAGGTGCACTACAAAATGCCTACTGAAGAAAATGGTGTGCATAGCATTTAACGTTCCTTTACAGTTACACACAAAATAATCCGATTTCAATACTGTCCATGAGCAATAATTGTTGGAAGTGCGTTTCTTTGGTTTGCATTTTTTATTTTTGTCATATTATTTGGTGCATATAAATTCGATATATCATACACAGGGCTGCACACAGTGTTGCCAGACGAATACTAAAATTTTATTTTGAATACCACTATTTTCATGGCGAGTTAGTCGCCTTATTTATTTACAAAAATTTTGCGATTAAAGCAAGCTAATAATACCGTACGAAAATAGTGATATTCAAAATAAAATTTTAGTATTCGTCTGGCAACACTGGCTGCACAACAGAATCCGAGTACATTTCTGTTTATTGATGGAAATTGCTAATTAACTGCTTCATTATGCATGCTTGGAGCATGATTTTTTTCTCTTGCTTTGTTTCAAAATTGCTTGTATTATATATAGAAACCGTATATTTCCGTTTATATGCCGAGTATACTATTTTTGACTGAAAAACCGTCCAAAATCCGAAACCCGTATATAAGCCGATGTTAAACAAAGGTGATGAAAAATTCAGAGAATGATATCTTAGCACTTTTCTCTTTTTTTTTTTTTTTTTTTTTTTTTTTTTTTTGCATAGCTAAAAAAAATCTGCTCTCCAGAATTATTGATATCTCCTAGAGATCTTCGGTAGTTCCCCGGTGGCCTTATTTCTATTCTTCAACAATCGGAATTTTTTCCAAATCAGTCATTTAAAGACAGTCTTCGTTCGAAATGTACAGAATGGATGTCATCTTGGGATGCAGGTGTTACCAATGGCGGTAATTTTAAGAAAATGGTGACATCGTTTATATCTCTGAACAGGTGGAAGAAGAATAGCTTGAATTAGCACAAGAAATGGTCGTTCGATCATTTAAAAACTGTTGCATCAGTAATGAGATGAATGGAACTGAGGAGGATGCCATTTTTGAAGAAGATGGCGTTGATGATGACTGACGACATTCATCCGGATGTATGAACCATGGAACTATTAATAAACAGGAACTGACATATCCTTAAAATGGTGAATCTTCAACTGTAACCACTGTCGAAGGGGGTGATTACCGCCGGTAGAAACTTCCACCAGTAAATTTATATAGAAATTTTCTCTTTCCATATTAACGCAAAATTTCAGTCATAAATAATGGCAGAAACATGTTTTCATTTTTACTGGTAGCAGTTTACTTTGGTGGAAGTCAGGCCCTGCGTTTTCGCCATATTGTGACAACCAGTGAAAAAAAACTGATTGTTTTACCAGGCAAACTGACCAGTAGAAGCAAATAGTAAATTTTACCATATTTGTGAGAAAATATTTCCCTGGATTAGATTCTTAAATAAGAAGAAATTTTCTATTCAATTTTACTGGTAGGAAGTTTGCTTTGGCGGTAATCATAAAATGTAGATCCGATTTAAAATAAAGCAGCCACCATCTTGTGACAACCTCTTCATCGACTTCACTCGCACCTGGTAGACAGTACACTATATGTCTCCTCCTCTTAATTCATAACTCCATTTTATGAACGAGATAAAGCAATTTTAAGGAATTGCTTAAAAATTTTGATAATGGCATCGGCAGTAAATGATCACTGCTTTCATCGTAAAAGAATGGTGTATTAAATACTTTTAGAAATTTGCAAATATTTTTCCTATTTTTCATATTTACCATCCTTTTTATTTTTTAATATCAAATTTGAAAATTTTCTTATACTCGTGTATAAGCCGACCCCCCACTTTGAAACCAAAAAAAAAAAGCTCAAAAATTCTCGGTTTATACACGGAAATATACGGTACATATTTTTATCCAATAGTCTATTCAAGTTGCATGCTTCTTTTATGACACATTATTTCATTTCCATAATGCACATAGACGCGGAAAAATTCTAAAAGATATATAATATCTTTCAAATGCATTTTAAAAGCATAAAAAATCCATAAAATATTTCTTTCTGTAACACTTGTACAATGAGCATTTTAAAAAAATCTCGATATACAATAGAATTTTTCTTTCGAAGGACAACAATACAAAATACGGATAAAAATTAACAGTCTTCATAAATATTAATGAATTACTTTAGAGTTTTTGTGCTTTCGGGAAGTTGAACAAATAAAAGAAGAAATCGCAGGAACACATTGTGCAGTAGATGTTGTGAAGAATACATTGGCGAATGAAATTGAGTAGAAACAAGTAATTTTATCGCACTCAGAATTTTATATGAATTTGCAATCGTATTCGAATATTTGTATGCAGTGAGATCTTTTATTTTGATATTTGGATGTGTGTGTGCTATATTAAATTAAGCGATGATAAGAAATTATACATTAACCCTTTGGACTCCGGCGTCTCTTACACAAATTTTATTTGGTCGGCATTACTTTTTTAAAGAAGTTTCCTTCAAGTACGCAATTTCAAAAATGCTCTGATTAAATAAGCCAAATTTTATTTTCCTTTATTACTGGTGCCAAAAACAAATTTTGCAAAGAAAGATGATGTCTCCGCAGAGGAGACAACTGAATGCACAGGGTTAAAAGTGTTTACTACATCTCTTGAATTTTTGTAATATACAATAGAGATGGGAGGCTTTGCTGGAGACCGAAAGTCCGGACCTGGCGCGGGCTCGGACTCGATTTTTAAATCAGTCTTCGGGCTCGGGTTCATTCTTTCTGTAACAGAAAGTTTTATTTATTCACATATAGAAAAAATGAAAAAAACTCCCCAACACACACTAAGAAATCACTTATTCCATTTCAATTTAATAAAATACTATTGTGATAAGAATGAAGGGGAAATAGAATGCTATTTTAAAACAAAACTTTTGCAGATTTATATCTAGCATCGACGTCGACGACCTGTTGATATGGCACCAATCGGAACATCACGAGCAATGAATTTGCTTTTAGTTCAATTTTCGTTTGTGACAGTACGATGTCGTTTAATTGGATCATTTATTTTATTTTCTATTTAAAGTTCTAACACTAAAAGAATAGCTTCTTCTGTTTTTAGTAAACCAGCATTAGCTTAAGGTTAGCAATTTTTAGTATTCTATTCTAAATGAGTCATAATCCCTCTTCATATGAAAATAGCGTTAGTGATTCTCATATCTATTTTTCATCATGTAATCTGGTCATGCTGAGGTTCTGCACATTTACGAACTCATTTTCATTCGTAAGTCAATGTAATTGCCATGTATATTGTTATTCTGATAGAAAGCAATCAAGCGATGTTTCCTCTTTTCCTACAAAAGCATCGGATCTTTCAGATAATGTTGTCAAATTTTTAATTTAAGCTGACGTTTGGGGACACGATAATAACACAAGATTGTTTTGAGGATGGTATCGATTATAGTTTAGGATGTACACCTTGTATTGAAAAATGCAAAACGTTGTTCGATTCTCGCCAGATAAATAGTAATTTATGGAAATGTCATGCAATTATTCATAAAACACGCTTCGTTATTGTGCCATCACATTTCCTTGTTGAGGGAGAAAAGAATATGGGAATCCTTTTAAGTATGAAGTAAATTTTTATTTGATGCCAAACTTCTCTTTTGATTACCGTATATATTCTTTATAAGCCGATCCCAAAATCGAGACGAATAACAGACTGCATACCAGTATTTTTTAAAAGTTATCTCCGTCCTATCTAAATATAGAATTTGCTGATATTAAATAAGACGAACATAGCTGCACGAAAGTACTGGTATGAAACATATTTTTTTCTCGAATTTAGGGGTAGGTTTATACACGAGTATATACGGTAGATTGCATGTAAATTTCCATAAAATAAATTGTGTGATAGGAATGAACAGTTTTTCGTATGTAAAAAGTTGTTTAAAAATGAAATATTGCTTTTGAAATAATTTAAAGTATTATGCAATTTTTTTTCTATTGCATATCGGGCACTTGATGACACAAAGTTTTTCGGACTCAGCCGGGCCCGGATTCCAAAAAAAGAACCTTAACTTATCTCTAATATACAAATTAAATGAATTATAACAGATAGTTATCAGGGTAAAACAGGGTCCCCCCCCCCTCTCCCCAACAAAAAAAAAAACTCGTTTTAATTTTTTTTTTCTTGTTAGAGTTACGTAGACAATGTAGACTGCAAAACTGTTCAAAATAAGGTAGGGATTAATCCTTTTGCAAAAGTTAGATTTTAATGCCCAAACCTGCCGAATGGCACCAGTAATTTTTTATTGCAGTATCGATCTCATAATATACGTGAATAAAAGCTTTTGATTATTTTCAAATAAATTTGTTCGTAAATTGCGGTGACAATTAATTATTTGAATATTTTCAAGCAGAAATGCATTTCCCCTGAAAGTGTTAAGGTTATGTTCACGAAAGAGTCCTGTCATTCAATGTTTTAAAGTTACACTTTTAAATTTCTATATGGTCCCTGAGTCTTACAATTTGTATTCAGAAAATCTTTCTCCGCGCTTTGACAAGTGAAACCTCCAAAATTTCATAAAATTCAAAGTATCATATATCGGCAAGTTTGGGTTGTAAAACAACGAAATTTTTACAATTGTACTTGTCAGAGAATGGAGAAAGTTTTTCCAACTATAACTTATCCAGTGACAGTATAAACATTTAAGTCTAGCTTTTTGAACATAAATGTCAGGACTGTTTCATCCACATGAACTTAATCCCTACCTTATTTTAACACTTTTGCAATTTACATTGCCTACGGATACTTACCAAATTCCAATTAAACTTCCGTAAAATGTGAGTTAAATTGACCCAGGTTAAACACGTTTCGAACCAGGGATTTTTTTAAGAAAAAAATTTAATAGGTTTAACCCCTTGGGGACGAGCAACCGATATACGTGCCGCGTGCGGTGCTCTGGATTCTGGAATTTAATGTCACCAAAAAATTTTTATTGTAAATTTTGCCTTCGTTAATCCGAGCATTTTTACGATTCAATTAGGCAAAAATTTCTGTTTTGAAAAACCGGTGATAAAAAATTAAAAATTCTGTGAAAGATGTTCGTCTCGAAGAGGTTAATAGAGAAACATAATGTTGAAAGTATAATGATACATGAAATAATTTTTCTGGCTAAAAACGTGTTTAACCTGGATCAATTTAACTCACATTTTACGAAAGTTTAGTCGAAAGTTGGCAAGCATGCCTACGTATCTTCAATAAAAGGTAAAAAAATTGAAGCGCGTTACTAATTCTAAATGAATTTTTTGTGACCGGAGGTCTATCTTCGCTAACATTAAGAAAACTACTCCATAGAAAAATATGAAAATGGGTAATATTGTTGAGAAATGTTTGATAAACACGTCGAAGTAGACAGTTTTTAAATCGAAGAATTGTTTTAAGAGATATTTAATGTTCAAATTGGTCAAAATCTTTCCATTAAAAAAAATTTATAGGAGCAAAAACTATACAGAGGAATTTAATCATTTGTTTCTAAGGATATTCATTAGAAATTCGCGGTATGCAGCCTTCATTTCTTTTTTCCATTTGACTCACTTTTTGAGGATTTATTTCAATTTTAAATTCAAATTTTCAGCATTTCCAGGGATATTTTTTACTTATTTTAGTAAAGGTTATTATTTTAAGTGGTTGCCAATTGTTAAAACAGCGCAAAGAATAATATTTCCTTTAAATTAAAAATTTATTCGCACGTGACTATTATAAACAGAAAAAAACATTTCAATTTATAATTAAATGATTACGTGTTAATAGCAGGGAAATATTAAAGATTGCGTCATAAAAATTGTTTTTACACAAGCATATTAAAAAAGAAAGCATACACGAGCACTTGATTATCCCGTCGATCAATTGCGCCAAATTATAAAAATCGCCAAACTATTCGCAAATTATAAAAAGTGACATCATTTTTATTTTAAATAATGAAAGAACAAATAAATTAGTAAAATATTTAAAAAAATGCAAATAAAATGTCGAATTAAAAATCACTTAATGACGTAACAAACCCGTGTAACGTATTTAATGTCAAGTGAGTGTGACATTTACGATTATCCTTTATTAGTATTTAAATTTACAGTTTAGCGATGGTTTTTTGATCGGCGGAATAATCACTTTATAAAATAATCAATTATTTAACGTGTGTTAAAAGCATTAAATGGAGGAAATGACATCCTATTTCAGTCAAAGATTTTAAATTAAAAAATATATTTACACCTACATCGAGTGTTGCAAGATTAGGGAATTTTTTAATTCAGATTGTTTGACTGTCACCGCTTTTTTGAAATAGAGATATTCGACCTATTTCACAATATATTAAAAATTCTGAAAAAAAAGGCGAATTATACTATTTAAAAAAAGTGGTCACAGTCAAATAATCTGAATTAAAAAAGTCCCTAATCTGGCAACACTGCGTGATAGATTTCTTTCATATTTCGAGGTGATTTTTTTAACTATTGTTGCCAATTCTAAGACAGCGCAAATAATAGTATTATCTTTCTAACAATAAAAATATTTTCAGGTGAATATTACAAAGAGAAAGAAAAGTTTGTTGAAAATTACGTCAGATTTAAAACGTTTCATTTAAAATCTCTTATATAAATTCATTTTCTTATAACATTGTTAAAAAATACTGGCAAGCAAACACTCTATTGACTTAGTTCATTTTATATTAGCTAATTTTCAAATGTTTAACTAATCTTATTTGATCAAACACGAAAGTATCAATTAACATTAGCATAAAAAGGGAAATGCATGAAAACCCGTTTACAGAGAGATCGCCACTGGTTTTTTTTTAATTATAATTCAATCTTCCGTAATCTTTTTAAAGCAGATCAAATTAACGGATTTTTAGAGTATGAACGGGGATTGGCGAGCGTAGCTCGTACGGGGCAGAGCCCCGTAGTATATTGTAAACATCCAAACTCCTTTAATGTATAATTTCTTTTCATCGATAAATTTAATATAACACACACTCATTCTGGTATCAAAATAAAAAATCTCACTGCATACAAATATTTGAATACGCTTGCATATTCATATAAAATTCCATCTGTGACAAAATTTCTTGTTTCTACTCCATTTCATTCGCCAATGCATTCTTCACAAAATAAATCGATCTGCTGTTCCTACGATTTCTTTTTTATTTGTTCAACTTCGCGAAAACACAAAAACTCTAAAGTGATTCATTAATATTTATAAAGCCTGTTAATTTTTATTCGTATTTCGTGTTGCTGTTCTACGAAGAAACATCTATTGCATATTGAGTTTTTTTATGCTCATTGTGTAAGTGTTACAGAAAAAAAAAAAAAGCTATATATTTTTTAAATTTCTAAAAATATATTAACTTTTAGAATTTTTCCTTGTATATGTGTATTATGGGGGTAAAATTAAAAACGTCACAGAAAAAGCGTGCAACTTGGCTAGTCTATTGGATAAAAAAATATATATTGCAAGTATATGATGACGGTATAAAAATTTAAAAAGTGTACACATTTTTTAAATTAATGGCAGGATTGTTTCATCAACATAATCTTAATTCTTCCCTTATTTTGAGCTCTTTTGAAATTTACATTTCCAGCATACACATATTTCCAATAGGTAAAAAAATTAAATTTTTAATCTTTTTTAACAGAATGTCCTAAAACGAAATTAACATTTTTAAAATTCAGCGAAAAGTAAACAATGATAAATTATTTCACCATTTAAAGTAACAATGAATTCCAGCCCGGGCTTCCCGGGTTACAGAATACAGGTAAAAACCATATACTGAGTGTCCTAAAAAGGACTGACTGATTTTAAAATTCAATAACTTGCAAGCGATGACAGATATTTAAAAAATTCTATCAGGAGCGTTATGTATGACGTCAAGAATTTTTTTACTGTGATTATCGAATTTAGTTTGAATTACAAACAATAGATGGCGCTGAGAGCAATATGCTAAATCTAGGCCCGATTTTTGGTACTTCAGGACATACTCAATACATTTTAATCTCCTTTTTTTGGCATGGGAGAAGAGAAAGGACAAAAAATCCAGCTTGAATTAAACGCCGATTGCTTGCAGCGCCATCTGTTCTTTGTAGTTCAAACTAAATGCAAGAATCACGGTATAAAAAAAACACTCCTGAAATCATACATAACACTCCTGCAAAAAAATTTAAATATTTGTCACCGTTTGCGAGTTATTGAATTTTAGGTTCTTGTTAGTTATCCCGTCGACCAAATTATATTCGCCAAATTGTAAGATTAAATGCCAATAATGGTTGATCGTAAATGTCAAATTCACTTGACAACACATGTTTATGTCATCAAGTGATTTTTATTTCGGCATTTTATTTGTATTTTTATTAATGTTATGCTAATTTATTTGTTCTTCCGTTATTTAAAATAAAAATTAGGTCAATTTGTATATTTTGGCGAGTGGTTTGGCGATTTATATAATTTGGTGAAATTGGTCGACGCGATAACTATTAAGTACCGAATTTTAAAATCAGTCAGTCCTTTTTAGGACACACGGTATATGTTTTTTTTTTTTTTTTTTTTTTTTTTTTTATTGAAAACTCTAATAGATTTTTTTACATTATATATATATATATATATATTTTAATTAACAATACCAACAATCATTTTTATGTGTTAGCAATTTTGTATTCAAATAAAATTTTTTAATTTATTTAAACCGATACTTTCGTATTGTCCTCGTGCCAAACAGTCTAGAAAATTGCCAACGATCGTGTCTTTTTTTATTCTAATAATTTCAGTGGTTTAAGCGTGGTTCACTTACATATCTTAAGTTTGTGTTTTATTTATATACTTTTTTATTTATGGATTGATAAAGTTTAAATTTTATTATGGAATATAAGGCGGAAACAAATCCTGAACTATTTTGTTTATATTAATTTAAGTGCGAACATATATATCTTTTGTAATCGTCTGTCTTAGATTTAAAAAATGATGCTTGAAAATTATTTTGGAAACAATAAAAATTGAGTAAATTGTGATACATTTTCCAAACAAATTACGATATAGTTTTCAAACAAATTGCACTTGAAAGTAATTTTGTAGTTTTTTTCTCTGTATGACGGTGTAAAAATTGAAAAAGTACGATATTTAGAAATTTTAAAAATTGCAACAAAAGTAAATAAAAGTTAAATTTGATCGTCTGCTGTTGTCATTCGCAAAATGACCCCGGCGTTACGCATAGATACGTTTGTCCTTTATAATATAGATATTGGAATATATAACAGCAATTCACGCAAAGACTCTTTAATTGAAAGCTTTGAAACGATTAAAATTTTGTTCATTGAACATCAGTTTTGATCAAGAAAAGTTATGCTTATATTACTTTTCGATATTTACTTTATACGATCTAATCTCGTTAACATGAAATCCAAGTGGCCTAAAATTTTTATTTTCGTTAAACTTCATATTGAAATACGTTATATTCTATTAGGTGGTAGTGACTCCTTTCTATTGGGGGCAGGGATTCATTTAAGTGGGGCAGGGGCAGATCACGTTGAGCAGCCAGAAAATGACCGTATTTAAACAGTACGAAAAAATTTGTAGTTTTTTAACCAATGAATGAAACGCAACAATTTTTTATTCTTTACTTTCACACATTCTTATGGTATGATAAAATATTCAAATACACATATATTTAGTAATATTAATTAGTTAAATCATAACGACTAAAGTTGCTTTTGAAAAATGTGCTGAAATATGCATTTTGCGAGCACGATTTTATAAATTCTAATACAGATATATGTTTAATTTTTCCTATTTTGTTACTTATAATACTATATTTTGCACTGAACCTAAATTTGAAAGTATATTCAAATACTTTAGCATAATTAATGACTTTTCTAATTATATTCACTAAATTTCACCAAAAGATGTATACAAAACATCCCTAGAAACTTTGAAATTTCCATTTGATTAAATTTTATCATCTTCTAAAAAATACCCAAAATTTACGAAGACAATTTTTAAAAACGCACATCATTGGCATCTGACGTCTACTTTCTAATAATGAAAACGGTATTTTAATAATTATATTAGATAATGAGTGTGAGTCATCGCTCTTCAAAGTTTTCCCATAGGCGAAATTTATCTGTGAGGTTAACATGGGATTTTGTGATCAGGGAGTTTCAGTGCAGCGGAGGGCTTTTGTAATTGTACTGATTGAATAGTATTAATATTATTCAGCAGATTCTGGCGTATGCCGATTCTGCTACTATTAAACAACAAGCAATATAAAACTTAAACCGGAATTTTGTTCGCATTTGTTCTTTAAAATTTACTCTAAAGTATTTCTGGTGTGAGTATATTAGAAATAATACAGTATTTATAAGTTACATTTAGTTACGGATTGGACAAGTGTTATAGTCGTAAAAGTAGTAAAACTTCGTCAGATATGCTGAATATCGACTGATATCTTGAAATGTCCGAAAAATGACATTATTTTTACGAATGTCGACAGACATCTCTGACTGTTGTAATAGTAAAATCATTTTTATGACATTGGCCAATGTAAACCATATATTAAAGTAAGGCATTAAGTTTTTTAAAAACGACAAACTTGTTAAATTTTATTGTTTAGAATACTATTTCTGAATTATAATGTAATGTAAAAAACTCTTTTGTATTTTACTTTTAAAAACAAACTAATTTTAAGTTATATCAGTGAATATTGGCAGATGTTGTAAATTTGACTTAGGACATTTAGTGACTTTCGAAACATTGGCCGATATTGGATAGGACATTGGCCGATATCTTTGTGTTACCTGGGACAAATTTAGTTTTTGTTATATTTTAATATCGTTATAAGCTTTACATTACTTTTTGAATTGCACATAATTCTAGAGCAATAATTGCATATTTTTTTAGAAAATTTCTATTTTGCAATATGTATTAGGGTGCTGCGAAAAAAGTCAAGTTGATATTTCCGAGTTGCTATAGTGCGGAAAAGTTGCGTTTGGTAAATACAAGAAAAACAAAAACAAAATTATTTAAATCGGACTTTATCTTCCGATCCCGCAAACCGCCTAAAAATTAAAAAAAATTGAAAATTTCCGATTTTTTCAGAATTTTTTTCTTTTTTTACGTATATATATTTTTTATCGCTATAGTGAAAAATATTTGTAGATTGTAATATTTAATAATAATAAAAATAAACAGTTGCGTTTAAAGAATAGTTTCCGATCACGCAAGCTCAATACAAATCGGCAAAAATTCAATTTTCAGTGATTTTGATGAATAAAGAAAATAATCACCTGAGATCAGTTTGCGTTCCAATATTAACATTTGCATATAAATTGTACAATGTACAACTCTTTGCTTGTTTAGATATTTTATAATGTTTGAACAAACCAGAACTCACCACGGGAAGGTAGCTGCACTTCGAGTTCAAACCGCACCCTATCCTCCATCCGACCAATGAGGGTATTTGCTATTTACATTACTTAAATATATAGTTTGTTATAATAGAGTCAAAACACTGTATTAAAAAACTAGTGTCGTGGCAGTATAAGATATACAATTTGTTATGTCATCTGTTTAAGTCTGACTTTTAGACGCAACTTTGTACTGCGATTTGGTGGTAATGTCTGGTATTATGGACATTGATGTCATTGTGGTCCTGATGCTCTCTTGATTGGGGCCCACATACCTTAAATGATGCTTCCGTTACCGATTTAACGCACCGCTGGACATCTTACGTGTAGTCGGGAAACTTTTTATCATCCCAGACTGAGATATGACCTGACTGAACGAAGAAACGTATTTCTTCATGGGTTATTCTCCGATAAAGAGTTGGAAATGTTAATGTTGCTACATTACAATCAATTAATTCTGGATTGTAGGAGTGATAAAGATTCAGATACCTTTACCCTTTGAAACATTTTGCCTGGATTTTAATACTCTTCTTAGCCCTAGCTCTCTTATGTGCCTCCTCTTGTAAAAGACCATTGCCATCAGTAGGTTTTCCGGGTGAGCAAAGAACGAGTTTCGTTCAGTTTCAGGGACTACACTTTCTTCAGGTTGTCACGAAAGTATCGAGGTGTTTCAATTGCTCTGTACAGATGAATAGGCCCGTTTGTAATGTACTTACAGCATTTTATTTCAAAACAAACTGGAAAGTAAGATTTTAAAATAAATGTCAATATGGCTTTAAGGCATCCGATGGGTTTTCCACGCTCGCGTAAAGTCGAAGGGCTCTATTTGCACAAGTGAGCAATCTGGCATGTGAAATTGGGCCGGAGTCACACTTTAATAAGTCATTTGGAAAGTTGCCACTTTTAATTGCTTGAGTTATGCCAAGAAGATATCTTTGGTCCTTACTCAACAGTTGCCTGTCCACTTCTGGAATTTCACAACCAGTCAATTGAAAATTTATCACCAAGAGCTTTACACAACAATGATATTGTGTCCAAATGGTGTACTAAATGATCTTGGGCCAGCTGTTTCAACATTCAAATGTTGAAAAAGATGGCGGAAAGGTAATTCAACAAAATGGAATAAACAAACAACCCACTGCAGTGGTCGTCAGAGATGAACTTCAAGCTTTCTGATAGCCACCTTTCTATCCAGTATTGGTATTTGTACCATCACAGCCTACCAAATCTAAGTATTCTAGTGAAACCCTTTGTTCAGTAAGACATGATACTATGAAAGCTACAATGTCCTTAGCAGGCCCGGAGTTTGGAGGCACATGGCCTAAATAAACTGATCCACGTTCTTTTATGACAGGAAAGTGTTCCTCTTTAATAGTTCGACGAACCTGTTTAGATGCAATCCTTTCTTTAACTTGGGTATCGTCCTTTCATCCATCAAAATAGTATATGCCAAGCAGTTCATCTGAATCCAGTTGACTTTTCTGTAAATTTTATGGAGTTAGGTGAGACTAGGTGGGAGCGCGCACGCCGACTTCAGCGCTGTTTTCCAACGTGGCTAACGGCAGTTGGGTGCACTACTAAACTTTTCAGACCTGAAACGAACTCTTCGTGGTAAGTTCTAGGTTGTTTAAAAATAACTTAATATGCTCAATAGTATCAATTAACATTTAAATCTTAACCTGAGACTGCAAACTGACCTCAGTTGATTATATTCTTAATGCATGAAAATCACTCAAAATTGAATTTTTGCCGATTTTTATTGAGCTTGCGCGATCGGAAGATATTCTCTAAACACAATTATTATTATTATTATTATTAAACAGTACAAACTGCAAATATTTTTCTCTATAGCGATAAAAAATATATAAACGTAAAAAAAAAAAAAAAAAAAAAAAATCTGAAAAAATCGGAAATTTTCAATTTTTTGGAATTTTTAGGCGGTTTGCGGGATCGGAAGATAAAGTCCGATTTGAAGAATTTTTTTGTTTGTTTGTTTTTCTTGTATTTACCAATCGCAACTTTTCCGCACTATAGCGACTCGGAAATATCAACTTGACTTTTTTCGCACCACCCTAATATGTATAGATTTTAATATAAAATGTTTCTAAATAAATTTTTCGTAGCAATCTCCATGAGTTTCTATGTAGAATGTCCTAAATATTTTTCTATAGCAATTGTTACGGATTTCTATAAAAAAATTTTAAAAAGATTTTTTTTATATATATACAGTAAACCCTCGATTTAACGGACTAATTGGGACTAAGATGTGTCCGTTAAATCGAAAGTCCGTTAAATTGGAAAGTACTATTCATAATATTATTTTCTTATAATTATAGTACATATATATATTATTACGTACTTGTAATTACATATATTATTACAGTGCAAATTACATATATATGCTGTATATAATATATATATACAATATATACAGTGTATATAAATGTATTGTATATATACAATATATGTATATACATAAATATATATTGTATATACATATATACTACTGTATATATATACAGTAAACCCTTGATTTAACGGACTAATTGGGACTAAGATGTGTCCGTTAAATCGAAAGTCTGTTAAATCGCAAAGTACTATTCATAATATTATTTTCTTATAATTATAGTACATATATATATTATTACGTACTTGTAATTACATATATTATTACAGTGCAAATTACATATATATATATAATATATATATACAATATATACAGTGTATATAAATGTATTGTATATATACAATATATGTATATACATATAGTATACTACTGTATATATATATATATATATATATATATATATATATAAACACAATACATTACTTTTAATAATACAATATTGGTAATGAAATACAAACGAATTAACACATATGCAACTTTTATGGGAATGAAACACTTTTTACGCAGAAATAATAATTAATAAACAAGCAATAATCAAATGGAAAAAAAATTACAATGCCCCCAAAACAACAGGCATCATTTTATGTTATTTACATCACATTAGGAATGAGAATCAAAGCGCACGCTTTCGGCGTTTCGTGTTCTTTCCCTTTTTTTTAAGGTTTCGTTCATTTGATCACGAGACATTGTGTCGCCACAGATATAATAAATATTTTTTTATTTTACCAAGAAATCGCTTTTTAAAAATAGTAAAAAGAAATGCTTTGTCGTTGTTCATTGCTTGATTCTTTACATATAAAAGCTTAAAAGAGGGTTGCGTGTTGATTCTCAAGTAGGGGAGGGGGAAGGGGGCAGTAATACTTTTTTTTTTTTTTTTCGAAGCGTGTTTCATCGTTTCAGAAGCTGTTTTATCATGGAGGCTTCCAGTAAATAATAGTGATAAATAAATATTTGACATTTGTCAAATATAAAAATTTGAAATACAGGCGTTGAATTTCAGGTTAGGGAGAGGGGAATCATTTTAAATTAACGATTTTGATTTGTTACTTTAAGGATAAAGTGTTTTAAAAGGGATATTAAACGAAACCCTCTGTGCGATCTGCGATCACACTTACCCACTTGTTTTACTTTAATTTTTACTTTTTTTTTTTTTTTTTTTTTTTTTTTTTTTTTTTTTTTTTTTAGTCTGTTGAATCCGAAGTCCGTTGAACCGAGGTCCGTTAAATCGAGGGTTTACTGTACATATTTTAATTTTTCTAAAAATTCCCTAGATCTGAAAACACGGAGTAAGACTATAGAGGTTATATTGAATTGTATTGAAGCTCTTGCTCTTTGAGTAAGAGGAAGCACTCGAGAAGAAGGCTGCGGTCAAGAGCACTGTAACCAAAGAACTTCATACTTGTCTTGTCTTCTATACAGTACAATATTAAATATTATAACCACAACCAAAATGTAAGACACACTTGATCGTGGTGACTAGATTGTATTGTTCAAGGACACTTCGCAAATGAACAAAATTTGAATTTTACTAAAAACAATATATTTTAATATTTCTGGTGTGAGATTCTGTATTAACCCTAGAACTACCGGAAATTTTACTCAAGTTTTATAAAAACATTCTACACCAGAATTTTTACTTAAAACTATTTAATTTGTTTATTTAACTTATTATTGTCTGATTTATACATTTAGTTTGTTTTGAAGAAATTTCTGGTTTGAATAAATATTTTGAATGTACATGTCGGGTCCAATGGACCCGTCTGGTAGACGGAAGGTTAAACGGATGCATATTTTAACAGTTTTAATATTTCTACTTTACTTAGATAAACTGTTTATAAGGAGTTTAAAATATCCTGATTCTGGTCACAAACTGACATTCAGCATATTAGATGAAGATTGATAATCTTTACTGAACTGTACTAATATCATTTTTACAACATTAGCTAATGTAAATAAATAAGGCATTAAAAAAAATAAAATTTTCTAAAAATAGCCAAATTGTTAAATTTTATTGTTTAGAATACTATTTACGTATTATAATGTTATAAGTAATGCAAAAAATTCATTGCGATGCTTTCTTTTAAAAATTAATTTTAAGTTACATTTGTGAATATCGGCAGATATTGTAATTTGACGTCTGACATTCAGTGACGTTCGAGATATAGGGCAATATTGATTGGGACATTGGCCGATATCTGTGTGCTACCTGGTTAGTTTGTTGCTCAAGAATCTCCTAGAATTGAGCAACATATATCGGAAGACAGTCATACAGGGTTCGCAGCTAGGACTCTACCACCAGTATTATTACAGGGTTCGTACGGATCCTTGAATTGCCAGACTAACAAAATTCTTCGTTACCAGTATTTTCTAATGGAAAATATCTCCTTAAATAAGGCGAAATGTCGTTCGTTTAAACTAGGTTTATTTTACTGTAACAAAATTTTGATATTTAGCCTTGAAAACAACGACACCCGTACCAACCTGTATTATAAAGATAATTTTCTTCACAATTCATTAGCTAGAAGATAGTTTTATACGATTACTGGTGGTAGAGTCCTTACAAATTGGGGCGTGGCTTAATAGAGTGCAAACCCTGTCACATGAAAGAACCGGCACCGGATGTTGAGATGTGGTAAACTGAGCATGCTCTGTTTTTCACACGCCCAGCAACTTTAATTTATCAGTCGCTCTGGAAGGGAAAAACGTTACGGTCTCTAGGCATTTTCATATCACCATCCCAAATGGATCTTTCGTCTTAACGCGTTGTATAGAGTGAACTATTGGCATTACATATAACATTATTTTGCAGAAATAGTATTTTAAAATCAAATAATTTAGAAAAGCTTCCCGTTTTAAGAAAATTTAATTTTTAATGCCTCATTTTAAAAATCTGCTTCACATTGGCCAATGTCGTAAAAATGATATTATTTTTATAACATTCAGGGATATTTATCGGTATACAAGCATATCAGGTGAATATTGTAATCTTTACCGAACTGAACAGACCGTTTTGAAAGACCGCCCATTTGTGCAGTTTGAATTAATGAGCATGTAATGTAGGTGGGCGAAACAAAAAAATTATCTCCTTTTCATGTCCAAAATTATAATAATTTTTTTTTCTGGGTAAAAAGGGAAAGAACTCTTTTTTTGTTGTTGTTTGCTTCCATTAAAATAACCAGTAAAAACTTCACTAGGAAAAAAATGCTTAAAAAAATATTTTTTTTTGATTTAAAGTATCCATTTTAATTCATCTTGAACTAACAAAACAGTCTGTCCAGATAACTGTAGACATGGTTTAAGGTTTTAAGTAACAATATTTAAAATCACATTTTTAACTTGTTTTGTGTAATCATAAAATCTAGTATTTTAACTAGTTAGGCCCAAAACACTAAAATATTTATTTTTCATAATTTTGTACACTGAAATGGTAACTTCTGTTACTGTAACTTTTCTTATCAAAGAAATGACTTCCGCTGTCCCCAACAGAGGGTACTAGTGAGCTTGCTTGTAGGTAAAAATATTAGAAAAGATATGCTACAGCCATTTTGAATTTGTTCTGCACTCATGTGGTCAGTAAGCTGAAATATCTGAATTCCAGGTTAGTGTGTTTTCTGTTTGTAACCTCTGTTACATGAGTTTTAAATTTAAATATTATCATTTTCATTAAAGTTTTATTTTTATTATATGAAATTAAGATAATTTTATTTAAATAAATGCAAGACTTACATATTTTTATAAAACTACAGAAAATGCAATTTTTTCCTCTATTAAATGTAACATCTCTTACCTGTAACTTCTGTTACTACATATTTATAACAAAGGTAGATAAATTAACAAAAATCTAGTTTAAAATTCATATGCATAATAAAAAGACATCAAAGTCCTTCAGTGGTGTCAATGTTTTTAGATTAATGTAAATACACTTCTACTGTCTAATTTGTGTTGCTCAATATAATTTCTGTTACAGAAATCTAACCTCTGTTACTATATATAGTTTCTGTTACTCGCACTTTTTTTATATAAATTAATCCCTATTATTGTTTTCTTTTGATTATAAAATTACATATTGAAGTCTAGTACACTAACGATGATATAATGCACTAGAAATAACATTTTGATAGGAATATAAATGTTGTAAATTGAGTAGATGTTGTCCAATAACAGAGGTTACAATATTTTACCTTTAAGGCATTTTCAGGTGACTGCATTTTTATCCTAACCATGAATTTTCTATACTGGAACTGATTTTATTTAGGTTGTATACATATCAACAAAGAAAAAATTATATTTGGTAAAAAATGCATACTTAAAAATATATATACAACTATATGTATTGGGAAAAGTACATAATTTTTTTAATCCAGGTGTCTGCTGCGAAATTTGCTCAGAAAGAAAATACCTATATAAAAATTTTCTGATGAATCTATATAGTTATTTGTATATATATATTTTTTCTTTTTACGTTGAAGGCCATGAGATGTCATTAACCAATAAAGGTTTCATCATTCTGTACATTTGTCGATGTAGAGAAAACCTAGAATCTTTGAGGTAGTTTTTTGTCGTCAGCATGTTCACCTATTACCCAGGTCCAACCCAATATAATATTGACCAATATTTCGAATGTCGTTAGTCAAATTTACAACTTTTGTAGATACTGATATTAGCTTAAAGTTAGTTTTTAAAAGAAAGCATTCAAAAGAGTTTTTTTATTATTACTTATAACATTGTTAATTGCAAATATCTCATAATGTCTCAATATATAGTCAATAATGTTCTACAGAATAAAATTTAATATATTTGACGTTTAAAAAATAACTCGATTTTTTAATGCCTTATTTTTTTATATTTTTTACATTGGTCAATGTTATAAAAATGATTTTAGTATTCCAACAGTCAGAGATATCTATCGACATTCGTAAAAACGATATAATTTTTCAGACATTTCAAGATGCCTGTCGACATTTACCATATCTGGCGAAGTTTGTAATCTTGACCAAAGTGAATGGAAAATTCTGAAGGACCGCCCATTTCTATTGTGTTCGTTGAAGAGTATTTGATGGAGACGCCTGCCATGAAATTTGTATTATATAAAAATTTTCTTTAGGAATCTATAGTTATTTATATATATGTATATAATTGGGGAAAAAATGAATTACATAAAAATCTATTGAGATTGATTGGTATAGACAATTATTCAGAAATTTATAGAGATTGCAATAGAAAACTTTATATGATAATGTTTATATGATATAAATGATATTCAGCAATGACAGAAAAAGATATCACTTAATGTCACAAGCTGATATTCAGAGATGTTGGGATATGTTGGCCAACATTGCCAAATATCAAAAAATAATATTCGTGGAATATCTTTTTAGGGGGTCATTTAACGCTGGCTAATAGTACATTTTGATATCAGCCAATATCTTATTTTGATATTGGCCGATATATTTGTGCTACCTGGGTAGAGATGGGAAATAGAGTTGCTTTTGGTTAAAAGGTTCCATCTTTCCACACTCACAAGTAACAGGTTCCAACAACCTGCTATTTTTGTAACGCATAACTAATCGCTATGTATGCTGCCAACGGATGTTTTAATTAGAATACCCTTAAACAAAATGTTTGAAATAATTATGGGATATAAGTATGGGATATTCTTGAGTTGAATCCACACCATTAAAATCAGTTTTTGGTTAAAAACTACTTTTTACAAGACGAAAACTTACCTAGTTACGATGCTTTTAATTTCATGCATTTTCAGCTTTTCTGGCGCTAAAAACATGCTTTTCTATTTATGGTGACTAAAACGTTGAAAATTCATAAAATTCTAAGTATCATAACTGAGTAAGTTTTAACTATAAAAGAATAAGATTTTACTGTTTTACTTGTTAGAACATGGGGAAACTTTATTTGATTAAAACTAACAGGACCCAGACATTGTAAAAAAATTTTAAGTACTTAACTATTTAAAAAGCCCCTATTTTAACGTAAATTGATATTTAAATGATCCATAACAAAATCTGAAAGTTTTTGCAATTGGACCGCTAAAACTAGCGGTTTAAAAATTAGCTTTTGGTAAACGATAAGAAAAGACATTGTGTATAAAACTAAACACAGTTTTAGCAACATGATTTGTAAAAAAAGGAAATTTGTTTCCCGACGTTCATTGCGGACAATGTCAACGCATATCCGTAGCGAACCCCACAAGAACATGAATATATTATTTGTACATTTTTAATTAAATGCAATTTATCATTGTGATTTATTAATGCAATACTAAAAATACCTTTTTTCATTTTTGGTGACTAAAACCTTGAGAATTCATTAGATTGCAAGTAATATAACTCAGTAAGTTTTATTCATAGAAGAAGAAATTTTTACGATTTTACATGTTAAAACATGGAGAAACTTACAAGTCCCAGACATTGTAAAAAAAAAAAAAAAAAAAAAAAAAAAAAAAAAAAAAAAAAAATCTAATTATTTAAAAAGCAGCTGTTTTAACGTAAATCAATTTTCGTATAATGCAGAACAAAATTTGACACATTTTTGCAGTTGGAACTATAACTCTAAAACTAACGGTTTAGAAATTAGCTTCTGGTAAACGATAAGAAAAGACACTCTATATATATATATATATATAAAAAAAACACTGCTTTAGCAATACGATTTGTAAAAAATGAAATTTGATCCCCGACTTCATTGCAGCCATATCTATCTACGCATACCCAAAGCGAATCCACAAGAACATGAAAATATTATTTATACACTTTTAATCAAAAGCAGTTTATCCAAATAAATTTTCATTTCGTTTTTCAAATTAGTTACAATTGTATTACAATTACGTGCTCGCACAAATAATGCAATGCTACTGTCATTCTTTTATTTTACAGGAAAATAAAATCCCAGAAATTAAAATGTTTTCCAGTTCTTATTTTCTAAAAACACAGTATTGAGAAAGTAAAAAATAAATAAATAATAAAAACACATGTCCCCCCCCCCCCAAAAAAAAAAAAAAAAAAAAAAAAATCCAGCGTCAAAATAAAAAGAAGAAACCTCTCAAAGTCCATGATCAACATCCCTTCTAAACATTCAAATTCAAAGAAATCGACACCCGGCCAAAAATGGCTACTGTACTAATTCTGCCAAAAATGCAACTAAATCGAAATTATTCCCATCCTATGATACCCTTTATTAAAAAACATGTTTTCCACTTCATTCCAAAAAATTCCATCGACTGAAATGTTTGCATGCAACGCTATCAATCTGCACAACAAATTACATGATTTAAGTTAATATTACTCCTCTCGGTGCAGTGTTAAAAATATTTTGTCTTCATACTTAATGATCGCAGATGCAGTATTAAAATGAACAATAATGAATATTTGCAATAAAAATAGCTGTCAAGCTCTACATAGTTCTCCGAACTGCTTAAGGCTGTTCTTAACTGCTCAGCTCAACAAGCGCAAAACGTTTTGACACATTTACACATTCATTTTTTAACGGAAAGATGTAAAATTGGAAAGTCTGGCCATGGAAGCGATTTGGAATCGAAATGTGTTTCTCATTTTTGGATCCATCAATTACCTGTCGAGTTAGAAGAGAGTTGGATCACGTGACACGTCATTTTTCTCCCCTTATTGACTGGATTTTCTTCTTTCGTTCGGAAGTTCGGTTCAAAATGCCAGTTTTGACAGTATTTTCTGAAAGATCTAGTGCGTTTACAAGAAAACGGAAAAAACAGTTCGAAGACCTCGTTTCTGAATAACAACACTTTCCAGTTTCATGCGTTTCCGAACAAAAATGAATTAAAACTTTATGTCAGAAATTGGACCCTTTGGATTTGAGAACAGCCTTAAGAGTCGTAGAAGCAGGCTGTCCAAACTTTCAGTAAGCGCGGGCACACCTTACCTATTCGCAAACATTGAAGGGCACCATTATTTATATATTTGGAAACACAGAATAAGATTACCACACTACAGTAGGGAACAGGGTTACCAGTTTGGCCTTCTTTATTACTTACAAGGAAGGTCTCCATACGGGCATACTCAGAAAAATCTGAAAAAATTACAGAATGTTCTTCTCATATGGATATATATGTTTATAAAAAAATTTTTGGCGGAACCCCGATACAGCGTCCGTAAAAAAATAATAAAAATTTCGTTTATTTGGCGATTTATCATTGGTTGGCGATGAAATGAAATTTCGAAAAATACTGTTTTATGCCGAATACTCTTTAAGATAAAAATGTTTCATGTTGAACTTGTTTAAATGAATTTAATGTATGACTCTAGTTTTGTCAGTTTTAGATTGATTTAACTATAGTTTTGTCATATATATATTTATAATGAAAGTTAAATATCAAATTTTATGAATTAAAACAAAATTAAAATAAATTAAAATTGTTTCAATGTCTCAAAATTAAGTCCAATTGAGCACTGTCGGTTCAATTCTGTTGCTATAGAAACGACGAATTCTTTGAAATGAATAACTGGTAAATGAATCTTGCCTTTATTTTGGAATACGCTTAAATATATGAAAGTATTTTTTATACATGAAATTGTTTTAAAAGTAATAAAATTAAATAACAAGCAACATAAATATGTAATACGAAAAAATGTATTTATAAAACTCTCTCATTGTTTAAGTTTAAATTAAACACTATTTACACGCATTCTAAAAACTAATTAAAAATCAATTTTCAGGTGCACTAAAATCGTTTGCTTTTGGCGAGGAAAAGTATTGCTCGCCAAATAGCGTGACGCTTTCGCCTTTTCGCGCCAAATACTCGAAAGTATTTTATTTTTTTACAGACTTTCTACTATAATTCCGCCGCTAAATTTGACTGATCCTTTATTACATACATAAGTAGTTTAATTAGTATTTCTTTCAAAATATTCTGAGTATGTCCAGTAAGGAGACCATCCTTGTTAGATACTCCAGAAATTAATGTATTTTCGAGATTTAAAGAAGAATTTACAAAATCAAAAAAGTTTCCTTTGCCGCCACTAATCTTCGGAAACATTTCCGAGCAGTTTTTGTAGCGTATTAATCAATTTCAATCAAGTATGCCCAGTATGGAGACCTTCCTTGTTAGAAATTTCGAATTCATACCGGTGATTCCGAAAGAACTTTTTTTAAAGTGATCCTAAAATGTCTGTCATAAAATAAAATAAAAATACTACTTGGAATTTTCGGTATGAATCCGGATGTTATGAATAAAAAAAGAGTCCATATGACAACCCTGAAAGGAATAACAATATACAGACATCTTAAAGCACAGACACCTCGTAATGTGAACGATAAGGTTCCTAACTATGCAGGGCACAATGCAAAAAATAAAAAAATGAAAAAAAAAACAGAATTTATATTGAATTTAGAATTATATTTTGCTCAGAGAGACATATCAATATATCTATCAATATATATCTATCAATATATTAATCTATCAATATATTTTGTAGAGATAGAAACCAAAAATTGAACCCCGCTTCCAATAAAAAGCATTAATGATTTTAAAGAAGCAAATTTTAAAATAGATTTTTATATTAAAAAAAAAACTTCCTAGGTAACAGGAATCATTCGAAAGGGGGGCCGTGAAAACCTCCAAAGAGCACCATGGAGCCCGCGGGCGCCGCGTTGGACAGCCCTCTCGTAGAGCATGTAGCGTTCTGTTCTAGCGAATGGCCAGATGCTTTCTAGCGATTTGAACCCTGATTGGTTGATTGCGAGATTGCTTCATAGCTACTAAGCTTTACGCATTTTTCTGCAGCCCAAGGCTAACGAGAAAGGCAGGCTACCGCGGTGGGTCCGATTCTTCTTTTTTTACAGACCGCTGGAGTCACGTGATGCTCTTTTCGCACACTTTCATTGGTGCTTTCGAGCATTACGTGACTCCAGCGGTCTGTAAAAAGAGAAGAATCGGACCTACCCTAAAGATATGAAAAAAAGATTTTTGGCATGGATGCAGATAGATTTTTCGGTGGTAGCGGGACGAGATTAACCAATCAGAAACGTGCATTTTTGCGAACTTTTCGCGGTTTGAAGCGTGTTTTCCTTTGTTTCTTCTCGCTTTGGCGCGTTATAAGCATTTTAAATTGGACTTTTAGATTGAAAGTACATTTTTAAGCTCTTTTATTATTAATATAGAAACAAATTTAGCAAATTTTATTTTTATTATAATTTTAATATGTATTTCTAAAAAACTAGTGTTTCAGCTTTTTATTTAACACTTTGCTGCTAATGCGTTCCAAATTTAACAGGGACTTTCCGTTAATCTGTTATTAAATAATAAACTATAAAACTGATTTGCTAATTTTGTATGGACGCACTCCTGTAACAAAGGATTGTCTTTTAGTACTATCTATTCTGTTCAGTTCAGTAAAGATTATCAATCTTCATCTAATATGCTGAATGTCATTACATATCCCTGAATGTTGTAAAAGTGATATCTTTCTTATAACATTGGACAATGTTAACCAGAATTTAAAAATAAGGGATTAAAAATTAAATTTCTTTAAAACAGCAAACTTATTAAATTATTTTATTTTAGAATACTAAGGGGCTCTGCCCCCTACGAGCTATGCTCGCTAACCTCCGTTCAGACACCGCAAACTCTAAAAGCACGCTAATTTTATCGGCTTTAAAAATTTTTTCGGAAGAGAGAATTATAATTAAAACAAAACAGTGGCGATCTCCCTGTTAACGTGCTATTTTCGTCTTTAATTAAATCAGATCAGTGAAAATTTTGAAAATAGGCTAATATAAAATTAATTAATTAAACAAAGTATTTGTCACGCCGTATTTTTTAAAAACGCTATAAAAAAGTACTTTTAAATAAGACATTCTAAATGTATCGTTTTAAATCTGACGTAATTTTCACCAAAGTTTTCTTTCTCTTTTTAATATTCAAGTGAAAGAATTTTTGTTGTTAGAAAGTAAATATTATTTGGGCTGTCATAGAATTCACAACAATAGTTTAAAAGATTATCTCAAAATGTGAAATAAATGTCTAGCACAAATATATTTTTTAATTTAAACTGTTTGGCAATATTATTGTTTGGCCATTTAAAATATGGCGTAATTTCCTCCATTTACGACTTTTAACGCATATTAATGATTATATTATTTTACAATTTTCTTTCTCTTTTAAAGTTCACGTGTAACATAATTTTTATGACTTAATTTTCAACATTTTCCTGCTTTTAATACGTAATCATTTAATTCTAATTTGAAAGTATTTGTGTATAACAGTTACGTGTAAATAAATTTTTAATTTGAAGAAAATATTATTCTTTGTGCAGTTTATAAAATTAGCAACAATTTAAAATAAAAGATGCAAAAAAAATCCCTCTCGAAAGGCTGAAAATTTGAATTTAAAATGGAAATAAATCCTCAAAAAGTGAGTCAAATTACAAAAATAAATGAAGTCTGCACACCAGGAACTTCTAATGTATTATCCTTACAAAAAATTATTACATTCCTATGTATAGTTTTTCTCCTATAAAACTTTTTTAATGGAACGATTTTGACCAACTTTAACATAATATCCTTTAAAAAAATTCTTCGAATGGAAAACTGTCTGCATCAGCTTGTTTATCGAACATTTCTCTATAATACCAGTATAATGTATAGAGTACCACTATAATGTATAGATTTTCATATTTTTGTTTTTAGTATTTTTCTTAATATTAACGAAGAACGACATCCGGTTACAAAAAATTCAAAAATAACGGCGGTGACAGCGTTAGTTACTTTTTTTTTTAGAACAGAGAGACTATTTCTGCAAACTAATATTATAAGTAATATGGACAGCTCTTTAAATGCTTTCTTTTTAAAACTAATTTTACGATATCATATCAGTGGCAGATATAAATTTCAGGTACTACATTCAACGACATTCAAAATATTGACCAATATTGGTAAGACATTGAACGATACCTCTGTATTGTATTCCCAGCATTTATCTTATTTTTTTCGTTCATATTCGTTCATTTCCAAAATATTCGAAGAGATACTTCGGAGATCTGATGTATTAACTCACGGTGACCAGAAGCAGATTTGCAGAAGATTTTAAACTCCTTATAAACAGTGTGTCTAAGTAAAAAATGGGTATAACAAAACCCTTGAAATGTGCATCCGTTTAATACAGAATTTCACACCAGAAATATTAAGATTGTTTTTCTTACTATTAGAAGTTTTTTTGTGCAATACCTCCACTCAGAGAGTTTAGCTTGACCACATGTGGGTTACTTTTTATCTTTTGATTGCGATTGCTTCATATTCATCTTGGACTGTATAGACACATACGAAGTTCTCTGGTTCCATCCAGTGCTCTTCACAGTAGCGTCTCATTCCTAGATGGTTCTCTATGGAAGGATGAAAAGTGGGAAAGACCACTTTTTCGTTGGAATGATGTGCAGAAGTGGAGACATCTGGTCACAGAATTGTTGCACCAGCTTTAATTTTAGAGAATTTCAATTAATAGAATTTTCAATTAAAAAGTTTAGAAATCATTATATAAGAACTTATTAAAATATTTTTACAATTAAAAAAAATTATTTGTGAATCATTATTATAAATGCTCAATGATTTTTAAAAAAGGATTTTTTTTAGCTTAATTAAATTTTAAAACTAGAAACTTTGAATTTTTGTTATTCAAACTTTTTTTCACAATTTAAATAAATATTAAAAAGTAAAGATTTCCCTTTTTTTTTTTTCAAATCTTCCTCTGCTTTGATTCGATTCCGCGATCTACCAATTAGGAGAGAAAAGACATACCACAGAGATACTGGTATCCAGACCGAAATAGCTTATAACAAAATTTGAAACAAATATCAATTCTGTCAACACATGGCTCCTCTTCTGCACCAACTATATAAGAAGTGGACTTCCCACTTTTCATCCTTCCATAGGGAACCATCTAGGAATGAGACACTAATCTCTTCACCGCAGCGGCAGCCTCCTTCTCGAGCACTTCTCACTCAAAGAGCAAGAACTTCAATACAATTCTTATAACTTCTTTAGTCTTACCTTACCCCGTGTTTTCAGATCTAGGATTAGAAAAATTAAAGTATATATTCTATTTTTTTTTCCGTTGAAAGCCATGAGATGTCATTAGCCAATCAAAGGTTTCACCACTCTGTGCATTTGTCGATGTAAAGAAAATCTAGAATCTTTGAGGTAGTTTTTTGTCGTCAGCATGCTCATCTATTACCCAGGTAACACAAATATAACGACCAATGTTCAACCCAAAACAATATTGACCAATATTTCGAAATTCGATGAATGTCGTTAGTCAAATTTACAACATTTCGAGATACTAATATTAACTTAAAGTTAGTTTTTAGCCTGGGAGCAGTCGCGTGGGGTTTGTCATACCCCAGTTCCGTACGGTTTTTACAATTGTCACCACTATTTTTAAAAAAGTAATCTTGAATTTAGTTTATTGCAGAATTTGTAACAGTTGTCTCCCGTGAAATAAAGTCACGATTATTATTTGTATTTATTGGTGACAAAGTAAAACCATTGATACCTTGGGTATGCGCGATTCCTCTCGGGTTAGAAGAAAATATTCAAAAGAGTTTTTTGGATAACTTATAACATTATAATTGCAAACATGTCATAATGCCTCAATATATAGTCAGTAATATTATAAACAATAAAATTTAATACATTTGCTGTTTAAAAAATAACTTGATATTTTAATGCATTATTAGGTAGCTTTCTTTACAAAAAGCTACCTATTGCAGCCGTTCGGAGGAAAGCCATTTCAAAAAATTTTGGTATATTTTCATCGACCATGACCCCCAGACCCCGAAATCACCCTCCGTTCAAAATTGATATATATATATATATATATCAATATATATATATATATATATATATATATATATATATATATATCTGACCTATGTCACACTGTAACTCTCGTATTTATGAACCGATTTGGATGTAATTCGGTGTGTACATAGTACATACCAATGTCTCGACCGAGTTCGTTGGCCAGCTTCATCCGCCATTTTGTTTCAAAATGGCGGCCATTTAAAAATTTAAAAAAAAATTAAAATTTGAAATGTGGTACGAAAAAATTGAAAATGGAAAAACATTTTTTTCTTATGTATTTGACCTTTATACAAAGACTCCGTAGCAGTTTTTGTTTCGTCTATATCTTAAAAAATGGCTGAGTTATAGCATTTTGAATTTCTAGCGAAGCTGACATTTTGAAACGACCTGAATTTTGTCACGCGATAAAAGGCGTATTTATGAACCGATTTGGATGTAACTTCGTTTATACATAGTACAGACTAATGTCTCGACCGAGTTCGTTGGCCAGCTTCATCCGCCATTTTGTTTAAAAATGGCGGCCATTTAAAATTTAAAGAAAAATTTAAATTTGAAATGTGGTACCAAAAAATTGAAAATTGAAAAAATGTTTTTTTCTTATGTGTTTGACCTTGATAAAAAGATTCGGGAGCAGTTTTTGTTTCGTCTATATCTTAAAAAATGGCTGAGTTATAGCATTTTGAATTTATAGTGTGGCTGACATTTTGAAACGCCCTGATTTTTGCCACGTGATAACAGACATATTTATGAACCGATTTGGATGTACCTTGGTGTGTACATAGTACATACAAATAACTGAACAGAGTTCGTTGGCCAGCTTCATCCGGCATCTTGTTTCAAAATGGCGGCCATTTAAAATTTTTTTTTAAAAATTAAATTTAAAATGAGATGCCAAAAAATTTGAAAATGAAAAAGAGTTTTTCTCGTATGTGTTTGACCTTAATACAAAGATTCCGGAACAGGTTTTGTTTCGTCTATATCTAAAAAAATGGCTGATTTATAACATTTTGAATTTCTATTGTGGCTGACATTTTAAAACGACCTGATTTTTGTCACGCGATAACAGGCGTATTTATGAACCGATTTGAATGTAACTTGGTCTGTACATAGTACATACCAATGTCTCGACCGAGTTCGTTGGCCAGCTTCATTCGCCATCTTGTTTCAAAAGGGTTGCCATTAACGAAAAAGTAATTTAAAATTTAAAATGAGGTATTAAAAAATTGGAAAATGAAAAAGATTTTTTTTATGTGTTTGGCCTTGACACAAAGATTCTGGAGCAGTTTTTGTTTCTGAAAATTTGTTCTTTTGTTTATATCTTAAAAAGTGGTTGAATTATAGCACTTTGAATTTCTATCATGGCTAACACTTTGAAACGATCTTGTATTTGTCTCGCGATAGCACACGTATTCGCCTATTTCGATGGAAGAAGGCATGTGGATAGTATACATCAATATCTCGACCAAGTTCGCTGGCAAGCTTCATCAGCCATCTTGTTTCAAAATGGCGGCCATTAAATTAAAAAATATATATATTTAAAGTGAGGTGCAAAAAAATTAGAAATTGAAAAAGGTTTCTTTCTTAAGTATTTGACCTTGATATAAGGATTCAGGAGCATTTTTTGTTTGTCTTTATCTTAAAAAATGGCTCAGATATAGCAGTTTCAGTTTCTAACGTGGGTGACATTTTGAAAAATCTGATTTTTTGCCTGCGACAGCACTCGTATATATCAACCGATTCCGATGTGAGTGAGCATGTGCACAGAAATTACTAAGGTCTCGACCAAGTTCACTCGTTAGCCTCACCCAACATGTTGTCTTAAAATGACAGGCACTTTAAGAAATCGCCGAATTTGGCAGCCAAATATAAGTTACTTTAAATAAAAGCAGCTTGGATAAAGCTGACTAATTTCGCGAAATTCTCATTCATAATGATTTAGTATTGATAAAAATTAGTATTGAATCTCCTACATTCGGTTTCCACTTAATTGAGCTTCGTGTGTTTGAATAATATAAGTTGGCTTTTTTAAAATAAGGAATATGAAAGCTACCTCTTCCTCCCGGCACTAGCCGGAAGGACTTTTTTAAAATTTGGTTTACATTGGCCAGTTTTGTAAAAGTGATATTACTATTACAACATTCAGGGATATCTATCAACATTCGTAAAAACAAAATCAATTTTGAGACATTTCAAGACATCTATCGACATTCAGCATATCTGACGAAGTTTGTAATCTTGACAGAAGTAAACAGAAAGTTCTAAAGAATCGTCCATTTGTATAGTTTTCGTCAAAGAGCATTTGATGGAGATGCCTGCTGTGAAATCTGCAAAGAAAGAAAATGCCTATGCAAAAATTTTCTGTTGGAATGTATGGTAGTGGTTGCGGGTTGATTAACTGGTTCCCCGTGTAGAATTTTACTTCTGTATCGGGTACACTTTTAACTTTTTCAAAAACTATATCATCGTTATTTGCATAATTTTTCACTGAAGGAAATTTAGAAAAAACTATCAAATTATAATTCTTTAGTACCTATATAACGAATGTTAATTTCATGAAATTCGGTGCAACGATTTTTAAGGAAAGAGGCTTTTTGCTAAATTAAAAAACTACAGGGCTGGCGATTATTTTTGTTTTTAATTCCATATGACACCTCTTTTTCATAACAAAAACATTTTACATACACATTCGCAATTTTTGCAAGAGTACAGTTTATGTTTAAAAAGCAGCGGTGTAATAAAATATCAAAATAGTCACCAGTAGCAGTCATGAAATTATATATTTTTTCGTAGCTAATATTAATACATTTTACGTCTGTATTCATAACGTACCGGAGTTTGTCCTCCGCTCACTTTATATGTATAGCTAGATTTTTTGCACTGATGTTTATATTTTGTATGAATACATATTATAATGAGGAGGCGGAGTTCAAATATTTAAAAAAATGAAGGCGGAGTAAAAGTGCAGCAAAGATTTCCGGAGTGAATATCTGCATATCAATATTTATATGTTGGTATTTGGGGAAATTTATTGTTCACTAAAGAGCAGCATCTGATAAAAACGCAAGACAAATTTTACTCATACTTATCCGACAAAAAAATTTATTATTCCCTTGAGTGCTATAAATCTCCTCTAAAATTATTTGCGCTAGATGTCTAAATATAATAAAGAATAGAACACGAATTTCCTCCTTGTTCCGCCCATTATAAAGAACATGAACATGGTAGAGCGAACGAAAAACAGCAACAATCTCTATAACCCGTCTGTACCCAGATAGCAATTTTAGCTTGCAGAAAATTTTCAGCAATTTTACTTTGCAGACTTGCAATGTTGCAGCAAGCTCAGCATGACAAGTCTGAAAGTTCATAACAAGACTGCAACAAGATTATGCAAACTCCGAAGTCACCATACTTTGAACTTGCAGCTAAGTTGTCGTGCAAGTTGCAATCTTGTTGCATCAATCTTACTGCAAACTCATAGCAAACTAGTAATATTGCGATGTCAGACTATTTGCAAACGCATTGTAAATTTGCAATATTGTCATGTCAGAACATCTGCAAATGAATTGCAAACTCGGAATCTTGTCATGACAAGTATAGCTGCAAATATGCAGTAATTTCATTGAAATGTTGTCAATTCTCTGAATTTTGCGTGTACAAGGTAAAATAGGATTTTTTGAGACAACAGATGCCCATTCACCCAAATTTGGGAAGAACTTCGTTTTGATACTAAAAATGAAGATCCAATGAGTACTAAAAAAATAAAGTTGTTTTATCATGTTTTTTTGCGCAAAAGGGGGCATTGCTAGCTCAGGGAGGGGGGTAACTAAAAATAAACAAATAAGTAGGTGAAATGGGATATTGTTTATTATGTTTTTTATAATTCCGAATCAGGTGAAATCATCAGCAAGTCAATACGATCATTTCTTACAAAGTTACGGCAGGTTTTATTAATACAAAATCTTTTGCAGGTAAAATAGGTTTTTACAGTAACAAGTGATTGCTATTCACGAAAGCTTGAGACAAACCTCGTTTTGGCACTACAAATTAAGATCCGATGAGTCTCCAAAATGTAAAGTTGTTTTACTGTTGTTTTTTTGGGGGGGGGAGGGGGGCATTTTAGCTCGAGGGGGGAAAATTCAACTTTTTTTAAATAGGTCAAGTGGAATATCGTTTCGTATGTATTTGAATAACATTATCGGCAAGTCGATACGAACATCTATAAGAAAGTTACAGAAAAGATTTTATCAATGCAAAGTGGAAAATTATATTTTATTTTTTACATAGTTTTGTCACATTTATTTTACGTTTAAAAAGAGTGTTTTATATCATATTAAGCAGGGCTCCCAAATGGTCCGCCAACTGAATACCAATAAATCTTAACAGAAAAATTTATGGTAGGTTTACGCTAGAATTAACTTTCAAATGTGTTCGGTTTGTAAGAAAAATCTAAAAAGAAATTTTTTCTAAAATAATATTGGTATTCAGTTGGCGGACCATTTGGGAGCCCTGTATTAAGTCATCTCAAAACTATTAAATGTCTTCAAAATAGCAATAGTCAAAATCAGGATAATTTTGAGTTTATTTCAAAGTCATTAAATTTACCAAAATCCACTACTTATAATCTGGCCTAACTTTGTAAAAAATGATCGTATCGGCTTGCTTGCGATATCATTTGATTCAGAATAAAAAAAATCACAACAAATGATACCCCATTTGACATTTTAAAAATAAGTTCTGTTCGCCCATGCGTGTTAAAGTCCCCCCCCCCCCTCCTCAAAAAGAACCCCACGATGATTCAACTTTATTTTGGGGGAACAAATCGTATCTACATTTCTAGTGCCAAAATGAAGTTCTTACCAGATAAATTTTCTTGAATGTCTATCAGTTGCTGCTGTAAAAACCTACGGTACCTGCACCAAATTATAGTTTTCGACTTCGTATTCATAAAACTTGTCGTAACTATGTAACAAATGATCGTATCAATTTGCACATGGTAATCATTCCATTAAATAATAATAATAATAATAATAATAATAAACGATACCTCTTAACATACCTAAAAAAAAATTAGTTTGCCCCTCCCGCTCCCTGAGTTGAAAATGCCTCCAAAACATGATAAAAGAACTTTATTTTTTAAGGACTCATCGAATATTCATTTTTACTATCAAAATGAAATTCTTCCCAAATTTTGGTTAATGGTCACTAGTTGCCGCATTTCTACTCAAGTTTTGATTGTATATTTTTTATCTGTACGCTAATAGTCGTACTTTTGAAGGTTGTGCGAGTTTTGTGCAGGATTCCATATAATCGGAGGTTTGTCAAATGCTTGACACTTTTATGCTACATAGACAAGGACTTATAGTTTAAAGTAGATTCCAAATCACCACAAATATACTACCACAACCGCAGGAATTAAACCCGACATAGTTGAATCGGAGGCCACAGAGCTAACCATTCAACTACCTGGTAAGCCCCAATAACTTCCAATAATATACGTTAATTTGTTTAGAAGTTTTATTAGACTCGCCAATTCTCAATTAGTTGCTTATTCCCTTCTAATTCTTAGAAGGTAATTAAAAACATTATCTAAAAATAAGTGGTCCATGTACATAACCAATGCAAAGCAAACCTAGATGAGTATAAACACACACCTTCAATTTTAATTTCATATATAATTTTATTAAAGAAAATATAATTTATTTTCATTTCTTTTTGGCCAGAGTGGAATATATTGCTAAAACTTATTAACTTCCAGAAGGAAAAAAAAAACTCATTTTAAAATTAAAATTTCCCTATGGCGCGATCCATAAATGATGTCACACTTTTTTTCAACATTTTTAACCCCCCTCCTCCCCTTTGTCACAAAATGTCACTCTTCACCATACCCCCTCCCCTCCCCTTGTCACATGTCCGCTATATTACGTAAATATATACTTGCAGCTCAGAAACAAAGCACTATGTTATAGGTCATATTTCAAATTTTATTTTTGAACTTTAACTATGTGTTTTAATGACATTTGTGAGCATAACAATAAAACTGATTCGTGTATTTATTTTATGTGAAATAAGATTACGGTTTACAACAAAAAACATAATATACAATAATAATAAAATATTAATATGAAAGAGCAATTGAAAACAGTAGTATTTTAGAATTTGAAATGGAATTTAATATATTTGGTTTTCAAATCTTATATTTACTTTATGAACACAAAATACTTTAAAACAGATTGATTTTGAAGAAGAAGCCTCAATATTAGTTTTACTTAAATGGAATTGCCATAACATTTCATTTGTCGCATTAATATGAACATTTATAAAATTATATATTAAATCATAAAATAGAAATTACTCCGAATCATTTACTATTACGACTCTTCCTCCCTTGGAGAAAATATATGCTCGTCCATAGAGTACACAGGCATTTTGGCATCGCACTCATCCTCGGGAATAGTAAGTCCTCTAATATCTATGCAATGTTAGTAAGACCTCTGATGTTTAACCAAAATGTGTGATGTCAGACTTCTTCTTACCCCCTCCCACCCCCTTGTCACAAACTGCCACAATTTCACGAACCCCTCCTCCCCACCTCCAAGCGTGACATCATATCTGGATGGCCCCTATTCACAAATCTGATTAAATATAATTCCACAAAAACAAAATATTTGAAAAGTTTCAAGAATTTAAAAAGAACAAAGTTATAATAAAACAATACAGTCTATTAAATTACAAAGTTTATTTTCACACAGCTACAAATAATAGTTTCTAATACAAAGTATTAACATAATATCTACCAAATTAACATACAATTATTTAGCATTCTTCTATATATTATTTCCGTGTCTTTGCATCCTAAAAGAGAAAAACAATAGAGTGCATTTTAAAAGTTACAAGTTAAATTTTCACTGTTTTCAAGAATCCTGCTTAGATTTAGTTCTAAAGGTGATCACAAATTATAACTCTTCAGGCAAAATGACCGAATCGCTAATGTTAATCCAACGAGATATATTTTTTAAAATATCTCGTCTGTATTTTTATCTTTTGCATTGGATAGCTGAGGTAAATTTCTGCAATTGCGGTTTTTACTTTATTTTAAGTTCGTTGAAGTTTTTATTTAATTTTCTTTCTTTCTCTTTTCTTTTCTTTTTTTTTTTTTTTTTTTTTTTTTCTTTGTGCGGACACTTTCATTCTTTTCACTGTTTATACCGGCTCGAAAGGTGAAAATATATAAAAAAAAAATCATTTAAAAATATTGAAAAGCAATCGAGTTACCTTAAAAAAATTCTCTCATTGGATTAACATTGGCGAATTGGTGTTTCCGCTTGACTGAAGTAGCCTCTTAACCCTTTAAGCCCTGACCCACACAATTGTACGGGCGATTACTAAAGTAAAAGAGAATGACTACCTCCTGTTTTTGTGCGATTTAAAACCAAATCCGCACATTTATATGAGTTAATTGACTTTAGATGTTTTGATAAGACACAACTAGGGTGTACCATCTACAATACAGGGTTATATTTTCTGCTTTTAAAAAGACTATATCATCTGACAGCAATAGACAAAAAGTATGAACTGTCGTAATTTCATTTAAATATGATTTATAATGTTTGCTTAGATTTAATATTTCTTTTCATATAGTTTATTCATGATTTTAATTGATTTTGTCTTTGATAAATTTAATTAGGCTTCACAAAAGTTGAAAAACAAATGAACCACACAATTGTGCGGGTCCAGCATTTACCATTTCCAAAATAGATACAATTCCTAATATATATATAAAAAAATTTTAAGTGATTTTTTTAAACTTGTGTTTTTAGCAATTTATTTTTTATTAATTACATTTTTAAAGCTGATCAATTTTAAATTAATAGGTTTGTACTATTTATGATTTCTATTTAAAATGGATAGTATTAGATATATAATATGCACATGTAACGAACTGTATGTTTCTGCTCTGAGTTATAGATGCCATACATGATTTATAACTTTTATATGAGTTATATGCATACCACGAGATTGATTTTTAAGTTTGATAAATTCATTCCATTTTGTTGACACAGCAAGTAAACCACCAGGAATAAATAATAAATTATAGAAAGTTCAGCAAATGCTCGACAGATTCCGTAGTGTCTGCTTGAATTTACCAGGAGATCAGGGAAAATTTTCCATAGATAAGCAGACGATTCCTTTTTTTAGGACGTGCCTCGGTAAAGCAGTATATAAAAAACAAACCACACTCTGTTGTAACAGCATCATCTGGGATAGTTTTAAATTTTGTATTATACCAGTGGGAAAGTACAGACCTGGTCCACAAGGATCTAGGCTTAGGATGCTGTCAGGGGCAAAACTAAGGGGGGGGGGCAGAGGGGGCATGTGCCCCGGGCGCCAGAACGAAGGGGTGCCAAATGAAGGATTATACCTTTGGAAAGGATTATTTTCTTCTGATGGACTGATGGCTTCCATTATAATGAAACAGCCATTATAAATGAAGTGTTAGGGGAAGATGAAATAGCAGTCGTAAAAAGTTAGAACTCTGATTTTCTGGTCAGAATGGGAAAAAAAATGGCCATAATTTTTTTTGAAAAAAAAAATAATAGGTATAGGAAAAAAGGGACGAAATGGGAAAAAAAGGGACTGTAAGGATGGAACGGTAAGGAAAACTATCACCTATTTTTAGGAAAATCATGTTAAGACTAAGTGATAGCCACAATGTTCATTGATTTCTAGAAACAGTTCTTAACATTGGATTAAATAATTTTTTTTTCTTAATTTACCTCGAAAAGTGCAGAAATAAACCTCCGGAATGGTAAGACTACCAATAAAGCCACGATCTTGAAATTGATATTTAAATGCTGATTTAAATTTTGCAGTAAATTTCCTGTCAAAGAATTTTAGACATTCTTTCTCTAGCATACTTCTCCATGAGAAAAAACTTGAAAAAAAATTCTGTGGCTGCATCTGAAGTGATTTTCTGTATAAGTTTAGCAAGAGAGACGGTAAGGATGAAAAACCCAGGGACAGAGTTCAAAAAATAATATCAACCGTAAAAATGTGTGCAGGTTAATTTTTTGCACAATATTTATTTTAAACAATTGTCCCAGTTTCGGAAAAAAATTACATCGAATTACTTTTATTGAAACAATTTTATACAGACAGCTCCAAATTTAAAAATCAGCATCAGGGACGGGACGGTATAGGAGTTTTCCTGGTATTTGGACCCGCAACATCGTCCAAAACTTATTTATCTCGTTAATATTGTTATATGCAATCATGCAATGGAATGTTCTCCAGTATATGAAATAAAAAAAAAAAAAAACACAAAAAAAAGTATTAAAAAAAATTATTATTCAGGGACATAAAAGTCAAAAGATTGTGAGAATTCCCCATATATTGTTGTGCTTTTGTACTTTTTCGGTTTTGGTTACAGTTTTCTTTTATATGAGTACAGTTTCACTTTCAAAACAGGTTTCAAAATTGAAAGTATCTGCATATAAAAAATTGCATAAAAGCTCGAAAAGGTACGATTGCACAACTATATATATCAACCAGTTGTATCCTATGCAAAAAATAATATTAAAAAATATTAAAATGTGAGCCCAAAATATGCAAAGAACTGTCCATAGAATTAACATTAGCTTGAATGTTAAATTTTACTTCGGGTGACTAGTATCGGTTTTTAAGAATTACATTTTATTAAAGATTGTTATCATAGAAGAAAATAATAAATAAAGATGCAGTTGAACACTATTTTACATGTGAAAAAGGATTCAAAACGAAACATCTTTAATAATAACACAAATAAATAGTCTTCGAATCTGACATTAACAATATAACAATGGAATTAAGGTTTTAAGGTCCAAAATTTTAATTATAAAAAAAAAATATTTTGTAACTATTAAAATAATATTTTGATGCTATGGTATCCGAGGTTTTAAGTATCACACGAAGCTATTTTATAACTTTTTTTTTTTTTGGGGGGGGGGGGGAGGGGGAAGAGTTTAAGTAATTACTCAATGCATTTTAGTTATTTAGCTCTAATTCATTGCAAAAATTCTGGATTTTTTTAAAAAGCTCCGTATACTCCCGGTTTCTCGAATAAATCTATATCGTACATACTCTAGACATGACGTACATGACTTTAGGGTACACCCTCTGATTTTTTTACGATTACAACACTGCAAACCAGATCAATATTTGTCATAATTTTACGAACCGGAATATTGTTCCGATTTGCTCTGCACATTTCAAGCCCAGGTTTGCTGTCGCGAAAAATTAACAATTTCAAAATATTCGTATTTAAAATTTAAGAAAAAATAGGAAATAAAACGACTTATACACATCCGATTAACAAGCAGTTATGTTTAAAGAAAAGAGAAATTTTTAAAGAATTAAATAAAACTGACGCCGGAAGAAAATACTGTTAATAACTTTAATAAAAATTAGAAAATAGCGATACAATAGAAGTCCATGATAAGAAGCATGGAGAATAGCACACTAAGAAACTGTTTAAAATACTTGATATTTATATATAGAAAGGGGTTTAATGGCCATGAAAAGATAATTCAAATTTAAAAATACATTCGAACGCACTGCTGAATTCAAGAGGAGGGGATTCCCCCAGGAAGGTTTGATATTTTATGCTTTTTAATAAGCAATTTCCACACCGAATCTCTAAAATGTCCCCCCCCTCCCCTCCCCCAGAGCCGCAGAAATTAATCCCGGAGAAAAATATCTGAATTCAACACTGCTCGATCGGCGTGAGCAAGAAAAAATGCAAATATTAATTAAAACGATATCTTAGAAATTCCCCTTAAAGTTGAGAAAAATTCATTTAAAAATTAAAATTTTCAATAATGCCTTAACATGGACCAAAACCAAACTATTTAAAAAATGTAAGCATTCCTCAGTAAATAAACATAACTTTTTAATTTATTAAAATTTCTGTACGAAATAAGTTGTAGTTTGTACAGAGAAAATACAAAAATATCCGAATCACATTTGAATAATTAAAATAATAAATACCTTTATATCTGGGTTCTTTACTTGAACGCTAATCCAATGGCGCTGCTTCATGGAATTCAATAAAGAAGTGTTGTAATTTTGTCTTTGTAAAATTTCCGCGCATGCGCGTTTATATCTGTTCTCCTTCCAACAAAAGGAATTTTTCGCTTACGTCGTTATTTTATGACAGTGTTGTATCAGGTTTAGAGCAAAGTTGCGTTGCAAGAAAGCGATTGATTATATTCCGTCTACCTAGTAATGTCCTTGCGGCAATATTATTACTTCAAATTTGTCGTGACAAGAAAATATCAAGAAAAAATTAATCTTGCTGCAATTTTTCATGCTATCTGGGTATTGTCAATATTAACCAGGTAGCATAAAGATCCAATATCAAATGGCCAATATCAAAAGTAATATAGGATAACGTAAAATGACTCCCTCCTCTTCTAAATGACATTCGTAAATATTATTTTTTGGCAGTGTTGGCCATGATTTCCAAACATCTCTGAATATCAATTTTTGATATCCGATGATATCTTTTTCTGCAATTGCTGAATATCATTCTTTGACATCGAGCAGTTATTTCTAAATTATTTTGTCGATCAGTATTCCAAATTCAACTGTTATGATAAACATTTAGTAGTAACTTACTATGATAATTAATCTTTGCAATAGATGGTAGACGAAATAATAAGAAAACACATCGAATTGCAACCATTCGACTGCGATTTCCACATGGCACACAATAGAGGACGAACTTTCTAACTCGCATAAATTCCGTACTTCATACGTGGAGGGTAAGACATCAATAAACATATCAATCAATTTATAACATTGAACTAGAACATTCTTTTTTTAAAACAGTCAAAAGAACTTTTCTAAAGTCTCGAAAAATAAAGAACTTTGCTTTTACATCTTACAAGCAAAGGTGTTAACTTAGAGGAATAATACATGTAGTGGGACATTCTCTACTGAATTAAAAGAGGAAAATTATAAAAATAAACGTTATTCTTGTAACTATAGAATGAGTATTTATAACAAAATAATTATCGTACAATGTGTGACGATGAAATGCCTTTTAAAAACAATGCAGAGTTCGTGAATATTAGCTCCGCCTCTTTTTAATGTGTTCTTGCTTCTTTTAGTGATCCCCCGAGAACTTGAACCTGTACCCACTGAAGCTACGCCAATGAACGATACTCATATTGGAAGATTATAGAGAGGAACCCCACAAATTAAAATATGCATGTAAGAATGTCATTAGGGGAATTGTGTATAAAATGAAAATCGTATGTGATTAATTAGTTCTTTCTAAATACAAATGTTTCTCAGTAAAAGATATTCTGTAGGATTCCAGTGAAGATTTCTTTAATGTATTTTTTTTTACTTTAAATATGTATTTTTTCATTTCACAAAAGTAAAAAGTGTATTTCATTATAAATATCTTTAAATTTGGAATCGTGTAAGTCCTATTTATGCGTACATGCTATAATAGATACATTCTTATCTGTATATATAATTTGAACTTGTTGTATTTTTTTTATTTTAAATAATTTATCTTTTACAACTTAACCTCCACTGTTCATTTCTTTGCATAACGATGAATCAGAAAAGTAAGAAAACATATTTGTTTGAACATTACGAGAAAGCATAAACCTGTGTTTAAAATACTCACACCACAAATAATTTGCTGATTTGTTTTACAGAAATATTCTAATTAATGTTTTGAATTCTAAGATGTGATGACACAGCGTAAACCTATGCAAGCAATGTGTACAGTGGGGAATTTTGAAGATAAATTATCGATAGGTTTTATTTTAATTTTGGCGTTGTTGCGTAATAGACAAAATTGGACCAAGGGGATGGAAATAGGGAGGGGTTTGTAAAAACCGAAAAAAAACCCCATAACTTCTTAATTATAATACATATCGAATCAGTTTAAAGTTACTATTACTTCTAAAAAAAGGGCCGAAAATTATGTGACAGAATTTTGATAAAATAAAAAATGGGCTGAAGGGGCGAAATAAAATAAGGTTTTGGGGACAAAAAATTCATAACTACGTCAACTCTCAAGATATCAAATCCAATTAAATTTATTATAAATCTTCTTAATATTATCTACAACTTTTGTTTTGACAAGTTTTTGATAGGACCAATTCGTACAGCAAAAAATTAAAAACGAAAATAAAGGGAGAGGGGGGGGGAGGTTTGAAGAAGAAAAAAAAAAATAACCTCGTCAATTCACAAGATATAAAATCCGCATGAATTTATTATATATCTTCTTAATATTATCTACAACTTTTATATTGACAAGTTTTTGATAGGACCAATTCTTACAGTAAAAACAAATTAAAAATACATAGCGGTTGAAGAAAAAAATAATCGTATTAAGAGTATACTCAAATTCAAACTGCTTATTTTCTGACTCATTGTTAAATTCATTTTTGCTCTCAAACGCATCCAATTGGTAGGTTTTCTTATTCAGAAACATATAATGTACCGTAATGGTCGAATTTTTGATAAAGGCAGAATATATTTCAAAAAATGATGTCAAAGTGGGCATTTTGAACCGAATTTCCTGAAGCGATTGTGTTGGAAACGAAAAATATTGTCCTACTGAGAAAATAATTGTGTATAAATCAAGTTCTAATTAATTGAACGAAAAATTAAAAAAACAGGTCGCTTATAAATCTCTTCAAAAATCACGTCAGCTAGTTTCATGGTTTTTCTTTTAAAAATTAATCCGAAAATGTGTCAGAAAATTTCGAGTCGTTGAGCATGGAAAAGTATTTTTTTAATACCGCCTTAACATGAGTCTGATAATTTCAGCTCTTGTATAAAAATGAAATTAAAAACTCGTCAAAAGCGTCCAGATAAAATTGTTAAAGTGCGTTTATCTCTAATCATGATTTAATTTTTGTTGTTGAAATTAGTACTTAACTTCGAAATCTACCTACCTACACCTGTAGGCTGAGCCAGCAGGGATTTTCTTTTAAGTTCACAGGAACCTTTTCCACATTCTAAAACGTGTGCAGTGATGGAACAGGGGTGCAGCAGTGTGGCGATTGTCATCACTAAAATTTAATAGTATTCTTTGTGTTTAACAAATCTCAGAAATTCTGTCCTTGAAATTGAACGAGGAATATTAATAAAATTTTGTGTTGTCAATTCATTCTCTGGTGCTACACTGTTTCATCACTGCTTATGTAAAGCAAGTTTCATGTAAATCTGTCAAAAATTGAAGATTCTTATAAGGAACATATACACAGACAACGGGTTATATATATATATATATATATATATATATATTATAATTAATTTTAATACCTATCAGAGACCAAGGGAAAGTATTTTGGACAATATACTCTTTCTATGCATAACATAAAATGCCAAAAAAACATTTTTGATTTTATTTATTTATTTTTTTTTTTTTTTGTATCCGTTTTAACCGTTTAAACACCGTACTATAAACGAATCTTCCTATTAATATAAAATTGTTGACTTGTGCTTCTTTAGAGGATCTTTATCTAATCTAATCTAATACAATTATAAAATTTCGGCAAAAAAAAAATCTTGTATGTATATTGCAAAAAAGAAAAAAAAGTCCTGGTTTTGTTGTTTTTTATTTATTTTATTTATTTTTTTTTAATTTTATTTATTTATTTATTTATTTATTTATTTTTTGCTATTTATAACGTTGCACTGGAACCTTCAATGTTTATAACAAGCTAAAGAGCTTCGCCTAAAGTCTTGAAGAGTAAAGAACTTTGCATCTAACAATCTTGAAGGAATTATAACTTGTTGGACATTATCTACTAAATTGAAAGAGAAAATTTATAAAAATAAATGTTATTCTTGCAACTGCAGCCTGAGTATTCATAACAGAATAATTCGGGTACAATGTGTGACAACGAAATAAATTGTAAAAACAGTGCAAAGATCGCAAATGTTCGCTCCGCCTCTTTTTAATATGCTCGTGTTCTTGTTTTTTTTTTTTTTTTTTTTCGCATTAAGTTAAGATTACTGTTCGGATATAGTGTCACTTTGAGAACTTCGACCTGTATCCACCAAAGCTAAGCCCCTGAATGATATTCATATTAAAAGATTATAGAGTGGTAAAGCACAAATTAAAATACACATGTAAGAATGTCATCAGAAACATTGTGTATAAAATGAAAATCGAATTGATTAATTAGTTCTGTGTAAATACAAATGTTTTTCAGTAAAAGATATTCTGTACCACTCCAATAAAGATTTTTTTTTTCTTTTATATATGGATTTTTCTTTTCGCAAAAGTATAAAGAGTATTTCAATATAAATACATATCTTTAATTTTGAAATCGTCTTATTTATGCATAAGCGCTATTATACGTATATTCTTATATATAATTTGAATTTGTTGGCGTACGGAAATAATTACTTTTTCAACTTAATCTCCATTTGTCATTCTTTGCGATATCGATGAAACAGAAAAAAAAGTAAGAAGTCAAATTAAGAAATCTGTTCAAACATTACCAGAAATCATAAAACGTGTTTCTAAAACACTTAAAACTCACACCATAAATAACTTACTGACTTGTTAAAGAAAATTATTCTAAGTTCTTACTTCGTATACTATTATTAAATAGATTAAATTTTAAAAACCAAGTGCGCATGTGCAAGCAACAAGCACTGCGTACGGTGGGAATTGTTGAAAATAAATCTTTTTGATAGGATTTCAGATTTAGGACTGTCTGTATGGCAGATTTTCGATATTTGTCTTTGTATGAGGTGTCTTCAAACTCAAAGCATTTCTGGAGAGGCTTCTGTCATGACAATGTCATGCTTTATGTGTAATGAGGTGAGGGCAAAGCTTGGTATATTATATATCCTAGTGAGTGGGTTTACACACCAAAAATAAAATTAAACAAGGAATCGAGTTTTGTGCCTCCCTTTCTCTTGCTGCTTTCATCTTCGGTTAAGGGAATGATAATTTAGAGTTGGTGTCAGGAAGATAGATAGTAGCACATAGTTAAACCCTTGAGGGGCGATGGGATATATGTTATCCCACCTACGATTAATGAAGATTTGCAACCGAAAATTTTTATTAAATTTTACTTTTCTAACTTTGGTGGGAAAAAAGTCGTAAAATTGCTTTTCCTTATTTTGCAATAAATCTTTTTGCAGATTCCGGTGTGATTTCGACATTACAGAAAAATAATTACTTGCACCTCAAGGGGTTAAAGGAATAAAAGGACGGAGAATGAATGCAGTTATGTGCTGCTTATGTGATAATGAATAGAAGTAATTTCTGTGTAGAAATGAACACTTGTACTTATAAAGAATAAAAATGGCTTTTGAAAAAAAAAAAAAATAATAATTAGTTTGCAAATAATGTAAAATTGAATATACATATCTTGAATTAATTCAGTATATGCAGTGCGAGAAGAAAAATTTTGTAAAATCTCTGGGAGGAATTTTAGGGGAAATTGCTGTGAATTAAAAGCCTATTTTTAGTAAGTATCTATATATCGGATGAAAAAATCACACAAACAATGATTATTGTATGTGTATGGCACTAAAATATATTTGCTAAGAAAGATAAACTTTAATCTACATATATCAATCGGATTAAATTTGTTAGTCTTACTCTTTTGGTTATGATTTTATTATTTATGCATGGTTATGTTAAAATAATATTCATTAATTAAAGAGAAGTTTTTAAAGAGTTTAATTTTGTGTTATGGCAGAAATAGGGGAGGGACGTATGGATATGTTGTGATGAAAGAATTTAGATTATTATTTATTGTTAGTGCAAAGTAACGAATTAGAGTAGAATAATTTTAAAGTATAAAAGCATTTTAAAGATTAAGCTGAATCCATCTAAAAAATATCTGTGTGTGTGTCACATGTGAGAGCGCGGAAATTTTAAAAGATAGATAGTTTTTTCTGCAAAGTACGAAATAAAGCATTTTTTCCCCCTATAAATTAAAGAGTTTAAAAATTTCAGGTTTTGCATGCTGCTGGAGGTGAGGGGGGAAAGTATTTGAAATTTGGATTAGGGCGTTTAAAAAAATGATTATTTATCATCATTACAGATAAGCCAAAAAGATTTTCGAAAAGATAAAGTGTACTTTTTTTTAAACTTTGTTCGCTAGGAGGGACAATGGTGGCAGCGAAAATTGTGTAAAAAGGGAAAGGGGCGTGATTTAGATGATTATTTGTGTTGATATTTAATCCTTTAGTGCGCAGCTTTGCATATATGCAAACAACAGTGCTTTGAATTTAATAAAAAAAATTTTATTCGTATATATCTAATTCACACCAAAAAATTAAAATAGCAATATTTGCTTTAATTAACAACAGATATTCCGTATTTAAATAAAGCGAAATTAACTATTGAAACTTTTTGTGGTGTAAAGTCAGATTCTCAGAAATACGTAATTTCTAGAACGCATTCTATCATGGGAATTAAAGGGTTAAAGGTTAAGTTTTATAAAATAATTAATTATATAAAATAAGATATTTGTAGACATACTTATTAAAATATTTACTAATTTGCAATAGTAGCGGATAGGGACAGCTTAATGCAACAATGTTAAAACTTCGACTGCATAACGATATATGGGAAAAATCCAAAAATCCCTAGCCGGCTTTGGCACATGGTTTTGATTGTGTTGTTGTTCGTTTGTACTTGGTACTTTAATTATCCATGTGTTTTATATTTCATTGTGTGTTTATATTTTATTTTTCTTATATTTTTATTATAATTTAAGATGTTAATACTTGAAGAGAATGCATTATAATGATTAATATTCTAATGTTAAAAAGTTTATGAGATGCTCTCATTATACATTTGCTATAAAATAGGAACTGAAAGAATCATAAAATTAAAATATGTTTAGTTGAACGTAATAATTTTAAAAAAAAATTGAACTGTGCACTCTCAATTGGTTTTTTTTTTTTTTTTTTTTTTTTTTTTTTTTTAACGAAGAAACGTGTTAAATTAGGAACAAAGAGAAAACAAATAGTAATAATAGCTTTTAAATCTTTCTAAAGTAAGGAAAAAAATTAAGCCACATTGACATATTATATATAATAATAGTTTAATATACACAATTATACTTAGGGAACAAATATGAAACTATGTATATTTTAATTATAGAAGTGTATGTTAGTTAAATCATATTTACTGTTTTCTAAAGCCTTGACTGACAGTGAAGTCAAAAGATTTAGCTGAATATAAGAAATAACAATTGTATTGTATGCCTTGGAAACTAATTTTCTTAAGGCTGTAAGAACGCCACATACACATCCCTATCAATTTATTTATATGAAATGAGTTAATTAGTAAATAAGATTATTATGACATAAAAGATGAACTGCTTTTAAATTTTAAAAGTAAAAGTTGTAGATATTTGTTTACTTATTTAAACATTTCTTACTACAATGTTGGAAAGATTATGTTCTAAAGATTTCGTTTTTAATATTATTTTCAAATATTTTTGGTAGGAGGCGCCAGTAAAAAAGCAAAAGCTTATTATTATTTTTTTTTTTTTTTCCTGTGCTTCGAACCAGGTGTGAAGAAATCCCTACGAGGTTTCCTTCTCCCAAATTCTAGGGGGCAGGCGCTTTTTTAACATTGTTGCATTAAGCTGTCCCCATCCGCTACTATTTGCAATATTTTAGGGTACAATAGCCACACGACAATAGTTTTTACTTGCATTACTGATGAGCAACAGAAGAAAAGATCTCTGAAAAATATATCTCTGATTTTTTTTTTTTTTTCCATTGTAATAAACCTTTCAGAGAGTCATATATAATTTTTTCGAAACAAAATAAAAAATCCCGTATTTAAGGGTTAAAACTTAAAGCTTGAAAGAATTTTAACCCTTAAATGCATGAATTATTCTTTTAGAATTGTGTTTTTTATTTTTATATTAAGGATTAGACACCAGAAATCTTAAGATAGATTTTTAACTTTATTTAATAGCATACTGTTGTAATTCTTACAGGATTAATATTTCTATATAAATATAGTGGTTGTAATAACTTAATTTATGTATTAAAAATTAAATAAAAAGGTGATGGAAATTTACATCACTATGCAATTAAGGGTTAAAAGTGTGTGTTGAGAAAAAGTTGGAGTAGGACTTTTGGGAGAGGGAAGATTTAAATAAAATATTAAGAAAAAATGAAATAGACTGAAGCGCAAACGATTCAATCACCTTAGCTATTCCATGATATGGTGCTCATACTGGAAGATTATAGAAAAGTACTACACATATTAAAAAAGTACATGTAAGAGAATCGGTGCGAATTATGTATAAAATGAGAATCATATTTGGTTAATTAGTTCTTTGTAAATACAAACGTAATTCAGCAAATAATTATATTTACCATTCCAATAAAGATTTCTTTAATTTATATTTATTCTTTTAAATGGACTTTTTTTTTACTGAATTTTACTGTGTATTTCATTATAAACGCATATCTTTAAATATGAATTCGTGCATGTCTGATTTATACATACATACTTGCGTGTATAGATAATTTGAATTTGTTGGTATGCAGATGTAATAATATTTTTCAACTTAACATCCATTTCTCATTTCATTGGATAACGACGAAACAGAAAAATAAGAAGTCAATTAAAAGACCAGTTTATAAGGAAAATATTTATACTCACACCATAAATAATTTACAAATTTTGCTTTAAGATATATTTTAATTGTCATTTTAGTTATAGCCAGGGGTGTACCATTTGTGCGATGCGCTAACTGTAAAGATTTCTTAACTGCTCGCGCATTACGTCACGTCGCGGACAGATTCGCCTCGCTTCGCTCGTTTCAATACTATTCTGTATGCTGTTATGCAATGGAATATGGAATTTTTTTTCTGTGAATGATTTTAATTATTCTATTATTTTAAAAGACTTTTTTAAAAAAACCTGGTGAAAGACTTAGTGAACATGTTCTAATAACACTCGGAGAACCGTTAGTCCAGTCATTTGGTAGAAAATAGGGGAAAGTTTTGATATTTGGTGCCTTTATGTTTTTTGGGTCGCTGAACACGAATCTGAAGTTTGCCAACAAAATTTATCCCGGGAAACACGTTTTTTTGGCAAAAAACTGGAAAAAAACGGGATTTTCTTTGTTTTTTCAAAATAACTTCAAAATTATGCATTTTACGCAAAAGTCCCCAATACATAAATTAAAGAGGATAAAATTTCCTACATTGTATCAATTAAAAGTTTTTTTCTCTGATCAATGGTTTAGCCGTGACAACGCCGCAAAAATGGGTGTGAAAATAAAAAATTCTGAAAAAACGGGAATTACGGCAGTGCACGGTGGGTGATTTACCGATTCTAGTTGGTCATAATTATTTTTGGCGTCAATATAGTCGCATCGCCATGAAATTGAAAATGTTATTCATATTCAGTATTGAATGTTAGATATTGTAAAATGTTGCGTGTAGCAGTCATAATTTCGTTACAGGGACCTTCAAAAGTATTTCATTATATTACGGCCTATGGGGAAAAATCTTTTGTGTTTTTTTTCAATAATGTTTCATAATTTCAAACACTTTGAAATTTGTATACATATCTATGAAGTGCACTACAAGATGATTTCTTATAGAATATGGTATGGGTAGTATTTATCGATCATTTACAGGGACACTAAAAAGAATTATGTTACATTACGGTCTATGGAGAAAAATTGTTTGTGGTGTATTTTGTTCATGTTACACCTTTTCAAAAGTATTTAAATTGATATATATCTCCGAGGTGCTCTATAAGATGCTTACTATTGAATATGATGTGCCATTGATCTTTCATATACAGGGGCACACAAAATAAATCAGTTATATTTTTCTCTGTATGAACAATAATTGATGGAAGTGCATTTTCAGTTGTGGAACACTTTTTAAATTTTAAAAATTGCATACTATTTAGCGTGTATAAATTCTATAAATCATATATAGAGCTGCACAAGACATTTATATACCCGCTTACTGCCGGAAATTGCTAACGAGGAATTTTCAACTGTGCTATGCGTTCACTAACAGTTCTAAATTTTAGCATATTGTGAATTATATGATAAATCTATAGTTCATATACAGGGATGTACAAAATTTTCAGCTATTTTTTCGATTTTGGTTGAAATTGTGTTTTCAAACGTGTTATATGTTTTACAAATTAGTAATTAGACAGTTTTTCACGTTATTAAACTATGAAGTTTTATTATAGTAGCCCGAATGCGTTCAAAAATGTTCCATAATCTGATTGACGCAGGATTTTACGTTCTTTTTGATAATTTTAATGATACTTTCTTAACGGTATTGAAGCTAAAGGGATCAAACTATTTTTGTATTATTATAACAAATTCTAAAATTTCTTTTTCTAAAATTTAAGGTACAGGACAAACATTCGACAGCATTAATGAAAATTTCTGTGTTGCATATTCTGTTTTATATTCATATTTATTTCTGCACAAACCTTACAGGAAACCTAACAGGAACCTTATGTAAAGATAGGAAATCTTAAGATATCATGATTAATATATCATGAGAAAATGCCTACATTATGATTTGCATTGTATCAAATCTCAATTTGGAGAATTTGTCTGGATCAATTTTGTAACCACTCAGAATTTACAGCCGAGTAATATATTTTAAATGATTTTGTCCCGATATATCTACATACAACTGGCAATTTTTGTCCCAATTTGGTCATAAATTTAAACATTTCGCTCTTTCAAAACTTCATTTCTCTTCATTGTAATTTTCCTCTATAAACAAAATATTTTGAACCAAATTCACATTTTCGTTACATTTTAAATCTTGTTGCCGTTTGTATAATGGTACAAAAGTTTATTTATGTGACTAACTTAAATTCTGCTGTCTTTGATTTAAAAAAAAAAAAAGGTACTTGAACTAAAATGTCAAGAAAAAGTCATGCCAGAAGGTATCAAATATTTTTTATTAAAAAAACATTTATTTTATACTGTTGGTAGTAATAAAAACACCCACTAATTCTATACGTCTATTTTCTATGCTGTAGATGTCGGTGAAAAGCAGGGACACTCAAGTAAAAGAAAGCGGAAATAATATTTTTTTGTTTTTTAAATAAATGTACTTACTAATGGACATGTTTATTTATAATTAAATAACGATTCATGATGAGTCGTCCTATTTATTATCAGCAACTTCGTTGTAAAATGTAGTCATTCATATAATCTTTAGTATAATTTATAATCAATGCTTGTGTAAAATGGTCAGTTTTCATGTTAAATCTACGTACAGCGGCGTAATTCCCGTTTTCTGATTTTTTGATTTTCACTATCATTTTTGTGGCGTTGTCACGGCTAAACCATTGATCAGAGAAAAAAACTTTTAATACATGAAATGTAGGAAATTTTATCCTCTTCAATTTATGTATTGAGGACTTTTACGTAAAATGTATAATTTTGAAGTTATTTGGAAAAAAACAAAGAAAATCCCGTTTTTTTCTCGTTTTTTGCCAAAAAAACGAGTTTCCCGGGATAAATTTTGTTGGCAAACTTCAGATTCGTGTTCAGCGACCCACAAAACATAAAGGCACCAAATATCAAAACTACACCAAAACTTTCCCCTATTTGTCCTTCTTGAGCACCTAATGCCTGGACTACGTATACAGATTTAAAAATACAGTACAAAGTTTGAAATCCGGAATTTTTCAAAAGCCGGGCATTTTGTTACTGACGATTATTATTCTAAAGAATCACAACGAAAAATACTAAAATAGCAGAGGACAAAATTTACTACATTAGGCTGCAATTTTAAAGCCGATTTCCTTTTACGAACATCAAAAAATTTCTGCAGAACGCGAAAATCTCTAAAAATTGCATAAAAGAATCCCGAGAAATTCCGAATAAACTTAAATGAAAATGAAAAAAAAAAAAAAAAAAAAAAAAAGAAAAGAAACAAGAAAGAGAGGACAGCATTTGCTATATTGGACTAAAAGATTAAAACCGGGCTTCTTTCACAAATGCAGACAAATCGCCATGAAATTGAAAAAAAAAAAAAAAAAACTTCAGAACTCGCAGAGGAGAAAATTTATTATATTTGGCTAAAAGTTAGTAACCGAGTTCCTTTTTGCGTAAAATCGTTGTTAAAGAATTTAGCCTTTTTATTAAAATTCGAACAAAGTTTAATCAATGCTTAAGATTTACTATACTGGGCTAAAAAATAAAGCCGGATTCCTTTTATTCGTACGGGAAAATCGCCACAAAATTTTTAAAAAAACGTCAAAAATTGCATTAACACTTTCTTTTTTATTATAATTTTTTTAACTTTAAAACAAAAATTCCTCTATAAAAATGTTTGTTTTAGCATTATCTTTTTTTACCTTATTTTATCTATAATAGAAGAAAGTATTGTAGTCGAAATTTTGTTCGACTTCCGGTTTTCGACGGATTTACACATTTTAAGTGTAGGAGATACCGAAAAACATGTTTTTACAAAATATCTGTCTCTCCGTATATACGTGTGTCTCATTATATCATCGGAAAGTATACGAAGTTATGCATAGAATTGAACCAAATTTCATATTATTGTTTTGCTGTGATGGTGATGTAGTAGCGATTTTTGTGCCATTTTCAATATTCTATCATCGAAAAGTGTATGAAGTTACGCATAGAATTGAACAAAATTTCATGTGTATGTTTTTGACTATGGCCAGCAGGTCCAGGTTGAATTTGGGGATATTCCGCCGGGAGGGGGCGCTGTAATAGCGATCTTTGTGCCATTTTCATTATTGTTTCATCAGAAAGCATAGGTTTGAACCAAACTTCATACATATGTTTTTGACTAGTGACGCCAAGTCCCAGTTGAAAATGAATATGTAATCTTGGAAGGGGGCGCTGTGATAACGATTTTCTCGATTTTTCGTAGTTCTGTTGTACATTTGCTGCTGATACAGTGTTACAGTGCTGATACATTTCGTTTCTAGCTAACCCGGCGATTCGCAAACAGAATAACGATAATATTTACTATATTAAATATTATGTTCGAGTTACTCTGATTAATAAAATGAAAAAGGAATTTAAGAGGAAAATTAATGTAGGGTTGAGGTAATAACCTATAAGCAGTGCTTAATTTGCTCCGGAGCTCAACTTCGCAACGTCTTTATTTTTAGTAGAAATTTAAATATTGGTCTGAATTCATTTGCGCTCACTCCGGATTTCAGCGAAAATAGTGTTTCTAAAAAATCAATGCCTAAATTTTATTTTTCTTTGCCTCCCATCTCCAATCTTTTGCGTTCTTTCCTACCAAAGCACTTACGTATGTGACACAGTGTGTCATGTGTAGCGGTTTTTTAATGATTTCAGAACGGCGCTGAGGAATGTCAGAATTAGTCGCAACTGTTTCTGCCGTTTTTACACGCTGCTTTTTGTTCGTGTTTTTAAAATATTCTCTTTGATAAACTTTCTAGCTCCGCGCGGTACTTAATTTGCTCCGAAACAGGAGCGCTGCTCCAGTACTTCTTTGTTTTTAGTGAATATTTAAATATTAGTCAGAACAGACCGCAGTTTATAAATACTACGCACCAATGCCAAGTCCGTGACAAGTAGGATTTTCTAAAAATTCCCCACTCCTGATTTTAATGTTTTGTTACAGATATTTGAATCATATTGATGTGCATTTGAAACTAATGAATTTAAAAATTGAATTTTGATTATTAATGAGGATCAGTGATTTTGCAACCTGATAGTGTGTAAAAAGTATTAGTCACATATTGATTTATTGAAAGTATGATAATGATTCTTACTTTTTTTTCCTTTCTAATTTTTGAAAATGTTAATTTATTGTTAAATCTGTAATCTCCATAAATTTTCTTTCCATTGTTTCTTATTTGTATGGAGAAATGTTATATTTGATGTGTTTTATAAGATAACATGGAAATTTTAGAACTGAAGTTGTTTTACATTTTTCAGTTTTTGCTGAAATTTTGTATATATGAAATAACGATATTGCTATTTGTATATCATAATGTAAACAATATGTATAGTACATATTTTTTTCATAATAGAATTAGTTTAATTATAGCGTAATATTTTTATATTATTTTGATCCTGAATAAGCATAGTGACATTCGAATTTTTTTGAAAACTTATATCTAGTAATCGGACAATGTATTATTGTTAAAAGTTTTGATGTGTGACTTTTGTTTAATTTATTCTGTTTGATAATTCTAGTCATTTTATTACTACTGCTGTGTCATCATATTCATATAATTCATTTTATTTTACAATATTTTAAAAGTTTTCATTTGTACTTTTACGCATTAAAAATTTAATTTTTTTTCGCGAATTTACTCAAGTATTTGAATGTAAACAAACGTATTAACAATTATATATTTTATATTTAATTAATTCCAATCAGTGTTTGAACAAATTACTTTAAGAAAAGTGATTTCGTTCAATTTACTTTCGAAGATCTGCTTTTTAAAAGTTTATTTACTTCATATTCCGTTCTTTTTACGCATCTATTTACTTTCACACGGCTGGTCGATCACCGATCTTGTCCGCCACATGACGTTTCAGTCCTGCTCTGCTCTGATTGGCTATCCTTCAAATGGAACAACCTTATGTAGAAAAACCTTGAGTTATAGCAAAGTAATTAGAAAATTATATGTACTTTGAAAGACAATTTGTTTGGGACCTGATACACATTCGTTTGAAAACTGTATCCTAATTTATTCATTTTTTATGGTTTAAGAAAAAAATTTCAAGCGTGATTTTTTTTTTTTTTATCTGTCTCTACCGCGTGCAAACGATTGAAAAAAATAAATCCGTTTGCACTTAGATTAATATAAAAAGCGCAGCATTTGTTCCATCTCATATTCATAACAAAATTAAAACTTCATCAATAAATAAATAAAATGATAAAATATAAATAAAGCACAAATTTAAGACATGTAATCATACTACGCACTTAAACCCCTGAAATGATTAGAATAATAAAGGCAGATTTAAAGATTGATGTCTTTGGCGAATTCTTTCCTTCTTTAGTTAACTCCTGCCACGAGTTCAATATGAAAGTATCGCTTTTAATTAATTTCAAAATTTTATCTGAATGCATAATTGCTTTTTTCATTAAAAAAAGACTTTTGGTGTATTGTTAGTGGGCATTCTAAAATATATATATTAAATGGAAAAAATTTTCAAGTTTTCAATTAAAGAAAAAAAAAGAACGTAAAATCATGCGTTAAGCATAGATTTTGAAACACTTTCCAACACATTCAGAATTCTATAATAAAATTTCACAGTTTAATAAGGTGAAAAAAGGCGTCTAAATAAACAATTTTAAAATGCATAACACATTTGAAAATACAATTTTATCAATTCCCATCAAAAGTAAAAAAAAAAAAAAAAAAAAATCTGAATTTTTTGCTGCAGAATAGCCGTTGACAATGCATGGCCTTGGAACTTTTTGTGGTCGGACGAAACGCATTTTACCCTAGACGAAGCAGTGAATACTCAGAACTGTCGCGTATGGGGTACTGCAAGTCCTAATATTGTGCATGAAAAGTCTTTGCACCCTGATTACATTACTGTATGGTGTGGCTTTATAAGGCTGATTCATTGTTCTCCTCCCCCCCCCTTTTTTTAGGAGAACACTTCTCAGGGTCCTAAAAGGTTTCCATTACGGGTACCATTACTGCGACCTTCTTCAACAGCAGGTCATTCCATCCTTACAAGAGCGAGAGTGTTTAGAGACTACCGTATTCATGCAAGATGGTGCACCACCTCACATAACCCAAGCAGTGACAGCACTGCTTCATGCGCACTTTGGAGATGATCGGGTAATTTCAAGAATTTTTCAGCTGGCCTCTTCGTTCTCTGGACTTGAATCCCAGTGACTGCTTCTGGTTGAGGAAGTTCCTGAAAGATCGTGTGTATGGAGGAAGCATACGTGCTCTGCCTGATTTGAAATCAAGCATAACTCATCATATTGCTGCAATTGATCCAGAAACCCTTCGCGCTACTGTTGAACACGCTTTGAACATGTGCTTGACGCAAATGGAATGCACATTGAACATATGCTATAAATTAAAAAAAAAAAAAATGTGTTTCCAGTTTGAGATTTTTGGTCTTCATGTACCTCTTTCTCACCTGGTGGTCGAAATTTTAGCTAATTTTTTTTATTGCAGATATCATTTCCCCGTGGTCCATATAACTTATATTCTAAGTTTCATCTATATCTGCCAACCAAAGCGTGGGTCTAAACACGGTAACTTTAATTATAACCACCCTGTATATCTATTTATTGTTTATTTGACAAAAAAAAATGTATATAAATTACGACCATTATTATAATTCTTTCTTTATAACTTTAGAATTTTTTTTTCTTTTTGCAAATTCATTGTTCTTTTTGTTATTATATTGAATTTGTATTTAGAATTCTAATGATTTACATGCGGAATAATAAATGAAAGCTGAAAAGGATTTAGGGATGAAAACTGTACTGTTTTTCTCATTTCGCTACTGCTGAAAAGGACTGTTAGTTTTACTGTTAGAAGTCGTTCTCTTCTCAGATAGTTCAGTCTAATAGTCAGAAGAAATAGATGCAAAAAATGTTCTAGAAGATTATACGTTCTTAAACTGTTTATGGGGATGCTAATAACAGGAATTAGTAATTTTTCCACAAAATATCTCGCGGCTAAACTTTGTGGAGTAAAAAAACCACGAAATTTTTGTACTGCTTTCAGTTTTTTGCTTATGACTCGAAAACTATAAAATTTTTCTGTGCCATACTTAATTACAAAAAGAAAGAGCATTACATTTTCTACAAATTTCATTTTTAAAACTTTTTTCTAAACCTATTACTAAGCGTGCTACAGCTGTTTTAAAATGACACTTTTTTTCCAAATTTGGGAAAAATCGTAAGAATGAACTTTTGACACGATTTTTCCTTCATTTTATCCTCTTTAACGTAACTTGTTTATATTACGACGAGCTGTATTACTTGTTTATATTACGACGAGCTACATTACTTGTTTATATAGAAGATGAGCAGGTTGCTCGTTCGTCAACAGCTTTAATCTTTTTCGAGCCTATTGCGGCATCATCAGCCTGGTTGTGAAAGTCATCGTTGTTGTTGGTTCGGCCAATGCTTTCCCAAGCATCAGCTTCATCATCCTCTTTTTCTGGGTAAATAATGTGGTCCACATTTTCGCAGTTGACCCCATTACAGTTTTTGCAAATTGCCGAGCACTTCAGTCCTCATTTTTGACAAGAATATGCCTTGCTACACCCCTTTTTTAGCTCACAGGCTATCAAAGCCTGAGCGGGAACGGGGGCTAATCTCCCTTAACTTAGATAAATGGGTTTTTCATGCACAATTATCAGATTTTCTTCAAATTTGGTATACCGGTTAATTTTGATAAGACAATTCCCTGATTAGATTTGAAGGTTCATTGTTTAAGTCTAAAGGACGGAACGGGGGCTAATACCCCCTTAATTTAGAAAAATGGTTTTTCTATCCGATATTTGCTACAAATTTGGTATACCGGTTTATTCTAAGAAGGCGCTTCCCTGATTAGATTTGGAAGTTCATTGATTAAATATAAAGAGGGGAACGGGGGGCTAATACCCTCTTTAATTTAGATAAATGGGTTTTTTTATCCGATTTGCTTCAAATTTGGTTACCTGTTTATTTCGATAAGGCGCTTCCCTGATGACATTTGGAGACACATTAGTTAAGTATAAACAGGGGAAACGGGGGAGGCTAATCCTTCCCCTTAATTTATTTTCGAGTGGCATTGTTCTTTGAAATAAGAGTATAATATACAATTAGTGTGAATAGCCTGCGAGCTCAATGCCATCAATTTAATTGTGCACTTTTCTTTTTTTACATCTACATATGACAACATGCAGCAAGGATTCAGCTACTACGTTTCGGCACATGTGAACAGGCCGTCAGACCTGCGAACCCACCCGCATTCTTCAGGAGGGATGTTGTTTCCTAGCCAAGCTTGCACCTCATGGTAACATCGGAGGAAATGATGCTTGCTGTGCAGCCTCTTGTGTTAGTAGTAGCCTTGCAATATGAACTTTGCCTTTTGTGACAGATTTAGCAAGTAACTGGAACATTCAAGGCGTTCAATGTCTGCGCGGTGCCTTACATCCACTGTAGAGTCCGATAATGAATTTTTCCCCAGCCTTGATGATTTCTTGAAGGGTAGACTCTGGTTTTGAACACACAGACTATTTCCTCAAGCTTATCATGTTTTTTCAAAGTGTTACAATATTTTGACTTTCTATACCCCAAAAGAGAGGTTGTTGTATCGCATCCGCAGATTGCATGAGTGAAAAGAATATTGATATAATTGTATTTGTATGACATGGTTGAAAACCGCTTTATTTTGATGTTATCTCTTCCTGGTTCTTGGAAAAAAGATTTTTGTGTTAGTGTACCAAGATCGTCAGGAACACGAGAATGTCAGTGTCTTCTTCAACAGTTATGATACTTTCAGAAGCTTGGGCCCTTGAAATAGCTGAGATAACAATCATGACATCAGCGTCTTCTTCTGGTTGGCCAGCTTGAAGTTTCCGATTTTGAAACTCTGTTGTATGCAGTAAATTGAAGCAATTCTTGTTTTTGTCACTGGCCAGAAATTTGTCCTGAGGGACTCTGTTTAACATTTCTGCTGCAACTATGACTTCAGTAGAAGTGTGCATTCTAGATCGACGTACTCTTTATGCACTTTTCGTTCCATTCTGTTCCCTTCAGATGGATACCCATCGAACACAACCGCGACCTCTGATCCGAAATTTTTCTGAAGATAAGGAACATAACTTTTAACAATACGTTTGAAGGAAACATTTCGATGTCATGTTACTTTGTGAAGAAGGTACCCTCCGTCAACAACAAAAAACTTATCTTTTCTGATGAAAGTCAGGTTGTTTAATTGGATGAATGCACTGTAGAACGAGGATTTTGTGCTTTTTTCTCATCCCTTCGTCGGAAAACAGAGACATCGAATAGGGAGCAAGTTCATGTGTTTGTAAACTCTGCACGTCTTAATCACTCTGCTTCATTAAACAAACCCTTTGAGAGTCAATTTATGCACAGTAGTAACTCTAACGTTACCGAATCGTAAACTGTGTTAACAGAAGACAAAGTTACTACCTTATCCTTTTTCTTGAATTTCGTACTCTTGAAACTGTCTCCAACAAACCTTATGACTCCTGCTTGTCATATTTCTTCAGCCGCGAGATATTTTGTTGGGGAACTATTTTCCTGTTATTAGCATCGCCATAAACAGTTTAAAAACGTAAAATCTTCTAGCAGATTTTTTGCATCTATCGGCCCTATTTTCTGACTATTTGACTGGACTCAGACGCCACCGTCGCAATTAGCAGTATTTTTAAAACTTTAAGAATTTCTGCCATCAAATAAATGGAATATTACTTTTCGAAAATAGCTGTGTCGAAGTACTTTTCCCAAAAGACAGTGAATACACTGCGCTGAGTAACACGAATTTCACACCTCGAAATTTAAGGTTCTTAAATAAAATAAAAAATAAATAAATAAATAAAAGAAACACGTGTATAAAAATCCATTTACACTAATTTATTATTCATATATTACAGGGAAAAAACTTTATTTTTTTTCTATTTGATAAATTAAAAAATGGCGGTTGGTAGTCGGAAGCGCTTCGAAAAAAAGAGGGTCAAGCAGTAGACACCATAACTCATCGTAGACTTGATCTAGAACAATGAGAAAAACAAAATTAGATTTTTTTAGGTTCAAAATCTATTGAAATACGTGGCAGTTTAAAAAAATGCAATTTTCGTAAAATAGCATCGATTCAAAATAAACTGTAAATGTTCAACCAAAAATTTCGTTACTTATAACAACACAGAAAAGCAAGATATCAATATGGATTATTATTCCTATTTGTGTTATCAATTATATGGTTTTTGTCTTTTTAATAATTTAGTTTATAAGGGGTCAAAAACTCGTTTGCAAATTAATGGTGTTTGTACTAGTTACTTATCCACAGCAGGAGCTGCTATTTTTTTATGAGTTTTATTATCGTATACATGATGATGAAGGCTCCTTAGCCTACGAATATATAGACGACCTCCTTATTTTAAATCTTGATGTTGATTTTCATGAAATTTCTGTGAAAATGTTAAAAAATGTTCCAGATTTTTCAGTTTTGTAAAGAACGAATGAAACGATAATAATTTGGTTCAAATCTTTGCGTTTAAAATTAATCACCTGTTCACTGGTCCTCTAATATTAATAAGCTTATCTACATAAATATTATTATCACCCAAATATACCGTTTTTTAGGATTGGTACCAGTAAAAAAATCAGGCTTGATGATATCAGACTTGGAATGGCTTAGGATTGATTATTGAAAGATAAAATGGCTATTCTGTTGTTTTTTTATTGTTGCTGTTTGCATTTTAATGTATCAGCGTGGCTGAGTTCGTAAGCCGATTTCCGCCAAAATTTTATGCAACCCTCGGTCTATTACATTACATCTAAATTTAGAATTTCATCGAAAAATATTCATAAATTCTTCATTTAAACTGCATAAATATCGAGAAAATGGCTATCACATCGTCCCTTTTAGGGGGGATATCGCCATTTTCAACGGGCGTCCTGACGTCCATAGTCAAAAACATATATATGAAACTTGGTTCAATTGTATCCATAACTTCATACACTTTCCGATGACACAAAAGAAAAATCGCACCTAAATTCGTTATTACAGCGTCACCTTCAGGTCGATTTTCTCTAAACTTTTATACAAACCTCGGCCTATTAAATTACATCTAAATATAAAATTTCGCCGAAATGTATTCATAAATTCTTCACTAAACCGTAAAAAATCGAGAATATCTCGCTAAAACTGTAATTACAGCGCCCCCTTCTGGGGGAACAACCCCAATTTCAACAGATACTTTCTGGCCAAGTCCAAAACATACATATGAAGTTTGGTTCAATTCTATGCATAACTTCGTACACTTTCCGATTATACAACACTGAAAAGGGAGCAAAAATCGCTATCACAGCGCTCCCTTCCAGTGGAATACACCAATTTCAACTCGGAGCTACTGGCCATAGCCAAAAACATATATATATATATGCAGTGTGTCCACGTATAACCTGACCGACCTATATTTTCGCAACCGTTGGTCCTAGATGCATACTTCCAATTACAAAAATGGTTTAAATAATGTAAAAACTTACTATTAAAGCGATTTGGGTCAAGAAAAACATTTATTAAAAAATTACGAAATTTAAATTTTTATACGGTCCCCCGGTCCTATAAGTGATATTTAGTAAAAATTTACTGTGACACTAACAAGTAAGGCAGAAAAAGTCCCATTCATCTAACACTAAAATTGACGTTATGGAACTTTGAAATGCATGACTTATACCACTTTTTTTGCGTATCAAACCAGATGATTTCGACCATTCTTTCAGGGATCGTATATAAAGTACTTAAACTTATTTCAAGGTATCTGCGGTTTCAAAGAAATCGTACAACTATTAAGATTGAGTTAACTTTATTAGTTAAGTTTCAGATTAGTTAAAATAATTGTATTTTAACATACGTTGTATTTTGTAAGGATTTGAGGGTATGATTTATTTTAACAAAAATTATGTTATTTTCATAAGGTTTTATTTAAATTGCAACGATCGCCTTTCCAGTTTAAAATTTGTACTCGAACTTTAATTGACTTTCAAATGTCCGATCGAAGTTAAAATTTCGCATACTGAGTTAAATCCGATTACAATGTAATATTATTATGATTTTCGACGCTTACATAGGTGCCAAGTTGCCACTAATCCTCCATAATATGTGGGTTAATTTAACCCTGGTTTAATACATTTCGTACCGGAATTTTTTTTCAGAGATGAAATTAAATACGTTCCACGTAGGAAACTGGAATTAAATAAATAAAGATTCATCAAATAATTTTTCTGGTTCGAAACTTCGTTAAACTGGGTTAAATTAATCCCCGCATTACGGAAGATTAGTGCGAGCTTGGCACCTCTGCGCTTACCATCTTATACAAACTTATATTAGAGGATAACACAAAAAAATTCGAATAGATTACCTTCAATAAGTTTAAGAAATGATTTTAGATTAGATAACATAAACCTGCGATGGTTGTGTTTTTTAAGTTTTATAATTACGTTTTACGCATATTTTTTAACGCTAAATAAAAAAATTACCTTCACATTAACCATCATGTCAGGATTTTTCGCAAATCATAAATTTCAAGGTTAAAAAATAGCGAAAAATCTGATACTATAAAATATATGTAAGACTTTTTTATTCAATTTAATTTTATTTAATTCAATAATTTATTTAATTTTGTGGCTTATATTGGGTTTCTTATAGCTAAACAGCTCAGGAGTCCGACGAGGTTGGGAGGGGAGGGGAATCAATATTAACTTTGAGCTTTTTAACTTTGAAATTTGCGATTTGAGAAAAATCCTGACATGATGGTTTAAAATGGTCATTTTCGGATTCAGCGCTAAAAAATACATGTGAATCAATTTTCAAAAGCTAAAAATCATGACACAACCCAAAATTTGAAAGGCGGTGTAATCTAACAGCATTTTAAAATATGTACCATTTTGTAAAGAATTGAGGCTGTTGTTTTTCATCTTTTTATTTAACAAAAATTCTGTTATTTTTATCCTCTTATATGTTCAGAACAAATTGTATATTTTGCAGTAATATGTCAGAATGATTAAAGATTTCAATTTTATATTGCAATGCTAACTTTACTCTCAACCATTTCTTTAATATATCTGACGAAATTATATTTCTACTAAATTTGTGAATGACCCCTAATTTGCAGCAAAAAATAGACTCCAACTTTAAACAGCTATTACTCGGTGAATTTTAATCGTAGAATAACGGAATTTTTTTTTGCCTTACTTGTCAGAGTAACAGGAAAATTTTACTAAATATAACTTATAGGACCGGGGGACCGTATAAAAATTTAGATTCTGTAATTCTTCGCTAAATTGTTTTTTCGCTTCAAACTTTTTTTTATTTTAACTCTGCACCTAATTTTGACCATTTTTGTAATTGGAAGTATGCATCTAGGACCAAGGGTTGCGACAATAAAGGTCGGTCAGGTTATACGTGGACACACTATATATATGAATTTTGGTTCAATTCTATGCATAACTTCGTACACTTTCCGGTTACACAACAAGGAAATGGGAGCAAAAATCGCTATCGCATCGCTCTCTTCCGGTGGAATATACCAATTTCAACTGGGACCTACTGGTCATAGCGAAAAACATATGTATGAAGTTTGGTTCAATTCTATGCATAAATTCATACACTTCACGATGATACATACAGGCCACAGACACACGCATACATGGACAACCAGATAGTTTGTTAAAACGTGTTCTTAGGGATCTTTGACCCCTAAAACCTGTAAACCCGTTGGATTACAATGCTTTTTTCTATTATAGATAGAACAAAGTAAAAAGGGGTACGACAGGAGAAAAGAAAGAATTTTTTGCACATGATAGAATTTCTGTCCATTGTTATATAAGAAAGGGGAAAAGAATTCGAAACTAAAAAAAAATTGTAAACTAAAAAGAAACATGGACGTATGAAGTCTACAATTCGGCTTTCGAAACCTGCTTGTGTAAAGAAAATACACCACGCGATAACTAATTTTTTTTTTTTTTTTTTTTTTTTTATGAATTCGCTTTATACTAATGACTAGGGCTTGACAAATGCTGTCCCTATGTGTGTGTTTTTTTTTTTAATTTTTAGTTTTGCACGGTTTTTTGTTTGTTTGTTTGTTTGAGAATAACTATTGTTTTTTATTTTTGTACAAAAATTTTACTAAGAAATGAGCACAAATGGCATTTTTCTCTTCCACACCCCTACTAGTGCGCGGTAAGCAGTAATATTCCTCTTTTATCCTGCTTTTAACAGAAGAAACAAGCTTAACCTTCTGACCGCCCATCAAAAGGGCAAAATTGCATTGTTTTCTCAGTAATTTTTAAAAAATGCTAAAAACAGATGATTTTTCAAGCATGATATAAAAAATTTAATTACGTAAATGAATGTAATCCTTCAAGGTTCCATTCATGACACAATGCTTTAAAACTGCATTATATCAGCAGAATTGTATAAATTTAAATAATACTTCTATTGAAGTGAAGCCTACAGCTTAGTGAACGTATATGGGGCATTCTCACAATCTTTTAACTTTCATGTCCCTGAATAATAATTTTTTATTTAATACACTTTTTTGTGTTTTTTTTTATTTCATATCCTTGGGAACATCCCAATGCATGATTGCACAACAATATTAACGAGATAAATGAGTTTTGGACGATGTTGGGGGTCCAAACACATGGAAAACTCATCTACCGTCCCGTGTCCCTGATGCTGATTTTGAAGTTTGGAGCTGTCTGGATAAAATTGTTTCAATAAAAATAATTCGATGTAATTTTTTTCTGAAACTGGAACTATTGTTTTATATAAATATGTAGCTAAAAATTAACCTGCACACATTTTTAGGGTTGATATTATTTTTTGAACTCTGTCCCTGGGTTTTAGATTTTTTACCATCCCTCTTCTAAAATGATACAGAAAATCACTTCAGATGCAGCGACGGAATTTTTTTCAAGTTTTTGCTCATGCAGAAGTATGCTAGAGAAAAAATATCTAAAATTCTTTGACAGTAAATTTACTGCAGAATATAAATAAGCATTTAAATATCAATTTCAAGCACCGTGGCTTTATTGGTAGTCTTACCGTCCGCAAGGTTTAATCCTGCAATTTTCGAGGTAAATTAATTTTTTTTTTAATTTAATCCAACGTAAATAACTGTTTCTAAAAATCAATGAACATTTTCGCTACCACTTACAAGGAGAGGGCCAACCTTGTTAATCACAGATTTTGATTATTTTAATATATGTTGTAGGGTAGAGACCCCTTAGTGTCAGGTTCAACGGATTTTATCCAACGCTCCTTAGTTCTCGAGAAACCGGGGGGGGGGGGTCTAATAATAGTACACAACTTAAATACTTACATTTCAACGCCAGTAATAGGTTGGTCGTAGCTCAGTTGGTACGGCGTTCACTGGCTGATCTGCGGGCCCGGGTTCGGTACCCGAACGTGCTACATTTGTTTTTCTCATTTTTTTGTTTTATAAATATACTTGTAATTATAATTTAATAATTTCAATTACAAATTTTAATATCATACATTAATTATAATTTTAACAAACTTAAATTTGTCATTTTTTTTATTTTTAAACTATTATTTCTCATCCTTTAAAGAGGTTTAAAAAGAAATTGGACCTATTATTGAATGATAAAAATTCCAAAATCGTGACAAAACCTGTTGTGGTGCCATCTGGTTATGATAAAATAAAAGAATATTCAAATAAAATAAAAATAAAAGCAGAAAGAAGATAAAGATGAAAGAAAAATAATTGAAAGGGCAAGCATAAGTATTACGAATTAAAAAAAATCTTTAATATGCAAAAAAATCGGTTGTACTTTAATTCTGATGCTAATTTTTAATATAATTATGCTTGTTACTTTAAAAACAGAATAATAGTATTATCGCATTGACTTCCTTTATTAAAGCAATGCGTAAATGATGTTTCTTTAAAATCACGAATTGACACAATTGCTCAATATCATTACATCGATAAAGAATATATGAAATACATTTTAAAAGTGATTTTTAAAAAATTAACAGTTTTATGATTTTATATACAATTATTTAGTTAAAAGTCAAAAATTAAATAGGTTAAAATTATAATTGATATACAATATTATAAATTTTAATTGACAATGAGATTATTAATTATACTTACAAGTATATTTATAAAACAAAAAATGAGAAAAACAAATGCAGCGTATTCAGGTATCGAGCCCGGGCCCGCAGATCAGCCGGCAGATGCCATACCAACTGAGCTACGACCAACCTATCACCGCGGTTGCAAAGTAAGTATTTAAGTTGTGTAGTATTATTAGACCCCCTGGTTTCTCAAGAACTAACGAGCGTTGGATAAAATCCGTTGAACCTTGCACTAAGGGTCTCTACCCTACAACATATATTAAAATTATCAAAATCTGTGATTAACAAGGTTGGCCCTCTCCTTGTTAGTCTTAACATGATCTGCCTAAAATAGGTGGTAAGTTTCCTTGCTGTTCCATCCTTACCGTCCCTTTTTTCCCCATTTTGTTCGTTTTTTCCCCATCTTGTTCCTTTTCCCCCCATTTTGTCCATTTTTTCCTATACCATCCCCTTTTTTACTTTCTTCTATCTTTAATAGAAGAAAGTATTGTAATCGAAATTTTTTCGACTTCCGGTTTTCGACGGATTTACATGTTCTAGGGGTCAGAGATCCCAAAAAAACATGTTTATAGAAAATGCCTGTCTGTCCGTGTGTCTGTCGCCATTATACCATCAAAAAGTATATGAAGTTATGCATAGAATTGAACCATATTTTTATTTTAAGTTTTTGGCTATGGCAAGCAGATCCTACCTGAATTTGAAAAAAATTCGCCGGTAGGGGGCGCTGTAATAGCTATTTTTGTGCGATTTTGAATACTTTTGAATACTGTACCATCCAAAAGTATATGAAGTTATGCATAGAATTGAACCAAATTTTTATTTTAAGTTTTTGGATATGGCAGGTAGGTCCTCCCTGAATTTGGAAAATATTCGCCGGTAGGGGGCGCTGTAATAGCTATTTTTGTGCGATTTTGAATACTTTTGAATACTGTACCATCCAAAAGTATATGAAGTTATGCATAGAATTGAACCAAATTTTTATTTTAAGTTTTTGGATATGGCAGGTAGGTCCTCCCTGAATTTGGAAAAAATTCGCCGGTAGGGGACGCTGTAATAGCGATTTTTGTGCGATTTAGAATATTGTACCATCCAAAAGTATATGAAGTTATGCATAGAATTGAGCCAAATTTTTTGTGTTTCTTTTTGGTCATGGCATGAAGGTCCTCCCTGAATTTGGAAAAATTCCGCTCGAAGGGGGCGCTATAATTACGATGTCTGTACCATTTTCTTTATTGTACAATCGAAAAGTGTATAAAATTATGCATACAATAGAACCAAATTTTTTGTGCATGTTTTTGGCTTTGGCCAACAGGTCCTCCTTGAATTTTGAAATATCGCGCGGTAAAGGGGCTCTGTGATAGTTATTTTTGTATACTTTTCTTGATTTTTCGTAGTTCTATTGTCCATCGGCGGCTCGTGCAAAGGCGGGAACTCACTTCCTGCTAAGCCGGCTATTCGCAAACATCTGATAACAACAGAATAAGGAAAAACTATTAATTTTAACAAATATCATGATGTAGATTAACTCGTTTTTAGTTCATTTAATTGTCTGAAGCAGGAATTTAAGATGAAAATCAAAGTTGGTATAGTAATGAACTAATAATATTGAAGTATTAACATGTGTAACTAGTTTTTGAAATATTAAGATGCATAAGACAGAAGAAAGTTTTGGGATTGGCACATCCAACTAGTTTTACATTACCGTCCGTTCTTTAACACCCCTTTAAGACAATGTTATACCAAAATTTTGCACTAAAAGTACTACATTGTCATTATTTCTTATTTGAATGTCCTGTGGGTACTATGCAAATTCATTATAAGTAAAAAATTAGAAGAAAATAAAAAGTTATAGTGGTAAAATGGTAAGGAAAATTAAACTCGCAAGTTTAACTTAAACCTCAGTTAAATAAATTTATTTTCGCTGCTGACCATTTTTTCTTTGTTTTGAATCATTATAGCATTCGTCTATCAGATTAAAATGTTATTTTAGCAAGTTTAATTTCGCCAGATTTTTTTTCCCAAAAGTCAAAAGATTGTGAGAATGCCCCATATATCAGTTCGCGTCGGTGAGAAGATTACGGGGACATGCGACCCTTTAAACAGGTGAAAAATTTGTTTTCGAGACAAATATTTAAAGAGTCCCATGCATTCTTTTTTGCAGTAATCACCTCATTTTTTTTTTTTTTAACCACTTGGAAAAAGGGTTATTGTCCTCGTCAGAGTAGGAAATCAAAAGCATATCTGAAGATTTTTATTGGTTTAATCCGCATTTTATTCGTTTTCTGATTGGTCTATACACTAACCTTTACTTTCAACAGAGATGGGTACTGTTGCCACTATGACAAAAAAGTAATAAAACTACAAAAAAAATTATTAACTCAGAAACAAATTGAGATACAGCTTTCTAACAAATTGCATTTAAAAGTACATTTTTTTTCTCTATACGACGGTGTAAAAAGTAATATTGTGGGATGTTTAGAAGTTCAAGAATGAAATTTCATTTAAAATGGATCGTCAGATTTCTTGGAAATCTGACGATGGAAAAGCCTTTTCCCGAACAGCCAATGAAATGCTTGGATAATACGTAAGTTTCAGGTCGATAATACGTAAGTTTCATGAAATCTGACGGGTCGCAGGCGATTTTTGTCGCTTGCAATTTTTATGTGTAATAACACTATTAATGTTTAATTCATGGCGTACGTAATGCATGATCAACTCCGTGCGATTTTTTATGTCTTAAATTTTAGTCTTTGAAAAAATCATTTTCCAAATGGTCGTTGTAATTTGTTAAATTGCTTTTTTTTTCTTGTTAATACCATAATATGTTCTCCTTGCAATATAAATATATAATTTGTGTTAAACACTGTATAATTAATTGATAATAATTATTCCTTATTGTATGCTTTTTTAAAAATTAATGATAATGTATACAGCTTGTGCGCATGATTTAAAAATATCTATACCCTATAGAACTTTGAAACTTTTAATATAAGTTTAAGAATATTACAAAAATAAAATGGGCTAAAATCTAATGAATAAACAACAAATTTCTGAAGTTTTTTTATGTTCAAAATAAAAATATGAAAATTTTGATAATTTTTGTCACTCGTATACCCATACATTCAATAATTTTTGTTAGATTTCTTAGATTTTGTCTCAATTTGAAGAAAATGATCTAGTAAAGATAAATATAAAGTTTCGAATCATTACCTTTAATACATTTGGAGTTATCGTGCGCGCAATTAAAAAAATATTGATTTTGAGAAAAATCAATTTAAACATAAATGTTTTGCTTGAAACAGACCAATGCTTATTAAAAATTTTTAATATAACGAGCGCAATTTTACGAATATTTTGACGCGGTTTGTGGCAAATTGTTCAGAAAAACATTAGCTGTCAAATGAATTAAAAATCAAAAAAGCGATTTTTTAAAGATTTTGAGGGTCGTATGTCTCCTTAAAAGGCATTTCTCCTCTCATGCACTGACAACACCATTCTTTTCCGCTATAGCCAGTAATGTCATGTAATTAGATTTGAGGGGGGGGGGAGGAAGTAGGTTTCAATAAAACAGTAAGAAATGGTGTTAATCCAGCCTTCGTGGTATCTAAAATTAGATACAATGCGAAAAAATGCTCATCATCAGATATAGATTTTTTTGTAGCACTCAACTACCTGGACACTTGAATCATTCGGCAGTAACCATTTCCTGAACATGCCGGTTAATCCCTTTACGGTATTTCTTTTTTTCTTTCAGAGATATATAACTTTGATAATTTGTAATACGAAACATAATTTATACGAGGGTTGTTTTTTTTTAAGTAAGGGCCGTTTGAAAATAAAAACCAAACGAAAGAAAATTTTCAAAAGCCAAATTTATTTTCAGATTCTACATACATTTTTCTATTTTTCAACATAGATGGCAAGTTTGTTTAACCCCTTGAAGGGCGGTGGTTCATTTTTTGACCACTTAATTGTAATTCCTAAATGCCACATTGGCACCAGAATTTTGGACTGAAATTTTTCCTTTTACCAGATACGCGAAGAAAAGCTTTTACTTATTTAAAAATAAATTTGTTTTTAAATTCCGGTATCAGTCAATGATTTCAGTGTTTTGCTTTTAGAAGTACTTTGCCTTTGAAAGGGTTAAACACTTATTACACCTTATAACTAGATTTAGAAAACCATAGAAACTTGCCGCCTGCTCCGATAACCAAAAGGTTACAGCCGTTTTATCGTATTCATCATCCTTGTTGTGGTTACCGCCGAGATGATGTTTGAGATAGCGGAAAAGATGGAAATCGCTCGGCACAAGGTCGGGGCTGTAGGTGGGGGGGCGTCCAAAACTTCCCAGCTTAAGGGAGTCCAACAAAGCTCGGGTCTGAGCTGCGATGTGAGGTCTTGCATTGTCATGGAGTAGAAAAATTCACTCTGCCAGCATGCTGCGTCTTTTGTTTTGAATCGCTTTGCGACAAAAAAACGTATCACTGACCGTACCTGCACGGGGCGGGTGATTCGATAATCTTGAACATTTTAAAGACACAGAACAGACCGTACAGGCTAGCTACACAGCTAAAACTGAGCACAGTTGTTCCCAATTAATGCCCGGACACGACGCAAGCACTCGTTGCGGCGCGCGCGCCACCTATTAAGTAAGGGCCACCTAACTAAACGGCCCTTACTTAAAAAACAGCCCTCGTATTATCTTTCTAAATTGTGCATTATTCTAAACTATGAAACTAATAATTCTAAACTATGTTTGTTATTATTTTTCCTCAGTTAATTCACAAAATATAACTTTTGTGCTTTTTGAAAATCCACGACGGTGGAGATGTAAATATTTTTATTGGCGACTAGAATAAGAGTTTCTGCCAGTTTTAAAAAGGGAGAGGGTGCTGCTGGTAAGAAAAGGGTACTTTTTTCATTCTAAGAGCCCATTTTGGATTCTTAAGGGCACTTTTTGTTACGTGTGATAATCTTAGAAACAAGAAACTTTTATAATATCTCAGACATTTTAATGACTATCTTTTTCTTTTAATTCTTTTCTATCACTTTCGTTTCAGAGTTCATCGATGTACGTGTATGTGCCCAACCCAAAATTGCTGTAGTTGATGTTCCTACATTGGGCATGTGTGCGGACTTTGCCCTATGCATCTGTATCGTTTTTGTTCCTGGTGGGACTTCGACTAATTCCCATGTATCATTTTCGCGAAGAGAATTCATTTCCTCTAGAGTCGCTTCTATCCACTTTTCCTTTTCAATCAGGTTTTGCATATTTTTTTATATCGTCCCAACTTTTCGGATCTTCTACTTTAACGTTATTTGTCAAGAACGCAAATCTATCGGGAGGAACTCCCCTGTTCGGTCGGTTTGATCTACGCGGGATGTTTTGCGTGGCATCTAAATTTGCATTTTGATTTTGCCTTGAATCTTCGGAGTGTCAATATTATCCTCGATTAATTGTAATTTCGGAACCGAATTTTCAGAATTCGGTGTTTCATCGTTTTTATTTGATATGCTATCCTCAGTTATGTTTTTACTTTTAGTCTCCAGAAATTTTACGGTTCTACTTATTACGATTTTCTTAAAGTCCTACAATACAAATTCTGTAGCCCTTACTCCTATTGTCGTAACCTACGAATATCCCCTCTATGGCTCCATTATCCAATTTTCTTCTATGAGTCTTTTCCACATAAGCAAAGGCGCGACAGCCGAAGGTTTTAATATTTGAAAGATCTGGTTTGCGACAAGTCCATTTTATCGTAGGGAGTGCAGTCGTTGGATGAAGTCGGGAGGCGATTTTGTATGTACGTTGCGGTGCAGACGGCTTCGCCGCAGAATGAGTTAGGTAAACCACTGTCTTTAAGTAGGCAGCGAGCCATCTCCATCAAGGTACGATTCTTACGCTCCGCAACCCCATTTTAAGGTGCGGAATACGGAACAGTAAGTTGATTGTCAATTCCCTCATATTTTAGATAATTTTCAATTTCCTTCCCTTTGTATTCCCCTCCGTTGTCGGTACGGATAGCACGTACCTTCCTGCCAAATTTATTCGCGGTCATTGCAACATATTCTTTAATTTAGGGAAAACTTCATCTTTGGTTCTCAGTAAGTACGTTATGGTAAACCGGCTAAAATCATCTACAAAAGTCAAAAAATTATATTTTCCGCCAACTGTCGCTGTTTGCATAGGCCCACACAAATCAGAGTGCACTGATTCTGTAGGCTTTGTAGCTCGAAAACTAGCGGCTTTGGGGTATGGATCACTAGTGAGTTTAGAAATTATGCATGTTTCGCATGTATCACCGTGTTTACATTTGTCAATTTTAATTCCTAAGGCCATATCATTATTTACTAATTCCTTAATATGATTAACGTATCTGTGGCCTAATCTCCAATGCCACTTGTGTAGACAATTTTTATTTTCGCATTCATTTATAATATTTACATTGTGAGACATATTTTGTTCTATTTTACATTCATATAAATTATTGTTTACATAGCCCTCGAGGTACGTAACACCTTCGTGAGTTATCGTGCAAGATTGTTTTTCAAATACGGCTTTACAACATTTTCAGTAGCCCTTTTTATAGAAATTAAATTTGTTTCAATTTCGGGTACATACAACACATTCTTTAGTGTTATCGTTCTGTGTGCATTATCCGACATTAATGTATTTAATTTTATACTCTCGTAGCCCTCAGAGCAAAGCTCTTGACCGTTTGCGATTGTTACGCTAGAAGCACTGTTATGAAAATCATTAAACTTGTTTTTGTTATTACAAATATGAGTTGAAGACCCTGAATCAATCACCCAGAGATCTTTTACATTATCCCCAACAAAAAAGTAACATTTCTATCATTAGGTGTTTCTTTTTCAAAATTCCTATTTTTGTTACTATTCGCATTTGCGCTGCCTTGAGAGCATAGCCGATTTTTGTGACTGGTTGGGAAAACGATTAGGGTATTGATACTGCTTTGGATTATTTTTATTTTTCAAGGTCCAACAATCATCAATGTTGTGAGAGGTTTTTTTTTTTTTTTTTGCAGTACCGGCAGAATTTATTTTGTTTGTTTTTATGGAATCTCACCACCTTTAATACGGAGTGACTGTTCTCCCTTTCGCGGTTAATTTCAACTCGTTTCGAATGTTCATCTATCAATTTAGTGCAAATAAAACTAGCACTAAGGTCACGCTCATCCCTCGCTTCCAAAGCGGTAATGAGACCGTCATAACTGGAAGGCAGAGAGCAGAGCATTAAAGCAACAAGATGTTGATTCCTTATATTTTCGCCTATAGCGGCTAGCTTATCGCAAGTTTGATAGATTTTGATAAGGTGATCAACCATAATACCACCTTCGTTTAATTTTATAGAATAAAGTCTTCTTAGAAGAAATAGTTTAGTACTTAGATTAGTACGTTCATGTACTTCCTTTAAGGCAAACCAACACTCTCGCGCGCTTTCTAAATTGTTCACATTTATTATCTGATCATCATCGGTCAACAAATTTATAATGGCACGCGCTTTCCTATTTTTATTTCTGAAATCATCTGTCATTGGATCAGGCGGGTCCTGACTGATAGCACTATAGAGGTCCTCCTTCTGTAAATACATCTCTAATCTGAACTTCCAAACATCATAATTGCTTGCGTTTAGTTTTTCAATCACAGTATCCTTTAAGATACTCATTTTTCATATATAGACTACAATCTTATATATATATATAAATATTATGTCAATATTCAAATTATATGAGTAAAAAGGTTTTAAATAATAATGTTTCAATAGTATCGTTGAGTTGCTTACGCTTTTTAGGCATAGCAAAAATACTTATTATAAAACATTTTTCTAAAGTTTCATATGATATCAAATTCTATATTTCAAACATTTTCAGATACTATTCTTAAAGAATAAATTAGTAATAATTTTCCAATTTGCCTCGGTAGCGCAGTAGGTAGCGCATCAGTCTCATAATCTGCGGACTTTGCCCTATGCATCTGTATCGCTTTTTCGCGGTCTTCTCTCATGTATCTTTGGGAAGGGAAGAGGTGTTTTTTTTCTCTCCCTCCATTTCTGTTACTAATTACGAAAAAAAAAAATAAGTAATATTATATAAAATATATAAAATATATAAAATAATAAGTATCATTTTTAAACTTTCTTTCCATTTACACTATAGGTTTAAATGTGAAATATGTGGAGACTATCACTGGTGATGATGAACCAAGGATCTGGGCGGACCCTGCGACATTCTGAGGTAAGAGAAAATTTTTATATCTAATTTTGTGAAAATGATATATTAGAATATATAATATCCTAAGAGGTCTCTCCATTGTATCACTTTTAATATTTTAATTGGTTTTTTTTTAACACCTTAATTCTCGCTGCCGTGATATTCATGGGCTGTGTCTTTTACTCAGATTGTTTGATTCCCACCAGTTTTATAAAATAGTGTAATTGGCTTTGTTAAAGTATCATTTTACCTGTCATTAAATAAGGTAAATATTTCTTTTTCAAAAAAGTGGTGCCAATGAACAATTTGAATTTTTAAACCATAATTTAATGCGACCGTTAAGGGGTTAAGCTACTTTTAATATTTTAAAGTCAAAACAACATTGAGTGAGGTTTTACTATGCAAGCAAATTTTTTAATTCAAAAAGGAGAAAGGTCGCTTTTTTTTATTAAGGGACAAGAAGGTCACTAATTTGTAACCCAAAGGACAGGCATGGTGCAGAACTCTGCTGAAACTGTCTGCGAAAAACTCTGCTAGATTTTCTTTAGTCTCCGGTACGGTATGCTATTTCTTTCTCCCAGCTTATTTTGTGTCCAAAAAATAACGTTACCTTACAGACGCTAGCCGTAAAATAAAGCATTACGTTTAAATACTCTTTTAGCAATTTTTTTAACTTCTAAGCATCGCACATTTTCACTTTTTATACCGTCGTATTGGGAAAAAAAAAGTTCTTTTAAATGCATTTTGTTTGAAAACTGTAGCTCCATTTATTTTTGAAATATTATTATTATTATTATTATTATTATTATTTTGTAGTTTTAGGAGCCATTTGCTTAATATTGGCAACGGCATTTTATCCATTTCTGTAGAAAGTAAAGGAAAAATAGTTTTAAAATAGTAATTATATATTTTTGTTGCCATTTTCTCGTAACAACCGAAAGAAAATGTAATTAAAATACGTGCTACTTTGAAAAAAATATAAACGAATGATTTCTGTTAAAACAATGGAGCTATTATATACTATATTTAATTGTAAGTATCTATGAATCATTAGGTAGCCGTTTTTTTTTCGATTTTCTTGAATGACGGAATCTTTTTGCTGCATTTGTGCATTATTTCGCGATAGTGATGTGCTATACATGCTTTACTGTAGATGTTTAAGAGTAGATCGTAAATGTGGAATTCTTAAGCGGATGCGAATGACGTCATTTTACATAAAATAAAATGTGTGCTTTAAGCCTTAAAATTGAAATATGTTTTGTACTGTAGTAGAGTCCCGCTTAACCGAGTTATTTTCTTCTGATGGACTGGTGGCTTCTATTATTATGAAACAGACATTATAAATGAAGTGTTAGGTAAAGGTGAAAGAGCAGCCGTAAAAACCAATTCTGACCAGAATATCAGAGTTTCTAACTTTTTATGGCTGCTCTTTCATCTTCACCTAACACTTCATTTATAAAAGCTGTTTCATAATAATAGAAGCCATCAGTCCATCAGAAGAAAATGAACTAATGGAAATGCCGGGGGCGACACTAAATTCTGAAAAAGCAAAATTCCTGTTCTCTAGTTTTTTTTTTTTTTTTTTTGCTTGCTACGAAATTTTATAAAATTTTTAAAGTTCTGCTAAGGACCAGGGGTGTAGTGGAGGGTATACGAAGGTATATACGCCGTATGCCTTCTGGATTTATTTAAGAAGCTCCTCTGTTTCTCAAATAAAGCTATTGCGCATACTCTGGGAATGGCGTTCATGACTTTAGCGTATACCCTCTGCCTATAGCGTATACCTTCTGTTTTTTGTTGTTGTTTTTTACGATTTCAACACTGATAAAGACCATTATTTAAAATAATATAATAATATAGCTTTTTACATGTCTAAAAACATTTGTCGTTACTTTTTGAATGATTGCTACGATAATCATTGTCACTCTTCAGCTTTATCAGTCATGTTTTTAATTATTTTATTTTTTAATGAATAGAACGAACTCTAAAAATATTTAACAATCTGGTTTCAATAAGGTCAAATGCAGCTCTGCTGAATAACTTATATTTTAGTTATACCGCAAGAGTTCTAGAAAAGTTGTATAAGCTCCAGAAAAAAACGATTAACTTTTTAAAAAAAAATGATTTAAAACGGTCCAATAGTTATCGATAAAAATTGTTGCCCAGCTTGAAAAACAGAGTTTCGAGAAAAATGAGTTTAACCCTTAACTGCACGATTTTTTTCTATTTTTATGAAAAAAATTATTTGAAATCTATATAGCGGTCTAATAATTGGAAAAATAGTAAAAAAAATGAAATTTAAAAATTTCAGGTAAATTTGATATTTTATGGCGTGTACCCTATGTGAACAATAAGGGTTTTAAAATATTGTATTGCAATATTTTACAACCAAATGAGCTTAAATTAATTAATTTATATGCTTAACACTCTGCAACTTTATCCAGTAAAAATAATGAAAGTAAATTTTACCTTAATACCTTGATCGAATTTTTTTTTTTTTTTTTTGTCTCCGAAGAACAAATTCTAATTTTTTCTCAAATGCAGCCATCTGACATGGACAAAATAAGTGTTATTTCATTATTTGGACTGTTCTTGATCAGTTGTAGGGATCATATTGGCCAAATTCATGGTGCATAATAAGAATTACAGTGTTTTTGGTATATGTGATGCATTGAAGGGTTAAAATTTTAGAATAGCTTTATGCTCAATAAGCAGCCAGTAAACGTACTGTAAGGAATTGAAATATCGCGAAACAGCTTTAGGGAAACAGTCTTGGATGCAAAAAAGGTAATCGCAAAGAAATAGAAAATTTTGACTCAAAAAATTAGAACCTCTCCTTAAACCTTTCGGGTCCGATTTTTTTTTTTTTTTTTTTAAGAACACTAGGGGGCTCGGCCCCCTACGAGCTACGCTCGCCAACCCCCGTCCAGACACCGCAGACTCTAAATGCACGCTAATTTGATCGGCTTTAAAAAGATTTCGAAAGATTGAATTATAATTTAAAAAACAGTGGCGATCTCCCTATAAACGAATTTCTATTCATTTCTCTTTGATTGGGGAATTTTAACGCCAAATCCGCTGCGGTACTACTTCATTATCCCGTCGACCAATTTCGCTAAATTATATAAATCGCCAAACCACTCGCCAAATTATACAAATTGATATAATTTTTATTTTAAATAACGAAAGAACAAATACATTCGTACAACATTAATAAAAACACAAATAAAACGTCGAAATAAAAATAACTTGATGACGTATGCACGTGTAACAACATTTCAAAATAAGCTAATATAAAAGGAATTAAGTAAAGAGAGTCTTTGTCTCCTGGTATATTTTAACAAAGCGAAAAGAAAGTTCTTTTAAATGAGACATTTTAAATTAATTCTCAAAATATCAAATAAATGTCTAGCGCAATTTATAAATTTAAACTTTTTTGCAATATTATTTTGTGTTCATTTTATGTAATAACTATAATGTGACGTAAATGTGACGTAATTTCTCCTAAGACTTCTAACGCATGTTAATAAATTTATTATTTTACAATATCCTTTCTCTTTTAAAATTCCCGTGTATACTTTTTATGACGTAATTTTTAATAAGTTCCTGCTTTTTATACGTAATTATTTAATTCTAATTTGAAAGTTTTTTTCCTGTTTATAATAGTCACGTGTAAATAAATTTTTAATTTGAAGCAAACATTATTGCTTGCGCTTTTTATACTGTTGGCAACAGTTTAAATTAGTACAATTTTCTGAAATGTGTAAAAATATCTCTCGAAATGCTGAAAATTTGAATTTAAAATTGAAATAAAACCTGAAAAAATGAGTCAAAATAAAAAAATTAATGCAATCTGCACTCCGGCAAATTCTAACGCATAAAATGATCTAAAAATGATTACACTGCCATGTATAGTTTTTGCTGCTATAAAACTTTTTTAGTGGAACGATTTTGTCCAAGTTGTTTCAGCATTAAATAACTCTTAAAATAATTCTTCGATTTGAAAACTGTCTGCATCAGCGTGTTTATCAACCATTTCTGTATAAAACCACCGATTTTCATATTTTTGTATGCATTATTTTTGTTAATATTAACGAAGAAAGGCCTCCGGTCACAAAAAAATCAAAACCGGCGGCCACGGCGGCGGCGGTGACAGCGGTAGTTACTTTTTTTTAGAATAGAGAGAAAATTATTTTTATGTTAATAATGTTAATAGTAGCTATTCAAATAGATTTACTGAAGTTTGATGAATATGCCAGTGTCTGAAATCCAGGTCCGATTTTTTTTTTTTTTAGAACAAAATTACTTTTATGTTAATAATGTTAATCGTAGCTATTCAAATAGATTTACTGAAGTTTGATGAATATGCCAGTGTCTGAAATCTCACGAATGTAGTTATTTTGCATACTATTCAATTCGTATTCATATGACAATGAGCCAAGGAAGGGTTTGGGAGATCTTTGGAAAATATCGTATTACAGCGTATTTAACAGATATTACAAATTTCTATTATTTTTTGCGTTTTATTGCACATGATTCGTTCAGAAAAGTAACCTGTATTTTAAATTTAAAGAGTGCTATATATTTTATGTATGTTTAAAATAGAGGATTCGCGAACAGGGCATAGAGAATTAAGCAAACTATTATTTTTATTCAAATTACTTAATGACAAAACATAAATTAAGTCATAATAAGAAATGCATAGACATTTACTATCATTACTAAGGTACCTGTGCCCAATATGGCCCATGTCGTAAATTTCATTTACTTTCTTTTTAATTCACTAGATTTCAGAATACGTCCGACCCTTAGTACGACAGAAAGTGAAAAAAACAATAAAGGCGAAGTCGTACCACGTGGGCGACGCTACTGGCAGAGGAAGTGAAATTTTTGGCCAAAGAAAATCGTGTTATTATTTCTTAAAGGTAAGGAATATTTCGTATTATTAATATTTGTTAACATTTAATACAAAGTAGAAATGAATATAATAATACCGTTAATCTACTTTAAGATACTATAAATAGTTTTATCATTACTTATTAGTATATCCCTTTTGGGGCGACAAAATAAAAAAATGGCGGAAGTTCCCATTATGGCCAGGGTGGGCCATATGTTTGTAGTGACTTCAAGCGTATATATATTTTTTGCGAAAATAATTTTGTTTCACTTCTGTTCTTCAATTAATACATTTCTTGGTAAAAATAAATATATTTTTTTTTGTTTTAATTTTATTTTTTTGTGTGATTTTCCTGGCTTTCAAAAAATTGCAATTATTATATATATATGTAAATATGCATATATATATTATAAAACATATAATAATTTGCAAATTTTTTGCAAGTTTCTAATTTTATTTTGCAATTTCCTAAAATTTTACAAAGTGGGCCATATTGAGAACGGGGTTGTTCCCAATATGGCCCACGTGACACTTTTTACATTTCAGCTTTTATAATTTTTAATAGTATAATTACAAGTATAAATTCTTTTCTTTTATTTACCACACTAGGGGGCTCAGCCCCCTACGAGCTACGCTCGTCAACCCCCGTTCAGACACCGCAGACTCTAACAGCACGCTAATTTGATCGCCTTTAAAAAGATTTCGGAAGATTGAATTATAATTTGAATCTGACAAGTATAATCTGACGTAATTTTCACCAAACTTTTCTTTCTCTTTTTAATATTCACGTCAAAATACTTTTGTTAGAAATGAAATATTATCATCATCTTAAAATGTCAAGTAAATGTCTCGCGCAATTTTTAAATTAAAACTGTTTTGCAATATTATTTTTTGTTCATTTTACGTAATAAGTGTAATATGACGTAAATTCTCCTATTTAGGACTTCTAACGCATGTTACTGAATTTATTATTTTACAATATTCTTTCTCATTTAAAATTCACGTGTAACTATAGTTTTTAATGACGTAATTTTCAATGAGTTCCTGCTTTTTATATTTTTTGTTTATAATAGTCACGTGTAAAATAAATTTTTAATTTGAAGCAAACATTACTGTTTGCGCTGTTTATTATACAGTTGGCAACAGTTTAAATTAGTACAATTTTCTGAAATCTGTTGAAAATATCTCTCGAAATGCTGAAAATTTGAATTTAAAATAGAAATAAAACCTCGAAAAATTATTCAAATTAAAAAACTAACTGCAATCTGCACACCGGGAAATTCTGACGCATAAAATGATCTAAAAATGATTAAATTCCTATGTACAGTTTTTGCTCCTATAAAACTTTTTTAATGGAACGATTTTGTCCAACTTTGGCATTAAATATCTCTTAAAATAATTCTTCGATTTGAAAACTGTCTGCATCAGCGTGTTTATCAAACATTTTTCTATAATTCTACCGATTTTCATATTTTTGTATGCAACAGGTGTTTTAATATTAACGAAGAAAGACCTCCGGTCACAAAAAATTCAAAACCGGCAGCGGCGGCGGCGGTGACAGCGGTAGTTACTTTTTTTTAGAATAGAGAGATAAATCCCTCGGAGCAACAACATAAATAGTTTCCGGGAAAAATAATACTAACATGGTGAAAAAAGCAATCAAACCTTAGGTGGGCCATAATGGGAGTTAGGTACCTTATATGTAGATAGTAACAAAAGTAATTGTTAAGATAAAATAATACTCGATGAAAATACATGTACTATTAATAGTACACCAGACCCGAAAGGGTTAAATAAACTCATTTCAAAATAAATGTCATCATTTAAAAAATATATATTAAGAATAAAAACTGACATACCAGAAAACTTATTTTTAAATGTCCTTTCACCACAACATTCTTATGCCTCACTGTTTTAAAATAATCGGAGAAAATTCAATCTTCTTGTCTGCTGAGAATTATTCTTCTTAAAGACAACTTATTACATTTTTAGAAAAACTTTGCAATACCTTTGTCATTATCTTTCGGATGATTGCTGCAATTATCATTGTGACTCCTTAGTTTTATTAGTTGTGTTTCTATTTTTCCAGTGAACTAGATTCCAAAAATATTTAACGATCTCGTTTTAATAAGTTCAATTACCGCTTTGTTAAATAACTTACCTTTTAATTATATCCCAAGAGTTATAGGGATTTTCTCGTTTCAATTAAAGTTAGTATGAAACAATATTTTATGTCTTTTTCTTAGGATCATTTTGAAAATTTAATTATCTTTATTGAATTTCTGCAGTTATTAAGGAATGCAGTTTATACGGAAAGAAAGTTACCTACATCTAATTTATTAGTGTTTTTTTTTTCTTTTTTTTTTAATAACTAGGGGGCTCGGCCCCCTACGAGCTACGCTCGCCAACCCCCCGATCAGACACTGCAGTCTCTAAAAGCACGCTAATTTGATCGGCTTTAATTGAATTTTTTTGGAAGATTGAATTATAATTAAAAAAACAAAGGCGATCTCCCTATAAACGGGTTTCTATTCATTTCTCTTTGATTGGGGAATTTTACGGAAAAATCAGCTGCTGTTAAAAGATACAATGGCATTTCAAAATCATCTAATATAAAAGGAATTAAGTAAACAGAGTCTTTGTCTCCCGGTATTTTTTAACAAAGCGAAAAGAAAGTCCTTTTAAATAAAACATTTTAAATATATCGTTTTAATCTGACGTAATTTTCACCAAACTTTTCTTTCCGTTTTTAATATTCACGTGAAAATGCTTTTATTAGAAATGAAATATTATTTGCGCTGTCCAAAAAAAAAAAAATAGTTGAAAAATTCATCTCAAAATGTCAAGTAAATGTCTCGCGCTATTTTTAAATTTAAACTACTATTTTGCAATATTATTTTTTGTTCATTTTACGTAATAAGTGTAATGTGACGTAAATGTGATGTAATTTCTCCTATTTAAGACTTCTAACGCATGTTAATGAATTTATTACTTTACAATATCCTTTCTCTGTTAAAATTCACGTGTAATTATAGATGAAGTAATTTTCAATAAGTTCCTGCTTTTTATACGTAATTATTTAATTCTAATTTGAAAGTTTTTCTTTTCTGTTTATAATAGTCACGTGTAAATAAATTTTTAATTTGAAGCAAACATTATTGTTTCCGTTGTTTATACAGTTTGGCAACAGGTTAAATTAGTACAATTTTCTGAAATAAGTAAAAAAATATCTCTCGAAATGCTGAAAATTTGAATTTAAAATAGAAATGAAACCTCGAAAAATGAGTCAAATTAAAAAAATAAATTAATTCTGCACACCGGGGAATTATAACGTATAAAATGATCTAAAAAGTATTAAATTCCGATGTATAGTTTTTGCTCCTATAAAACTTTTTTAATGGAACGATTTTGTCCAACTTTAGCATTAAATATCTCTTAAAATAATTCTTCGATTTGAAAACTGTCTACATCAGCGTGTTTATCAAACATTTCTGTATAATACTACCAATTTTCATATTTTTGTATGCATTATTTTTCTTAATATTAACGAAGAAAGACCTCCGGTCACAAAAAATTCAAAACCGGCGGCGGCGGCGGTGACAGCGGGAGTTACTTTTTTTTAGAATAGAGAGACTAGGGGGCTCGGCCCCCTACGAGCTACGCTCGCCAACCCCCGTCCAGACACCGCAGACTCTAAATGCACGCTAATTTGATCGGCTTTAAAAAGATTTCGAAAGATTGAATTATAATTTAAAAAACAGTGGCGATCTCTCTATGAACGAATTTCTGTTCATTTATCTTTGATTGGGGAATTTTAACGCCAAATCCGCTGCGGTACTACTTGATTATCCTGTCGACCAATTTCGCCAAATTATATAAATCGCCAAACCACTCGCCAAATTATACAAATTGATATAATTTTTATTTTAAATAACGAAAGAACAAATAAATTCGTACAACATTAATAAAAACACAAATAAAACGTCGAAATAAAAATAACTTGATGACGTATACACGTGTAACAACATTTCAAAATAAGCTAATATAAAAAGAATTAAGTAAAGAGAGTCTTTGTCTCCTGGTATTTTTTAACAAAGCGAAAAGAAAGTTCTTTTAAATGAGACATTTTAAATTAATTCTCAAAATATCAAATAAATGTCCAGCGCAATTTCTAAATTTAAACTTTTTTGCAATATTATTTTGTGTTCATTTTATGTAATAACTATAATGTGACATAAATATGACGCAATTTCTCCTAAGACTTCTAACGCATGTTAATGAATTTATTATTTTACAATATCCTTTCTCTTTTAAAATTCACGTGTATACTTTTTATGACGTAATTTTTAATAAGTTCCTGTTTTTTATACGTAATTATTTAATTCTAATTTGAAAGTTTTTTTCCTGTTTATAATAGTCACGTGTAAATAAATTTTTAATTTGAAGCAAACATTATTGCTTGCGCTTTTTATACAGTTAGCAACAGTTTAAATTAGTACAATTTTCTGAAATCTGTAAAAAATATCTCTAGAAATGCTGAAAATTTGAATTTAAAATAGAAATAAAACCTGAAAAAATGAGTCAAAATAAAAAAATTAATGCAATCTGCACTCCGGCAAATTCTAACGCATAAAATGATCTAAAAATGATTACACTGCCATGTATAGTTTTTGTTGCTATAAAACTTTTTTAGTGGAACGATTTTGTCCAACTTTAGCATTAAATAACTCTTAAAATAATTCTTCGATTTGAAAACTGTCTGCATCAGCGTGTTTGTCAAACATTTCTGTATAAAACCACCGATTTTCATATTTTTGTATGCATTATTTTTGTTAATATTAACGAAGAAAGGCCTCCGGTCACAAAAAAATCAAAACCGGCGGCGGCGGCGGCGGCGGCGGCGGTGACAGCGGTAGTTACTTTTTTTTAGAATAGAGAGAAACATTTTTTCAAACTTAAACTTTTCAAAACTAAGCTCTTTTTTTATGTAGATTTCAACAATTAGTTTAAACTATCCTTTACTATTATTACTGAAGACATTATTAATAAAAATATTATCATTTCTTTTATAAATTATACTATTTATAATATCAAAAATTGAAATTGTCGGGATAACCCTGACATATTCTGTTTTATATTTCTTTCTTTTCCCTCACCTAACACGTGAATATGTCGGGGTTATCCCGACAAAATGCTGAACAAAATGCCAGAAGTTGAGTTTGAATTAACACTTTCTTTCTTTCTAACCGATGACCTGGCCTCTACCTTTACTTTATAAATCAGTATTTTTAAAAATTGTTTTAAAGTGTTCTCATAGGAGCTAATGCATAAATATTAAGGTAGAAGATTTTTATCGCTGCACTGGAATCATAAGTCTGCTGTCTTTAATAATACAGTGTCACATTTATTCGGGTTCGACTTACGACAAGTCAAAGATCAGACTGGGTGTATGGTCCACGGGCAGACATGTGGGAACTAGAGCTGGACAATATCAGAAATTTAATATCGCAATATATCAAAGAGTTATTGCTGCACAACTACATTAGTGCTGCACAACCTTTTTGCCACCACAAAAAATTTAAAAGTAACATTTCAATTATTTAATAACAAAGTTTCTGTCAATTAATTAGGAAAATTATTCTGCATAAAAATAGTGGTAATCATGGTGACCCGCTGGCCACAGGTTGTGCACTCCTACTTTACATTATTATTGTAAATTTGGCAGCTTATGGTTACAAAAATTTAGCTATGAAGTTTAGCTGTATCAAGTTTAGCCCCGAAGTATACTACGAAGAATTTATTTTTATTTATTATTATTATTTTGTTTTTTATTCTACTCAGTTCGGTGCTACTACATTTCCTTGCTCGGTGGTAGGACTCAACCGGTTCGGGTAAACCGGTTATTAAAACATTTTTCTAATCGTATTATAATGTTTTCATAAAATAATCATTTCATTTTTTATGAAATTATCATACCTCTACTTTATGGAAATTATTATACCCATATGTTATTTATTGGAGCATATTTGAGTCCCATCATTCTTCCGACCCGGAAATCTTGAAAAAAAAAATGAAAATTCTGTTTTTTTTTTTTTGTTGTTGTTTTGTTTTGTTTTTCAGACAGATTTCAGTTTAACATTAACCTTAAAATAAAGTTATATAATTTTTTTTTTGAACAGAACTTTTGCTTGTTTGTATATGTAGTTTTGTTTTAAAAATTCACTTCGCTCCTGCTTTTTTTTTTTTTTTTTTTTTTTTTTTTTTTAACTCTAGAGCGCATGAGATACAATAATATTTAAAACGGCCTGCAACCCCAAATGAGTTTGACACTCTGAACAATGGAGCTATGAATTAACAGAAGGAGACAAAAAATGTAGTGTCTAGCGGATGCGAGTGAAGCAACGGACGAGGTAGTCACAAGATGACGGCTGTTGTCCCTTTACATCGGACCAGGGCCTGATTAACGCAGGATTCAACTTCCAAAAATAGAAATTTTTGCCTTATTTAGAACAGAAATTCTCAATGAATAAGGCATTAAAAGTTAAAATAAGCCGAAAATTCCTATTCAAATGTACTGGTGGATATTTGCTCCTCTAGCGCTAGACAAATTCACTGACATTGACTGGAGGATTGTTTATGTAGTTAAAATATGGCGGAACCAAATGGCGGAAATAAATGTTACTTAAAACATGTTTTAAGAGATTTGATTGTATAAAAGGAATTTCTAAGTAATTGGGCTAATTTTCGGACTAAAAAAGGCCTTGCACAAAGTAGCCCCGAAACACTAGTTTTCATGTTAGTTTTATGAAAATGTAAACATTTCCTGTCAAAATAAACAGTTAAAGGAAAAAACTATGATCACACATGGGTTACAGGTTACTAAAGGTAATATTTTGACACGTGCCTTATTTGTAGCTCTTATCCACATTGTTTCACTATAGAAAGTTTGGATAGTTAAAATTTATACACGAAAACAGCTGTTTACAAACACATCCAGTGTTGCCACTAAAAAATGTAAATTGTCCCCAAACTATTCAAATACCCTTTAGTAGGGTATAAAATATTTTTCAAGGGCAAAAACTCCAAATTATCTTGTATTGTTTGTTCAATACAAAGAATAAAATCTTTTTTTAAGGGATGGACCAAAGTAAGCAAGGACCAAAGTTGACGGTACTCAAATCACACTTGAGAATAGTTTTATACTAATCTAAATTTTATTTTTTGATAAATATTCATAGCTGAAAAATATCAAGACAGGATATGTTAAGTTCACTCAAGAAAACTTCGCTCTAATGAAAATACGATAAACGACAAAGAAGAAAGTCGATATGAATAAGCATTACTGGCTGGGAAGCTCTTTTTAAAAGCCACCAATCATCACAGTGAACGACTGCTTCGACCTTGGGCTTTTCACCAACTTGGCTATAAACAAAAGGGGAAACGTACCCATTAGCGGACTCTGGTTGCTTACAAGCCGAGCATTCCATCTTCTTAAGTATAAACTCGATGATAACCAGCTATCTTCCGTATCAAACGCAACAATGAATAACCAATGCTCATGCGTGATTATTCATGGTGTATCAATTATCTGGCGTTATTGGAATATGTGTAGGCAAAACACAGTTACGAATAAGAAAGTATGATAAGTGTTATTCAGTATTACGCAGAGAGTCGAACGAACTCTAGGTTTACAGTGACAGGATGGATATATTGCAATAATTGGGATAACTTCTAAGGTAGATAATCAGCGGAAAGAAAGATTATCGCCCACAACATAAAACCATAATTGGCCATCTGAACACTCAATCATTTCTGCTATTTTATTTTCCTTACAAATTAGGCAAAACCAATTATCACTGTCTTGATTTTTCTTTTTAGATTCTGAATCATTAGACATTTTTTTGCAACAGAAGTTTTCTTTACCTTATGTCTATAGTTCTTTACTTCCATTATTTTCATTCCAATTGATTTAAACCTTTTTTTTTTAACTTGATGTTCCAATTACTTGATGTTCCTTTTGTTCTTTGAGAGCTTCCTTTTTGTCATTTTTTGTTTTTTCATTTCAAGGTTTAATTTATATGGCGAAGATGTTAACACAGCTGTATTTTGGCTCCCATATACTTTGACTTAACTGATTTGGGGAAGGGAGATAATATTTCTATAGATGCTTTGGCTTTTGAGGGGGTTTGTAGCTGCAGTCTTCTTGCGGGTCAATCTCTTCACATCTAACTCTTTCTTTTTCGTTTCCTATATCTTTAACAACTTTTGCTGTCACCAATGTTTTTCTTCCAGTCTATTTGTCTGTGTCGTTTTCATCATTTTTTTACTCTCTTAGTTTTAGTACATTTCATGATTACTAACTCTATTTTCAAGATATTTTTATGTTTTATATAGGCTTAAACTGTATAAAGAAATTGATACAGATATACAAAAAAAAAACTAAATTAAAATATTCAAAATCGGGCATGAAGATAGTAATCCATTGTAAAATATTAAAAAATAAAACAAATAGTGTCCAAAGCGTACAGCCCTTGAAATTCATTACTTACTTTTCAAATTTATGATCACATATCTGGTCCAATTTAAACAACTCAAAGTGATCCATTTAAGGCAACTGCGCCATTTTTTTAAAACAGATAATCTCTAGACTAAGAACAAAACCGGAAGGAAACAAATCCAAGTGAAAAATATGCGCAACAAACACATGAATTTATATCTGTATATGAAAATATAACAACTTGCCTTACTTTTAAAGTATTCTCTTACGTTTAGTAGGAAAAAAATAGATCAAAACAGCTAATTTTAGTTTTTTTTAATTGTCTGAAAACAGCACGTGGAAGTCGGGTGCTTCTTCTAATAATAAATAACGTCATTCTGAAGAGCAGGATTTCAGCAGTAGATGGGGTCTCTTTCTCTAATTAACGGCAGAATTGCAGCGGTCCCAAATAAGGCTACTCTCCCCTATTAAAAAAAAATACATTCCGAACTACTATGAACGATGACAGACTCGACAACTTAATGTTTTTAAAAAGTGAAAGTGAAATAGAGGATTTTATTAAACTGGACGACATTATCATTAGATGGACTTGTTTGAAGACCTGGAGAATTAGTGTCAAGTTGAAAAAAAAGGGAAAAATGTAAATTCACTACCATTATTTTCTCTATGTTAAATTGCTTTTTATTTTCATGCTAATCCCAGTAAATCGTAGTTCAATTCCAATTAAAATAAATAATTGTTTTTCTTTACGAAATTCTTCGTAGCAGTTGATTAAGAACGAATACGAAGGTTAGCAGCTACGCTTTTGAGCATTCTCGAATGATTCATTCTAATGTCAAAATCATTCATTATGCCCATCACAAATGTAAACAAGAACGAAACATCATGCGTCCAGCATAGATTATGAAACACTTTCCAACACATTCAGAATACTGTAACAAAACTTCACAGTTTATTAAGGTGAAAGATAATGTCCTAATAAACAATTTGAAAAACGCATAACGCATTAGAAAACGCAATTTCAGCTATTACCCTCTAGTCGGAAAAATATCCGATTTTTTTTTCCTTTGTGTGCAGCTCTGTATATAATCTATGCATTTGTATGTATACTACATAGTATGCTAAAAGTTACTTCAGTTAAACGCATAGCACAGTTGAAAATTTCCATTCAGTATTTTCCGTGAATAAACGGGAGTGTACTTGAGAACTTTTGTGCAGCCATATATATGATATACTAGCCTGGTGTACCTGGCGTTGCCTGGAATTTTAAGAATGTTTGTTTAGAAAAACTAATTTCAAAATTTAACATACAACATTAAAAAAAACTTATTTCAATTCATCATTGGAGCAGTAATGTTAAAATAAGCCAATAATTCCATAATCGAGTTTTTATCATTCTTCAATACCTTTTTTTACACTTATATGACGTTATATATTCACCACGTCCTTTATATTTCCAATATGACGTAATATTCCATTTTTTTTAATTCGTTAAATTAATTAAATTATAATTTTTCACATGGAAATCATAAAACGGAAAAATGATGACGTAACATTCACTTTTGTTTTTAATTCGTCAAACTGTTTATTTTATGTATTTTCATTTTTCATGTGGAAATCTTGCAGTGGAAAAGTTATGATGCGATATTCCCTTTTTTTAAATTCGTCAAACGATTTATTTCATTTTTTCACTTGGAAATCTTGCAATAGAAAAGTAATTGTTGTGGTAAGAATTTTATTGTGGATTTTTATTTGTTGGCAACAGCTATAATGAAAAATGTTTAAATTTGATTGGAAACTGCTGTAAAATTTGTGGTTTTTTATAAATTAAAAATTAACTATAAGTTATTCCTATTCCGGATTACTATAGTTGCCTCGGCCGTGTTTTAATACACATGTACGTAACATTTCACAATTCTGGCTTCCAAACTGTGGATTTGTATAGCATTACAGACATGCAGACAGACAAATTTTCATTTTTATATATTAGATAGTATTTATACGCACCAAGTAATATTAAAAAAATAGTTCAAATTAAAAACGCGTACCACAACTGAAAACTCATTTCCAGTAATTATTTTGCCTAAGCTTTAATAGCTCAATTATTGTTCGATTTCTTTTGTAGCCAAATTCTTTTCTGTGTCCCTGTAAGTGAACGATAAATGCTATGCACACCATATTCTACAGTAAGTGCCATCTAGTCAGTGGTACAGTCGGCTCTTATCAATTCGAAATCGGATAAATCGAATCTTCGCTTAATTCGAACTAATCATGAAGTCCCGAAATTTTCAATGGCAGAATAACGTTAAAATTTTTCATTTATTCGAACTCGATTTCTCTTGACTTCGTTTAATTCGAACTAACGAAAATTCCCTTTTTTTAATTCCCTTTCTTTTTCACGGATCTTGGATCCTTGAAATAACTTTCTTTCTTTCATTTTTGTCAGAATTGTTCTGAACTAGTATACATATAATCCCATGCATTTGATATCCGCTTTCGTAGCGCCCCGTCTGTCCATCAATGACACCCCCATTATGCTTCTTCCTAATCCCTTCTCTAGCATTTAACCCAGTGACATTCCCAGAAATCCACATGGTGGACATCTTTTAAAGATAGGGAAAACCTCTTTTCAAAAGTCAAAAATGAATAGGACTAAGCAAACAACAATTGATAAATTTTGTCATAGTGATGATAAATAGTGTAAATAATTTCTTAAATGTTCATCTCATTTCAGGCAAGAAAATTATAGTACAATTAATAAAAATTTTAAAATGCAGCTGGTTTATACTGTACGAGGGTGGTTCAATAAATATTGTCCCGAGTGTGTATAAAACATTTGTACTGCGATCGTTGATGTGGAATATTGAAGTCTATTGTCTTAGATGCCTATATGCTCAATTCCAGAGCCGTATCTGCTATATTAACGAATATTTTTCATTTTAGGTATGAGAGGTGGAACCTAGCTTGAAAGGGCGGGGTTGGGGGGGAAGGCTGGTATGGAGCCAGACCTGAAGCAGTTCTGCGATAGATTTGTGACAGTGGATGAACGTCACTACATCACTATGATCCCGAGTCCAAACGACAGTAGCCACGTCTCATTTACTGTTGCCCCCCCCCACACCCCCCCTTTCAAGCTAGGTGCGACTTCTCATACCAAAAAGGGAAAAAAAATGTTAATATAGCAGCTACAGTTCTGAAATCGATAATATAAGCATCTAAGACACCAGGCTTCAATATTCCACATCACCCATCGCAGTACAAATATTTTATACACATTTGCGACAATAATTATTGAACCACCCTCGTATTACTAATTTTTATGTTTTATTTATATTCTTTTAATATTAATAATTAATTTATGTATTTATATCGTTTAATTTATATTAAGTCATATTCTAACGATAACAGTCGAAATAAATAAATAAAAATATTATACATTAATTCCTTTGTAATAGTACCCCTTTAAATATGTTTTTCTCTCATACTTTTCATAATTCGAACTCTGGATAGTTCGAACATTTCTTGTGGTCCCGACGAGTTCGAATTAACGAGAGCCGACTGTATATAGATATTTCAGTACGTTTACAATAGCGCAATATCATTAAAATTCACTACAAAGGATTTTACCCCCTAGACCGTAATGTAAGGGAATTCTTTTGAGTATCCCTGTAAATGAACCGTAAATAATACACACTTCATTTTCTATATCGAACATGCCATAGTGATGCTCAACAGCATCTATGAATTTCATGGCAATCGAACAATATTTACGCAAGTTAATAGAGTACGGGCAGACAAACCGAATTCGAAAGTACTTTTAAATTTTGTAGGAAAATGCTAAAAAAGGATCAATGCATTTGCAAATAAATGTCTTTTATCCATCTATTTAAATTCTTTTTAACCCTTTATGTCTCAAATTATGAATTCATGAAAATTTAATCTTCTAAAGCATTTTTCGTGAATTTTTGAAACTACATTAGAAAATTTACACAAACATTTAATAAGTTTTAGAAGGATTTTACCAATTAAAATTAATTAATTAAATTTGAATTTATAGGGATTTTGTGCAATTTATAACTCCGCTCAAATCTTTTATTTATAATATTTTTTTTAGTATTTTATAGAATTAGGAAATGTACAAATATAATGCTCTTACAATAGAAATATAGAAATAGTTCCGAACTGAAACTTTCCTCCCGCAATCTTTCAACGTCAAGAAAGCAGAAAAGATGCAAAGGAAAAAGAAATCACCCTTTTAAAAATATTTTTTTTGTGTGTGTGCAATCAATAATGCTTTTGAGACAAGATAAAGTATCTATAAATCATTCTAAACTGTATTACTACTAATCGATGTATTAAATTAATTTTATAACAAGTTATTTTAATGGTACACTGTAAAAAAAAGGACCAGATTTCCTGTAGGAATCGGAAAAATAGTTGCTCTTATCGTACCGGAAAAATTTCCGACCCAGCTCGAATAAAATCACTAAAATCGGAATAAAATCCGTAAAATTGGAATAAAATCCGTAAAGTACCGTTTTAATGAATGTTTCCTTTTTTTTACGGATTTTATTCCGAGCTGGGTCGGAAAATTTTCCAGTACGATAAGGGCAACTATTTTTCCGATTCCTACAGGAATGCTGTTCGGATTTTTTTCAGTGTACTTTAAAGTACCGTCGGGGTATAAAGGGTTAAAGACAACAGATTATAATGTTGTAAAAACTCTTCAATACCTTCGTTGTGATCCTCTGGATGATTACTGCAATTATCATTATGATTATTTATTAGGTTGAGCAAAAAGTGCTAAGAAATTTTTAATGTAATAGTTACACTGTAAAAAAAATACTGCCACTTTTCCGGTAGGAATCGGAAAAATAATTGCCCTTATCGTACTGGAATAATTTCGGACCCAGCTCGGAATAAAATCCGTAAAAATAAGGAAATAGTCAGTAAAACGGTATTTTACGGATTTTATTCCGATTTTACGGATTTTATTCCGAGCTGGGTTGGAAATTATTCCGGTACGATAAGGGCAACTATTTTTCCGATTCCTACCGGAAAACTGGCATTATTTTTTTTACAGTGTACCAGAATCTGTATCGTATATAGGAGTACTCTAGTTCTAGTGGTACATTCCAAAGGTGGCTCCTTCCAATTACGGCCTCCTATGGTCAATGCAACACTTTTTCAAGGGCCGTCGATTTGAATCCTTTAACACGTTGAGTGCCACGGTGGCTAACACTGAAGCTGAAAAAGTTACAATATTTTAAGTAATTTTCAAGAAAGTATAATCCTGTAACAAATAAAAGGTAAGTAAATTTTAAATAAATTTTCAGTAATTAGTACTTAAAACAATATATATATTTTTAATTTTATATCATATTTTAGACCGTCAGTCATCAGCGAATGAACGTTCTATACGAAAAGTTCAGTGTCAGTCACCGGTGACTGACGTGGCGCTTAACGTGTTAATGAAGTTGAAGAAGCACGTCAAGGGTTTTTTGATTCCAAGGAGCCGCCATGGTACTTCCAACAAATCCGGAATCTGGCAGAAAGTCGTGGACTATGATGGTCTCTACTTTGAAGAATAGTCCTTGTTGCTTTTGTTGTTAATTTGCACATAACAACGCAACTTTTACAGATTTCCCAGAACTTTTTGCTCAACCTAGTAGTTTTATTATTCGTTTTTTTTTTTTTTTTTTTTTTTTTTTTTAACGAAATAGAACATACGCCAAAAACATTTGCTATCTCGTTTTAATAAGGTCGATTGCTGCCTCTTATCTCTTAATTATAATTTACCAAAACTCATAGAAAAAATTTCCTTTTAATTAAAATTTGAATAAAGCAATCTATTAACAGATCATGAAACAAACACATTTATTTGCTACAATAATTTAATGTAACATTTGTAATAACGGAAATAAATATGCAAAATTAAAGAGAAAGTGGAAGCGTTATCATAATGGATGATTGATCGCTCAAATTGGGCGACTTTTTCTGTTACTAAATAATAACAGAAAGTATGTTCGGAAAATGTACAACAAATTATCCGTGCTTTTTTTTTTAATTACTAGGGGGCTCCGCCCCCTACGAGCTACGCTCGTCAACCCCCGTTCAGACACCGCAGACTCTAAAAGTACGCTAATTTGATCGGCTTTAAAAATATTTCGGAAGATTGAATTATAATTTAAAAAACAGTGGCGATCTCCCGATAAACGGATTTCTGTTCATTTCTCTTTGACTGGGGAATTTTAAGGCCAAATCCGCTGCGGTACTACTTGATTAACCCGTCGACCAATTTCGCCAAATTATATAAATCGCCAAAGCACTCCCCAAATTATACAAATTGACATCATTTTTATTTTAAATAACGAAAGAACAAATAAATTAGTGCAACATTAATAAAAATAGAAATAAAACATTGAAATAAAAATAACTTGATGACGTAGACACGTGCAACTTGCTTAAAGTCAAGTTAATGTGACATTTACGATCAACCATTATTGGCATTTAATCTTATAGTTTGGCGAATGGTAGATTTTTGGTCGACGGGATAACTAAGTAGTACCAAAAATACATATGTCAATCGCTGTTTTCGTCTTTGATTAAGTAAAATAAGTTAAACATTTCAAAATAAGCTAATTTAAAAGGAATTAAGTAAACAGAATCTTTGTCTCCCGGTATTTTTTAACAAAGCGAAAAGAAAGTCCTTTATAATAAGACATTTTAAATTAATCGTTTTTAATCTGACGTAAATTTGACCAAACTATTCTTTCTCATTTTAATATTCACGTGAAAATACTTGTGTTAGAAATGAAATATTATTTGCGCTTTCCTAACAAAAATAGTTGAAAAGTATCCTCTCAAAATATCAAATAAATGCCTAGCGCAATTTCTAAATTTAAACCGTTTTGCAATATTATTTTGTGTTCATTTTATTTAATAACTGTAATGTGACGTAAATATGACGTAATTTCTCCTATTTAAAACTTCTAACGCATGTTAATAAATTTATTATTTTACAAAATCCTTTCTCTCTTAATATTCACGTGTAATTATAGTTTTTATGACATAATTTTTTAATAAGTTCCTGCTTTTTGTACATAATTATTTAATTCTAATTCCAAATGTTTTTTTCTGTTTATAATAGTCGCGTGTAAATAAATTTTACACGTATAAATATTTTTTTTTGAAGCAAACATTATTGTTTCCGCTTTTTATACAGTTGGCAACAGTTTAAATTAATATTACTTTCTAAAATCTGTCAAAAATATCTCTAGAAATGGCAAATGCTGAAAATTTGAATTTAAAATAGAAATAAAACCTCAAAAAATTAGTCTAATTTAAAAAAGATTTACAGTCTGCACACCGGGAACTTCAAACGTATAAAATGATCTAAAAATGATTAAATTCCCATAAATAGTTTTTGCTCCTATAAAACTTTTTTAGTGGAACGATTTTGTCCAACTTTAGCATTAAATATCTCTTAAAATAATGCTTCGATTTGAAAACTGTCTGCATCAGCGTGTTTATCAAACATTTCTGTATAATACTACCGATTTTCATATTTTTGTATGCATTATTTTTCTTAATATTAACGAAGAAAGACCTCCGGTCACAAAAAATTCAAAACCGGCGGCGGCGGCGGCGGTGACAGCGGTAGTTACTTTTTTTTAGAATAGAGAGATTAATGCATTTCGTACCAACAAGCCATTATTAAAAAATATTATTTCAAATATTTTTTATGTACCTAAAAACTTATCATTCCACACCCTTTTCACCGCATTTTTAATACATATGTTTAAACATGCTTAAAAAAAGTTCGAGAAATTTCTTTTTTATGTCTGTAGAAAAAGATTTTTTTTCTAACGCCAACAGAACGCATTTTTGTAAATACTTTTTTATACCTTTGTCTTAATCTTTTGAATGGTTTCTGCAATTATAATTGTAATTGTTTAGTTTTATAAGGCGTGTTCTTGTTTTTAGGTGCGTTCGTAATTATGTAAATACGCAGCACCTATAGTCGTCGTTCAGTCCGTCTGTCCGTCCGCATATAACATAGCAAAAACTACCCAACCGAATGGTCTGAAATTTTAAATATATGATTCTCTCTATTCCAAAAAAAAGTAACTACCGCTGTCACCGCCGCCGCCGCCGCCGCCGCCGCCGGCTTTGATTTTTTTGTGACCGGAGGTCTTTCTTCGTTAATATTAACAAAAATAATGCATACAAAAATATGAAAATCGGTGGTTTTATACAGAAATGTTTGATAAACACGCTGATGCAGACAGTTTTCAAATCGAAGAATTATTTTAAGAGTTATTTAATGCTAAAGTTGGACAAAATCGTTCCACTAAAAAAGTTTTATGGGAGCAAAAACTATACATGGCAGTGTAATAATTTTTAGATCATTGTGTACGTTAGAATTTGCCGGAGTGCAGATTGCATTAATTTTTTTATTTTGACTCATTTATTTCAGGTTTTATTTCTATTTTAAATTCAAATTTTCAGCATTTCTAGACATATTTTTTACAGATTTCAGAAAATTGTACTAATTTAAACTGTTGCCAACTGTATAAAAAGCGCAAGCAATAATGTTTGCTTCAAATTAAAAATTTATTTACACGTGACTATTATAAACAGGAAAAAAACTTTCAAATTAGAATTAAATAATTACGTATAAAAAGCAGGAACTTATTAAAAGTTACGTCATAAAAAGTATACACGTGAATTTTAAAAGAGAAAGGATATTGTAAAATAATAAATTCATTAACATGCGTTAGAAGTCTTAGGAGAAATTACGTCATATTTACGTCACATTATAGTTATTACATAAAATGAACACAAAATAATATTGCAAAAAAGTTTAAATTTAGAAATTGCGCTAGACATTTATTTGATATTTTGAGAATTAATTTAAAATGTCTCATTTAAAAGAACTTTCTTTTCGCTTTGTTAAAAAATACCAGGAGACAAAGACTCTCTTTACTTAATTCCTTTTATATTAGCTTATTTTGAAATGTTGTTACACGTGTATACGTCATCAAGTTATTTTTATTTCGACGTTTTATTTGTGTTTTTATTAATGTTGTACGAATTTATTTGTTCTTTCGTTATTTAAAATAAAAATTATATCAATTTGTATAATTTGGCGAGTGGTTTGGCGATTTATATAATTTGGCGAAATTGGTCGACAGGATAATCAAGTAGTACCGCAGCGGATTTGGCGTTAAAATTCCCCAATCAAAGAGAAATGAATAGAAATTCGTTTATAGGGAGATCGCCACTGTTTTTTAAATTATAATTCAATCTTTCGAAATCTTTTTAAAGCCGATCAAATTAGCGTGCATTTAGAGTCTGCGGTGTCTGGACGGGGGTTGGCGAGCGTAGCTCGTAGGGGGCCGAGCCCCCTAGTGTTGAAAAATTTTGTCGAGCCATTTCAAATTTTATGAAAATCGGATGTATAGTTTAATTACAGGGACATTCAAAAGTTTTTCTTTACATTACGGCCAATGGGAAAAAATTATTGCAAGTGCATTTTAATGATGTTACAGTCTTCCGAATGGTCTGAAATTTTAAATATATAATTGTTGCAAAATTTTGTTGAGCCATTTCAGATTTTATGAAAATTGGATGTATAGTTTAATTGCAGGGACAGTCAAAAGTTTTCCGTTACATTACAGGCAATGGGGAAAAAAATATTGCAAGTGCATTTTAATGATGTTACAGACTATGCACTCATGAAGTGCAAAAAAATATACATTCAGTACAATATGGGGTGCAAAAAATATTTATAAAACTAGTTATAGTACGAACACACCTCATTTGCCACGTTTGACAAGCAATTTCCAACTTGTTTATATTGGATTGGACGAACACCAATTATATTTAACGATCCTACACAAAATTTCACAACATTATGAAAAATAGTAGTAGTTGTCTATAAATAGTTTGTAGACAACTTTAAAATAGAGTTGTTTAATTATGGACACCCTGTAAATTAAAAATAAATTCATATATAGATCTACGGAAAGAACTTGATATATTACCGCCTATGGAGGTAGTTGCTGGAAGCTTTTTTTGTACGTGTGTGTGTGTTCTAGGCGTTTTTAGGTGCGTTCGTAATAATAAATATGTAGCACCTATAGTCGTCGTTCGATCCGTCCGTCTGTTCGTTTGCCCGCATATAACAGAGCAAAAACTATCCAACCGAATGGTCTGAAATTTTAAATATATAATTATTGCAAAATTTTGGCTCGTCATTTAAAATTTTATGAAAATCGGATGTATAGTTTAATGACAGAGACGGTCACAAGTTTTCAGTTACATGACGGCCAATGGAAAAAAATGATTTCAAGTGCATTTTAATGATGTTACAGCCTTTCGAACAGAATGAAATGGATATGCACCTACTGAAGTGCACTAAAATATACATTCAGTACAATATGCGGTGCAAAAAATATTTATAAAACTAGTTATAGTACGAACGCACCTCATTTGCCAGGTTTGACGAGCAATTTCCAACTTGTTTTTATCTGAATTAATTTTTACTTTACTATGTAACGTATAAAAATCTGTCGATAGCGAAAAAGATTGTAGAAAATTTCGAGTAAGAGAGTATATGTGTTATAGCTTTGGAGGGTGTGCAGAATTTCTAAAAAAATTCAGGTCTACGGCGTATTGCCTATGCTACATTCCTGAAAGTTCTACAATCACGTTAACGCGATTATGAAAGATATATTTAACTAACACTCCACACATAAAATTCAAATAGCAAGTTCGTTCCGACCGCTTGCAACTTGAATTCTTTTGAATGGCTTTTGAGAAGACTTACATTGTTAGTTAGATAAATTTTCAAGAAAGGGTTTCGTATATAACACATATCATTCTACGTGCTTAGTTATAGCTAATTATGTGCGAAAGTTCTTTAATCAGCGAACCCTATTTTGTAAGTTTAGCCTTTTCAAAAGGTTCTGACAGTGTTGTGCGTTTTCTAACTGGATAGAATTATGTAGCATATATATACAAATCTATTGATCATATACAGAAGAATTCGAATACCTTTCCGTCTATGGGCGGTAATTGCTGAAATTGGATTTTCAATTGTGTTGGTAATTACCGAAATTGGCTTTTCAATTGTGTTCTATATTTCCTAAATTATTTACTTCAGGTAGCTTCTTTCACCTTATTAACCCTTTATCTACTGACGGCACTTATAAGTACCATTAAAATAACGTGTTATAGAATTCATTTAATAATTCGATTAGTTGTAATACAGTTTAAAATGAGTTATAGATACATTACTTTATCTTGTTCTAAAAGCATTATTGGTTACACAAAACAAAAATATTTTTAAAAGGATGATTTCTTTTACCTTTGCATCTTTTCAGTTTTCTTGGAGTAGGGGGGAGGTGGGGGGGATATTTCAATTCGGAAGTATTTCTATATTTCTATTGTAAAAACATTATATTTGTGTATTTATTAATTCTACAAAATACTAAGAAAAATATTTAAAATAAAAGATTTGAATGCGTTTACAAATATTGCACTAAATCCCTATAAATTGAAATTTAATTAATCCTTCTAAAATCTCTCTATTCTAAAAAAAAAGTAACTACCGCTGTCACCGCCGCCGCCGGTTTTGAATTTTTTGTGACCGGAGGTCTTTCTTCGTTAATATTAAGAAAAATATTGCATAAAAAAATGTGAAAATCGGTGGAATTATAGAGAAATGTTTGATAAACACGCTGATGCAGACAGTTTTCAAATCGAAGAAATATTTAAAGATATTTTTAATGCTAAAGTTGGACAAAATCGTTCCATTAAAAAAGTTTTATAGGAGCAAAAACTGTACATCGGAATTTAATCATTTTTAGATCATTTTATGCGTCAGAATTTCCCGGAGTGCAGACTGCACTCAGTTTATTAATTTGACTCATTTTTTGAGGTTTTATTTCTATTTTAAATTCAAATTTTCAGCATTTCGAGAGATATTTTTTTACACATTTTAGAAAATGGTGTTAATTTAAACTGTTGCCAACTGTATAAACAGAGCAAATAATAATATTTGCTTCAAATTAAAAATTTATTTTACACGTGACTATTATAAACAAGAAAATATAAAAAGCAGGAACTCATTGAATATTATCATAAAAACCATATTACACGTGAATTTTAAAAGTGAAAGAATGCTGTAAAATAATAAATTCATTAACATGCGTTAGAAGTCTTAAATAGGAGAAATTACGTCACATTTACGTCACATTACACATTACGTAAAATGAACAAAAAATAATATTGCAAAACAGTTTAAATTTAAAAATTGCGCGAGACATTTATGTAATATTTTAAGATGATATTTTCAACTATTTTAATTAGGATAGCGCAAATAATATTTCATTTCTAACAAAATTATTTTCAAGTGAATAGTAAAAATAGAAAGAAAAGTTTAGTGAAAATTACGTCAGATTAAAAACGATACATTTAAAGTTTCATTTAAAAAAACTTTCTTTTCGCTTTGCTAAAAAATACCGGGAGGCAAAGACTCTGTTTATTTAATTCATTTTATATTAGCTTATTTTGAAATGTCAACTGATTTTATTTGATCAAAGACGGAAACAGCCATTGTATCATTTAACAGCCGCTGATTTGGCTTTAAAATTCCCCAGTCAAAGAGAAATGAATAGAAACCCGATTATAGGGAGATCGCCACTGTTTTTAAACTTATAATTCAATCTTCCGAAATATTTTTTAAGCCGATCTAATTAGCGTGCTTTTAGAGTCTGCGGTGTCTGAACGGGGGTTGACGAGCGTAGCTCGTAGGGGGCAGCGCCCCCTAGTTTATTAAATGATTATGTAAATCTTATGTAGTTTAAACAATTCAAGAAAAATGCTTTAGATATAGAGGTGCACAACCTGTGGCCCGCGGGCCACAGGTTGTAATAAATAATAAGTACCACTGTTTTTATAATTAATTGATAGAAACTTTGCTATTAAATAATTCAAATATTACTTTTAAATTTTTTTGCGGTGGCAAACGATTTTTTGGCAAAAAGGTTGTGCCAGCACTAAAATTTTGATGAATTCATAATTCTGTACATAAAGGGTTAAACGGTGAAGTTCCGGCAGTATTCTGTGAGTGTTACGAAGTGAAGTTTTTCATAATCTATGTTTGATACATAATCTTTCTTTCTTCTTTAACTGATGTATTTTATACCAATGAGCAATTATATAAAATAATAACAATAATTTTTTTTTCTAGATACTATCTGAAAATTTATTTTTAAGCTGTTTTTTACCGTTTTCTTCTACCTCATTTCTTTTCCAAAGCAATTTTAGAAATTTCCATCTTTATGTTCGTAGAGAATCCTTACATGTATCAATAACGTAGAAATCGAAGCATATTTACGGAAGTTACAATGCAGATAGATAGATGGATTAACAGACAAATGAACCGAATTTATTTATACTCTATAACTGTATATTCTACTTAAGTGTTAAAAAACATCAATGATTTGTTGTACAGCCCTGAAGAAAAGAAAAACATACAATTTTCCAGCTGAATTATATTCACTATACTAAAAAATGTTTGTAGATTAAAAATAAATTCATATACAGGACTGCGCAAAGAAGTGGACATATTTCCGCCTAATCGAAATCATAAACAGTAGATTTTTTAAAGAATTATTAATGTCATTACTGGCAATGCATAAATAATAATTACAAATGAAAATTTTAACTAATACTTGAGATCTGTTTAAATTTGTATCCAAATAAAACATTTAAAAGAAAACTTAAACAGCTTTTTCATAGGAAAGATACAGTTAAATATATTTAACATCCAATCATTAATTAAAGTATCCTCTGATAACAAAAATAATTTAATAAAATAATTTATATTTTCAAAATGATTATAAGAAAGAATATTAAAATATTGTTTACTTATATATTTAAACAAAATGAGATTTTTTTTTTCTCGGACTCTTGGAGTATAATTAAAAGATAAATTATTGTACTTATCACCTTTTAAAAACAATTTGGGGTTCGTCCTATCTATTAGGAATACAAGAACACGACCAATAAAACTAAACGATTACAATTATAATTGTAGAAATCATCCAAAAGATAATGACAAAGGTATTGAAAAGTCTTTACAAAAATGCATTCTGTTATCTTAAAAAAAAAAAAAAGATTTTCTACAGACATAAAGAATGAACTTTTCTTATTATTTTAAAACAATTGTGCTTAAGAATGTGGTGAAAAAACGCGGAATGGCAAGTCTTACAGTACATAAAAAATATTCTTAATATTATTTTTTAGTAATGGCTTGTTGGTATGAAATGCATTTAAAAAAACACGGATAATTTGTTGTGCATTTTCTAAATTGTTTATCTCAGATAGCTTCTTTTACCTTATTAAACGGAGAAGTTCCGTTACAGTATTATTACTGTATTCTATAAGTTATGTGCCTTAGAGTATTAAATCAACCGTTTAATTTCTCAAATATGTTAATAATCCTGATTCTTCTGTTGTTCCGGTTTCTTTTCCTACCCTCATTTTACCATTTTATAAAAGCATTAGCTTCAAAATAGCTAATATCTTAAGAAATTATGATTTTAAAGTTGCTTTTAACCCCTTGAGGGGCGGTTGGAAATATTATATGCCACCTACGATTAATGAAGATTTGTACCAGAAAAATTTTATTAAATTTTACTTTTCTAACTTTGGTGGAAAAAAAGTCGTAAAATTGCTTTTCCTTATTGTGCATTGTGCAGTAAATTTTTGGAAGATTGCGGGGAGAATTTGACATTGCAATAGCGTAATTACTTGCCCCTGAAAGGGTTAAGCTAGTCAAATGAACTGACTTTTTCAGCGCTAGAAGATAAAATTCCTCCTCAAAAATTTTGGAGTATTTACAATATACCGTGCCAATGTGGTTTGTCCTATATTGGATAAACTAAACGACAACTCCGTTACAGAGTCAAGGAACACATAAACTATGTAAAGAAAAAGGAATTACAAAAATCCGCTATTACTTCTCTTTGTTGTGGAGAGGACCATAATTAGGTAGCTTTCATTACAAAAAGCTACCTATTGCAGCCGTTCGGAGGAAAGCGATTTCAAAAAATTTTGGTATATTTTCATCGATCATGACCCCCAGACCCAGAAACCACCCTCCGTTCAAAATTTATATATATATATATATATATATATAATACCAAAAACCACACACTACACATCCAATCCCAAAACTACTGAACTACAGAGAAAATTAACAAAATAACCATGGAAAAAAACTTACTAACTAAATCATGAACGAAAAGAAAACAACCAATGGAGACAGATTGCAAGGCTAAAGACTTGCATGCTGGGTTTTACCGGCAATTACTCATGAAACTTCCCCCATATCTGTCAAGACCATACTGGCCAAAGAAAACTTTAAAACAGGCCATCCAAAGCAGTAACCGAATTCGAAAAGAACACTTTAAAACTGTCCATCCAAAGCAGCAACCCAATTCAAAAAGAACGACGCATCCAGACAGAGCTCCTTATAAAGCCTACGATTATTTGGCGATATTTTTAATCGCCAAAAGTAAAGCGTTGCAGTAATCTTTATCCTTGACGAAATTGTTTACCAAACTATTTAACAAACCAATAGGAAAATTCTGATCCATTGCATCTTGATAGAGATTTATAATGTCATTTATTAAACTATTATGATTAGAATTTAACTTTACTATCGTTATTAAACTATTGATAATGATATTTCTGAAAATGGAAATATGTACATTGGAATTAAAATTTAATATCTTAATAGTTTCAAAGTTGTAATCCTTTCTCTTATCATAAATGCTAGTCCGTAATCCACCCCTCTCAATGTCGATAGTGAGATCCAAATAATTTACATGCTTTACGTCATATGAAGTTTTTTTTAATATCAAACCTTGGGGATAGTAGTCTAAATTTAAATCGGTATTGGAATCGTTAATCCTTACTAACAATACATCATCAATATATCTGAAACTTAAAAAATCCTTATCCGTTGTCTCTTTAACCTCGTATAAAAATAAATAAATATCTGCAAGTACCGAACTGCAACTACCCCCCATAGGTATACCCCTTATCTGCTGAAACACATGCTTACCATCGAATAAATAATTTTCATTAACTACGAAATTAAATAAATTTGTCAAATGATCCAAATTTTTATCCAAAATATTGTACCTCTTAAAAAATTCGAATATTTTATTTTTAAGATCATTTAAATCAATACTGTTATATAAATCTTCAAAATCATAAACATATAGACCTTTAATATTACTCAAACCTTTCAATCTAATAAGTAACTCAAAACTATTTTTTATAATACATGTGTAATTTTGTTTTAATGCCGCTTCAAATAAACTCTGCAAAATATCCAAAAACTTTATATATATATATATATATATATATCTGACCTATATCACACTGTAACTCTCGTAATTATGAACCGATTTCGATGTAATTCGGTGTGTACATAGTACATACCAATGTCTCGACCGAGTTCGTTGGCCAGCTTCATCCGCCATTTTGTTTAAAAATGGCGGTCATTTAAAATTTTTAAAACAATTTAAAATTTAAAATGTGGTACCAAAAAATTAAAAATGGAAAAATATTTTTTTCTTATGTATTTGACCTTTATACAAAGACTCCAGAGCAGTTTTTGTTTCGTCTATATCTTAAAAAATGGCTGAGTTATAGTATTTTGAATTTCTAGCGTGGCTGACATTTTGAAACGTCCTGAATTTTGTCACGCGATAAAGGGCGTATTTATTAACCGATTTCGATGTAATTCGGTGTGTACATAGTACATACCAATGTCTCGACCGAGTTCGTTGGCCAGCTTCATCCGCCATTTTGTTTCAAAATGGCGGCCATTTAAATTTTTTAAAAAAAATTTAAATTTGAAATGTGGTACCAAAAAATTGAAAATGGAAAAATATTTTTTTCTTATGTATTTGACCTTTATACAAAGATTTCGGAGCAGTTTTTGTTTCGTCTATATCTTAAAAAATGGCATAGTTGCAGCATTTTGAATTTCTAGCGTGGCTGACATTTTGAAACGTCCTGGATTTTGTCACGCGATAAAAGGCGTATTTATGAACCGATTTGGATGTAACTTCGTTTATACATAGTACATACCAATGTCTAGACCGGGTTCGTTGGCTAGCTTCATCCGCCATCTTGTTTAAAAATGGCGGTCATTTAAATTTTTAAGAAAAATTTAAATTTGAAATGTGGTACCAAAAAATTGAAAACTGAAAAATTATTTTCTTCTTATGTGTTTGACCTTGATAAAAAGATTCGGGAGCAGTTTTTGTTTCGTCTATATCTTAAGAAATGGCTGAGTTATAGCATTTTGAATTTCTAGCCTGGCTGACATTTTGAAACGTCCTGATTTTTGTCACGTAATAACAGGTGTATTTATGAACCGATTTGGATGTACCTTGGTGTGTACATAGTACATACAAATATCTCGACCGAGTTCGTTGGCCAGATTCATCCGCCATCTTGTTTCAAAATGGCGGCCATTTAAAAAAATTTAAAATATAAAAAAATTAAAATGAGATACCAAAAAATTGAAAAATAAAAAAGATTTTTTTCGTATGTGTTTGACCTTAATACAAAGATTCCGGAACAGTTTTTTTTTCGTCTATATCTAAAAAAATGGCTGTGTAATAGCATTTTGAATTTCTATTGTGGCTAACATTTTAAAACGACCTGATTTTTGTCACGCGATAACAGGCGTATTTATGAACCGATTTAGATGTAACTTGGTCTGTACATAGTACATACCAATGTCTCGACCGAGTTTGTTGGCCAGCTTCATTCACTATCTTGTTTCAAAGGGGTTGCCATTAAAAAAAAATTAATTTAAAATTTAAAATGAGGTATTAAAAAATTGGAAAATGAAAAAGATTTTTTTTATGTGTTTGGCCTTGATACAAAGATTCCGGAGCAGTTTTTGTTTCTAAAAATTTTTTCTTTTGTTTATATCTTAAAAAATGGTTGAACTATAGCACTTTGAATTTCTAGCATGGCTAACATTTTGAAACGATCTTGTATTTGTCACGCGATAACACACGTATTCGCCTATTTCGATGTAAGAAGGCATGTGGATAGTATACATCAATACCTCGACCAAGTTCGCTGGCCAGATTCATCAGCCATCTTGTTTCAAAATGGCGGCCATTAAATTAAAATAATATATATATTTAAAGTGAGGTGCAAAAAAATTAGAAATTGAAAAAGGTTTCTTTCTTAAGTATTTGACCTTGATGTAAGGATTCAGGAGCATTTTTTGTTTGTCTTTATTTAAAAAAATGGCTCAGGTATAGCAATTTCAATATCTAATGTGGGTGACATTTTGAAAAATCTGATATTTTGCCTGCGACAGCGCTCATATATATCAATCGATTCCGATTTGAGTGAGCATGTGCACAGCAATTACTAAGGTCTCGACCAAGTTCACTGCTTAGCCTCATCCACCATGTTGTCTTAAAATGGCACGCACTTTAAGAAATCGCCGAATTTGGCAGCCAAATATAAGTTACTTTAAAGAAAAGCAGCTTTTATAAAGCTGACTAATTTCGCGAAATTCTCATTCATTATATTGATAAAAATTAGTATTGAATCTCCTATATTCGGTTTCCACTAAATTGAGCTTCGTGTGTTTGAATGATATAAGTTTTTTTTTTTTTTTTTTTTTTTTTTTTTTAAAAAAATAAGGAATATGAAAGCTACCTCTTCCTCCCGGCACTGGCCGGAAGGACTTTTTCAACTTCGAATCGGCCACTATTATCAAGTAATGCAATACTCCTTCAGATTTCGACTTTTGTGAAGCTGTGCATATTTCTAAATTTAGAAACTCCCTGGTCAACGATTTTTCCTGTATACTTTATACCCTGTTCACACTAGAAACTCAAGATATCTTAGACCGCCAGTTTTGAAGTGGTACCCTCCCGGAATTGGATGCCTGTTCACATCGAAAAACTTACCTAAGATATCTCAGTAGCGTCACTGTGTCTGTGATCTGAACAAAAGTAAAGTATGCGCATGCGCTTAAAATAAAGACGGCCGCAACAGCCAATCAGTAAAAGCGAAGCTTCATAGCCAACGAGAGGGAGTGGTCTTTCCTGTATCTAGCGGAAGTGAGTCGAAACTCACTGAGAGAGTTTGTGGAACTCTCTCAGAGAGTTCGGCGGCCTGAGATATCTTAAGGTGAACATATTATCAGTGTGAACCAGGGTCATGGTGTGAACATAGTATTACACCTCACCTTTCTGGGTGGATTTGTTATGTCAGGATGCTTCACTCTCGCTTTGATTTCATTGGTTGCTGGAGCATGATGGTCTTTCAGTGCATTGTTTACTGACATTTGGGTTTTCATCTTTCATGTATTTGTGGGCATGTTCCATGTTGATTTTATTTTATACACTGATGATGTGAATCGCAGTACTCACGAAACGTATACTTCTGTTGATTTTCACAGTAGTTGATTTGTATATATTTTGTGTTCAAATGTTGTTTTTTTAGTGCTTTAGTTTTCCACACCAAGTTTTTATTTATTATTCTGTAAGTCTTAGGAAGTGAAGTGTTTCACAGTCTATGTTTGATGAATGCACTTTCTTTCTTCTTTAACTGATGCATTTTATACCAATTAGCAATTATTAAAAAAATGATAATAATGAAACATTCTATAGAATCTGAACATTTATTTTTAAACTATTTTTTAGCATTTTTTTCTTCCACAATTTTTTTCCAAAGCAATTTTATAAATTTCCATCTTTATGTCCGTAGAGAATCCTTCTTCTTAAAGACAGCGCATTATATTTTTGTAAAGCTTTTTCGATACATTATCTTTTGGACGATTGCTGCAATTATCATTGTGATTCCTTAGTTTTATTAGTTGTGTTTCTATTTTTCAAATGAACAAGAAAAACTCCAAAAATATTTAACGATCTTTTTATCCGATCAATTGCTTCTCTGCAGAATAACTTATCTTTTAATTATACCCCAAGAGTTCTAGAAAAAGTTACGTTTTGATTAAAACTAGAATGAAACGATATTTTTGCATTTTTTTCTTGGGATCATTTTGAAAATTTAATTAATTCTATAGGATTTCTTTCGTTGTCAAAGGATCCTCCATATAATGTATAGAGGTTAACCACTAGTATATTTAACTTATTCCTTTGATATGAAACAACTACAGTGGAACTTCCCTTTAACAAAACCCCTATTTAACGAAGTTTTCTACTTAACGAAATTGTCTGTTGAACCTTGACTTTGGACACCATTAACATGTAAATTAATCTCCATATTACGAAAAATATATTCTACATAACGAAGTTTCTTCCACTTTCATGCTTGTACAGCATTCAAACGGAGAGGTTGCTGTTGCGATGCATGTATGAATTCATTTCCGCGGATTTTGTGAAAATGAAATTATTTATTTATTTAATCATTTCCATTCTTCTTGGTGCTAAACAAATATGTTTTGTTTTTTTTTTTTCACATTGATAAACCACTTGCTATCGCCTCTCTCTCACGCAGACGCTCTGCCGCTGACAAGGGGGGGGGGGGGGGGGGGAAGCCTTCGATACAATAAGATGGCGATTCTAGTCTCACGAAAATGTTACAGGTGAATTGTTAGTATACGCAAAAATTTTAAACGACACTGTAATTTTTTTCTTTTATAAGAAACGTGTACAAAGTAATATTACGTATATATTTTTTTTAATTAAGGATATACAATACTGACAAGGAAGGTCTCCATACTGGGCATACTCAGAATATTTTGAAAAAAATACCACTTAAACTACATATGTATGTAATAAAGGATCAGTCAAATTTAGCGGCGGGATTACAGTAGAAAGTCTGTAAAAAAAAAAAAAAAAAAAATACTTTCGAGTATTTGGCGCGAAAAGACGAAAGCGTAACGTTATTTGGCGAGCAGTACTTTTCCTCGCCAAAAGCAAACGATTTTAATGCATCTGAAAATTGTTTGTTAATTGATTTTTAGAATGCGTGTAAAAAGTATTTAATGAATTTAAACATAAACAATGAAAGAGTTTAATAAATACATTTTTTCGTATTACATATTTATGTTGCTTGTTACTTAATTTTATTACTTTAAAAACAATTTCATCTATAAAAAATACTTTCATATATTTAAGCGTATTCCAAAATAAAGGCAAGATTCATTTAGCAGTTATTCATTTCAAACCAAGGAATTTGTCGTTTCCATAGCAACAAAATTGAACCAACAGCGCTCAATTGGACTTAATTTTGAGATATTGAAACAATTTTAATTTTGTTTTAATTCATAAAATTTCATATTTAACTTTCATTATAAATACATATATGACAAAACTATAGCTAAATCAAACTAAAACTGGCAAAACTACAGTTATTAAAGTTAAATTTATTTAAACAAGTTCAATATGAAATATTTATATCTTAAAGAGTATTCGACATGAAAAAGTATTTTTCGAAATTTCATTTCATCGCCAACCAATGATAAATCGCCAAATAAACGAAAATTTTATTATTTTTTTTACGAACGTTCTATCGGGGTTCCGCCAAAAAAAAAAAAAATTATAAACATATATATCCACATGAGACGAACACTCTGTAATTTTTTTCAGATTTTTCTGAATATGCCCGTATGGAGACCTTCCTTGTGAGAAAAAAGAGAAAAGGTACGCTACACTTTAGTTTTTGTTTACCTCTCTTTATTATGTGTTTTTAGGTGCGTTCGTAATTATGTAAATACGTAGCACCTATAGTCGTCGTTCGGTCCGTCTGTCTGTCCGTCTTTCCGTCTGTCCGCATATAACAGAGCAAAAACGACTCAACTGAATGATCTGAAATTTTAAATGTATAATTGTTACAAAATTTTGTCGAGTCATTTCAAATTTTATGAAAATCGGATGCATAGTTTAATTACTGGGACAGTCAAAAGTTTTCCGTTACATTACGGCCAATGGGAAAAAATTATTGCAAGTGCATTTTAATGATGTTACAGCCTTTCGAACAGAATGAAATTGATATGCACTTATGAAGTGCATTACATTCAGCATGCATTCAGTACAATATGCGGTGCAAAAAATATTTATAAAACTATTTATAGTATGAACGCATTTCATTTGCCACGTTTGACGAGCAATTTCCAACTTGTTTGTTTTTTAGACATTATTCTAATTAAATTTTTCTCATATGGCTACATTGCATAAAAAAAATATTGCCCGAATTAAAGTATATTTTTCCAATATTTCTATTTTATGTGTATTGTATTATAGAAATTTCATGAATTTAAGTTTATTTCTATTTAACGAATTTTCTTCATAACGAAGTATTTAAGTGTAACGATGAGATTTCGTTGAATGGAAGTTTCACTGTATAGAAGTTCAGGTTTTTAACACTTTCCAACATAGTTGAAAAATGTTTATGAATTTGCTTTGTCTGTCTGTCCGTCCGTCTCTCTGTTTGTCTGTGGTCTAACTCGCGTAAATATAGTCAGATTGCCATGAGATTGATATATGTTATTGGTGTTTACTATGGCATATTCGATATTAAAAATGTAGTGTGTAAAATTTACGCTTCATTTACAAAGACACTCAAAAAAATTTTGTTACATTAAGACCTATGGAAGAATTTGTTTGCGGTGTATTTTAATGATACTATACTATTTTAAATATATTGAATTTTTACATATCACTGAGATGTATTACAAAACGCTTACTGTAGAACAGTGGTTCCCAACGTGGGGCGTATGCCCCACTGGGGGCAATTTTAGTTTCTACGGGGGGGGGGGGGGATTTCCAATTTGTCACTCACTCATTCGCTATCAGTTTCTTTTGTCTTTCTTTTTTTATGCAATGTTGCAGAAGAAAAATAAATGTAATAAAAGCAAAATTTAAAAAATTAGTTTTTTCTTTAATTTTTAATATGTTCCTAATGAAAAGTTTAAATAGATTTAATATCAGAATAATTATACAGATAATTTATTTTTAAATTTTGACATCGTTTTGTATAATTAGATTTCACTATAAATTCTCTGTAACTGATTTTACAATTTTTCGTGATGCTGTTTATTATTTATTTACTGAATGAGCTTTCTACTTCAATTTGCTCGGTTCCATGTCACACGAAAATTCTTTTACGTGAAAAACTACTTAAAAGTATATATATAAATTTGATTGTCTTTAACATATTTTAAACTAAAAAATGTATGAAATATCTGAACGAGGTACTACCTACTTTGTAAAACTTATAAATCTTAAATAGCACTAGAAAAGGAAATGGGTAGATAGTAAATAGCAATGGATATAATGCAGAATAAATAAATTTACATGATGATATATACATTTGAAATTTTAAAATGAAATAATAAATGTAAGACAACTAACGATATTGGGAAAGAAAAAGCAGAAAAATGTGTTATGGGGAATAATGACTAGTTAAATTTAGTAAAAATGAGAATCTTGAAATGCTTCTTGTGTATTGTGTTATTGCAGAAAGAAAATTTAGTTTCCTAAGTTTTCCACCAACTATTAATATGTTACAAAAATGAATTATAATATATGTGAATGTTATCAATCTTAACGTTAAATGTAAGTCTATCTTCCAGTTATTTTCTGAAGACAAAAATGCAGACTGTATAACACTTTTCTTTAATATTGAGGCAAGTTGGAAAAGTACAACAAAGCACTTTTTGGCACAAAGGCGAAGATGTATAATCTCATTGCATTGATAAAATTATGTTAAAAACATACTTGTGACAGAAGATTGATCTCTTTGATAAATTTAAAAATGTGAAACAAATTCTTATTGCTAAGGCTCTATTATGCTTTCCCTTGTGAATAGTGTTTTTTAAATAAGACATGATTTACAGATCAAGATGTGAGGGTGGGGGAACATAGCGACTTTACAGAGGCTTTGGTGGGGCTTGGCCAATGAAAGGTTCAGAACCACTGCTGTAGAATCTGGTGTGCATAAAATGTATCATTCATTTGGCAGTGACACGCAAAAGTATTTGGCTGCAGTACTGCCTATGAAGAATAATTGCTGGAAATGCGTTTCCAGTTGTAATACGCATTTTAAAATTTAACTATTTTTTGCCTATTACTTGTGTTTAAATTCTATAGATTATATACAGGGCTACATAAAAGATCTCAAGTGCATTTCTGTTTATTGACGGAAATTGCTAAATGGAAAATTTCAACTGTGCTATGCGTTTAAATGAATTAACTTTTAGCTTACTATGTAATATACCAACCGATCTATAGATGATGTACAGGGTTGCGCAAACAAATTCGTACATTTATAACTATTTATGGTGATTGCAGAAATTAGGATAGCAAATACGTTATGCCTTTTCTGAACTGTTTATTTAAACATCTTTCACTTTCATAAATTCTAACGTTTTGTTATAGTATTCCGAATGTGTTGAAAAGTGTTTTATAATAATCTATGCTGTACGCATGATTTTTCTCTCTTGTTAAATTATTTTCGCACTGTAAAAAAAAAGACTGATGTTTCTTAATTTAGAAAACTATAATATAAGCACGAAAGAAAATATACAGCAATCTCTTCCGAGTTACTAACGATTCCGAAAAGCGTTCTTTAGGCTTAGATACTCCAAAAATTAATATATTACCGAGATTTAGAGAAGCATTTACAAAAAAAAAAGTTTCATTTGCTGCCACTAATCTGCGGAAACATTTCCGAGCAGTTTTTGTAGCGTATTAATCAATTTCCTCAACCCGGAATATAATTTTTTCGTATGAATATTCATTCTCGAATAAACATTTTCATGTTCAATCAGGGTTTGCTGATATATATCTTGATATATATCATGATATAAATATCCGATATTTATTTTCAAAATATCATGAAGTTTGACATTTTCGATTTTTCATATATTTGACACTAATTTTCAAAATATTGCGTATGATATTTTTGATATTTTCAGTCAAAACACCGCAGCCAGTTACCCGCGGTTCCAAAAATCATTCCTTGTCTTTTGAAACCTCGGGAACTCATCTTTTTCGACATTTACAGAAGTATTTTTAAAAACAAAGTTTCTTTTGCTGCCGTTGTTTTTTGGAAACGTTTCTGAGAGATATGAATAATGAACTAAGCTCAGAATATTTATACAATTGCTAAAACAGTGTACAATGGGAACTATACAAAACGTTTAAAATCTACATGATACTTAAAATATGCATGACGTTTAAACACTAAAACGATGTTAAAAACTTCCCAACGGTTTCAGCCAAAACACTTGGCCTTTCTCAAGGGATACTAAAGTTGGTTGTATGGGATTTAATGGCGCAAAATCCCTTTTGGGACATGCTGCGCCAAAAAGGGATACTAAGAATACACTGACGAACCTTCCAACTCGATAAGATGGAGGTTAAACTGGTTGAAGCCGTTGGGAAGTTTATAACATCGTTTAGTGTTTAAACATCATGCATATTTTAAGTGTCATGTAGATTTTAAACGTTTTGTATAGTTTTCATTGTACACTGTTTTAACAATTGTATAAATATTCTGAGCTTAGCTCATTATTCATATAGTAATCACAGTGTAAAGTCCAATCTTAAATATTTATTTTTAAGTCATTTTTATAGTGCATTCATCAGTTTTCTAAGCCTGGAATATAGTTTTTTCGTATCCTATCAATTCTCAATTAAACATTTTCCTGTTTCAAAAAAACATATTTTACAGTCAAACATGATAAATTAATATCATTAACATTAAAATTAACGTTATATTGTTACTCTTACATGTATACATTCAATTACGCAACCGGAAATATTTAATAGAGAATAAATATTAGGGTGTATCAAAATTATTTCCGTTTTTTGCCCCTCTTCAGTACCTATAAGTTATTTTAAGTTTATGTAAAGCTCGACACGTGGTATACTTGAAGCGCATTAGTTATTACAACAGTTATTCAAGCGCGAGTGGTTGGATTATGTTCTACATTCCCTTTCAGCTCTTGAAAGTTCACAACGCGTGGCCAGCCATTTTTATGTTACATTTCAAGGCTGATGTCTCCTTCTTTGAAACGTTCGAGTACGGTCTGAGCTGTCAGAACATTAATCTTCTTACAACTTTCAATTTCCTAAATTTTTCGAAAAGCTGCAGTGCCTTTAAAGCCTAGTTTGAAACACTGAATTAAGATCGATAAAATATCAGTATTCCTATAATCCAGTGGTTCCCAAAGTGGGGTTTACGCCCCACAGGGGGAAAATTTTATCTTTTAGGGGGGGGGGGGGCAGTTTGACTTTTTGGTAGACAAAACCTAATTAGTTACTCAGTCATTTACTATCGGTTTCTTTTTTCTTTAAAAAAAAAAAAGAATGTTGAAAAATAAAAATTAATGAAATGCAAGCAAAATTTAAAAAATCAGTTATTTACTGAATTTAAAAAATGCTATAAATCAAATTTTTAAAAAAATTAAAAAAGAATCTACACCGGAATAATTGTATGAGTAATATTTTAAGATATTTTGACTTTTTTTTCTAAACTACTAAATTCTTATAAATATTCTTGTTGTTATTATATTCTATAATTCTTTGTAACATTTTCAAATGTTTATTGAATGAGTTTTCTTCTTTTATTCTCTCTACTGTATGTCACACAAAGATCTTTTTCCAAGTTAAACTACTAAAAGTAAACACTGACAGTCATGAACATATGCACCTAAAAAATATATGAAATAGCTAAACGAGGTACTATCAACTTTATAAAATTCATAAATTCTAAATAGCATTAGAAAAGAAAATGAAATGTGTAGATAGTAAATATCTATGACTCTAATGCAGGTGTCCTACACAGTAAATAAATTTACACGATGACATATGAATTTAAAATTTTAAAATCCTAGATAATCATAGAAAATCAAAGATAATACAAATACATGGAAGACAACAACATTCGAAAGGGAAAACAGAGAAAGTGTGTTGTGAGGCAGAATAATAGCTACATAAATTGATAATCTTTTAAATATGCTTCTTGTGTTGAAAGAAACTCTGGTGTCCAAAGTTTTTCCACCAACTCTTAATAAGTTACAAAAATGAACTATAAATTGTGTGAATGTTGTCAATTTTAATGCCAAATGCCTCTATTCAAAATATTTTGTGAAGATAAAGTGCAGATCGTATAACACTTTTCTTCAATATTGAAGTAAGTTAGAATAGCATAACGAAATTCTTCTTGTCACAAAACAAACGCGAAGATGTGCAGACTCATTGCATTCATAGAATTATTTGGAAAACACATTTGTGACAAAAGATCCATTTTTTTTTTGATAAATTAAAAAAATGTGAAATGACTAATTATTGTTAAGCTTCCACTGTGTGAATAGACACTTTTTAAATCATAAGAGACAACATTTACATAGGGGTGGGGGGGACATATTGATTTTACAGATGATTTGGTGGAGCGTGGTCAATAAAAGTTTGGGAGCCGCTGCTATAATCCATTATTGGAACTAAAAATAAACGGAAGAAATCTGTGTGATTATAGAATGTAGAGAGACCTATAACCTCCTTTGTGACATTTTATTATTAGCAATAATGGTGGGCATGTGCCAGCTACAGGATTTGGTATGGTACTCAAAAAACGAAAATATTTTTGAAACATCTTAACCCCTTAACCTACGATTAACGTCTAACAGCTCCACGGTTTGGCAAATCCACAGCTACCACTAAAATTTAATAGAGATTTGCGCTTTGTTTAATCATGGAATTTCGAAGATTAAGTTAAACTATATTTACTGTGAAATTTTAGTGGTATGAAGAATTTACATTTGGCTCGATCATCGTACGCGAGCTATGCCCGTCATTGTAGGTTAAGGGGTTAATAGCATTAAACTAATTTTCATACACTGGACCAGTGTTTTCCAACCTTTTTTACTTCAAAGCACACTTAAACCTAGAATTAAATTTGTTCGGTACTCTAAAATTAGGATTACTTAAGAAAAAGGAAGGATTACATATCATTACAGAAGAAATGATTACATATAATTTTTAATTTATTTAATTTCACAAACAAAATAGGCAATCTGAATCGAATAAAGGAAAAGAAAATTAGCTTAAATACAATTCTTATAACATTTTTTTATATGCTTATAAAATTTATATACTTATATTTATATGCATTAACATTTATAAGCAGACACTAGATTCGGTATCAATCAGCATACCGTCATCAGCGCAAATAAACATAGAATTTGCCCATATATATAACGGAGAAGCGGATTCGAGTTATAGGTTTATTCATCAATAGTACCGCAGGAAGTTACAGGCAAAAGCCAATATGAAATTGTATAGGAAAAGGAACTGGTAATGTGGAAAAATTCCTTTATTTGTCATTAATTTGTCCCATTAACATTTAGAGGTATCTAGGTTTGATTTTTTTTTTTTTAAATTAGAATACTTTCTGCGTAAGGGGCGGTCCATAAATGATGTCACACTTTCTTCAATATTTTTGACACCCCTCCCCCCCTTTGTCACAGAGTGTCACACTTCACCATACCCTTTCCCTCCCCATTGTCACATGTCACGCTATATTACATAAACATATACTTGCAATTCAGAAACAAAGCACTACGTTATAGATCATATTTCAAACTTTATTGTTAAACTTAACTATGTGTTTTAACGACATTTGTCAGTATAACAGTAAAAATGATTCATGTGCTTATTTTGTATGAAATAAGATTAAGGTTTATAATAAAAACATAATTAATATGCAATAGTAATAAAATATTAATATGAAAGAGCAGTTGAAAACAGTCGTATTTTGGAATTTGAAATGGAATTTAATATATTTGGCTTTAAATCTACTTTATAAACACAAAATACTTTAATTTCAAAATAACTTCAAAATTTCATCTGCGGATTTTAATGCTTTTATTTTAACCAAAATATGAGATGTCACATTTCTTCTTACCCCCTCCCACCCCCTTGTCACAAACTGTCACATTTTCATAAACCCCCCTCCCCCCCTCCAAGCGTGACATCATTTGTTGAAGACCCCTAAGATAAAATCTTCGAATAGGCATACTCTTAAATAATTTTTCAACGATCTTTCCTACTGCATTTTAAATTGTAATCTTTTTCCTTCAGGATGTATGACTTTTTTTTTTTTCTGAAAGCATCTCAGGAGACGTAAGACCATTTTTAGGGCTTTCTCATATACTACTATAATGACTAACAGAAGAAAAATCTCCCAAATAAGGCAAATTTGTGACACTAAACCTTATTTCAAAGTAAATCGTATAATATGAAATGTCGGACATTACAGATTTGAATTTTCAAAAATTTGATGCAACTTGGCTTAACCCTTTGAGCTCTGATGGGTGAATTTCTTCCCACTTAATTTTAATCTCCAAATGTCACATTGGCACCGGAATATTCAGCCAAATCTATTTGAAAATTGATTAGGGGCGGTCCATAAATGATGTCACACTTTTTTTCAATATTTTTGACACCCCTCCCCCCCTTTGTCACAAAGTGTCATACTTCACCGTAGCCCCCCCCCCCTTTCCCATTGTCACATGTCACGCTATATTACATAAACATATACTTGCAGTTCAGAAACAAAGCACTACGTTATAGATCATATTTCAAACTTTATTTTTAAACTTAACTATGTGTTTTAACGACATTTGCGAGCATAACAATAAAAATGATTCATGTACTTATTTTGTATGAAATAAGAGTAAGGTTTATAACAAAAACATAATTAATATACAATAGTAATAAAATATTAATACGAAAGAGCAGTTGAAAACAGTCGTATTTTGGAATTTGAAAAGGAATTTAATATATTTGGCTTTAAATCTACTTTATAAACACAGTTCAAAATAACTTCAAAATTTAATTCGCGGATTTTAATGCTTTTATTTTAACCAAAATGTGTGATGTCACATTTCTTGTTACCCCCTCCCACCCCCTTGTCACAAACTGTCACATTTTCATGAACCCCCCTCCCCCCCTCAAAGCGTGACATCATTTGTGGAAGACCCCTTAATGCATTTTTTCGTGTATATTATAACACGAATCTTTTGCTTACAAAATATTGGTGCCAATATGGTATTTGGGCATTTTGAAGAAATTCACCCCCGGAGCTCAAAGGGTTAAAAATTTCGCAGCACACCTGAGATCTTTTCGCGGCGCACTACTGTGCCACGGCACACAGATTGAGAACCACTGCACTAGACAGACTTGACTACATTAAACAGAGAAATTAAATTAAAAAAAACATATAGAAATTTAAGTTAATTTAATTTAATTTATTTGTTTAACGTAGTCAAGTCTGTCTAGTGTATGGAAATTAGTTTAAAGATTTTAATTCAGACGTTAAAAATGTATGTGTATTTTAATCTTAATAGCATCCAAATAAACGATATTCCGATTTGAGAAAACTGATTAATATACTATAAAATCTACTCGCAAACGTTTCCGAAAATTAGTTTAAGGAAAAGAAACTTTGTTTTTATAAATGATTCCTTAAATCTCTAAAATTGGCTTCTGAAGTTTTTAATGACAAAGAACGCTTTTCGAAATCATAAGTAACTCCAAATACGTTATTGTATATTTTCGCCCGTGATTATACAGGGTCTCCATAAAAGAATGTCCCAGTTATAAATTTTAATAGTATCAACTGTAAGCGTTGTAACACTCTATTGTTGGTTCAGGGTCACAAATAAAGAGTAACTCAAACAGTTTTAGATAAGAGCATGCGCGAATACTGCTTTGTTATTGACTCGCTTGCAGTGCCACATACGCAAAATGGTGACTCCTGAGCGTAAAGCGTTATTGCTGGGGCTGAAGATTTAAAAGCCATTACAGCCATTCGATTTTTTTCTTTAGGGCTTTATAAAAGATCGTGTCTACATTCCGCCGCTACCTAATGATTTGCCAGAGCTGAGACACAGTGTTGAAGAGGATATTGCTTCCTTTACTCCGGACTTGTTAACCGACGTGTGGAAAGAATTGCACTTTAGTATTGGATGTGTGCCGTATAACTAAAGGTGTACAGTCGTGGGGAAAAAAGTAAACACACTTACTAACTCCTCAACAAATAATCGTAGAAGAAAGTTACTTGTACCGAACGATTGGAAATAAAGTGTACTTTTAAATGATGTATATAAATTTGCTTAGAGGGACATCTACATATTAAAACTAACCCAAACTTCCTTTTTTTCAATGGCAATACCCAATTTTAACAAGAAATTTTAAATCTTCGGTTCAAACTATGCCAAGACACCAAATTTCAAGTCATTTGAATGATAAGTTTTTCAATTATAAACAATCAAAATTTTTTGCTACTAATGTTAAATTACATTTTCATATTTTTATTATCTCCTGAAATTATACTCCTATTGTGTTATTTTTTTTGTGTAGCAATAATACTAAAATACCCAAACATAAATACGTTGAATATGCAATTTTTATAATTTTATGATATGAATTATGAAATTAATATTCGAAAAAAATATGAATTGCAACCTACAATTTTTTGATGGATTTAGATTTATTAAATCCTGTTTTATGGAAATCCAAAATTTCACATTTTTCTTCCATGTAGTTTTCAAATTATGTTTAAAAACAGCAAAATGATGGTTTAAGGGGCCGCCTATGATATAGATGTGACTAGATATTTTGAAATTTCTTATGGTATCCTGTAATCTAGCAATCTTCAATGACTGCTTGAGTGGCCTTTAAGATGCCTTGATCATGAAAGGCATCTAAACCGACGCGGCGAGCGGCCCATCTTCGTCCGCAGCCCTTTATTCTCCGACTCTTTTGCGGAAGCAATTTTCATAGGTCCCCAGCCACGTCCCGAATGAAAGACTCTCTAGCAAAAGCCAGATTTAAAAAAAAAAAAAATCAAAAATTGAAACCGGACAAATTTAAAAGGAAAATTATACAAATTAAAGAGACACCAAAAAGCGGCAAGGGTTGGGCTCGGAACAATGAAGCTACCGAACTACTCCTAGCTACTTCGAGCCCATTATTAGCCATACAACCTGTATATATAAAGTCAATCTCTCGGTCAACAATCGAGTACCGAACTTCAATTTGGATACAGCCCCTAAAATAGGCTCGTTTTAAAATAATTAATTTCTCGGAAACTTATTGTACGAATTGCATAAAAATTTGTTTTTAGGCTAATTGAAGGGTGTAGAGTTCATTTATGCTCTCAGAATTGTGTACTGCTGTTGAAAAAAACAAAGTTATGGTTCGTTTTAATATGTAGATGGCCCCCTAAGCAAATTTTATATACATCATTTAAAAGTAGACTTTATTACCAATCGTTTGGTACCAGATAGACGAAAGTTTTGGGATTGGTACATCCAACTAGTTTTTATAAGTAATGCATTTCATATCAATCAGCCATTAAGGGGACACAGTACCTTTTAAACTACTTTTTTGATTTTGAATAATACTGTAATATACTTAAATATAATGTCACTACAGATATTACGTACTATAAATCAAATATAATTTCATAAAATTTCAAAAAAAAAAAATCTTGTAGAACAGGCTATTTAACTAAAATTTAAATTTGAAAAAAAATTAAAAATTTTTTTAAAAATCCCTACTATTTTTTTAAATATGAATATTTTTGCTTCAAAATTTTTTTCCATATTCCTTAGATTATACTACACAAAACTGTGCATGGATTTTTAGATGTATGGGATATTACAGTTAATATGAATCTTTTTAGGTGCGTTCGTAATTATATAAATACGTAGCACCTATAGTCGTCGTTCAGTCCGTCCGTCCGTCCGTCCGTCTGTCCGTCCGTCCGTCCGTCTGTCCGCATGTAACAGAGCAAAAACTACCCAACCGAATGGTCTGAAATTTCAAATATATGATTGTTGCAAAATTTTGTCGAGCCATTTCAAATTTTATGAAAATCGGATGTATAGTTTAATTACAGGGACAGTCAAAAGTTTTTCTTTACATTACGGCCAATGGGGAAAATTATTGAAAGTGCATTTTAATGATATTAGAGCCTTCCGAATGATCTGAAATTTTAAAGATATAACTGTTGCAAAATTTTGTCGAGCCATTTCAAATTTTAGGAAAATCGGATGTATAGTTTAATTACAGGGACAGTCAAAAGTTTTTCTTTACATTACGACCAATGGGAAAAATTATTGCAAGTGCATTTTAATGATATTAGAGCCTTCCGAATGATTTGAAATTTTAAAGATATAACTGTTGCAAAATTTTGTCGAGCCATATCAAATTTTAGGAAAATCGGATGCATAGTTTAATTACAGGGACAGTCAAAAGTTTTTCTTTACATTACGGCCAATGGGAAAAATTATTGCAAGTGCAGTTTAATGATATTACAGCCTTCCGAATGGTCTGAAATTTTAAAGATATAATTGTTGCAAAGTTTTGTTGAGCTATTTCAAATTTTAGGAAAATCGGATGTATAGTTTAATTACAGGGACAGTCGAAAGTGTTCCGTTACATTACGGGGAATGGGAAAAATTATTGCAAGTGCATTTTAATGATATTACAGCCTTCCGAATGGTCTGAAATTTTAAAGATATAATTGTTGCAAAGTTTTGTTGAGCTATTTCAAATTTTAGGAAAATCGGATGTATAGTTTAATTACAGGGACAGTCAAAAGTGTTCCGTTACATTACGGGGAATGGGAAAAAATTATTGGAAGTGCATTTTAATGATGTATCAGACTATGCGCTTTATGAAGTGCAAAAAAGTATACATTCAGTACAATATGGGGTGCAAAAAATAATTATAAAACTAGTTATAGTACGAACGCACCTCATTTGCCACGTTTGACGAGCAATTTCCAACTTGTTCTCTTTTGTATAGTAAAAAATCAACGAAAAATAATTGAAAAATTTAAAAAAAAATAACTATTACCTTGAATGTTAAATCCATGCACAATGTTATATAGTATGTTTTTAAGATTATGGAAAAAAATTTTGAAGCAAAAATATTCATATTTAAAAAAGTAGTAGGGATTTTAAATTTATTTTTTTTAAATTTAAATTTTAGTTAAATAGGCTGTTCTACAAGATTTTTTTTTTTGAAATTATATGAAATTATATTTGCTTTATAGTACCTAATATTTGTAGTGACATTATATTTAAGTATTTGACAGTATTATTCAAAATTGAAAAAGTAGTTTAAAAGGTACTGTGTCCCCTTAATACAAAATAATAATAACATTAAAAATATTTTATTGCGTATCTAAAAATATCTTTAAATGCATTTTCGCCACATTCTTATGGATTTTTGTTTCAAAACAATTGGAGAAAATTCAATTTTCTTGTCTGCCGAGAATCATCTTCAGAAATTCAACAGACTATATTTTATTTCTTTTCCAATTCCTTTTCCGTTATCTTTTGGATGATTGTTGCAATTATCAAATGATCGGTGCTTTATTTTTATAAGTAATGTATTTCATATCAATCAGCCATTAATAAAAAATAACAATAACTTTAAAAAATACTTTATTGCATATCTAAAAATATCTTTAAATAGATCAGTTTCAACTGACGTCACACCCTAGCAACGACCTTAGCTACCAGACGTGTTTTTTGTTTGCCCCCCAAACTTGGCCGATTGTGATTGGTTGACTCATAATACAGGCTATAAATAGTTGATTATGATTGTTTCAATGAAACTTGGTGGGCTGGTGATCACGTGATTGAAACTGATCTATGCTCTTTCAACACATACTTCTGGATTTTTGTCACAAAACAACTGGTCAAACCATTCTTCGAAAGTTGGTTTGACCAGTTGTATCTTGTCTGTAGAAAATCATTCTTCACAAATTTAACAGACTATATTTTAGTATCTTTTCAGTACATTTTTTGGATGATTATTGCAATTATCATTGTCATTCTTCAGTTTTATTAATCTTTATTTTATTTGTTTATTTTTATTTTTTAATGAATAGAACGAACTCCAAAATTATTTAACGATCTCGTTTTAATGACGTCGATTGCTGCTCTGCTGAATAACTATTCTTTTAATTACACCCCAAGAGTTCTAGAAAAGTCTCGATTAAAAACAGAATGAAATAATATATTTGTATCCTCTTCAGGGATTATTTTAAAAAATTAATTAATTTCATTGAAATTCTTTTGTTGACGCAAGGTACACCAATTAATGAATGGAAGTTAACTTTATTTAACTGTTTCTTTTTTATGGAACTGTTATATAAGTACTTCAAATGAAAATCAAATTTCATGGTAATTGCTTAAGAGGTGCAAAGGCCAACATAGTGAAAAAGATTCAATGCCGGGACTCGAACACAGGCCATCAGTATAGCGCACTGACGTTCTACCGACTAAACCACATGGAACGATATCCAGCCTGGAAAATTTCTCACTATTATATGTTGGCAAGGCTACAAACGCAGCACAAGATGGAATATTTATCGTGAGCCCCTACTGATGGCCTGGGTTCGAGTCCCGGCATGGAATCTTTTTCACTATGTTGGCCTTTGCACCTCTTAAGCAATTACTTTGAAATTTGATTTTCATTTGAAATATTGTATGTAAGGCGAATGTTTCTTTCTGGAATAATTTCCATGTATTAATATGTTATATAAGTGTTAGAAAAACATATTTTGTTTAAATGCATATTAAAAAGAGATCTCAGGAAATTAGATAAAAATGGCCCATACTATTATTATTTATCACATTGTTATTACTTACTATTATTATTTGTTTTTAAAGTGTATTATTTATGGCATTGTTAATAATATTTTTATCCATTCTTTTTAAATGTACTATATTTAGTTACAGTAGCTGAAAAGCTGAACTAAATGGCTGGCATTTACTTTGGAATTGCACTGACCAATTAATGAACGAAAATTATATTGAATGTTGAAGAACAATGGAATAACGTGATCTATTTTTTGGACTGCCTAGTTGCGTGGCAACTTTACATCCAGTGGAGAGGTGATCGTGTTGCAAGGGCATTAGGGAGCCTTAAAAAAATAGGTTTAGACCACAGATTATATATATCTCATATATAATCTGTGGTTTAGACGTGACTGGTAGCCACAATAAGAAAATAACTATAAAAAGTTAAGAAAAGAGTAACTATGTAAAAATCACATAAGTATTTTAAGTATAACAAAGTAAGAGAAAGAAAAAATAGTAAATTTTGAAAAATTTAGAAAAAAGAAAAAATTCCATTAGTTCAAAAAAAAAGGACAGGCGAAAAAGCTACTGGGAGATACCACATCATAAAAAAAGACTCTTTTCAGAGACCATACATAAGTTAAGCTGATAAAAATGCTATATCAATAGCATAAAAGCAAGTATATTATTATTATTTTATAACAAAACAGGACAGAACAAATAGAAAGGTTAAGTATAATAGAAGGGTGAGGGAACCTCAGTCTTCATCGTTAAGCAAAAGCGAGTATTTAGGGCGTTTTCTATTAGTGGGGCCGGATACCTCGTAGTCGTGTAGTTCCGCAATGGTTTGGTTAGGTAGATTGTATACAGTTTTATAGAACTTTTTAGAAAGTTGATTAATGCGCTTTTTTTAAGAAGTGGTTTTAAGATCCCTGCGGATAGTTGTATTACGTAGGTAATGATGACCGTTACACATAGAACGTAGATTTTTATTGTGAGCACGATAGAGATAGTCCATGCTAGTTTTGCATGCGAATCCCCAGATCGGACAGGCATAGGTTAAAACAGATCTTATACAAGCATTATATAAAATAAGTTTATTATGAATAGAAAATGTGTTACATTTTAGTAGTGGAGAGAGAGCTTTGGAGATACCGGCGACTTGCCACGTACGTTAATAAAGTGTTTTTTCCAAGTTAATCTTCTATCAAGGGTAACCCCCAGATACTTAGTATGGTTAGTCCAGGGATTAGTAGTGTTGTTAATAGTAATAAGATTGTGAAAAGTTAATTTCCTAGAAAAATAAACAGTTGCTTTTTTTTTGTTGTTGTTGTTCGTTGAGCTTAACACGCCATTGAGTACACCAACTAAGGAATTCGTCAATGTGTTTTTGAAGCATTTTGTATAATGTGAATGGATGGTGTGCAGAGGCGTACATTGCCGTGTTGTTCACGTACAGGGCAAGATAAGTCCTCTGTGTTCTAATGTAGAATAAAAGCTAATTAATATTTGTTCGAGTATAGTTTTTTAAATATTTCCGGTTATTATATTTATATAAAAATCGCATACTATATTAAACTGAAAGTTCCCTTTCTTACAAATAAAAAAGGATATCAAATGTTTTTTAGTGCCAGAAAATTTTCAGATCGAAAACTAATTTCGGTCCCTTCTTGAGTTTCGACCGAAACAGAAAAAAAAAAAAAAAAAAAAAAAAAAAAAAAACGAAACTTTTCCTATTAAACATTTTAAGTTCTTAATATATGCATGCATACAAAAATATTATTTATTAATATTCCACAAACACAACCTATTTATAGACATAATTTTACTTATGCATATAGTTTGCGCATATATTGCATATGTTTGTTTTACAGTGAAAGCAAAAGCATTATTCAATCATTATTTTTCAAAATGCTTCAGGTTTAGCTTTTAATTTAACCTTAAAAAAGCATTTAATATAGGATGCTTTATGGTAACACTAACTTTTGCCCATGGCTCCATTCACGCAGAATACAAATTTTGAAATTCGAAATGGAAATTTTACATATAATTTTTACATTTTATTTTTATTTTATTTTTATTTTATTTTTATTATTATTATTATTTTTCGTATAATTTATCTAACTAATATTGCAACTCCCATCAAAATCCGTTCAGTAGAACTTCTTTTAAATATAAATAGCTAATCTTTCATAATTGGGTTTACCGAATTATAAAATTTCCTCCCATAGCTCTAAGCAAAATAGAATGATGTCTTATAAACTAAAATCTCCCACTCCCCCAAAAGTATCTAAATGACAATGTAAGTCCCATAAAATTTCGTTTATCAGTACATATGTTATAAACGTTCGAAATAAAATAGGAATTTGAATTATATATAATAGGAGAATTTTTTAAAAGGTCATAATCCACTTCATCTAATTACTGAACTTTCTCCCTTATCTCTGTAACTAAAAAATGTAGAATGATGTGTTATTAACTAAAACCTTTCCATCCTCCAAAAATATTTAAATGACAATGTAAGTCCCATAAAAATTCGTTTAGTAGTACATGTTAAGCATTTGAAATAAAAAAACGAATTTGCATTCTATATAATAGTAGCTTTTTAAAAGCTAATACTTCATAATCTGCTTCATCTAATTACAGAATTTTCTTCCATAGCTCAATAACTAAGCAAAGTAGAACGATGTGTTATACACTAAACCTTCGCAAAATTACTTCTGTGAGTTATAAGCGTTCGGAATGAAATATGAAATTGCATTATATATATATATATATATTTGGTTTATGTGGTGTTTGTGATTTCATAATTATTCGTCATTTTCATTACTTTTCAATGGTATTATTGTACAGAAAGTTTATATATATATATAGTATAGCATATATCTATTCTTAAAAAGACACAAGAACGAAATATAAATATAAAATAGATGCTTTTAATTTACAATTATTACTATTTAAATAAAAATGTATAAAATATATTAGATCATACAGAGCTATTTGAAACTGAAAAATCTGGTGTTTTTTTAATTCGGAGATTTCGTGTTCACACCAGAAAATTTTTAATATTTATTTTATTTTATTTTATTCGTGAAATTAAAAAATTAATTAAAAATTTGTGGAAAAAATTTGGAATTTCTAAAAAGAAAAAAGAAATTAAACGCCAGATTGTCACAATGTATGTTTAGTCATCATACTTAATGACCTAATAGGTATAATATTTTAATTTATAATAATTTAATTTATAATAATATATTTAATTTATAATAATTTATAATACTATAAATGATAAAGATATTTAATTTGTTATCTATGTTTCAACTAATTTTCATACAGCGACTCATCCTCACATTTATCCACGGTTTAAGAGCTTTAAAATGAACCCGACACATAACTGAGAACAACGCATCTACTCTAGTGGCTTGGATTTTTTAAGCAACACATATTCACTACATAAAAGAAAGAAAGAAATGTACCTTTTTAGAACATTAAATTGTGCATAATAAACCTTATTAGTGATAAGACTGTGACAGTATCTTACACTATAAAAAATCTGTAGTACTACTTGAAAATCTCTAGGCAACTGGGATTCCATGAACTTTTCTAATAACTAATACAGCTTCTTCTTAAGTAACATTACTGCATTAAACTTAGTAAACAGCACATTGACTTCCTTAGTGAACATACTAAGAAATCGTTAGTAGCCATTACAGGTGCTTTTTTAGTATGTATACTGAAAAACGATTAGTAGTATTACAGATCCTTCTGTGGTATCTTCACTAAGAAATGGTTAGTAGTATTATATATATTTCTCTTGTATCTTCACTAAGAAATTGTTAGTAGCCGTTACAGGTGTTTGTTTTTTTTTCGTATGTTTACTAAAAAATGGTTAGTACGGTTACAGATATTTCTCTTGTATCTTCACTAAGAAATTGTTAGCAGCTGTTACAGGTCTTTTATAGTATGTTTACTAACGCTCGTATTCACGAATAACTTCGACCGAGGGTTAAACCGCGGGTTCAGTAAACCCAGGTTGGTATTTTCAACCGGGAGTCGGAAACTCGTATTCAACGTTTACTTCGGATGAAAAGTTACCCAATTCAGAGTTTCTCGACCTAGGTTGAATGAAGTGTGCTTATTGGTTAAAAAAAAATCACATGCCTTGTTCGTTTCGCTTGACATCGTTTGTTTATATTTTGGAAGAAAAGCGCCGACAAAAATAAATAAATAAATAAAAAAGGAAGGAAAAAAAAGAAAGATTCAAATGTAGTGTTTTTTTTTTTTTTTTTATCCCCACAAAATGTATGGACAAAATAAAAACCTGTAATCAATAAATATGGATCAACTTAATTTAATTTCTTGAAAGTTTTAATTTTTTTTTATTATTATTAATGAGTTAGGTCAATGATATGAAACGTGTTAACTGCTAAAATAAATATTAGAAGATTCTTTTTCAAAATATATTTTCACATAGTTGCTAAAAAATGGAACTTGATTTGGGCCAAAACTAATGAAACTTGATTTGAATAAAAACTAAAATTTTATTTCAACAGCAATTATGTTGATTTCTATTATTAATAGCTTCAATTAGTAATTATTTAAGCAATTTCTGATAATGCAAATATTAAAATGGAGTCGACCAGCTTTTAGGACCCCCTCCCCTTCAGCCATTTGTATGAGAATTTTTCCATTATTACATGTACAAGATCAAAGCTATTCACTTGATTCTCTTTGACTGTTTTTTGATAAATTAGCCTAATAATTACGAAATATTATTATATGCACGCAGACACCTGTTTTTGGATGCAGTGTTGCATTTGAAAAAATGTATTTATTTAGAAAATGATATTTTATTTTCTATATTTTTTCTAGCTTCTTAATTTTATATTTTTAACTCATTTAGATATCACTTCATTAGATGTAATAAGAATCTCATTTAGAATAGAAATTAAAAGTGGGATTTTTTTTTTTTTTAATGACTGATTAATGATAGATTTCTAGACTAAATAGGCAGAGTAATGATAGTTTGTAATCTAACAAAATAGATCAAATTAATTATTGATAATTTCATATAATTTTACATTATCTAATAAATAAAATAGCTGTCTGTTGTTTGTGAATCAGTGGAGAAGAACAAGTCCCCATTTGCACCACCCTACCCATTCCCTCTATTTTTTCTTCTGTTTTGGTGTCATCCTTTAATTAAAGTAAATTAAAACATTACTCAAGATGCTGTGTAAGATATAGAAATAAAAAGAAAGTTTAAAGTACATATTACTAAAAATAGAAGAATATGTGTAATCTCATACATACACATATACAGAGTGCAATATGTTATCTATCGCCGACCTTTAATTTCTCAACCGTTGGTCGTAGACATATAGTTCCAATTACAAAATCGTTTCAAATGAAGTAAATATTCATGCTGGGGCATTATTCAAAGTAAAAAATCAATTTTATAAAAATTACGAAATCTAACTTTTTATACGGTCCCCCAGTCCCTATAGTTATATTTAGTAAAAGTTTACACATATCATAACACATATAACACAAAAAGTTTGACATCTGTACTACAAAAATTGACAGAGTTATTAAATTTTAAATTTTGAGATTTTTGCACATGATTTTGTCTTTCATTGAGGGATCAGTTGAAAGATGAATTAAAGTAATTCGAGATCAAAATCAGGGTGCTATGTCCTTTTTACGGCAAATCACCTTTAGCCGGTATCGTCAAATCGGGGTATCACCAAAGAGGGTTATTTTTTCTAAAAATTTAAGCTGACTTTTAGGGGTCGTATACAAAGCGAAGAATGAAACATTGAAATTAAATAGAAAAATAAATATCAATTTATTATAATATCAAAAACAGTCTACTATAAAAAATGAATACATAAAACGCCGAAAACTACTAGAGATACTGCTCAAAGTTTTCTCCATTGGTGGCAATGCACAATGGAATGCTTGATAGTACTGAGTCTTGAACACATTGAGCATAGCAGGTGTGCAAACTGTGCGACAATCAAGGATGATGCGCTGCTTCAAATAAACCATAGAAGTAGTTTCAGTCACATAGACTTATGCCTTGAAGTAGAGGATCCCAGAGGCAGAAGTTCATGGGAGTCAAGTCCGGTGAACGCGGTGGCCACTTTAACGGACCACCATATCCAAAGATCTGTTGACCGAATTCGGTGGCCAGATACGCCCGGACGTTTGATGTTTTATGCGAAGAGGGTCCCATCATGCTGAAACCATACCCGGCATGCATGTCGGAGAGCAACTCTTCATAGCAGTCACGTACTGTGTTTTGTAGCAGATGCAGGTAACGATCGCCCGTTAAGGTCCCATCGTAGAAAATGGGTCCAACAATCTAGGTTACCCATATACCGTACCACGCTTGTCATACTGTCCGGGCGTGTGAAGGTTTCTAGGTCGCATCATCCTTTTGATTGTCGCACAGTTTCCACACTTGCTATGCTCTAACGTGTCCAGGACGCAGTATTGTCAGGTATTCACTTGTGCATTGCCGCCAATGGATAACACTTTGAGCAGTATCTCTAGTAGCTTCCGGCGTTTTATGTATTCATTTTTTATACTAGACCGTTTTCTGATATTATAATAAATTGATATTTATTTTTCTGTTTAATTTCAATATTTCATTCTTCGCTTTGTATACACCCCTAAAAGTCAGCTCAAATTTTAGATAAAATAACCCTCTTTGGTGATACCCCGATTTGGCGATACCGGCTGAAGGTGGTTTCTCCGTAAAAAAGACACAGCACCCTGATTTTGATCTCGAATTACTTTAATTCATCTTTCAACTGATCCCTCAATAAAAGACAAAATCATGCACAAAAATCTCAAAATTTGAAATTTAATAACTCTGTAAATTTTTGTAGTACAGATGTCAAACTTTTTGTGTTATATGTGTTACGACATGTGCAAACTTTTACTAAATATAACTAAAGGGACTGGGGGACCGTATAAAAAGTTAGATTTTGTAATTTTTATAAAATTGATTTTTTACTTTAAATAAGGCCACAACATGAATATTTACCTCATTTGAAACGTTTTTGTAATTAGAATTATATGTCTACGACCAACGGTTGAGAAATTAAAGGTCGGCGATAGATAACATATTGCACCCTGTATATATTATCTGTACATTTTTTGACTGGTTTATTTATATTTATACATTATATCTCCTACATTACATGTTGAATTGTTTGCTTTCATAAATACTCATTATCACAAAGAATTTATTTGCCTTAAAAATAGTCATCATTACTGCAAGGGCTGATAAAAGTATTTTTGGTGTGGGGTTATTTTAAAAAAAGAAAGTTTTTTTTACAAACGTATTTCAACCCTTTAGTAATTTATTTTAATTCAGCTGTCAATTAAGACGCAAAAATTATAAGTGATCTATAAAAAAAGTCACAATTTCAGGAGGTAACATTGAAAAATTATTCATTTTAGGATTTATTATTACTATTATTATTTTCGTATAAAATAGTACTAATGCAATACTTTATGTTATGCATAATTTTGAAATTAAAATACAGTTGAAAAATAAATGCAATAAAAATAAATATTTCCAATTTCAAAAAAATTGGGAAACATACGTAGAAGCTTACAAACAATAACAGAAATGCTATAGTTTTAATCAGTGATAGAGGTATTTAATATAATGAGCTTCATAATTTTAAAAAGAACAAACCTCGTAAAAAAAAAAAAAAAAAAAAAAAAAAAAAACAATAAAGTAATAAAACTCAAATTGTTTAAATTTTAAGTTAAAATATCTAATTTATAGATCTGATTTATATTTATTTCAGTTTCTACATAAACAATAATACAGGGTCATCGAAAAATAATGCCTAGATTTAAAAAAACATGACATCGAAACCTTTTATGTTAAATAAGTAATTCTTTCACTACACGATAACTGGTGAACGTAAGTTTGGTTTTGGTTCACCAGAATTCGTTTGCGTGTCTGTGTTATTCGCGGATTAGTTGCGCAGTCGTCAAGGTCAGCCGACGCGCCAGACTGCAGCTGCTCAGTACGATGCTGAACGTGCAACAAAAAGCTCCGAAAAAGTCGCTGTACACTGACTATTGACTTTGACTCCACATACCAAATCACACACTGTGCTTTTTGTTGCATGGTCAACATCGTACTGAGCAGCTGCAGTCTGGCGCGTCGGCTGACCTTGACAACTGCGCAACTAATCCGCGCATAACACAGACACGCAAACGAATTCTGGTTTACTACAACCAAACTTACGTTCACCAGTTATCGTGTAGTGAAAGAGTTACTTATTTGACATAAAAGGTTTCGATGTTATGATTTTTTTTAATCTAGGCGTTAGTTTTCGATGACCCTGTATATCTTTCACACAATAGACCCAAAATTTAATTTTAAAACATTCTATAAGTACTGATCAAAAATCTACAGAGAATCTATGGATATTCGAAGATAATCTGTGTGTTTCTTTACTTAAACAAAAATGCAAATTTGCCTGAGGCTCACATTTTAATTAGAACTTATGCAAGTACGACTTTTATTTCGGTACTGTTAAAATACATTTGTGATTTTTTTAACATCAAAACTGCAAAAAATAAATAACCTTAAACGAAACAGTTGTTACTTTAGAAGCAATTATTCGGCCGTTTACATAATGTTGGCTATTTTTAAGGCAAATAAATTTTTCGCGACCACGCGTATTTATGCAAACAAACAATTCAACATGTATTCAATATATAGAGGCTATATACATAAATATAAACAAATCAGATAAAAAATATTGAAGATAATTACATATATATGAGATTACATACCTTTGTATAATGTTATTCCGTTTTATTTAATAGTAGAACTTCTATATTTTACACAGCACCTTCTTTCAGCCATAGAATTATACAATATTCTTTGTAATCTATGCTTTCAGCACGCACGCCGCCATTGTAAAATGTCGATTCTCTCTCTCCCTGAGTGTGTTCAGAAGTGCATTTCGCGCCGCGCGCGCGCTCAGAAGTTTATGTCATGGAGTAGGTCTTATCGAAGAAAGGAATTTTAACACAATTCAATTATTTCATTATTTTTAATGGTTCAAAAAAGGTACAACCAACGACTATATTTCTTTATCCTTCCAAAACATGGTTTTCGTAACAGGACTACATGCCTATGTTCACTCAGATAAAATCTAAAATAGTCGGAAAAACATCACGTGACCTTCTTTATCTACTTTAGCCCATTTAGCATTTAAAATTAGTTAACCAACCGCACACAAACTCCGCGCAAGCTGCTCAAAAAAATTGTGTGGGCGATTTGATCACGTGATTGTGCGTTTTCTGCTTATGTGTTATTGGTTGTGCTTTGTTTGGTAGGTTGATTGATACAATTTAAGAATTCAACTGGTGATCTAAAAATTTTAACTTTTTAACAATTTTCTTTTTATTTATTTAAAAATGATTTATCAGTTGATTTATAACTTCTGTGATAAATAGAATGCTGTTAGTAAACCAAGATTGTGATATCAACATATGAGATTTGTTTGTAATCTACTATACTGGATGGATTTCAATGGAATTTGCACTGTTAGTTAGACAGTTTTTCAGAGAAGGTTTTAATATATATATTTCTTATTTTATGATTGCATATTTTAATACCGTGTGGATAACAGACCAAAATACATCATAAAACATGAGAAATAAATGGCATTCAAAATTCTGTTAGTATAAGCAAAATACTTACTTATACTTTCAGTAGAAAATTTATAAACATTCTAATCATACTTTATTCACTACAAAACTAGACAGCAGACCTATATATTTTATCTCTTTAAAAAATATATCTACAGATATTTTTAGTTAAAATAATCTACAACTATTACATTTTATTTTTATAATGTTCAAAGTAAAATATGATTTCCAGCCTAGTCTCGATAAAAATTCACTCGTAAAGTATTCAAAAAAAAAAAGAAAAAAGAAAGAAAACCAAGGAATTATCCTACGTGCAAAAGGATATTTTTGCACAATATAGTATATTATTTTTTCATTTGGATTTGCTTAATGTTTATATCATTATACATATATAATCACTTAGAAACGAAACTTTAAATATTTAAAAGGCGTTCAGATGTAAAACTTTCATCTCGAAATACCTCATTTTCTCACATTTAAATAGATATTTTATTATTATAATAAAAATACACGTGCCTCTGTATAATAAAAATAAAAAATATATCTTCATCAAAAATATCTTATTCATTATGAAAAATATAAAACAACCAATAAACAAAACAAAAAAAATTATGATTACAATGTGGGACTGGAAGGATTCGAACCCAGAACCCCTAGTCTCGAGTTCACTGCCTTATCCATTCAGCCATCTAGCACACGTTTCTGAATCAAATCCATGATCTGTTCCTGAACACACTACGTGTTATTCCATCCATGATATTTACCCACTCCATGTTCCTGTCTCCTGAGCTCGCGCGCGCGCAGCCTGAACACACTCCCTCTCACCGCTTGTTTTCCGTTAAATACGCATGCTCGGTTGAAAAATTCTGGCTTGAACCTGCTCTAGACCAGAGTTGGGTTTTACTGAACCCGGCGTTAGATTTCAACCTCGAACCGGTTCAGTGAGGAAGACGGTGAATATCATTTGAGTTTTCAACCCGGGTTTTCGGCATAACTCCGGGTCGCTAATTTACAAACCCTCAAGCTTTGGACACCCTTGGCGAAAGGGAAATGTAGCCAAATAATTTGGCGAGAAGAGATCAGTGCTCGCTGGAATGGAGTGAGAATTTGAGAATGAATCGATGAATTGACGAGAGTTTTGAATCCCGAATGTGAAAGAAAACGGTGATTTTGTTGCAATGTGGTATTTTCAGCAATAAATACTTCTCGGAATGGTATGTATTTTATTTATGTTAAACATATTATTGAATATAACTTTTCCCAATTTATACCGTTTTTTTTTTAAATAATGTACTACTTTTTAAAGTTATTTTATTTTTACGATACTTGCTGCGAGTTGATTTAAGCCTAACATGTCAAATGTTTTCAAAATGCTAAAAAATTATTTGAATTGTAAAATCCAGTTCGAATTTTTCTGTAATCAAATATTACAAAATATACATCAAGCTGTTAAAATTTTTAAACATACAAATACAATTTTTATTTTAGTTTATAATTTAAAAAGATATAAAAAAGATTGTATTCGAATTACAATTCGTTACATCTTTTATCTGTAGTAGTTATGTAATTAACATTTAAAATGAAAAAACTGCCTACAGCCTTCTCCGATTCCCTGTCCTTTAAAACAAAATCTGTTGCACATCTGCATACTAAAAAGATTGATGCAAAGTATCCCAAGATTGTGTTTTTATAAATTGTCCAGTTTGTGTATGCATGACTTGTTTATATAAATTGTAAGTCTTCAATTTGTATATGATGATTTGTTTGGAACAGATGTCTTATCCTGGGGTCTGCCATCTTGGATTTTTTTCTTGGTGTGAATTAAAAATTGTTTTTCAAGTAATAGTTATAATTATTATATTCCAATTTTTTCAATATTATATTAATCTATCAACAATATTTAACCATTGGTGACATTTACTACTTGGCGAAAAAGGAGTTTTCATGCAAGAAAAAAATCCAAGATGGCAGATCCCGGGTTAATAAGACATCTAAGCCATTTGTTTTTATTATTTTGTTAATTTTAAAACCAATTTTTTTCCAGATCAAAATTATGGACTTTAGACGAGTTGTTGTTGACTCTGATATTCAGCCAGTTGAAAGCATTCAAATGGCTTGAAATGCAATTGCTTTTCTTGCCTTTAAATGTCTTTTTGCTAGCTCTTAGGCGACCATATGGATGTCTTAGTTGACCATTCTACAGAAAGCTGTTTTGAGGATGATACAAACTGTCAAAGTTTTCTTTAAGTAAATCAGGTCCAGCTAAATATTTTTTCGTACGTATCCTTTCATTTTAAACTTTGTGGTAAGTACTCAATTGTTATAATTAAATATAAAAAAATAACCTACGACAGACGTCGTACTTAAACTTTTGCATCTTAATCTTTTATGATTTGAGTACATTACATTGGCTCTTTTTGTTTTCTTCATTTAATATTAGTACTTACTTACTTACTGCACATTATGTATTTACAGTTCCTAAAATTATGAAATTTAATCTCAAAGTGTAAATGAATTTTGAAATGCATAATCTAATACATTGCATTCAAGCTAATTATCTTAAGATCAAATTTTATAACATTCTAGTTTGTTAAAATAAAAATAATAAAACTTTGTAAAAAATCACCATAAAATAAAAACAATACATAGAACGCGTTTTGAGCTAAAAATATTAACAGCTCGTCATAAACTAAAGTAAAACACGTGTCTGTAAGGGGACAAGGACTTTAGCTGCTGACGAGCTGTTAATATTTTTAGCTTGAAACGCATCCTATGTATATATATTTTTTTTTATGGTGATCTTTTACAAAGTTTTTTATTTTAATTGTTATATATCGCCAGTTTTCGGTGCTGTTTCGCTGTATTCTATTTTGTTCTGGTAAAAATTCCTTTTTTATTGGTCTTTGATATCTATCTCAGGTATTGTTACTTATCTGAATTTTTGGTGTTTTTCAAGATGGCCACCAGTTTGTTGTCTTAATCTTTGAATCAGTGTTTTATGTATTTAAAAAAGAAAAAAATACCTTTTGATATTGGTAGGATAGTCTATTATTTTATAATTAATAAAGTATATATTTTAAAGTGATTATATGTTTTCAAATATTTGATTACTTCAGTTTTAAAACTGCAGGCATTAGTGTGCCAAATGAAAAACAATATCTTCTTCAAAGCTGTTAACTTGACTAGTCTTTGTATATGAATTTAAAAGCACATCAGTGTGTTATAGTCTATGAAAATATATTATAAGCATTCCTTTTAAAATAGTTTAATAATTGTTTCCTCTGCACCTCAAGAATATTACTATAGTTATTTTAAATAGGTTTTCACAGCTGCAGTTTTAACAACTAAACTAAAGGAAGCCATATTTGTTTTTTCTTAGTGTAAAAAATTTAAATATCTTGTATTGAAAAGCTCTTATAATTAACATAAGTATTTTTATTATTTCTCATTAATATTATTTGTATATTCTATTCTGTTATAAATATTTTTGGGTTAAGAATTGTTTTTATTTAAGCATTATTAGGTCTTACTATAGTTATTTTAAATGGGTTTTCATAGCTGCAGTTAGCAAGTAAACTAAAGGAAGCCATATTTGTTTTTTCTTAGTGTAAACAAAAATTTAAATATCTTGTATTGAAAAGCTCTTATAATTAACATAAGTATTTTAATTATTTTTCATTAATATTATTTGTATATTCTATTCAGTTATAAATATTTTTGGGTTAAGAATTGTTTTTATTTAAGCATTATTAGGTCTTACTATAGTTATTTTAAATGGGTTTTCATAGCTGCAGTTAGCAAGTAAACTAAAGGAAGCCATATTTGTTTTTTCTTAGTGTAAACAAAATTTTTGAACTGGAAATTTAAATAGCTTGTGTATATTGTATTGAAAAGTTCATACAATTAACAAGTATTTTTGTTATTTCTCATGAATATTATTTGTATATTCTATTCAGTTATAAATATTATTTGTATATTCTATTCAGTTATAAATATTTTTGGCTTAAGAATTGTTTTTATTTAAGCATTATTAGATCTTACTATAGTTATTTTAAATAGGTTTTCACAGCTGCAGTTAACAAGTAAACTAAAGGAAGCCATATTTGTTTTTTAGTGTAAACAAAATTTTTGAACAGGAAATTTAAATATCTTGTGTACTATATTGTAATGAAAAGTTCATATAATTAACAAGTATTTTTGTTATTTCTCAAGAATGTTATTTGTATATTTTATTCAGTTATAAAAATTTTTGGCTTAAGTATTGTTTTTATTTAAGCATTATTAGGCCTAACTTTATCTTCATAAAGATAAGTCTTCATATTCTTTTGAGAAACTCATTTTTATGTTACTTCTCATTGTTAATTTTTTAAGCAACATAAATCTTCATTCACTGTTTGTTTTCCTGAAATATTGAAAATGCATAAATGGTCTCCTTACTGTTTATCATACTATAAACAATAAATATAACCCTTTTTTACATTAAAAAATAAAATATATTTTCTGCATGATGTACTAGATTATATGTTGCAGTTCACTTGAAAGAAATCTTTTTATTTTTGACAAGTTTATTTTTTTGTATATATATATATTAAGTTTAAAATAATTTAATCGATAAAATGGTTTCTGCTTAATCCTTTATTGTTTCCTTTTTTTTATTTTGCTTGCTTTCCATATCAAATATAGAAAATTATGTTTGCTTGTATGACAGACAACTTATTTAGTAATATATTATTAAATTTTATTTTTAATATTTTAATTATTTGAAATAATTAAAGTACATATGTACAATCCTTCTCCCTCCTTCCAATAAATTTATCTTATAGCTTTTAAATGTATGATGCATTGCAACAAATTACAAGAATTTAAGCTCGTACAGTTCTTCAAAGTCTTTTTCCTAATTATATTATGTACAAATTTGCCATTCATTTCTACTATTAAAAAATATCGCATTGCAGAAAAATTTTGCTGTTTTTGAGGCTTGTCGTAGCAGAAAGCTTACAAAAATTTTGCTACAGGGCTATGCATTATGTGTAAGAATCGACTGAAACTGAATTTCGGTAAGCTTCCTATTTTTGGCCAAAAACGAAAACATAAATTTTTTAAAGGTGTTAATACATACATAAATATATGAAAATATGAATTACCGCATATACTCGCGTATAAGTCGAGGAATTTCTGACAATTTTCGGTGAGCAAATTTGGGGGGTCGACTTATACGCGAGTCAGTTAAAAAAGCAAAAACAAAAACTTCGAATACTGTAAAATTATGCCTTTATATGTGTATGAATAAAAAAATAATATATAAAATATACAAATAATAATTTATCATTTAAAAATTTTTCAATGATATGTTTTTGTTTACTTACTACCTTTTTGCATTGGCAAGTGAAATCTTTAGTTTGATTATGTGCAAAATTGAAGTAAGAAGTTTGGGGGTCGACTTATACGCGGGTTTTTTATTTTTTCCAGAATTTGCATTGGAAAGTTAGGGGGTCGACTTATATGCAAACTTTTTATTTTCATATAAAATAAAATGTAATTCATCTATATTACACATATGATTTTCTAATGATATGAATTTCATGTAATTAAAAAATGTTTTAGATATGCATACTTCAATGTATCTTTTATTATGTAAATGATCATTTGTTATACTAGAACTTTCTCAAAGAGTATTGGAAAAACTTGTGTGGTTTCAAACTAAAAATGTTCTGTTACTGTTAAGTCTGCAGCTTTTAATGAGCACATGAAAAGCACCTTCAAAGTTTAGTCATATGCATTGCTTGCTTTGTAATTTGTATTCATGTCTCGAGTCAGTCATGACCGATAAACAGTGAAGTTTATAGCAATGAATAAAGAGTGCCTCATTTGAGCCATTACAGCTCAAATCATTAAGTAATGTTGAAAATTTCTGAAGGAAGAAATGAGATTTTTGGAATACTAATAGTTTCGGTCCAGCAGCATTTTCGGAGAAAGTCAGATGTTTGAATGAAAATTAATTTTCAGTTGATCTCTAATTATGTGTTTACAGTTCCTTAAATAAGAAAACTTTTTCCTATAATGTAATTCAACTTTGAAATGTATATTCTTATAAATTTAATTAAAGTAGACTAATTATGTTAATATCTAATTTTACAATCTTTTTTTTTTTTCTACTGGTATAAATTTCTTTTCTCATGATTTTTGTCTCAAATTATCTGAGCTATTGTTATTTATTTGAATTCTTGGTGTTTCTGAAAATGATTATCGGTTGTCTTAATCTTTAAATTGGTGTTTACATTTGACATTTTTCAAAGGGCACTGCATGCTGCTCTTTTTAGATATGAAGAAGGCACCCGACCCTTTTCCCAGTATCTGCTTTGCACTATTTTTTCCCTTCCCATGTGGACTTTAGAAACCGGAGTTCCCACTTTCTATTTGAAAACTGCCCCTGCCCAGAATAGCATGCATTCAGGGGCGTAGCTACAGATATTTTTTCGGGGGGGAGAGTTCGAAAATTTCCCAACTTGAAACAAATTCCTCCAACTTTCAACTAAAGCGATATACACAAAGTGTGTAATAATGATAATGGAGCTTATGCATAAAAAATTCCTTTCCAAAGAAAAATTTTGAAACTAGAAACATAAAAATTCTAATTACTGGTTTCTCTCTATTCTAAAAAAAAGTAACTACCGCTGTCACCGCCGCCGCCGCCGGTTTTGAATTTTTTGTGACCGGAGGTCTTTCTTCGTTAATATTAAAAAAACTGTTGCATACAAAAATATGAAAATCGGTAGTATTATAGAAAAATGTTTGATAAACACGCTGATGCAGACAGTTTTCAAATCGAAGAATTATTTTAAGAGATATTTAATGCCAAAGTTGGACAAAATCGTTCCATTAAAAAAGTTTTATAGGAGCAAAAACTGTACATAGGAATTTAATCATTTTTAGATCATTTTATGCGTCAGAATTTCCCGGTGTGCAGATTGCAGTTAGTTTTTTAATTTGAATAATTTTTCGAGGTTTTATTTGTATTTTAAATTCAAATTTTCAGCATTTCGAGAGATATTTTTTACAAATTTTAGAAAATTGTATTAATTTAAACTGTTGCCAGCTATATAAACAGCGCAAACAGTAATGTTTGCTTCAAATTAAAAATTTATTTTACACGCGACTATTATAAACAAAAAATATAAAAAGCAGGAACTCATTGAAAATTACGTCATAAAAACTATAGTTACACGTGAATTTTAAATGAGAAAGAATATTGTAAGATAATAAATTCAGTGACATGCGTTAGAAGTCCTAAATAGGAGAATTTACGTCATATTACACTTATTACGTAAAATTAACAAAAAATAATATTGCAAAACAGTTTTAATTTAAAAATTGTGCGAGACATTTTCTTGACATTTTAAGATGATCATAATATTTCATTTCTAACAAAAGTATTTTGACGTGAATATTAAAAAGAGAAAGAAAAGTTTGGTGAAAATTACGTCAGATTATAAGTGCCAGATTCAAATTATAATTCAATCTTCCGAAATATTTTTAAAGGCGATCAAATTAGCGTGCTGTTAGAGTCTGCGGTGTCTGAACGAGGGTTGACGAGCGTAGCTCGTAGGGGGCAGATCCCCCTAGTGTTTAATAAAAAAACAAACACGCGTTTTACTTTCTTCTGTCTTCACAAAACGAAAGTATTGAATTCGTAAAAAAATTCTACAACTGGTTTTCGACGGTTTGATACGTTTTAGAAGGTCCTGAACATGATTTGACTGTTTTTAGAAAATGTCTGTCTGTGTGAATGTGACACAAATTTTGTGGGTGCTCTATCTCAAGAACTAATTCGCGGAATTTTATAAAACTTTAGATTCAGTTATACCTTGATAAAAATTAATGCTGATTAGTTTTTGGTGTAAATTACCCAAAAGGTGGCGCTGCTATGCTGTATTTTTCACGATTTACATGATTTTAGAGATAGTTATATCTCAAAAACTGTTGCACAGAATTTGATCAAATTTCATATTCTGTTAAACCTTGACATAACTCAGTGCTTATTAGGTTTTTGTATATATCTGTGGCACTGCTGTGCAGCATTTTTTACGATTTTCGCGTTAGCTATATCTGAAAACGGAAATTTAGTCAAACTTCATATTCGGTTACACTTCCTTATTGGGCTTGGGTGTATACTGTCGAAAGGTATCACTTTTGAGCTCTTTGGGTTTGGAATTTTGGTTGCAGACATCTAAAAGCATGGGTGTCGAAATTCAATGATTTGTTTGGAAAATGCGATGCTTCTATGCACACAATTAAACGAATTATAAATTAAATGCACATAATTAAACCTTTAGAATTCATTATTATGGTCATAGAATTGTTATTTAATTTTAACATTGTGATTGCAAATTTTGAAGTATTAACATGTATGGGATATATAAGGTTTTGGGATTGGCACATCCAAATTGTTTTCATTTAACATCAATTCTTTTGGTCTTCAAAGAAGCTAACCTAACATCGTCCAGTTTAATAAAATCCACTATTTCACTTTCACATTTTAAAAGCATTAGGCTGTCAAGTCTGTCAGACCTCATTGTAGCTTGCAATATATATTTTTTTAATTTTTATTTGACTAAAGATTCTTTCATTAGATGCAACGCCAAAAAGATAAGCTGCTGTGAATGTTAAGGTACGAGTATATAGTTTGACAGTGTGACACAAATAGTCTTTGAATTTCATGGCATGAGTAAAAAGTTTGTTAAGTGAGTTGGGATTTGGTTTATTTCTATTCAACTCTGCAAGTCATGTACATCCGGTTTCTCATATCCAGGTGGAAACATTATTAATTTTCTAAGTTAGTGATACTCAAATTTGCTTTGCACAATTGTAATTTAAATATGGAATCTATTGGTGCAATATTCTCCTGATATAGGAAACATTGTCATTTAAGTCCATTACTAAATTGCCGAAATTTTCTTGTATTTTTTATAACTCTTCCCTGTAAAACTTATGTGTATCAATGTCCATTGCTATGCTATTATTTTTATCTGTTCCATTTGGTGAAACCGTTTTCCCACGGTGCTTTCAGAAGTCAGCTTCTTCAATCACATCCTAATATTCATAATTGTTTATGAACTTGTCTGGGTCAATCCATTTCAAGTGGTCCAGAAAATCATTAATTCGTTGCTCGACCATTTTTAAAAAATCTGAAATTTTTTGTACAACAACCCTAACATGATGGAAGTTCAAAATGACTATTATTTTAATTTTATTAATTTTTGTTTGTGCATGGCGGCCATCTTTGTTTCATCGTCTGCAGCAATTTTCTGAGAAGAAGGGTTTACGGAATTGTAAATAATTCATCGTTTATTTATCCAATTCAATTGCGGATTGAAGCAATTTGTACAGAATACATTGGGCTAAAAATTTGGTAATAGAGTAGTTTCCGAAAATAAATCCTTATTGGTGAAATTTAAGCATAAAGTTTCAGTTTTTTTCAAAAATTTGTCTGTTTACAAAAGGAAATTTTTCTAGCAAGGAAAACTGTGAACATGACATAATTTTTTTACAAATAGGCCGAAAGTACTTGTACTCAGTTGCGCTTGTCGCCAAGTTTCAGACCTGGGACTTCGTTTCGACCCAAATTTTTCAAAAATGTCAAAAATTGCACTTTTTAGGCTTTGATATCTCTGGTGGGGCACGAGATAAAAATCTGAAGTTCTGGTTTCTGAGAGTATTGTATGGTAGTGCTAAGCACAAGAAATTTCAAGGTGGAGATTTGACTACAAGCTGAGATATGGCAAGGGCAACATGTCAAAAGAATACTGCCAAACTATTGTTTTGTTGTAGTCACAGCTAAGTATTTATCTCCGAGTGCCACTTAAATTTATGTTTTTGATTATCTTTAAATAATAGTAACAGAAAATAAAGCCCTTTGCAAATTTTAGCAATTAATTTAAAAAACAATTATGCCTAAGGCCATACATTTTGTATGGTTTCAGTAACTTTTGTTGTAAGTAATTTTAGTAACTAAAAGAAACCTCAGCACTTTTACATAAAGAAAAAAAATATTTTTATAGAAGACCTGAAACAAAAACAGAACAGGGAAAGAGAAAAGCTTTTAATGTTGTCATACTTGTTGAGACATGATCAAACATGTCAAAACACATTCTTACTTGTTGGTTTAAAAACCACAATTTTGATCTTTCTCAAAATTTTATTTGTAGGAACCAAGTCTTGTCATTTCTTGATAACTTGATTGAAGACCTTGGACCTGCTGGCTCATAGAAATAAACTTTGAAATTACTATGTGCAAATCTCAGTTCATTAATAATTCCTAGCTTACTTCTTATGCAAAAATGTCATTTTCTGCAGTATAAATTTTGAAAGGGCTTTGGATATCTTTACTTTCTAAAAATTACTTGAGGCTGATGCATGGTAATGTCGTATAATGTTCCATTTACAGGAATATACTTATTGTAGGAACAAGTTTCAGGGATTGGCAAGCAGCATTAAAGTTGTGGTTTTTAAACCAACAAGCAGGAATGTGTTTTGACACATTTGATCATGTCTCAACAAGTATGCCAACATTAACAGCTTTTCTCTTTCCCTATTCTGTTTTTGTGTCAGGTCTCGTATAAAAATATTTTTTTTTCTTTATATAAAAGTGCTGAGGTTTCTTTTGGTTACAAAAATTACAAAAAACATTACTGAAACCATACAAAATGTACGCCTTAGGAAAATTATTTTTTTTAAATTAATTGCTAAGCTTTGCAAAAGACTTTATTTTCTGTTACTATTATTTAAAGATAATAAAAAAAAATAAATTTAAATGACACTCTGAGATAAAGACTTAGCTGTGACTACAGCAAAACAATAGTTTGGCAGCATTCTTTTGACATGTTGCCCTTCCCATATCTCAGCTTGTAGTCAAATCTCCATCCTGAAATTTCTTGTGCTTAGCACTACCATACGATACTCTCAGAAACCAGAACTTCAGATTTTTACCTCGTGCCCCACCAGAGATATCAAAGCCTAAAAAGTGCGATTTTTGACATTTTTGAAAAGTTTGGGATTTTTTTTTTTTAGCGAAGAGAAACCAAGTCCCAGATCTGGAACATGGCGTGTGAGTATAAGTACTTTCGGCCTATTTGTAAAAAAATATTATGTCATGTTCACAGTTTTCCTTGCAAGAAAAATTTCGTCTTGTAAACGGACAAATTTTGGAAAAAAACAAACTTTATGCGTAAATTTCACCAATAAGCAGTTAGTTTCGGAAACTACTCTATTACCAGATTTTTAGCCCAATGTATTCTATACAAATTGCTTCAATCCGCACTTGAATTGTAGAAATAAACGATGAATTATTTACAATTCCGTAAACCTTTCATGTGAGAAAATTGCTGCAGACGATGAAACAAAGATGGCCGCCATGCACAAACAAAAAATAATAAAATTAAAATAATAGTCATTTTGAACTTCCACTATGTTAGGGTTGTTGTACAAAAAATTTCAGATTTTTAAAAAATGGTCGAGCAACCAGTGCTGGACCACTTGAAATGGATTGACCCGTCTATAAGGAAATCTTTATTTATTCAAAATTTTATTCAAGTGCAACCGGTCAGTGTTTATGGCAACCTGTATGTCGATTTTTTTCTTCAGTTGATGGACTGCTTTCTTGGTCATATTTCTGTTCCAAATTCAAATCATCCACTTTTTTACCTTTTTCATCCTCGAATAGGCTTTTAGATGCTCCAAAATCTTGCACGAAAACTCTTTTTATGAAGGGTTCTTTTGTGCTAAGATTTATAGTCATTTTTTAGAACAGCTTTAAACACACAACACTGGACTTTTGGTTTAAAATTTCATAATCACCTATAAATATAAATGAACAGGACATATATATATTTCCGCACACAAATAAAGGTAAAATGTGGCAAATTTATCTAAACTAACGACTTCTTATATTCACATTAGCTCATACAATGCTTTTGTCTTGACAGCGAAGGGTTAACCAATTTTCGGAGAAAAAAAATCACGAGAATGAGTAAAATATTGTCCAAAAATCGCAAAATTAGTGCAATTTGTGAAAACTGATCAAATCTTCTTGCCCAGCTGTGTTTCAAGTAGGTGACTACATTCCTATCTGTTGTGCTACAAGTGATCTCCTATTTTCAAAAGAAGCTGCAATCCCTTTGGATTAAAATAGCTGGATTCTCTTTTGGGAGGGGAAAGGGAGGAAGGGTGACATTTTTGAGAAAGAAACAAAGTTTTGAAGGAAATAAAGGAACTGGATAGTCAGCTGTTGGTGGATAGGAGTAGAGAAATTTAGGTCTGGTAGATGTATAATATTTTCGTAGAACTGAAAAATACAATGGCAGGTTGAGTGTGGCTGATTTCTTTTTGTATTTCTTTTAATAATTTAACTTGCTTACTGTTACAGTACTCAGTCAGAAACATAATCACCAAAACAATAAAAATTTCATAATGTCTCAAAAATCCAGAATTTCCCAACTCTAAGCTCAAATTTCCCAACTTCACAAATATTGGGGGGGGGAGCCTCCCCCCCATACCCCCCCATGGCGACGCCCCTGCATGCATTTCCTAAATTCATCAGGATTTCTTTCTTTAAGGCTATGCTTTCATTACAACACAAATTTAAATTAATGGAAGATGTTAACATTTTGGTCCTGCCGTTTTCCTATTGTATTTAATGCTAAATTATTGTTTTATAGCGAATCTTCGCAATGTTAAGAAACAGCTATAGCGAAATTTTCTCCAGTTAACCACTGATTTTTTTTTTCTAACTTTTCCGCAGTTATGAAAATAGGACTTTGACTCTAATTTAATAAAAAAAAATGCATGCCAGCCAGTGAAACACAGTGCAAATCAGCGATAAGTCTGATTATTAAAGGGTAGAAACAACTGCATTCTTTCCGTTTAACGATACAGTTTGCAGGTGTGATCCAGTACACTCGTCAGTCAATTCCCTCATAAAGTGAATATCCTTTATTTGTTTGCCTATATATTATTATTTTGATTCCGTTTTATAAATAAAAATGTTCACAGATAATTTTAAAATGAGTATAATTTACGTATAATTTTTTTTTAAAGTTTAGCCAATTGATATTTTTAATGTTCCTTATTTAAAACCAGATACAGAAGATATTTTCGGAATCCAGTCCGTTCACTTTTTTTTTAGGTGCGTTCGTAATTATATAAATACGTAGCACCTATAGTCGTCGTTCAGTCCGTCTGTCTGTCCGCATATAATAGAGCAAAAACTACCCAACCGAATGGTCTGAAATTTTAAATATATGATTGTTGTAAAATTTTGTCGAGCCATTTCAAATTTTATGAAAATTGGATGTATACCGTTAAATTACAGGGACAGTCAAAAGTTTTTCTTTACATTACGGCCAATGGGAAAAATTATTGCACGTGCATTTTAATGATGTTAAAGCTTTCCGAATGGTCTCAAATTTTAAACATATAATTATTGCGACATTTTGTCGAGCCATTTCAAATTTTATGAAAATCGGATGTATAGTTTAATTACAGGGACAGTCAAAAGTTTTTCTTTACATTAAAGCCAATGGGAAAAATTATTGCAAGTGCATTTTAATGATGTTACAGCTTTCTGAATGGGCTGAAATTTTAAATATGTAATTGCTGCAAAATTTTGTCGAGCCATTTCAAATTTCATGAAAATCGGATGTATAGCTTAATTACAGGGACAGTCAAAAGTTTTCCGTTACATTAAGGGGAATGGGAAAAAATTATTGCAAGTGCATTTTAATGATGTTACAGACTATGCACTTATGAATTGCAAATAAATACACATTCAGTACAATATGGGGTGCAAAAAATAATTATAAAACTAGTTATAGTACGAACGCACCTCATTTGCCACATTTGACGAGCAATTTCCAACTTGTTTTTTTTTTTTTTTTTTTTTTTTTTTTTTTTTTTTTTTTTTTTTTTGTGAACAGAAAGGCTGTGCATGTAATCTCTGTGGATATATCTTAATACATTGGTTATAATTATGTCCCAGACACTGAAAAAATCTTGATAGCTTTATAAATGACATTTATTCATTTAGAGGTCTACACAGGCCGGATTTCCAGACCCAGCCCGGCCCAAGCGAAAGCTGCCCTGGTATGATATAAAATTAAAAGTTCAGTCCGGTCCTGGCCCATGCAAAAAATAAATCAGACGCGACTCAATTTCTACAAAAAATTCCAATTTTTCTTAACATACAATAAGGGATGGGTTTTTGACATGACAAGCATCAAAAACTGGTTTAAACTATCAAAAACTGCCAAATAACACACTAAAACATTTTAACAACAATGGTAAACATTAAATAAGTTAATGATTTATGCGATCTTTTATTTAAATTTATTGTAATTTAATAATTAAAAAAAAATTATTAATTGCTATAAAATATTTTTATTTTTTGGAATTTTTAATCAGAAGAAAATCATTTTGTACAATTAAATAATCTGGGTCAATTTTACCCCACAGCATGCTGTAGTACACAATGTGTTTAGCACATTTATTTACACCCAGATGATTTCTGAGTTTAGAGTGTATGATTGGTTGGTTGATTTTGTGACGGCCGATTATCTACACTAGGGATATAGGCCCGAGGGGGAGTGCCCTTCATGGGGGTCTTTCTAAGGGAACCTAACCCGTATTAACGCATGGAAATCCATGGTTCGAAGAAAACCACGAAAACTCCGAACGATTAGGCCGACGGGCGCGATTGGGATCGAACCCAGCACTTCCCGTCTACCAGTTTCGAGAGCAGAACCTCTCAGCCACTGGTGGGGCTAGAGTGTATGAAGCATTAGAAAATAGTCTGTCTCTTAATTGATGCTGAGCTAGTAGGACTTGATAGCAAAAGCATTGCTAGATGAGCAAGTTTTGAAGTAGGCTCAAAAAGCTATTGCATTTAATGATACCTTTCCACCAAGAAATGGGGTCCCCCTATAGCACTGAAATAAGAAGACGGGAAGGGGGATTCTTTAGCTACATACACAATAGTATGGGTACGCATCCATGAATTCTCTCTGTAGCGCGAGCGGAATCAACTGATAAATCAGTCAACCCTTGCCCCTGATGGTTGGGATACAAAATATAAGCCAAACAATGGTATCATGGTAAAAATTTCAATTGTGCACTTTTTCAATATGGGGCTTAAGGGAATTTTCTTTTAGAAGACCGAGCCAATTTTGTTCAGTTTTAAAATCAAAAACATATTTTTATATATTTAAAGAAAGCATGTTTTAAAAAGATTTTGACTTTAAGCTTTTTTTTTTTTTTATTACTTCTCTTATTTTGTAAATGTTTAAGATTAATAATCCAATTTCAATTTTGAATGGAATGGTTATTGCCTAGACTAGAATAACATTGATGCACATTATTTTGTTATATATACAAAAAAATCTGCATTTTTCGAGGTTTTTTTCATATAAAAAAAAAGTCTAGCTAATGCTTTAAGCTTTCAAAAGTAAGAGAAATTAAAACGATTTTAAGTAAGAGAATAAATGTACAGCTCAGGTGAGCTTAATGTCTACTTTTTTTAAAAAAAACACAATTTTACAAAAAATAAAAATTTTAGCCTGTTAAAAAGTTGCACTTAACAATAATACTTTACTATGTATTAATTATTGATATACAGTAATAGTGAATTTAAAATATTACATGTAATGTTGTCATGTGTGACATTTAATGTGAATTTTTACAAATCAATTTTGTATTTGAGGTTTTTGACATGATGGTTTAAACCTGACATAAACTGACACACGTCAAAAACCTGCAACCCTGCATACAATTAAGATTGAGATTCTTTTAAAGACTACTGTATACATATTTATCGGAAAATTTTGCAGCGTATTTTAGATTATATGTGTTCACAAGACAGAAAATACACAATAGCAACAGCAATGTTAGGCGCTTAGACATTCATGAGAAAATTAACGTAATTTAGAATAAAATAAAAAAAGGGGGTTAAAAATATCATAACTTTTGAAGCTGTATAGTAAAAAGTACATTCTTGAAAATATTTCTCTGTAATTAAGGCTCAAATACAAAGAAGCAACTTTCTGACACATTACTGAATTAATTTTTGTTCACTGTTCGGAAACACGTAAAATTGACAGGTGTTCTTATTCAGGAACTATATAATCAAATGGCATTTTCTATTTTTTGCCAAAATATTGTCAAAGTTGGAGTTTTGAATCGAATTTCTGTACGTGATAGCATGGGAAAGGAGAAAAACCTGTTGTTATGTGACAAAAATCTCATTTTACTTGATAAGCAATTTATTTATTAAAAAATGGAAATTGCTATTTGATTCCAAATCGTCTGAATAGTCAGGCCTGTCAGTTTTATAACTTTATAGTTAAAAATGCTGCCACTGAGCCCTGCAAAGTAAAGTTTGTGTGTAAGGGAAAATGTGACTTTCTCCAAAATTACATGTCACCCAGGATAATCACCATAACATTCCAGCAAAGTTTGAATAAACTGCTACTGCCCCAATTAGTTTCACTAGATTTGGAAATAGGCTCTTGGGGGGGGGAGGGGGAGGGGACATACTTTTGCATTACATTTTTGACTATCTAAAATTAAAACAAATATTTTTGAATACGGTGTTACAAGATCTTTCCAACAATACCTAACATGATACACACATGCCGAAAAAAAATAAAGTAACTTAGTTAGTGACCCTATTTTTTTTTTTAAATATTTGTGGATAGCTAAAAATCTATAAATATGTGAACACGATTAACTTATAATGGCTCCATTTTCTTTTTTTTTTAAGTATGGTACCCTAAAAAAAATCAATGAAAAATAGATCTAAGAATTTAAAATGTTGTGATTGAGGAAGGGTGGCACAAAGAAGAGGAAACTAAAATTTCAAGAGGGGATTTAAATGACATTTTTATCACAAGCAGTAATTACCGAAAGGAAGATTTAGGAAATTTTGCCCTTGTTGGGAATAAATTTCCATAATTTCTGGAAGAAATGCCACATGTGAAATTTCCGCAGTAATCGCGAATGACATGCTAAACAGAAACATATTAATAAGCTGAATTAAGAAATTATAAAAATGAAATTATTAATTAGAAGTAAATAATTTATATATAAATACAAAATTCGAAATTATTAATATGATTTAAATAATATAAATACGAAAAACTACACTGAAATTGCGTAAAATCTGCAGCTTAAATTTCTGGCATATGGCACGGATGATAAATTGCATCATTACCTTGGTATATCACGAATGATTCTGCAATAAAAAAAATTAATTACACTGAATTTTAGAAACCACAAGCATCGAAATATGAAATTATTAATTTGATATAAATAATATAAGTATGATATTCAAAATTGATAATTCATTATAAATAATATTTAAAAGAAAAAAATCTCGTTGAAATTGAGTAAACTTTTCTATACACTGAAGAGCGTCATGAGAACGATTGGGCGTTAGCAGTCTCAACTTTAACTCAAGTATCTTAAATAGCGTGTTCGAACGGGATAAAATGACATTTATTTTCACCGTGCCATATATTAAAATTATTTACAAATAGATAATAAACATATTAATTTTAATATTTAGCGCTATGTACAAATAAAATAACGTTATCACATCCCATTTCGTCAATTGAATAAGATATGAAAACTCTCATTTTAATCATTTCTTAAAGTATCTGTAGATCGGGAATACAGACTTTTTTTTAAGGGGAGGGGGGGGGGGTATTAAAAAGAAACCTCGCACAATAATTCATCGAGATCCGGTAATTTTAAACGGAAAAGCATAGAATCTGCCGGCGTATCTATCAAAGTGATTTGAAATCGAATACGTTTTTCCATTTTCGATAAATGTATTATATCTTAAGTTATAAACGATGGCCTTCTATAAACAATGACCTTCCGTGAGCTGTCTTATCTGGAAATTCAGTTCAAAAAATCAACTTTCAGCATTTTCTAAATGTTTTTTCCCTTATCAAAAACTGAAAAATGCTATTAGATTTCGTTAAGTATTAATAAATGCACCAATAGTTTTTATACAATTGAAATTAAAAGTGACTTATAGTGAATACAGCCGTTATTTATGTGTGTATGCGTGTTTTATAATAAATTTCTCAAAAACAAATCAAAACTTTTTATTTAATTCCAACCAATCTGCAAGAAATTTCATTATGACCTACTTTTATTATTTCTTTGCACGTGGAGCGATGAGGATTATAAACATTATATAATTCATGCTAATCACTACAAAAAGATATCACGTGTGATCCTAAGACTATTTTCTCTTTTTTCTCCCTTCTTCTATCACTCTGTTTGGAACAGTTAGCTGTCACAATCTCAAAGAAATAAATATAGATTTCAATTAGAAGATTTTGCTTTAAAAGCATTTATACATGAAATGATTACCAAGGAAAAAAAAAAAATACTTACCATCACTGTGTTGTTTCTTAAATACAAGATATTTTAACAATGCAATTGAATCTGTTTTATTTTATGGTCGTTTCTAAGAATATTTGGCGTTATTGTAGTTATTATTAAAATACTTCTTGCATGAACATTTCAAAGTTGTATTTTATATTTATTTCAATCACTTGGTACAGAATTGAATCCTGCATTGGGTCGGGTAATCGGATAGTACCCAAACCCGACTGAAGTTCGGGTCGGGTTGGCACATTTTTTTTTTGTTTTTTTCCCCGTTGTGAGTCGGGTTGGTTTTAAATGTTCAGCTCGGGTTGGAATTTGATTCATTCGAGTTAACTTTTTTCTTTCCAAAAGAAGATGCTGAATATTTGTTTAAATGGTAAAAGCCAAAATTTGATACAAGAAATATAATTGTAGACTACTTTTTCGTAAATGCATTAAAATATGATTAATTTTCCTTCAATTTAGATTTGGGTTTTAATATTTCAGTTGAAAAAATTTGTTCTTGTCGGTTTTCAAGTTGACTTTCAGCAGAGATTTCGGATTCGGATAGGATACAATCCGGACCTTGCAGATCAGAGTAGAGTCCAACATTTGATCTTGTAACCTGATTTTACCTGCTATTGTTTTCTTATGGATAGAGGGGGAAAAAAATAGATTTTTCTAGAAAATACATTTTTCACAAATAGAATATTTTCTTAGAAAATATGGAATATTAAACATTTTAAAAATTTATATCCACTAATTTGTTTTATGTAACCTATGAATATTGTTTTAACCTTCTGGCGACCAGAACGGCCTAAACGGCCGGCCAAGCAGACGACCGAAGCCGCCGGCCGAAAATGGAAAGTCATTCCTACCCCCACTTACCAGAAGGGTGGTAGCCACTCCAATCAATTTGCCAATTGTTTGGTTGTCAAGTGGTTCCTACTTTCTATTTCGATAAGAATCAGTCCTTCTTTCATGCTGACTTTCCCTAAAAGCGGTAGTTTTGCAGGGATTTTTTCAATGGAAAACTTTCATTAGCTGAATATTGTAAAGCATAACAAACTATTAAATATACGCTGATTTCTTAATTAGTTGAGCTTTCTAAAATTAATATGATGTGTGTATTTATTACATTAAAAAATCTGTATGTATTTATTAGATTAAAAAATCTATATGTATTTATTAGATTAAAAAAAATCTATATGTATTTATTATATTAAAAAGTCTGTATGGATTAATACAGTTAATACATGTTTTTTAAATGTATAAAACGATATAAATTTATTGATAAAAAAGTTTTATTTTAGGAAATTCTCTAAACGTGTAAAGAGATTTTTCCATTAAAAGAGCTTTTTTTAAACTAAAAATTGTTACAGCCATTTAACGAAAATTACGCGTTATATATATGTATATATATATATATATATATATATATATATATATTTTCATGAAATGAGAAATTATATCTTACGATTTAATGTTTCTTAAGTTTTTTTAAAATAATATACATGTATATATAAGTCGATGCATTTTTTTTTTCGTTTCTTTATCCATATTGTGAAGAATAAAAGTTGTTTTTGTAAAATGTAATATAATTCTGTAAAAAAAAAAAAAAAAAAAAAAAAAAAAAAAAAAAAATTGTAATGAAAGATGAAATTAAGCCATCCAAATGTCAAATTTGAACAACTTGTTTTGTTTGCAAAGCCTAATAAAATGAAAATAATTAATGAAGAGTGTGGTTTTATAGAACTGAATTTTTGTGAATCGAGCTATTTTATAAAAAAGGAATTTTGTGAGGGAAACTATTTTATTAAAAGTAATTTTGTGATGGGCTTTATTACTATTACTATTATTATTTTTTTTTTTTTTTTTTTTTTTTTTTTTGGTATGCGTGTGAAGGGTCTGTAAAGAGACCCCAAAATTTACCTGAATCGACACCTGATATATATATAGATAATTTAATTAATTTTTAAATAAGGCAAAAATTATTCATTATAATTTATGCCATTTTAAGAAAAAGAAAGGCCTTTTGCCTCGAGAATAATAATTTTTATTATCTGTGTTTATGCATAGCTTTAACATGCTTGCATTAATTCTAAAAACATTTGTTTTTAACTTCAGGAAGATGAAGATGATTATTATTAGTGATTTTTATTTTGATTAAGAATATTTGTCATTTAAATATTATCTTAAACAACACTACTTTAACTGCTAAAATATCTGTTTTTATAGACTGCAATAACTTTTCAGTAAATTTTACAATGCCGCGCAAACTTTCTTATAAAAACTATTGGTGTTTCTTATAAAATTATGTGACCATTCATTGAAATTATGTGGCTTTAATATATTCTTGCATTAAGTTACTTAAAATATATTAGCGTTTTATACTGAGAGCTTTTTTAGATGCAAGTAGACGTCATAAAAAGGGGGGGGGGGGTATATACCATTTGATCTTGATGTAAGCATGCAAAAAGGTTTTTTTTTTTTTGTTTTTTTGTTTTTTTGTAAAATCATGAATATTTTGCACTGTATCAAAATTTCGACACTTTATTATAATGCCTGATAAATTTATTACAATGCGTAAACAATTTTATGGTGTTCAAGACTGCAGAAATATTTACCAGGAAAATAAATATGTTATAATAACTGTTATTGCAAAAAAAAAAAAAAAAAAAAAAAAAACCTAATTGTGTAAAATCTATAATTTATGTAAGCTCTAAATTAGTACAATCATGTAAATAAGTATTTATAAACGAAAAACACACAGGAATAAATAGAAGTAAGACAAATGTACAATAAATAAGTGAGTCTACCATATTCAAATTGCATCTGTGCATGTGAATACATGAAAATAACTCTAAAAAATAACAAAAGTGTAATTTCTTTTGTTATCTTACAATGATAATAAAAGAAAAAGAAAAAAATTACGTTCAACAAAGCTGATCTTTCTGTCAAATCTACAAAGTCCAGTTTATATGTAAAATTATGTAAAAATTATTATTTAAATGCGTTTTAATCAATAGTGTTTTTCATTTAGCAATAAATTTATCAAATCTTCAATTGCTCACTGGTGACCATCTTCCTGCAGTTGTATCTCTAAAATAGTTTCGAAATTTTTATTTCGATAAAAATTTCTTTCAGAAGTCTTGCTTTTATAAGTAAAAAGGAAAACGTTTTTCAAATTACTATCATCTGAATAAGAATATCTGCTAAATTTTTCCATCTAATACTAAATAAAATAGTTAGTAATAATAGAAAAATAGTTTAGGTTTTGTTTGTACAAATTATTATTCGATAAATACATATTACAAAATTTATATATGCTTATTATTTAAAATAAACAACTTTCCTTTTATAAATAATATGGAACAATATGTATGAAGTTGCATTAAAAGAATTCATGTATATCCTATACCACTTCCTGAAAATATCTAAAACTAGTGGTAAAATATAATATAAGCATAAACATCTAATTGCAGTGTTTTTCAATAGCGCGGTACTGAAGGTTTTTTTTTCCCCTCAACACATTCATTTCTTATAGCATTGAGCCAAAGGAATAGGATTGTCTGTAGCTTTATTATAAAAGTCTGAGAAGAAGCGACATTGTTTTTACTTAACTGTTTTCTACAAGCTGACTTTGAAATTTGAAACTTATCTTACTTTATCACGAAAACAGCTGTCAGGTGTTATGATAGTGGTGGATGCGGCCTTGGGAACTGAAAAATATCCATATACATGGCAAAAAGATAACAGAAGATCCCCAATGTTCTTGATAATATCATTCAATTTTCTGTAATCAGGTACTGTTTTTGAAACATAAAAAATTACCTTCTTTTCGATCGTTCTGGATCTGGATGTGAGTAAGCGATATCTTATGGAGCAGACTCCCCTTGTATAACAAATAAATAAATCCAAATAAATTTTATAAAAGTTAGTTCGATCACATTCTACATTTTGTTTACAGATAAAGTATATCAATAAAGAAACATCAATTTATTTTTAAAATGTAATATTGTTAATCTTTCATAAAATGTTCATGCAAAAATATTATATAAATTGTTCGACAATTTATGAATTCGAATTCTCTTAAAAGTTATCAATCTTAAAATTATTCATTCATAAAATTTAAGAAAAATGAAAAAAATGTTTTTTTTCCCCTTTTTTTAGTGAATCACTATTCAAACAAAATGTAAGCCGTGTGACATTTTTTCCCCACGCTTTGTAAGGAGAGAGGCTCGATGCGAAGTACCTATTTGTTTTCACTTTCTTCTCTTTTTGAAGACGGCCGATTGGACCCCATGCAGTGCGCATCACAGAATGGAATTCCTTAGTTTTTCGCGAATACGGTGTTCTTGCAGTACTCGTTACAAGGACGAATCCAATTTTCTATTAAAAAAGAGCGGGGGGTGGGGGTCATGTCTATTTGTCGGAAAGTGAGAGGCTCATAACTATAATATAAATTCTTATAGCTTATGTTTTCTACAATTCTAAATTCTCTGTTTCATGACACATAACAAAGTTATATTTTCATTCGTAAATGCATAAAATTTTCAGGTATATTCGTAAATTAATAACATTTGGAGATATATTCGTAAATGTATAAAATTCATAAGTTATATTCAGATACTATCGAATAAAGTTTCAAGATTGCAAGATCTTTCAGATAAGTTTCAAAAAAGCTAGCTGTTTTGTTTGATTTTTGCGACTCTACAGTCACGAAAAGATTATTAAAAGGGAGCAATTAGTTATAATTGAAGCTGCATAAAATATATAAAAAAAAGTGAAAAACGCTGATCGATTGCTGACGATTAAAGAACGAGTTTTATATATTTCCATTTTAATTACATTCTGTGCGTCAGAAAAATTTGCGGTGTTGGGCGAGATTGTCTTTAAACTAACTTCACATAATTTTTTTAATGTATTTTTGTATCTTTCTTCGTTTAGATGGGCGTCATGATACTCCATGACACCCATGGATGTGCGCTTGACTGGTTAACAAAAATTTTCTCGCAAAACCAGAAATAATGTTGATCGTTTAATCTGTTAATTTTCTGCCAAAGTCAAATACAAATTTAAACGCATTATAATACTTGTATAATATTATAATATAACATTTATGCTGCTTCAACATGTCATACGGTTAAAAATCTCAAGTCTTTCATAAATTTATTTGAAAAAAAAAAAATATATATATATATATCAGAAATATGTTTGTTTTTTCTTTCTTTTTTCTTTTTTTCTTTTTTCTTTTTTTTTTCTTTTTTTTTTTTTTTTTTTTTGAATTTATAAATTGATAACTAAAGTAGATATGTGTGAACTGCTACGTGAATACTGTCAATGTGTTTAAATAAATGCATTACAGAAGCTAAAGGTTAGACGTTATTTTTAATAAATGTTACTGCGATTCTTTTTCAAAAGAAAAAAAAAAATTTGATAATTTGGAAGGAATGAGAATATATATATATATATTTGTAATATTACGCACACAAAAACCCCAATGAAGCATTATTTTTTCTATTAGAAGAAATCAGTCATTCAAATAAAAAGAGGCTTGCTTTATTTTTTTTCTTTTTGCATCCTTCTAACTAATATGAATAACAAAATTAAAAAAAAAACTGTATACTGAAATAAAAGTCTGAGACAAATGCCTACTTTAAATGAAGCTGTTGTTAAGCTGTATCTTTGACGTGAAAGCATATCCATGGATAAAACATAGACTATTATTAGATGAATTTTTAATTTTCTTTTAATTGTTTCACCACTACCATTTTGAAATAAAAGACAATAATTTTAAACTCTTGCATTTGACAATTTAATGATTACAAAGATATTACTATTGTTTTCTGGATTATGATTTTTTAAAAAAGAGTTTCCTCTCCAAGAAAATACAAAACTTCTTTTAATAAGTGCAAGATGTGTATTTCACAATAATTTTGAGAAATTTGGAATATTTTTATTTTTTTAAATGCAGTTTAAATTACTTAACCCTAAAAATCTCATCGTTAAAAAAATTTCCTCTCATCTTATCAGAGCTTATCTTATAAGGGAATTATTTACCTAATGACACAATAAAATTTATTTGACTTTTTAATCCTATGACGACATTGAATTACAAAACAGAATTAACCAGCCACTATGTGATAACATATTCTAACTTTTTTTTTCATAATAATAAATAAAATAAATAAATAATACAAGGATGTTTAAGAAATCTGTCTTTAAAATATGTCGGAACCAAAAGATAATACATTCTAAAGATTTAAACTGCTTGAAAAAAAAAAAAAAAAAAATATCAAGAAAATTAAATTAAAACAGCATTCAGAGCTTTTAAGGAGCAACTGGATATCATAAGGCTAAGTTAAGGCGAAAAAGTGCTCCTTCTGCAACTACAATTATCACCCTTTCTTCTGCAACCGTTTGTGGTTAATAACAAAATGGCATTTAAAAGGAAGACGTTTGTCTTCCTTTGATATTTTAGTATACCTGAAAGTTGAAAACAGTTGAATTTTACGTCTACTTGGCATGCTAATAAGACTAAGGAATGCGGGGCACAAAATTCTGTTTCTTTATGTGTAGATGGGGCATTCTCACAATCTTTTGACTTTCGGGGAAAAAAAATCTGGTGAAATTAAACTTCCTTAAATAACATTTTAATCAGATAGACGAATGCCTTAATGATTCAAAATAAAGAAAAAATGGTCAGCAGTGAAAAATATTTTATTTAACTGAGGTTTAAGTTAAACTTGCGAGTTTAATTTTCCTTACCATTTTACCACTATAACGTTTTATTTTCTTCTAAATTTTTACTTATAATGAATTTGCATAGTACCCACAGGACATTCAAATAAGAAATAACAAAAATGTAGTTGTACTTTTAATTGCAGAATTTTTGCATAACATTGTCTTAAAGGGGTGTTAAAGAAGGGACGGTAAGGAAAAAAAAGGGGACGGTATAGGAAAAAAGGGACGAAATGTGAAAAAAGGGAACGATAAGGATGGAACGGTAAGGGAAATTGTCACCTATTTTTAGACAAATCATGTTAAAACTAAGTGATAGCCACAATGTTCATTGATGTTTAGAAAGAGTTGTTAACATTGGATTAAATTATTTTTTTTTATTATTTATTTACCTCGAAAAGTGCAGGAATAAACCTTGCGGACGGTAAGACTACCAATAAAGCCACGATCTTGAAATTGATATTTAAATGTTGATTTAAATTCTGCAGTAAATTTCCTATCAAATAATTTTAGACATTCTTTCTCTATCGTACTTCTGCATGAGAAAAACTTGAAAAAAAGTATGTGGCTGCATCTGAAGTGATTTTCTGTATAAGTTTAGCAAGAGGGACGATAAGGATGAAAAACCCAGGGACAGAGTTAAAAAAATAATATCAACCGTAAAAATGTGTGCAGGTTAATTTTTTGTTACATATTCATATAAAACAATTATCCCAGTTTCGGAAAAAAGTTACATTGAATTACTTTTATTGAAACAATTTTATACAGACAGCTCCAAACTTAAAAATCAGCATCAGGGACATAGGACGGTATAGGAGTTTTCCTGGTATTTGGACCTCCAACATCGTCCAAAACTTATATATCTCGCTAATATTGTTATGCAATCATGCAATGGGATGTTCTCCAGTATATGAAAAAAAAAAAGTGTATTAAAATAAAAATTATTATTGAGGGACATGAAAGTCAAAAGATTGTGAGAATGCACCTGATATTTTTGAATATCTTTTTTTTTTTTTTTCCTTTTTTTTTTTTTTTTTTTTTTTTTTTTTTTTTTTTTTTTTTTTTTGTGTGTGTGTGTGTGTGAAATATGTGTTTATGTAAGGAATTTATTGCATGTAAAAAATACTGAAAACTTTAAAACATTAAAAAATTTTAAATTTAAGAATTTAAACATGTTTAATTTTTTTTATATATAACTCTTGAACCACTTGCCTGATTTGCATAATTTTTGCCCTATTGTATACAGATAATGTGTAGTTTTAACTTGTGGTCAGAAGTCTTAAAAATAATACTTATAAAGTTCATAATAAATTTTAAAGTGAAAAAAATAAAGTTTTTTTCACGCGTAACTTTTGTATAAATTAGCATATTTTCGCAATTTTCACTCAAAATAATAAATCCTGAAGACAATTTATTAGAAATATAATACAGAAACTCTATTGAAAATTTCATACAAATACTTTATAAGACATTTTAGATATATGTTTCAAAGTTGGCAAATCATGAAAAAATTCATTCTGAGATACATGAAGTTAAAGGTTCCTTCAGATGACGGTTCGCGCTGCATCACAAGATAAAAAACAAAAACAAAATTAATCAAAGCTTTTATATGAGATAAGAGATACAATGAAGTTATATTTTTAATGTCTTAACAATAATAAAGTGTTTAAATAGTGTTAATAGTGTGTATTAAAATTCTTGATTTAAAAAATGCCTTTAAAGAAATATTTTCCTTAATTTGTCATTTTTTAATCATGTGTATCATCCGGATTCAATAATTTAAACATCAAAATATTTTGATCTCACCATCTCACACATTTCAAAATCATCTTTGCAAAGTATATGTTCTTGGATTGAAGAGCCAAAAAATATTTGAACCATGCACTTTTTCACATAAAATTGTTTTTGTGTGAATTACACCTTACAAAATTAAACCCTGAAAACATAATTTTATGTATAAATTAATATAACATAAATGATATGCTAAATAATCATAAATAATCATGCGTAATAAAGCACTAATAATGGGCTAAATAATGTATTTCCTATAGATGCACTCCTTTATACCTTGATTGGGAAAATAGCATGAATTGTGATTCTAAACAAACATTATTTATTTGCAAGAGAACAGCTATCTCAAAATAGCTCTACAAATTTAAAAAGTTATTTTCAACATTACATATGAGTTCAAAAATTTTATTAATGATATTTTCTTAATAAACTGAAATGATTGCAACAATTTCATTTTATTTTTTAAGGGCGAGAGGAAATAATAATGATTATTAAATATTTATTCATGCCATTTTGTGAGGGAAAAAAAGGGAAACGTACTTTTAATATAAATATAATGCTAATTAATCGTCGTAAAAGCGCATACTTACTCGAATAAAATTTTCATGATTTTTAAAACAAAGCGTACTTGGTAATAGAGAAATATTATTTTACAAATGCGACCAATTAATAAAGATACAAAATATATTAAATCGGCTCAAAAATTAGTGAGTGAATTTCTAAAAGGCAAAAACTTTCGCGAATGAAAATAGCATTATTAAAAATATGCATTTTTATTGCGAAAACTGCAAAGTAAATGTATCAATTGTAAAGATTGCAAGGTAAATTTCGCAATTTTTGTCTAAATTACATTCAGTGCAATACGATTCCATGTTTAAAATTAATATTATAAATATTTTCTAAATGTAGAAAGAAATAAAATTTATTTCCAATTTTCATTCATTTCTTTCTTTCTTTCTTTCTTTTTTTTTTTTTTTTTTTTTTTTTTTTTTTTTTTTTTTTTTACATTGGTTTCATGCAGCCTAAATTTAACACATCGAATTGCCATGTAGCAAGTTGTCATTATTTCTGATGAACAAAAACACTTCTTTTTAAAATAATCGAAAGGAATCTGCCACAGACAATACAATTTTAGATGTTTTTATCATTTATTTAAATTTATCATTTAATTACTTGAGCACTGCTGAGAAGGGTCAGACTATAGCATCATCAATTAACTATTACTTCCTTTGATAACCGTGATGGATATTTTTTCCCTTTGCCCACAACCCCGATAAAAAATCCTGTCGCATTTTCCCTCTCAACACAGGCGGTGAACTTCTGAACAGAAATCCCACCCACTGATTTACGCTAGACAGATGAGATGGGGGCGAAATTTTCGAAGGCTGTGGGCCGTTTCTCTGGTCGTTTGAGGCATAAGGGAAGTTTGCTCTCTGGTCTTTAGAGAGTTAAATCATTTTCATAGGATTTTTACTTAAAATGTACACATTAGAGATCTGCATGGACCTTTTTAATCTCTTTTTAATAGACTCGGGCTGGACCACACTCAAGCTTAATTTTTAGCTGCAGACTCTTGCCGGACCGGGACTGGAAAACTACTTATTTTTTTGGGAGGGCCGTGTTAGACCGGCAGGTTTTTGCGAAAATAACAGTGAAATTTTCCTTCGTTCAACGAAATCTTTAGAAGTTTATTTCATTTTATTAAATTATAGAGAAATATATTTTAAAAAATCTTTATAGAGCTTCAAAATTTCTTAAATGTTTTTCTTCCATTTTAAACTACATTATTTTTTCTAATGAGTCATGGTGACTCATTAGAAAAAAATGTGGTAATGTCCATTTAAATGAATTTCTCTGAGTAATCAATAATGTTGCCATTCCATATTTCATAGCTTGTGGACATACTAGTTTAAGCTGCGACTGCAAAATGTTTACATGAGTATGTATAAAATATATCTTAAATAATTTTATTTATAGGTGTTTATAATGTTGATTAAGAAGTTATCTGATTTTCTATCAAAAATGGAGTCTGGGGCTTGATTTAGTTGATTTTTCTGGGCTGGGTGGGCCAAATTTTTAGCATAAATGCTAAAAGTTTAGGCCAGGCAGGGACAATATATTTTGATCGCCTGGGTCTGAAAATTTCAGCTCACCTACATTATTTAAAAATCCATTAATATTAAATTTCTCATCTTTGGTATCTGAATTTTTGGAAGTGAAAAAACCGGGAATGGGTTCATTCTTCCAAGGTTTGCAAGGGCCAAAATTTTAAGTGCCGGTCTCGGCCCAGCAAGCATGAAGATTATTGCCTCGGCATGGCCTGTTCCATGCCAAAATCAGTAAAATTTGGCCCTTCATGAAAATTTTTGCAAAAAATGCATAAATTTTTAAATCGCCATAATTCTATAATTAAACTTTTAAAAATATTATTTTTAAAGAATAGCAATTTCTAGGCAATAAAACATGTGAAAAAGAGCCTGTCCAGGGGTGTAAAAATCTAGGTGCCAGCGGAGAGTCTCTCACCACTAAATTTTATTTGCTATTTTTTGTCTAAATTTTTTGTAAGAATGGTAATAAAATTTAAGCGATAAAACCTATTAAAATTTAGTGGTGAGAAACTATCCGCTGGCACCTAGATTTTTACACCCCTGAACCTGCGTATGACGGAATCCTGCCTTAAACAGAAAAATGTGTTGATTCAAGCAAAATGAGTATAATAATATGTGAGAAAAGAATATAAAATACATTTAAACCTGCTAAGAAAAGAACTTGTCTATAACGCATATTTTTTATTTCCTAATTAATTCCGTCTTATAGAAGATTTTACTGTATAGCATTTTTCAGATTCTTAAGTCTCCAATACATAGAATATGGAACAGAGCTGTCCTTAGCGAAAGCGAGGCTGTGTGCAAGAATTGCTGCAAGGCCCCCTTCTACCGATGTTTTCAATTTAGCATATTTTTTATTAATCTGCCTGAAATTTTGAATAGTAATTTTTGCTTTATTTAATGATAGACATTCCGTAATTAATGAAGTGAAGGTAACTATTCAGAAATTCTGCTAGCTATTTTGAATTAAAAAAGCAACTGAATTGGCTACACAACACAATCACCTTTTGAAAATGTTCGCATGACATATACACGACAGCACAAACAGGATTATGCTTTTATTTTTGCTTAATAAATGAAGGTATAATATATATAGAGAGCTATTTTTTTAGGTGCGTTCATAATAATATAAATACATAGCACCTATAGTCATTTTCTGGTCAGTTCGTCTGTATGCATATAACAGCGCAAAAATTACCTAACCAAATGGTTTAAAATTGAATATATAGAATCGTTGCAGAATTTTGTCGAGTCATTTCAAATTTTTATGAAAATTGAATCAAAACTAAAAAAGATATTAATAAAAGTTTTCTTCATTCTTGAATTAAATACTATCCTAAGTCATGAATTCAATGATATCCCATGATAGGTCATGATATTCTAGGTTGCCATGGTGATTACGTGCTATTTAAGATCGAGTCCTATTATTTCCGTACTGCCGAACTTAATATATATAATCGTAATAAATTTTGTATTTGTGCCTTTTTTCATAAGAGTGCAACAGCTATTGCACCAAAATCTGAATATTTATGAAACAGTTATTGTATGAACGCACCTCATTTGCCACGTTTGACGTACAATTTCAGACTTGTTTAAGTTGTTACTGAAATGATAGAAATGTATGCAATAGATCTGAATAATATAAGGAATTTTCATTTAATTTCAGATTAATTTCGTGTTAACTATCAAGTTTATTGGAAGTATAATGTTAAAATAAATTAGTTTATAGCAATGTTGATAAAATTGAGTGCAATTACAAGTTTTAAATTCAGGTTTCCTTATAAATTATGTAAATTAAACTTGCATTTAGAAATTTATTTAAATTTTGCAAATCATGCTTTTATCAAATTTTTCAATATTTAATACTTAAATAATGAAAGAATATGCTTCTGTTTCCATTAATTTGGTTTCTGAGATCGTAAATGTGGCAATAAAATAACATGAATAATAACTTTTGATTGGCTGAGACCGGGACTGAACTTTTAGCTGTTACACTGGGTCAAGATAGCATATTTCTGGCAAGGTCTGAACCAGGGTCAGAAAATTTCGGCCGCTTCAATCCTCTAGTATATTTATGTGATATCGGCAAACAGGCGATCAGTGTGTGAAAATATTTTCCTTTAAAAATATAAAATCATACAAATTCGAGGGTTTACACTACCGGAGACAGTCGGCCCCCCAACACTACGTTCGTTTGGAAAATTTTTCGTTTAAATCATTCAGCATTGCTTTTAGATATATGTAAAGTTATCTCGAGTTATGCCGGTCTTTTATTTAAAAATACATTTAAAAAGAGACCGGGCATACGTAGTAGGCCTAGTGCATGCTGCCAAAAGCAGTGGGGCCAACAACTCTAGGTTTATTTGGATAGATTTTCATTTAAAAATGTAAAATTTGGTACAGATGTCATATTCACCCCATATTGGTGCGATTTTTTTCGGTTGCCAATTTGGCAAAAACATCAACAGCATAAACAACATAATCCGGGTTACCACATCAAGCAAAATAACGACACTTTGGCGCAAGTTAAGTACCTGTTGCCTATATGATATTGGCGACAGAAAAAAATTGTGCCAATATGGGACGAATATGACATCTGTACCTAAAATCATACACATTCGAGAGTTTACACTGCCAAAGGCAGTGCAACCTCCATCATTCAGCTTGTTTAGACAGATTGTTGTGTAAAAATATAAAATCCTTCAACACTGATTTATTTTAAGCTTATGATTATGAGACTGGACAACTCCAGGGGATCAGGACGTTCGTATAATGAAAATAAAAAACTGTTGGACGTGCCAATCCCAAAACTTTCTTTGATCTCACACATCCTATTATTTCAAAAAGTAGTTACAGATATTAATACAGTATAAGACCCCAAATCCGGAATGCTCGGAATATTCTATTCTATCTGAGTACACTAATAAAAGTGTGCTTAATTTTTTTTTTACATTTTATTTATGCTTATTTTAAGCATGGTACTTCCTCAAACAATAATCTCAGTATATTAAAGTCTTTATTTTAATCTACGCGATTGTTCTGATTATACACAATTGATACTTATTAATTTCCTTAAAAATTAATTGTCTTAAATCAGAAAATATTAAATAAATTAAATTTACTCTTATATAAACAGTATACATAAGAGCACTAAAAATTTCTAAAAAGCAATAAGTTACTTACTTCTCATAAAGATAGGCAATAAAACAAAAAGAAGTAGCTTCCATGCAGCATATAAAACGTGATTTAGCCTGCAAGTTTGAATCTAAAAGACTAAAGATTACTCTTTCTAATCTATAGCCTTCCAGACGCATTCCAACGGGCCAACACAAAAATAAGCAACCAGTGATGCTGCAACTGTACTAGAAATTAGTTGAATTTTGCACCTTTCTGCACTGACCATTGTCATGTTAGTGGCAATAACTGATGCTGCTGATGAACAGATCACCCAGCTTAACACCTACTCGCACCATCCTTGTTGCCTTTCCATCATCAACTGTAGCAGCTAAAGCATGTAGCAAACTAAAAAAAAAAAAAAAAATCTAATGGGTACATGCATACATATACAGAAATTAGTTTTTGAAAAGCAAATATTATTTACTAATGAGTAACTATTTATTAGCTAAGAAATGTAAATATGCTTGTTTGAAACCATTAGACAAAAAAAGAAATAATTATGCTACTGTAGCATGTAAATATTTATCACATACTGCTAATTATGAAAAAATACTTTTAAAGTGATATAAATATTGGAATAAATTTTTGGTATTTAAAAAAAAGGATACGATACAGCAAAACAGTTCTTTTGTTTACATTACATTTTTATCACATTTTAGGATAAAGTTATAAGAATTCACAAAATGTAAGCCTCAACATCTTAAGAATTTTAAATCAAAACATCTTAAGCACAATTATACATATTTAAAAAATAAAAGCACCTTAAACATATTAATATTTAAAAAATGAAAACCAAAATATAATACAAGTATAAATATTTGATTCAAAAGATAAACGCCGATTTTTTAAAGTACCCTAAAGCAGGGACAGAGAAACGGAAAATAGCTAATTATACATGTTTATTAAAACAGTATCATTTGTAACATTAACAAAAACCTAAAAAAATAATAATAATTCTGCCCCAAAGCAATAATTTATAAAAATACAAATGCTACCACTTAAATTCCTTCAACTATTTACTAAACTTTAATAAAAACTACATTTAAATACAAAATATATAATTATATATATTAAAAAAAACATCATTACATACCAAATAGAAGTCTTTTGGTTTATAAAATTGCCACGGTTATTCGCTAATTTAACAATATTTCCAAAGGATAATACGCTAAAAGAAATTTCTATCTAATATCAAAATATTAGCTTCTTGGTAATTTACAAAACCTCAAGCTTTGAACACCACTTACCTACACCTACGATGATACACGCATGCGCACGCTAATTTACAAACCCTCTAACTTTGGACACCTACCAAACGCGCATGCGCGTACTGATCTCTTCTCGCCAAATTATTTGGCTACATTTCCCTTTCGCCAAGGGTGTTCAAAGCTTGAGGGTTTGTAAATTAGCCTCCGGGTCGAAGTTATTCGTGAATACGAGTGTAAGAAAATGTGTATAACCATTGCACGTGCTTCTCTTGTATGTTTACTAAGAAGTCTTAAATAGCATTACAAAAACTTCTTTTGTGTGTTCACTTTCACAATGTTAGAACATTTATTAGAAAACCTCTGTAACGCTACTAAGAAACTGTAGTAATGTTACAGGTACAGTCAATCAGGGTAACTTTGAACCACGGGGTGTAACTTTGCACCACCTCCTATTTTTCAATATTTTTGACTCTAAAAGACTAAATAAGCTCCAGAACTGTGCTCTGTTGGCAAGGTTCTAAACAGGAATTTCTACTCTTTATTTTAGAAAATAAATTAGCAACATTATGCTCAATTAATTGCATCATCTAACTATTTTTGTAAAGTACTGTTTTCAAGTTAATTTTGAATGCTGTTTTGAAATTGTTGTAATCCAATTAAATTTTCATAGTAAGTAACAATATACTTATTTATAAGACATATTATTATCTAAATGTTGTAAATGTGTTAATATTTTGTGATTATTCATTTATTAATAGTTAATAAAATGTAAAAAAAGAAGGCACTAACATTTTACCACATTTTCAGGGTAATTTTGAGCCGGCTCAAAGTTATACTGATGCTTATAATTTACTAATTATAGGTGCTACTGTCAAAAATTTCCCATATTTGCACATATATCTTATATAAATGCCGAAAATGAACATTAGATATAACATGTAAATGTTTTCACAAATATGTGAAAATACATAAAATCCATTTTAAGGCGTTTTTCGGGGCGGAGCTACTCAAATTTGACATTTCATACATTCGATATTTTTTATTCTTCTTTGAATAATACTAGTACTAGTGTGTATTACTGTAACTATGGATATATTACTGAGTTAAAACATTGAAAATTGTTTTCCACTGCATTTTTATGTTTTATATGAACAACAAACAGTTTTTTTTTTAATTTCTAAATGTTCATGGTTCTCTTCTTCCACTTTTCTTATGCCTGATATTTGTTGTAATATCATAAATTATACAAATCTTGTGATGTTGGAAAATGTAAATTCGCAGTCTTTACATACCTGAAAACATTTTTTGGGGTTTAAAGTTGTCCTGACTACAATACTCTTTTTATAATGAATTATTTTATATAAAAATTTATCATATGGTGCAAAGTTACCCTATATAGCTGTGTAACTTTGAACCAGGCTAAAAATCCATTTTTTATTGCTTTTATCCTTATTATTCCTTAATTTTTGATAGTCAAATAATAATTTAGGATAATTTCTTCTCTTTTATGCCCCTAGTTGCGACAATATTCTTCAAATAAGAGTGTGGCATATGAAAATAGAGAAAATGCGGATCAAAGTTACCCTGAATGACTGTACTTTTCCCATAATTTACACTAGAATTTTAAATGAGACAGAATTTTAATTTTCAAGAGGTAAATCACTTTCAATTATCCTATTGAGCCGAAACAATGAATACATATGTAATTTGAATGACAATACAATGTTATTATGATTTAAAGAACGTAGAATTTTGTTTAGAATTAGAATACTGTTTCTACAGGGCTTCACAAAAATTTAGATTAAAACTTGCAAGTTAATTTTAAACCAAGTTCAATACTAGATTAATTTTAACACAATTATTCTAATTGGTAAAGAAATCATGAACCTGAGATTTATTCTGTTGAGCTAAACCAGGTTTCAGACCAGATGCTGTAATCATCAAGGTTAGCTGGGTGAAAAAGTTCGACCAGAATCGTCCGGGATAGCTCAGATGGCAAAGCACTGGCGGCTTCAGCCAGGAAGGTCCCGGGTTCGAATCCTGGTCCGGACATTTTTCGCCCAGTTGGAAATTTACATCTACAAGTTCAATAATCTGATTGAGCTGAAATTTTGCTCAGGATATGTAATTCTGACAACTATGCATTATTATTATAATTTATGGTACGAAGCAGTTACGCTTTTTTTTTTTTCACAGGGCCACATAAAATATTAGTTCAACTCTTGCAAGACAATTTTAAATAACTTTCAGTCATCTGATTGAGCTGAAACTTTGCCTACATGTGTTTTTCTGATGACAATTCTATTAAATTATAATTTGATGAACGTAGAAATTATGCATTTTTTACAAGGCCACACAAAAAATCGCAGGAAGATTGTTGCTAAAAAGCAGAAATTTTAATTAAATTTTTACAAAATTACTATAGGTTATTGAGATATACAACAGCATTTTTTTAAATTGAAAACTTAGCGCGTAGCAATTCTATTTCTTTTACAGGGACACATAAAAATTTCGAATACATTACCGTCTATATGAAGACATTTTATTTCAAATTGAATAAAATTTATATAGGTTATTTATTCACACAATATCATTTTTTCAACCGAAAATATATTTGGTAGCATTTATATGTTTTACAGGGTACCACAAAACATTAAAGTTTTTTTAATATGATTTTATTTAAAAAATTATTTTTCAGGATGACTACACAAATTTCTCGAGAAATTCTGAGTAGTCAAGAATACAAAAAAGAAATGAATATTAACTTACATGTGTGCATTAAATTGGTTTTTACTTAATTGTAAAATAAGTATGTTTAATGCATTTTTTCTAATGCATTATACAGGGTGCCCACTAAAGTCCTTCCAACGCTCAATCATTTTGCGCGCCTCAATTCAGGTGCATAATTATCTTAGGTGCCAACCATATTGAGCCATCCCTAAAAACATTTACAGAAGCTTTTAATTTCTTCACTATTTGGATATAACAAACATTCACACACACAAACACACAAAAAAAAAATTTAAAAAATCAACATTTTTATTTATTTTCAAAATATGTGAGATAATTCCGGTTTAAACCTCTCTGAATTTGCCGCCCCATGGGCTCGGCGCCCGGCCCCCTCTTAGCTACGCCACTGGTTAAAGGGACAATTTTCCTGTACCGAAGGCTGCGAGCAGCGCCTCTATAGGCCGTTTTAATTCCCAATTACGTGACGGAGGGCAGAGATGTTGGCGCCAAGAAAATGTTACCAAATTGGGATTTACTTATATGAGAAGCCTGTGAAATTTTCACACTATATATTCTATACGCTGTAGTTTTGACAGCCTGTCTAAGCACAGTTTGAGCATTGATGCAGTCACTCTCATATAGGAGCACACTAACAATTTCGAAAAAATGCAGGCATCTGATTGGTCAAGCTCGTTACTACTTTGCGAAATCATTCAAAGAAAATGCAAATAATAAGCTGAATTTTGTCCAGATTTAAATATTTTGAAATTGTAAATATTCCGTGGCTTATTTGATTATAGTTATTTAGAAAAAGACATAAAAGCATTTCTATTCTTAAAATACATTTTCTTTTTTTAAATTAAAAGTTTTTTATTTTAATAAAATTCAATTGTTGTCTATTAATCGTAATCGAATTGTAGCTTGGCAGGGAAATTTTAAAGTTTGCACTGTCATCATCAAAATAAAGGTAAAATTCTCATCTTTATATTAATATACTTTTCTTTGCTTCACCAAATTCGGTACTTGGAATAGAAAAGAATAATCAAATATATTATCTTAACATTTACTGTCATGTATTCTGTATTTAATTGTTTCGACGTGTTTTATCATTCTTCCGGTGAACTTTAAAGTATTTATTGTGATCGAAGATATAAGGTTTTTGTCGAATTATTATTATTCTCTTGGTACTTAAATATTTAACTTTCCAATGTATATGTTGTGACAACTTTAATGTATATGTTCTGAGAAAAATTAAACAAAAACTTTGTTTGTTTTGTATTTTATCTTGTAAATTATGTAGTAATATCCATTTGATCATGTTATGAGTATGTCAAGTATTCTATTATTAAATTGATTTAATCAAGTGTATGTTCATTTGGTCTCTATTTTAAAATGTATACAGGGATATTTATACTAATTTACTTATTTTGGTGACCTGTTTATCTTTTATCTGTGCGTTTTCCTTTGTTATTATTCTTAATTTACATTTAAATAGCTAATGATCTATTTATTTTCTTCTGTGGATCATTTTTTTTTAATATAAAGATATTTAAATCAAAATTTTTAAAGGTGTTGTTTTAAGAAATAGGCGATCAGGAAAACTGCATTTTATTTATTCAGTTGTGATTAATAAGAGTTTCCCCTGGTCAGTGTGCTGCCTGTGAGAAAAGGGCATTTTGTCTTTTCTTTAGGCACTTTTTAAATTCATTCTTTTGATAATGTTTAAAACTTAAGTCCTATATCTTTTCAAGGCAACATTGAGTCAGTTTTTACTATGCAAGCAAACTTTTTAATGCAAAAAAGAAAAAAAGGCTCTTTTATTTTTATTTATTTATTTATTTTTTTTTTTTTTGCTTTACAGAGAAGCAAAAAGGGTGCTAATTTTTTGAATGAGGGGCTGGATTAATCAATACAAAATGAAAAAAAACACTTCAAGTTCACATTTTTTTAAGGAAATGTGCAAAAAAATAAACACCTAATAGCAATTTTAAAATTGTTTCAAAGCAAAGATATGAAAATAGTTAATTAAATACAAAGGCCATAATTAGAGTTATAATTTGATATGAATATGCTTTCATTTATGTTATTGGTAAATTTTTGTGTATGGTTATATATTAATGGGAATTATTAAGAAATATATTTTAGTATAATTAGAAATTATGAATATTTTCAAACAAAAAAGATATCTTACATTTTTAAATTTAAATCCGTAATAACTTGATAACAACAGTAGGTATAAAAGATCAAGCATTATTATATACAAGCAGTGTAAGGAGAAATTGAGGTAGACACAGTTGATATATCTACAGTCTGTATTGGTTTCTTTGAGAATAATTCCTGACACTTGACTTGATTAATTGTAAAAAAAAAACATGTAGCAATATTTTTCTGTCATATCATATTTAATTGTTCTGAGTTGATGGTTTTCAAGTAATTTTTAAAATTCATATTGTAGTTATCTTTCATAATCAGGCATGCATTTTTTTTCTTTTTTTCTTTAAATAAAGGATAGAGTACTAATGCTTTCACTATCCATGGCATAAGGTGTGTTTCAGACACTTGGGTCAATTCAAAATGTTGTGCTACCTACTTTGTGGATTTAGTACTTACTATTGTTTTTTATGCAACAATTTTTGGTGCCCCTAAATATTTGTTGGGCTAAGTAGGATTCATTAATATATATCAGGGCAATTCCGTGCAGAGAGTCACACCCGTAACACAGGCTTTAATTTTCATTTATTAAATTTTAAGTTTAATTGTGATTTTAGGTGGTATGGTAAATAAGTTATTACCATATTTTTTAATTTAAATGTGTGGAAATAAAACTCACAGAAATATATCATTTAATTTCATTACTCAAAATTTGCTTTTTTCCTAAGTCACACACATAACATTTTTAAAAAGCTATTTAAAAATAACTATTATAACAAAATGATAGGTTTCTGCATAAAAGAATACGGTAAAATGTACATTTTTTAAAGAACTTTTGTTTAGATTTTTCAATAAGAAATATTTTGAAAAATCCTTGATTTATTAGAAATGTTTTTGTTCAAAATGTCACACACGTAACATGGAATGGCCCATCAATGGATACATATATATTCTGATATTTACATAATTTGATAATCCATTTTCAAAATTTCAAGATGTTTAATATTTTCTCTATTTTTCTACCTTTGAAATTTGTTTTCAAAATCTCACTGTGCAAGACAAGTGTAAATGAAATTTTGGTACTTCTTAGTTAGTTATCCCATCGACCAATTTCGCCAAATTATATAAATCGCCAAACCACTCGCAAAATTATACACATTGACATAATTTTTATTTTAAATAACGAAAGAACAAATAAATTTAGTAAAACATTAATAAAAATACAAATAAAACATCGAATTAATGGTTTTATTGGCCATTATTGGCATTTAAACTTACAATTAACTAATGGCAAACCATTATTGGCATTTAATCTTACAATTTGGCGACTGTAATTTGGTCGACGGGATAACTAAGAAGTACCGAAATTTTTAGCTGTTATTGACTGTGTTGCTCAGTAGATAAAGAACTTTTGTCTCTGGCAGTGACTTTTTTAACCAAAGATATCAAATATATCTTTTTCAAACTCTATGTGAATCATCGAAGCCTTCAGGGTATTTTTTGGTTACGTTTTCAAATTTCTATATTATTCATTTAAAAAAGATGGGATAGAAATCTAAAGAAACTGCATATACAGATACAATATTTGCATTCTATCAGGTTATTATTTATTTGCAAGAAATTATCTAAAATCCGCATGTAACTATTTAGAAATTATGTGTGAATTTTTTTTTTTTCAGTATTTTTATTATAGCATATTATTTTACGTTTTCCTTTGTTCTTTATATGATGGAGTGCCAGATTGTGAAATTTTTTCCTCTTCAAAATTCTGAAAAGAAACATTAAATCAAAGTTCTGATGAGTATTGATATAAAGATCTAAAAGTTTTATCCCTACATTTAAATCGATTTGCGAATTCTTAAATTTCAGACCTCTTTCAATAATTAGCTTTATTATTGAATTGCAAATGGTACAAAATATCGTGCACGTCAGGAATTCCATTTTACTTCAAAAACTTCTTCCTCATGACATGAATTACCTTTTTGTCTGGATTACCAGCAAAATCTAATAAGTATCAGTGTCTAATCACTAATCATTTGACTGGGTCTAACAAAATATAAAGTTTCTTTGAATTTTGTGGAATAGTTCTTGCATTATAGTACAGCACTCATAAACTTTTAACACAGAGACAGAAATTGTTCTAAAAAGCAATCAAAATCATATTTAGGATATCCTGAAATCAGGGTTGTAGTGGGTAGCTGCCCGGGTACCCACCCAGCTGCCCGCCCGGGCTGGGTTTTTTATAAAAAACCCGGGTTTTTTAAAATATATTTCTGGAAAAGAACAGATGATGTAATTGTTAACAGTTTATGGTTATTTTGTTTTATTTATTAACTTCTTTGAATCTTGGAAAATATATTTGTATTAATTTACTTGCACTTTTAGATTGGAAACAATTGGAAAACACACAATTGATAGCTTTGCAATTTAAAATTTGTTTGGGTACTTCTTAGTTATCCCATTGACCAAATTACTGTCCCCAAATTGTAAGATTAAATGCCAATAATGGTTGCCATTAATTAATTAATTGTAAGATTAAATGCCAATAAAACCATTAATTCGACGTTTTATTTGTATTTTTATTAATGTTTTACTAATTTATTTGATCTTTTGTTATTTAAAATAAAAATTATGTCAATGAGTTAAATTTGGCGAAAGTGGTCGACGGGATAACTAAGAAGTACCTTTGTTTGTTATTTAAATTAAAGTGATCATATCTATATATGTATTTTAAGAACAGAGAAAAATGGTGAGATCCTTATTAAGACTATGAAGTCTTTCCCATCTATTAGACTATGAAGTGTTCACAAAGATTGTATTTGAGATCAGGATTGCCACTTATTTCGGCAATCAAATTTCTTGTGCTTTACTGAGCAAAATATTAAATTTTCCCAGAGTAATTCCTCTGAGAATTTTCAAAATTTCAACGGATAAATTTTGCAAAGTACAGTAAACTCTGTCTAAGGCGGAATCGGTTGGGACTGAGAAAAATTTCCGTGGTAGACAATATTCCGGCTTATGCAAAAAAGCTCCCCCCCCCCCCCCAAAAAAAAAAGAACTATATTTGACTATCTTTCATTGATTTTCCTGAGCCGAAAATCGATTGAAAACTGAAATTTTGAAAGATTCTTTGTCTTTATAGATAAATGAGAAACGCTATTCAATTTCTTAGTACTGCCGTAATACATGCAAATTGAAAGTTTATACACACACACAATAATAATAATAATAATAATAATAAACTTCGAGAATAAGACAGAATGTTTTTATTTTGAATTTGAGTACAACCATAAAGTATAATATATTATACTTTAGAAAATATATCTTTTCATAAATTTGCATTCTACTAGAAATAACTTTTAAATGCAATTTTGTATAGGAAAAAATGAGATAAGTAAGAATTATTTAAAATTTAAACAGTCTCTGTTCTTTTGAATTAATTCTTTCAAAGTGTTACGGAAACATCCTCGACATTGAGTATTTGACTTAACAATTTTAAAGTTTGATAAACGAAATGCCTTTTTTTAAAATATCCTTTTTTCCGCCTTATGTAGAATTTTGGTTTCGGTGGGACCTTAAAATCCTTTCCGTTTCCGCGTTAGACAGATTCCGCCTTATGCAGCATGAATTAATGTAATTTTCTATGGGTTCGCCGGGACTTTAAGAATTTTCCGCGGTAGACAGATTTCCGGCTTACACAGAGTCCGCCTTAAGCAGAATTTACTGTACCAAAGTTTAGTAAAATTCCTTGTTTTTAATACTCATTTTTAAATTCCCTCAGATTTTCTAGTTTTCCCTATACAGTGGTAACTCTGAAGATTATTATTTGTGAGGAAGGTGGAATCATCGTCCGCATTTTGGCAATTTAATTTACCCGGGGAAAATTGCCCATTTAACCCGGGTTTTTTAATAAAACCTGCCCGGGCTGGTTTTTTTTTAAAAAACCCGGGTTTTTTACAACCCTGTCTGAAATGTGTAAACCCAGGACTGGCATTAAAAGAAGGGGGGAAGGTGTCATGTTCAAGTGACAGACCAGGGTGTTAAAAATTAAGGGGCGAAAATATACAAAATGCTTGAAGAAGCTTTTTTAAAAGATGTTATTCGTAGAGTTGCTTATAAAATCTTGCCTTGACTGCCGCTGCTCTCTAGAAATCTATCCATAATTGGAAGCCGAAACAGTTTGCCTTTTTATGGATATAGAAGAAATTAAAAATGGAGTAGTGTTTGGAATGCAATCTGCTTATAAATAACTTGCAAAATTCTATAAATGAGTGCAATAAAGAATACTGCACATCATATATATCTTTTTCATTAAATATTAGCTAATGATTAATATTAATTAAATATAATATAAAGATAAAACTTGAAAGAAAATCTTAATTCAGGGACCCCTTTTTCTCCGGGCCCCTAGGCTTCAGCCTAATGAGTAATCTGCCTCTGCTTTGAAGAGAAATTAATGATTCCGGAATAAAATCTCTCTCTTCAGTTGGTAAGGAAAAATTCTGAGAATGGGCCGTATCCCTTCTGAAATGTATTCAGAACTTTGCCTAATGCAAAAAATTAAGGGAAGACTTTAACTCCTTTCTGGATGATGATTGCGCCTCTCTTTGTTCTATTCCTTACGGTGCAAAAATGTCTCCTCTTTGCTGTTCTATACACAGCAGCCACGTCGCTTAGTCTGGCTTTTTGGACATAAGTAGTAGTGATGTAACGAATAGTGATTGGCCGAATACCGAATATTCGGCCAAGTTTTAGGCCGAATACCGAATATTCGGTGGCCGAATACTGACTTTAATATAAATGACTTTTATTTTAATTGTTTAATTTTTTTTCAATTTTAAAATAAAAAATTAAATTAAGGACTAATTGAAATTAATTTTTTGTTTGAGTTTTCAAAAATCATAACAGCTGAATGTATTTTTTGTAATACTTTAAATGTCTTAAAAAATACTTTAAAGATAACATATGACTTTTAAAAATGTAAATAATAATTTAATTCATAATTTTTTATTTAATCCATAGATAGTTCTAGTAATTTATATATATATACTATCTAAAATAGAACTCATTACCTCTGTAAAAATGAAACTTTTTTTATTTTAGTAAAATCCTTTCACCCCCTAAAAATAAGAACTTGCATGTGTCTTCTGTCTTTTTATATCCTTTTTCATGCAACTTAAACTTAGTAAATTTACACTCTGTATGTAAAAAAAAAAAGGTTATTTTCTTAAAATATAATTATTCATTCCATTAAAATATATGTTCTTTTCTGCTACCAAGATATACTTTTCTCTTTTCTTTCTCTCAAAATTAACAAGCCCCTCATAATACTTCCTCCACCCGATATTTCAGAATGAGATCTTTTTCTTATAATAATTAATGTAATTTAGGCATAATTTTTTAATATTGTTTGTCGAAAATATTTAAAATCATATTTTGTTTTCATTTTCTGGAACATATCTAACCAAATATCTTAAAATATTCGGCCAAATATGCCACTATTCGGCTACAGGTATTCGGTCAAATGTCTTACTATTCGGCCACAGGTATTCGGCCGAATATCTGTTCAATATTCGGCCGGCCGAATACCGAATAGTGGCCGAATATTCGTTACATCCCTAATAAGTAGTATACTAATGCTTCAGTCCGGCAATACATTCGAATCTTTGTGTCTTTATTGACCCAATGTTTTGTTTCTCCCCTCCTCTTGTTCCACTCTTCCGAGAACATTTTTCGCATGTGTTCTGTTATCGATTCTAAGTTCTCTTCGAGGACTGCTTTTGGAAGCTGTTCCAAAACTTTTGTTTCTATTTAGTGGATAAATTCCGATTGTCCAAAATCCTGACTTCAGATTTTTCTTGACATGAGCTCTTTTAGAAGATGCGAAAATTCATCCTATGGTACGTTTGTGCATCTACTACCAGAGGTAATTTTTTCGAAATTGACAACACTCCTCTTGAGTGGGATTTTAAAGATTGGAAAAAGGCCACATCAAGCTGCTGTAGGAGATGAGTCGAATTTGGAAGAAATACTAGATGAACTTAATGTTATTTTTCTTGCAAAAATATAGCAATTTTAGATCTATATGAGACAGGGTTGCTGGCTTTTAGCCAGGCTAAAAAAAGACGGCTTTCATTTTTCAGAAATGTGGTTTTTAGATAATTCATATAAAATTTGGATTAATTTATTTTTAATACTCTTATAAATATTTTCTACTAAAGAAAATCTATTTAATTTTGTCAAATAAATAAGTCCTTATAACTGCTAGAATGCAACTGTGAAGGCATTATGTCAGAAAAAAAATATATAAATATTCAGAAAAATATATTAAATTAGACTATTGGTTCATTAAAGTATCGGTTTGGAATTCTTTATTATAGCAGCTCTACACATACCACACATTTTAAAGATTATCTGAAAGAATAAGAAAATGTCACTCATCAAAATAGAAAACGCCTTACATACTGATATTTACTTTTAAAATTGATTAAAACTAAATAGCATACATGTATTTAATAACTGAAATCCCAGTAGCAGAAAGTTATGGTTGTTTCTGCGACAGCAATTTAGTGGGATGAAAATTGTCTGCGGGAGTATCGTGTTACATTTTCTTATGTTCAAACAATATGAGTGTTAAAATAAACAGCGTTCTTACTGATTAATACCAGGGGTGATTATGAGTTAAAAAAAAAATCTGAAATTCACAGCAAATTTTCCGAAAGTTTACAACAGGGGGGGGGGGGGGGACGAAAATCCACTACCGGCACTATTTGTGTTTTTCTTCGCACGTTTTTGATGAAATTTGCATTTTTTTGACGAAATCTGCTGTTTTTTCGCGATTTTTTGACGAAATCTGCTTTTTTTTTGCGATCTTTTGACGAAATCTACTTTTTTTTTTTCGTGATCTTATGACGAAATTTCTCGGGTTTTTTTAGCGATCTTTTGAAGAAATTTGCCGTTTTTTGCAATCCTTTGACAAAAATGAGTTTTTTTAGCGATCTTTTGCAAAATTTGCGTGTTTTCCTCGATTCTTTGACAAACTTCGTGTTTTTCTGCGATTCTGTGACAGAAATTTGCGGGTTTTTTGGCACCCCTGGGACGAAATTCACGTTTTCCTCGGTATCTTTTGACGAAATTCGCGTTTTTGCAGCGATCCTTTGGTAGAAATTTGCATTTTCGTGATCTTTTGACGAAATTCCGCAATTTTAATTCCGATCTTTTGACATAAATTTTCTTTTTTTCGGGATCCTTTGACAGTAATCTGCATTTTTTGCAATCCTTTGACAGAAATTTACATTTTTTTCACGATCGTTTTACAGACATTTGCATTTTTTCCGCGATTGTCTGACTAAATTCGTGTTTTTTCCTCGATCTTTTGATGAAATTTAAGTTTCTTCCTCGATTTTGTGACAGAAGTTTGAGTTTTTCTCGCGCCCCTGGAACGAAATTCACTTTTTTTTTTTTTTCGGGTCTTTTGGTTAAAATTAAAGTTTGTACAGGTATCTTTTGGCAGAAATTTACGTTTCTCGAGATCTTTTGACGAAATTCCGCGTTTATTCCGTAATCCTTTGACATAAATTTACGCTTTTTCGTGATCCTTTGACATAAGTTTGCGTTTTTTCGCAATCTTTTGCCTAAATTTGCATTTTTTCAACAATTGTTTGACTAAATTCGCGTCCTTTCCACAATCCTTTTTACTAAATTTGCATTCTTTCCACGATCCTTTGACGAAATTCATGTTTTTTCTGCGATCCTATGACAGAAATTTGCATTTTTTCCATAACCCTGGGACGAAATTAGTTTTTTTTCCGGGCTCTTTTGATGAAATTCACGTTTTTATAGCGAACCTTTGGCTATAAATTACCGATTTTTTATGCGAACGATTGTCGAAATTGATATTTTTCTGCGACCATTTGTCGAATTCGCGATATTTTTTGTCAGAATTTTCGTATTTTTTTTTTAAAAAGGAAATACTTTTTTTTTTTTTTTTTTTCAAGTGGCAAATTTATTTGCAAGGTTCAAAATAAATCTGTGACGCACGTCGCGCATTGGGCACTTTCTGCTACCGGGACTGAAATAATCTTATATAATACTTGAGAACACCCAGTAATAAGCAAATTGATATTCTAATTTATAAAAGTAATATATGTAGAAAGTTTTTCTGCTACTAAGCTGTTCTGTAAAGTATTCCAGATATGTCCATATAGACAGATTAAAATTGTAGAATGAACAATGTTGAAAGAGAAATTAGGAAGGATATAGCATTTGAGGAAATTTTAATACATGTAAGTGCATAAAATAAAGAGAGCAATTAAAAAAAAATTCTTCAAATGAATTAGAATTTGAAAAGCTAGTTGCTATTTAAAATAGTGCATATTCATGCACAAATTAATGTATATGTTATTCATAATACTGTTTTAATAGAGAGAAATGATGTTTTTATTAAATGACTTTATGTGTGATTTTAAATAAATGTTTATCAGAAATAAAATAAGACGTATATTAATATCCCTTAAAATTAGTTAATAAAATATATGACTAAGTAACCATTGTCCTTTTTAATTATATAAAGCAGTAAAAATGTGGAAAAAAAAGGGTTTTTAAGGTCAGTGTAAACCAGAGAAAGCAATTGGTATGGTCTTTAATTCCAATATTAATATCTTCATTATTGGGAAATTCAGTTATATTGATTTCTACATCAATTAAATGTCTTTAAAACTAATTAAAAAACACCTAAAATTGTGTCATTTATAATTAAAATGCTTCTGCATAAAAGCCAATTTTGGCCAAAAAAACCCGGTTAAAACCAATAAAAGCCACCGGCGTGGCTTTTTTTAATCTTAGGCGGCTTTTTTGCAACCTTGATATGAGAGCTTAACTTGTCCCCAATGATTGCCATTGGACTATCTTGCATTCTCATAACGCTTCTCGTCTGCATTGACATTGAAAACAAAAAATGTATCTTTAATTTTTAAGCGGTAACATTATGGGACTAATTAACGAGAGAGTCAATGTGTCACAAAGTAGCCCCATTGCCATCAAGTGTCTACATTTTGATTATGCTGTGACATCTCACAGAAATATCACTTGACAAAGGTTATATTACTTTACATTCTAACTGACACAATAACAACAATGAATATTTACCTATTTTAGAGGACTCTCATACACTTTAGGCTTCAGTACACACAAAGTTTTTGATTTTCGAGCCAACAACGCAGGAGCAGGTTGCAGCCTTACATCGACCAGAGAAAACAAGCGAGGTGTTAGAGCTTTGGGCAATGGGTCGTTAGGTGATGTGGAACACTGTGCTACCCTTTTCACTAAAGGCACATGCCCTTCATTGATCTTTACAAATTGAGACCATGTTTCTGCGCTAATGCAGGGTAGAAGAGACGGTACCTTATGTGATTTTCATGTCAATTGGCGTAATAATTACTGTAACTAGAGACGTTTGATAGATTACGAGCTTTCTAGCGTGCGTCTGTCAACAGTAAGTGACCGCTATATATATACCCTAAAAGCTAAGACATGTACCGGGATACGCCTATTTGCTAGAATGTTCCCGGAAGTAACATGAACAACTGATTTATTAAGTAATTAATAGCAATCAGCGAATCAGCTGTTTTGAGGTCTGTTGTCATCTGGTGCCGATACGGCAAATCATGTAATTCGGTGGCGAAGTAATCGATATATGTTCGATTGTTACGACTGCAAATGTAAGATTTAAAACGTAAATAACGTTTTAACCCCTTTGGCCCTGATTTAATTTGGAAACAGATAAAAAATAAATTGCAGGTTAAATAAGCTTGAATAGACATAAATAACTATAATATGAAGTATTATATCATTTCGATAATTAGTAAACTAATTAAAAAGTGTTCCAATAATAGGACACCAGGGCTTAAATTACGCAAAAAGAGCAGTTTTATTTTCTGTGCACATTTACAATTATATAAGATATAAAGAACATGAGAATGAATAAAATGAGTTTATTTCATATGAAATCCTTTAAAACAATTTCTCTGTGCGTGAAAACATAAAAATACTTGATATTTTTCACAAAAACAGGTACTTTTATATGTACAACAATTTTCCATTTTGCATCTCTGTTGCTTTTCACTCCTTTCAATCATATAGTTCATTCCATCAAATCTAATATCTTTAGAAGGCCTAACAGCAGTATTCATTTTGTTCTTTTGCAAAACAGAGCTTCTTGATGACGGCCTTCCACGTTTGATACGGATTAGGGATTGACCGAAGCAGCAATTTTGCCGAGTACCGAAGCTTCGGTCAAAGTGTACACCGAATATTCGGTATTCGGCAACCGAATACTTAAAAATTTTTAATATACATTTTTTCATACATTAGCTTTTTTAATAAACTTTAATTAAAATTAAATTCTTAGTAATTTAATTCAGTTACATTTTTATTCTTAAATCTAATTTCACCAAAAAAATTTAATGTCTACTTTCCACTCACAAATTCATTAACCCATCACTTATATTTTATTACTTTATCACTAGTCAATACCCAAAATAACCTATGAAAGTATTAAACTATACAGGCTATTATTAAGGGTAAGGACTGTTAGAAAAACTAAAGTTCATTCAAATAAAAAGAAACAATATTGTCATTAAGCTGATTTACTGATTGTCTAATTATAAACGTATTTAATAGGAATGTTCCCAAATACAAAAGGTATATCAATTTATACATTTAACTATTTTCTGTCAAATTATTGATACATATTTATATTTTGATTAATAGTTTAACATTGTGGTGATAAAGATAACAAATTTGAGCAATTTTAATGGTTATTAAAGCTATAGGATAGGCATAGAGGCATACTTATTTGATACATTTTCTTTAATATACACCTTAGATATACAGACATGAAATCTGACGTACTTATTTGAGGTGTATGTTAAAGAAAATACACATTAAATAAATTTAAATTAAGAAAACTAAAGTAGAAATAATTAAAATTAAATTATAAGAGAAAGATGCCCACCTTCCTTACTTTTTTTTTTTTCTCATCGTAGATAGTTGTTTTGATTTCACCCCTATGTAGGCTATTTTAGGAAAGAAAAAGTTTTTTTTATATTAAAAATGTCCTTTGACTTGTTTTTTGTAGTACAACTGAACTCTGAACTCATGCACATAATATTGAAACTCATCGTTTAGCCTATTCTACTTCTAATTAAAAGAGAATTCTCCTACTTTTAAGAAAATACTTACCCGCAATTATTCGGCCGAATACTTAAAAGTATTCGGCCGAAGCCGAATATTCGGTTTACATGCCGAATCACCGAATACCGAATCCACTATTCGGTATTCGGTCAATCCCTAATACGGATTAGTGACTGTTTTTTGAGTGATAGAGCTTTTGCTATTTCAAATGTGAAAACCAATAAATCCATTGATCTTGCAAAGAAACTTCGAAGAATTTTGCATTATTTTTGTACTCTAACCAAGAATTTATAATGGCCATACTAAAATAATGAGATATTACTCGAAGTGCCCATTTTTTACACTTTATAGAAGTTCGATACCAATGGCATGTAAGGAATCATGTTTATCGACTTCCCCCATACTTTTATTTCACAACTTCTAGCCTATATACATAAATATAAATGGAATCTTTTTTGCTCCAACTTTTAACAATATCCTTCGCATTATCTGACAGAAATGTAGATGCTAGTGTCACAAATTTATTGTCATACCACTTTACAACAACAATTTTACTATATTTGCTGGCACAAGTACCGCGTCCATATATATTTTTTTAATTTGGCATTGTTTAATGAACAGTTTGTCAGCCTATTTCTGCGCACAAAGCTGGCAGCAATAAAATCAAGACGCCGGTGCTTGAAAAGCATCGTATGTGTCTTAAAGAGAGTTGGCTCAAGATTAGGGATTGACCGAAGCAGCAATTTTGCCGAATACCGAAGCTTCGGTAGAAGTGTACACCGAATATTCGGTATTCGGCAACCGAATACTTGAAAATTTTTAATACGCATTTTTGCATATACTGGCTTTTTTAATAAACTATAATTGAAATGAAATTCTCAATAATTTAATTCAGTTACATTTTTATTCTTAAATCTTAATTAACAAAAAATTTAATGACTTCTTTCCACTCACAAATTCATTAACCCATCACTTATTTTTTATTATTTTATCACTAGTCAATACCCAAAAATAACCTATGAAAGTATTAAACTATGCAGGCTATTATTAAGGATAAGGATTGCCAGAAAAACAAAAGTTCATTCAAATAAAAAGAAACAATGTTGTTATTAAGCTGATTTACTGATTGTCTAATTATAAACATATTGAATAGGAATGCTCTCAAAATACAAAAGGTATATCAATTTGTGCATTTAACTATTTTCTATCAAATTATTGATATATATTTATATTTTGATTAATATTTTAACGCTGTGGTGATGATTACAAATTTGAGCGATTTTGATATAATGGTTATAAAAGCTATAGGATAAGCATTGGGATATAGTTATTGGATGTGTGTATTTACTTTAATAACCTTAGATATACAGATATTAACTCTAATATACTTATTTGATGTGCATATTAAAGAAAATACATATTAAATAAATTTAAATTAAAAAAAACTAATGTAGAAGTAATTAAAATTAAATGATAAGGGAAAGATGTGCATCTTCCTTACTTTTTTTTTTCTCTAGTTGGCAGTTGTTTTGATTTCACCCCTATGTAGACTATTTTAGGAAGGAAAAAGTTTTTAAAAATAAAAAATGGCCTTTGGCTTGTTTTTTGTAGTGCAAGCTGAATTCTGAACTCATGCACATAATATTAAAACTCATTGTTTAGCCTATTCTACTGCTAAGTAAAAGAGAATTCTTCTAATTCTAAAAAAATACTTATCTGCAATTATTCGGCCGAATGCTTAAAAGTATTCGGCCGGAGCCGAATATTCGGTTTACATGCCGAACCACCGAATACCGAATCAACTATTCGGTATTCGGTCAATCCCTACTCAAGATATCCCACATATCTTTTAAGTCCGTTCATAAAGATATGACCAATATTTTGCATTTGAAACGCATCGCCACACGACTGATTTCGAAAGAGCTCAATTTTCTCTTATTGTTCTGCAAGAGTTTTTAGCCAAAAACGCAAATAATGTCACCAACCAAGGACCGAACACGCTTTGTATGGGCTCGGGTGACATTTTTCTGTTCACGAAGCTAAAATTATCATTTCCAGGAAAATGTTTTGAGTCAATTGAGGCCATAAGAGAAAATTCGCAGAAGGAACTAAAGGCCATACACCAATTTACCTATCTAAAAAGAATGGAAGACTGGGACCTATGCTGGCATAGTTGCATTGAACTCAGTAGGGTCTACTTTGAAGATGGTAAAATAAATTTTGATGAAAAAAATATTTTTGTGTGTGTTTTATATTGCAATTCTGGGTACTTTTTACACACACTTTGTTAGCCTTAAAGCCTCATGTCCTAATACTAGAACAAATGTTTGATTCTTAGTTATAATGTGATTTATCATTATTTTCTAAGTTAGATCACTAATTTAGGTAGAAAAGGCCTTAATTTATAAAATATAATTAACAAAACGTCACTAAATTACTATTAGTTATTTTATTGAAAAGGCTAAAAATGTGTACTTACGTTTTGCCCTTAAACTGGTAGAAGCCGACATTTTACTGTTTACTGAGGCATGTGCTGCCATATGTGATCAAAAATTAGATTAAATTATTAATCTGCAATATATTATTTGTAGGACACTGGGTTTTCAACTTAAAATTCTGAAAACCGAATAATTTAGAGCAATGTAAAGATGTGTTTTAATAGTAGGATGCCAGGGCCGAAGGGGTTAATTTAACTAATACTTTAAATAAAACTATTGTAAAACAAGACTTATATAAAAGGAATAAAGAAACGTTTAAAGGTAAGTTAACTATTGTATTTAATAAAAGAAATACATTTAATAAAAGTGAAATTATATTAACTATTGTATGCAACAAACTGTAACTGAAGATATGGTGAAAACATGATAACGAAAAATGGGTGAATATGAATAAATGTGAGTGTTTTAAGTGTATTGGAGTGTATGAGTAGGGTTTTGAGCAATGAGACTTAGTAAAACATTGATAATTCCTATCAGTGGTGGCCAGTGAGTGAAAAAGTTAAGTTTGACCTTTATTGGTGAGTTTGTTAATATTAAATAAGCCAATTAAAAATATTTTTGCATTATTTTCCTTATGTACATTATTTTTATTTTAGAAAATGGCAGTTCAAGAAAATGATGTTGAAATGGCCACTGAGGATGGGGAAAATGTCTCTGAAAATAAAGCGCCTAGAGTAGATGTTGAAGCTCTCTCTTTGGCTGGTAAGTAATTTGATTTAAATTTCTTGCATTTCTCTCTATCTTATGCTGACATACATGAAATTTCTCTCTCTCTCTTTTTTTAGAGTTTCGTTCATCTCACGAAACCCTTATAGTCTCGCTTATCCGTCTGTGTGTTACAGGCTCGTACTCTGAAACTATTTAAGTTAGAGACTTGAATTTATTTTTATGCTTGTTGATTTCATTAAGGCTGTTCTCAACTGTTCTGCTGAGCAGTTGCAAAACTTTTTGACACATTTACAAATTCATTTTTTAACGGAAAGATATAAAATTGGAAGGCTTGACTATGGAAGCTATTTGGAATCGAGCTGTTATCCATTTTTTGATCAATAAATTACCTATTGAGTTATAAGCGATTTTGATCATGTAACAAAGATGTTTTTCAACCTTTCTTGACTGGTTATTCTTCTTTCACACGTAAATTTGGTTCAAAATGCCCACTTTGACATTTTTTTTCTGAAAGACCTATTATGTTTGCAAAAAACCAGCAAAAACAGTTTGATCATATAGTTTCGGAACAACAGCACCTGCTAGTTTCATCCATCTCTGAACAAAAATAAATTAAAACTTATGTCATAAAGTTGCCCTTTTGAATTTGAGAACAGCCTTAAGCTATTGATTGTCTTTCATTTATATTTGGTACATTCCCATTAGTCAGATACCAGTAACAGTTTTGCACCATAGGTGGACAAATGTGAATAAACTGCTAATTTATCGTCAACATGTGAATAACCGATTTTAAATCATCTTTTATAAATTAATTTTTCTTCAGAGCCCCCCCTCCGAAGAAATGTACTTTTTTATCTAAAAAATTACCAAAATAAGCGGTTTATCAGAATTTCATAATATCATTGCATAACATTGTAACAAACATAATTTTATATGCTTACTAGCTGACCCCCATGGTGTTGCCCAGGCCCGTGATAATAATCTTAAATGAACCTCAAATTTGTATGATTTTATAACTCAATTTTGTCTGAATTTATATTTTTAAATTAAAAAAATAAAGATCTCATAAGAATTTTTTTTTATTTGAGTGACAGGTTTTCACCTTTCATTACAAAATGTTATTTTTCATAAAAATATGATAAATTTCACAGCCTATTATTGTCCAAATGCTTAAAGATTTGTATATGTTATATAAAATACGTAACTGTGTGAAAAAATGGTAAAAAAATACTGATATTTGATGGTAAAAAGGTGTGAAATAACTGCAATGGGGTGGGGGGGGAGGGGCATTCAATGTTTAAAAAAATACATTTCTTATCATCCAAAGCCTGTGTATAATTCATATTTAAATTGTTATATAATTTATATTAAATATTTATATTTAATTGTAAAAAGCAGTGTTTTTCTTCTCTTATTTTTCTGTTTCATTCTTTCTTTTTCCGTTTTTTCCTGTTGGATGAAATATAGGGGTAACTTTTTGGAAATCAAACTCATTATTCCTTCCCTATATGTTGTAATTTGTGAACAAAATTTACAGGCTATAAATATGTTTCTGATGACTGTGTGTAAGTTGGTAAAAATCAGGGTTTTATGCGAAATATTTATTTATTTATTTCACTTTGAAATCCTAAAAAATTTTTTTTTATTTTAAAACTAATTATTTCAAACTCGATTACACCTGAATCAAATGGATACTTGATCATTAGCTAAAAGGTTAGTATAGTGTTAAAATTTCAGAGCTATTGTGTAAAATTAAGTGTATTCTTTAAGGGGGGTGGTCACTCAACTTCAGATTTCCCCTCACTAATGTAAAGTCTATGGGCATTTGATAATATCTCCTCTGGAAATTAATATTTTAAACTTCTGTTTTTTGTGTACTTCCTAAAATATCTTTTTTCTTAGTTCACAAAATATTTCTAAACTATAGAATTTTATATGAAGTGTTAAAAATCTTACTCACAGTTTGCCCGCTTTGAGCACATAAAATATTAAATTCAGCATAGATTTTAGAAATATTTTGAAAACTAAGAAAAAAAAGAGACATCCTTTAAGAAGAGTACACAGAAAAAATATGTTAAAAATGGGAATTTCCCAAGAAAATATTTTAAATATACGAATGCATCAAAAGTCCATTGACTTAACATTACGGAAGAGAATCCCGAAGCTGAGTGACCAGCCCCCTTAAACCAAAATGTGTGTAATGTTAATCTTGCAAAAAATGTCCAGAAAAAACAAAAAGTGACTTTGGAAATTTAAAAGGAAATATAAAAAGGAATGGAAACATATAAAAAGTCAGAGAAGGGAAAAAAATTAAAATTTGTAAGAGATATTGGTTGAATTACGTGAATTTTTATTCACATTGCTAATAAGGCATAAAACCAACAGAGTGAAAAAGTATCCAGGCCAGGGTTCGAAGGGTTTATATTTTATAATTCCAAAGGTACATCAGTTATAGCGAATTGAATGCATTGCTACTTGTCCTTATGTACTTGTGCTTCCATTTGTATAAAAATTATTAATATTAATAGTAATAATAAAAATAGATTTATTTTTATTTATAAAAAACTTTTCAATTTCAAGATTGTTACAAATATATATATATATATATATTTCTCCCTCCTTCAAAAATTATTCAAATATTGTTTAATTTAATGCTTTTCAAAATAAACATATTAATTTTTTTATAGCTACTAAAAAAAGTACAAAACCTTGCAAGCAAGGGTGTATCCAAAGATTTCCTTTGGAGGGGGCCAAGAATAACCTATAAACATTTAATATAACAATATCCCATAATGTTTAAATTTGTCTTGAGTGGGGGAGGGGGGCATTTTTTATCGTCAAATTTTAATTAAAATTAATTCTAAAAATACATTTATATTAAATTTTGAGAATTTTTTTTTTACTTATTTATTTGATTCTTTTTATTTTCTTTAAAAATTTCTTCATCAAAAGTTGTCCCAAAAAATTGGCGATTTTTCCTGCGAACGATAGACTTAATTGATTTTTTTCGATGATCATCTGTCAAAATTCGCAATTGAATTTTTGGAACCGAATGCCTTAAATTTTCAGAAAATTCGGAATATAATCGTCCCTGGTGAAATAGCCAATGATTTTTTTTCTAACGAATCATAATATAAATTAATTTTAAACTTAAAATTTGAGAGAAAAATGATTTTTTCTAATTTCGTTGGGAATTTGGGGGGGGGGCGTGTTCTCTCGTCACTTAATTAACATATTTTAGTGGTGAAAACTCAAAAATTTTCAGAAATTCTAAAATTTTAGTAAAAATTTACAAATTTAGAAAATTTTTAAATAAATTATTTTCTGGATTTTGGGTCTTTCTGGTTTTCGGAATTCCGGATAATGGGTCCTATACTGTACTGGTAATTATGTCAAAGGGACATGAAAAAAACTTGAATTTCGTCAAAGGGCTGCAAAAAACCCTCCGAGAATTTGGTCAAAGAACCACAAAATAAACTCAAATTTCATCAAAGGGCTGAAAAAAAAAAAAAGCAGATTTAGTCAAAGGGCCACAAAAAAAAAAGAGAATTTCATCAAAGGGCTGCGAAAAAACATGAATTTTTGTCAAAGCCGCAAAAAAAGGAAAATTTCATTAAATAACCATGAAGAAACGTGAATTTTGTCAAAGGGTCGCAGAAACAATGCAGTGGTTTCTTTAGAAAACAGCACACACACACACATCAATTTTATTATTATAAGTATATACAATATAACATATAAAAAACATTAAAAATGAAATTATACAAAAAGAATATTCCTTTTCTTAAATTATTTGTTAACCCATTATTGCCTGAATTTTTTTTTTCGACTCAATATTGTGCTTAATTGTAATAAATGGTGTAAAATGAACGTAAAAAATAATAAAAAAATTCTCTTTGAAAAAATATTAATTTAACATATAAAAATCTAAACATCCCAATTTCGGGAAACTAGGCACGAAAGAGTAGGGGTTTTCTCCGTTACTGTCTAAGCATTATATCAATATTTTATGCCATTAATTTGTTTCAGAAAGGTTATATATCATTCGGTTATTATTTGAATATAAAAATTTCTTTATTTTTATTATAAGGGGGGGGGGGGGGCTGGGCTCGGCTCAAAAACAAGACCCTCTTCCTCCTCACCATTAGCTATTGGCATAGTAAAAATTTATAATAATCAATAATTACTAATAAAGTATATATTATATACTCGCATATACGCCGACCCACTAACTTTTAAAGGCAAATTCTGCAAAAAATCAAAAACTTGCGTATGTCGACCCCTAACTTTTTACTTCAATTTCGCACAAAATCAAACCAAAGATTTCACTTACTAAAGCAAAAAGTTAGTAAGTAAACAAAAACAAATAATTGAAATTTTTTTAATAATAAATTATTATTATTTGTATATTTTATATATTTTGTTATTTATACACATAAAAAATCAGACTTTTGCAGTATTCAATGTTTTTTTTTTCTTTTTGGCTTTTGTAATTGACTTGCATATAAGTCTACCCTCCAATTTACTTGCAGAAAATTGTCAAAAATTCTTCGTTTTGCACACGAGTACATATGGTACAGTAGAACTTCGATTATCTGACCCTTGTTTAACTGGAACCCTCTGTAAACCGATGTTGATATCCTGAATTTTTTCCAACTTTTTTTTTTACTTTCACATTCCTTGTGTATGCAAGCTTTCCTTTCCAAACCACGAGTAGATATAAGCATTTTGGTTCTCTTTTCTTCGAATTCCATTGAAAATAGCTTGAGCTCCCGCAAAATCCGTTCCGGGTATATTTGTATTCTCTCTGCCCCCCCCCCCCTCCCCTGTGTACACGTCCCTGTTCTAAACAAATAAAATTATTTGAATGTATAATTTAAATTTAGATATTTATTAAGCAGTTTAAATAGTCCTAATAGCAGTTCGATGATGATGTTACATATTAAACTAGATAATAGATGATTATCGATAAATTCTCAATTATCCGGAAATTTCGATTATCCACTGTCGGTTCAGTCCCAATTACGTCGGATAATCGAGGTTCTACTGTATATATTTTAGTAACCTCAGGATGTCAAATACTAAACTAGTACAAAGTATAACAATATGATATAAATTTTTACTAAGCCAATAGCTAAGGGTGGGGAGGGGTGGGTGCAGTGGCGTAGCCAGGGTGGGGGTCCAAACACTCTGGATACCACTAATTTTGTAAAGTTCTGCTCATCATATCTAATCAAAGAATTTTCTGCTATTAATCAAGGCGAAGAAAACTTTACAATATTTCTGGCATCCAGAGCATTTGGACTCCCTCCCTGGCTATGCCACTGGGTTAGTGTCTTATTCTTGAATCGAGCCCAGCCCCTACTCACCCTATAGTAATAACAAAGAATAGCCTAATAATTTTATAGCCAAATAATAATCCAAATGGTATGTAATCATTTTGTAACAAAATAAATGGCCTAAAACATACATTTAATGCATAGACAGTAACGAAGAAAAGCCCTACCGATTCGTGCCTGGCATCCCAAAATTGGGACAATATATAAAGATTCAAATTCGAACAAAAAAAAAAATAGAAATCTGAAAAAATGCAAAAATATGTATTCTAAAATAATGTTTCGTCTTATAAATAATACCACTTATAAAATGATTGATAGAAAAATAAAATAAAAATCTTACCTTTTCTTACGCTCCATTTTATTTCAAAAAAATCCAACTTTGCACTAACAAACATTTATTTCACATTTTTATTCTTAAAAATTCACTGCCATTTATGGATAAATATTGAAAACAAATACTAAGGATATATTTTACAAAGTTTTGAAAGGATATCATAATTCCATTTGTAATGGGAATTTTTTTAAGAAAGCGTCCCAAAATTAGGCTGCCAGGCACAAATGGGTTAATAATCATTACTTTTCTTTATAATTTCACATTCAAAATTGATTTTGATGTAATTTATTTTTATATTTCAGATATTAAAGAGCATTTGGTGTTCATTGAAAAGTCTGTGTCTTCAAAAGAACCACGGTTTACACTTCGAGTAGTTCGATCTTTGGTTTCTTTACGGAAAAGATTGAATGCAAAAATATTGCGAAAAGTTGTAGCCCATTTTTATGTTCATTCAACACAACAACGTGATAGTTTAATAGCTTTTATTGATGAGGTGAGTTTTTTTTTAAATCCAGAAATTATTTAATGCTTTATTTAACCCTCTAACAAACATTTGATAATTTCTGACACAGTCACTAATATATTTTTACCTATGAACTATTATATAACTTATCATCTATTATATAAAACTGTAAGTCTATGTGTCCATTGTTAGAGCACACAAAAACTACTGCGTGGATTTTAATAGGATTATCAGTAGAAAGATAGTTTACCAATTAGATTACAAGTTTGTTTTCAAAGGTACCAGGTTCCATTTCCCTGGTTCCACTTCAAAGGCACACAGATACCACTGCATATTTGAAAAACTATGCATGCAAAGCCGTGGGTTTTGCTAGTTTCATATATAGTAAATCCTACTAAGATGGAACCACAATCACAAAATACCAGAAAAAGTTCTATTTTAGACAGATTTGCATCTTAACAGATACATAGTCTTTTGAAGTTATATTGTATTTTTTTACTTTCTTCTATCTTTACAAGAAGAAAGTATTGGATTCGTGAAAATTTTCGACTCCCGGTTTTCGACGGATTTACACGTTTTAGAATGCCCAGAACACGATTTGATGGTTTTTAGAAAATGTCTGTCTGTGAGTCTGTCTGTCACTCTGTCTGTGAGTCTGTATGTGACAAAAATTTTGTGGGCGCTCTATCTCAAGAACTAATGCACAGAATTTCACAAAACTTATTATTTAGTTATACCTTGATATAAACTAGACCTGATTAGCTTTTGGTGAAAATCGCCCAACAGGTGGCGCTGCTATGCGGCATTTTTCACGATTTCTGCAATAGCTATATCTCAAGAACTACTGCACGGATTTTCATAAAACTTCAGATTGTTAGTCCAGGATATAGTTTGGTGCTGATTACTTTTTTGTGAAAATCGCCCATCAGGTGGCGCTGCTATGCTGCATTATTCATGATTATCGCAATAGCTCTAACTCAAGAAAAAATGCACGAATTTTCATCAAACTTCAGATTTCGTTAGTCCTTGATATAAATTAGTGCTGTTTAATTTTTGGTGTAAATCACCCAACAGGTGGCGCTGCTGTGCTGCATTTTCACGATTTTCGCAAGAGCTGTATCTCAAGAACTATTGCACGGATTTTCATCAAACTTCAGATTTAGTTAGTCCTTGACATGAATTGACGTGTAAATTAGTGCTGTTTAATTTTTGGTGTAAATCGCTCAACAGGTGGCACTGCTATGCTGTATTTTTTGCGATTTCCGCAATAGCTTTATCTCAAGAACTAACGCTTAGATTTTCAACAAACTTCAGATTCAGGTATACCTTGATATCATTTAGTGCTGTTTATTTTTAGTGTAAATCGCTCAACAGGGGGCGCTGTTATGCTACATTTTTCAGAATTCCCGCTGTAGCTCTATCTCAAGAACTAATGCACGAATTTTCATCAAACTTCAAATTCAGATATACTTTGATATGAATTGGTGCTAAATTCATGTAATTTCTTATACTATTTAAATGAGTTAATTGACGTGATTTATATAGAAGAAAGTTTTGTGATGGCCACAACATACTAGTTTTCTTCTAGGACCAAGAAATTTTTTCTTTTAGAAAAGGATTTGTTATATATTTGAATCTTGTTGAAATATAAATACTTTATTATCGTGGGCAAAAATTGCATGCAGAAAAGTTTCAATTTGGGTTCATTTGTCTCATTTATATATTTTGAGACATTTATATTCCCATCAATAATGCAAATTCTGCTCATACATTGATATTGTACCGTCCCATACCAAAATACTAACTTGGTGTTTCACAGTAGTTTAATGCAATCAGAGTGCAAACAATATTCTGATATTTTTCTCCTTTGTTATTTTATGTTATCGCTATCAGACAGGGAGATTTATTTCTCATTACTCCAAATAATACAAATACAGCCCCAGTATTCTGTTATTCAGTTAACATGAGTTTTTGCATTGAAGGGTAAAACTACAACACTAGGGATAACTACCACTACCAACTTTCTCAAAAATAAAATATACATAAACTATGTAATAATGTATTATATTATTTTTGATGTGTTATTGTTAGAAAGTACGTATTACAGCTTGATTTGAAAAAAAAATTTTTTTTTAATTTTTTATGAGCTTCCATTGACATAAATGTTTCAGCTAGTTCAATACGTAACAATCAAGCTACATTAAAAATTCAGTTTTAATTTTAATTCTGCATTACTACAATTGTTTACTTTTTTAAAGGTTATCTACTTATCATTAGGTTAATATTTGAAAATTTACCTAATTAGATTTAAAACTTATTGTAATACATTTTGATTATTTCAAACTTGCATACAATTTAAATTATTTTAGCGAAGACTTATTTGATAGCCAATTACACAGTTATCTTCCTTCTTTTTGGAATACATCTTGAATTAACACAGAAGCTGATTTTCTACAAATCGGTGCACTTGCATATCCCCAGAGTTAGAAATTGGTAATGCTAAGTGAGACATCAAATGACTGACGCCTACATTTTTTTTCATGGTTGCAATTTTATGTTACGTATCATATTTTCTAATTTCTTTTCACAACTATGTTAACAATAATATTGTTTCTATTTTTATGTATTAAGGGCAAGGAAGGGAGTAAATTGTAGATATTAAACACTTTATCTCTGTGTTAATCATAAAAAATAAATAAAAACTGGCTTTCTATAAAAGTGTAAAACCTTATTAAGTTAGAATATTTGGAAATAAAAAGGTTTAACTTATTTTTTCTATAAAGCTAATTAGCTAATATGAAGACAAAACAGATTAAGCAGTTATGTCCATAGATAGAAAATTTGAACTTTTAGATAAAACTGCTAGGATCCAGCAGTTGTTTATTTTCTTTACTGTTTTTCAAACGTTTCCTTACAATGGTAATGTCAAGCAGGAAAATACATTGCATTTTGCCATTTTAAAACAGGCTAACAATCTCTAATGTCAGTTTTATAAGTCATACGTTAAAGTGAAGTTAACTTAGAGGTGATTGACTGTGCAAGGGAGTTAAGATCCATGCTGCTGCCCGATCTTTCATCAGAAACTGGTGTTCTTGAATTTTATGCAGCGGGGAGAAAACCTTACACTAAAGTACGTATGGGAACATTTGTTGAACTTTGTCAAATTTGACAACTAGGTATAATTTTGCGGCCGTGAAATGCATTAATTTAGTTGCATTTGACGACTAACAACTGCTAATTTCTAACTCTGCATACCTCTACTGATGTCTGGGTCTATATCTATCAAATGGTGTTTGGAGAATTCTAATTTTTGAAAAGTTTCTTCAAATTCTTTTAATATTTATTTTTCCAGCATCTTCTTCAAATTTTATTTGAATCCCATCTTGATTGATAGGGATCATTGATAGCCATCTTGTTAAAAAAAAGGATTGCTCATTTTATGCTTTATTCACTAATCGAAATTTTCCTTGCACTAATTAAGGGAACACCTAAAAAAAGTTTATCATACTAATTGCACTAAGCTGGGGAGACCTGTACTCAAAAATTGGAGGAAAATGTCTGGGAATGTTTCTTTATGATGTGCATCAAATTTCTCCAAAGTTGCCTTTCAGTTTCAGAACGATAGTCTGTTGCCTTCACAAGCATCAGTTTCTATAAACTTCTTTACTAACAAGACTAATTTGTCACGAAACAGGCAGTATATCTCAGCCAATTGTAGAACTGTAAACAATTTCACCAGCAAGGAGAATTTGTATGGGCCCATATGAAATCTTGATTATATGTGCTAACCAAAATTATTAAATTTCCCCCCTCCCCTCCCCCATCATGTGTAATATGGAATCTATTAAATTTTGATAATTTGAGAAGAAGCCAATGTAATAATCTTCTGTCACAGGAAATTTTAGTATCAAATTCATTCTTATAAATATTTCTTAATATAAAATATTGTTTATTACGCTTTCATTATAGTATAATGCTGTAATTTGATAGTAAGTTGATGCTAATTCTAGTTTTACCAGAATTTTGAAATAATATATCCCTTTAAAAAACATAAATTTCTGTGGATGTAAAGGGGTCATTTTACAAACATGTTATTTTTTTGCTACATAATGATTATTTCAAGCTAAATCCCAAATTTGATTTTAATGCCTAATCATTTTATGTTACTGTATTATTTCTTGGAGTTGTAAAACACTTAAGTTATGTATATAAAGAGATTTTTTATTTTTCATTTGAATATGAATCCTGTAATATTTAAACAAACTTTATTCCATTCAATTGTTGATTAAATTCAAATATTCTTTCCACTAGGGATTCACTGAATATTCAGGATCTATCTGCTATTCAGCCATGTTACAGAATATTCGGTTTGGCCGAATATCAAACTATTCAATATGCTGAATATCCAGCTTGGCCGAATAGCAAACTATTCAGCCTGCCGAATATCGAAATATTCTCGCTTAACCGAATACTTAAAAACTTTTAAAACATATTTTTTAAAACCTTATGCAACTTCTACGTATAACAGTCAACTTATAAAGATATTCAGAATAATTAGAAAAAGAATCATATTTAAATAAAAGATAATGTTTTTACATTATTTATTTGCTGTTTGTTAAGTATTATTTAAGAAAATTAACCAACTATGAGGATTTCGCTAGGAATTATGTACAAATGCAAGTTCCTGAACATTGTCCAGTAAATAACCTGTTCCTTGCTAAGATTTTAAGAACGACGTTTACAATCTCTGAAAATGATCGCCCACTCCAGACACCAATCTAGGATGCATTTAGAAACTTCCTTGCTTAATCAAAGGGAGTAGAACAGTTATTGTTGCTGAATTGCCACCTTATAAAATTTGAATTGATTGTATTATTTATTTACTTTTAATTTAGTCTCTTCCTGACAAACAAATAATGTATGATCCTGTACAATTTTTCTTCCAATTTTTTCACAATTTCAATTTGATTTTAAAATGTTTGTTTTAGAATTTAAGAAAATTTTATTCATTTGTTTTAATTTACTGAAGAAGCCATGAAATTTAAAATTTTATTAATTAAATAAGTTTTATAACTATCCTTTACTTAAATAACTCAAAGCAGATTTTTTCAGCATAAAGATTTCTTGAAAAAAGCTCTTATTTATCAAAATGAAAGTTTCTGTTTTAAATATTATGTAAAATTGTTTTAAAATTTAACATTTTAATGCCTTTAAAATTTGAAATATAAAAGTATTCGACAAGCCAAATATTCGGTATTCAGCTGAATAGTTACTATTTGGGTGGCCGAATATTCGGTACTCGGCCTAATAGTTACTAGCTGACTAGCTGAATATTCGGTATTCGGCCAAAATCACTATTCGGTGCATCCCTACTTTCAAAATATGTATTTTTATAATAGCGTTCCCTCTAGACCATTATTGAAGGGAACAGTATCCTGCCCTTAATCAAGCCGCTCCCCACCTTTTAAAATCTTTTTTTTTTTCTTTGTCGAATTATAGTGTGTGTGGCAGATTTATCTGCAACATATCAATTTCACCCCCCTTTTCTCAAAATCTACTTTAAACAAGTAAATTCATTATAGTAATTCTTTTTCCTAAAACAATTCATACTTCTACATTCATTTAGTTTTTTTTCTTTTCCTTTCACAAAGAACTTTTCTCAACACATATAAAGATTTATGGTTTTAGATATTTTGTTTCACTTATTCAAAATTCTCATTCTCGATTATTTATTTATTTATTTCCCTTCCTAACTGTTTTTAGTTAACAGCTTTCGTGCACAGTTATAATTCGTACAGCTGCACTGTATTTTAACCGTTCATTTTTCTTTAACGTATTTTTATCTGCACTATAAATAAACCACTCATTTCCTAAGGAAATAATGAAAATAATGTATTTATTGGAATTGCACTTTTAAATTATATTTTCATTTATCATCATTATGCTTTCTACATTTCACATACATTTGTTAAAGATTACTCAATCACATTTAACTGCAATCTGTTTTTTAATATAAACAAATGCGAGACTTTTCGTGAACTTATTCTTGAAACATGTAGGGTTGCTTCATATCCTGTGAGTGCGCCGAAAGGCGGGGCTGCCACTTAATTTGTCTGCTAATCCTGTCGCCAATGCTTTGTCTTTGTAATATAGGCGTCAAAATCTTGATTAGTTGGCGATAATACAATATGCCAAGTCATATGAGTTCAATACGCATTATAACATAGTTCGTCCCTGGCCGCCTGACTGGAAGGTCCGTTAAAGGACCGCTGTTGTCTTCTTTTTCTTTGTTGTGACGTTGCACAGCAGTGATGAAACGAATTTGTTTATACACATCGAGATACTTAATGTGTCCTTCTGTATTGCTTCATTTTCGAAGCTCCATTTTTATGAGATGTCTTCCTTTGTTTTTGAACATAAATAAATAAGTGATTGTACTTTCATCGATATGTTGGAGTTTTTTTAATCATCTTTTCAGCGAACCCGAGAACCACCATCTGATGCGATCCCCACGATATACAATTGGTGCATAGCAGCCAAATTTTTCTCCAACTCAAAGATTAAAAAAAAAAAAAAAATGATGAAATGAAGAGACATGATTTTACTTCTTTCTGCCTGCGAACATTTTTCTCACCGCTACCTTCGCCAGTGACCTGCGTAAGATGACGGGCAGTTCATTTGTCGCACGGAAACGGAAAATCCCTGTTCTGTTTCTGGAGAGTTCTGAAGCTTTTTTGAGTGAGGGAATTCATCTCTTGGACGGATGTTTTACGGTGCTGTGTTTTCCCCCTCCTTTCGCCGAAGTTCGTCAGTGGCTTCTTCTGTGTTTTTTTTTCCTCTAGTCACCTTTTCGTTTCTTCCGTGGGTTGATGAATTCACGTGTGCTTCCTCCGACTTTTCAGTGAAAAAAATCACCAGTGTTGTGCACAAGTTCTGTGTTGAGAAAACCGCGTTATGTGTCACTTGTGTCACCAGTGTTTTTGGTGAAATATGTTTAAAAGTGACATAAGATTCCAGCAAAAAAAGTGAAAGGTTAGTGCATCAATTTTTAAGGGTGTGACAGTGTACAAAGTGTGTGATGGCTAATTTTGTGTGCAAAAAAAGGCTTGTGAGGTATCGAGTGTCTTCAGTTTTTTTGTTGTCCTTCAAGGACTCTACAATTTTTTTGTGAAATTGGTGATTCGATAAGTGGTTTAAAAAAAAAAAACCTGAAGAAAATTTTTCGGCCTATCTACAGTGAAAATTGGACGTAAAAAGAAAAAGAAAAAAGTTACCTTCGTCGTACACAAGTCTTTGGCAGTTGATAATAAAAAGAAAACTGCTCATTTTTTTTACATATATATAGAATACGAGAATTGAATATTTGTTTCAAAATTTTTCTTTTCAGTAATTTACTGAAGTCACATTAAATGCTTACATTGAATTATATTTAATTCAGTTTTCGTATTCATGAAAGAGTATTTTACAATATATTTATTTATATGTGATTGAAATGATTTATATTATTTTTGCCTTGACTTTCATGCTCTTTATTGATTTACTTTTTGTTGATTAAGAAAGAGGATTATTTTCAGTATACAAGGTAAATCCCTTATTTTTTAAATTTGTTATTTTTCACAAACTTTAGGGGATATTTTACATAACTTATTTTTACATTCCTCTATAAAAAAAAAAAAGAGAAAGAGCTATTTGCATATGCATTTTTTTTTTTGTTGATTTATTGGCATGATTTATGTAGATTTTTTTTACTAGTAAAGAAGTTACAATAAGACTTTTATTTTTTTGGACTAAGCTAAAAGAAAATTCTTCTTTTATTTTCTATAACTTATCCTATATTATGTTTAATTATATTTTATAGTGCTATAATTTTACATTGCATTTTATAATGTGATATGCTTTGGTTATACAGTAGTATTATTATTTTACATGTATTATGCAGAAACTCGGTAATTATCAGTTATCGCATTATTTAAATTGATTTTTTTTGTGTGACAATGGCTAAAAACATCCCAATTGGTGTTATTGTATTCGATGGGGACCCCAAATTATTGCAATTTTTCTTTGATCAGGTCAAAGCTGTCGCCGAATGAGCAAACAGCTATGTCGTTCCTCATTGGTAAATTACGAGGACCGGCGCAGAAATTTTTCATGCAAAACCCTGATTTAAAAAATATAAAAGATTTGGAAACTTTGCGTAAGGAATTCGTGGCTTTCTTCTCCCCACCAAGTAAATCAGCAGCCAATCTCGAGTTAAATAACTTATCCCTCTTGTCTGCCGAGACCATAAAGAATTTAGCTCACCGCTTAAATGTTTTGGCAGCAAAAGTCTATGAGGATATACAGGATCCCAAAGCGCGGGATTCCATGAAGTACATGAAATTTCTTGCAGCGATCCCTTCTCAAATTAGAATTAAAAGTAAGAAGGAATTACTGATTATCGTGCCACGGTTGAAAGGACAAATCAGTTATACGAGATTCTGCATAATGAAAAAGTGTTACATGCTTTACCATCTATCCCAAAATCAGAATATAATGTTGAACAACAGTTACGCAAAATTTCTGAAAAGATAAATGCATTAACATTTAAACCTAAGGAATTAAATAGAGATGACATAAATAAAAAAGCTGTTGAGAAATCTAATCGCAACTCGAACAGTTTTCGTTACAGACAAAATTTCAAATATCAAAGACATGAGAGACATTTTTCTCCGCGTAAATTTCATTAAAAAAATGTTATAACTTGTCAACTATGCAACCGATCTGGCCATGACGCCCAAGTTTGTTTCAAATGGAAACGTAGAAATACTCAGAGAAGAGAAAATAATTATAAAACTAACAGTCGCCATAGTCAGGAAAACTAGAACAGAGATGCAATCTTGCTGTAGGTATGTATTGTGTCTCACATTAACAGTTCCACATCAGCTAATTTATTTATGGACCCAAACTTACCCAAAATTTCTAAATAAAGATTAGTTAACTCTGTTGGTTCTCAAACCAGAGAACACATTACTATTGCTAGTTGCATAGCAACACAAACTGAAAACAACAACAGGATGCACTTAATTTGTAATGTAAATAAAGACACCCCTTCTCTTCCACTTGTTAAAGCTACTGTGGCAAAACAAACTGTCACTTTTCTAGCAGATTCTGGAAGTTCCATCTCCCTTTTGTCAGAAAAGTTGTTTAACAAACTTAAAACTACACTTAAATACAAATGACTATCCACTGGTATATGCATCAAAACAGTAAATTCAGATGTTGAATTTTCTGCATGCATTAGAGCTACAATAAAATTACAGCATAAGTCGTTTTTCCACCATTTTTATGTTGTTGATATTCCTGAATCCTCGACTTTTGAAGGTATTCTGGGATATGACTTTATAAACAAATTCAATATCATAATAGACTCAGCTAACAAATGTGTACACATAAATAACAACTTAACTATTCCATTAGAGTGTCCAGATACTGAGGCAACTCTCAGTAATTTAACACAATGCAACAATCACTCTGTTAGCACAAAAATTCAAGATATTCTTCTAACACGAAAAGTGACATTAGAACCACATGAAGAAAAATGGATATCTGTGTATACCAATAAAAATGACAACAAGCAATCCGTAAGTTATTTGTTTGAGTACATGCCACATGAAAAAGACATAGTGGGATTTGATGTCACTATTCAAATAAATAACAATCCTAAATGCAATACTAAAACTGCTCAACCGCATGATTTCTTTACTGTTTTGGTTAAAAACAATTCAAATACTACCATACACCTGCAAAAAAAGACAAGAGTTGGTGAATTATCTGAAGTTGAAGAAATTTTGGAGTACTCTCCTGAAAATTCAGAAAAGCAACATAACTCGGAACAACAGTTCATTAATCTTCTGCAGGCATCTAAGGAAACTTTAAAAGAGAGAAAAGAAGATTTAACACCTAATGATTTTGATCTGAAACACTTAAACTCTAAAGAGGCAAAGACTTTAACTGAGTTACTACTCAATTACTCTGCTGCATTTTCAAAATCTTTAAATACCTTAGGTCACACTGACAAAATAATTCCAGGCTTAAAATTTGTTAATGAATACCCTATTAAAACCCTTCCATTTCCCCTCCCTCAGTCTCTACAAAAAGATGCTCAAGAGCAATTAAATCAACTATTAGAAGCTGGTATAATTGAGCGTAACTGCTCCGAATGGGCATGTCCTATGTTACTTGTTAAGAAAAAGCTAGATGCTACTGGGAAACAAAGGTATCGCCTCGCTCTTGATCTTCGCATGATCAATACTATAATACAAGGTTCTTCATACCTTCTGCCTAAAATTCAAACAATTATTTCCAATCTGTCATCTTTTAAATTTTTCACTGCTCTCGATTTTCATCAGGCCTACCATCAAATCGATTTACCGGAAAAATTTCAAAACCAATTAACCTTCACAACCGTTTTTGGTTCGTATAAGTACAAGAGACTTGTTTTCGGATTGAAATCCAGTGCTTCTATTTTTCAAGCACTAATGGACTCCTTATTGGATGAGTTACAGTTAGAAGGTGTTTACACCTACTAAGATGATTTTATATTAGGTGCAAATTCATTTCAGGAAATGTATACAAAACTTGACAAAATACTGAACATCTTATCTTAACTAAATACAACTTAACACTTTCACCTAATAAATGTACATTCCACAAAACCGGTATCGACTATTTGGGCTTTCACATCTAAAATCACTCTGTGTCACCAATTAAGTCGAACATTGTGAAAATAACCTCATTCCCCATTCCTACAACAAAAAGGCAAATAAAAAGACTCATTGGCGTAATCACATTTTACAAATATCTTATTCCATCCTTTTCTGAATTGGTACAACCTTTGATAAACTTAACCACACCTAAAGCTAAATTTAAATGGACAAAGACAGACCAGGATATTTTTGAAACTATACAGAAAATCTTCTTTAACTCGCCTATGGTAAGGTTACCAGATTGGGATAAAACTTTCTATTTAAACACAGATGCTTCAAATGTTGCCATTTCTGCCACCTTGTTGCAAGAACATGACAATCAGTTATTACCTGTTGCTTATTTTTCTAAATCTTTAAAATCTTCAGAAAAGAAATACCCAGCATTAAAACTAGAACTTATGGTAATTTACAAATCAGTTATTGCTTTTAAATATTACCTATACAATAGGGATTTTGTAATTCTTTCTGACAGTAAGCCTTTAAAAAAATACAACAAAACAACAAATCCTGCTGATATAACTACTAGATGGCTTATTGAACTTTCTGAATATTCTTATACTTTTCAACACATTCCTGGTGCAACAAATGTATTGGCTGACTGTTTATCTCGTTGCAATTTTGAAAATAATCAGCAAACTTTGCTTACTAATCCTCAGGGTTGTTTGGTTTAAACCACGTTGGTTTAAACCAAATTGTTTTTTTTAAAAAACCATGCTGGTTTTTTTTCATCTGGTTTTTTTCTCTTTTCCCCTAATGTTTGCATTTATTTTACACATTATTGAAAAATGCAAAATCCAAGTTATGCAGAAGTTACAAGCAAAGCTTTAGAAAAATGATGAATTAATAAATTTGTAAATTGCCAAACATTTGTAATTAATCAAACTTTTCTTATAAGCTTTAAATCTACTTGGCAGACTAATTTTTCTAAAATTAGCTGGGAAGAAAAAACAAGTAGTTAGTTTACTTTCTTCTTCTTTTTTTTAAGCCTTTTATTTTTAAAATAGCTAAAATGGCAGGTTTAAGCTATTGGGTTTAATAAGCCTTTGTTTTTCTTGCATTTCTACATTAGGATTGGGGTTTTGCATTATGATTTTATTCTGTTGCCATCAGGGTTGGCACGGTTTAAATCAATTAGTTAACCAACTGTTTTTCTAGAAAAAATCTAATATAATATTTTCTCATTTTTGTAATTTAAGTTTTTGACAATATTGGATATAAATAATTTCTGCTTTTAACAGTCTTATCCCAGCAGTCACCGTGAGACATAGGGAGTCTAGGTTATATTTGTATGCATGTATGCACAATGCAAATTGCATGTGTTGATGAACATATTTGAAGCAAAGTAGATAAAGTAGATTAAAAATATTCAATATTTTGAATAAAATATTTTCCTTTGAGGAAACGTAGATTATTTATAATTGATAACATAAAATGACCTTTAAGATTTCAGTCAAGCTGTAAAAGAAAATTTTCTTGATTGAGGAGATTATCTTTTAGGGTTGTTCTCAACTGTTCTTCTCAACAAGCACTATACACTTTGACAGATGTACAAATTCATTTTTTAACAGAAAGATATAAAATTGGAAGGCCTGACTATGGAAGCTATTTGGAATCTGTGTTTTCCATTTTTGATAAGTTAATTACCTATTGAGTTGTAAGCAATTTTGATCACGTGACAAAGATGTTTTTAACCTTCCTTGAGTGGTTATTCTTCTTTCGCGCGGAAATTCGGTTCAAAACGCCCGCTTTTACAACATTTTCGGGACAATCTAGTCTGTTTGGGAGGGGGAAAAAAAAAAATGGAACACACCGTTTGATTACATAATATCTGAACAACAGCATCTGCTAGTTTCATGCATTTCCGAACAAAAATAAATTAAAACTTATGTCATAAAGTTGCCCTTTCAGATTTGAGAACGGTCTTAAAAAAAAACTCAAGATATGAAGTCGAATAAGAGTTGTGACAAAATTGGGCACAAAAATTAGGTGCTAGCGAAGCACCTGTTTAAAAGTCTCATAAAAATGCCTAAAAGATATATTATTAATTTTTAGTTTAGACATTTAAAAGTATTATGTATTATAACATAGCTCAGAAAAAAAGCCTGTGTATTAAATCTGATGGCTGTTTAAATGTGTTAGTGGATGAAAACTTTTATAAATCTACTTTCCGTTGTAAAATAAATATTTTCAGTAGTCTAATAAGATGGTAAATAGGTATTTCTGTTTATTTTACTGTTGCCTTTTTTTCTTGTTTTACCTGGCAGTTTCAGGGAGAAGTGTCAAATGACAATACACAATAACTTCTTGAAATGTGTAAATACTGCTACTGTGTAAAAACTGCTAAATTCAAATCATTCCAGGAATTCTTTATAAAAAGCTTTACTTTCAATAGAATATAATAATTGTCCTGTAGTGTTCGAACAGAAAAATCAGATATCTCAGATTGCAAATATTCCAAAGAAATTATTTTGAATAGCCATGGGGAAGTATATTATTACATTTATGAAACTACATCATATATTTATTTATAGTACTACTAGTAATTAAAAGATTGTTTATTAAAATTTTTAAGATATCAATGTTTCTCTATGTAGAGCATTTTATTCATGGAACATAAGACAGCTTTTACTAAAAAATGTTTAAATATTAAATGATTTCAATTTTCTACATAATTGATTGTAGTTATTTAATTTAAATTATTTTTAAATGAAGTTATATTACTTATATATCCAACGATGTTTATTTTTTATCAATAAATATGAATGTATATGTAATAGGAAAACTTATTCAAAAAAACCTGGTTTAAACCAAAAAAACGGGTTTTTTGGTTTTTTTTTTTTTTTTTAAACCGGGTTTTTTACCAACCCTGCTAATCCTGAACTTCTACATGACACTCAACCATTACCTATTGTGGACTATGATACAACAGAATCTAACAACTACTCGTCAAATATCAACACTCATAATGTAAACTATCTTGTAACTGGTAGTCAAACAAAACGTGATCCATTGTTAGAAATATCTAATGATACTTTCTGCATGGAGCAGAGAAACGACACTAATTTGTCTTCAATTTACTATGAAATTTTAACCAAAGGATCTTCACAAAAGTTCCCTAAATATTTCATTCATCCTGATTCGAAAGTTTTAATGATAAAGAAAGAAGACCTGAACAACAACTCCTTTTCTTATCATATTGTTGTTCCAGATACCCTAAAAAGTAAAGTCCTAACTATTTCACATCTGTCTCACTTTGGTTTCCATAAGACATATGAATTTCTTTCTGTTAGATACTTTTGGAAAAACATGTATGTTGACACTTTGAATTTTGTCGCCTCATGTATCAAGTATTTACAAGCAAAGCATGACCACACTCCCCATGCACCTTTATAACCCACTTACATGCCCAGATACCCTGGCCACAATAAGCACAGATTTAGTTGGACCTTTCTCAAATGGAAAACATGTATTAACTGTCACTGATCATTTTTCACGACACGTAGAACTTTATCCACTTAACGATACTTCTGCTTCTAAAATAGTTAAATGTCTTTTCAGTTACATTACTACTTTTGGCAGACCTGCTGTGGTTTTGTCTGACTTAGGACCCCAGTATACTGCCCATGTATATAATATTTTTAATGATACTCTTGGTATAAAGGTTCTTCACAGTTCTGTTTCACACCCCCAGTCAAACAGTCTTTCGGAATGTATAAACACCTCAATTAAATACTCTGTTACTACTCTGTTACAAGAAGGTCATTCTTTTGAAAATGCAATTTTTATACACAAATCTTTTTACAATGGTTCAAGACATTCTACTACATTATTTTCCCCTAATTTGCTTCATTTTGGTCGTGAACTTTCATTAATCTTTGACACTTTTGATCATTCTTCTAATCAACCTTTTCTAGATAAGCATATTGAAATTTATAAATTACTAGAAGACTTGCACAAAATTTATGAAAAAGCCTATTCTAACATTAAATCTGCTCAAGATAAAAGATATAAAATGTACAGTCGAAAAGCTAAATTAAGAAACATCTGTTTGAAAGACATTGTATATTTAAAAACAGTTTACAAATTCAAACCTAGATATACAGGACCATACATAGTTACACATAAACATTCACCTGTTTCTTTCTCGATAAAAAGGTTACATGCTGCTGATGATACAGCATTTCGCGTGCACATAGACTACTCCTTGGACCACCTCGTTATGGACATTTGTTTGATCCTTCAAGTCATGTTAACAGTAATTTCACTAGTAACTTTCACCCACACACTTATAATTTAAGACGAAGATAATCTTTTATTATTTACAAGAATTATTTTGAATTTATGTATTGTAACACTATGTTAGTAATCTCTGGCTAAGATTATACATGTGTTGTTTATAGGTGATCTTTGACAATGTTGTGGCTGGTCTATGAGTGTGTTGCTTCGAAGATCATGTGTGAACAATATTCTGTGTCACTTTGCATTTTTCTCTATACGCTTTTTACGCACATAAGCTAAGCAAAACAAGCTAACTTTAAATGCTTTCACTTTTAGTTACAACTTAACAGTAACAAGTCTAGCTAGATATTCTTTTGTCATTCAAAAAAAGAAAGGTTATAATTTTTACATGTCACTTATATCTATTGTTAAAAAAAAAAAAAAAAAACCCTTCAATTAAATTCTATACCTGCTTACATGACTTGAACATAATTTTACGAGTTTATGACACTTCGTCTCTCACCACTTTAGGATTGTCCTTCTTGAGAAGTCTGATATTTACAACTTAGTTTTTTTTTCATTTTTATAATCATTGCCCCCAAGAAGTCGTGAACCGTTCAAAATTGTTGCCCTAAGGTTCATGCGACACTGTGATAAGAGACTCCTTTCACATGAATTGGTTTTCCAATTCAAATTCCTTACAAAGAATTTATATGAGATACTGAATCACGCTCCTTTCGCAGATCACTGTGATCTACTGGGGAGCGAGGAGGCTCATGTTGTGCTCAATGTGAATCGTCCTTTTTATTCCCTCTTCCTCTAGGGCTGAGGTCTTAAACCAAAGCCATAATATTTGTTGACATACAAAAATTAGGGCCACCCTTTTTTTATGGGCGTGCTTTAGGCACCTCTTTATTTTGTGGTCCTGTGCCATGTGCACGAATTTTCAATTTTTACATTTATTCTCTTCATGCGTACATCTAAGTTTTAGTTACAATTACTTATACCTTATATATTTTTACTTTTAGTGTCTTGAATTGTGTTTTTTTATTATTTCTTTTAAATGCTTGCAAATGTGTATTACATGGCTGATCCCAAATAGGGTCAAAGTAAAAAAAAAAGTGAGTCTTGGTACCAAGGACAAAAAAAAAAAAAAAAATGATTGCTCACTGACTTTAAAGTTGCAATGGATCCAAAGACTTAAGCAACCTAGTTGAATTTATGCTTTACATGCATATAACTTTTAAACATATGTTTTTTTCTTCAAATTGCAAGCTCATATATAAGCATTTTCTAATGTGTTTACCTTGTGAAACTGTGTTTGAAGATTTAAAATTTGAAGATGGACAATTTGTCTGTTTTTCTATAAAGCTGCAACGTACCGTCACAGCTTTTTCTCGGTTGCTCTGGTGAGATAGTGGCAGATTTATCTGCAACATATCAATTTCACCCCCCTTTTCTCAAAATCTACTTTAAACAAGTAAATTCATTATAGTAATTCTTTTTCCTAAAACAATTCATACTTCTACATTCATTTAGTTTTTTTCTTTTCCTTTCACAAGGAACTTTTCTCAACACATATAAAGATTTATGGTTTCAGATATTTTGTTTCACTTATTCAAAATTCTCATTCTCGATTATTTATTTATTTATTTCCCTTCCTAATGGTTTTTAGTTAACAGCATTCGTGCACAGTTATAATTCATACAGCTGCACTTTATTTTAACCGTTCATTTTTCTTTAACGTATTTTTATCTGCACTATAAATAAACCACTCTCATTTCCTATTAGAACTTGACGGGTAAAAAAGGAAATAAAGAAAATAATGTATTTATTGGAATTGCAGTTTTAAATTATATTTTCATTTATCATTATGCTTTCTACATTTCACATACATTTGTTAAAGATTACTCAATCACATTTAACTGCAATCTGTTTTTTAATATAAACAAATGCGAGACTTTTCGTCGCACTTATTCTTGAAACATGTAGGGTTGCTTCACATCCTGTGAGTGCACCGAAAGACGGGGCTGCCACGTAATTTGTCTGCTAATCCTGTTGCCAATGCTTTGTCTTTGTAATATAGGCGTCAAAAAGTTGATTAGTTGGCGATAATACAATATGCCAAGTCATATGAGTTCAGTACGCATTATGACGCAGTTTGCCACTGACCGCCTGACTGGAAGGTCCGTTAAAGGACCGCTGTTGTCTTCTTTTTCTTTGTTGTGACGTTGCGTAGCAGTGATGAAACGAATTTGTTTATACACATCGAGATACTTAATGTGTCCTTCCGTATTGCTTCATATCCGAAGCCCCATTTTTATGAGGTGTCTTCCTTTGTTTTTGAACATAAATAAATAAGTGATTGTACTTTCATCGATATGTTGGAGTTTATTTAATCATCTTTTCAGCGAACCCGAGAACCACCATCTGATGCGATCCCCACGATAGTGTCTTCTTTAAAATGAACTTTAAATTCTGTTAAGGCTTCTGTCCCTGCCAGCAAAGACACTCATGAGCTATTGCTAATCCTATGGGGAGGGATTTTTCTAATATCTCGTTTGCTTTTCGACATTTTTAAATAATTTTTTTTGCATTGCATAGCCGAGATCCTTCTCTATATCGCATCTTTTTTACTTTTTCGATTTTGGTTGCAGATATTTTTTAGAATGACACTTTCATTTTCAGAACCGGTTTTGAAAGTGAAAGTAATTTTATAAAAAATATCTGCGGCCAAATTCGAAAAAGTAAAAAAGGTGCGGTGTAGAGACGGATTTTGGCTATCCAATGCAAAAAAAAAGTATTTAAAAATTTTGAAATTCAAACGAGATTTTAGAAAAATCCCTCCCCACAGAATTAGCATTAACTCGTGAGGCAGGGCTCTGGCAGGGACAGGAGCCTATTAAGAAAAAGTGAAAAAGCGTTTTTTAGAGCATGTTTTCTTTTATAACGAAGTTGTTACCTTTTTCAAATCCATCTCATTGTCACAATTTTTCATGTACAAAGCAGGTAATATATCTGATCGCTTTCAGAATTCTTGGAATGTTTGGAGAATAGAGACTGAATGTTCTCTGTAGTAACTTCAAAATTTCTTGCATTGTTTGTTTCCCATTACAAATTCCTTTTACTAGTCTATTCTAAATTTATGGTAACATTCCAAGAATTCTGAAAGCGATCAGATATATTACCTGCTTTGTAATATATCTATGTTACTGCTGTCACCCCATTCAGGTGGTGCTGGCTTTAAACCCACAAACATAGCCAAACTTCTCATTGTGTAGCCAGCATGCTAACCACTGAGTGTACATTATATAGATTTTAAGATTTTGTGTGGTAGGGTCATTAATATGTATGAGTATTTGTCCAATTGATTTTATATTTTTATGAATTATTCATGATAATTATAAATTAATTGAAAATCAAAATAGTTAATGTTTTTTTTTTCTCCTCTAGCCTATGGATATGGATACAAATGGTAACAAACCACCTGTCAAGATAAAAAATGTCAAATCCAGCCAGCAACCGCTATTACCGGAACAAGATATTTATATTCATTTGCTGGTCTTACTTTATCTTATAGATAATAACCAACGTAAAATGGTATGTTCCATTAAACTTTATTTGAATGTTACATTATCAGAAATAATTGTATAACGTCATACTAGTCAATGGGTATTATACTACAATAGCCTTTTTACTCACTTTGGCGATGTAGGATCGCCAGATTTGGCTGTTTATCGTTGTTTGGGGGGATAAATTTGCACGAGTTCATGTTACCAATTCTTTTGTTTTTTCATGTTTTACGCAGATTGTTCTGTATCCCTAAGAGAATTTCAGTTCCATTGTTTTAGCCTATTGTACCAAATTTTGTCATCTGCGATTTCTGAATTTTTAACGATTCTTATACAATATAACTTCTCCCTTTTTTTTTATAGCGTTTTGTGTTTATTTTTCTACATTATTAAAGATAAATCCGGTTGTAAACTTTTAGTTCAATACAACAAATTTTATCCTTGTTTCAATAAAGTTTATTCGGAATTTGTACAGCAATTTTTGTGGCTTTTTCGGGTTTGCACGACGATTTCTCAACATTCGCAAAATGAATCTTATTTTAATCCAATATAGAAATTTTTATATCCTGCAATTTTTGAAGTTTTAGTAATTTTTAATGTTATTTTCAGTGTTTTTTCACGAAGTTATGAAATTAACGATGATTTAATGTACAAAATTATTCCGAAAGAACTAATTTATAAGAGAAAAATTGGGTTTTAGTTCGGACCTCCACCACACCCAGAAAAAAAAGGACAACATCCTGTCGTTTTGAATAAAATAAACTTTTAAAAGTTTATTTTAAAAGTGCACAAACAAAAATCATATATTAAATTAGCTAGCAAAAAGTTTATATCATATTAAATTGAACAGGTTTTTTTAATACATTAAATATTGAATTTATTGTAAATCACATAAAACATGCATAAAATAAAAATTCTTTTCCTCCTTATTTTTCTAATAAAAGTAAATCGTCTTTTCTGTTTTGTTTGTAACCAAACTCTTCTTCGGAAAATCATAAAAGAAAACAGGAATGAATATTTTAGCTTTTCTTTTGTAAATCAATTATTATTTAGTCCAAGATTTGAAAGCTTTCATTGCAATAATAAAAATAAATAATTTTAACCATTGTAATAAACTCAATAATAAATGCAAAAATTCAAAAGCTGTGCAGTGTTTTATAAATATTATAAAGCTGAATAAAAAGTTTATTGATATACATGTTAACATTTTTAACCCTTTATCTACTGACGGTAGTTATAAGTACCATTAAAGATCGATTAGTTGCAATACAGTTTAGAATGAGTTATAGATACATTACTTTATCTTATTCCAAAAGCATTATTGGTTACACAAAACAAAAATATTTTTAAAAGGATGATTTCTTTTTGCTTTTGCATCTTTTCAGCTTTCTTGGCGTTGGGTCTATATTTCTATTGTAAGAGCATTATATTCATACATTTCCTAATTCTATAAAATACTAAGAAAAATATTTAAAATAAAAGGTTTAAGTGGGATCATAAATATTGCACAAAATCCCTATAAATTCAAATTTAATTAATCCTTCTAAAATTTATTAAATGATTATGTAAATTTCCTAATGTAGTTTAAACAATTCACGAAAAATGCTCCCTCTCACAATGACAATGTTCTTACAAAACTTTACTCAAAATTTTTTCTCTTACAATGTTCACAAACAAATGCACATTTTTGTCACATTGAAGAATTGTTTTAAACTATTCCAATATGTCCAGATATTTTGCAATTTTGTTTCCAGTTAATTGATTTATTATGTCAAATTAAGTTATAATTTAACTTATGAAATCAAATTAACTTACATTTATGCATAAAACTAAAGTATGCATTATGAATAACTGCTGAATTTTTTCTTGTTTTTGTGTCTAAAATACTGTTAAAATATTGAATTTATACCATTGTTTAAAAGACAAATTAATTTAACTGCTGATCAGTTATTTCTAAGTAAAATAAAATTAGTTTGAACTTCTGTATGCAGAAGGACGGAAATTATATCCTGAATGTACTTAAGAAAAGTCATGTTAAAAAAAAAAATTATCCGTTTTAATTCACAGAAAAAGGAAAATTCTTGTTATGTTACATATTCTATCCATATGCTTCATATGTACCTACTTTGGGTGAAAATTTCTGGAAAATTCTAGTACATCAAAATTTTCTATCCAACACGATTGTCCAGTAAATTAAAAATAAATAAATAAATAAAAATCCATTCTTAGACAACAATTGCTTGTAATTAATTTACCGGAAAATAAGAAAACTGTTCGATTCCAAATCCCTTCAAAAATCGTGCCTGCAAGTAACCTGTTGTTACATTTAAAAACGAACTGTAAAATAAAAAGTTTCTCGTTGTTGAGCGGGAAGAATAGTTTTTTCAGAACAGCCTTAAAATAAAGAACTTCTTTTATTTGTTTTAATTTACGAAAAATATTTTTCTTTGTTATTTTGAATATTTCATCCATATGCTTGATATGTACTTAGGTAAAATTTTCCGAAAAATTCAAATCTATCAAAATTTTCTCTGTATATTTAATAGTTAATAAAAAAGAAAAATCATGTGTTAAGCATAGATTATGAAACACTTTCCAACACTTCCTGAATGCTTTAACAAAATTTCGTTATTTAGGGAAATAAAGTAAAAAAGATAACCAAGTAAGCATTTTAGAAAACACATAAAACATTTGAAAACTTATTTCAGTAGTTACCGTTCATAGCCAATAGTACCTCTATTACAGCTATTATTTAGCTAAAACTTTAAACTAAAACACTCTTAAAACTACTGAAATCACATTTCCAGATATTATTATCTATAAATGGCCATGTATCCAGTTCTTTGCATGGTATATCGTTTTATCTATATTCCAGAAACATTTATTAGTAAACTAAATGCAGTTCAACGTAAAAATGCATAACTCCTTTAAAAACCATCTTCAAGCAATTTACACTCATTTTCAGTAATCCTTACGAATTCTTTTGTGTAGACCTGTATATGAATTATAGCATTTATACACACCATATAGTATGCATAAATATAGTGAAATATAAAAGCACATATCATAATTAAAAATGCATTTCCAGCAATCATCGTTTATGTACAGTACTTCGGACACAATATAGTATCTGAAATATTTTGTGTGTCCCTGTAAATGCTGTGCACTTCTTATTATGCATGAAATCACTTATAGTAAACCTCAGTGGCGTATATCAATTTCATTATATATGAAATAGTTTAACATAATTAAAATATGCCGCAAACAACCCTCCCCCCCCCCCCCCCCATTATGTAACGGAATTCTTTGTGTGACCCTGTAAATGAATAATAAGTATTCTTTGCACAGCATATTCATCAGAATGGTTATTTTAGTGCATTTCATAAATATCTATCAGTTATTTTATGCTTGAAAGCATGTAACATCATTAAAAATCATTTTTTCCAATTGGCAGCAATGTAACGGAATACTTTTGACTGTCCCTGTAAATGAATTAAACAACAACAACACTGTAGCTACAAACTTCATTTGAAGTAGGGATTGTTCTATGGTGAACCTTAATAACATCCGAAAATTTCAGGGCAATCCGAGTATATTTACGAGAGTTAGAGCGCAGACAGACGGCCACCTAGACAGATAAACTGAAATCATAAACACTTTTCAACTTTGTTGGAAAGTGTTAAAAAGAAACTTTTCAACACCATCCCACAGAACTCTAGGGGTCTAAGGTTACCTAGTAATTTGCTTCTACCGTGACAAATCCTCGCCAATAAACCTTCGGTTCAAATAAATATATTTCCTTGATTATTATTAGATAAATATCATAAAAATAAATATATGTTAAGCTCAATTGATTTTGATTAATGATTCAATCACTTTTCATATGAAAATGTAGAAAATAGAGATTTAATGTGCTATTTCTTTCAGATTTAGTACAGAACTATTTATTTTCGCGGGCCTACATTCCTCTGTAGTGTAATACCCATTGACAAGTAAGGTCTTCCTTCACTTTATATATATAATATTATAAAATCTTTTGGATAGAAAGAGGGAAGCTCTTAAATTTTTTTGTCAAAAAATTTTGATGTTAATGTTATATAAACATGATCTTGCTTAGGATAGGGGGTTATAAATATTTTGACGTTCTATTCAAACTATAAAAATAAGGTACTTCTTAGTTATCCCATCGACCAAATTACTGTTGCCAAATTGTAAGAATAAATGCCAATAATGGTTGCCATTAATTAATTAATTGTAAGATTAAATGTCAATAATGGCCAATAAAACCATTAATTCGACGTTTTATTTGTATTTTTATTAATGTTTTACTAATTCAATTCCTACTATTAGCTCATTTATTTGTTCTTTTGTTATTTAAAATAAAAATTATGTCAATGTGTATAATTTGGCGAAATTGGCCGACAAGATAACTAAGAAGTACCAAAAATAATTAGGTATGTATTATTTGCAAGCAGCCTAATAATGCTTATTCAAAAACTATGTATTTTTACTCAGGTGCATGTTGTTCATTTTTTTAAAAATTGAAACAGCTTGAAGTAAAAGCACACTTTATAATATTATCAGTTGATAATATTGAAAAGTTCTATTATCAGTTAATAATAGATTGTGTATAACTTTTTTTCCCTCTTTTTCTTCATAAAATTCTCTTAAAATTAAGTTTAAAAAAATGTGACATCATAGCGGGGTGGGGATAGTGTATCACTCAAGTGTAACATTCTGTGACATAGAGTGATTGAGAAGTAAAACCCCCACAGCTTTTGTATAAATGACTGGCATTGTTAGCAGGTACAGATAATTTTCTGTCACTTATGTTTAAATTAGAAGATATCTATTTATTTACTATTTTACGCATTCTTTCTTGTATATTTTTAAAAATCAGCTATAACAATTCTTTCTGCTTGAGTAACTCAGCTATTTTCTTCAACCACTCGGAAATACAAATGCATTTCTGAACATTATTTACATCATGTATAAAAATCTCAAAACATAAATATGCAACATTTTTGCTCAGAACGTGAATATGTGGGTGGCTTTGGCTCATGTTGTTCCAACTAGATATGTGTGTTTTTGAACTAAAATTATACACATCCTTCTGAAATGTTATATTTATAAATCATAAAAATTTCAAAGAGTTCAAGTAATAAGAACTATTTTTTTATAAGCTTTTATTTAACTTGCTTTTTGTGTCCGTTTGGTTCAAATCTTGCAATCAAATTTTTATACTACAATTGACCTAATTTTTAGTAGTGTGACATTTCTGGCTACAATACAATAATCTGTAAAAAATATGTGACATTTGCCTCCACCACCCATGAAGTATTAAAAACATCTGTCCAATAAGGGTATGTAAATATCATCATGTAAAATGTGATCATGTAAATGTAATTGATAGAATTTTCAAAAATAAGCTTATATTCGTTGATTGAACCTTGCCATGGTTGGTAAATGCGCCATCTTTGAGTTCCTTGCAGGTTGTGAATGGGTACGGGTGGGATCCTCACAAGGACGTTGACTGATTTTTTTTTCTTGTCTGAAATTGGATTTCAAATTGTATATCCATTTTATTTTTCAAAACAAACTGATAAAAAAATTGCTCTCAGTTTAATTTATTTTTAAAAAGGTATTTATTTCAATAAAATTTCTCTTTTTAGTACATTATTATACAAGCTTGTCTTTAAAACATTTTTTTACTTATAATTAATATTTTAAACAACCCAATGCCCCCCCCCCCCCCCCAAAAAAAAAGAGAATTAAACACAACCCTTTTACAATGAAATATCATTATTTTTTTATGTTTTTTTTTTTTTTTTTTTTTACAGTCTTCAAAACCATTATATTTAATTTATAACTGATACAAATTAAACTGATACACTTCCTATACTACAATTGACCTAATTTTTAGTAGTGTGACATTTCTGGCTACAATACAATAATCTGTAAAAAATATGTGACATTTGCCTCCACCACCCATGAGGTAAAGATGAAAATAAGGAATTTTGCTTAGTGGCCACTGGCCGGTAAGTTGATTTTTTTTAGTAGCCAGTTACTGGCTAGTGAGAATAATTTCTTTAGTCACCAGTAAGTACATTTATGTCACTGAATATTTCCTTTAAAAATATATAAGTTTAAAGTAAATAAGTAATTTATGTAATAAATAAAAGTATTTTAATTCAGATTGCTTTGAATAAACTTGAGATAGTAATTTCCAATCTATTTTAAATTTTAAAATAAGTTAACAGCAAAGTTATATGTAACATGCTTATATAGCTAACTACATAAGCCCACTATACTTAGGTACTTTTCAAAATTAAAAAAAAAATCTGAAATTTACAGCAAATTTTCTGAAATGTAAAAGGAGGGGCTGGGGAGGGAGTCTCTCCTGAACTAATTATGCATTTTTTACATGATATTTTAACCCCTTCGGGACGGGAGCCTTTTACGAAATGTTTATTACTTTGCTACCAGTTTTAAAAAACAGAAGTTTGTGCCTATTCAAATCAGGAAAATACTCGGATTAAATAAGGCAAATTTTACAGTAAAATTTTACTGGTGAGGATAAACGAGGATCCTTAGGCCTATTTCCGGCACGTATACATGCCGCTCGTCTCCAAGGGGTTAACAAAATTCGCGTTTTTCCGCGATCTATTGCCGATGTTTGTGTTTCTTCCGCGATCCTTTAACAAAATGTGCATTTTTTTCGCGATATTTTGAAAAAAATTACGTTTTTTTTTTTTTTTTTTTTTTCGCAATCTTTTGTCAAAATTCAAAATTTGCACTTTTTTCGCAATTTTTTGATGCAATTCGCGTTCGTTTTCGTGATTCTTTGACGAAATTCGCGTTTTTTCGCGATTCATTGACGATATTTTGCGCTTCTTCCGCGATCCATTGACGATATTCTACATTTTTTTTCCGCGATTCTTTGACGAAATTCGGGTTTTTTAGAGATCCTTTGAAGAAATATAGGTTTTTCTATGATCCTTTGATGAAATGTGCGATTATTTCGCATTCTTAAAAAAAAATCTCGTTTTTCTTTCGCGATTCCTTCACGAAATTCGCGTTTTTTTCACGATTCCTTGACGATATTTGCGTTTTTTCGCAATCTATTGAAGATTTTTGCGATCTATTGACGATATTTGCGTTCTTTTTGCGATCTATTGACGATATTTGCGTTTTTCCTGCGATCTACTGATGCTATTTGCGTTTTTTCGCGATCTACTGGCAATATTTGCTTCTTTTTCGCGATCTACTGACGATATTTGCGTTTTTTACGCGATCTACTGACAATATTTGAGTTTTTTCGCGATCTATTGACGATATTTGCGTTTTTTTTGCGATCTATTGACGATATTTGTGTTTTTTCCGCGATCCATTCATGATATTTGGGTTTTTTCGCGATCCTTCGACGAAATTTACGTTTTTTCCGTAATCTTTTGATAATGTGCGTTTTTTTGCGGTCTTTTTACGAAATTCTCGGTTTTTTTCACGATTCATTGACGAAATTAGCTGTTGTTTTTCGCAATCTACTGACGATATTTGCGTTTTTTCTGCGATCCATTCACGATATCTGCATTTTTTCCGCGATCACTTGACGAAATTTGGGTTTCTGAGCGATTCTTTGACGAAATTACCCTTTTTTGCGATCTATTGACGATATTTCGGTATTTTCGCGATCTTTTGACGAAATTCGCGTTTTTTCCCCGCGATTCTTTGACGAAATCCCTTTGGAAAACCCTGCATTTGGCCGGTACTTTCCATATTTTTAGTCGCCAGTTTTTCATGTTTAGTCGCCCAGTGGCAGGGTTCGCAAAAACCCGGGTTTTTCTGAAAAAACCCAATTTTCCCCGGGGAAAATCGGGTTTTTTCAAAAGTATAATACATGCGTAATTATATTATTGTATACTATATTTTCTATGATTATATACACTATACATAAAAAAATACATTGTTCCCTTATATACAATATAATTGTAATACTATTTTACAAGTTATAAATTATATGAATTTAAATTAATTAAATGTCAGTGTTTCTCACAAATTAGTTTTAAATATAATAGAAGATATAAAATTGTTAATTTTCTTTAAATCAAATAATGAATAGAATATTAAAATTTAAAATATATAAGTAGGAAAAGAAAAAGGGGTAAACTAGTCATATGTGCCAATCCCAAAAGTTTCTTCTATCTCATACATGTTAACAATTCAAAATTCACTATCACAGTGCCAAAATTAAATGACAATCTATGCCCATCATGAGGATTGTAAAATATAGATTTGTTGAATTGGATGCATTTAACAAGGAAATATAAGTATCACCTGTTGTGCAATTTACAACACAACCTGATCAGTAACAATTTACGTCATCATCTAACTGAATATGAAGTTTAATGAAAATCCATGCATTATTAGTTCTTGAGAAAAAGCTATTGCAAAAAGTGAGTTAAATGCAGCACAACAGCGCCGCTTGAGCGATATACACCAAAAACTAATCAGCACCAGTTTATATCAAGGTTTAACTGAATCTAAATTTTTATTCAAGTCCGTACATTAGTTCTTGAGATAAGAGTTATTGCTGAAATCGTGAAAAATGCAGCATAGCAGCACTACCTGTTGGGCGATATGCACTAAAATTCAATAAGCAACAACTTAACTTGTAACTGAATCTGAAGTTTTATGAAAATCTGTGCATTAGTTCTTGAGATAAAGCTATTGCGAAAATTGAGATAAATGCAGCATAGCAGTGTCACCTGTCGGGCAGTATACACCAAAAACTAATCAGCACCAGTTTACATCAAGGTCTAACTCAATCTAAAGTTTTGTGAAATTCTGTGCATTAGTTCTTGAGATAGAGCACCCACAATTTTTTTTTTATTTTCACATACAGACAGTCATTTTCTAAAAACTATCAAATTGTCTTCAGGACCTTTTTAAAACGTATAAATCCATCATGAACTGGAAGTCGAAATTTTTCACGAATCCAATACTTTCTTCTTGTAAAGATAGAAGAAAGTAAAAATACATATTTTTTATTTCCATGAATATAGTTGATTTGAATTTTTTATACAAAGACATACCTATAATTATGTACTATGTATGTTGCCTACTAGGTTCTATGTTAGTAAAGTATTTCAATGTGCTGAAATGCATTTTTATTTTACTTCAGATGTGTATGTAATGGCTTTTATATATTAATATTTTTTCAAAATTAACTCAAATGACTTAAATTTATTAAATGCATATGTTGTTTAAATTTTTAAATTATATCTGAAAATTGAAAAAACCCACTTTATGGGTTTTTCAGTGGGCTTTTTCATGTGGGTACATTCTGAAAAAACCCACCGGGTTTTTTCAAACTGGGCCCAGCTTTGCGAACCCTGCCCAGTGGCGACTGGCGAGTGCTTATTTTCATCTTTACCATGAGGCATTAAAAACATTTGTCCAATAAGGGTATGTAAATATCATCATGTAAAATCTGATCATGTATATGTAATTGATAGAATTTTCAAAAATAAGCTTATATTCGTTGATTGAACCTTGTCATGGTTGGTAAATGCGCCATCTTTGAGTTCCTTGCAGGTTGTGAATGGGTACGGGAGGGATCCTCACAAGGACGGATTTTTTTTTTCTTGTCGGAAATTGGATTTCAAATTGTATATTCATTTTATTTTTATTTTTCAAAACATACTGATAAAAAAATTGCTCTCAGTTTAATTTATTTTTAAAAAGGTATTTATTTCAATAAAATTTCTCTTTTTAGTACATTATTATACAAGCTTGTCTTAAAAAATTTTTTTTACTTATAATTAATATTTTAAACAACCCAATGCCCCCTCCCTCCCAAAAAAAAGAGAATTAAACACAACCTTTTTACAATGAAATATCATTATTTTTTTACGTTTTTTTTTTTTTTTTTTTTTTTACACAGTCTTCAAAACCATTATATTTAATTTATAACTGATACAAATTTCGAAAGGTTTGGACAAATAAGGTATATATATATTTAAACTATTAAATGACCCTATGCAGGAGAAAAAAAAGCGAGAAGAAATCGCTTCTTAGCTGCTGAAGAAAGTGGAGCTCTCGATATTAGTTTCATTTGGAAAGATTTTCATTTAAATTCATTCAACACTGGTTTAATGTTGTCTCAAGTCTCAGGTTTAAGCCAGCCTGTCATAATAAAAATATAAAACCAAAACAGACCAGAGTGTGCATAGCATGCTGATGTACACTGCTGAAAGCAGTGAGTCTTCCAACTCAAGGTTTGTTTGGATAGATTTTCATTTGAAAATATAAAACCATACAAAGGAGAGGGGATGGGACACCAGCATAAGGATTATTTAGAAAGATTTTTGTTTCAATATCTAAAATCATTCAACATTGATTTTAGGTATATTTAAAGCAACTTTCATGGGCCCGAGCAACGTTGGGCGGGGCAATTATTATATTTATAAAGGAAAGATGTTTGTCTGTGGTGGGTGTGTTTGTGATAGCTAGGGAAAATCTACTTCAAATAAAGTCTGAAAATTAGGATTAGGATAGATGAAGGTGGAACAGAATGCACCTGAGTCTAAGATTTCTTTTTTGTAGTAAGTAACTGGACTGCTATTAATTAAAACCATAGTAAACATTAGAAAATGGCCCGCTGCTGCCGTAGTCTGTAGGGTGGGTCGAAAAAATCAAAAATTTTCAGATCAATTTCTAATAGTGTGGAAAACTTTCCTTTGGAATTAGAAGAATAACGCAAAAAATTTTCTGAAATCGGTTAATATCTTTAGAATGCTCATTGCACTTGAATTTTGGAAAATATCTGTAGAAATGACAATTTTTGAAATTAATGATGAAAATTAACAAAAACCATTACTTATTCTAATAGTGTGTAAAAGTTGCCTTTCAGAATTTGAAAAATGATGCAAAAAGAAAAATTGAAATCCATTTACCTCTTTAGGAGCTATTGTGCATCGCTATCTGGGGGCACGGCAGTGCCCCTGCCAAGTCGAGAAAGCTCAGCCGTAAGCATCCTTTTCTGGAAGCAACTCAGGGTACTTTTGACAGTCCCATATCCCTGCGCTGGAATTTCCCAGGAACTTGAAATTTTGTTTTTCTAAAAGCACTCTTCAAGCAGAAGCAAATGTTTAAATTTCTGCGTTTCTATCTTTTCTAGTTCAGAAAATATATGAAATCAAAGTTTCGCTTTTTCGACACTGGCTGACTGACTCACCGATCATCAAAAATCTGAGGTATATCCTGTAGCCCTAGAAATTTGAAATTTGGTAAGAAGGTAGCATTTGGGATACAAAGAAAGGAAAAATTAAAAAATTTGAAAAAAAAAAATCAAAATCTTTTATCTTCTGTAATTGGAAATCTTGCCAATACCGTTGCTCACAGATTATCAACACGATAAAACGCAGTTTGTCAACTAAACCACCGGTTTGTCAACTATACTAAATAGAGCAAGAAATAACTGGGTCCTGAATACAGTAAAATTAGTTTTAATTGACTAGAACAAATAAAGGTACTACTTGATTATCCCGTCGACCGAAAAACTATTGCCAAACTATAAGATTAAATGCCAATAATGGATGATCGTAAATGTTGCATTCACTTGACATTAAACACCATACATGTGTTTGTTACATCATCAAATGATTTTTAATTCGACTTTTTACTTGTAGTTTCATTAAGGTTTTATTAATTTATTTGTTTATTTCGTTATTTAAAATAAAAATTATGGCATTTGTATAATTTGGCGAAATTGATTGACGGGATAATCAAATAGTACCCAAATAAAATAAATTTATTTTACCAAATGTTAATTTGGTGAATTTAAATATTTTATAAACATTCTGAAAATATGCTAACATTTCTTGATAGATAGCTGCTCTTATACTTTTACTATATTTAACATCGCTACCCTATTATTATTACCTTATTATCGCTACCCTAAACATTGCTGTAGTTTGATGCAATGGCAATAGACCATGGTGCAAAATTAGCAGCAGTTTTAAAAGCAAGAGAATTTTGCTGTCGAACTTACCTCATATTTACAAAATAGTTCACATTTTCTGCCAAACTATTGATGTAGACAACATTGATGTAGAATTGTTGAAGAATAATAAATTCAATTTTTATAAATTTTATGCATAATTGCCAAGTCACAAAATAATCATTTACTAAAGGTGTAGAGACTAGGAGTAATTTGTGAATTAAAATATCAGAGTTAATAAGAGAGCTAAGCTTGGCTCTACACATGATCTCAGAACTTTTTACGGTCAAAGAGTCAGGAGACTTGGCTTTTTTTTTACATGAGATGTTTTTGATGGGATAGAATTTAGGAAAATATTTTCAAAATTGGCAACATTTCTTATAATGATGAAAAAAAAATATTTTTTTTTTCACATCAACTTTTAATAATGTCAAAATATTGCTTTATTTGCAATATTGTGTACTTCATGTGTGTAATATAAATCTGATTTTAAATTAGTTTAAGTATCTTTTGGTTGTGTATTATTTTAAAATTTTTATAAATCTATATTTATCAATTATTTTATTTATTTAGCTTTAAACAACTACAATATTGAAAAAAATATATATAACATTGCTTATTAAAACACTTTTGAAAAGTATTGGTCGAAACAATTTTAAACAAATTTCATTTATAAACAATGTGCGTTAAAGCAATTTGATAGAATCGTTGTATTTCTCTCTTACCTACATATTGCAGTAAAGGTAAGAACTTGTACTGAGATTTATTATCAAACTTACATTAGGTCTTTAGGGATTTCAGTTCCAATTCTGAGAAATTTTTTGAATCAATGAGGCACAAAATGCTCTCTGAGCTGATTCTATGTAATATAGCAGTTGAAGTAACCCTGTAGGTAGACCAATCATTATGTTCTGAGTAATCATGATCACTAAAATTGAACTTGGTATTACAAAATCTTGCACAGTTCTCGCTCTTTCTGTCACAGATTTCATTGTTTTTCAAATGCGTCTAAATCCCATTTCCCTTATATATTCCGTTTCGCGTGTGATTGTTGACAATAACAGGTTTTTGGGATGAGCAAAGAATGTGTTACGCTAATAACAGAGTCTTATCATCTCCTGCAATTTTTCTGTTTGTAACATGATATTGTTATTACATTGAATACATGCATTGCTCTAGCAGTAATTGTATAATTCTTCTTAATGTCAAACCTATACAGGCATGTATGTATTCATGACGAAAATGATTCACTTTTTCAATTCAGGGGTAGGGTTTTCTATGGATACATACAGCCTGGGAGTTTTGTTTGCAGTCGTTAGATATTAAAAATGAGAAATTAGCCGTCGATTATGGACAGCAAGATCCTCAAGACAAATTCCCTTTCGCACAACATTGCACATTTCAAGAAGATTATATGTTTTAATCTTTACTGAAATCATTTTGAATTTTAACCGTCATTGGGAATATTGTAATTGATTAATTTAAATCTTACAACAGATAGTGTTGCACAAACAGTTAGTTGCTTACCTATAAGATCAGAATATAATGCCACTCCTGTGCTTTTTCCATAAATATTTTTAAACAAGTGTCTGTAAGCATAGCTACAAACTTTTATGCTTTTTTCTTACCACTAAAATTTAACAGTAAATTTTGCATTATTAAATCGCCAAAATTTGCAATTAAATAAGTCAAAAATTTTGATTAAATTTTAGTGGTAGGAGAAAGGCATAAAAGTTAGTTAGCAGCTATGCTAAAAGGCAATTTAATAAAATGCTAAAGAAAAATACACCATCTCAAGAGCCTCCTTATTGGCATTTCTAAATTTTAAATAATTCCTTCTTTCAATCCTGTATTGATAGAAGTGCTGTTACATCTAACTACAAATAAGATGTTCTCAGATAGATGTAAAACAACGCTTTTAAAAAGTATCTCTTGCGGTTCCACTTGTAATAGTAATGTGACCAATATATGTTTAACCTGGCTTTTGAATTACAGAAGTGTGCTCTTTTTGACAATATTTTCCAAATTTCAAGTGAGCGACCTAAAGATATTAACCGATTTTAAATATTTTTTGCGTTATTCTTCTAATTACAAAAGTTGACTTTTACGCACTATTAGAAGTGGGTCTGAATATTTATTAAGTTTCATCATTTAAAAAATCATCAATTTTGATCATATTTTCCAAAATTCAAGTGCGATGCGCAACCTAAAGATATTAACCGATTTCAAAAATCTTTTTTGCGTTATTATTCTAATTGTAAAAGGTAACTTTTATGCACTATTAGAGGTTAGTGTAGCTATTTTTCAATTTTCATCATGAATTTCAATAATCTTCAATTTTGATAAGATTTCCCAAAATTCAATTGCGATGTGCGACCTAAAGTTATTAAACAATTTCAAAAATCTTTTTTGAATTATTCTTCTAATTACAAAAGCCAACTTTTCCGCTCTATTAGAAGTTGATCTGAAAAATTTCGATTTTTTTTTTTTTTTTCGACCCACCCTAGTGGTCTGTGACTTCACAGACAATGTGGGGAACTTCAACAAAATAAAAATGTGTTTCTACGCATGACCAATAACATCCACTACCGGCTTCCCGAACCCTCTCTGGAAACACGTGACTGGCTATTCATGCAAATGAACCGTGATCATCAGAAACAGCCAACGCCATCTATCAGTAACCAAAGTTACTACATCAGTCAACAGATGAGAATCGCGAAGTCTGCGTGGATCAACGATGTCCGATACTATTGTAGGTTTATTAAAGAAAAAGAACCAAGAATTTCGTTGATAAAATGGAAATGAAATTAAGATGAAAGAAGATTACTGATAAGTTAAAGGTAAGATTTTAATAGGAATGTAATATCTAATTGAAATAAAGTCTATTAATTGAAATATATCTGCAACAATGAATTGAAATATATCCATAATAATGAATTGATATATATCTGTAACAATGAATTGAAATATATCCGTAACAGTGATGTACAGTGTTGAGATATAGGCTAACAATTTCAACCGTGGAAATAAGAAAGTCACGCTGTGCCATGTCAGATGAATACGGAGCTTGTGACCCGTATTTGTTGAATGTTTGGTTAAAAACTGAATAATAATTACATTGTGAGAAGGTGCATTATCGTGGTTCAAAACCCATATGTTTTCTCGTAACATTTCAGACTATTTTTAATGAATTGCTTCACACAAATCACTCAAATAATAATAATTTTTATTGACTGTCTGGCCAGTTGGTAGGGATTCATAATGCACAATATCAAGACAATGTTTGATAAAAGTTTGCAGATAAGATAACTACTATAGATGTATTTTAAATGAGGCATTCCGGATACCTTTTGATTACAGTTGTAAAAAGATGATCTTCTCTTTCATTTGTGATAATTATGACAATATTATATTTTTTAGGTTTTATTAGTTAAGATTATTTGTGGAATTTTAATATTTGTTGTTGTTTTTCATCTAGGCTGTTGAATGTGCTGATCAACTAATGAAGAAAGTTGTTGCGCAGCCTCAACGTGCTATCGACCTCATTGCAGCAAAATGTTATTTTTATCTGTCCCGTAGTTATGAATTAGATGGCTGCTTAGCAAATATCAGAAGGTTTGTATTAGCTCTATTTTACAACTCTGCGACAGTACATAAAAATGGCAGTACATAATTATCAGTTAATCATTAATTTGTTTTAAAATTATTAATTGAAATAATTTAATTAAAAATTAGTTGTTATAAACCTATAAAATGATAAAAAAATATTTAATCAATATTGTTAATACTTTCTAGATGTACCCCTTTTTATGTGAATACATATGTGTGGTTCGTTGGAAACAGAAATGCCATTTGAAAGAGGCTATGGAAGTAGTTACCCCCTCAAGGAACGTGATATTTAAGAATTCATTAGTCATTTTAGGTTAGACTAAAAAAAAAAAAGTCTGCTCAAAGCGAAAATAACGTGTCAAATTTTACTAATATAGAACCATTGGCATTAAAACAACACTTTAAATCCAGAAATTAATAATTATCAATTTTATTGTTCATTTCAACATTCTCAAAGTGAGACATATGTGAAAATTGACTAATATAGAACTATTAGCATTAAAACACTTTAAATCCAGAAATTAATAATTATAAATTTTATTTGTCATTTCAACATTTTCAAAGTGAGACATATTTAACATTATCAAGTACTTTAACTAATAATTTTAAAAATATATGTGAGAATAAAACTATATAAATTTCTTCTCAGATGTGCACAAAAACAAAATGAATATTTGCTCAGCTGGAAAAAAAATCCCCCTCCCCCCCCACACACAAAGAAAGTTTTGAAATGGTATCCTTGTTTGAAAACTTTATCCCCAAGTTGGCTCTTTGAGCCTCTGGCCAAAACTTCTAATTTTCATATGAAATAAAATGTAACTAACTCATTAATATCATTAATAACACAGAATGATTTCCTAATTATACAAATTCAGACTTGCCAAGTTTGTAGAAAGAGCACCGAAAACTGGCAATAACTCACAATTAAAATGAAAACACTTTGTAAAAATCACCATAAAATCAAAAACAATGCATAGGATGCCTTTTGAGCTTGAAGATTAACAACCTGTCATCAGCTACAGTGAACACGTGACCGTAAAGGGACAAGGTCACAAATGAACTGAAAGGGAAAAGAGGAGAGATTACAAAGGGTGCTACAGATGGTGCTAGCAGTAAGATAAAAACCAATCACAGAGAATCGCATTCAGAATTGCAAAGTGTTGCCACAATGATAGAAAATGTTTATAAAGGGAAAAAGAAATAAACAAAATTAAATAAATGAAGTAAATATAAATAATAATAATAATAATAAAATGAATAAATAATAATAAGAAAAGAAAAAGAGAGAAACAAAAGAGTTTTTTTTAAAGCCATAAAAAATGAAAAGAGACAAGAAAAGAGTGAAAGAATTACAAAAGTAATTTCCAAGTTGAAGATAGAAAAGGAGATGATGAAAGATCATGGACAAGTTTATCAGAATTTTTGGAATTACAATAAGCTTCATGAAAATCCAAGTGAATGAGAGAGACAAGCGAAGAAATAAATCTGGCCATGGAGAAATTAAAACAGTAACTGGAAGTCCAACAGTGAGAATCAATTTTTATTACAATTTTGTTTTATATTTTTTTGTCTTTTATTTATATTCTTTTCTTTTATCTATTTATTTATTTTCTGTGCTTTGTTTACCTTCCTTCTTGTTATGGATCCTTCACTTAGTAATCATTTTAAGCACCTTCGTTTCATTGGTTGGGCTAGATTTTTGAATAGGCTTAACTTTCTTTTAAGGTGTAAATGTTCAAAGGTTATTCCTACGTTCATTAATATCATTTTCATGCTTTCTTATTCCATTCATGTTCAAAATGCCATAACCAGGTGTAAGTATTTTATTCTCAGAGCCATCATTCAAGATGTTCACCTCTCTTTTTCGCATTGAATATGAATTATATTCTTTGCATTTACAGTTAAGTAAAACTAATTTATTTCCCTTTCCTTGAGAAACAGATTTTTGCTTATGTCGATTACAAATCTACTTGTCATAAAGCTATTTTGGAAAAAAAGTTTTCTTCTCTTTTGACTTCTAATACTAGTACTACTGCTCCTGGTATCTCTCCTCTTGAGCAAAATTATGTTGTTAATTTATCTTTTCATTCTCTTACTGATTCTCAGCGTGATTTTCTCTCTCTTGGCTTGAATTTTTCGTGTGTTTCTAAACCTTCTATTGCGAACTTAATTGCTCCTATTGAACACTCTTTCAAAAACAGTAAAATTTCTTCTGGTCAACTTCATTCTCTTCACTACCTTTTGGCTAATGTCATTTCTTCCAATAAATCTGTGCAAAAGTCTAATCTTTTTTCTTTTCAGAAATCTGCTCTCAGTGAACTTAATTCCGTTCCTGACTTTCTTATATGCTCTTCCTAAGGTCCATAAACCTACTCTTTCCTTTCGCCCTATGGTTTCTAATATCGGTACTGCTTCTTATAAAATTGCCAAGTTCATTTCTAAGTTACTCGCTCCTTTATTTTGCACTATCGCACCATGAAAATTTCTTTTGACTTTGTTGGTAAAATTAAATGCCCTTTTCCTTGTAATTATAAAATGTTTTCTTTAGATGTTAAATCTCTTTTCATTAACGTGCTTGTTCAAGAGGCAATTGATTGTTTGGAAAGAAGGCTGCACGAATTTCCTTACTCTTCCATTGAGATTGATGAAATCCTGCAATTACTTAGTATTTGTGTCAGGCAAACCGCCTTCCAATTTAATAATTCTTTCTATTCTCAAACTGATGGTTTGGCCATGGGTAATCCACTGTCTCCTCTTTTATGTGATATTTATATGCATTTTGTTGAAGAAAAACTCTTCAGTTTATATAAATTTCCTTTCTGGTTTATGTATGTTCATGATACCTTTATTTTAATTGAGAGGCAATTTTCATTACAACTTTGTTTTATTTTTTTTGTCTTTTATTTGTATTCTTTCTTTTATCTATCTTTTATTTATTTTCTGTGCTTTGTTTACCTTCCTTCTTGTTATGGGATAACTTTAATTCCCTCTGATGTGGATCTTTCTAATCTCTTTTCTCTTGTTAATTCTGTTAATCCTTGTATTCAATTTACTCTTGAAGTCGAAGAGAACAATTCTCTTTCTTTTCTTGATGTCTTGGTTTCAAAACACCCTGATAGGTTCTCTACTTCTATTTATAGAAAACCTTTCGCTGTTATCTCTTTCTCCTCAACAAAAAATGGCGTCCTTTTATACTTTTGTTTTTAGAGCATTAGGCATTTGTTTTGACTCTTCTGCTCTCAATAATGAAATTAATTACCTCAAATCTCTTGCCCTTTCTCGTGGTTATAATCCATCCTTGACTGATAAAACTCTGAATAAATTTAATAGTCCTAAACGGCTTCTTTCTGACTCAAATAATCCTTCTAATTTTAACTCATATCGTTCTGCCATTTTATTCTCCTTTCTGTTTGAAAATTTTTAAAATCCATTCTTGTTTAAATTTCAAAGTTATCTTCAAACCTATCAATAAAATTAAATTTTCTGCTCTCAAAGATCCTACTCAGAACCAAAGGGGCATTTATTTTATTCCTTGCTCTTGCAATTTAGGTTATATTGGTCAAACTAAGAGAGCTTTAAAGTTCAGATTAAGCTAGCACCAGAGGTATATTTCAAATCAAGAAATCAAATCTTCTATTATCTCTCACTGTTGGACTTCCAGTCACTGTTTTAATTTCTCCATGGCCAGAATTATTTCTTCTCCTGTCTCTCCCACTCACTTGGATTTTCACGAAGCTTATTTTATTTAAAGAAATTCTGATAAACTTGTCAGTGATCTTTCATCATTACCTTTGCTATCTTCAGCTTGGACCCAATTGCACCCGTCGTCCTAACCGTTCAGAGTTTTCGTGGTTTTCTTCGAACCTTGGGAAACCTTGCTTAAATACAGGTTAGGTTCCCCTTAGAAAGACTCCCATGGAGGGCACTCCCCCTAGGGCCTATATCCCTCGAGCAGATAATCTGCCGTCATAAATAACACCTCTATCTTCGGCTTGGAAATTACTTTTGTAATTCTTTCACTCTTTTCTTGTCTCTTTTCATTTTTTATGGCTTAAAAAAAATAAAAAAAACTTTGTTTCTCTCTTTTTCTTTTATTATTATTTGTTTTTCTGTGTTTTATTATCATTATTATTGTTTTATATTTACTTCTTTATTTATTTTAATTTTATTTATTTACTTTTCTCTTTCGTAAATGTTTCTATCATTGTGACAATGCTTTCCAATGATGACAGGCTGTTAATTTTCAAGCTCAAAACGCGTCCTATCCATTGTTTTTGATTTTATGCTGATTTTTACAAAATGTTTTCATTTTAATTGCCAAGTCTCCTGATTTTCACACGTTTTCCTGTGCTTCTGATTTTTGACATGTTTCACCTGATTTTCTTACACACTTACAGTGAGTAAGATCCTAGTATCCTAGATAAAATACTGTGGCTCCAGCTCCGGCTCCAACTCGGCGCTTTTGAGTTGCAGATTTTAATTTACACACTTAATTTTTTGCTCACAAATTCTTTCTTCCTTTACCTTCATTAAAGATCTGACAAAATGCATTTTTCTTCTCATCAAACTTGAAATGCTTGTTCAGAAAATATGACATCTTTTAGCTTTTGCTTTTAAAATAGAAAGTTTGGTGGAATTTTAAACACAAAAATCTTAAATTTCTTTTACACTTTTCAAACAACCAAAATTGTACAACTTCACATGTAAACAACAGGCAGCCATATTTGTTTTCAAATAGTGTTGTCACTTAGCTCAGGTAGAAAGTAAAAGTACAGTAGTGTTACCATGTTTTGAGAAGTTTTCCATCTCTAATAATAATATAAAAAAAAAAAAAAAACCTAAAAAATGATATAATTAAAATACTGAATAATGATGTAATTAAAATATTTTAAGCGTGGAAATTTAAAAGACTGAAAAAAAAAAGATTTCAAAGAATATTAAAAGCTAAAGGAGCCCTGGAGCTGGGGAAAATTTAGAGCTCTGGCTCCAGCTCCAGGAAAAACACAGCTCCGGAGCGCTCTGGCTCTAGGCTCCAGCTCCGGATCTCTGCACTTATCGGTAGTCTGTAACCCAACAGCAGAATTTTTTTCTGCAGTCTGCAACACAGTAGAAACTTTAAAAACAATCTCCAGAACTTAAGGACAAACGCCCTCTTTCCAATCCCTCATGCACTCAACCCCCCCCCCCGTATTTGTGATTAACATAAAAGCAAAGTACTTTTTAAAATAATTTACCTTTGTCCTCAACATTTTTAACACCACTATCTGAAAAATCTTTCATAAAATTTGTCAAAATTTCTGTGAAGTTAGAAAACAGAATAACAGTAAAAATAACATATGAACACCAATTTCTAATATTTTTGAAAAGATTGACACAATGTGATAATATAAAAAATTATATATAGATTCGATAATACAGGGATGAAAGTGCACAAAAGCCCCTTTGAAGCAGCAAAAATCTAATTTTGTGGTAGCAAAAATCTAATTTTGTAGCAGTAAAATCCATTTCTGTACCAGCAAAAGTCTTAATTTTTTAGCAATAAAAGCTGTTATTGAAGCAGATTTGAAATTCTTAGAAATTCAAATTTGAGTAATTCATGCAAATACCATAAGTAAATCTAATGCAATGTTTTATTTAGCAATCTTAGCTAGTTGTGCAATTCAAAATTTAACATGCTTTCACTCAAAACATGGCTAACTAATATTTAACCTGCCACTCAGCTGTAAAAAAATCTCGTGAAAACATCAATGTTGCAGCAAATTTTTCCACGATTCTTTCATGGAATTCACCTTTTTCCCCCTCGATTCTTTGACGAAATGTGCGATTTTTCGGCGATGTTCGCATTTTTTTGTGATCTTTCAACGATGTTCGCGTTTTTTTTTTTTCGCGATCTTTCGACGTTGTTCATTTTTTCACAATCTATCGGCGATGTTCACATTTTTTTCTCGATCTATCAATGAGGTTCTCGTTTTTTCGCGATCTATCGATGATGTTCTCGTTTTTTCGCGATCTATCAATGATGTTCTCGTTTTTTCGCGATCTATCAATGATGTTCTTGTTTTTTCGCGATCTATCAACTATGTTCTCGTTTTTTCGCGATCTATCTATGATGTTCGCGTTTTTTTCGTGATCTATCAACGATGTTCGTGTTTTTTCGCAATCTTTTGACGAAATTCGCTTTTTTTCTGCCGATCCTTTGAAAAAAATTCACTTTTTCTCCGCAATCTTTTGACGATATACGTGTTTTTTCGCGAAATCTGCGTTTTTTAGCGACCTTTGAGCGAAATCTACATTTTTTAGCGACCTTTGCTCGAAATTCGCTTTTTTCCACGATTTTCCGATGAAATTCGTGTTTCTTCTGCGATCTTTTGTCGAAATTCACGTTTTTTCCGCAATCCTTTGACAGAATTCGCGTTTTTTCCACGATCATTTGTCAAAGTTAACGTTTTTTCCCGATCATTTGACGAAACTTGCGTTTTCCCACTATCCTTTGTGGAAAGTTGCTATTTTTCCGCAGCCCTTTGATGAAATTGGCTTCTTTTTTCGATCTTGTGACAAAATTTTCGTCATCTTTGACGAAATTCGCCTATTTTCCACGATCTTTTGACGAAAATCTCATTTTTTACCGATCCTTCGATAAAATCCGTGTTCTTTCCGTGGTCCTTTGACGAAATTTTTGTTTTTTCCACGATCCTTTAATGAAATTTGCATTTTTCTGCAATCCTTTGACGAAAGTTGCTATTTTTCCGTAGCCCTTTTAGGGTTTAATCTAGGAAAAAGGGATTTTTAGCTTTTTGGCTAATTGCAGTCAATAACTTTTAGCCAAATAAAAATAACTTTAGCCAAGGAAAAAAAAAGTTTTATTTATACAAAGTTTCTATATACATGAGTATTATTTTTAGTTATGCAATATACACACAAATACATCACTCTGTAAGATTTACCCTTTGAAATTTGGCTGTATACCACACAGCAAATGCTTTTGTTAATGGAAATTCTTTTCGAAATTCTCCTTCCAAATTAATCATCATTAAGTTACTTAAATTCTTGATTGTCAATTTGTTTCTCAAGTCAGTTTTTGTTATATTCATGAGATCGAATCTCCCTTCACAGTCTGCTGTAGACAACAAAAGTTATGCTACAAATTCATACAAAGAAGTCACATTGGGAAACATGCCTGTAATGCCATTTTTATGAAAAAAAAATAAATACAATAAGCTAGCTTCATTTCTTTACACATTGTAGCCAGAACCCGCATAAATTCAAGTTTGAAAAATTTATAGTATACGACATGCATCTGGCACATTGATGATTCAAAGCTAGTGCACATCATATCCCATGCTTATACAATTTGCGATTTTCGTTTTCGCCATTTGCTGGAGTCGTGTCTGATGCAAATGACGTCACACTGTTTGAAGACGCTTGCATAGAGAGCATGAGACAAATTTTGAAGTGTTGTCGCAGCACGTATGCAATATATTTTTTTTCCGTTTTTGTGCAACAGCAGCTGGTTTACAAAAATGCAGAACAACAAAATGGGAATGATATAGCATATTTCTTTGGCTGTAGCTATTTGGCTAATTCACTAAATGCTTTGGGGGCAAAAAGCACTTCCAGTTAGCTGTTTGGCTATTTGGCTAGCTCTAGATTAAACCCTATCTTTGACGAAGTTCGTGTTTTTTTCCGCGATCATTTGACAAAAACAGCATTTTCCCGTCGCACTGTGACGAAAGTTGCTATTTTTCCGCAGCCTTTTGATGAAATTGACGTTTACTTCTTGATCTTATGACAAAATTTTGATTTTTCTTCGCGATCTTTTGACGAAATTCACATTTTTTTTCATGAAATTGGCTATTTTAACTGCAAACGATTGACGAAATTGTTTTTTCGGCAAACATTTGTCGAAATTTGTGATATTTATGTCTGAATTTTCAGACTAATGACCGATTTTTATTAATTTCTAAAGAAATCCCCCCTACGATGATTGACTCATTTAACAATGGGCGTTTCACGATCGCGTGTCAAGAGTTTTCTCCGTGAATTATTTATATTTTAAACTGAATCGGAGCTTCGTCAATCGCATGTTGCATGGATCGTATTATTATGGCACATGGCAAATAACTTCTAGCAAACTTTTTTTTCTAAATTTTAACAACTGAAAAATAGTCTGCAGACCTTCTCAAGAGTCTGCGACGTGCATCGCAGCATTGTGCCGATTCTGTGCCCGGGTGTAATTTTGATTATTAAATAAAATTAAAATCTTCACTATTATTTTATACTGTATTATGAAGAAAGAAAATTTTCTTTAGTACTTCGTAGTGAATTTAAAATCACGCTGATCAACCTAAATATCACGTGCTTGAGTTTTTTCAACATGGCAAGAAGTATGTAATTTACTCTTTGATTAAAGTGATATATTTAACCTTCTATGACAATCAGGTACAATGTAAAATTAAACTTATACTTAAATTTTAAAAATGTTTTTACTGGGTGTGTACACACCTCGTTTTAGTTTCTATAATGATTTTTGTAAATGATCATCTAACAAAAACATAGCTGTGAAAAAAGGGAGCCAAGTTCTGTAAAGACAATGGCAAGAAAAGAAGTGATATCTAAGTGGGTGCCAAGTTCAAATAAAATTCACTCAAACTTACCTACTGAAGTATTATAGCATTTTTAAAATTGTTTAGAAATAAAAATTATTGATAGCATATTAATAATAAATCTAGAACTTGGCAAGTTTTTACCTACGAGTCATTTATTTTTAATAATGACATTATTATATCAAATCTTGTTATTTCATGATTGGAAGCCTTAATTTGAGTGAGCTCCTTCCCCTTGAAGGGCGGTGGGATAAAATATATTTCACCCAATTTAACTGCAAAATGCCACGTTGACACCAGAATTCAGGACTAAAAAGTTTAATTTTATTAAATACGTGAAAAGAAGCTTTTACCCATTTTGAAATAAATTTGTTTTTAAATTCTGGTGTGATTCAATCATTTCAGCATTTCACGAATAAAAGTTATTTGCCCCTGAAAGGGTTAAAGGCGTACAGTCTCTAGAGTGATGACCAAGAACAAGCGTAAGTATATCTGTCTCTTTGTCAGGCATTTTAGTCTGTTTTCATTGAGGTTTCTGGACGGAGGGTGCTAGAGTGATAACAAAAGACGAGCGGGAGCGTATCTGTGTATTTATTGGTATATCAAATCTTTAACATGAGTCATTTGTTTATAATAATAACTATATTAATTTTTTTTGTAATGTCATTGAAATTAATATTGACATCACCATTTTTTTAAGACATGAAATTGATAGGCATAACATTTATCAAAAACTTGCCAAGTTCTAGATTTATTATTAATATGCTATCAATAATTTTTATTTCTAAACAATTTTAAAAATGCTATAATACTTCAGTAGGTAAGTTTGAGTGAATTTTATTTGAACTTGGCACCCACTTAGATATCACTTCTTTTCTTGCCATTGTCTTTACAGAACTTGGCTCCCTTTTTTCACAGCTATGTTTTTGTTAGATATCATTACTTTTTGTAAAGTTACAACATATTTAGACTCTTTACTTAATGCTTTTTGATGTGTTTACGTGTGACTATTTTATTCACCAAGCAACATTCAATTTTAATTTAAATTTCCTACAACAAACTATTTGGCTGTCCATTTGCGGCAGAAATCTATATTTTAATACTGCTACATTGAATGCATGTTTTGAAACAACAATTCCAATTAAATTCCTATATTAAATTTTCCAATTAAATATCCTATAGCTGGGCCTGCTTTTTTGTACTGAAAGTGAAAAATAAAGTTATGTGCTTATGCCATACTATGTATCATTCATCCATGGGTGCCGGCAAAGAGATAGTGCAGAGAAAGGACATGCCCCTCCCTGGATTTTCAAATTTAATTAACTAAATATCCTTTTCTCTGATGATTTTGAAAATAAGAAATGGGTAAGTGTGATCACAGATCACACAGAGGGTTTCGTTTAATATTCCTTTCAAAACACTTTATCCTTTTGAAAAATCTGTTAGTTCCACATTTCGCAACCAGGGGCGCACTCTATTCTAAACAAACCTCTATCCGAACGAAACTCCGTTTTACATACTATCCGTAGATATATAAGTCGAGGGGATTGAGCACATAGCACACGAGATAAGTAGGCACCCCTGGCGGTAAAAAATGGAACAAAAATGTGTAACGCTATGGTGCATAATATGAAAGAACGGTCAAAGGGGTGTCGGCAAAAGTTGGAAAAGTGCTCCCCGGGTGAAAAGGGCGGAGGTTAGAAAAATTGCTTAAAATACACAAGTTAGAGCCCGGAGGAGTAAATAATATAAGACTTTTTGAAAATTTTATGATTTGTCGTGTGGTCTGAGGTATTCAGCTATACGTATGCAAAAAGTCATGTCTCAAACTTAATTAGGGGCTCCCTTAGAAAGAATTGCTTAAAATACATATGTGGTAGCTCAAAGAGTTAAGCGTAAGATTTTTTCAGGATTTTATGATTTGTCGCCTGGCCTCAGGTGTTTAAAAATCTGCAATTTAATAAGGAGCCCAGTCAGAAAGAATTGCTTAAAATACGCATGTGGAAGCCAAAGGGTTAAATGTGCGACTTTTTCAAAATTTTATGGTTTGTCATTTGATGTGTGTTCAGCTATAAGTATGCAAATTTTCACGCCTCCAACCTAAATAGGGGCTCACTTAGAAAGAATTGTTTAAAATACACATGTGGGAGCCCAAAGGGTTAAATGTACGTCTTTTTGAAAATTTTATGATTTGTCGTTTGATGCGAGGTGTTCAGCTATAAGTATGCAAAATTTCACGCCTCCAACCTAATTAGAGGCTCACTTTGAAAAAATTGTTTAAAATACACATGTGGGAGCCCAAAGGGTTAAATGTATGACTTTTTCAAAATTTTATGATTTCTCGTTTGATATGAGGTTTTCAGCTATAAGCATGCAAACTTTCACGCCTCCAACTTAATTAGGGCTCACTTAGAAATAATTGTTTAATATACACATGTGGGAGCCCAAAGGGTTAAATGTACGACTTTTTCAAAATTTTGTAGATTGTCGTCTGAAGTGAGGTGTTCAGCTATAAGTATGTACAATTTCACGCCTCCAACCTAATTAGGGGCTCACTTAGAAAGAATTGTTTAAAATACACATGTGGGAGCCCAAAGGGTTAAATGTACGACTTTTTCAAAATTTTATGGTTTGTCATTTGATGTGTGTTCAGCTATAAGTATGCAAAATTTCACGCCTCCAACCTAAATAGGGGCTCACTTAGAAAATATTTTTTAAAATACACATGTGAGACCCCAAAGGGTTAAATTTACAACTTTTTCAAAATTTTATGATTTGTCATTTGATGTGAAATGTTCAGCTGTAAATATGCAAAATTTCACGCCTCCAACATGTATAGTTTCTGAGAACGGGCTCTGTGACGGACAGTATATCTCAATTTGTTGATTTTCTGTAAGCAAGTAAACCCAGATAAACCCCCAGTAAGTAGGTAGGTTTACAATGGAAGTCTATGGAAATTTGGCGAAATATTAGAGATATCGCCAAGGTAGCGTCACTTTTGGCGACTAATTTTGGTCGCCAAATTTGGCGATAAATCGCCATGTTGGCGAGAAACTTGGTGGTATTTGGCGACAGAACAGCGTCCCCTCCTGCGGCAAATTAAAATTTCGCCTAATAGACGCAATGGTAAAGTAAAAATGAGCACCCCCAGGTGGGTAATTCATCGATTTTCACAATTTATTTATTTTTCTCCTCAGTTTTATAGTGTAAATGAACTTCGCACCAAATTTGAAGTCTGTAGCTGCAGTAGATATACGAGATCTTTTTGATGAGTGAGTCAGTCAGTCAGTCAGTGCTAAATTATTGATTATCAGACATTTTCAAATGCCATTATCTCGGAAACTAATTATGCGTTATTTATAAAATTTTGGATTTTAGGTAATTAGGGTGGCCTTACTACACATTTCGTATAACAAGTACGTAGGTCTCATAGATTTTCAGTTGTAGAGCATTGAAATTTGATGAAAACAGCTCGAAATGGTTCGTGTAAATAACACACGGCTATGTCAGGGGAACTTGGCTGACACACTGCCGTGTGTCTAGATCTATCAGCTGTTTTATTTTTTACTTTTATTCTACACTTTTCTTAGAGTGTGTTAAAAAAATTTCTGTGATATTCAAACTACAAATTTTCTATCACTATTAAGTTTTCATGCAAAGCGTTTTTAAAGCTTAGTCATGTATGCACTCGCGTGATGAATCAGTCATAATTTATAATTATCAACAGGGAAATTCAAAGCAATAAGTAAACAGTGTTTCATTTGGTCCAATATTGCTCAAATCAGCGAGTAATATTGGAAATTCCAGAAGGAAGAATCGAGATTTTAGTAATTATGGATAGTTTCAGATCTGGCCAAATATTGGATAGTATTTTTGCTGAAACTAAGATTTCGGAATGAAAATAACTATTTGTTGGACTCTAATTGGAATTCAGTAAGTTGCATATTAATTTCTTCAATTTCAGAAAATAAAAAAATAGAAAAGCTCAGCTTGTTTGAATTTGTGTATTTTGTATATATATTTACTATATATATATTTTAATCGCAGTTTAATGCTATAATAGCTTTAATATCACTTCTTTCTATATATGGTTCAAAATAAGATTCTGTTTAAAATATTTTTGTCTACAGCCATTTTAACATGATACCTAGAAATAGAAAAATCCGGGCCAGCTGGTTAAAGGGTTAAAACCTCAGTCAACGCCATGCTGAAAAAATTTTGCTGCATGCTGTAGGTTTGCCCTTCCTGTCATAGATCTGGCTGGGTGGATATATTTTTCAAATTGAAAGCATTAAAAGTATTCAAATAGTGAAATAAACTTGCAACAAATGAAACTCAGTAACACTAAATATCATTTCAAAATAAACTATAATATTTAGAATCTAGTATTAACAATAAGGATATTTCAACTAACTCGTAAAGAAGTGATAGAGCTTGGATGAAAAATTTCATGGCACACTTAGTATTATTGTTTCTTGATACACTGATTGAAAAGCCAGACATAAAACTTTAAATAACATTGAAAAATAACAGTGAAACATTTTCTAAAATATTTAAATGCTCACAGTTTTAAGTAATTCGTATAAATGTATTTAAATTTTTATTGCGAGCTTTTTAACAACCAAATGCTCAGGTATTCTTTATTTTGAAAATTATTGCTTCTCCATCTTATAAGTAGTGCCCGTAGCCAATGCTTTTTTTTAATTATTTGACTTGTATGCTTTATTTCTAGTTATAGTAGTTTACAGGAATCGGTAGCTTACAATGTTAATACTAAATATTAACAAATTGATGTTAAGGTTTTAAACTCTTAAATATAAAATTTCAATAGTTCTGTATAATAGAAATGTATTAAAGTTCGTTCACTACTTATTTTTTTATTTTATTTATTTATTTATTTATTTATTTATTTATTTTTATTTTTTTTTGTGTGCACTCATAACTATGTAATTTTTCTTTTTTCAGTTTCTTACATAGTCGACTTAGAAGTGCTGTACTTAGGAATGATTATGAAGGGCAGGCTGTTCTTTTAAATTGCTTATTACGCAATTATCTTCATTATAATTTATATGAACAAGCATCCAAATTAGCTTCAAAATCTGTTTTTCCTGAAATGGCATCAGACAACGAATGGGCTCGATTTTTATATTACTTAGGTGAATTTTTTAAAAATAATTACTCTAATTAATTTCTCTTTGTATTATCATATTTGCATGGTATATTATATGTAGAATTTTCTGTCTGAAATTACTAATTTTGATATAATGAATTAAGATATCTACATATATCAAGCTATATATAGGCATATTGGTATAAATGATAGTTCCATGAAATTTCCCTGTAAATAACACTTAAAGATACCGAACCCTTAAGGCTGTTAGTCGGTCAATTTAGGAATTTCCCTTTCTAATGTTAAGTCTATGGGTGTTGAATTATTATGATATTCATAGTTTTCTTTAAATAAAAAGAAAAATGCGGTACTAATATTTTCAGGAATTTTCTTTGATTTTAATTGTATAAGAATATGGTGTTTCTTTTTATGTATCATAATATTTCATATATTGAATTGAATGTTTGGTGTGACAAAAACTTACGATATTTTATTCTTTTTCTTAATTTTAATGGTACGATTTATGCAAAAAATGTTTAAAATTCTAATTTTAATTTTTTTTTATTTCTTTTTTTGGTTTCATTGCTGTTATTTCTTTTCTTTTTTTTTTTTTTTTTTTTGTATCAATTTATTTTTGCTTTTATGACAATTGAAGTTTTAATAGTTTTCAAATTTGGATTTGCAGAAAATGATGCCATTAAAATTAAGAGGGTTAAGACAATCTATGAAATTCACATTCCTTTAAGTTTTTAGAAACATAAAAATCTCTTCTATTGTGTCAATTTTTTAAATTATTTTTAAAATAACAAAAACAGATTCGTTTTTTTTTTTTTTTTTTTTTTTTTTTTTACAACATACAGAATTTTAATTTCCTAGCAATATGAATATTTAAATACTATGAAAAAAAATCATTGTGTGTTTTTTATAATATTCAAATGTTTGAGGATGAAAAAAATTAAGATATTAAAGACTAAAGAGTAGATAGCTTATAAAGCAAGAATTAACAAAACATAATGTTAGTAGATTAATAAAATTTTTCAAAATATAAAGGAAATCAGAGGTTTAACTTTCAGGACAGGTTGGTGGGACTCCAGTTGAAAATAGTGAAAACTTTTCACTGAAAAATGCCAGGAGGAGTCCATGAGAATCATCATATCTACCATTTATGAAAATTATGATTGAAATGAAAATCATGAATGAAGTTATTGTACCTTTGAAGCCACAAATTTCATCAGTAGGTTATGAAAAAGCCTTGAATTTTCGCAATAGAGCAAGTAAAAGTTATGAATTTCAGCAAATGGGTCAAACATCACAAATGCTTACACAGTTTAATCCTTCTCTATCCATTCAAAACATTGAATCCCAACATTTATGTTAAACTTATTTTATTCTAAAATCTTAAAGGGAATAAAAGTACACAAGAGTCCGGCATTGGGTCGGGTTACCCACTTTTACTCGACCCTACCTGCAGTTTGGGTCAGGCTGGTGCGATATTTTTTCACTGCAGGTAAGGTTCGGATTAAATTGTCTTTCATTGTTTCTTTTTTGTGTTGGGTTTTGACTGTTGTGGGTCAGGATCAGGTTGACTCAATTTCTCAAAAGAATGTCCAAAATATGTTTTGGGTGAAAAATCTATATAATAAAACCTCTATAATGGACACTCTCAATTTTCGAACACCTGTATTTAGCTAACACTTTTTCAACTTCTAACACTTATATATTGTATACATTTACTTCTGAATAGTGGAAATTCTTTTAAATATCTCATTTGCATTTCAATATTTTTAAATGATTTTTTATTGTATTGGATAGCTGAGATCAATCTGTATGAAGGCCGTTTCTTACTTTTTCAGTTTAACTACTTTATGTCTACCACATTGCAACTTTTCTACTCAATACATAAAAAAAACAAAGATTTATTCTATAAACGGAACATTTTCTTTATATTTCTGTATTCGATGAATTTCCCCAGTAAAACCTAATGAGTTCTATGGACACAGTGAGTTTCTAATGTGTAGTTGGCACCTTCAATAGGGGACGATTTAGCCGATAGGGTCATGCATTCATTTTATCCCAAGGTTACTTTATCTTAAAGAAAATTACAATAGTTAAAATCAAGAGATCTATCCCACATATGCACAAGGGCCTGTCCAGGGAAAAAACTGAGTCCATTAATGGACTCTTCACAAAATTTGATGATAGTAGAACGGACTCTTCACAAAAATAAATTTAAAAAAACAACCCTTTCACAAAAAAAAAAAAAAAAAAAAAAAAAAATGCAATTTAACAAATTACAACGACCATTTGGAAAATGATTTTTTCAAAGACTAAAATTTAAGACATAAAAAATTTCACAGAGTTGATCATACATTACGTATGCCATTAACATTCCTGGACCCATCATGAACAAATTTTAAAAGAAATTTCAGTTTTACAATTTTCGGTACTATAAATTTTTAAACTTCTACGGAGCTGGTCATACATTACATATGCCATGAATTAAACATTAATAGTGTTATTACACGTAAAAATTGGAAGCAATAAAAATTGCCTGCGACTTGTCAGATTTCACAGATTGATTTTTTTTATTTCCAAGAAATCTGACAACCAATTTTAAATGAAATTTCATTCTTAAACTTCTAAACATCCCACTATTACTTTTTACACCGTCGTATAGAGAAAAAAATGTACTTTTAAATGCAATTTGCTTGAAAGCTGTATCTCAATTTGTTTCTGAGTTATTAATATTTTTTTGTAGTTTTTATTACTTTTTAGTCATAGTGGCAACACAAGTATCCATCTCTGTTGAAAGTAAAAGGAAATGCAGATCACTGTATAGACCAATCAGAAAACTAATAAAATGATGATTAAACCAATAAAAACCTTCAGGTATGCTTTTGATTTCCTACCCTGATGAGGACAATAACCATTTTTCCAAATGGTTAAATTTTTTTTTTTTTTTTTTTTTGGAGAATGGTAGATACACACTGTGCAAAATCTTAATCTATGAACTGATTTCAGTTTTGGAAATTTTTTTGAGCAATAGTAAATTATACGTTATGTACATAAATAGCACTTTTGCTAGCAAAAAACTTTTAATCTATACAAATAAGTCATTTATATACACATATAAAAATTTTGCATTATTTATACTAATCTGAACATTGTTTAAAAAATATATTAGTTTATTTCTGCAAAATTTCTCCAATTTTGGGAGACTAGGAATAAATGGGTTAACTAATGTTTTGTGAAATTGCTTTTTTCACAAAAATAATAATTAAATTCACAAAAATAGGACCCTGGAAAAAAAACCTGGACAGACCCCTGGTGCATATAAACAGTCCTATGGAAATGGAAAGTGGGAAATAGTTCTGCTTTTCTAAAAAATGAGCTACTTGAATTTTGTCTGCAGCATTAAAGATTTTATTAAAACTTAAGACAAAAATTACTGACGTAAAGGTGTTAATTCTGGTATTTTTTATTCTATATAATTATTTTATATAAATAATTATTAGTAATATATTTTATATAAATTCTGTATAATTATTTTATATAAGTATTTTTATTCTATATAATCTATGTAATATTTATTCTAATAACCCTTCAAGATGACATATAAATGGTTAAATTAAAAAGAAGAAGAGAAAATTGAACTGCAAAATAACACAAAAACTGGAGGGGCAAAAGATAAGTTTTGCCCTGCTCCTGAAAAACTAGGAGACATATGCATCTTCTTGTCCCCACCAGATTATGCCCATGCATGAACCTTTCTATCTAAACAGAATTCGTTAAGTAATCAGAATTTAAATCATCAGATGCAGATTTTAAAAAATAGCCCTGAAAATTTGTCATATGCATGAATATCTGGGACCTGCGATATGTTGTATAAAATAAAAAAAAAGTTTCAACATTTTGTATTATATAAATTTATGCATTAATATATTTTAATTCAGCAATACTTTATTACTATTGGGATCTGTGTGTTTATTACTTTTGTTCACAATGACAGGGTTCCTACGGGTCAGGGAAAAGTCAGGGAATTCGAAAATGTAGGCAAAAAGTCAGGGAATTTGTGAAATATTTGAAAAGGTCAGGGAATTTTTGATATGCTACTTCCATCTGAATTTCTATTATCGTCGTAAATGCGGAAATTTTGAATTAATTATTCATCCAATCAAAAAAATTTTTTATGAAATTTATGCAAATTATATAACAATATGAAAAATAATTAAAAAATCGGAAATTCATACAGCACATACTTTTTTTTAGAATTTATCTAAATTAAAGTCCATTGTGGAGTGTTTTACAACAATATATATAAGCTGAATTTTTACTGAGAAAGGTCAGGGAAATTTTTGAATAAAGTCAGGGAATTTTTTCATCAGAATTGTGTAGGAACCTTGAATGAGTGTGCAAACGGAAGATGTATCCAAATAGTATTTCTACTCTGTATCAACTATTTGTGATTTATATATAAATGTTGAAGGAGACTCTTCCCTTCATTTAAAAATTTGAATTTTATCTCCTGAAAATGTTAGCTTAAATTATCTAAAGCAGCAATAAAATGCTTCTGAGTTTAATTGCATATGCTATACTATCCTATTGCATATGGCATGCTTTGAATGATCATTTTCAAGTAATAAAAATGTGTCACTTGTTGAAAGGAGAAGCTTAAATAAGACAAACTAAGCCAAGTATAACATTTTATATAAAAATTATGTTCACTTAAATAAAAAGAAGGTAAAGTCGGGCTTAGAGGTCTGCATGGTCTGAAATATTCAGGCTCATTTCAGTGTAAAAGGTAAAAGTTCGACCCAGGTTTTTAGAAAGTCTTTAAGGCCGTATCAGACGGGGAATGATAAACAACAAACATTTCCCACAACATTTTACGAAACATGCTCGTTCAGCTTGCTCCGTGTTCGGTAAACAGGTTCTTCAAACTTTTCGTAGGGTTATCTGTTGTGCATTGTCTGGTAGGGTTACCCGATACGTTTGTATATCTTTGGCGTGTTCTCATCTCGTCTCTATTTGACTACAGTGAAACATACCTGTGCGACCATTTTTTCATGGAACGAAATTTATTCCCATAGGCTCAATACTAATTTTACCTCCATTCAGATACCATCCCGTTGAACTCCCTCCATGAGCGACCCATTGCTATGAAGAAAACGAAACAATTCTGTTTTTATCCCGATCGCTTAAAGAAGGTTTTATTAGAAAAATAATTCCGGAGAGCGCATTATTCATTCAACTTCTGAACTAATTTTAGAATTTTTTCTTTTCCGGTAACTTTTTCAATGTTTAAACACCTTTGTGTCTTTTTAGGCAACGAATTTATCTCTGATGATAAATTAAGATTGATGGTCAATAAACCCCCCTATCCTATTCTATCAGGAAACTCTCAAAGAAATAGATAATTAATGAAATCGTCATTATTTGTTCCGACACCCCCCCCCCCCCCCCAAAAAAAAAAAAATTGCATTTATTTACTAAACTTTGAATGGACATGAAAATAAAAGTTATAAAAGATGAAACCGTAAAATCAAAGCAAACATCAGTGTTAAAAAGCAGAAAAAACAATGTTTAAAAATGCACAAATAATGCATGAAAAGCAGCAAACAGCTGTTTCGAATCTACTAGCGAGATTCTTCTTCAGTGCAAGATAGGGGAAAAAAGGAACAGCGTGCTAGAAAAAGCAAGGCTGAGCAAAAATGCTTGATAGCATCTTGCACTGAAGAAGAATCTCGCTAGTAGATTCAAAACAGCTATTTGCTACTTTTCATGTATTATTTGTGCATTTTTAAACGTCGGTTTTTCTGCTTTTTAATATTGTTGCGCAAAGGCTTTGTTTGCTATTTTTACAAACATCAATGCATTCAGTTTTTAAACTCTGCAGTAATTAACTTTTGTTTTGATACTTAAATTTGTATATTTCTTCCTAATGTGAAAAATAAATTTTAGTAACATTAATTGTTACCTTTTTACAACAATTAAAATCTAGATTTATACATGACCTCCATTAAGAGACCACCTCTCGGAGCGACCAATTTTTATTGGAACGGAACGTGGTCGCTTTTAGGGAGGTTTTACTGTATTTGTAACATTTGGCATGATAGCAGAAACCACGAGTTTGCGATTACACAATTGTTTATAATTCAGTTGATTAGTTTTTAGTTTATGAGATTAAATATAAATGGTTATGGGCGGACTAGCTTCAAACAATGTCCAAAAAAAAAAAAAAAAAGCTTTGCGCATTATTTATTTTATTGTCATCATCTGCAAAGAAAAAATAAGTAAGAAACAAGAAATTGTGATTTTTAAAAAGAAAAAAACTGGGATGTTATGAAAACCTGATGAGAGAGTTAGCATTACAAGTAGGGCTTTTTCTTTTCTTTATTTTTTGTGCATTATTCTTATTAAATTAATTGAATGACACCGGCAGAGTGAAATTTGTTAGAAGGGGCAAAATTTTTTTGGAGATAGTTTTGTGATAAGCAGATGCCTCATTGTAAATCTAACTTTATATATAAATTAAAACATTCCTACCCCAACTCAAAATTATTTATTTCTCGTAAGTTTTATTTGTTTACCAGAAAAAAAGCTTGAAAAAAATGAGGGGGGGGGGGGGTGAAGAAAGAAAGAAACAGTATTAGAATAAATTTCACAATCCTTGGTTGAGGATTTTACCTCTAGCCAGCGCCCATAAAAAAATCCCCGTTAAATTTAAGGAAAAAAAAAAAAAAAGGAAGGAAGGAAAAGAGCTTTATAATGTGAAACTTTCTGGCCCATTCATGGTTATTTTTGTACATATTAGATGACTTTCGAGGTGAATTGAAATTGAATAGCGTCTTTCATTTTTCGAAAAGTGTAACATATCTTAAGTTAAAATCAACTGCTGCTTCACGTCTTTTCATGGGCTACCGGCTTAAAATGTCAAATTCTACAGCATCATTTGAGCGATTAAAAATGAGCCTGAAAATAAGCAGTTTGGATTTGAGTAAATATTTATACATTGGAGTATTTGAGTAAATTTATATACTGGAAAGGTATATTGTTATTTTACCCTCTTATTTAAATCAGGCAATAGGTTTAAATAGATTTTTTTCCTTATCTCCCCTCCCTCCTCCCCCCCCCCCCCCAAAAAAAAAAAAAAAAAAAAAAAAAGAGGTATACTTTTAAAAACACACTCTCATGATTACTACTTAAACATGGTTTTCAGCTATAAAATTCACCAAAAGAGTTTAACCACTGGAAACCACTATTTATTTTTTATTTGTTGTTATTACTTGTATTTATTCACGCTTTATTGTTTTAATATCCACTTTATTATATTTATTTATTTCTTGGGGAAAGGGGTGTTCGAATCACTTGCCCATGAATGACAATATATGAAAGTTTCATGCATTTAAGTATGAAAATATTTTGTAATTGTGTGAGAAAAATTGTTTAAAATAATTTTATTGATTGAGCAATGGAAGTCAGAAATATTATTGAAACTTGATATTAAGATTATTAAAGAAATAGCCAAATACTAAATAAAATGAAAAAAAAAGAAATTGAAAATGTTTTATGTGTTTTAAATTTGATGCATACATTATTTAATGAAGAACCCCACTCTAATTGAGCAGTTACTCTTGTGTTGACCTTACCAATACACATAGAATGCTAAGATCATACTCTACGGATGGTCTCTTAGTAATTTTTATACCCTTTTCAAAAATTTTCGTTTTAAAACAGGACCCTCGACAAAACTTTTCAATTCAAACAGAACCCTTCACAAAATTCTTTGTCTAAGGCTTTTCCATCTTAAAACTGAAACTTTTATAAATTTAATCATTTGAAAGATAAATATATAACCTGTCACTCTTACATATGTGAAAGAAATATATGTATTTTACATGCATATATCTTCTTAAAAATGTATAAACAAGAGCCTGAATATAACGAATATTTCAAATTCATAAAATTTAGGCTAAATTTTTCCCAAATACAACATTGTTCGCAATTTTATAATTTCAGGACCCTCTAAGAAAATCCTGGACTCTTTTAAAATAATAAGTGCGGCATTATTATTATTATTATTTTCTTTTGCCAAGAAAGAAAAATCTTCTGGCACTTGAATTAGAATAATCTGAAATTTTCATTCGAAGTACGGATTAAAAGTATCTCATTTTTACATAAAATGCTAGCGACTTTGCATATGAGAACATAATGCAATTTAAGTAATGTAATCGTTTCAATTACATACAGCAAAAAAGAAAATCGAGTTTTATATATACTTAATTTCACCACGAATATAGTAAAAAAAGTATTAAAAAATGCATTAAAAAAAATAGTGTTTTGATAATACTTATTAAACATTTAAATAATACTGATTCCAAGCACCTGCAAAAATTCATGTGCATTTGTTTACAAACATTGGCGACTTGGCGGTGATATTTTCATTACGAAAACAAATCTTTACCTATCTTCAACCTAGCTCTGTTCCTCCGTTCCTATTGGTTTAATTCATCAGTGCTGAATAAAAGTGAAACATTTCCCGAGCAATCCGGTAAACGCTCAATGAGCAAGAATACCCAGCAAAATTCTCTCCTTCATCAAGGTCAAACAACTTTTGCTGACTGAAATGTTTTGTTGGGGTAAATGTTCTGTGAAAGAGTGTCGTCTGATACAGCCATTATTAGCCCATTCTGTTGCGCAAACTAAAAGTATAGCCTGGTCTTTTTTCTTTTTCCTCCCAGTTTATGGCTTAGCACAGGCGATTATAAAATCAAGCCTAACTTACTCTCCAAAAACATGCACATGCAATTTTTGAAACTGATTTTTTTACTTTTAGCTTATTTTTTGATAATTCTTGTGTTTATATTTTTTTTAATGTATCTTTCATGTAAGAAGATATGCTTCTTGAATTTATTATGAAATCAATTTTATGGGATTTATTTCTGACTAGTTCAATGTTAGTGTAAGAAGGAGAGAATCAGAAGTTGTCAAGTCATTGATTTGCTTCAAATTTTGAAAGTTGGTGAATGGCTGAAGGTAAAAATACTGTTGAAGTAATAAAGTGCAATATAAGAAAAAAAAGAAAAATGTAAAATAACATATATTCAATTATAAACTGAATAGTGTGGCAAATAGCAATTTTAAAGAAAAGGAAGTATGTGCATCAATTTGCATTCAAGTCAGGGTCAGGTATGCTAACAATTATTCTGCATTATTCAGCATACCACCAAGACAGAGAAGTATAAGTAAATCTATTATTTAAATGTCAGATATTTTAAATGTATTTTCTTCCTTTTTTCCCCTTCATATTGCACTTTATTTTTTCAAGGATACATAGTTGTCTGCTCCCGAAAGATACAAAATTGCAAACAAATCAGTGATTTGAATTTCTGAACCCTATCTTTTTGAATGATTTTCACATTTCTCTATGTGCCTTATTTGTGTCAGATTGTGAGGTTTAATTTCTTAAAAACTTATTGCATTTTATTTTTTCAGGAAGAATCAAAGCTATTCAGCTAGATTATTCTGAAGCTCATAAAAATTTGTTGCAAGCTATTCGCAAAGCCCCAGAATTATCTGCTGTTGGATTTAGACAAACTGTAAGTAGTTTCTTTGTTTGTGTAAATTTGATGTAAAAGTTTAATAAAAAGTTTAGTTTGTTGAAATACCAAGTGAAATGTGCTAGAAATATACACTTATCTGTAGTCTAGGCAGTGTTTATACTGTTCTTGGAGATTCTCTAAGATTTACTGTATTTACTTGCATATTTTGCATGCTTTTTTGGTTCTAAAAGTAAGGGTTGCTAAAAATACGCAAGTTTTTTTTTTATCAATTTTTCTCGAAGGACAACTTAAAATAAAAAAAGGAATGACCTTCAATAAGATAAATATAACATTTTAATAAAAGAGTAATAAGATTAAATAAATGTATAGCAGTTTCAAAAGTTTCTAGAAAACTTTTAAACAGGGACAATATAATCTTTTTTTTCTTTTTTAGTTTTTTGGAACGTTCTACAATAAAATATGAAAATCCCCAAACATTTTATGTTTTGAAACATGAAATGTCTTAGCATCTTCTAAAAGGTGTATTTGGGGCATTCTCACAATCTTTTAACTTTCGGGAATAAAAATCTGGTGAAATTAAACTTGCTAAAATAACATTTTAATCTGATTGAAATGATTACCTTTGAAATGATTTCCTTAATGATTCAAAATAAAAATGGTCAGAAACAAAATTTTTTTTATTTAACTGAGGTTTAAGTTGAACTTGCGAGTTTAATTTTCCTTACCATTTTACCACTATAACTTTCTATTTTCTTCTAAATTTTTACTTATAATGAATTTGCATAGTACACACAGGACATTCAAATAAGAAATAATAACAATGTAGTATTTTTAATACAAAATTTTGGTATAACATTGTCTTAAAGAGGTATTAAAGAGGGGACGGAGGGGAAAAAAGGGATGGTAATGGGCGAAAAAAAAGAGATGGTAAGGATGGGGCGGTAAGGAAAATTACTTTTTTTATTTTTAGACAAAACATGTGAAGACTAAGTGATAGCCACAATGTCAATTGATTTTTAGAAACAGTTATTTACATTGGATTAAATGAAAAAAAAAAAAAATTAATTTACCTTGAAAAATGCAGGAATAAACCTTGGGGACAGTAAGACTACCAATAAAGCCATGATGCTTGAAATTGATATTTAAATGCTGATTTAAATTCTGCAGTAAATTTCCTGTCAAAGAATTGTAGACATTCTTTCTCTAGCATACTTCTGCATGAGAAAAAACTTGAAAAAATTCTGTGGCTGCATCTGAAGTGATTTTCTTAGGGATGGTAAGGAATCTAAAACCCAGGGACGAGTTAAAAAAGTAATAAAACCCAGGGACAGAGTTAAAAAAATAATATCAACCGTAAAAATGTGTGCAGGTTAATTTTTTGTTGCATATTTATATTAGAGATGCAATGAATATTCAGCCCATTCGGCCTGTCTGCCGAACATTTGGCTTCGGCCGAATATCAAGTCCATTATTCGGCCTTGGCCGAATAATACTGTAATAAATGTTTTTACATTTACACAGTATAACTTTTTAATTTGACAATTTATATTCATCATGTATAATGAAAATTTTATTTGAAATTAACTAACACTTTTTTTTCCATTAACTTTCATACTCCGAATGGGTTTTATCTACCCATTTTTATACAAAAGGCTAATTTAGGAATCAAGTTAAAAATTTTTTATGCTGTATGAGTAAGTACAAAAAGTATCTGTAATAAGCTGACATAATCTGTTAAATTTAAAATTAATCTATTCAAAATTGTTTTAATACAGCTGTACAAGCTAATTCATTTTTTTTTTCTTTTTTTTTTATCATAATGGGAAGTTTAACTTTATCCCTTGTTACATAAAAAAAATATTTCTTTCAGTAATATTTTGAATTATACCTATGAAGAACATCTACTTATAATAAAAGCTGAGTGCACGTGACCGGCGGAACGATGCCGGTGCGAACCACTCTGGTCTGCGAAACGACCATAGCTAAACGCCATGTTAGGCTTAATGAAAAACATATCTTAACATATGACAGCTAAATGATAATTTTTTCTACTTAAAATCATGTCTGTTCAGCATATTTTCATATAAAACATGTGTATCATATCCATTTATAATGTATTAAGTTCTAAATTAAAATTAAGCTATTAGAAATCAAATCTAAACAAACGATACTGTTGCCATTCAGATTCAAATTACAGCAAATTAAGAAACAAATGAATGACTCTTTGACGATTCATCAAAAAAAATACGGCTAACATCTGATTCTGCTTTAAATATATTTTTTAAAGCATATTAAAGCCTTTAAGTTTTTTGAAATGCGTTTTTCATTATTGTTTACATTTATAAGCAGCAATTTTATTTACGACTGTTTACATTTACAAGCAGTCAGTTTACGGCATACATATGAAATATTACGTAATTTATTGAATAAATATTTTAAAAAACATTATTTAATGATTATTCATCATTATTCATATGAATCATTCATATGAATATTGATTCATATCAATGATTCATGTATTTCACTCTTCTGTAGTGGCAACAGTGAAACGCTGTTTCTTTAGGAAAAACAGAGGGATAAACGTGCTGATTTTTCGCCACTACTCGCTTTGATCTGTCAATAGTTATTTTTGAATGTTTTAAAAGTTTTTTTAATTTTTATTATGGACTTTCGGAAAGAAGGCGCCAATTGACCAGGAAAAGAATTGCGTGATCGCGGCAATCAACGGATTTCTCAGTTTGCCTGATAAACTCAGCTGAGTTTACACCGAACAGAATTAAACACCCATACACACAATTTTTTGTTTATTTTTTATCTAAACTATGCATATTTTAAGTTCATGTTCATAAAGTGTTTATCACTCACAGGAACGTTTCATTATAATAAAGATTTAAAAATCAAAATTACATTTTTTTTTAATTTTACTAAATTTTTGTACCGTTAAAAAACATAGCTTTTTGTATGTGTATTACTTTCAATGATGCAAGTATGTCAATGATGCAAGTTTTCAATGGTGTTTTAGTTTTGGCCAAATATATGAATTAAATTTTAAAGTTTCATCTAAAATTAAAAAATAAACATCTGATTTTTTAAAGAAATGCCATATGTTTTTTGTTTTATTTTTAAGTTTCTTATTTCACCTATGCTGCATTTTTTAAGCTGAATTTAATATATTTCTGTGAAATATTTTTTGCTGTTTGAAAAATGCAACAGCTTTTTTTTTTTTTTCAACTATGCATATATTTTTAAAAGCATTTACAGACATGCCACTTTCCAGCGAAAACAGGGAATTCCATTTTTTCGGCACAATTTATCATCCCTGGGATTGATGCAAATCAGTATTAAAATTTGTTGACATTTTTAGGACGAGAAAAGGGGGGGGGGGTGCTAGCAGAATTTGACAAAATAAAAATGCGAGTACAAGCAGCTGCAAATTGAGTTTATTTCTAATCCTTTCCCATGACCTACTGTGCATTTAGTCCATGTATAGAAACAAACAGCATGAAAAAAAACATATAGCCAGGAGCTTGCAACTATCATCTGTCTGCTTTCCCCGAAGGATTGCAAAAATCATCAAAATATCGTAGAAAAAGGGTGGTTTCATCAAACGAATATGAATTCCATCAAAGGATCACAGAAAAAGCACAATTTTTCCCAAAGGGTCCTTTAGAATGCATGTTTCGTCTAAGGATCATGGAATATGTGAATGTCGCCAAATAATCGTGGAAAAAACATGAATTTCATCAGATGACTGCAGAAAAAATGCATTATTTGATCAAAGTATCGCGAAAAACGTGAATTTCGTCAAATAATCACAGAAAAAATATGTTTTTTGATTAGAGGATCACAGATAAAACGAGGTTTTCATCGAAAGGTTGCAAAAGTGCAAGTTTCAACATAAGATCCTAAAAAAAATGTAAATTTTGAAATTGGGGGATCTTGAAGCTTATTGGTTCATCAGTATCAGGTGAACCGTTAGTCAGCTAAATTTTCTGTTACGTAACTAATTTGCTGCATACATTCGGATGCACCTGTGCTTCTGTCAACGTATTTTGATTGTAAGGTAAGTCTCGCTTGCTCTGCTGTTTATTTCTTTTTTTTTTTTAATTAGGATTTTTGCATTAGCTGTTTAAAATGCACCCTTTATTGGTGAATATATCGATATTTACATGGTTTATCCTTTTAGAGACAGACGATTCAGCCAACGGGCTGCCGAAAAAATTCAGAGTCTGAAAACATCGAGGGTGTATTACCAAACATCCATCAAAATTTAAATTTAATTCAGTTAGAAGAGAAGTACCATACCTTGACGATGTTTCAGACCCTGACTAGGATCCCTTTATCTAAACATTAAATTATTGATTTTTTTTAAATTTTAACTGATTGTTTGTTTTATGTAAATATTTGAAATTTTTTTTGTATGAAACTCCCTTTTTTTTTATGAATCGCAGTCTCATTTATTGGTATTTCTTTATATTTATCCTTTTACTTTTATTTTATGTTTAATAAATTTTTTGGCAGTTGTGAGCGAGATTTTACCTGCATTCGTAACAAATTTTTCAAGATGGCAGTAAAACTTCGTTTTTAAATCTTTATGTTACTTATAAATCCATGTTTTTACATCATTTTCTATTTTTTTGTGCAAATCATTGATTTATAAATAACATAAAGATTTAAAAATTGAGTTTTTCCGTCACCTTGAAAAGATTTTTGGCACAATTTTTTTCGCCAAGCGGCACAGGATGCGGAACTCTTCCCTGAATTTTGTCAAAGGAATGTGAGAGGTGTAATTCGTCAAAAAGGCGCAGGAAAAATGTGAATTTTGCAACAAATCCTGATAAAAACACTCATTTCGTGAAAGGATTGTGGTAAAAACAGTCATTTTGTCAAAAGGCTGCGAAAAAAACATGAATTTCATCAAAAATATGCACAAAAAACGAGAATTTCACCATAAACATTAAATTATTGATTTTTTTTTGTTTGTAAATTTTAACTGATTGTTTGTTTTTTGTGTAAGTATTTTTAGTTTTTTTTATATATTTTTTTCTGTGTGAAACTCCCCTTTTTTCTAAACCGCCGTCTCATTTATTGGTATTTATTTATATTTATCTTTTTATTTTATATTAGTAAGTTTTTTGGTAGTTGTGAGCGAGATTTTACCGGCATTCGTAACAAATTTTTCAAGATGGCGGAAAAACTTTGGTTTTAAATCTTTGTTATTTATAAATCCATGTTTTTACATCATTTTCTATTTTTTGGGCAAAATCATTGATTTATAAATAACAAAGATTTAAAAATGATGTTCCGCCATCTTGAAAAGATTTTTGGCAAGATTTTGAACAATTTTTTTTTGCCAAGTGGCACTCTTTCCTGAATTTTGTCAAAGAAACGCGAGAGGTGTAATTCGTCAAAAGTGCGCAGAGAAAAAGCAAATTTTTCAACAAATCCCGATAAAAACACTCATTTCGTCAAAAGGCTGCGAAAAAAACACGAATTTCATCAAAGATGTGCAGAAAAAATGAGAATTTTGCCATAGGGTTGTTGGAAAAAGCTCTTTTTTCCCCCCACATGAGGTGGTTCATATTTTCTTCATTTGAAGGTTGACTTTTACAAACACTATTTTTTTAATGCTTTTGAGTACTTGCCACTATCTGAATAATCATGCATATCAATCACCTGTTTAATTGAGTCTGACTTAATGTTGTAAACTTAAAATAACACTTTCCCGTCATTTTTGACGGGGTAGTAAATATATGATGCTAGTAAATATATGATTGATTAGATATAGATGTATTATATGTATAGGATATTTAAGTCGTATATGTTGCAATACTTAAGGGTTTTTTTTTTCAGTAAGATATGCTTAAAAGTGAAATATAATTTAAGGGATTTTTTTAAGTGTGTCACTATTTCTTATTAAATAATGAAAGAAATGTAAATACTAAATTCTTTTAATTAATATGCATTTATGTTTTAGATATTTTTTTCAAGAATAGCATTTTAATGTTTATATTTGCCTTAAAAAACAGTTAAAATGTTTTCAATAAACGTAGATTGTGATGCAGAAATAATAATAATTCAGCATTCTCAGGTGATAGTCTATTTCTTTTTTTTTTCGTAAATGTTACCTGCTTCTGAAAATAATCTCTCACTATATATGTTACTTCCTGGTGCAGAAAGGTACTTTTTGGCTAATTGTGAAAGGTTTGGAAAGTCTTCAGAATTTTTCGCCCACCACTCCAAAGGACACTGTCTTTCTAGTAGTGGCTGGGAAAGAAAATTACTAATTTCTTTTACTTCTTCACATTGAGGGGCACTTTCTGTGGAGGCTTCACTGCTGACAGCAAAGAAAAAGAAAATAATAAAGATTAAAAAAAAAATTGTTAATTGTGAGCTTTATAAAGTCTACAATGATATCTTTCTACCATTTTAGAGGATATTCCTTTCACCCTTTCTATCAGTGGTTTTTCTTAAGATATTAAGATTTCTTTCTTTTTTTTTTTTTTTTTTTTTTTTTTTATCTGAAAGCTGAAACTTATGTTTCCTAGTGCTTTTAAAATTTGGTCATTATTTTAAAATGTATCAACAACACACATAATATCTATTAAAATGTAACTAGACAGTACCTGATGAGAAACTTTTGCTAAGATTTTTTTTTGGGGTGGGGGGGTGGGGGGGCTGAATTATATTATTGAGGCAATTTTTAGGCCGAACATAGCCGAATATTTTTTCAGAGTAAAATAATGCTTTAAAAATTAAAAATTTGTATATAAATAATTTTTTTAAAGAAAACAATACATTTTAATTGTGAAAATATACAAGAATTGTGCATATAATGCATACTATATTTTGTTTTTAGGCAAAAATAAATTCATTATTCGTCGGCCGAATATTCGGCTGTAACTTGGCCGAATATTCGGTTATTCGGCCAAACCACTATTCGTTGCATCACTAATTTATATAAAACAATTGTCCCAGTTTAGGAAAAAAATTACATCTAATTGTTTTTATTGAAACAATTTTATACAGACAGCTCCAAACTTATAAATCATCATCAAGGACACAGGATGATATAGGAGTTTTCCTGGTATTTGGACCCCCAACATCATCCAAAACTTATTTATCTCATTAATATTGTTATGCAATCATACAATGGGATGTTCTCCGGTATATGAAATAAAAAAAATACAAGAATATGTTCTAAAATAAAAATTATTATTCAGGGACTTAAATGTGAAAAGTTTGTGAGAATGCCCCATTTCCCAGATTCCCAGACACAAAATTCAGTTGTAATTAATTTTCTTACCAGATATGCTAATATCAAATAAGTGTTTCATTGAGGGCCATAGAGAGAGACCGCGGGCCCTGGTAGTAATTTGAATGCTCCTCTGCTCCACATCAAATGTCACAAAATTGTATATACATTTAATTTAAGTATTGCGCGGCAGCACAATACTTATTTATTTCCAGTGTCACTTCTCAATGTTAATTTAACATGGAAAAGCCTATGGCGATCATAACTTTTTCATTTTTTCTTCCCACCTTTTTGTCCCTGATGCCACTCATTTTTAATTCTTTGCTAATTCTAATAATATTATAAATTCAAAGTGTAAAAACATTTGCCAGACGTCAGGATCAAAACGGATCATAAAATGCTTTTGCATATAGGTGGATTATAATCTAGAGAGTAACATGGGCTAATTTTTATTTACATTATTCAAATATTTTTCTTAATAATTCCAAATTTCGCGTTTTTCATTGAGAATCAACGAACATTTTCTAATAAAATTCAACATTTTCCCTTCATTGTTGTAAATAATTCAAAAGCCGTAATAATAATTTGCCTATTTGTAGTTGAATAATTTTCACGTGAAACATGAAACTGAAATAGTTTTTTTTTTTTAAGAATTTAAAAGAAGATGAATATGACGTGATAGTGGAAAAAAATGACATTTACAAGCAGATTTTTTAAGTTCAGATTGTAATTTTTTGACCAAACTACAACAGCCTGCATTACTGCATTGGTGAAACATTTTGAATTATACATAGGTAAATTGCATCACAAATTGTGATGCGATATCACACAAATCAAAGCCTGATGATGATACCCTCCATTAGTTTTGAAATGTGTTTGTCTGAATGCAGTAGTTTTAAAAAACTTGACATATTAAACAAAAACCTAATTTGCAGAACAAATTAAAAACAAAATTTATTTCCTAAACTTTTTAAGCCCGAGAAGAGGCAGATATTAAGATATTTCATTCAATTCGTTCTACATTTAATGTTAAATTTTTGTTACAAATAAGGTAAACCAATTGAACATTAAAAAATTAAAATGAAATTCATACAATATAATGCTTTAAACACCTATATACTTAGATTCCGTTCAAATGAAATCGAAATAAATCTTAGACTTTTTCAATTTTTAAGTTGTAAATATTTGTACTGCAGATTTTGCATTATGTTTATGACGATTGTACATAATATGATAAGGTACATGCAAAATACAAAACTTTAAAAAAAGTATAAGATTTATTTCAATTTCATTTGAACGGAATCTAAGTATATAGGTGTTTAAAGTATTATATTGTATGAATTTCATTTTTATTTTTTAATGTTCAATTGGTTTACCTTATTTGTTACAAAAATTTAACATTAAATGTAGAACGAATTGAATGAAATATCTTAATATCTGCCCCTTCTCGGGCTTAAACAGTTTAGGAAATAAACTTTGTTTTTTTAATTTGTTCTGCAAATTAGGCTTTTGTTTAATATATATTTTTAGAGTCTGTGCATATGTAACATTATCACTTTGGGGGGGGGGGGGGGTGACACATGATATCATAAGATAATCCCTAGGAGAAGATGAGTTTTGTCTTTTGACCTCGTTATCACATTTGATCCAACCAAATTTTTCTCTTTTTATTTGTAACCTATACTTTACATCAAAATAGTATGTTATCTTTTTTTAGTCTGTTATCTATTTTTATGAAAATAACAAAGTTATTATTAAAATTGTTAAATGATTTATAAAATAATTTAATTCCAAAATATGGCATTACTATTCTTCTGTCATATGTGTATGCATATATAATGCACATTTCAAGAAACCAGGCATGAAGTATGTTTGAAATGATACCAGTTGTGTTTACAAATAAAGAAAAGAGAAAGAGGAAGAATGTTGTCTACTTAATTTTGTAGATAAAAAGTTCTGCTGCTCTTCCCCTCCCCTGTGTGTGGGCAAGTGTAAGGAGACATTAAAGTGTTATTTGATTTAAACTATTTCATATGTAATAGTGATATTTTATTGACTTCACTTCATTTTAATAAAGTATGCAAATAATAAATGTGTAATACGAGGTAGGTTTCAAAAGTTCCCGGACTGATTCTATAACTGTAAAAATATTACCAATTACATTGCTGAAACAAACATCCACCTTCGAAATAAGATCCTTGCGCAACAACACACTTTTGTCATTGGCTGTAAAGGTCATTGAAGCACTTCTGGAATCCAATTTTAGCCATGTGCTTTAATTCAGCCTGCGATGCAATTTTAACTTGTTCTGAAGATTGAAATCGACAACCCTGCAAGCGACGTGCTAGTTCAGGAAACAGTCTGAAGTCGCATGGTGAGAGATCAGGGGAGTAAGGAGGATGTGGCAAAGCAGTTGTTTTCGTTTTCGCAAGAAAGTCAGTGACAACTAGAGATCAGTGTGCAGGAGCGTTGTCATGTAAAAGCACCCATGACTGCTCAGCCAACAATTTTTGCCTCTTCTTCCGGACAGACTCACGCAAACGGCACAGGATGTCTGCATAGAGTTCTTTGTTGCCAGTGGATAAATTCCAGATGCACAGTGCCCTGGATATCAAAGAATACCTCTAGCATGACCTTCACTGTAAAGCGATTTTGGCAAAATTTTCTGATTTGCTCAACAACCGCCATTTTCTTCAATCACCTGTTACTAAATGTACCTGCCTCAAAAATATGCTGTCGTTGCAAGCTTTTGACCACATGATTTGGGACAAACGACTTTTAGAAAAGGGGGAGAATGTAGTAACACAAAATCGTTCTCGTAATCGCACTACTGCAGAAAAATTTCCAGTTATAGGCTTAGTCCGGGAACTTTTGAATCCTACCTCGTATATTACATATCACTGTAAACAAAAGAAAAAATTTCAAAAATCGAAAGGATTTTTAGACATTGATAAAGATATCATTAGGGGGCGAGAAATCCAAAATTACCAAAAAAATGTATAACGTTATATATGTACATTGTACAGCCCCTTAGAAAATGAAAAGAAAAATTAATTATGTTGTTCTATGTTATTTTGCATTCAGAGCAGCCGCTCTAATGTTTGGTATTGCATTGACAGAAGTTTGTATTGTTTTGTTGAGTTATTTCTGCCCATCTCCATTGTAAAAAAGTTTCTAATCTTTTTCTTCTCTTAATATCATATTTTCAAACAATTTTTGCAGCTTTGACCATAAATTTTTACCAGACTGATATCTGGAGAGTAAGGTAGTGTGAGCAACTGTAAATTTTTCAAGGAAAAAATTATGCATCCCGAAGGACCCACAAAAATATTTTGTATGCAGCACTTCTCCAATTTTTTGCTTGAATGATGCATTATAGTACATCCCGACATCACATCATCTCTGAAATGAAACTTCTAAAAGTCAATCTATATCAGCATTTCTTAAATTGTGGTCCGCGGACCCCTGGGGGTCCGCAAGCTTACTGTCGGGGGTCCTCAGGCCCAGTGTTGAATTCAGACCTTTTTTTTCTGTGTCAATTTCTATAGCTGTAGTTGTGGATAAATTCAGGACTTGAACTTCTAATCTAGAGCGATTAATAAGCATAAAATAAACACCTAAATCTTTTGAGGGAGACATTTCAATGCTGGAGAAGGTAACTCCAAAAAAGCTACTCCGCTCCACCTTCAGAGTTAATCTCTGCGCAAGCCAAACATTTTTATCAAATATTTTTTTCCCTCGTGAGCACGCTTTACATATGCATTCTGTTTCGCGCTGTCATAGTAGCAATCACGTGACCATACGTCATCTTATCAAGAAATGCGAAAGTATGGTGAAAACGGTAGTGAGTGAATTCCAGCCATTGTCATTTTTAAGTGCACTGTTCGTATTTTAGACTCTATTGTTATGTACTTACAATTTTTTTAATTCTTGATATGAATGAGTGGTTAAAGACTGATAAAATAAAACCTAAAGAAGGGACGGAGTCAGATATAGATGATAATGATTTAATACATCATAATTTAACAGCGAAAAAATTACTGCAAAGGAAAAAACGTAAGTACGCTGAAGGATATTTAATATTGGGATTTACGAGCACCTGTATTAATAATGAAGAACAGGCTGTTTGTGTTATTTGTCACGATACTCTGTCAAATGAATGTATGAAATCAGCAAAACCCAGTAGACATTTAGAAACTAAACATAAAGCTTATGTTTTACAAACCAACTGGTTTTTTAAAGAACATTAAAAGAACTGAAAACAAGGCAAAACTAATTTACCTATCAAGCATTTACATCCCTTCTGTAGAACATATTTATGTGAAAGGACTTTCTTTAGCCTTTTTTACATGAAAAACAAATATAGAAATTGATTGAATGTTGAACCCGACTTGCGAATATATGTTTCGAATGTTTTATTATCATCAGACATTTCACATTTTGTAGAAAAACAAAACAGAAGCATCCTTCTCATGAGAAATAGTAGTACGTATATTTTAACTGTCTCAAAATGCGTGCCGTTTTTCTTATTTACCTTTAACTGATGTCACAGAAATTGTCACATAACTAGTGTGAAGCGGTCTGTGAGACTGCTACATCGAAAGATGAATAAAAGGCACGATTAACTCATACGATGGTGTTTTTGTGCTAAACTTTTTGTACAGGACTGTTATAATTAAAATTCACCTATTCAAAAGTCTGTGGTGATAGTACTAAAGCTCCAAACGGAACAAAATTTCGATAGTGTTTGTAGTTAAATTGAAAATTGCAAGTTAAACTATAAAAATTGAAAAAAGCCGAGGTCTGAGAGACCGGTAACATCAGTTAAAGGTTACCCAGATAGCATGAACATTAGCAGCAAGTTTGATTTTTTTCTGATATCTTGTCATGACAAATGTGAATTGAGAAATTGGCAGCAAATCTCCCGCAAGGTATACCATCACCCACTTGCATGAGTAGTAGGGTGGTCACAAGAAATCAGTTTTCAAATTTTTTCGGGGGGACCCCCCAAAAAGTTGCCAATTGACTAGAAAATGAGATTGGCTAAGTTTCAGCTCATTTGGATAATATTAACCCGTGCCTCATTGAGGTTTAAGTTTGAAAAAAACGTGATTTTTCGCAAAAAAAAATGCTGTTTTTCCTTCGTGAAATGAATGCAATTGAACCTAGAAACATAATGCAGGTCTCATTTTATAAAAAAAAGTTTTGCTTTGAAGAACCACACACCATTTTTTTCTAAAAATGTATAGATTTAAAAATATGCGCATTTTTCAGGACCAGACTTCACCTGAATCCTAAAAATTGACCTTTTATGAAAAAGCGAAAAAAAAAATTGTAACATTCCATTTCATCTGCTTTCTACCTTTTGTTTTTCTTTTTTTTTGTTTTCTGAAGTCCAATAAAGTGTTTGATTAAAAAAAATTCCAAAGAATAGAAAAAAAATCGAATTTTAAACTGAAAGAATTTTTTTAAAAAAAGGAGGGCAAAGGAAGTATAGAAATGAGAGCAAAACATGCTCAATTGCATTTTATTATTAAAGTTGTGTTACAAGAAAGGAGGCATAATAAAGAAAATAAATTATTTTCCCTTACAACTGTCACGTTAATCCTTTCCAGCACAGAAAAATTCTGTTCGTAAAAGGATGAAATGATTGTCTACCCCGGAATTTACAAACGACATTTTTAGAAATTAAAATCACATTACTTTAACCTTTCATTGTAAAAGCAAAATTTTATTAAAATATTCTTCGTGCCATTTGCAAATTTGGAATTAAAATTACGTGGTCCCGGCATGGGACACTGCGCCGGAAAGGATTGAAGTGGTAATGATTTAGATAAGGTGGCTTATGTTGACTTTTTTTACCAAAGTATTATCTAAAAATGAAAATGAAACTTGATCCGAGTTAAGATACCAAAGGCGGTTTGTCATTTTAGCAAGTGCTTTGTCTGTAACCTATTTATCAAATTTTTGTTAGTGAACAAGTGATTTTATTATTTGCAGGTCTTGAATTGGGGGCTAAAGTGGCAGTGGAAGTATTGAAGCACGCTTTTGCATAAATATTGATTAAAAATAAGAAAAGATCTCTGATACCTCCTTTTTCTAAATTTGTTATTGAAAGATGATCCCTGAAACAATATATTTTAAGAGAATGAATGGTCTGTGCCTCCATTTATCTGACATGATTAAAAGTACCAGGTGCTTTGAAAAAAAGTCTCTTGCAGGAAGGAGTTCTATAAAAATTAAAGTTGGATAAACTCTTTATAATCATCCCTGAGCTGTTAATTTTTAAGAGTTCCTGTAAGAAAATTTGAAATTTCTTCTGAATTAACTATTTATACCTAGTATTTCATCTTCAGTAACATTTGTATACTTACTCTGGTTTAATTTAGACCACCCAATCAGAATTGGTTCTTTTTTTAAATATCTGGCTGGGGGGTTGTGAGATGAAATCTCACAGTGTTTAAATTATGTTACTTTTTTTATTTCTTTTGGCCTTATGCATCGATGTTCTTTAAACTTAAATCCATATTTATTTTTGCGCGGGCGATTTCACTTCACCGCAGATCGGCAAGTTCGCTGACATTCGGCTGTCCCTGGCATAGGATGCTTCTCCTTTGAACTTTGTACGATTGTGATGACGTCATCGGAGCAAGCCTCTCACGGCATATGCATTAAATGGATGTTTATCTTTCGGAGGTGTGTCTATTCGCTGTGCGAGGAGCAAATGAAAATAAAGCTTTTTAAATGTTTTCTTTTGGATTTGTTTATTAAGACATTACCTAATATTTTAAATTCTCTAATAGATTTAAATCTTTTCTTTCAGTAACTTTTGAAGTCCCCGTATTCTTACTATAAATTAAAAATTCCGTTAATTTTAAATCAGAATCTGTTTTGTTGGTGTTGCTGTCATGACATAGTTTCGTTTTACAAAGATCGCGGGGCTGCGGGCTCCCATCGGTCTGTCTACCGATGAATGTGGAATCCGGTGAAAAGCTTTTGCGTAAACGATGTCTGCGATTTTAACAACTCCGGTTAAATTATTTCTTAATAATTTCTTGATTCATGCTGCACTTTAACCTTTTAAAGAAATATCTATCTTCAAGTGGGGTAGATGCTTTTATTGGCAAGAATTAATTTATGAACGGTGACCAACGGGAAGCCTTATCTTCTCTTCTCAAGATGAAAATAAAGGATTGCTTTATGCTTATAAGTCTCCTCTTCATTTATTTTACAGACTACACGATCCAAGTAAGAAGTTTCATTTATTTCTATTTTTTTACAATTGCTGACCTCAAAGAACAGAGGGTTTTATTGCAAACATTACACAACGCATGTAACTAAAAAGAACTTCAAATTTAATTTACCTTTTAATTAACGGCCCATATTATGGATATATAATATTACAAAATATTTCCATCACAGGGGTAGTAATTGTGCCCATTTTGCAATCAAGAACAGCTTTCTAAATTATGCTGGTGGCATGGTAAATACAGAAGACTTTTCCTTTAACAATTGCTATAGAAAAATGCAGGTTAACTCTGAGGCGACCTGTGTTTACTGCAGTTGTATCAAAAAATATTGCCTGGATTTTACCAACTTCTTCCCACTCTTCATCTGCTGAAAATACAGCTTTCACCTGAATTATTCCGATACTATTTTCAAGTTGAGGAACTCATAGTAACTGTTCTTCATCCACACAACTAATTAAAACTTTTATCCACTCTACATTTTCTTTATTCAAAAAATGGTGAAGCAGTTTTCCACCCCAGTGAACAACAGTTCTCTCTAAACGGGAATTTTAAAATCTGTTTTTGATGAGCTCAGTTTTTTGTTTACGAAACAGTTATTTGCAGAGTCGATGTCTGTGGTTAGCTAGTGGATGTATTCTAAGTCTAGCAGCTTCTCTGGCGTTCAGTTCATTTTGCGAATATTATAAAATAAAATACATAAAACTTGACAATTACTTAGCTGCTTACTGTCGATGATTTGATGAGACATGTGGCCAATTTAAAAAATCTTACATTTCTGCCATCATATCAAGAAGGGGAAGGGGTTTTACGGAATGTTTCGTCAATTCTAAAAATAGATAACCATAACAGATAACAAAAACAGCCTTGTAATAAAAAGAGAAATTCAGAGGTTCAACTGCAACACAAATCGAGAAGCTCTTTCTTACTAGACACAGAACTAGATAACTAATAATCAATTATAATTCGTGAAATAGTTTTAAAGTTACAAAAATTGTTCACTTATTTTTGCCTATTAATAAAAATGATACAAAAAAATTATCAAAAGTAATAAAATTTTTAATTTGTCATTTTTTACCTATGTTTCAAAAATGCAGAGTTTGAGGGTATGGTTCACTAGATGTCCTGAAAAATACTAAATGTTCATTAAATATAAGTTTTCATGAGAGTAAAAGTTCAAGGCAACAACAGTTTCTATGAAATAAAACAAGAATCAGGTTTCTAAGACAAATATTTTTCACTCTGGAAAGAAAAACGACAATTTTTTGCCAAAAATTGCAAATTTTCAAGAATTCAACCTCGATGAGGCACGGGTTAATATTATTTATGTGAGCTGAAACTTTGCCAATCTCATTTTCTAACTAATTGGCAACTTTTAGGAGGGTCCCCCCCGAAGAAAACGTTAAAAAAAATTTTCCCCATGTTGCTTGTGACCACCCTAATGAGTAGTTTGTTGTGAAACTGATGGCTAGACTGTCTTTAATTCACGAAAGTGATGAAGGCAAAAAATCCCTTGGTTGAGAGAATAGTCAATCAGCAGATACGCAGAAATTGCAGGAATTTTATTCGGTTTGCACCGCTTTTTTAAAATACTAATCAAATACCAAAAAAGGCTCGAATTGAAAAGTTCAAATATTAGCCTAACTTGTTTATGGTGATAAAAATGATGCATGTATAGCATCGATAGACCTGATCAGGGCTATGGACTGCTTCAAAGGGCTTAAACTTATAGTGTAACAGTTGTAAACAGTTAATGTGGCATGGAAAGATTACTACTTTGCAGTAAGTTTGCAATATTTTTGATTACTTGCTTGCCATTAATTTGCAATAAATTTGATACAGCATGAATTTAACTTGCACGACAAGTTAGATGCAAGTTCAAAGTGTGGTGACTTCGGTGTTTGCGTTATCTTGCTGCAGTTTTGTTATGAACTTTCAGTCTTGTCATGCTGAGCTTGCTGCAACTTCGCAGGTTTCCAAACCAAGACTTCCGCAAATTTCCTGCAAACTAAAAATGCTATGTGGGTTAATGCTAGGGATGCAACGGATATCCGGCATATCCGGCTGATTTTTCAATATCCGAAATACCGTCGGATATCCGAATCACAATCACCGGATATCCGACTTCTCTGCCAGATATCCAGCAGAGCACAGCGAAGCAAATATATAAGGATAACAGAAATAGTTTGACCCCAAACAATGCCGAACAATTTTGTTTATAATGCAAAATATGAAATTAAGTTCACTATACATGAGTAAAAGGTAATTCTCAAAAGTTTAAAGAGTTGCCAGCTTTCCTAACATTGATATTTGAACTCTTTATAATAAAGTTAAGAATTTACGTTTACTTCTTTCAGAAAATTGTACCTTTACTTTCAGAATGCAAAGCAAAATTTGAAGTTGTTTATTAAAGTATGACTTTATTAATTTTCTTTCTTTCTTTTAAGTTTAACAATTAAACAAGCCTATTTTTAGAAGAAAGTATTGTAATAGAAATTTTTTCGATTTCCGGTTTTCGACGGATTTAGATGTTTTAAGGGTCAGATATCCCAAAACATGTTTATAAAAAATGTCTGTCTGACCGTGTGTCGCCATTGTACCATCAAAAAGTGAGTGAAATTATGCATAGAATTGAACCAAATTTTTTATGAATGTTTCTGGCTATAGCCAGGCAATATTTGGCTATAGTCTCCTTCAATATGGAAACATTCCACTAGAAGGCAGGAGGGGGGGGGGGTGCTGTAATAGCGATTTTTGTGCCACTTTCATTCTTGTACCATCGAAAAAGTGTATGAAGTTATGCATAGAATTGAATAATATTTTTTTTTGGGGGGGGGGGGGGGTATGTTTTTGGCTATGGCCAGCAGGTCCTCCTTCAATTTGAAAATATTCTGCTGGAAGGGGGGGGGGGGTGCGCTATAATACGGATTTTTGTGTTGTTTTCATTATTTTACCATTGAAAAGTGTATGAAACTAAACATAAAATTGAACCAATTTTATGTGTATATTTTTGGCTATGGCCAGCACCCAGCAGTTTCTCCTTGCATTTGGAAATATTCCACCAGAAGGTGTCACTGTAACAGAGATTTTTGTAAAATTTTCTCGATTTTTCGCAGTTTTCTTTTGTGCTGTATATTGGCAGTTCATGAAGCGAAGGGAACTTCACACCCTGCTAAGCTGGCTATTCACAAACAGCTGATGTACAACAGAATAACGAAAAAATTATTAATTTTAATAAATATCATGATCGAGATTAACCTATTCTGATTAATTGACTGCAGCAGAAATTTTAGATCAAAATCAAAGTTGGTATAATATTGAACTAATAATATTGAAGTATTAACATTTGGAACTACTTTTTGAAATATTAAGATGTATGAGATAGAAGAAAGTTTTGGGATTGGCAAATCCAACTAGTTATTTTTGTAACTTCATTATAAATATTTAAAATTAAAAGTAATTTTCTTTTTACTAATAAATATCAAAATAATTTAACTTAAAGCAAAAACAATATTAAATAATTAAAACAGAAAAAAGGGCATCAATTAAACATATGTTTGGAGAAAATAACTCTTTAATCATGGGTATATTAGTAGATATTTTATGTTTAAATTATAAAAAAGAAAGTATGTAGTATTTCTTTGTGAAAATACTCTACAATTATACGCTTATTAATTGGTTAAAATTTGTTGTGCAAATTATCAGCATTTCATTGTACTAATTAATTATTAGCAATTATCAATATAGTCAATCCCATATCCAAATCCAGTAGCAATTATCAGCATTTCATTGTACAAATAAACAGAATATTTTAATGTTTAAATTACATTTTTTATGCAATATTATTAATCATGGAAGACGGTAGTATTTCGAGTGACGCAGCCTTAAGCCTAAAATCGTATCGTATCGTATCGTTAAAATCATATCGTATCGTATCATAGAATTCGTAGATGGCGGAACTCATATATACAGCTAACTCGACATCAAAGAAAATGCGAAAAGCCGCCTTTTAATAACTCAGCAGATATACGTCTTATTGTTCTGAATTTTCTAGAACAGTCTTATATCTGCAGTCTAATCGTATACTGAAATTTTTACATTTCTATGTGCAGTATATTTTGAGATCTAAATAGTCATTTTTAAAGTGAAAACGTTGGTATAATATCGAGGAAGTTCCTAATTTGAAAATCTCGAAAATGGTTCTAACAATTATTTTTAAATTGATACATAATATAAATGTGATTAAGGCGAGGTGAATAACACTTTTCTTTTTTCTGGGAAAACTCTCGTTCGTTAAATAATTCGATTTTTTTTCTCTCGAAAATGACACGGGCGATTTTTTACAAATCAAATAAATATGTTTCAGATGAACCAAATAACAATTTACTTGTTTCCAGCAAGACTCTTGTTCGTTTTATAATGCGCATGAAAAATCGGACTATATTTCTTCGCCAATCTATGGAAATTTCACCGAAAATGCATGACACTGTATTCATACACATGCTTTCTTTTTAACCACTTTTGGGGAGAAAAATTTTGTCTTCCCACGGCTGAGTGGTTGAGGGCCATCGTCTACTGATCTTAACATAGGCAGTTCGATACTCCCTGATGCGTGTGAAGTTTTTTTTTTTTTTTTTTTTTAAGTCTGTTAGTTGACCATTATTCTCAGTTCCTTTGTAATTTTTTAATTGCTATTAAGTTAAATAAAATTACAATTATAATGACGCCAATTTGATGATGATTATTTCTTGGCAATTTTTCAACAATAAAAATATTACCTTAAATTTTATAAATATATTTAATTTCAATCACTTTACAAAAAATATACATTAATAATTATTATTTGAATATAAATCACACGATCAGAAACGTGAAAAAATAATTCATTTCAGCTCTTCTTTTTATAATATCATTTTTTATTATTATGACGGTCAATCAATATATAATCACTGACATCCATAATATTATTATTATTATAATTATTATTTTCCTTGCATAAAAACTATTGTGATGTAATAATTATTTTATAATAAATAATTTAGTTGAAATGTTTTATTTATAAATAACAATGAAGTTTTACATAATAAGCATATCAGAATTCTGGTGTCGCCATCTTTTGACGCAATTGCGTACTACATTTTGTCTCTTATTCGGAAAAAAAGGAAAAAACTAACGCTTTTCACCGCTTTGATAGAATCTCTTGTGACTAGAGGTCTATTTCGCAAATATTAAGAAAATTACTGCATACAAAAATATTAAAATGGGTAGTATTATAGAGAAATGTTTGATAAAAATGTTGAAGTAGACAGTTTTTAAATCGAAGAATTATTTTAAGAGATATTTAATGTTAAATCTGGATAAAATTGTCTCATTAAAAAAGTCTCATAGGAAAAAAAAAGTTTCTTTTATATTTGGTAATTTTCAAATGTTTAACTAATCTTATTTAATCAAGCACGGAAACAGCAACTAACATCAGCTGATTCGGTCTTGAAATCCCTCAGTAAATGGAAACCCGTTTACAGTAAGATCGCCATTGATTTTTTAATTATACAGAGCAGCCTCGATTATCCGAGATAATTGGGACTGTTAGTAAATCGGAATCGGAAATCTCGGTTAATAGAAACTGTGTGTAAAAACTCGCCGTGCTTGCGAATTTAACATCTCTTTTAAAAAAATATATAGAACGTTTTTTAAATAATAAAAATAAATATATGTAAAGTTCTGTTTCACAGCTTAACAAATTTAAAAAGTAAATCAACTACCAGTAGTAAATTTTAAAATGCAATTTGAAAAATTTACGAAAGTTCACACAGCCACTGGAAACAAAGCATTGTTCGCTATTGACTTCTCAGGGTCCAGTGTTTCTTTGGAGTTGAGTGCTTTTGGGGGCAGAAGGGCCTGTATAGCACGGACAGTGAGCTAAAGAGTGTGGTTATTTTTAAGGCTCATTCAAAAGGAAAAAAAAATCAGACTTTGTTATCGGCTAGGTTAACAGAAACCTCGATTAATCGAAGCTCGGTTAATCCAGGTTCTACTATAATTCAATCTTCCGTAATCTTTTTAAAGCAGATCAAATTAATGGACTTTAGCACGAAGTCACAGCTGATAACTGCCATGCTTGTTGGCCACCTTTTTTTCAAAAAGTTTGCTTCACCTTATTCAATTAATGAGATATCTCCGATAAAATAAGTCACATTTTCCCGTTCTAAAATACTGGTATCCAAAAATCGTAGCATGTAACTGACACTACAAGTAATCATGGAACTAGACTATTTTAAGTCTAATTTTTATTATAGACTATATAAAATTATTAAAAATGTATATTATGATAGGAACTAGCGGGCTTCGTCCGCTATTTACGTTACGGATATAAAAATCATGTTTTTTTTTTTTAGGGAAAAAGAAATAAAAACCTATTTGACGATAGGTTTATAAAGACACATTTTGTATTTGTTATATTTCCGGGGATGAGGAGGGGGGGGGGACTATTTTGATTAAATATCGCAATTAGTCCACATGGCAGATATAATTATGATAGACACTAGTGGGCTTCGCCCCTCTATGGCGCCTTATGGGTCCAGCTTCCATAACTCAGAAACCACCTTTCGGACATCAATGCAACAGATTCCAAACGTTATAATTAACTTAATAATCACCCTATATAGCATTAAAGTAAATTTATGAGTACTGCATACTATTTTTTTATCGTAATTTCTGAAGAGAAAAAAATTATTTCGGTTCCATTCTTAGGTACTGGTCTGAAAAATTTTGAAAAAGGGGGGAAGGAGGGGACATGAGACTGCTGTTTGTGAAACAACACAACAGGGTCTGGCTTATTCAACTTGGTTTTTTGGTGACTTCAATTGGAAGGTGGTTTGTTTAAAAGAATGTGTTCCCTGCCCCATGAAAATTGGAACTATTGGTGCACCATCTATGTAAGGATTTAATAATTATAAATTAACATTTTGGATTTATTAATTTAAGGATAAAGTGTTTTTAAAGGAATATCAAATGAAACCCTCTGTGCGATCTGCGATTATACTTACCCACTTGTTTTTATATACAAACTGCTATAAGGAATATTGTAATAAAATAGTAAAAATTAAATCTGCATTAAATTCCATAAGTATCTTTTTTTTAATCATTTTATCACTAACCTCAAAAAAGTAATGATATCAATGCAAAAACCCTTGACGGGTTAAAAGTTTCTGACGCAGCACTTTATCTTATGCTCTAAGAATTTTAAATATGGAACTTAAAAATACTGATATCAAATTTTGAGTGACGTTATGCTATTTCTTAAAAAATATATTTGTATTTATTTCATCATTTTATTTTTGTTTTATTTATAATCGCATGTGCAAAAGTTATGTTCAACATGAAAAGCTGCATAAAATTTTATTCGCTGTTGCTTTATCATTTACATCTCTCATAAATTCAAAATATCAGTTTTAAAAGATATGATATAAAATTTAAGTGACGCCTTGATGTGACTTTAAAAAGTTTGTTTTAAAATTCAATTTAAATTATTTTTGACTTGGTTAAAATATTTTTTTACATCTACACAATACTTTTAATTTTCCAATTCACTGTTAAATATATCACTTTCATTGAATCTATACTATGCATTGAAATGTATTTATTTCAATAAATTGATTTATCTTTTGTGTCACGCTATTCAAAATTGTGAGTAAGATTTCTGTAAATGGTTTCTTTGCGTCATTGTGTCCAAACTACATGAAATGTATGAAAAAGGATAGTTTGGCGCAAATAAACCATTTACATAAATCTTACTCACAATTTTTAATAGCGTGACACAAAAGATAAATCAATTTATTGAAATAAATACATTTCAATGCATAGTATAGATTCAATGAAAGTGATATATTTAACAGTGAATTGGAAAATTAAAAGTATTGTGTAGATGTAAAAAAATATTTTAACCAAGTCAAAAATAATTTAAATTGAATTTTAAAACAAACCTTTTAAAGTCACATCAAGGCGTCACTTAAATTTTATATCATATCTTTTAAAACTGATATTTTGAATTTATGAGAGATGTAAATGATAAAGCAACAGCGAATAAAATTTTATGCAGCTTTTCATGTTGAACATAACTTTTGCACATGCGATTATAAATAAAACAAAAATAAAATGATGAAATAAATACAAATATATTTTTTAAGAAATAGCATAACGTCACTCAAAATTTGATATCAGTATTTTTAAGTTCCATATTTAAAATTCTTAGAGCATAAGATAAAGTGCTGCGTCAGAAACTTTTAACCCGTCAAGGGTTTTTGCATTGATATACATTACATGGCAGATACAGGGCTTGAATTTCGAGATGGGATGGCAGGATTCGTGCCCTAAAGATTATTATTGTGTCCTATTTATTATGCCCTATTGTGGGCGGGCGGCTCCTGTTTCCAAAAAATCATTTTCCAAAAATGTTTCTTTGTAAAATGATGAAAGTCTCAGGACTAGGGATTGATGGACATAAATCAAGCTATTTAACTGTGATAAAGATAATTTCCTCAGTTACATAAATAATGCGTCGTTTCAACTCAGCCATAAATCTATTCAAAAGAAATTAACCTTGAAAACTTTGATAAAGATAATGACTTGTTGAGTGACTCATAGACATTAAACTGATTTATTATTATTATTATTATGATATTGCTATTACAATTATTATTACTGATTTATTATCTTATAATGTAAATATTTTTTCATTCTGAAAATGTAGTCATTCCAGAGAAGAGGCATGAAAATGCTCTCTCTTTTCCACAATTTAAACAATGTTAATTAAATGGCTTAAAGTGTTACCACTGCTTATTTATTTGATATAATAGTCTACAATTTCTTTTGTCAAAGGAGGTTATAAAGAGTGGTTGATTAAAAATATGACAACTAACACAAATTGGATTAAACAAAGTGTGGATTTACACCGAAATAGATAAGTATCGTGAAGAACGGGTAAGTCTCAATTTTATCTAACTTACTCATGCTTCATTGGGATTCAAATATTAACAAGATTATGAGACTGATCACTGAATAAAAATAAATAAATTAAATAGCCTCCACTGAAATCTGAAATATCAGATATTTGATAAATAAACTTTTAAACTTTCAAAAAGAAGTTGGAAGAACTTTTTACGGTAACACGTAAGTAATCAAAAGTTAAGAAAATGGCAGCTTTTAAAGATAATTTAGCAATTGAAAAACTTACAGCTACGAACTACTCGATTTGGAAATTAAAGGCCGAAATGATGTTAACTAAAGAAGACTTATTTCATGTAATTACGGAAGAACCGCCTAATCCAATTACGGACGCTTGGTCCAAAAGTGATAAGAAAGCCCGTGCTCTAATTAATCTAACAATTGATGATAGTCAGATTACTCATGTTAAAAATTTACAGACAGACAGACAAACTTGGCAAGCTTTGCGTGAAATCCATGAGCGACATAATTTGTCTAGCAAACTTTATCTCTTAAGAAAACTTTAGGGATTAAATTAGCGGAAGGTGGCAACGTTGTTAATCATATTACAAAAATAATGGAATTGGTAGATAAATTAGCGGCCATAGGAGAAGTTATAAATAACCACATTTCTGCACTGTTATTATGCTCCCTACCCCAATCTTATGATACTCTTATTACTGCCCTTGAATCGAGAGAAGAAAATCAACTCACACCATCATTTATTAAGTCTAAACTTATTGACGAATATAACCGACGATATGATAGTAATGAGAGAACAGAAAATCCTGCCAGAGCATTTAAAGCACAGAAAAATTACAACAACAAAACAAGTAATAAATACTGCTCCAATTGTCGGATGAGAAACCATTATACCCAGGAATGTTGGCATAATAAAGCCAAAACACAAAATACACCACAAAATCAACACATTAGACCAAACAAAAAACATTACTCTACATCACTAGTTTTTCAAAAGAAGGAAAACAATTTTAGAAGTGAACAAACACCAGAATCAAACCGTAGGTACAGTCACTCTGAAAATGAAAACAATACATGGAGGGCGAGCGAAAATAAAAATTACGCCTTTATAACACAAGGAATAGAAAACAAAACATTTATAGTAGACAGTTGCAGCTCAAGCCATATTGTGTGTTCAGAATCAATGTTTACAGAAATAAAATCACGCGAAAAAACAAATGTAACCATCGCAAACGGGAAAAAACTTATCAGTTACGGGTCAGGTGACGTAAATATAAACACACGAACATCAGACAACAAAGTTCATGAAATAACACTTAAAGATGTATTACTAGTACCTGAAATTGAAACAAATTTATTATCGGTTAGCAAAGCGACGCAAAATAGATGTGAAATTATATTCAGAAATGACAAATGTATGTTCAAACTTAACGGAGAAATATGCTTAGAAGCGCGAAAAGTAATTAACCTATACGAAGTTCAGTTGGCATTCCAAAACTATGCAAACGTAGCACAAAGCTGCAACAACAAAAATTGCCTAGAATTATGGCATCGTAGATTAGGACATAGAAATCTAACATCAATTAAAGAAATTACGCAAAAGGAATTAGCTAGAGGAATCCAAATAAACAACTGTAAGCATAACATAGATTGCGAACCGTGCATTAAGGCAAAATTAACTGATGAACCCTATCCAAAAATTGCAGAGTATAGAGCAACTAAAAGACTCCAGCTCATTCTCTCTGACGTGTGCAGATCTTTTCAAACACCGACAATAGGGGGGAAATCATACTTTTTGACTTTTATTGATGACTACTCACGATTTACGACCATATACCTATTGTCTAGAAAAAGTGAAGTTTACGAAAAACTTAAAGAATTCATCGCGTTAATTAGCAACAAATTTGGAGAAAAACCGAAAGCAATTAGAACAGATAACGGAGGGGAATTCACATCAGATGAAATAGAAAATTACCTCAGGGCTAATGGGATAAAACATCAACACACAGTTCCATATTGCGCAAGCCAGAACGGTGTGGGTGAGAGGAAAAATAGATCGTTAGTTGAAATGGCAAGGACAATGTTAAGTGAATCAAATTTACCATTAAAGTTCTGGGAGGAAGCAATTTGCACAGCAAATCATTTGCAAAACAGACTACCGACTAAAGCAAATGAAAAGACGCCATACGAGTTATGGACAAACAGCCAGCCAAACTTAAGTTACGTTAGGGCATTTGGCTGCAAAGCCTTCGCATATATCAGTAAAGCCAGAAGACAAAAATTAGACGATAAAGCTATAGAAGGAATTTTCGTTGGATATGATAATGAATCCAAAGGATATAGAATATATGTAGGAGGAAATGAAATAAAGATCGCGAGAACCGTTAAATTTCTCAAAAACAAATTTAAATATAGAAACGAGAAAGTAGAAAACAAACCAAAACAAGATGAAAATCGGGTTAACGAAAACTTTGTAGAAATAGAAATTTCAAATAGCAATGAGACACCATCCACGTCCAATCAACCAGTAGCAGAACTTAGACGATCAGAAAGAATTAATAAAGGTGTACCTCCTGATAGGTTAATATACATGGTTAAGAACGAAAACGCTACTGAACCAAAAAATTATGAGGAAATCGAAAACATGGAAAATTTTAAGGATAAACAAAATTGGATAGATGCAATGAAAAGCGAAATGAACTCCCTTATGAAAACCAAAACTTGGTCTATTGTAGAACCTCCACCAAATAGGAGAATAATAGGTTGCAAATGGACCTACAAACTAAAACGCGACAACACAGGAAAAATCCAAAAATATAAAGCACGTTTAGTTGCAAAAGGATATTCACAAAAATTCGGGGAGGATTATGATGAAACTTATGCACCAGTCGTGTCATATACAACAATAAGAGCATTATTAATAACAGCATTGCATCAAAATTTAAATGTAAAACATATTGATATTAACACCGCGTTCTTACATGGAGAGCTTGAGGAGGAGATATATATGTCACAACCAGAAGGTTTCGCTAAACCAAATGAGGAAAATAAAGTATGTAGGCTAAACAAAGCCATATACGGACTTAAACAAGCCGCGAGAGCGTGGCATAATAAAATCACAGAAACACTAAAAAAGATGAATTTCAGTCAGAGCAAATTTGACTCATGCCTTTTTACGCGAAAAAGGGGCGATAACATAACATACATAATAACATACGTAGACGACATTTTAATTGCTGGAAAAGACGAAATAATAGAGGAAGTAATCGCGAGCTTAAATAAAGAATACGAGCTAAAAGATTTAGGTGACATCAGTAACTACCTATCTATAAACATTAAAAAAGTAAATAAAAGCTACATGATAAATCAAACTCAGAAAATAGAAGAATTAATCAATAAATTTAATTTGCAAGACGCAAAACTGTGTAGCACACAGGGATGTAGTGGAGGGTATACGGAGGTATACGCCGTATACCTTCTGGATTTTTTTCAGGACCACCGTATACCCTCTGTTTCTCAAAAAAGCTATTGTATATCTATACACTCTGAGGTATACCCTCTGTCTTGAGCATATACCCTCTGTTTTTTTTACGACTACATCACTGGTAGCACACCCATGGAAACAATTTACACACGCTTTAATGATGAGGATAACATTTTACCAAACAACACATATTACAGACAAGCCATAGGAGCACTTCTATATCTAGCAACTATAAGCAGACCTGACATCTGTGCAGCAGTAAACATTCTTAGCAGAAGAAATGAATCACCAAGAATGAAAGACTGGAATGCAGTAAAAAGAGTGATAAGATATTTAAAGACTACAAAAAATTATAGTCTAGTTCTGAGCGGAGAAAAGAAACCGATACTTGAAGTTTATGCGGATGCAGATTGGGGAGGAGATGTAGATTCGCGAAAATCAACGAGTGGGAACCTATACATGTTAGGAAGAAATCCCATACAATGGTCGACCAAGAAACAATCCTGCATTGCATTCTCATCGGCAGAGGCCGAGTATGTGCCAGCAGCAAATGCAGCAATTGAAATAAAGTGGCTAGTCAATCTACTGGATGAATTAAACCTAAAGCAAACCTTACCTATAGACCTATATGAAGACAACCAGTCCACGATCAAGATGATAGAATTAGAAAAGCACTCAAGTAAGACTAAACATATTGAAATTAGGTTCCACCTGATAAAACAACTAAAGCAAGAAGGGACTATCAACCTAAAGTACTGCCCAACCAAATTGATGATAGCAGACCTGTTTACGAAACCAGTTCCCAAATCTGTTTTTCAAACCCATAGAAGGAACTTAAATTTGTGTGAGAATGGAACTTCAGAAATTAAGGAGGAGTTGATGGACATAAATCAAGCTATTTAACTGTGATAAAGATAATTTCCTCAGTTACATAAATAATGCGTCGTTTCAACCCAGCCATAAATCTATTCAAAAGAAATGAACCTTGAAAACTTTGATAAAGATAATGACTTGTTGAGTGACTCATAGACATTAAACTGATTTATTATTATTATTATGATACTGCTATTATAATTATTATTACTGATTTATTATCTTATAATGTAAATATTTTTCATTCTGAAAATGTAGTCATTCCAGAGAAGAGGCATGAAAATGCTCTCTCTTTTCCACAATTTAAACAATGTTAATTAAATAGCTTAAAGTGTTACCACTGCTTATTTATTTGATATAATAGTCTACAATTTCTTTTGTCAAAGGAGGTTATAAAGAGTGGTTGATTAAAAATATGACAGCTAACACAAATTGGATTAAACAAAGTGTGGATTTACACCGAAATAGATAAGTATCCTGAAGAACGGGTAAGTCCCAATTTTATCTAATTTACTCACGCCTTTTTCATTGGGATTCAAATACTAATAGCGATTACAATCCCGGGATACCATATCCCGAGATCCCGCATCATTTTTAATCCCGGGATTTTTGGGATTGTCCTTTTTTTTTAAATGGAACAATATTCAGCTGAAATAAAAAACATATATTTATAGACTTTCTCTTTTGGAATGAAAAAGAATTAATTTTTATGAAATTTATATATCCTTGAAAAAATATACATATTTCAAGTATTTTTTACATATTTCAAAGCGATTAAATCGTTTAACATGAAAACCTTTTGACTTGCAAACAGATGTAACCCGCTCGGCTATTATTCAGGAACAATGAAATCATTTGTTTATTTCGATTTCGCCGTGTTTAGAAAGCCGGTCGTTTCAGCAACTGGGAATCACAAAATTTCGAATTAGAGTTTACTGATAAGCGTCGCATTTGAGTTTCATAGTCATTATTATGTGCTAACTTCTTTACTTTTCGGGCGTTTATACCTATTTTGCTTTAAAGATATCTAATGAAAAGGATTTTGTAGCTCATAGGAAAGATAATGATACATCTTCAGTATGGCACTGCTATTTAAGTTCAAAAGATGAAAAAATCGCTAAACGTAAAAAATGTAGCCAAGTGCTTAAAATGTTAGGTGCATCGACTAAGGGTTGCATGCACATTTATCGACGAAACATGGTACTAAAGTTTAGAAAGAATTTAATACATCATCTCTTCCTTCCACACGTCAAGATTGCATAGAACATGCATTGCTTTCTAAAAAGCGGAAAAATAGAAGATTATTTTAGTAGTAATAAGGAATCACTGGATTTAATTTTATTGCGAATGACAGCTAAAGACACTTTTTCATTTAACTTCAACTGATTTAAGAAACTTACTGATAGCTAAAGGCTAAATTTTGCCAAAATCTGCAGTATCAATTCGAAATCGTGTAGTGAACTATAATAAAAGAGTTAATTACAAGTGAAATACAAACTTTTAAAAATTCAAGAAAAAAATTAGTTTGACTTTTGACGAATGGACATTTACTGCAAGCAAGCGATTTATGAATATTAATGCCCATTCAAGAAATTTAAATTTGAGCAAATTCAGGAATTTAGGCCTTATGCACATATATGGATCTTTTACAGCAAAAAAGTGTGTTGAAATGCTAACAGAGTGCTTAAACGAATATGACATTTCCCTAAAAACAGACAATGTTACAACTGGGACTTGGAGATGAAACTTTAGATGCCGTCATATTTCTTGGAAAATATTTTCAAAGGAATACCGATTAGTTAGGAAACAGTGAACTATTCAAAATAATCTTTTTTTTTTTTTCACAAGGTACGTAATAATTTTTTATATTATGCAACGTTTTCGAATTTTAACAGCTATTGCTATTTAGAAATTTAAACTATACATCTATGTATTATTTTCTTCTATGTGTGTGTGTGCTAAGTTCTTTTATTTCAAGAAAAAAAATCTTCATGTTAGGGAAAACCTTGCATTTGCAATATCCTAGAATTATAAACTTTAATTACGTGGGTATGAGAATAATTCATAATCTAATTCGTGATATTAATTAGTTTTTAATATTGTAAATATTAAACTATTCAAAAACTTGTTTAACAGGAAATAAAAGAAATGATCTAGAAGATGAAGCATAGACATTTCATGTTTTTTGTTGCATTTTCAAACATCAACAGCGTATTTTCTTTAATTTTCAATTGTTCTAATTTATTCTATAAATTTTGATAATCAATTGAAGTTAATTTTTTTAATTTGGTATATTTTCATATCTAAATTAGGCTGTAATTTTGCTTTCTCTTTTCTATAGTATTATGATATTTAGCTATTGTAAAAATTGATGATATTACAGAAATTTTAATTTTCATAATCCCGGGATTGAATCTAAGCAATCCCGAAATCTCGGGATTGGAAATTAGTCTCGGGATTGTAATCCCTACTCAGGACCGACCGACAAATTTTGTGATATTTTCTACTATCGATTAGCAGATTTCACAGTTTCTTCTTACGGCAGAATGACAAAATTCATGGTTGTTTTTCTGCATCTGACGCAAAAATTTTGCGCTTTTTCTCCACGACCGACTGACGAATTTCACGATTTTTTCTAGAGACCGATCGGTGAATTTCATAATTTTTTTTTCTTGAGATCAATTGACAAATATAGCAATATTATTCTGTGACCGATTGGCAAATTTCCCTGTTTGTTCTTGCGACATACTGATGAAAATAACCATTGTTTTTTTGCATCCGATTGAAAAATTTTGCATTTTTTCTCTGCGGCCGGCTAAGGAATTTCACGATATTTGCTCGTGATGGACTGGCAAATTTCACTATATTTTTCCATGATCTATTGATGAATTTTGTGATATATTCCCGCTGCCAATTTCCCATGAACTTCAGTTTTCTTCATGCGACTGGTCGACAAATTTTTTTATTTATTTTCACCATGATTGGCGAAATCGGCAATATTTTTTTTTATGACCGATTTATGTATTTTGCGATGTTTTTTCCCTGTGCCCAAAATAGGAAATAACTAAAAGGGCAGTATTGCCACCGGAGACTGAGCCCTACCAAATTGGCCAATCGTCAGCACTCAACAAAATGAGATTAAACTTGTGGTGCACATGAGGAAAAACAAATTTGGTGAACTTAAAAAAACATGTTTAGAAATAACAAACTAGTTGATTCATGCAATTCACAGAAATTAGAACATGACTTTTTTAAATCAACCTTTTATCGAGTAATAGAAGAAATCAATTGACTATTTCCTTTTCAAACTTTGGATATGGATTTAAAATTCCAATGCATAGAACATAGTTCAATTAACGAAAATACCAGGGATTACAGTTTTGACTGTAATTCCATTAAGGATATAATAAAACAAGTTTGTTCAGAAGTGACATACAATCACCGTAGAATATTGACAATAGAATCACCGATATGCATTATTCATGCAAGTATAAGTTAAAAATTAATGCACATCAAATTTTGCAAAGTTTTGTAAAATTTTTTAACAGGGCATAACCATGCGTTTCCGATAATTTCTAAAGTTATAAAAGTTGGTCTGTGCTGTTTGTCAAAAGTGTAACTTGTGAAAGAGGCTAAATCACGCAAAATGGAATAAATTCTAAGTTAAGAAATTCATTTAGCAACCCAATTGTTAATTGCCCATAACATTAGGTGAAAGGTGAAAAATAGGCATGGCATATATAAAACTTTATTCTGTTCCATTGTTTTAATAAAAATAAACATTTTGGATAATTATCTTGAGTTATTAATTTAAATTATTTCAATGGTATTTTGTCATGTCTGTATAAATGTAATTCTTTAAGTGGCACATAAAAAATAACGGGGTTTAAAGATTTTTTTTTTTTTCCTTTTTAACAGTTCAACTCTAATGTATTTTTAAATGTTGGCTGGGAAACTCTCCTTCTGGGGAAAACTTGAATTTCAAGCCCTGATATTCAAAGAGATATAGTTTTTGTAAATTATATTTCAATACATTTAAAATGTTTTAATAATGTATGAAACATGTTTGTAATTTATTGTTCTGAGATGGCGTTATATAAAGAAATAATTCTCCATATAACTAAAAGCATATCTAGTGCCGGATATCCGAATCCGGCAGGCAAAGGACCTTCGGATATCTGGTATCCGATATCCGGCAAAATCAATATCCGGTGCATCCCTAATTAAAATGATACCGTATCTCAGTTCATAAAATCAAGTTTTCTAATTAGCACTGTTCAAGAATTTATTTTTAATTTGTTAAATTTGTTTTTAATTTTATGCTTTCAACTGAAACTTTGCATTTGAAGTGTAATAAACTTACAATAGGCATATAATTTGAAAAACTAAATGAAAATAACTGTTTAGAAAACACTGCATTACGTGAACAATTTATGGCATACATTTTATTGGTACTTTTATATTAGCCAGCTGCAAATCTCTGAAATAGCATTTTTCTTTTTTTTTTTTTCTTATTCTTTTTTTGTCAATAGCAGTTTTTATTTTTTGTTTGTGAATTAGAAACAATTTTTAGGTTTATGGCATTATTTATTATTATTATTTGTATTTTAAATAAATGGGTAAAAGCATAGTATTTTAAAAACAGTGGAGTCCGGTTATAACGAACCTGGTATATAGTGAACCAGATAGAAAGTCCCATTTTGTTTCAGTTTAATATACTTTATAATGCTAGTTTAAATGGATGTAATGGACTTCTGTATTATGGATATAACAAACCCTTGCTCATAACTTCCTCAATCTTTGTCTAAATTTCTAAAAATAAAGGAATTTTTTTTTTTTTTTTAATTACAGGAAAAAATCAGTTGCCATTTTAAAAATTTCAACATTGGCAAAATGCTGTTATCCCAATCTTTAGCATTCTGTATGCTACATTTTTAACTATCTCACCCCTTCGCGTTAACATTTTGCCCTAGTAGTGTTTCAGCTTAATCAACTTTCAGAGAGTAAATAATGCGTTGTGTGAAGGGCGCTCACAGATCCCATTCTTTGAGAAAAAAGTATTCAGGTGCAATATGTAGCAGCAGAAACCTGTGTGAATGTATACATTTGTTGTCCCCTGGGTCTGTGGGCTGGTAATTACAACTTTAGGCATTTGTTTGTCATTTGTCAGATTAGCGGTGTCATTACATTGCATGAGAAACCTCTTATCTTTTCGTTGTACACTCGGATAGGAAAAAAACTCCTCCCAATTTTAAGGTCTTCATAAAATAGAGAAACTTTTTGCTTGTTGATCACATGAAGTGAACTCTTTTAACCGAGAATCACAGTCTGCAATTTTTAAAATCATGGCGGTTTAGTGAAAATCATTCTCCCTGAAAGAAAAATATGAAGTAGCACGCTGTTCCTTTTTCCCTATCTTGCACTTAGGAAGAATCTCGCTAGTAGATTCGAAACAGCTTTTTGCTGCTTTTCATGTTTATTTGTGCATTTTAAATATTATGCGTTGGTTTTTCTGCTTAATATTATTGCACAAAGGCTTTATTTGCTATTTTTATGAAATTGTGTTTAAAATAGACAATGTTCTAAGAAACCTGATATTTGTTGAGAGTATTTGCTTCAAGAATCTACATTTGGCACCATATGGAAAAATAGAGAATCAATAAAGCATGCATATGAGCAAAACATAACTAAATTTAAGAAACTGATAAGATAAAAAGAACTTCTTAAAAGCACCATACAAATTTTAATAAATGTGCAAGGCTTTTCCAAAAGAACTAGTCTTTCTAGTCAACATGTCCTTCTATATTGAAAACAGCAGCAAGACTGACAGAGTATAGGTACGGTAAAGGGGCAAGTTGAACAAAAACAGCCAATAGGGAATCACGACCAGGAAAGCAGAAGACATCAGCCAGTCACACAAGAACATTAACCACACAGACCAGCAGGAGAACACAGGGCAGCAGGAGAATAATGAAGGAATTAAAAAAAAAAAAAACTCAGTCAAAATACAAATATATAAATAATTAATAATTAAATAAAAATTATCAATTAGAAATTAAGATAAACTAGTGAACAGGAATTCTGCTTTTTCAGAATTTAGTGTCTCCCCGCTAATTCCATTATTTCATTTTCTTCTGATGGACTGCTGGTTTCTATTATTATGAAACAGCCATTATAAATGTAGCATTTAGGTGAAGATGAAAGAGCAGTCGTAAAAAGTTAGAACTCTGATTTTCTGGTCAGAATGGGGGGGGGGGGGGGGGGAATAGCCATAATTTTTTTGGGGAAAAAAAAAATGGCCTTTTTTTCATTCTGACCAGAAAATCAGAGTTCATGGCCATTTTTTTCCCCATTCTGACCAGAAAATCAGAGTTCTAACTTTTTACAACTGCTCTTTCATCTTCACCTAACGCTTCATGTATAATGGCTGTTTCATAATAATAGAAACCACCAGTCTATCCGAAGAAAATAACTTGGTTAAGCAGGACTCAGATAATCGGGACTCTACTGTAGTGCAAAACATATTTCAATTTTAAGACTTAAAGCACACGCTTTTATTTTATGTAAAATGACGTCATTTGCATTAATTTGGATACTTAAAATTAAATATAGTTTATAATAGCTCCATGTTTTATCATAAATCATTCATTTATATTTTTCTCAAAATAGCACATATTTTCATTACATTTTTTCAGTTTTTATGGGAAAATGGCAACAAAAAAATATAATTGCTGTTTTTCAACTATTGTTTCTTTACTTTCAACAGAAATGGACTACTTGAGTTGCCAAAATGAAACAAATGTTGCTAAAAACTACGAAAAAATTAATGTTTCAAAAATAAATGGAGATGCAGTTTTCAAACAAATTGCATTAAAAAGTACTTTTTTTTCCCAATACAACGGTATAAACATTGAAAATGTGTGATGTTTAGAAGTTTTAAAAAATGCTGTAGAGTATTTAATCGCACAATGAAACATCGGCTTTTCTTTTACGGCTGGCTTCTGCAAAGTAACGTTATTTTTTTAAGACGACACTGTATCGGTGTTTAATAAATAAATAATAATAGTAATAAATAAATAAATGATATATATTAATACCAAAACTAATATAAAGTAATTTAAATATATAAATTTTATATGGTTGGTGTGAGCAAATTTTTCCAAGCTGCAGAGAGTGTTTCTTCAACTTGTCCCTTTCCCATACCTGTTCTCTGTCAGTCTTGCTGCTGTTTTCAGAGTAGTAGGACATGTTCTCTGTGCCTGATGAAGAAAGATTAGTTCTTTCAAAAGGCCTTGCACATTTATAAAAAAATTTATGGTGTTTTTAAGTTTTTTTTTTTTTTTTTTTTTTTTTTTTTTAAATCTTACCCTTTCACACCAGCTTATTTAATGTGAGAAACCGAGAACACCAACTCATGATGATGTTTATTTTGCTTTATTGAAATGGCTCACACTTCAAAGACCTCAGACAAAAAAAAGTGACAGAATTTTTTTTTCGAAGTAAAGCATGCTTTATAATTTATCCTTATAAATTTATTCTAGTATAATAATAAAAAAAATTTTTAGATAAATTTATGAACCATTTAATATAAATTTTAATGTTTTAAATAAAAAAAATCAAATTAAAACATTTAAAATTATTTTAATACCTTTAAAATATTCATTAAGATTCTTATACATAGTAAAAAGCATTTAGACCTATTATTATAAAAAGTCGTGAATTGTTTATAACGAACATCAGCTATACCAAACCAGTTTTGATGGTTTGGCCAGGTTTTGTTATAAGTGGACTCGACTATGTGTAAAATAGGTATTTTAAATTAAATGAATGCAAAATTATTGCAATGAGAACAATATTTATTAACCTGCGCTTGACTAACGTAAAAGTACCATTTTTACTTTATAATGTATTTAAAAGTAGTTTTTATTACATTATGTATGAAATTTTTTTTAAGTTGTAAATTTACTGTTGCATTGCAGGTGTATAAATTAGCTATTACAGTAGAATTGTTATTGGGTGACATACCTGACAGATCTTTGTTTAGACAGCCACAGTTGAGGAAATCTTTGGCACCTTATTACAAATTAACTCAAGGTATATTTCAATTTGTTATTTTTTGTCTGAAAATGCACTGTTATTATTTTTCAATTGCTCGATGTAAGTTGCGTAATTGTTCTATGGTTACATTTCATCTAAAATAGTAATTAATTTCATTTTAATGATAACCCTTGGTTGTTGAATTATCTGTTTTATTCATGCTGTAGTTCTTATATTCTCACTAAATGTAATATTGCTGTAAATTTTAAGATTTATTTATTTACGTAAAAATTCAAAGACCTTGTTTTACTTTTTATATCTATATTATGAAGGACAAACATGTTCATCATTAATGCTAAGTACTAAGACTGGGTGATGTAGAAATTTCTTAAATCGATTTATCATCCATCTAAGATTGCAATTTAGTGCAAAATCGCGATTTAACACAGATTTTACTTTTTAGAATATGGAAGCCAATTTTTTTATTTCTAGTAACAAAATATGGTCTTTATGCAGCCCACACCGTCCTGTATTATTTAGTACACTTAGCTTTTAATTTTTAAAATACCTTTGAAAAAAGGTATATTTTACACATAAAAAACTTTGAAAATTAGTCACCTATTTTAATACATTTTATAAACTCGTTCTTTAAGAAATCTCTCTATTCTAAAAAAAAAAAAGTAACTAACGCCGCCACCGCCGGTTTTGAATTTTTTGTGTCCTGGGGTCTTTCTTTGTTAATATTAAGAAAACTACTGCATACAAAATCAGTGGGATTACAGAGAAATGTTTGATAAACTCGCTGATGCAGACAGTTTTCAAATCAGTGAATTATTTTAAAGAGATATTTAATGTTAAAGTTGGTCAAAATCATTCCATTAAAAAAGTTTTATAGGAGCAAAAACTATACATAGGAATTTAATAATTTTTAGATCATTTTATACATTAGAAGTTCCTGGTGTGCAGACTGCATTTGTTTTTTTAATTTGACTAATTTTTTGAGGGTTTATTTCCATTTTAAATTGAAAGTTTTAGCATTTCCAGAGATATTTTTTACATATTTTAGGAAAGGTTATTATTTTAAATTGTTGCCAAAATTGTAAAAACTTCTCAAATAATATTTCCTTTAAACTGAAAATTTATTTACATGTGACTATTATAAACAGAAAAAACCCCAATGAAATTAGAATTAAATGATTATGAGTTAAAAGCAGGAAAATATTAAAAATTACGTCATAAAAATTGTTTATACACGTAAATAAAAGAAATAAAAACTATAAAACAATTACTTAATGTGTGTTAAAAGCAGTAAATGCAGGTGGAATTATGCCCTATTTCAAATAGCCAAATAATATTGCCAAACAGTTTAAATTAAAATATATATTTACATGTACACGTGAGATTTATTTCCTATTTCAAGATAAACTTTCTAACTACTGTTGCCAAAGACAGCGCAAATAATAATATTTCATTTCTAACAATTGAAATATTTCCCGGTGAATATTGCAAAAAGAAAAGTTTGGTTAAAATTATGTCAGATTTAAGGAAGCAAAGACTCTGTTGACTTAGCCCATTTTACATTAGCTAATTTTCATTCATTTAAATATTCTTATTTAACCAAACATGAAAACAGCAATTCACAGCAGCTTTTTTGGCCTTAAAATCCTTTATTAAAAGAGAAATAAATGGAAACCTGTTTATAGGGATATTGCCACTGGTTTTTAGCTCACAGGCTATCAAAGCCTGAGAGCTAATGTGCCCGCCCGTTCTGTATGTATGTATGTATGTATGTATGTATGTACGTACGTGCGTAACGCGATAACTCTTGATAGAAACATCCGATTTGCTTCAAAATTTTTTCCTAAGTTCACCGTGATAAGGCGCTTCCCTGATTAGTTTTTGGAGTTCATTGGTTAAGGATAAAGGGGGAAAAACGGGTTTAGTCCACACCCCACCCCCTTAATTCAGATAAATGGGGTTTTCATGCAGAATGATTCGATTTGCTCCGAATTTGATATTCCGGTTTATTATGTTAAGGAACATCCCTGATTAGTTTTGGGAGTTCATTGGTTAAGGATAAAGGGGGAAAAACGGGGTTAGTCCACCCCCCTTAATTCAGATAAATGTGTTTTTCATGCAGAATGATTCGATTTGCTCCGAATTTGGTATAGCGGTTTATTATGTTAAGGAACTTCCCTGATTATATATGCCCTATATTATAAACCCTGATTTGATATGTAAAACCCTATTACTTGTCTTGACACTGCTCGGGAATCTCCTCTACATTTCACTTTTACTCTGCTATACACTTTACATTTTATCTTTATTAAGTAATACATTCATTTTATCTTTCTTTATTTATCTATATAAAATATCTTTTATTAATACAATAAAGTTATTCTTTATTTCACTTACCGTTCATATCTTCCTGCCATCTTATCTTTAAATCCTTCTTAAGTTGTTTATTTATCGTAGGTATTTTCCGACTTACGATTTCAGCCATCAATGTTCCAGGCAATAAGGAGCATAGAATTCATTTCGAATGACCAGTGTTTCACAGCCGCCACTAGATGGCGTTGCTCGTTTGAAACCACTGCACATCGTTCGTACGACGTTTCGTCACGATGTCCTTCGAGAATCTTCTTCTACTGCTCCGTGATTGGTTTTTCCATTCATCCGGTTCATATAAGTAAAGGTGTAATATCTTTCCCTTCACCTCCTCCTCCTCCTCGACCATTTTCTTCCTTTTTCCTCTCACCTCAACAGTGTTTCGTTGGAGGAAGTTTACAGCGTGTTATTATGGCGGCAGATGTTGACATTTAAGTTCTTTTCATATATCTTCATATAAAAGCTGTTTTCTACATTTCTTCATTTAATGTTTTGTCACCGATTACGTATTCATTTTAAGTGAGCCATATTGTTTTATCATGAGCTCTGGAATCGCAGATAAACTTTGTTTAAGTGCTTTCCGAAATGGAGGATTGTGATTCATCATGAAACGTGTCGGCTGATGTAATGAAAAATAGATCTTTATCTCCAGATATCTAAACGTTTTCCATGCTGCTCTTTAATCAGATGTTATTTAGATGGAAGTTGATAGTGCTTAGTGTATTGACAAGAATGTACATTTTTCATGAAAGCTCCGAGATCGTATGGCCACTCGATGATCCTGTTTATCATATGTCATGAGGGTTTGTTTTATTTTACTTTTGTTAAATCTGTTTTAATAGTTTAATATGTTTATATATAAAGTTTGGATATTGTATAATGCTATAGTTAAACTATATATTTCTGCCTTTTGGTTTTTAATAAACTTCAGTTTGTTTTTAAACTTTCTTGTAATTTTTTTCATCACCATATTACTTCATAAACTTTTACACTTAGGGATTAACAGCTAAGTTTCCATTGTGTATTTTTGCTTTGCTATCTTTAATCTATAACTTAAATTTAATCGCCTTCACGGTTATGGTCCGATCCCTAACTGTGGTTAATAGTTTAGGATATAATAGAAACCTTATTTAAAAATTCCTGTTTTTCGTTATCATAGTTAAGTAAATTATAAATGTCTGATTTTATAAAATTTTTTTTTTGATATTGTTTTGACTTCTTATTTTCATTTTATATTAAGCGTATTTAACCCTTAAAGGGTCAACGTTATGGTGGTGAATGCTAACCTCATCGGCAATTTAGCGATGCTTTGCGATGGGGGGGCGATTAGATTTGGATAATTTTATGTTTATAAATTTATTGTTTTGAAAAATTTGAATTTTTTTTTAGTAAAAGATGTTAAAAATTGCATTTTATTTAAATATTTAAAAGAATTAATGATTTGAGGGTTTTTTTTAACCTCATGACATATCTGCTGAATTCTTTTGCTGAAGAAAGAAGAGCTTCTAATTTTAAATGTTGAAAAGAGTTTCATGTTATGGAGGCCATTTTTCGATCTAGTGTGTTCTACAGTTTGATTCTGCAATATACTGAGATAATCTGCATATGTTTAAAGTTGTTCTCTATGCTGGAGTTGAAATTTGAAATGTGATTTGATGTTTTAAAGGACCTTGATCCTAAATTTGGAGAACATCTACATTGTGATATCTTTCCAGCAGGAACACCATTTTTTAGTTTGTCATTTGTGTCCAAGTTATCACCCGTTTGTCATCATATTTGAGGAATTTCAGTGCTTTATCAAGTGTTAATTGTTTTTCTATCGGCTGGTGATGCAGCAGAGTGGCATAGCAGAGGCGTGCTGGACCATGACGAACGTTTTAGCTTCTACATGATAGCTGATTAAAGGCTATTTCGTTATTGTTTTTATTTTTAAAGAAACTTTTTGACTTTTTTTTGGAACTTTAAGTGAAACATCGATACTATGAAACTGAACAGTAATGTTCTAATGTTTCGTTTTGCCGAGCACTGTTTTCTCCAATGAAACCACTACAATTCTTCGACCTCCAGATGATAATTATTCAAATATGTTTTATTCAGAATTTTAAGTTTTTGGATGCATTTAAGTGTATCCATCGTGTGATTTTATGTGCTGCAATTGCTTTTTACATGATTTTTAATGCAAAATTTTAAAATATATGTAATGTTGTTATATTCCTTGATTCTGGGATTCTTTATAATGTGATACTTTGAATTTTTAGGGTTAATCCTTTTAATATGTAAATTTTTAAAAGAGGGGGAAATTTTTCCTTCTTGGGTAACCAAATACTTTTTGCTTTGATCTTTGATCAAACTGGAAATTTACTGATCGGGGTTATAATAAATTTCTTAGCTGTTTTTCTGATTTAATAAATAACTTTTTGTCAGATTAGGTTTAAACTTTTTATGGGGGGGGCGAATTTTTTTTTTTTTTTACAGATGTTACAGATTACTGTTATACAGATTATGTTTATCGCCCTTCATGGTTATTGCCCTTCTACCTAACTAATTGTTTTTTTTCTTACATAAAGAATCTATTTAAGGTTAAACTTTGGCCCTTCCAGTTTCTTTTTACAGCATATCAAAATAACTTTTTTTTTAAATCTTTAAATAATTGTATAAAAATAATATTTAAATTAAGTAGCTAGTCTTTCACTTTGCCATTTAATATGATTATGGGAAATGCAGAGGGTTTTTGTCTGACTTTACCTCTGATTGTCCTATCAATATTGGATGGATTTTTCTGCTGTCAATGATTTTGGAAGTTCGATATTTTTAAGGTTTATTTTCTTAAACAGAGGTCGAATCGATTACCCAAAATTGTTGATAGTTTGATTCTTTTTAGTTTTAGTTAAGATAAGTTCTATCTCTGTAAATGTTAAGAATTATTTTAAACTTAAATCGGCTTTTATAGCTTTAACTTAATAAAGGGTCAAGTATATTCGTTTTTTTTTACTTTTTCTAAATGTTTAATCTCAATTTCTTCTGTCACTTAAATTTTTACTAATTTTCAACTGTAACTTATTTGTTAAATAACCATGTGCATAGCTGGGTTATATTGATGGTTCAGTTGATTAGGATGTATTTATTTCAGTGACTTTACTGCTTATTGTTTTATGTTTAATATATTCTGTGAATAAAGTTGTTTAATTTATTCATTTTTTTTTGTTCTGTTTACCCTGATTGATAATTTTCTCTATGATAAAAATTGTATATTTAAAGTGTTCTCTTTCAGCTGTTCTTGGAATAGGAACCATTTTTGAAAAATGATCTTTTGAAAGGTTCTAAGAGGTTCATGGTTTAGAGATTTTGGCCATTAATTAGGGGAATTTTAAATTTTTTTAAGCAGTCCATTTTTATTTTTACTTAAGATAATATTTTATAATCACATTTTTTTGTCATTGTCTGTAATACAATGGGTTTTTGACTTTAAGATCTTTATATTTTTGAATTAAGTATGGACATTAAAAATTTAAGTCTTTGCTTAAATGTTTGATCCTTACATAAAAGGGGTCATGTTTTAGAAACCTTATTACAGCAATGTTCAAATTACCTTGCATGTTTAATTTTAACTTAAACAATTTCAGCTAACTGTTTGTTCCTCTAGTCATTTACATGTTTTCTTGGTTTAATTATCTTGTGCCAATACTGCTTTAAGGCACTGTGATTTTTAATTACCTGAGGAGGACTTATTTGATAGGGGGGACTTGCGGTTCTGGCTTCATAAATGGATTAGGTGCAATATTTTTACATTGCTCACATTGGTAACTTGGTAACAAGATTCTGAGCTGAGAGATTGATTTCAATAAGATTTTTACATTTGCAGAGATTCCTGGAATCAATTATTCTAATGAAGTTTCAATGTTTTAGAATGAGTTCAATGGAATGTGTTAAACCCTGGGAATATTTAGCTGTTGTGATCTGACCTGATAGTTATTGAATAGTTACCTCGTTTAAACTTGTAGAATTTAGACCACTTTGCCAGTCGTAGAAATTACTTCTTTTAGAATTGAATCAAATCATTTTTTAATTGATTCAACTTCATTTTTTGAAAATGCGTTGGCTGTTTTTTTTGGTTTGTTGGAAAGATTTTCTAATAGAGGTTTACTGTGGTTTCTGTTTTTAAGGGTTCGGGTCATGAAGTCTGGAATACCTGGAGTATTTAAAGATGAACTCTTGTTCTTAGTTTGTGAGCTTGTAAGCTGTTTTTTTTAGGCTTTTTCCCAGTGGTTATTCGGAATTTATTCTTTAGTTGTAGCTGTTGCCCGAGTTCTGACGTTTCTTTTTAGGTTAGAGAAGGTTAGAAACGAACATGCCTTCCTAATGCTGCAATACCACTTTTCTCCCACAGATGTTATTTAACATGGGATTAAAATATAGAAATGCTCCCATTTTTTTTAATGATTATTGGTTGATTTACATTTTTAGTTCAGTCTTCAAGAACTTTTCTCCCAGATCGTATATGCCTGCGTGTTTATGTAGTACAGGTCGGTGCGTATGAAGACCTTTGGCCAAAGGCAAATTTCTTTTCTAGGTGCATCTGGATAAAGAAATTGTTTTTTTTGTGTGAGTTCGTGCTTCGGCATCTGTGCTGGTTGGATATGCTGAATTTCAGCATGTTGATAGGCTCTGTGAAAGGTGTCTTACTTCAACAACCTAGTTTTATTTTGTTTAAAAATTTGATTTTCAGTTGGTAGGATTCTCAGGCATATCGCAGTGATCGGGGGGGGGGGGGGGGGAGTTTGTTGAGGACAGTTATTACTTTTACAATAGTAGGTTTTTGTTTAACTTATAAAATTTTTCTGGGGCATTTGTCATCTATGTAACTTTTGTCAAGTAGTGGCCTTCAAGTAGCGCTATTGTGGGTTCACTTGTTATGACAATGTTTGAAGTTGTTTGGCGTCAGTTGGGAGGAAGTTTGTGTTTGATGAGTTTGAGTTCGTTAAGTGGATTCGGGTAGAACTAGCTGCATTATTTTTGAACAGTTTTAGAATTTCATTACACATTACATTTGCATATACATTTTATAAGCAATTTGTAGCCAATCATTTGTCAGATGGGGATCATCACTAGCAATTTCAAGTTTCATATTTTAGAAATTGTATACTGCATACCTTGACTTCATTATATTGTAAATTGTTTAGATCAATCATGTAAAATGTTACTGAATACTTTTGAATATTTTGAATCAACGAATGGCGGGGTCTGGAGAATGTGTCCTTACTAATATTTTTATGTGTGATATGTTATGTTTTTCATGTTTTAGTTAAATTTTATAAATTTATTCAACTGTTTAATCATTGAGTGGCTTTGCGTTCTGTGGCTCGTCTTTTGTCTTTACGGGTATGGTGGAGTTATTCTATTTTAAGTGGTTGGAGTTATTGATGGTATTTCATCTCTGTTGGACACTTGCATGTCGTATAGGTGTAATGTCATGTTTTTAGTAGTCTTTGGGCATTGACCATTCTTTTTATTCCGTCCCAGTGTCAAGAGGGGGGGCATTTGATATGTAAAACCCTATTACTTGTCTTGACACTGCTCGGGAATCTCCTCTACATTTCACTTTTACTCTGCTATACACTTTACATTTTATCTTTATTAAGTAATACATTCATTTTATCTTTCTTTATTTATCTATATAAAATATCTTTTATTAATACAATAAAGTTATTCTTTATTTCACTTACCGTTCATATCTTCCTGCCATCTTATCTTTAAATCCTTCTTAAGTTGTTTATTTATCGTAGGTATTTTCCGACTTACGATTTCAGCCATCAATGTTCCAGGCAATAAGGAGCATAGAATTCATTTCGAATGACCAGTGTTTCACAGCCGCCACTAGATGGCGTTGCTCGTTTGAAACCACTGCACATCGTTCGTACGACGTTTCGTCACGATGTCCTTCGAGAATCTTCTTCTACTGCTCCGTGATTGGTTTTTCCATTCATCCGGTTCATATAAGTAAAGGTGTAATATCTTTCCCTTCACCTCCTCCTCCTCCTCGACCATTTTCTTCCTTTTTCCTCTCACCTCAACAGTGTTTCGTTGGAGGAAGTTTACAGCGTGTTATTATGGCGGCAGATGTTGACATTTAAGTTCTTTTCATATATCTTCATATAAAAGCTGTTTTCTACATTTCTTCATTTAATGTTTTGTCACCGATTACGTATTCATTTTAAGTGAGCCATATTGTTTTATCATGAGCTCTGGAATCGCAGATAAACTTTGTTTAAGTGCTTTCCGAAATGGAGGATTGTGATTCATCATGAAACGTGTCGGCTGATGTAATGAAAAATAGATCTTTATCTCCAGATATCTAAACGTTTTCCATGCTGCTCTTTAATCAGATGTTATTTAGATGGAAGTTGATAGTGCTTAGTGTATTGACAAGAATGTACATTTTTCATGAAAGCTCCGAGATCGTATGGCCACTCGATGATCCTGTTTATCATATGTCATGAGGGTTTGTTTTATTTTACTTTTGTTAAATCTGTTTTAATAGTTTAATATGTTTATATATAAAGTTTGGATATTGTATAATGCTATAGTTAAACTATATATTTCTGCCTTTTGGTTTTTAATAAACTTCAGTTTGTTTTTAAACTTTCTTGTAATTTTTTTCATCACCATATTACTTCATAAACTTTTACACTTAGGGATTAACAGCTAAGTTTCCATTGTGTATTTTTGCTTTGCTATCTTTAATCTATAACTTAAATTTAATCGCCTTCAGTTTTGGGGGTTCATTGGTTAAGGGTAAAGGGGAAAAAAACGGGGTTAGTCCACCCCCCTTAATTCAGATAAATGGGTTTTTCATGCAGAATCATTCAATTTGCTCCGAATTTGGTATACCGGTTTATTATGTTAAGGAACTTCCCTGATTAGTTTTGGGAGTTCATTGGTTAAGGATAAAGGGGGAAAAACGGGGTTAGTCCACCCCCCTTAATTCAGATAAATGTGTTTTTCATGCAGAATGATTCGATTTGCTCCGAATTTGGTATAGCGGTTTATTATGTTAAGGAACTTCCCTGATTAGTTTTGGGGGTTCATTGGTTAAGCGTAAAGGGGGAAAAACGGGGTTAGTCCACCCCCCTTAATTCAGATAAATGTGTTTTTCATGCAAAATGATTCGATTTGCTCCGAATTTGGTATAGCGGTTTATTATGTTAAGGAACTTCCCTGATTAGTTTTGGGGGTTCATTGGTTAAGGGTAAAGGGGGAAAAACGGGGTTAGTCCACCCCCTTAATTAAGATAAATGGGTTTTTCATGCAGAATCATTCAATTTGCTCCCAATTTGGTATACCGGTTTATTATGTTAAGGAACTTCCCTGATTAGTTTTGGGAGTTCATTGGTTAAGGATAAAGGGGGAAAAACCGGGTTAGTCCACCCCCCTTAATTCAGATAAATGTGTTTTTCATGCAGAGTGATTCGATTTGCTCCGAATTTGGTATAGCGGTTTATTATGTTAAGGAACTTCCCTGATTAGTTTTGGGGGTTCATTGGTTAAGGGTAAAGGGGGAAAAACGGGGTTAGTCCACCCCCTTAATTCAGATAAATGGGTTTTTCATGCAGAATCATTCAATTTGCTCCGAATTTATTATACCGGTTTATTATGTTAAGGAACTTCCCTGATTAGTTTTGGGGGTTCATTGGTTAAGGATAAAAGGGGAAAAGGGGGGTTAGTCCACCCCCTTAATTCAGATAAATGGGTTTTTCATGCAGAATCATTCGATTTGCTCCGAATTTGGTATACCGGTTTATTATGTTAAGGAACTTCCCTGATTAGTTTTGGGGGTTCATTGGTTAAGGGTAAAGGGGGGAAAACGGGGTTAGTCCACCCCCCTTAATTCAGATAAATGGGTTTTTCATGCAGAATGATTCGATTTGCTCCGAATTTGGTATAGCGGTTTATTATGTTAAGGAACTTCCCTGATTAGTTTTGGGGGTTCATTGGTTAAGGGTAAAGGGGGAAAAACGGGGTTAGTCCACCCCCTTAATTCAGATAAATGGGTTTTTCATGCAGAATCATTCGATTTGCTCCGAATTTGGTATACCTGTTTATTATGTTAAGGAACTTCCCTGATTCGTTTTGGCGATTAATTGGTTAAGGATAAAGGGGGGTTAGTCCACCCCCTTAATTTAGATAAATGTTTTTTTTTTTTTTTTTTTGCAAGATTATTCGATTTGCTCCAAGTTTGGTATACCGGTTTATTATGATAAGGAGCTTCCCTGATTAGATTTGGAGGTTCACTGGTTAAGTATAAAGGGGGAAACGGGGGCTAATTCCCCTTCACTTATTTTTTTGAGGGGCATTATCTTTTAAAATAAGAGTATAATATACAATTAGTGTGAATAGTCTGTGAGCTCAATGCCATCAGTTTAGCTGGGCACTACTTTTCTTTTTTATTTAATTATAATTCAATCTTCCGTAATCTTTTTTAAGCCGATCAAATTAACAGACTTTTAGAGTCTGAACAGGGGTTGACGAGCGAAGCTTGTAGGGACAGAGCCCCCTAGTAATATAAACGAAAAGGATTTATTTTTGTCTGACTTGTTATGGCCGCTACAATCTAAATTCCTTAAGGGGTGGGGGACGACTTCCCTTTGCCCACCCAAATAGCATCTCATTGCTAACAACATTCACACATTTTTTTTACAGACACAGAATTAAAAAGTTATTGAGGTAAAACAGAAACAGATTCAATGATGAATTTAACTATTCATTTACCATGATAAGAAAAGTAGCAAATAAAAAGAAAAGTGCCCCGTTAAACTGATGGCATTGAGCTTACAGGCTATTCGCACTGATTGTATATTATACTCTTATTTCAAAGAATAATGCCTCTCAAAAATAAAGAAATCGACAAAAAGAAAATGTAGCTAAATTAAGGGGGGGGGGATTAGCTCCCCCATTTCCCCCTTTATACTTAACCAATGAACCTACAAATCTAGTCAGTGAAGCACCTTAGAATAAACTGGTATACCAAATTTGACGCAAAGCAGATAATTCTGCATGGAAAAACCCAAATTAAGGGGATTAGCTCCCATTCCTCCCCCCCCTCCTCCCCACCATTTATACTTAACCAATGAACCTCCAAATCTAATCAGGGAAGTGCCTTATCAGAATAAACTAGTATACCAAATTTGAAGCAAATCGGATAATTCTGCATGAAAAACCCATTTATCTAAATTCAAGTATATTTTACGTATTTCACAAGAGTTTGAAACAAAGTTTTGTTTGTTGCAGTTTCGATTGCCTTTGCTTTGCACCTCTATCACGAACTTTTTATAATACTGTTAGTTCATCAGCATCATAGTCTTTCTACTGCTCCAGCCATGCCAAACATTCAAAAGCTTCAGAATTTCTAATTTGTTAGTTTTCTTTACCCACATCGTTGTCTTCTTCTTCGCTTTGATCAACACGTGTTCCTCAGTTGTCAATGATTTTTTCATCGCTCAATATATGAAATTCGGAATCATTTGAGTCCCAATTTAGCCAATCTTTTATTCCTGCAATATCACAGTCATCACAACCAGGTATTTTATTAAATACTGATTCCAAATCGCCAGCGTCATTCTCTTTTTCATCCATAAAGCTTTCGTTCATTTCAATACCTAAACATAGATAAAGTTTACTTCAACTTCGAATGAACATATGCTATATAACAATATTCAAGCTTCACTTATCTTGTACATACAGTCTTTTATAGTCAAAGATTTCTAAAATTCCACAACAGAAGTTTCATTACAATCTCCTTCGAAAATCAATTTTCTAATGAACAGCTTCCGATAACTCTGTTTTAAAGATTCTAAGACCACTTGGTCCATGGGTTGCAAAATTACTCTTGTATTCGGCAGTAAAAAATGCTTCAGATATCCCCATCTTTGAGAATTGGAAGTGTTTGGATGAGCAAGAGCATTGTCGATTAATAAAATAGTGCCATGTATTTTTTTTTATATTTTTTGTTCCTTTCTAACTTCAGAAACAAAACAATCAAAAAGCCATTGTTTAAACATTTCTATGTTCATCCATGCAGATTTTTGATTAAAGTAGTGAACAGGAAGTGCTATCTATTAATCAGTTTGAGGCATCTGGGATTCTAAGCCTTCCCCTACGAATGCTAATTTTAATTGATGGGAGTTCGATGCCTTGGCACATGCTAGGATTGTAACATAATCTTTCATCAGTTTCCTTCTGGGAGCCGAAACTTCATTTTTTTGCCCCTAATGTTTTTGTCGAAAGTGCTTTCCAATATAAGCCTGTTTCATCGCATATACATTTGATCCACTGTCAGATTTTCTTCAGCAACTAACTTTTCTAGCTCTTTAATAAAGAGTCTGCTGCTGCATTTGATGCACCTTCAATGCTGAATTCCATGATGATGCTTGAATTTTTCGAGCCAACCAACTTTAAAATTATCACAACCACCAAGTTTTGAATTTAAAATAAGAACCTTGTCTTGAATTGAAGACTCAGAAAGTGGCACACCTTTGCAGCTTTTATGGGAAAACCACTTGAACAAAGCAGAATTCAATTCTGTATCATCTGCTGATTTCATAGTTTTTCGACATTTGACAGAGTTTCCATTTTTTAGGGTTTCGTTCATCTGACGAAACCCTATTCGTCTCGCTCCTCTGTCTGTCTGTCTGTCTGTCTGTCTGTCCGTCACAGAGCCTGTTATCAGAAACTATACATGTTGGAGACTTGAAATTTTGAGTACTTATAGCTGAACACCTCACATGAAATGACAAATCCTAAAATTTTGAAAAAGTCTTAAATTTAACCCTTTGGGCTCCCACATGTGTATTTCAAACAATTCTGTCTAAATCAGCCCCTAATAAGGTTGGAGCCATGAAATTCCTCATACTTATAGCTGAATATTTGAGACAATAAGACAAATCATAAAATTTTGAAAAAAGTTTTATATTTAACCCTTTGGGCTCCAACTTGTGTATTTTAAGCAATTTTTTTTAACAGAGCCCCTAATTAAGTTAGAGACATGGAATTTTGAATTATTATAGTTAAACACATGAGCCCACACAACAAATCATAAAACGTTGAAAAAGTGTTATATTTAACCCTTTGGTCTCCAATTTGTGTATTTTCTGCAATCCTTTATAACAGAGTTCCTAATCAAATTGGAGGCATGCAATTTTATATTCTAATAGCTGAAAACCTCAGATCACACGACAAATAATAAATTTCGAAAAAGTTTTATGTTTAACCCTTTGGAGTCCAGCTTGTGTATTTTAAGCAATTCATTTTAAGAGTTCCTAAGTGAATTGGGGACTTGGAATTTTGCATACTTATAGCTGAACGCCTCAGATCCCACGCCAAATAATAAATTTCGAAAAAGTTTTATATTTAACCCTTTGGACTCCAGCTTGTGTGTTTTAATCAATTCTTTTTAACAGAGCCCCTAATTGTATTTGAGACTTGAAATTTTGCATACTTATATCTGAAAACTTCAGATCACACGACAGATAATAAATTTCGAAAAAAGTTTCATATTTAACCACTTGGACTCCAACTTGTGTATTTTAAGCAATTCTTTCTAACTGAGCCCATAATTAAATTGGAGATTTGAAATTTTGCATACTTATTAGCAGAACACCTGAGGCCAGGCGACAGATCATAAAATCTTTACAAAGTCTTACATTTAACCCTTTGAGCTCCCACATATATTTTTTAAGCAATTCTTTCTAAATGAGCCCCATAATTAAGTTGAAGACATGAAATTTTGCATACTTATAGCAGAAGACCTGAGACCACACGACAAATATTTTTTTTTCAAAAAAGTTTTATATTTAACCCTTTGGACTCCAGCTTCTGTATTTTAAGCAATTTTTTTCTAACTGAGACCATATTTAAATTGGAGATTTGAAATTTTGCATACTTATAGCAGAACACCTGAGGCCAGGCGACAAATTATAAAATCTTGAAAAAGTCTTACATTTAACCCTTTGAGCTCCCACATATATATTTTAAGCAATTCTTTCTAAATGAGACCCATAATTAAGTTGGAGACATGAAATTTTGCATACTTATAGCAGAAGACCTGAGACCACACGACAAATATTTTTTTTTCAAAAAAGTTTTATATTTAACCCTTTGGACTCCAGCTTGTGTTTTTTAATCAATTCTTTCTAACTGAGCCCCTAATTAAATTGGAGACATGAAATTTTGCATACTTATAGCTGAACGCGTCAGATCATAAGACAAAATAGGAATTTTTGAAAAAGTCTTATAATTAACCCTTTGGGCTTCAACTTCTGTATTATAAGCAATTATTTCTAACTGAGCCCTAATTAAGCTGGGGATATGAAATTTTGCATACTTATAGCTGAACACTTGTGATCACACGACAAATGATAAATTTTTCAAAAAGTCTTATATTATTGACTCCTCTGGGCTCTAACTTGTGTTTTTTAAGAATTTTTTCTAACTTTAGCCGCTAATTAAGCTACAGCGAGCTAGTTTCACTTGAAGGCTCTGGGAGGGGGGGTTCAATTTTTCCCCAAACGCCTCATCTGATATATCCTTTGACGACCCTTCGCCCACTCTTTCATTTTATGCACAATAGCCTTTCATATTTTATTTTCACATGGCCAGGAGGGCTTTCCTATTTTAAGTTTTATGGGTCCAATTTCCTTGACTAATATAAGTGCGAATAGGTTCTAAAACGGAGTTTTGTCGGGCAGACGTTTGTTTAGAATAGAGTGCACTCCCGAGTTGCAAATTGTGGAGCTAACAGATTTTGCAAAAGGATAGTGTTTTGAAAGAAATATTAAACGAAACCCTCTGTGCGATCTCTGATCACACTTACCCACTTGTTTTAAAATTTTTGCAGCATCTCTCTTCATATTACTAACCGTTGCAATATCAATGCTGTATTCTTGAGCAAATTTTGTCATATTCACACCCGATTCTACACGACTTATGATTTGAATTTTTCTTCTATACTTAAAGTAAAGCGTGTTTTAGACATGATAAACATGAAAATTTTTATTCTATTAAAAATTTCTGACTGATTCTTGAGTGAATAACTTGAACAATTATCTGTCACATGTGTCGCTGACTAATACCAGTAAGAAGCAGAACAATTGTTTGGCACACTCTCAAATTCTTTTCCCACTGCTAACCCCCCTACAATATACGTGTAATCTTCCAGTGAACAGAAGGAACACCTGCTACACCACATTCACACATTACGGTTCGACCTTTTCCTACTGCTTTCTAGTCTACTCTACTCTGCAGTTTATGGGAGCTCAAGTTAAATTCAAAAGAATTCTAAGAAAAAGGATCCAAAATATTTATCTGTACTTGTGGTTCAGAAACGACCGCTTGCATACAAGAAATGTGATAGTTAAAAAGCTTTTAAAATGAATTTCAGTTAACCAAGAGTTTCGGTTTTAAGAGTTTCGAATAAATGTGTTTCTACTGTAATAGCTAAGCAATGTAATAAGATTTGTATTATATTTGCGAATCCTGATACATCCTTAATGTTTTCAGAATCAATTTTTGGTCCTTAAAAGTCTTTATTTTCGAACAAAATCTGCCAGAAATTTTTGAGTTTATTACTCTTCCATTATTTTGTGATACAGGGTTCTTAAAAGATCTCTTTTCCATCTTAAAATTTATTTTAGTCCGTTATGGTATTTCGTTCCATTTAGCTCTTTTTCAATGACTTAGAAATTAATTTCAACTCAGCATAATTGCAATGCATGTATCTTGATTATGCTTCTTCAGTGTTTATATAGGTAGAAACCTAGAAACTGTATTCACTATATCAGCAATGGTAATTTACTGCATTTTAATGTATTTTTAATTTTGTTTTATTAATTACCCCGATTCTAAAATTTCTGCTTCTCCCTTTTTTTCATTCAATCCAGTGCACAAATCTTAAATTCTTTGAAACCTTTCTTATTTTTAAAAGATTTTTCTACCTATTTCTAATTTTGCAACAAGGATAAGTAAATGACCGTCTATGTACCTCTACCCCCTATCTTTTCCCTTCTAGTATACTAGGTTTATAATATTTTAAACTCAGTTTTCTTTTTTTCCTGTCATACATATTACTTTGAAGTAACAATAAATAAATAGTCGCAATTCCTTATGAAAAAATTTCTGCCTCCTTCCTCAAACACATAAGGATAATAAAAATAAGGTTGCCTAGTTCTTTTCAAAAATCCCCCCCCCCCTCCCCACACTTCTTTTTTTTTTGTAACAATAAATAAATAATAAAAGAAAGATCCCCCACCCACCTAATTCCTTCCAAAATTTCCTGTTATATTTTCTCATTTCCAGCACACAAAGATTAAAACCTTTAAATTTTGAATTTTTGAAAATGTTGTGAATATTTTCAGTAATAATAAATAAACTAGTTGGATGTGCCAATCCCAAAACTTTCTTCTATCTCATATACCTTAATATTTCAAAATGTTGTTACAAATGTCAATATTTCATTTTTATTAGTTGAATATTATTTCAACTTTGACTTTCATCTTAAATTTCTGCTTCAGCCAATTAATTGAAGTAAAATCGAGTTAATATCAATCATGATATTTATTAAAATCAATAGTTTTCTGTTATTTTGTTGTGTATCAGCTGTTTGCAAATAGCTGGCTTATCAGGATGAAAAGTTCCTGTCGCTTCACGAGCTGTCAGTATACAGTAGAACTACAAAAAATCAAGAAAAATTACACAAAATTTGCTATTATTGTACCTTCTTTCGGCAGAATATTTCCAAATTCTGGGAAGGCCTTTTTGCCATGGCCAAAAACATACACAAAAAATTTGGTTCAATTCTATGCATAACTTCATACGCTTTTCGATCGTACAATGTTGAAAATGGCACAAAAATCGGTATTACAGCACCCCCTTGCAGCGGAATTTTTCCAAATTAAGGACGACTTGCCATACCCAAAAACTTTTTAAAAATTTTTGTTTCAATTCTATGCATAACTTCATACACTTTTCGATGGTACAATGGCGACAGAGGGACACATGGACACACAGATATTTTGTATAAACGTGTTTTTTGTGATCTCTAACCCCTGTATTTGTGTAAATCCATCGAAAAACGGAAGTCGAAAAAATTTCTATTACAGTACTTTCTTCTATTGAAGATAGCAGAAAGTAATAAGTATATTATCATTCAAATTCACTCTTTACACCAACACCAACCTACAATTTTATGTATAATAAGTCAGTACAGTAAGTCAATTTAAGTTACAATAAGTTAGTAAATATACTTCTATTTTATTAAAATAATCAAGCCAAAAATAGTCCTTGATTTTTATCTAAAACAATATTGTGAACCATTTTAAATCAAAAACCCTGTTACGTGAAACTTTGATATTAGAAAAGTTTGTACATTTTGTGATAGTTTAAATTGTTTGTTTTCTGTGCAAATATAAATAACTTTATTTTTGAATTCATATCTTTTTGATCAAATTATATTTCTAAAATTTTGAATTTGTTTTATTGAAAATGCTTTCCTTCTTTCCAGCTGTTAAAGCCGGTAATTTGAATATGTTCAATGAAGTCCTTGAAAATTTACACACACAGTTTGAAGCTGATCATACTTATACTTTGATTCTTCGATTACGGCATAATGTCATTAAAACCGGAATCCGTATGATCAGTCTCTCATATTCTCGCATCTCTCTTGCTGAAATTGCTCGAAAACTTACATTAGGTAGCTCAGAAGATGCTGAATTTATTGTTGCAAAAGTAATGTATTAATTCTTTTTTAATAACTTATCTTTATTTATATTTCCTTTATCTTAGAATTGGATAATTTCCTTGTATGCTTAAGGCTCCGATGCACTGAAACTCCCCAATCGCGAAATTCCATGTTAGCCTATGGGAAAACTTAGTGCGATGACTCATTACCTAATATAATGATTAAAATATCATTTTCATAATGAGAAAGTAGACATCAAATGCCGATGATGTGCGTTTTTAAAAATTATCTCCGTAAATTTTAAGTACATAGAAAATACCTAGAAACTTTGAAATTTCCATTTGATTAAATACTATCATCTTCTTAAAAATACTTAAAATTTACATAGACAATTTTGAAAAATGCACATCATCAGTATCTGACATCTACTTTCTGATGGTGAAAACGGTATTTTAATAATTATATTAGGTAATAACATGAGTATTCGCGCTTCAAAATGTCCCCATAGATTAACATGGGATTTCACGATCGGGGAGTTTCAGTGCAGCGGCCGCTTGATAAAATGGAGAATGAAATTTCTAAAACAGTGCTTTGGAATTTTTACTTCTATCATAAAATGTTTTTAATGATAATCTGTGTAAGTAAAATGAGTAATTATTATTATTACTATTTTGCATTATTTTTTTGATGGATTATTTTAGCATTTGTGATAAAATTATTTCAAACATTAAGATATTTCTGCTATAGAAATTAAAAGATATCTGATAATAAGTAAGAACAAACACACTTTTATAAAAAAAAAAATAAGCATTCAATGTTTCCTAATCATACCTGTCCATGCACCTAAATTCATGGCTGCAACTTATGTTCTTTCAAAAAGTTTCCCTTGCACTACAGGGATATGGTATAGGTCTCGATTATGGATATTACTGCTTTGATTTGTACTTTGTAGAAAATAAGAACTAGTAAGTTTATAAAAGATTTATAATATTTTCTTTTTTTTTAAGATGTGACAACAGAAAAAAAAAATCATTATTTAAACTAATTAACTAATAAAGTTTAACTATGTGAATCCAAAATTACAACTCATTCTGCAAAGCAGTTTTAAACAAATGCTTCAAAAACTACCCATATTCCAATCTTGTTTTCTAACAATTAAAAATTAATTTAACATTAAGATTCATTAACAGGATTTCAATTCAGGATTTCTAAATTGCTTTCTTAACATATAATCATAATTTTAATTGACAAAAATGTATTTTTTAAAATATGTTTTACACGAAGACTGCACAACCTTTCTCCTATGATGAAAAAGGTAGGCAAAAAAATTTGAGTTATAAAAGGGCAAAAAAACTTATTAGTACTTATTTGATATTCTTTTCACTTTGAAACTTTTAATGACAATTATCTGTTTAGGGAGATATTTTTTGGTTGTTCTTTAAAAATAATTTTTTTTATCTTTTTTCTAATTCTTGGGTTTTCTGCTGTTAAAATATTATGCTGCACATTATATATGAAACATAACTTTTTTCCATTTTTCGCAATCAAAAACAAGAATGCCATTATATACATGTGTCACATTATGCATGAGTAAATAAAGTGTACATTTTTAAATTGTCGGGAGAAGAAAATTAATTTTGACATATAGTTTTGTTTTCAAACATAAACCGATTTCTAGAAAGTTTAACTATGTCGTGAATCCAAAATTACAACTCATTCTGCAAAGCAGTTTTAAAGAAATGCTTCAAAAACTACCCACATTCTAATCTGTTTTCTAACAATTAAAAATGAATTTAATATCAATTGTTCCAAACTTTAAACCTGCGTAATTGCTAAACTACTTGACCGAATGACTCCCTGTTTGGTAACTGCCGAACTCTGTTTTCTTGACCATGACTTTGCTATAGGATGTCCCAGTCAGGTGGCCAGTATAACGAAAAACCCTTAGTGTCTGTTTTGCGAACAAGCTTGATACTCATTATATCAACTGCAAAGGGTTGAAAGATTGAGCCAACCATATCCAAATTCAAAGTCGAATTCTGGATGTGTAGCATTGCAGAGCAACTCTCTGATCTCTGATCTGTTGCGCTCCTGAAAATTTAAAGTTTGTTACAGTTTCTCTATGCAAAATAGCATTAATTAGTAGACATTATCAGGTATGCCAAGTCTCTGGCTTTTGACAGAAGACTGAATTTTTTTTTTGTGTGTATTTTAATATCCAGTTTACTATGAAATATATATGGCTTTTTAAAGTTTCGAACAAGCGAGTTTCATTTCCAAACAGTGGCATGCAACTGATACCAGAGCAGACAGGTGAATGTTGCTGTGATCTCTGTGAAGTATCTAATGATAATCAACATCCAGAAGCAATGGTGTGAGTTCTTTATGAAACAAGGAACCACAAATCTTGATATTAGATGTTTAAATTCTATTCATATGGATTTTAAATTCTATTCACATGGATTTTTAAGATCCTTTGACTGCAAATCAATTTTATAATCCACAAATACAGGCAAAGTATCCAATAAAAAAAAAAAAAAACTGACAAAAGCTTTGTTCACATCCGATGAAAAAAACATGAACAATCTTTCTTCTCTAGACAAAATTTTTGTTGAAGATTTTGCATTGTTGTCAGATATTTTAGCTCTTTTGGCTGTTGAGAATTTACAGGTAGGTAGTCTTTTTGCCAGTGGATACATCCGGTGCTTTAAATGGAGCATTCGTATCTTCATTGAGTTTTGGAATGCGGTAGTCTTCTAGGTTAAAATTTGAAGAAGCATCTATCCTATTTGGAACTTTTTCTCTAAAAAACATTGTTAAAGGGTCCCATTGTTCAATCAACCATTTTAAACATGCACCTCATAAAAGCCAGCTTATTGAAATGTGTTTTAAGATTTTTCTGACTTCCAAATCATGTATCAACCAGAACTTTTTCAGTTTTTTTAAAATTATTTTTGCACTTCACATTAAGCAATAATAAAAATCAATAATAGATTCTTTGATATTTAATGGGTATGCAATAGGGTGCCAACGATTTTAATCAGTTGATTTAAATCAGTGATTAAATTATGATTTAAATCAACTGATTTTTTAAAAAAATCATTGATTTAAATCAAAAATTTTCAAAATGTTTAAAATGTCAAAAAAAGTATTAAAATCTAACATGAACATAATTTGAAAGTTTCTACAGGTATTTTGACTTATGAATAAACAAAAAAAGAGCATTAAATAATTGTTTCTAAGCTTAATTCATGAGTATTGTAAAAAAAATTAAAAACAGTTGAGTTTGTAAAAAGCATTGTTTTTAAGTTTTTATCCAAATTAAAACAGTTTCATTTAAAAATGATATCTAAAGCTAATATAATTTGCAATGTCATAATTTCCTTTAGGTAATCAATTTATGCATTATTTTATATAAAATACACATAGCCATAGTAATACATTTCTACAAGTAAAAGAATAAATACAAATAGTAATTAATAGCAATCTCAAGTTAAATAAGAATGAAAGACCGACATCTGCTCAACAGCTAAATTGTAAATGAATGCATAAGAGAAAAGAAATAATTGGTATAAAAATGCTAAGCACACCGAGAGCTTCTTCGGTATAGGTTGCATATTTTTTTTTTTTTTTTTTTTTTTTTTAACTTTGTTACTTAAAAAAAAAAAAAAAAGATTGAAAAGGCATCTTGTAAAAAGTGACTTGACGTCAAAGGAGACCATAGTAAATTTAGTCTGGGATAAATTCTGAATCATTCAGGCATGAAAGAGTTCCTCCTAAAAGAGGAATTCCACCTTTTTAAAAGCAAATTTGGACATTCTCTGGATTGATGCACAAATGCAAAGAAAATATTAGAAGCATATGGTGGGGGGGGGGGGGGTCCTAGAAAGCTTACTAATTATACATTTTGTCTTCTCAAATCCTTGGAGTTTGTTTGTGAATTGCTGTACTATCATATCAAAGGCAAGCTTTTATTATAAGCATCTGAAAGTCGTGTAAATTAAGTTCTTTAACTAGGGAAAGAAAGTTTCCATAAGGTTCTTTGGGAATAGAATATTTTATAATATTTATAAAACACTTCTGGGTAATTTCAGTGATGCATTTTTGGAAATGTATTTCTGGAGTAAAGATCAATTTTCATTTCGGCGTCGCTCTTTGGTTTTGGATTTTTCCATTTCTGATAATTTGCGCTTGCCCATTTTCTAACTTTTTTAATTTTTAACGATTTTATGCCTTTCGATTACCTATTCAAACAATTTTTAACGATTTTATGCTTTTCTATTACCTATTCAAATAAAAATTCTTCTAAAAGTAAAGAACATCGTTGAATTTCGTTAAAAAAAATAAAATGCGAGCATCATTTGGCCCCATCCTCGACCAAAAACAACAACCATTTCCAAATAGTTAAAAAAAAAAATCCTTCACGGATAAACCGCTTGCGGATAATCGGGGCTTTACTGTACTTTGATATGAGTTGGTGCTAAATTGATGTAATTTCTTGTATTATTTAAATGATTTAATTGACGTGATTTATATAGAAGAAAGTTTTGTGACGGCCAGAACATACTAGTTTTTACATGTTGTTTCCACCTCCAGACATTTCTTTCTCTCACCGAAATTGTGGCTTGCTCTTTTTGCTGTTCAATGCTTTCTCTTTCATTTTGCTGTAATTCACAGTTCTGAAGAGCATTTCTCCCTATCTTTCCTTTTCCACCGAGTTCGTGTTGTCACATCTATTTTTAGCACATCGCGTCGGCACGGATGCAAAAGAAGGGATGTGCCTCGTGTAGGCAAATTGAAAAGTTAGTTCTGTTTTCTCCTGCCTTAATATAATACACTGCGTGTTTTGCATCGTCATTTTAATTTAGCTAATGGGTTCAAAATTATTCTAGAGTCACTTTTGTGGCCTTCTTTTGCTGTAGTATACATGCTGCTGTATTTAATTTTCTATCAGAATTTTTAAGGAATTTCAGAATTAATTTGTTGATGACTTAATTCTCCGTTTTGGGATCCAGGTCTTAGCACCTGTTCCAAGCTTCTAATTACAACTTTCTGCATTCAAATTCCTATGTTTAAAAGGTGATGTTAATGCATTATTATAAATTTTAAATTGCTGGGATTATTTTTAGTTTTGTTCATCTGGAATTGGATTTTTTTTATCTTCAAGATTTTCTTAAAGAATATTAAGCCAGCCATGATATCTACAATAATTCTAAAGCTGTGGAATTTCAAAGTGTATTCCTTCCATGGAATTTTAGTGTTCTACAGTGACCTAAATCAATTAATCTGCCTTCCTTCTTACCACTGGATTAAAATAAACTGGATTTATCCTAACTTACTTATCTTCCTTCTGTAGCAAGTATGTCCCCTTCAATCATCATATTCTTTAAGTAAGACCATTACATATTTATTCTTATTTATTTTACTACCAAAATTTCCTGACTGCAGAGAACAATCAAGGGTTCTGCAGCGGTTCAAAACGCTCCTGTATTGTTTATATAACCACAATTTACTTATAATGCCTTTTAATTCTATTACTTTAATTTTATTTACGATATTATTCTCTGCCATTCAATAATTTTTCTTTGTCACAAACCTTTCAATTATTTAAGGGAGGTTTAAGCTTTACAGCTAAATAAAAAATTCATATAATGCTGTGTCAGGTCAATTTTCATTTTTAAAACTTTTACAAATTAAGATTTGAAAAAAATTTAATATTTTAAAGATTTGTCAAAGTCTAGTTTTATAGTTAATACATAGTTTTGCAGTTAATACATTTTGTATTTCTGATTTGAAAACGTTCTGTTTATAACACAAATAAAAAATTGGGTGGAACAATAAAAGGTTTAGTGTGCACATTCTATGTAATTTAAAGATTCTAAAAATTTAATTGAATATCTGTCATCTGTTGAATTATCTGTTGTTATATTCATAAAAATCTATTCTCTGTTTTACAGGCTATTCGGGATGGTGTCATTGAAGCAACTATTAATCATGCCCAGGGTTATATGCAATCCAAGCAAATGGTAGATGTATACAGTACTGGTGAACCATTAGCTGCATTTCACAAGCGAATCAGTTTTTGCCTTGATATTCACAATAAATCAGTCAAAGTAAGCAAAAAACTTTTCTCAAAGTTACTTATATATATAATTTTTTTTTGTGATTGTTTATTTCAGTTTTTAAAGCTTTGAACCCCCTTCCTCCCCCCTCCAAAAAAACAACAACAAAAAAACCCCACTAAAAAACATAATAAAACCCACATCAAAGTGGGTTTTATTGTTTTTTTTTTTACAATCTATGATATTATTATTTAATATTCAGTAACTTTTATATTAGTTTTTTAACCTTTGTTTTTAAAGAGTTACACTATCCTATTAAAACATATTGTGGGTGTACTGCCAAATGTGATAAAGTCAAAATAAAATAATGTGTTTGTCTTTTAAAAGCCTGTTAATATTATGAAAAAAAACCAAAATCAATATACAGTGAAACTTCCCTGTGCGACCAGCTCCCTGAACGATAATTTTTTCATGCAACGAAATTTATTCCCATAGGCTCAATACTAATTTTACCTCCATTCAAAGACCATCCCAGTTGAACTCCCTCCATGAGCGACCAATTTCTTTGAAGAAAATGAAACAAATACCGTATTTTCTGAGAATAAGGCCGCACTGAGTATAACGCCGCAGTTACTTAAAAAACAAAACAAAAAAAACCTATTATATTCAGAGCTGGAGTAGCACAGTTGAAGTTTATTCCAACAGAGCGAAAAATGTCCAGACCAGGGATCGAACCTGGATACTTGGCGTGCCGTGCCAATGCCTTACCTGTTAGGCTATCCGGACCGATACCTGGCTGACATAATTCACTCTTATTAGTTGGACATGGCTGCGAACTGCAGCGCTATTTCATTCATCCGAGCTATAACTATAGCATTTACATGATGAAACTACTTTAACACGGAAACTCCTGTATACCATGTAATTAGGTCATAATGAAGGGAACGAATATTTTTTCCAACTGGATTATATCATATTCAGAGCTGGAGTAGCACAGTTGAAGTTTATTCCAACAGAGCGAAAAATGTCCAGACCAGGGATCGAACCTGGATACTTGGCGTGGCGTGCCAATGCCTTACCTGTTAGGCTATCCGGACCGATACCTGGCTGACATAATTCACTCTTATTAGTTGGACATGGCTGCGAACTGCAACGCTATTTCATTCATCCGAGCTATAACTATAGCATTTACATGATGAAACTACTTTAAGGGTGCTGATCACTTACAATCCCGTTTTCCGTTCTCCATGTAAACCTATGGGAATATTTTTTCTCACTTTTCTAAGGATATCTCATGAAAAAATTAAGATTTTCGAATTTTGTTTTCTGTATGCAATCCTTAAAACTTGTCACTTTTCATCCTAGTTTTCATTTTATATTAAAAATAATTTTAAATATTTGATTTTACGTGAAATACTCGGAGCATGACCAAAATAATTTCTACCTCTCATTAAATTGTAAATTATGGCAGTTCTATTAGGTCGTTTGGAAATTAAAAAAAACACGAAAAAATGTACAGTTTCCAATTTATCCATTGATATAAAAATATTTCATTGAAATTAATTAGGGAGGGAGCTATAATTAAAACAAAACGCATATATTTCTATTCTGATGATTTCAGTGTCTTCCCCCTCGATATAATCCATCACTCCATGGGAAGCGACACCCCGTTGCGTTTTCTCTGACTCTGGAGTAATAAAAGTTGGGTCGGGGAAATAGTTAGAGGGGATAGAAATAGCTGAGAGAAGTTTTCAAAGTCAATTTAGCCACGTTTAGGTTTTGCTTCCCTCAGAAAAATTTGAACGGACTCGAAATTGAGAAAACATGACTCGAAACTGAGAAAAACAGGAGGCCCCAAATGTTATACTAAATTAATTCCATTCAAAAATTGTATATATATATATGTGTTTGTGTGTGTGTGTGTGTGTGTGTGTGTGTGTGTGTGTGTGTGTGTGTGTGTGTGTGTGTGTGTGTGTGTGTGTGTGTATTTATAAGAGTTTCATGAAAATGTCTTTCATAACACATTAATTTTTCATGTACATAATACACCAGTACTTTAAACCATATGATCACAATTCTTCAGTTTGTCCATTATTTTAGATGTATGTTTATTTTACATATTGAATTTGACTTGTATGCACAACATAAAATATTAGTAACTTAAACTACTGCTAAAATTGAAAGAAGTATTTCGACAAAAGTAGCGTTCCGATGGATGCGGCGTTTACAACGGATGCGGCGATTACGATATTTTTAAGCTTATTCAGGCCAATTTGAGAAGTGCGGCATTTACGACGGGTGCGGCGTTTCTTCCATAAAATACGGTATTTCAAACTCAGTGTGCAGGAAGAAAAGGAAAGGAAGGGTAGGGAGGTAATGGGAGAGTGGAAAAATAAATAAATAAATAAATAAAAACGAGGAGTGAAGAGTTTTAGGAGTGTTTTTGCCTGAATTAAATTTCAACTTTTTATATTATGTGCATAAAAATGTATATGTAATATACAGGGCTGTACAAAAGAATTCAAGTACGTTTCTGCCTATTGGTAGTGAATTTTTAACTGTGTTATGCGTTTTCTTATTATACTAAATTTTAGCAGACTGTGTAGAATATGTACAAATATATAAATCAAATACAGAGCTGCAGAGACGAATTAAAGTACCTTTTCGACTGTGGACGGTAATTACTGATATCCGATTTTCAAATGCGCTATTTCTAAAATGTTTTCTTGGGTATCTTATTTACATTATTAAACAGCGAAGTCTTGATAAAGCATTTTGGAAGTGTTTGAAAGTGTTTTATAATCTATGCTTGGCGCATTATTTTTCTTTCTTATTATTTAATTTTTTTTTTTTTTTTTTTTTTTTTTTTACGTATTAAAATTATACTCAGATATTTATTTTTTAATTGAATATATATATATAAAATGTGTGTGATTTACAGAAATAAATTATGATTAATTATTATGTATTCGCTGACCCGCCAGTTGTTGCCTTGGGCCGTGATAATTATTTCAAACATGCCAAAAACAGTGTTGAAGGATTTTATATTTTAAAACGAAAATCTTTACAAACGATCATCATGCTGGAGGACCCAGTGCCTTCGGCTGCGTACACGGGAGGTGCTATACAGCTCGCACACTGTATATGCTGCGTCGGGCTATCACAGTCAACTGTTTTCTTTTTGTTTCCTTTTTGAGCATTTTAAAATTTTGTGAAAGACGCAATATGTATGATTAAGTTATCTACTTATGTAAATAAGAAAAAAAAATGTAATTTTTATGTATAATCAAAATGTATATGATATATGTAGATTTTGTAAATGAGTTTATTTTTTCAATGAGTTTAGTGTTCAAAGCATACATTTTTCATCTGTTACGCTCCATATAGTTCCTTCTATATTTTGTTTCTTTTATTTTCTATCTGAAATTTTGCTGTTATATCATCGAGAAGTAAAAAAAAATATGTAAATATCTTAGGGGCTGTACATATATACGGATATCACTGTAGAGGGAGGGGGACTCTGGCATTTGATATCGTAATGTATCTGTAGGAGGAGGTGTCTTTTGATAATCTTTATCATTTTTTATCTAAGCATTTTTTTTTCATCAAAATAGTCTTAACTTTTTGCTTAGTCTGCTATCTATTGTTATGAAAGTACAAAGTTGTTACTAAAACCATTAAATAATTACAAAATAATTTTATTCCAAAATATGGAATATCCCAACGTTTGGCATTCCTATTCTTCTGCCACATGAGCATAGAATGCGTTGTTAGAGTAACCAGGTTCGAAATTATACTTGTTTTTTAACTCGTAAAAAAATGGGAAGAATATTGGCCACTTGTTTTGTTGATAAGAACTTATTTCTGCTTACTCTTTTCCCATACAGGGGGCAAGTGCAGGAAAATGCATTTTGTAACAAAAAGCTATTATTAAACACTTTTATTTCCTTATAACTATTTCCTTAAAATGTTTTTTGGTATAAAGCTATTTCATGTTTAATAGTATTTTATTGACTTTTCTTCATTCAAATCAGTAAAATATGTGAATAATAAATGTATAATATCGCTGCAAACGTATGAAAAGGAAAAAAAAAAAAATTGTAATAATAAAAAGAATTTTTAGACATTGATAACGATATTATTGGGGAAAGGGGAATAGAAGATTGATAACGTATGATATTGTAAAGAGGGGAAGGGGTCCACAATTCCCTTAAATTTGATAAAGTTATATATGTACAGGCCTTTACAAACAAATTCTTTTGTTGTAAAATTTGTTTATGAATTTGTGAAGTATTTTAAATAACACTTTTGCAGCTTGTATGTGGCAATATTACTATAAATTATTTAGTTTAAACTAAACTCGTAATATCTAATTATTATAATATAATATTATAATATAGTAGATTATTCCTGGTATTTTAATTGTGTGAAAAGCATTATACATATATATATACATATATATATATATATTAAACAAAAACCTAATTTGCAGAACAAATTAAAAAAACTAAATTTATTTCCTAAATTGTTTAAGCCCGCGAAGGGGCAGATATTAAGATATTTCATTCAATTCGTTCTACATTTAATGTTAAATTTTTGTAACAAATAAGTTAAACCAATTGGACATTAAAAAATAAAAATGAAATTCATACAATATAATACTTTAAACACCTATATACTTAGATTCCGTTCAAATGAAATCGAAATAAATCTTAAGACTTTTTTAAAGTTTTGTATTTTGCATGTATCTTATCATATTATGTACAATCGTCATAAACATAATGCAAAATCTGCAGTACACATATTTACAACTTAAAAATGGAAAAAGTCTAAGATTTATTTCGATTTCATTTGAACGGAATCTAAGTATATAGGTGTTTAAAGTATTATATTGTATGAATTTCATTTTTATTTTTTAATGTTCAATTGATTTAACTTATTTGTTACAAAAATTTAACATTAAATGTAGAACGAATTGAATGAAATATCTTAATATCTGCCCCTTCTCGGGCTTAAACAATTTAGGAAATAAATTTAGTTTTTTTAATTTGTTCTGCAAATTGGGTTTTTGTTTAATATGTCAAGTTTTTTAATAACTACTGAATTCAGACAAACACATTTCAAAATTAATGGAGGGTATATCATCATCGGGCTTTGATTTGTGCGATATCGCATCACAATTTGTGATGCAATTTACCTATGTATAATTCAAAATGTTTCACCAGTGCAGTAATGCAAGTTGCTGTAGTTTGGTCAAAAAATTACAATCTGAACTTAAACAAGTAATATAAAAATTTTGTTTTTAAAGTCAATTCCTACTTAGGCCATCAAAGAAAAATTTAATATAATCCCTTAAGCTAATATTAGTTTTTGCTGCATTAAAATATCTCAATTTGTTGATTTTCTATAAGCAAGTAGGTTTACAAAATTTTACTAAATATTACTTATAGGACACGGGGCATGAGACAGTATAAAAAATAAAATTCCATATTTAAAAAAAAAAATCTTTTTATTGACCGAAATCGCTTTTAAAATACTTCTTTACTTCATTTAAAACATTTTTGTAATTGGAACTATATGTCTATGACTAACGGTTTAGGAATCAGCCATTGGACACCGTTGAGAGTGAACAACCTGTATACGCTGCGTCACGCTATCACAGTCAACTTTTTCTTTTTGGTTTCCTTTTTGAGCATTTTAAACACACACACATTTTACAATCACATAATTTAAAAAATGAATATTAATTGAAAATTTAAATATGCTGCGCAAACATATTATGTTTCTTGTTTTCACTTTCAGTTAATATTGTTATGGATATTTTTGGTGGAAGTAAGTCGAGGGATGGGTGGGAACTCAGCATGCACATTACACATTTTCATTCAATGATTTTTTTTTGCCTCACTTGTACAATGTATTAATATTATACTCTGGCATTTTGTTTTTGTGAATCATATATATGTTGCTGCAGCTTTATTGCATTTATATTGAGTATTGTATCCTTTAATTAAATAGATGACAATGACAGAATTAACTGAAAATTAATTATATGTATTGAGCTTAGCAATTTTGGATATTTGTTAATAATGTCAATTTTATAAAAAAAAAAAAAAAATGATCAGAAAAAGAAAAAAAAAAAAAAAGAAAAAAGATTGTTAAAATGTGTGGAAGACAGCTGTAAACCTTCCTAAATGTATGAGAAAACTACTATGGTATATTTTGGGTAATTAATGTTTTTTAAATAATTTTCAGTGCTAAGTTTTAATCTACATAAAGGGGGGAAAAATGTGCTTTATTTAAATACTCTGTAAGAAAAAAGAAAGTTCGGGTAATATTTACATTCGGATGTAACTATATAAATACAGAAAATATAGTTAGTTTCTTTGTTTAATATAACAAAATTCTTATAAACTCAAGGCAAGGTTAACAAAGTTTTGGGGGAAAATATAAAAATAATAATTTTTTGAGGAAGCATTCCACATCTTTAATTAAAATTTACAATCACATAATTTAAAAAAACTAATATTATTTGAAAATTTAAATATGCAGAGCAAACATATTATGTTTTTACTTTCCTTTCAGTTGATATTGTTAGATATTTTTGGTAGGAGCAATGTTGAGTGGGAGGTGGGGGGGGGGGGGGGGTGTACTTAGTATGCGCAATACTAATATTCATTTAATGATTTTTTTTCCTCATATCGATACATATTAATATTATACTTTGATATTTTGTCTTTGTGAATCGTATATACATTGATGTATGTTGTATCTATATTTAATATTGTATCCTTTGATTGAATAGAGAATTAAGGAAGATATCGTTACATGTATTGAAATTCGCAATTTTCAATATTCTTTAATAATGTTAATTTTATTAAAAGATGATCAAAATTAAATGAAATAACTTTCAAAATTCGAATTTATGGCCGTTAATTTGAGTTATTGGAAATCTTATATTATGCTTTTATCAAATAAAGCTGTATTAAAAAACACTACTTGGAGTATTTTTTGTATAATTTATGTTCATTTTGCACTGTAGATTAATTTCATTATATAAATACTTAAATACGTGCCAATATATTGAATAACTTCAGTAATCGGAGATATTTTGATAAAATTCTCTTACAACCTTTTATTTTTTTTTCGCTTTTAGGTCAAGAGGGGGGGGGGGTTACTACATTGAGAATTCAGCTTCTTTGTCTTACCCAGTGAGAAATACCGATGGCTGTATCTATTATCGTTTATAAAAATAGGTCCAAAATCTCAACGAAGCATCGAATTTTAAAGTGTTCAATAAATTTGTGAAATATTTTTAAATATATCATATTGAAGAATGAATGTGTAACTCAGACTAAAATCTTCACTCTGTCCATATTTTCTTTACCTGATGATTTATAATAATATTTTTATCTATAAACAAACATTTAAAAAAAATACATATTACAGTAATTAATTATAATCAATTGTGCTTTGATTTTTCAGTAGTAAATTAATGTTGCTTTACATAAACAAAGGAAAAAAATCACAAACACTGAATATTACGTAATTAAATTATGAAAACGAGTTATAGACAAGTTGATTTAATAATTTTTTGTTTAAAATTTAGGATTGTTAAATTTGAAGGTAAACATGAACATATAATAAACATAATATAAAGTAAGGTGAAACATCAAAATCATTTTAGACAGGAGAATTACATTGAATCAATTTTTATTGTCATATTTAAATTTTTATCAAACCTTTTCTAAAATTTAGGCATTTATAAAAGTCGAAATTATTCAATTGAAACTTACTCCTCGATGGAATTCCCGGTTGCGTTGCTGTAATAATAATAATAATAACAGTAAAATTGTTCAATGTGATCTCGTGTATTTAAAAAAGTGCAAAAGAAATTGTAGGATTTCCCTACTAACAAAAATAGCTGCTATGGGAGAACTTTCCGTTCCTACTGGCTCGTAAATTTTGTCAACAGATAGCCGATAATATCTCTTGGACTTCACGGCTATTAAAAGTACACGCCTCTCTGACAGCTCGTAGGGGGGGTAGGAACAGTCTACTATATGAGCCGAACGCGATATTTTCTGCCAGTGACCAGCGCCCTTAACACGGAAACTCCTGTATACCATGTAATTAGGTCATAATGAAGGGAACGAATATTTTTTCCAACTGGATTATATCATATTCAGAGCTGGAGTAGCACAGTTGAAGTTTATTCCAACAGAGCGAAAAATGTCCAGACCAGGGATCGAACCTGGATACTTGGCGTGCCGTGCCAATGCCTTACCTGTTAGGCTATCCGGACCGATACCTGGCTGACATAATTCACTCTTATTAGTTGGACATGGCTGCGAACTGCAGCGCTATTTCATTCATCCGAGCTATAACTATAGCATTTACATGATGAAACTACTTTAACACGGAAACTCCTGTATACCATGTAATTAGGTCATAATGAAGGGATTTCCCTTCATTATCATCCCTTCATCCCCCCTCATCCCTTCATTTCTTTTCAGAAGTACGGCATAAGATCATGGATTTCATAATTTTTTTTAAAAACCCGATTTCCAAATTTTTAAATAAAGATCGGCAGTAAATTTGGTACTATTTACAAGCCGCACCTAGTTATTGGCCGCATTTTTATTTTTAAACCAGAAAAATCTAGTTTAACGCCGCGGCGTTATTCCCGGAAAATACGGTACCTTTTTTTATGGTCACTTGAAGAAGGTTTTATTAGAAAAATAATTCCGGAGAGCGCATTATTCATCAAACTTCTAAACTAAGTTTAGATTTTTTTAATTATTATTATTCTGGTAACTTTTTAGTGTTTAAACCCCTTTGTGCCTTTTTAGGCAATGAATTTAACTCTGATGACAAATTAAGAATGATGGTCAATAAACTGCCCTGCCCTATGTCAGGAAACTCAAAGAAATAGATAAATTAATGAAATTGTCATTATTTGTTTCTGTCCAAAAAAAATTGCATTTATTTACTGAACTTCGAAAAAACTTGGAAAGAAAAAACTGTAAAATCAAAGCAAACTTCATTGTATTAACTTTTTAATTTCTGAATTAATTAACTTATGTAATTAACTTTTGTTTTGGTACTTAAATTTTTATATTTTTTCTTAATGTGAATAATAAATTTTAGTAACAGTAATTGTTACCTTTTTTCAACAATTAAGAGGCTACTTCAGTCAATAAATGATTTCTTTTGCATTGAATAGTTGAGATCGATCTTTACAAAGGCCGTTGTTTATCTTTTCGATTTTGTTTACAGATATTTCTTATGAGGACACTTTCATTTTCGGAACCGGTTTCGAAAGTAAAAGCATCCTCATAAAAAATATCTGCAAGTAAAATCGAAAAAGTAAATAACGGCTTGCATACAGATCGATCTCAACTATTCAATGCAAAAGAAATCATTTAAAAATATTGAAATGCGACTGAGATATCTTTATAAATTTCTTCCATAGGATTATCATTGGTGATGCGTCTTTTTATTTGACTGAAGTAGCCTCTTAAAATCTAGATTTAAACATGACCTCCATTAACAGACCACCTCTCGGAGCGACCAATTTTTATTGGAACGGAACATAGTCGCTTTAGGGAGGTTTAACTGTACATAGCAATCATAACATTTCATTTTCACACAGATAAAAAATGACAAGGTCCTTTATATCAAGATTTAACAAAATAAAGCTTCATAATATAAGTTCCCAACTGGATTTTTTCAAAAAATCGAAATAAACTTTTTTTTTTTAAACCTTGTTTTTTGTTTTAATGAGGTTTTTTGGAATATAATTTCCTATTATATATAGATGCAAGTCTGTTGATAAAAATAAACATTGTTGGATATTATATAAGTATTATAACTTCATTTCAAAATATTCAAATTAAATAATTACGATCAGCTATGTAGATAATTGAAATCATTTGTAATTTAAATATTTTTAGTAACAGTCTAAATGTTCAGTATTATGTTCAAAGAATAAACTGTTCTATAATACAGTGAACCATAGATATCTTGAAAATATTATCAAGCAACATTTGATTAATAAATAATAAACGGTTAAAGATTTGTTTAAAAAATCTGTTCTTAGTGGGGAATACAGATAAAAAGTAATCTATTAAAGTAACTTTTAAATATGTGATATGTGGTTATTATATAATATTGTAAGATGTCAGAAGTAAAAGCTTTTTTTGACTTTTACACTGATTTATTTGTGTTATTTCAATTCAAATTACTTGTATATTAAGTTAATTAATAAAAATATAATAAGATTTCTTAATTTAATACATATACTTTTAAAAAATAAGCGACTCCTCCCGCCCTCACTTCTTTAAAACCAGTAAAACCCAAAAAGTCCAAAGAAACCCAATAAAACCCAACCTTGTTGGGTTTTTTATAAATAACCCAGATTTTTTGCACTTTGAACTACAAAAAATTTTGAAAATTTAACTGCCAGATTTGTCATTTAATATTTAAAATTCTTAGTGGTAATATAAATGTTTTAAACTGAATTAAGTGTTGCATGTTTTGTTTGTCTTAATTACTAATTGACCTGACCGGCATTGCCCGAACCTGTGATAATAACTTTAAATATACCTAAAATCAGTGTTAAATGATTTTATATTTTTAAATGAAAATCTTTCCATACAAACTTAATGTTGGGGGATCCACTGCCTTCAGCAGCATTTGTATCATTTTATCTCAAATTTGTATCATTTTGTTTTTAAATAAAAGTCTATCCAAACAAACTTATAGTTGAGGGGGGGGGGGGAAGCACTGCCTTTGGCAGCATACACTGGTTTGCTAACACATGCTATGGTCTGTTTTAATTTTATATCTTTAAATCAAAACGAACTTTGGGATCCGTACTGCCTTCAGCAGTGTACACCATGCATGCTGTGTAAGCTCTGGACTGTTTTAATTTTAAATTTTGAAACAAGAGCAGCATAGCCCGGGCCCAAGATGATAATCTTAAGTATATCTCAAATCTGTGTTGAATGAATTTAAATTTTTAAAGGAAAATCCTTCCAAATAAACCTAATCTTGGCAGCCTCACTGCCTTCAGCAAAATACACCTTCAAATTTGTAATTTTTTTTTTCTTTCCTGGTAATGACAATCTTTCCAAACAAAGCAAGTCACTTCCAATCTACTGATTGTTGATTTAATTTTATATATATATATATATATATATATATATAACTTTCAATTTTGACGAGTAGTTCCCAAGGAAACTTAAATCATGACCCCTCCCCCCCCCCCCCCCTCTTTTAAGACATGAAATGATATCACGTATACCCCATCCAGAACACAATTATTCTCTTGAAATACAGAAAGGAACTCTGGGGGGAAAAAAGCATTGAGGAAAGAAAAAAAAAAGGGAGAATTTATGAAAGAACTTCCAGAAAATAATTTTTATGAAATGGTTTAATATTTTCTTTTGCTGAAGACAGTTAGAAAGAATTACAAAGGAAGAATTAAGACAGAATTGCAAAGGGGCAGAGAAAAATTCCATTGAAAACAGGTTTCAGACTTAGCAGGTACACTTGTCGATAGCTATGTAAATTAGCTTATTACATCTACAGTAGAATTACATAGGACCAGAGGAAAACTCTGTTGAAGACAGGTTTCAGACTTAGCAGGTGCACCTGTAGATAGCTATGTAAATTAGCTTGTTACATGTACAACCAAATCACAACTACATATACAAGTACTTTTAGCTTAGTGTAATTTTCAGTTAGTTTAGTGAACTTTTTTAGATATTTCCTCAATTAGTGCAAGCAAAATTTCAATTAGTACGTAAAGCATGAAATGGATGATCCTTTCTTTTTTCTAGCAAGGCGGCATCAAATTTTTGTAAAAAACGTTTTCAGAAAATATTGGAAAAGAAATACAGTGATGAGATTCTTCCGTCTTTTATCGGAATTTCCAACTTTTCTTAAATTTTTGAGAAATTTTTTGATTTTTATCAACAACAAAAAAAAAATGCTTGTCATTTTTCTTTCTGGCAGCGAAAAAATGCGCCAAACGAGACATATCGCACCAGAATTACATCGCATTTGATCTGCGATTCTTTGATGAAATGTATGTTTTTTTCGCAATCTTTTGACAGAATTCACGTATTTTCCTTGATCTTTTGACAAAATTCGCGTTTTTCCCGCTTTCCTTTGATGAAATTCGCGTTTTTCCCGCTTTCCTTTGATGAAATTCACGTTTTTTCCCGCTTTCCTTTGACGAAATTCGCATTTTTTCCACTTTCCTTTGACGAAATTCGCGTTTTTTCCGGGATCCTTTGACGAAATTCGCGTTTTTTTTTTTTTGTGATCATTTGACGAAATTCGCTTTTTTTGCAGCCTTTTGACGATTCACGTTTTTTTTTTTTTTTTTGTGATCATTTGACGAAATTCGCTTTTTTTGCAGCCTTTTGACGATTCACGTTTTTTTCCGTTATCCTTTAAACTAAATTCGTGTTTTTTCTGCGGCCCTTTCATGAAATTAACGTTTTTCCGGGATCCTTTGCTGAAATTTGTTTTTTCTTCACGATCTTATGACGAATTTTGCATTTTTCCCGCGACCTTTTGGTGAAATTCGCGTTTTTTCCGCGATTTTTTGGTGAAATTCGTGTTTTTTCAGCGATCTTTTGGCAAAATTCGCGTCCCCTCCCCATCTTTTGATGAAATTCATGCTTCTCCTGCTTTTTTTGACGAAATTCGCATTTTTTTCCTCAATCGTTTCGCAAAATTCGCGTTTTTCTGCGATCTTTTGCCAAAATTCATGTTTTTTCCACGATCTTTTGCCAAAATTCGTATTTTTTCAGCGATCTTTTAACGGAATTCGCGTTTTTCCAGCGACTATTTGACAGAATCCACATTTTTTTTTTCGAACCCTTTGACAAAATTTGTTTTTTGCCTGTTTTGTGCAAAATAGGATTTCACGTGCGGTCTTTTAGTTTTTTACCAAATTTTAGCTTACACGTATTTTCAGACTTTTTGTTCTTTACCCACTCTCATGCCTGGAAATAACATTAAAATAATTCTAAGAAGATTTCAAATTCCTCAGACAGCATTTGATAAATACAGATACACACATCAGTGGAAGTAGTGTGCAAGTGCACATAGGATTAGAAAATAATTTTTTTTATTGTGGAAGTTGTATTCCAAGGAAAAGAAAAAACTGCACCAATTGACAATTGATATGTTTTTGCTTAAATAAATTAAAAACCAAATTATATAAATTTTATAAAATTAACCTGAGCTAACATAAATAACCAAAAGAATTGTAGTAATGTAGAACTAAACTGAAATTGACTTTTCAGTGTTTCTTTATTGTTTTTATTAAATTAGCTCATATATTTATGCTAATGAAAGTTCTTAAAGTTTTGAATCAAGCTGTAATATGTTCTTTCCAGACCTGCCAAGTGCTACGAAAAAATCGTAGTTGCTACGATTTGGACCTATAAACTACGATGCTACGAAAATAGGTCTTAAACTACGATTTTTTGCAAAAAACACAAACTCATTTTTGTTTCTAGTTGCGATTTTTATCCCGCGCAGCATAGTTTTCAGGAGTGTTTCTGTTCCGAAATTTCCAAAATTTCAAAGTATTCATTTCCGAAAGTTTTAAAAAATTGGTCATTATAATCCGAAAATTCCGACATTAAAAAATACTCATAGTAAAAAAAAAATCTGGGCTGCAAAACAAACTTCTTAACATAAAACCCTCTTTATATATATCAACCACAAGTGAATCGTGTTTCTGTAAATATTTATACAGGAATTCCCTTCCTTAGAAACAGGGATGCCATTTTAAGAATTTCTGGAGGCGGGGGGGGGGGGGGGGGGTCTTTGAGGGGCAAGATTTGAAATAATGTACAAAATCGCACGATTCTGACAATTATTTCACTTTACGAATTATTATTAAACATTTCAATTTTGCGTGGTAAAAAACGCAAAATTCGTCAAAGGAATGGGGTAAAAAATGCGAATTTCGTCAAAAGTTCATGGTAAAAAGTGTGCATTTCAATAAACAATAGTGATAAAAAAAATGTGAATTACGATTGCGGGAAAAAAATTGTGAATATCCTGAAATAATCGCGGGAAAAAATTTCGAGAATTTCGTCAAAATTTACTGCACTGGGCTAAAAAATTGAAACCAGGCTCCCTTTACAAATGTAAAAAAAAAAAAAAAAAAAAAAAAAATGCTGCGAAACGAGAACAAACTTTAAATATCGTATAAAAAATTTCAGAGGAAAAATTTATTATATTGAGTTGAAAAGACTGAAACCTTTTTCCTTTTACGAATGTCAAAAGATGGCTGCGAAACACAAAAAAACAACCAACCAACCTCCAGGTTAATTTTAATTTTGTGTGCTACGATTTCTCATTTTCAAAGGTTGGCAGATCTGTCTTTCTAAAAATAATGCATCAAAAACAATATTATAGTACATTATTGCATTGTCTATTTATCTATACTGGTTTTTGAGACATTTGGCTTTGGATCTATTGCATTTTTTCACATTCAATTTATGTTTCAATTAGTGTGATAATATTGTGGGATTAATTAAGTGCACTAATCGATGGAAACCTTTACATCAAAATGTTACATATACACCAATACTTGTTACATATTACATGAATACTACAAAGTCAATGGAACTTTGTAAGACTTCCATTATATCAGATATTTACAATATAATATAAAACATTAAAAAAAAGAAAAATCAATTTTTTGTGAACATCTGAATTTAAAATTTATTTACTGTCTTTTTTTCAGTCCATATATATAAATGATACGATATTATATCCTTCAAAGTATATTTATGCTCCAAAGTATATTATTTTTATGCTCCCTACATCATGTTTCAATGTCTCTGATACTTTATTTTCCTATATTGTGTCTTCGTCTTCATCAGACCATACTTTTGATACCCAGCGAGAAAATTACATTGTCAAGCTTTTTTTAGGGTTCTGTACTTAAAAAGAAAAAATGGAACCATTATAAGATCACTCCTATGTCTGTCTGTCACAGCCATTTTACTCGTAAACTATAGAGCATGAAAAGTTCAAACTGGGGGAAGTAATATTTACAGATTATTAAACATTCATAAATATATTTAGGAAAGATTTAGAGGGCTAATTAAGTTACTTGAAAAAATAAAATCTTTTCTTTGAATATTGAGTGGGGTATCGTGTGAAAGCTTCTGTAACGCTGAACTCAAAAATACATTTCTTTTAATTTTAGGTATTTTAAGAAATATGGTCGAAAATGTAGTGCAAAAATATGTCCCCACCCCCATTTATTTCCAAATCTACTGAAACTAAAATTATGAAAAAAATTACAGGTAGTAGACTTTAATTTAAACTTAGCAGGAAAATTATAGCGATTACCCTAGGTCACATAATTTTTGAGAAAAACACATTTTCCCGTTACACATATTTTTCAATTTACAGGCATTCAGCAAAGATGATGAGGAGCACTGGAGGCATAGCAGTAGTATAAAAGAATTGTTGATAATGATTTTTGAAAAAATTGTCGGCAATTAGCCGAGATATTAGCCTTAAAGACACAGACGGTTTGGACATGCATAATGGCAGTGGTGGCGTACTCTATGTACCATCGGCTTTTAAAGACCAGATAACAACTTTTAAAGATATATTTGTGTAATTGAATGCCCAGTAGCAATATGAAAGCAATAAACATCAAATTGTTAAAAAGACTAATTTAATTATAATTAATCACAAAAATACTATGGGATTCGCAACTAGTTTGCATTGAGTGGATCTCTCAATACTCCTCCCGTGTCTTTAAAAGTTAATTAAAAACCTATCTAGAAAAATGGACCAAGGTGGCGTTGCAACTTTGCGACCTCCTTTCGAAACGTGCTTAGCACAATACCAAGTTTAAACTTTGAACAAGGGTTATGTTTTAGCTACACTGTAAAGCGAAAAGATTATTAATATGCTGAATTTAGTTTCATAAATTTGCACTACTTTTATTGTCAGTACCATATTAAATTCATAATAAACAGATTAGGATAAGATTAAAAAAAGAGTTATACAGAATAGCAATATTTGATATTATTTAGGCTTCATATCTCTTTGAACTTTTATGGTATATCCATTCATACTTTTCTAGTGTATATAGCTATACCCAACACTCATTTCTATAATTTTTTACAGTGTTGATTTTTTTAAAATACTACAGTTACTAATTCATATATTTATTGTACGGAACCCTCTGAGCACGAGTAATACTCACACTTGACCGTTTATTTATTATTATTGAATGACCCATGTGGCAAGCACCTATTATTTGTCTTCAATTGAAAGTGTCTAAATCTAAAGTTTTTTCCACCTTGCAACTTTTGATATGCAACTACTAATATATGACAACATCTGCACATGCATAGGAATCAAACAGCAGCACCACCTTCTTTCCACAACACTATTTCTAATTCAATGGCACTTCGATGTAATTATTACCTTTAGAAGTAAAATGTTCTCTAGATTATACAGTTATCTTCTCAAATACCCAGTACCCAGTGTGGAGAATTATATGTTTTGACGCCAAATGGGCGATAACGGGACAGCAATGGATCTATTGTTTACGTAAGGTAACCCCTCCTGGGCTCATCGCGCGTGCTCTCTCTGTTAGGTAGATTTCGTAAGAAATACTACCTATTGCAGTCGTTACCATGGTGCGACTTTTGAAAAATTCCTTCATAACTTTTCATTACATGACCCCAGGAACCCAAAACCACCCCCACCTAAAAAGTTTATATATATATATATATATATATATATATATATGTATGTATGTATGTATGTACTAAATTTTGTCCGCACGATAAAAGTCGCAATTATGCACGGAACGTCTTCAAACTCGCCAACAACTTTAAGATAGCTAATTTCTCGGCGGGGATTGAAAATGAGCAAAATCGGTCCAAGGGAATGGGAATGGGGAAGATTTAAAATTTTGAATACCGTCTTAACATGATTCTGATAAAACCAGCTTTTACACAACAATGGCAGGAAAAAATAAATATTTTTCATTATAGCTGTTGCCAACAATAAAAAAAAAGCAATAAAATTCTCACCACAACAATTGCTTTTCTAATGCAGTGTTTTCACGTGAAAAATTAAATTAGATAAGCAGTTTGACGAATTCAAAACAAATTGAATATTACGTCATAAGTTTTCTAGAGCATGATTTCTGCATGAAAATTCAAAATGAAATAAATAGTTTGACGAATTGAAAACAAATTGAATATTACGTCATAAGTTTTCTAGAGCAAGAGTTCTGCATGAAAATTCAAAATGAAATAAATAGTTTGACGAATTAAAAAACAACAACAAAATATTGCGTCATATTGAAAATATAATGGACCACAGCAGGTGAATATGTAACGTCATTGAGTTTGAAGAAACGTATTAAAACATGATAAAAACCCGAGTATGGAAATATTAACATATTTTAACACTTCGAGGTTCTCTGAATTTGATTTAGCCATTTTTAAACCTATTCCATATACATGCGTGTGTGTATATTAGAATTTTCACAAAATGTTTAGCTCCCTAGAGCTCATTCTTAGCGAAGGAACTGGGTTTATCTTTAATCTTGATTTAAGTTTTGTTGGTGAATTTAGTACTTAACTTCGAAATCTACCTCCGCCTGTAGGCCCGAGCCGGCAGGGATTTTTTTTCTTTGAGATGGTGTTGTTGAAAGAATATTCTGTTTTTAAGAACGCGTTTCGCTTTTGTAAATAAAATGTATTATAGTGTATAATAGATGTAAATATGTGTCTTCCAATTAAAAGAAGAGAAAATTTGATATCCCGTGGAATTAATTGAGTAAGTGCCAATTGATTTATTTTTAAGATAGTGTTAGTTAATTTAAGAAATCCACTGAACCAAAACCGGTCGCCACACTGGTGCATAAGGCCGGGAATATAAATTGATAACTACGCTACTGGCATTTCATTAAACGGGTAAATTATTTAAAATTTCTCTTAAACTTACGATATATTGGAAGACATAATTCTTTGAATGAGTGAATATAAAGATGAATCAAAGTGAAGTTTTAAAACGAAACATAGCAAAACGCGGATCAATTAGAACTACAGTAACGAAATTGATAAAAAGGATTGATAGTGAAATTAAAAAAGAAAGTGATTCCAAACCGGAAATAGTTGAGGACTCTTTAGAAGCATTACTTGAACACAAATTATCATTAGAAAAATTGGATGAGTCAATTGAATCGGAAATTGAAACCGATAATTTAGAAACAGATATAGAAACTTCGATAGAATATAAGGAAGCTATTGTGACTTGCAAATCTAGAGCCAGTAGATATTTGAAAAATTTAAACATAAATTCAACTATCACGAGTGAACCAAAAGTAACTACGCCCTCCATATCAGACAGTCAATTAAAGTCGAATACGAAATTGCCGCGAATTTCTTTAAATAAATTTACAGGCGACATTTGCGAATTTCAAGAATTTTGGCCTCAGTTTAAAGTTGCTATTCACGAAAATGAAGCTCTTCAGCAAATTGAAAAGTTTACTTACTTAAAATCTTTAATTTCTGATTCAGCAGCTGCCACTATTAATGGGCTTCCATTAACAAGTGAAAATTATGTAACGGCAATAAATATATTAAAGGACCGTTTTGGGAAAAGAGATGTTTTAATTTCCGAGCACACTAACAAATTAAACTTAGAAGCAGTACGAAGATCAAATGACATACATTCTTTGAGAAAATTATTTGATGAGATAACTATACAAATACGATGTCTCGAAGCGCTTGATGTGAAGTCAGACCAATATGGTTGCTTATTATTACCCATTATTTATAAATGTATACCGAATGATCTCGTATTGCAATTTCACAGAGAACAATGCGATAAAAGATTTATTGTTGTTTCTGAAACGTGAAACAGAAGCGCGAGAAAAGGCTATTAATGTTACTTCTATCAGTTTTGAGAATACTAAATCCCATGAAAATAAATTTAAACAAAATTCTCCCAAACACTTTCACCAAGGAAAAATAAAAAATCCTTCGACATTCACATTAAATACAATTACTGAAAACCTTTGCCCCTTTTGCTCTCAAAAACACGACGCAAATTCGTGTAAGTTAAATTTGGAACAACGAAAAGAATCTTTATTAAAACAAGCTAAATGTTTCAGATGTTACAAATGGTTCCACCGAAAACAGAATTGCAGAAACACTGAAATTCGTTGCACAATTTGTTTTTCGAGAACGCATCAAAATTCTCTTTGTAACAAAAAACAAAAAGAAAGATCATCGAATGAAAATAAAATTGACCTTCTTTCGACTGAGCGTGAACCGGGGGAAAGGAAAATAAGAAATATGAAAAAATAACAGTTTCATCACTTTGTTGTAATCCAGATGAATATATTTATTTTCAAACATTGAAAGGAATTATGATTGGAAAGAATCAAAATATTAATGTTCGAATATTATTAGATAGCGCTTCGCAGCGAACATTTATTGGGAAGAATTTATCTAATCGTTTAAATTTAGAGGTGACAGGGCAGGAATCATTAAAAATTCATACCTTTGCTGGAAAGAAACCTATTGTTGATAATCATAATAGAGTAAAGATTTTCCTAAAAGACAATAATTCGGACAATATAATATGTCTGGAAGCGTTAGAAACAAAGAGAATCTGTTCCGATATAATACGAGCACCAAGTTCTGAGTTATATAAAAAAATTAAAAATATGGGTATAGAGTTATCAGACGTTTCTAATGAATTAGATGATGGTGATAATGAAATAGATTTATTGATTGGTAGCGATTACTATTGGTCAATTATGACAGGAAAATATAAACGTATTTCACCAACTCTTGTTCTGAATGAAACTAAATTAGGCTGGACACTTCACGGCAAATTCTCAGAGGAAGTTAATAGAAATAATTTAGTAAGCGCTATGTACATATCTATTTGGGATAATAATAAAGATGATAAAATTTCAGTTCAACTTGAAAAATTCTGGACTATAGAAGGGTTGGGAATTCAAGAAGATAATACGAACAAAGATTTGTGTGATAAACAAATACTAGAACAATTTGAAAATTCGATTGAATTTAAGAACAACAGATATGAAGTTAAACTACCTATGAGATATGATAATCTTGATCTTCCTAATAATTATGAAATTGCCAAAAAGAGAATTGAAAGTTTAATTAAACGATTTATGAATAATCCTGCATTGTTTAAAGAATATAAAGATATAATTAATGAATATAAGGCTTTGGGAATAGTAGAAGTTGTTGAACCCCAGGAAATAAATTCGACCAATAGTAATTTGACATACTATTTACCCCACCACCCTGTGATTCGAACGGACAAACAAACAACCAAACTGCGCATCGTTTTCGATGCATCATCTCACGCTCCTTCTGAACCTTCTCTAAATGATATGCTCTTTCCAGGTCCGAATTTGAACTCTGATTTATTTGATTTAATTTTACAATTTCGAAGCAATAAGATTGCCGTAGTGGCAGACATTGAAAAGGCATTCTTGCAGATAAGCCTTGCTGAGACTGACAGAGATATGACACGATTTTTGTGGATCGAAGAACTCCCTCAAGATAAAAATGCTCCATTAAACTTTATAATTATGAAAATGTGCCGCGTATTATTTGGCGTTACTTCGAGTCCATTCCTGTTAGGAGCAGTAATTAAGCATCATGTGAAAAAGTATGCAACTTCGTATCCGGAAACTTGTTCCAAAATTAAATCTTCCATGTATGTTGACGACCTTTTGTTAGGAGCAGATACTGTTAGTGAAGCTTTAAAATTTTCAAAAGAATCGTTAGATATTTTTCAACAAGCAAATATATCCTTGCGGAAGTGGCAAAGTAATTCTACTATTTTAAAGGAACATTTAAAATCATTAGATATGAACGTTTGCCCTGATACATCAGCTGATACAATTCCATTTAAAATCTTAGGCTTAATATGGGACACGGAAGAAGACATTTTTAGATTTGATAATCATAGTCTTTTAGAACTTGTTCATTGTCAGGAAAAGTCTAAAAGAACTGTAATTCGAGCGGCTGGGAGAATTTTTGACCCCATTGGGTTTTTATCTCCATTCACGATTTTAATAAAAATGATTTTTCAATCATCATGGGAACACGGTATCGATTGGGACCAGAAATTGCCAGAACATTTAGAGAAAAAATGGGATAATTGGTGCTCACAGATTCCATATCTTAGTAAAATAAAAATCCCAAGGTATTATTTCCAGGACATCGAATGTTTTGATAATGTAGAAGTCCACTGTTTTAGTGATGCAAGTATTAAAGCCTATGGAAGTGTTATTTATCTTAGATATAACAACAATAATAGCATAAAGACAAGTTTTGTTACATCAAAAAGCAGATTAGCTCCCATAAAAAAGTTAACTTTACCACGTTTGGAGTTAATGGGTGCTATGATTGGAGCTAGACTTGGAAAACGGGTAATGTCCATTCTCAAGATAAGTGAAAATAAAGTACACTATTGGACTGACTCGAACATCGTACTTCACTGGATCAAGAGTTCATCTAGTACTTGGAAGCCATTTGTCAGCAATAGAGTATCGGAAATACAAACTTTGACAAATCCGATGAACTGGCGACATTGTCCCGGTAGCTCAAATCCTGCTGACCGACTTACGAGAGGACTCTCACTTCTCGACCTCGAGAGCGATGATCTATGGTGGTCAGGGCCTCCATGGTTAATTAAGGATTCAAATTTATGGCCCAAGGAAGATAGAGAAGTAGATGAAGATATGAAGCAACTAGAAGCTAAAGGAAAAGTAATTTCCCAAAACCTTTGTTCATCAGAACAACAGAAATCACTTATAGAGATAGAGCGTTTTAGTTCTTTATTGAAGGCAATTAGAACAGTGGCAAGAATTAAAAGATTTGTCTTCAATCTAAGAAGTCCAATTAAACATAAAGGTGTATTATCTGCTGAAGAATTGACAGAAGCTGAAGAATTATTAATTAAAGAAGTACAAATGAAAAATTATAAGGAAGAAATTGAGTCATTAGAAGAAGGAAATCCCATTAAGAAGACCTCAAGAATTTATTCGTTATGTCCATATTTGGATAAAAATAAAATTTTACGAATCAGAAGCAGACTTAATAAAGGCTGATTTAGTTTAAATGAAAGCAATCCAGTCATATTGCCAAAGAATGAAAAATTTACCGAGTTGCTGATTATGCAAGAACACAGAAAATTGTTGCATAGTGGAGTTTCTTTGACACTTGCACAAATCCGAAAAAAATTTTGGATTCCTCAAGGAAGACAATTAATTAGGAAAAGTGTCAGGAAATGTTTAATTTGTAAAAAATACAATGCGAAAGCAGCTGACCAACTAACTGGCCAATTTCCGAAGGAAAGAATATCAGAATCTCCTGCGTTTACCGTTATAGGATTGGATTTTGCAGGACCGATAATCGTAAGAACAGAGAATAAAGAGACGTCAAAGTCATATATTGTACTGTTCACCTGTGCCACAACAAGAGCAATACATCTGGAAGCAGCCAGGGATATGACTACAAAATCTTTCCTTTTGTGTTTTCGTCGATTTATTTCAAGACGCGGAAACTGTAAAATGATTTTTTCGGATAATGCAAAGAGTTTTAAGGCTGCTGATAAAGAATTACAACAATTTGAGAAAATCATTAAAGATCAAGAACTCCAGGATTTTATATCGAATAAAGGTATGACATGGAAATTTATCGTCGAGCGTGCCCCATGGTGGGGAGGGTTTTACGAAAGGCTCGTAAAAAGTGTAAAAAAACCTTTAAGAAAAATTTTGGGAAGAGCTCTCATCACATTTGAAGAATTGGCAACAATCTTGACAGAAATAGAAGCCATAATAAATATGAGACCGCTAACCTACATAACAAGTGATTTCGGCGAGCCAGAGCCACTTACCCCGGCCCATTTCCTTCAGCTAGGAAGAGAGAACATCAGTTTTCCTGATGTTTATTCCTATCAGGAAAACTGATGTTCTCTCCAGTCCTATTATTGTTTCCTGACCGGTCGCCACACTCACCGATGCACCAGTGTGGCGACTGATTTTGGTTCAGTGGATTTCTTAAATTAACTAACACTATCTTAAAAATAAATCAATTGGCACTTACTCAATTAATTCCACGGGATATCAAATTTTCTCTTCTTTTAATTGGAAGACACATATTTACATCTATTATACACTATAATACATTTTATTTACAAAAGCGAAACGCGTTCTTAAAAACAGAATATTCTTTCAACAACACCATCTCGAAAAAACAGAGAGAGCGCGTGCGATGAGCCCAGGAGGGGTTACCTTACGTAAACAATAGATCCATTGCTGTCCCGTTATCGCCCATTTGGCGTCAAAACATATAATTCTCCACACCCAGTAGCAGAAACAGTGCAGCACGGCAGCTGCAGATTATTTATAGACCTTGCAGATGAATCTAACAGCTTAAAAAGAAATGTTAGTCTTAAAGTATTGCTAAAATTTGAATGGCAAGTTTTTGCTCAATAGAAGTGTTACTAGTCTTTCTTATATATGATAGTAAGTTTGGTTCAGCATCGTTGGGATGTAGATAAATTTTGGTTTGCTGCAGATTGGCATGAAAAACTCTGCTACTGGGATCCAATCTTAATATGCTGCAGATTGGCATGAAAAACTGCTACTGGGACCCAATCTTAATCTAACTGCATGTTTGCCTGGCCACATTCAAAGACAAGTAAACAATTTTTTTAATCTTTTAACATCAAATCAGTTTATCATTCTGTTTATTTCTAAGGTTGATGCAAAAATATACAGAAATTGTGATAAGAAAATAAATGTGTGTGTGGAGTGTGGTGGGCATGAATATGTAAAACTGATATGGTGTAAAAATTCTACATTTTTTATTTTTTATTATAATATGTGTAATAACAGTCACAAAAATAATAAAACAAGCTTAAAAATCAATTTTAAGATGAATATCAAAATAGTTATAATAACCACCTTCTTCCTAGTGTTCCTCCATCAGATGCAAAAGAAAATAAAATAACTAACGTAAGAAAAAAAAGGTGTAGTTTTTAAAAACCACTTCTTTCAGTAATGCAAAACTAAAGTGCAAATGAAATTCTTAAATTGTATTTTGTAAACACAATGCATGCACTGCACGTGCTCCATTTTTTGTTTTAGTGTGTGTGCATGCTATAAAGGTTTGCTTAAGTTGCCAATATAATGCAGAAATTTTAACATGAGAATGTGTGTAAATTCATAATGTAGTGCAAATGAAGAAAAATTGTTAGAATTAAAATAATAAGAATTTTAATGTTTTTTAATTCTCATCAATAGCATTTTATTCTACACTAGCTGTACCTGGCCACGCGTTGCTGTGGCTCAGTCTGGCTAAATGGAAAAGAAAGAAAAGAGAAAGTGCACGTTTCTAATATGTTTAATTTCACAATATTTGTGGGTATACAATATTTTTTGTTGTTACATTCTCTGTGCAGATATAGAGATTGTTTGATTTGCCGATTCTAGAACACGAAACATATAATTGCCCATGTGAGAAGCAATTCGTGTTTAAATCTAAACCGCATAATTTTTTAAAGCTTGGCCCTAAGCTTTATTGATGGAGATTACAAACAGCAATCAAATAGGTAAATGCAATTCTTAAATTGAAATTGCGCATCTATTAGAATCAAAGGAATGCGAGGAATGAGGACATCTTCACCTTTGAAAGGTCCTGTCAAGATTGTTGCTTCTACGAAGTTGCTCATTATTTTTGTACTGCAAGCCACGTGCTGTTGCAAAGATTTGGCTTTTGAATATTTCGCAACATCATAATTGGCAGGCCGATTGTCAATTGCAGTACGTGCGGTGGGTCCCTTGCAGATCGAGTAAATTAAAAAGGTATGTGCCGAGTTAAACTTATGGCATTGAGCTCACAGGCTATTCAAACTAATTGTATATTATACTCTTATTTCGAAGAATAATGCCCAGTGAAAAATAAAATAAGGGGGATTAGCCTCCGTCCCCCCTCCCATTTATACTTAACCAATGAATCTCCAAATCTAATCAGGCAAACGTCTTATCAGAATAAACCGGTATACCAAATTTGAAGCAAATCAGATAATTCTGCATGAAAAATCCATTTATCTATATTAAGGGCAAATTAACCCCCATTCACCCCTTTATACTTAATCAATGAACCAGGGTTGTAAAAAACCCGGGTTAAATGGGCAATTTTCCCCGGGTAAATTGGCTACTAAATTTTGGTACTTTGCAAAATTTATCCGTTGAAATTTTGAAAATTCTCAGAGGAATTACTTAGGGAAAATTTAATTTTTTGCTTAGGAAAGTGCAAGAAATTTGATTGCCGAAACAAGTGGCATTCCTGATCTCAAATACAATCTTTGTAATCAAACACTTCATAGTCTAATAGATGGGAATGACTTCATAGTCTTAATAAGGATCTCAATATTTTTCTCTGTTCTTAAAATACATATATATTATATGATCCCTTTAATTTAAATAACAAACAAATTTTAAATTGCAAAGCTATCTATTGTGTGTTATTTAATAATAAAATATAAATATAACTTTAAAAAAAAACTTGCTCCATTGAAATTATCATAAGATTAGCAAATGTTGATAAAAAATATCTTGCAACAAAAATGTTTCTTATGTATATACAGGGTGTCCACTCTGAGCGTTGTCCAATGGCTAATTCCTAAACCGTTAGTCATACACATATAGTTTAAATATTACAAAAATGTTTTCATTTGAGGCAAAGAAATATTTTAAAAGCGATTTGGGTCAATAAAAACATTTCTTAAAAAATTACGAAATTTAAGTGTTTATACAGCCCCCAGTGCTATAAGTTATATTTAGTAAAATTTTCCTATTACACTGACAAGACAGACAAAAAAAGTCCTGTTAATATAACACTAAAATTGACTGAGTTATGAAACTTTAAAAAATGCATGACTTATACCACTTTTCTGCATCTGAACACAAATGAGTTTGGCCATGCTTTGAGGGGTCATATCCCAAGTGCTTAAAGTATTCGAAGAACTTTTCATGTGTATCAGCGCTTTGAAAAGAATAGTAAAGTGTTATGATTGAGTTAACTTTTATTAAGTTTCAGATTGGCTAAAATTATCGTATTTTAACATATGTTTTATTTTGTAAAGATTTGAGACTATTTCTTTTCATGATTTCTTTTAACAAATATGTTATTTTATTTAACTTCAGCGATCGTATGTATGTTTTCCCAGTTCAAAATTTGTAGTCGAAATTTAACTCGCTTTCAAGTTTCAAATATCCAATCGAGACTAAATTTTACATGTATACTGATGTAAATCCGATGACAATCTAATATTATTATGATTTTCGGCGGTTACCATTCATACTTATTTTACAGGATAACACAAAAAATTTTGGATAGATTGCTGCCAAGAAGTTTAAGGAAAAATTTTAGATTAGATAGCACAAGATTGCGGTGGTTATGTTTTTTAACTTATGTATTTTTTAGCACTGAATCTGAGAATTACCTTCATTTTTAACCATCATCTCAGGATGTTTTGCAAATCATAAATTGTCAAAGTTAAAAAATAACAAAAATCAAATACTATAAAATAGGCTGAGTTTTTTAACTTTTGATAATTGATTTTTATGTACTTTTTAGCACTGAATCTGAAAATGACCTTCATTTTTAACCATCACGTTATAATTTTTTGCAAATCGTAAATGTCAAAGTTAAAATATAGCAAACATCTGATACTATAAAACAGATATAAAACTTTTTTATTTAATTTTCCTGACGTGATGGTTAAAAATGAAGGTCATTTTCGTATTCAGCAGTAAAAAATACTATAAAACAGATGTAAAACTTTTTTTATTTTATTTTCCTTATGGTAAAAATGAAGGTCATTTTCGGATTCAGCAGTAAAAAGTACATAAAATAATTTAATAAATATAATAAGTTTAGTAAATATAATACTCTTGAAGCTAACTGAAAAGCTTAAATTTACGGTTTAAATTAAAAGCTAAAACGTTTTAAAATTATAGGGTTCCCAATCTAAAAGTGCAAGTAAATTAGTACAAATATATTTTCTAAGATTCAAAGTGAATAAATAAAACAAAATAACCATGAACAACAAATACATCATTTGTTCTTTTCCAGAAATACTCTTTAAAAAACCCAGGCTTTTTCAGTGGGTTTTTTATAAAAAAAAAAAAACCAGCCCGGGCGGGCAGCTGGGTGGGTACCCAGGCAGCTACCCACTACAACCCTGCAATGAACCCCCAAAACAAATCAGGGAAGCGCCTTATCAGATCGAAATTAAGGGGGGAATTAGCTCCTTGTTCCTCTTTGCACAACCAATAAAACACCAAAACTAATCAGGGATCCACTTTATCAGAATGAACCTATTTACAAAATTTGAAGCAAATCAGATAATTCTCCATGAAAAACACATTTATCTAAATTAAGGGGAGATTAGCCCCCCGTTGCCCCTTTTATGTTTAACCAATGAACTCCCAAAACTAATCAGGGAAGCGCCTTATCAGAATGAATGTATTTACAAAATTTGAATCAAATCGGAAAATTCTGCATGAAAGACCCATTTATCTAATTTAAGGGAGGATTAGCCCCCCTCATTCGTTCCCCTTTTATACTTAACCAATGAACTCCCAAAACTAATCAGGGAAGTGCCATAGCAGAATGAAACTATTTACAAAATTTGAAGGAAATCGGATATTTCTATCAAGAGTTATCGTGTTACATACATACGTACATACAGAACCTGCGGGCACATTAGCTCTCAAGCTTTAATAGCCTATGAGCTAAAAAGAAAAAAACACGAAATAAAAAAACAAAGAAAAAACAAATATAAAAAATACTAACGAAATATTTCAGTAATGTCTCCCACCGGAGGGCATTGTGAGGGAGATGCATTATATGAAAGAGTGGTCAAAGGGCTTTCTAATGATATTATATACCACATAATGGGTGTTGAAAATATTTAAAAAATGCCCTGGGGGATGAAATTGGGAGAGGTGGATGCGAGGTTCATAATAGTAATATAAAAACACGCACGCATTCAAATGCATTGGTGATTTTCAAAGAAATTGGTGAACTTTCGGAGGTTTAAGATTTCGTACAAACGAACATTTACATTTTTTTGTGTAGAAATGTGGCCCCATGGGGGAAAAGTGGGTTGAGGAGGATGGTAGGTGCATAATATGAAAAAGTAGTCAAAGAGCTTTCTAGTGACATGTCACCATGACGTGTGTCTGAAAAAATTTAAAAAGCGCCTCCTGGTGGTGGTGAGGAAATTGGAGGAAGGAGGGGCGAGGTTTGTGATAAGGTATATAAAAACATGCGCGTATTCAAATGCAACGCAATCCGTGAATTTCAAAGCAATCGGTGAAGAACTTTCAGAGGTTTGAGATTTTGTACAAACGAACACTTATATTTTTATTTATATAGAAATGTGCCCCCACGTAGGAAAGTGAGGGGAGCGAGATGCGAGGTGCATAATATGAAACAGTAGTCCAAGGGCTTTCTAATAATAAATCACATGATGGGTTTTTGAAAAAATTTAAAAAGCGCCTCCTGGTGGGGGTGGTGGCAAATGGGGTATGGGGGAGCGAGATTCATAATAAGTATATAACAACACTTCCGTATTCGAATGCAACTCAACCCGGGAATTTCAACGCAATCGGTGAAGAACTTTCCGAGATTAGTGATTATGAACAAACGAACATTTACATTTTTATTTATATAGATCAGCGGTTCCCAACCCGTGGGCCGCAAGCACTGTGGTACTGGGCCATAGAATCTTGGGGCCTAATACTGGTTTTTCGGGATGATTCACTACAGAAACGCTGGCTGTTGATCGCTGGGCTTACATTCGTCAGTCATCAAGGTCAACGCTCTCCTCCCTCCAACATTATTCACCCTTCTCCCCACCACATCCACATTCCGCACTTTTATTATTGACTCGTTTGTCAGTGGCTGTGGTTTTCTGTTGATGTATCATATCGTTGTGTGTACTGTGAGCTACTATTACTTCACGTCAATATGGATGCTTGGTTTCGGACAGGGTCTTGTCATCAGACGAAGTTGGCAAGTGATGAAGGGACTTCTTCATCTGTTTCTACAAATAGTGAGTTTGAAATGAAGGCGAAATCCAGTCTAAGTTGTAAAAAAATAGCAAGGAAAACTAAAATATATTTTCATAAATATAACCCTGATTTTTTAAAATGAGTGTTTCTGTTGTCTGGTTCTGAGGAAGAGTTTATGCCTTAGTGCGTGATTTGTTTCAAAATACTATCCAACGAATGTATGAAATTTTCAAGACTTGAAAGGCGTCTATCAACTAAACATCCTGAATGTGTAGGAAAGTCTTTGGATTTCTGTGAAATCAAGAAAAGAAATTTTTGTATGTCTAAATCTACCATGGAAGAATCTTCAAAACAGAACAAACTAAGCACCAGAGTTTCTTATGAGTTTTCTTTGTTAATCACAAAGAAGGGTTCAGCTCACACCGTGGGAGAGGAACTTATTATACCTGCATCAAAAATCATAAGTAATGCTTCGTTTGATGAAAAATGTACAAAAAAAAAAAAAAAAAAAAAAAAAAAAAAAAATGAAATTCCATTATCAAATACAACCGTTAAAAGAAGAATTGATGAAATGTCGGAAAATGTGAAAAAAGCTGTCATTACTTTTTTGAAACAAAGTGAACATCTTTCGCTGCAACTTGATGAGAATACAGACATTGCTGGACAAGCTAATTTATAAGCTTTTAGTCGTTTTGAGTTGAATGGCAATATTGAAGAAAGAATGCTGTTTTGTCGATCTTTGCCGACGAAAAAACTGGCAAAGAGATTTTCAAATCTACTGACAATTTTATAAAAGAAAATGAAACAGATTGGACTAGGTGTGGTGTAGGTTTGACAACGGATGGGGCACGTGCTATGTCTGAAATTCATATTGATTTATTCGCCAAAGTTAAATCAGTTGCTCCCTTGGTTCAATGGACACATTGTAGCATACATAGAAAAGCTCTTGCAGTTAAAGGTTTGGACAAGAGTTTAAGAAAAACTCTTGACGATGCAGTAAAAATAGTTAACTTTATCAAAGCAAGACCTAAAAACACCAGGCTGTTTGGTGTTTTATGTGATGAAATGGGCAGTGAACACAAACAGCTTTTACTTCACTGCGAAGTTCGGTGACTGTCGAGAGGCAAAGTGTTGACAAGATTGTTCGAACTCCGTGATGAACTCACGGTTTTCTTGAGGAAGGTAGATTATGATGGAAAACTTGCAAATTCCTACTTAGACTGTGTGACCAATGAAAACTGGTTGAAACGGTCGGCATATTTGGCGGATATTTTCAGTTCTCTCAATGTTCTTAACTTAACTCTGCAGGGCAAGGATGCTCATAAGTTTTTTGTGAAAGACAAAATAGAAGCAATGATAAAGAAACTTCAACGATGGGCTCAAAAAGTGGAGCAAGATTCCTTTGACGCATTTCCAGTGCTACATGATTTTCTTGAAACCAACGAAGTCAAAATGGCTAAAACAACAGCTACAACAATAAAAGAACACCTTGAATCTTTGGTCTCAAGTAATTTAAAGTTATTTATTTTACTTAATTTTATTCTATTATTTTTTAATAAGCGTAATTAAAAACATTTATTTTTTACTTTTTTTAAAATTAGTAAAATTTTTCAAATAGTACCTTTTTAAAGTTAATAAATTTTAGTTACTTGTCTTATATTTTTATTAATCATTCATATGAATGAGAAATCTACCAACACTAACTGAAGCAGTACATAAGCCTTTTCATATTTTTTAGGAACTTTTCCCCTAAAATTGAAGATGAAATACAGAAACCACTTTGAAGAAAATTACTTAAAAAAATTAAAATTATCTTCAAATGAAAAAGACTCGTTAATTGAACAATCATGTGACCAGACTTTAAAATCGATTTTTAAGACACCACCACTGGTCTTAATTTGGATAAAAGTTCGGCAAGACTAACCAGCTATTGCCAAAATTCCACTGAGACACTTGATGGTCTTTTCTACAACCTATCTATGTGAACAAGCCTTTTCAACTTTAGTTTTTTTTTTTGAAAAATAAATATAGAAATAAAATGAATGCCGAGAGTGATTTGAGACTAAAACTATCCAGTTTCAATCCAGATATTGACACTCTCGTCGAGGACAAACAGTGACAAAAATCTGATTAAGGTTTTGAGTTTTTATATAATTGTGATAGCTAAGTGAATACAATAAATAAAGTTATTTTCTTTATAAAAATATTTTTTTTTGATGTACAGTATCTTTTACTAGTTACTGACATAATATATATATTCGTCATGTGTATATACTATGTAGGTGTCTATTTGTCATATTTTTAACTTGTATATTAAGTAGTTAGTGGTCCTCAAAGTTATTTTTACAAAATTGGTGGTTCGCACAACTAAAAAGGTTGGGAAATGCTGATATAGATGTTCACATGCATGTCATGATAAAACTTTGTATACCACACGTAGTTTAGCTTTTTCAGCGGGTTTTCTACTTCCATGTAAACAGTTATTTTTAAATTGATGTAACTAAAAAAGTACTTTTGAACTTCTATTTTTCTTTGTAAATTTATTTGTATATTCATTCTAATTTCAGACTATGCGTTTTCCACCAAAGTCTTTTCACAAAGATCTGGAAACAGCTGAAGTAAGTTTTTTTTAATAATTTAAATTTTAATCATAATTATATTAATTAAATGCATATCATATGAAAAATGTAATGTTTGACATGATCTCTTATTTTTCTTTCCTGAGAAAATTGTTACTTTAGTGTAGAAATTCTTAATTACAAATTATGTTAATGTGCAATTTCATTAGCTTTATAAATAACTTTAGAAAAATTCCAATTACAATTGGATTTTTTTATTAGAAGTTTGACACAAAATATTTTATTTATTTAAATCAACGGAAGGTGCCCTTACCTGACTTACATGATAAATTGTTATTTGTGATAATCCTGTTGATTTATCTTTAATTTTATATATTTTGCTGAAGGACTATGTTTATTGTTACATTAAGTATTGATAAATTAAAAAAATTTTCATGCTTAAATTTTAATTAAAAAATCATCAAAAATTGGCAAATTTATTTTATAAAGCAAAAAATGTCTGAGATGAATAACGCCAATGTCATATCAATGTTGGCAATGACCTGAACAATTAGTTTTGTTTTTATCACAAAATTAATTTCTAAACGTCACATAATTTAAATTTTTACAGAATAAAATAGAAAAAAAATGTACTTTCAGATGCAGTTTGTTTGAAAACTGTAACTCAATTTTCTGAGCTTTGTGATTTAAAAATAATTTTCAATCATGCTTTTTAAAAAAAAAAAATTCACCTGATTGCAGAAGATTAATATATTTGCACTTGAAACAATGTAAATTTGGGGTTTTCGACTTTTCACGCTCAAGAATCACTTTAGGAAATTCTGCGCACCGCGATAGGTAAACAAGCATAGACAAAAAACAGGTGTTAATGCAGAGTTTTTTTTTTTTTTTTCCTTGGTGTGCCATTCTGTAAAAAGTAAAAGTTGTTTTTGTGTAATTTATTATGTTTTTGTGAAAAGTAATATTTTATAACAAAACATCAAATCCAGCTACTCAAATTCAAACCAAGCATTTATTATTAATAATAACTTATTTATGTCCTCCTGCTAAAGTTTTCCTTTCTGGTAAGCTTGCTTTCTTTGCCAGTTACACATTTTAAAACGTAACAAAATAAAAATAATAAAATCACTAGAAAACAGGAATTCTGCATTTTCAGAATTTAATGTCACCCCCCTCCCCCCTCTACCCTGATAAAAAGAAAAAAAAATATATATATATAGTGCAAAACATAATTCGGTTTGTAGACATAAAACATGGGCTTTTAGTTTATATAAAATGCATCTTCTGAAGAATTCCATTTTTACGATCCAATCTTAAACAGCATCTACAGAAAAGTATGCACATGACATCACTATCACGGATACACAAATGAAGTAAAAAAAGTGATGTCATCAAACAAGAAACTCTACAAAAAAAAAAAAAAAAAAAAAAAAAAAAATCTTATGATTCATATGTTTGTAACATTAATATGTAGCACATATTTTAATTACCATATATACTCCTGTATAACTCGAAAATGGGGTGTCGACTTATACACGAGTTAATAAAAAAAAAAAAAAATCACAGATAATAGGCAAATGGGCAAGTCTTTTAAGTAATCACATATGGGTCTAGGTTGGAGAAAGAGAGAGAAAAGCGGACAGTGGTCATATCCTTGTGATTGACAAAAAAAAGCTCAGCAATAATGTCCCTGTAATTCAGGGATGAGAATTTTCCGTCTTTTGGCGGATTTCCGCGTTTTTGTTATTTCAAGGAATTTCCGCCTTTTTTTTTTCTCGAAATTCCGCTTTTTTCCGAGGATTCCCTATTTTTCGCCTGCAAAATTTTGTTATTTTCCGAATTTTTCACTTTCCTGTCGATTCCGTTTTTCTTCCGATTTCGAAAGAACGTTCAAAGGTGATGAAAAAACGGCAAATTTCGTCAAAAGATCACGAAAAAACTACAAATTTCGTCAGAAGATCTCGAATAAACGGCAAATTTCGTCAAAAAATCACGCAAAAGCGGCAAATTTTGTCAAAAAAATCGCGAAAAAGCGGTTATTGTGACCAAAACATCGCGAATAAACGGCAAATTTCATCCAAAGATCGCGATAAAATTGGCAAATTTCGTCTAAAGATCGCGAAAAGGCGGCAAATTTCGTCAAAGATCGCGAAAAGGCGGCAAATTTCGTCAAAAAATCGCGAAAAGGCGGCAAATTTCGTCAAAAAATCGCGAAAAAGTAGCAAATTTTGTCAAAAGATCGCGAAAAAGTAGCAAATTTTGTCAAAAGATAGCGAAAAAACTACAAATATCATCAGAAGATCGCGAATAAACGACAAATTTCGTCCAAAGTTCGCGAAAAACTGGTAAATTTCGTCAATAGATTGCGAAAAAGCTTTATATTTCGTCAAGAGATCGTGAAAAAGCAGCAAATTCCGTCAAAAGATCGCGAAAAAGCAGAAAATTTTGTCAGGAGATCGCGAAAAAGTAGTAAATTTTGTCAAAAGATAGCGAAAAAACTACAAATATCATCAGAAGATCGCGAATAAACAGCAAATTTCGTCAAAAGTTAGCGAAAAAACGGTAAATTTCGTCAATAGATCGCGAAAAAACTGCAAATTTCACCAAAAGATCGCGAAAAAGCTGCAAATTTCGTCAAAAGATCGCGAAAAAGCGGCAAATTTCGTCAAAAAATACATGTATTTAGTGCTTTTAGTGTATCCTCCCCTTCACCCCTCTTTTGTAACCTTTCAGAAAATTTGTTGTGAATTTCAATTTTTTTTTTTTTTACTCAGAATCACTCCTGATTCAGAATTCACATTAAGCTGGCTGTAGGTCTTGGTTCAATTAGCCTGTGTGACCAAAAATAACTAACCATTGTGATTTTCACTAAGTTTTTCATATTTTTTGCTAAAAAATTTATTAAAATTATGACACACAAAAACTCTATTCTTAATTAAATTATTTTATTTTCACGAGCGGCCATGATTCTGATAAGTCGACCATTTCATATGACCTACACTCAATGTTTTAAGAGGTGTGTGTAATTTGGCTATTTTCATTCCTGTAATGTTGTATGCAGGCTTGTGCTCTTGTCTCCATTTGCCCGGAAATCAGACCCTGGTTTTATTTCTTAAAGTATCTTTCAGGGATAAAATGTGGTACAATTTTTTGTTTGCGCGTGGTTTCAGTCTTTTTGTTTTTTTGCAATTCTCATCCCTGGTAATTGTTCTGAACCTCTTTTCTCTTGGGATAGAATTCTCTTCAATACATGGGCATTCTTTTCAACATTTTAATCCCCTTTTTTAGAAAGAGTTCAACTTGAGAGTGCTTCTAGATATCTCTCCTAAAAGTCCTACAATACAAAAAAGTACTATATTTTAGCAGTTTAAGAAGTTGTTTACCATTGTTAATAAGGTTTGAATAGATTTTTTAAAGATTTTTTTCTTTTTAAGTATCATTAAATTGATGCAAAATAGTTTAAGCTTCTTCGATTTTACATAATTATACAGTTTTAAAAACGTTGAATTAAAAAAAAAAAATGTCTGATTAGAAACGTAAGTTTGCTAATTTAATGAAAATTTATTAATATTTTTTTAATCCTCGATTACAAATCCTTTTTTAACATGCAACCAGAAATGTGGTTTGACTTATACACGAAAATTCAATTTTTTTCAAAATTTTGTTTCAAAATTGGAAGGGTCAACTCATACACGAGTATATGTGGTACATTTTTTTTCAGTTATGGCAAAATGGCAACAAGAAGATATAATAGTCTACTAATTTCCAACTATTTTTCCTTTACTTTCTACAGAAATGGCATACTTCAGTTGCAAAAACCTCGTTTTCGAATACCAGTTACATTATGTATTTTTAAATTATTTTCTATTATTTTTTTAAATGAAATAACAATGAATAAAAAAAAGTTTATTTAATAACTATAGAACAAAACAATTTAGAACATTTTTTTTAAATAAAAAGAAAATAAATTCAAATTAACATTTATTAATAAATATAAGCAACTATAGCCTGGTTACCATGTCAGGCAAGATAACGCCATTTTGGCTCCAATTAGGTACCCAGTTGCGTATATGACATCTGTGTCTAATATTTTTCTTTTTATTTCATTTTAAAAAAAGAAAGAAGTGAAAGCATTTTATTTTAAATGTTTCAGTTTTAAATGAAAGTTTTGTATTAAATAAAATGATAATGAAATACAAATTGAATTATGAATAAAAGTAATATGATACATTTCTTAGTATACATTTAAGGGAGGCCAAACTGGTCGCCAAATTAGTTTAAAATAATAATCTTTTCTAGAATATGAAAAAAAAATATGTTATGATAAAATTTGAGTTCACATCATTTGTGAAAATTATTTAAAATTAGAAAAAAAATAATATTTCGAAAACTAATTCGAATTAAAAAATTCCAATACCAGTTTTGAGATCTGCGGATCAATACGGGTTTTTAGTGTTAATTTCATCGCAAAGTATTCCATATTTTAGGAGAATTCGCAGTGAAACATAATCAGTTGTTTAATCAGTCATTTCATAAATTCATTTCATTTCAGCCGTTTCATAAATTCGTTTCATTAGAATTTTATATATATAGTGTAGATATATAGTTATCTGAATGTAGAGAATTGGTGCAGGGGATATATGTATTTCTTATATCGCTGTTTAATTTTTAATCTGAACAACTGTACATTATTTAAATATATATATATATATATATCATGCTTCTTTCTATATTTTCCATAGGAACGCAGAGAAAGAGAGAAACAAGATATAGAATATGCTAAGGAAATGACAGATGAAGAGGATGATGGATTTCCATGATCATTTCATCTAAAATCTTACATTTTTTCATGGACTTACTATTTATAGTTTACCATTTTTATGCTTGTATTATTATCAGATACTATAAACATAACAAGTTAATACTTTATTTGTTCTAAATTAAAGGAGTTTTGTTACAATCTTGTTTTGAAATTTTTCAAGTATTGGTATATATCCTGTTGAAATATCCTGATATATTTCAGATGTAATAATGTAGTACAATAATCAAATGAAAAATATTACTATATTGTTACATATTTGAAACTTATTTTATAGTAAATAACAGTAAATCAAAGATTCAGGATTGCAAATTAAAAATTTTTACATTATCATCTATTTCAGGTGCTTTTAATCTATCAAACTGCCATATTTTTTCATGCTAGTCTTTTAAATCTAAAACTACATTCTGATAAAAGGCTGTTCAAATGCTTACAAGATTGAAACATTCAAGTAATCTTTTTTACCATTTTCTAATATTTTATAGTGTCTAGAATATAGCCCAGAAACAATCTTCTGAAATTCAAATTATTAAAATATTTACAACTGCAAATATGCCATTGTAATTAATTGATGCTAAAGAAAACTGTAAACATGTATTGTTTCTCAAAAGATTTGTTTATCTGACCACATCTGCCTGACCGATTTCACTGTGCAATCGGTAGTAAAATTGACCTGACTCTTAAAAGTAAGGTCTCCTTACTGGGCATACTCAGACTATTTTGAAAAAAAAACTTGTAATAAAGGAACAGTCAAATTTAGAAGCAGAATTACACAGGATTGCTACACCACCTGGAGAACCTGGAAAAGTCAGGGAATTTGGAAATTGGCCAAATAAATCAGGGAAAAGTCAGGGACTTTCAATATTTTTTCCAAAATCTGGAAAAGTCAGGGAATTTGATAAACTTTCATTGTGATCTCCAAGAAAGTTTGATCGTTGCACTGCCAGAATCTTCTATAGTTTTGCAAATTCCACAATTAAATAAAGAAAAAAAATCATCTAAATTACCTGTTTTTTCAAAAATTTTTACTTTCATCCTCCACTCCTTTCCTATCCACCATAGCAAATGTTTACATTTTTAATAATTATTACAAATTTTAAAACTTTTTCCAGCAGTCATGTTCAAGTAACAATATATAATTATGACAAGCCTGCATCTCCCCACTGAAATGTCTGCTTCCTCTCTCTTTTTGCCTCATGCTGAAAATAAAGTTTATCTGAATATTAGGGATTTTGCAATACAGTTGACGAAATGAATGATGACTCTGTGCACAAATATTGTGTAGCAGATTTGTGCAGTTTGTAGGAAACTTTATATGAAAGCTTTGTAATGATCACAAATTATTAAAAAGAGCAATTCCAATTACATACCTGCCAACTGCTACGAAAAAATCGTAGTTGCTACGATTTGGACCTATAAACTACGATGCTACGAAAATCGGTCTTAAACTACGATTTTTTGCAAGAAACACAAAAGCATTTTTTGTTTCTAGTTGCGATTTTTATCCTGCGCAGCATATTTTTCAGAAGTGATTCTGTTCCGAAATTTCGAAGTATTAATTTCCGAAAGTTTTAAAAAATTGGCCATTAGTCCGAAAATTCGGACATTAAAAAAATGCTCATGAGAAAAAAAATTCTGGGCTGCAAAAAAAACTTCTTAACATAAAACACTCCAATCGTGTTTTTGGGGTTCCTTGAGGGGAAAGGTTTGAAATAGTGTGCAAAATCACACGATTTGTGATAAACTATCGCGAATTTCGGCAAATGACTGTGTAAAAGAATTTCAGTTTCGTCAATTGGTCGTAGAAGAAAATAAATTTTGTTAAAGGATCGTGGTAAAAACGTGAATTTTGTCAAAATATCACAGAAAGAAAACGCGAATTTCATCAAAAGATCAGTAAGATAATGCAAATTTCATTGAAAGATTAGTAAGAAAATGCAAATTTCACCGAAAGATCGCAGAAAGAAAACACTAATTTAGTCAAAGGATCGTGGTAAAAAAACTCAAAATTCGTCAAAGGATCGCGTAAAAAATGCGAATTTCGTCAAAAATTCATGGTAAAAAGTGCGTGGATAGGAATCGTGATAGGAAAATGTGAATTACGATTGTGGGGAAAAAATTGTGAATATCCTGAAATGATGGCGGGGAAAAAATCGCGAATTCCGTCAAAATTTACTGCACTGAGCTAAAAAATTGGAACCAGGCTCCTTTTACACATCCAAATAATAATAAAAAAAAATGCTGCAAAACGAAAATAAATTCTAAAAATCGTATAAAAATTTTCAGAGGAAAAAATTTACTATATTGAAGTTGAAAGACCTTATTCCTTTTACGAATCTCAAAAGATGGCTGTGAAACACGAAAAACCAACCAACCAATCTTCAGATTAATTTAAATTTTGTGTGCTACAATTTCTCATTTTCAAAGGTTGTCAGGTCTGCAATTATAAACCTCAAAGCAAGGTTATTATTTTTTGGGTGGGGCATGAGTGAAATTGGGATAAGGAGCTTTTAATTATTAGCAACTGTATTCAGGAAATTTTAGCCTTTTTGAGTGATATAACGTTTGTTTTACCTCAGCATGTCCACTACGCATTACACTGCTACTCCAGAATTTTCTTGAAATACACCTGGAAAAGCCAGGGAATTTCATTCTCCCATATGAGTAGCAACCCTGATTACAGTAGAAAGTCTCTAAAAAAAATAAAATACTTTTGATTCTTTGGAGCGAAAAGGCGAAAGTGTCACGCGATTTGGTGAGCAGCAATTTTCCTCGCCAAAAGCAAATGATTTTAATGCATCTGAAAAATGCTTGTTAATTGATGTTTAAAATGCATGTAAATAGTACTGCGTCACTCGGAATACTACCGTCTTCCATGATTTAATAAATATAAACTTAAACAATGACAGAGTTTAATGCATATACTTTTTGTGTTGCATATTTATGTTGCTTATTACTGCAGTTATTTAATTTTATCGCTGTTAAAATAATTTCATATATAAAAAATATTTTCCTATTGAAAAATATATTTTCATATATTTAAGCATATTCCAAAATAAAGGCCAGAGGAAGAGTGTTGCAGTTATCGATTTCAATATCGTGTAAGTTTTTATTTCCATAGCATCAAAATTGAAACAACAGTGCTCAATTTGACTTAATTTTGAGATTGAGACAATTTTAATTAAAATTTTGTTTTAATTCATAAAATTTCCTAGTTAACTTTCATCAGAAATATATATATACATATATATATATATGTAGAATAGGTGGGATTGACTGTGGTCGAACGTTGGTGATAAAGGCTCCTGATTGAACACTCGTAGTATAGAAATAATCACGTTTTAATGTCTTGATTAACGCATATATTATATTTACAGAGCACATTAACTATATACAGGGCTTAGGGGATGAGGGGGAATTTCTTACGGCAGTTTACCTGCACTCAATATATTTCAGAAGCTTGACCGGGTACGTCTTACCAAGTCAGTCCGCAGCACAACTCTGCCGTTACATCGAACCTTCGCCCTCCGGCTGCGGTTCAGAATTACTCGCTCATCAGGTTTATTGTCTTATAGAATTTGTCTACTCTGTCAGTTCTCATGAGATTTTAGCTGCACCTCTTACTGCGGTCAGGATGTGGTTTATAATGTTTCGGGAGCCGCAAGCCACATCCACACTCGTCCATCTTGACAGGTGTGCGCCCCTGCACACGTGAGAGCAACCGCAGCAAAAAAAAAAAGGGCAAATTAAAATTTATCTAAAAAAACACTAACAAAAATTTTCGAAATTTCTAAAGTTAAAAGAAAGAAAGAAAGAAAAACTTTGAAAAAAAATTTAGAGGCCGAAAGGGAGAGAACTGACGAAACACGAACAAAAAAAAATGAATTTAAATTTTGGCTTTTCCATTACATTGCATAAGCTGAACTGCACTACACTACGTGAAGAAGAAAAAAAAACGTCTTCGAAGAAGAAAAAAAAATAAAAAACGTCTTTGTGTGTCATGTGAAAATGACCGTCTTTGCCGTCTTAAGAAGGAAATTCGCCATGGAACTTCACGTCTTTCGTCATTAAAATATTTTTCGTCATTCGTTTTAAAAATCTAACATAAGGAAAGAAAAAAAATTTATCCTAAGTAGTGCAGTCAGTTGCTATACAGGGAGAAAAAAAAATAACTAAGCTAAAATAAAAAAAATGCTGGTATTGGGGAAGGGGGGGGGGGGAGGTTACTGACTGATAATTTAAACAATTATTTGAATTAAACATTTCAAAATATATCAAAAATTATCAAATATATAAAGACATACATAATAATATGAAAAACAATAATAAATAAACAGGTTCTTGCAGTAATGAGTAACCGAAACAAAATCGTGCATATATCACATCTGTGTATATAAAAAAAAGGAAAGAAAGAAAGAAAAAAACTGTCTTATCTGAAAACTGTCTTATCTGAAGGAGTTCTGTAATAAACAGCTGTTGATGGTAAATAAGTTCTTGACCTTGGTAAAAAGAAGGGAAAAAATACTGAGTCTAATCGCGGTTGACATTTGAAAAGGTAAATAAAAAAACAAATACGAGTTCACTGCAAATGCTAATAGGGTATGTTGATAATGGTCAGCACCGATCAGACAGTCTGAATCATGAATCCAGATAAAGAAAAATAAAAATAAAGTACTTACAGTCTACTGTCTGGATAAAGTGACGATAAATAGGTGACTTTTCGTGAAATAATAAAAAAAGATATGCACACTGATGCAGGAGGAGTAATTAGCTGTTTGACATCACGTACACAAAAAAAATTAACACTTCCTACGGCGAAACAAACAAAAAAAAAACATGATTTCGCAGCGCGGATGCTTATTTGAAACAATAGAAACTGTGAAAACAACACTGAGAGAAGCACACTTAAAAAAACACTTTTCTTCTCTGTCTTTTTTGTAGCTATATTGTGCGTGAACGAATTTTGTTTCGTTTCCATTTTCGGTGATTTTCCTAGTATTGGGAAGAGCTGGCACTAGTGAGCTGTAAAAATATTCCGTCATACACAGTGAAAAATATGCCTCGAGAAAATGGATGAAAGTTCCCATATCAGAAACACAGGTACGCGATGCACTTGTGGAATGTAGTATGACGAGTAAGAAGCATAGTACGTACACAAGGGAATTTGGAGCAACGAACGTCTTTTGCACAGGTGCGTGGTGACGAGAGCAATTAGGAGATAGTCGGATCTGAGAAGGCACGTCCTCGCAAAATTCTTGGATACTTGAAACTAAGCTCTGTAACACGACATCCTCTTGTTTGTGATCGAAGTCTACATTGTTTATACTTTCACAAACGGTGATACAATTGACAGATATTTCGGGTGGATGTGGTTTTTGGAGTGAGATGCCGTTCTGATCACAAGTGAGTATTCCCTGGGAAATTATGTCTCTTCCGATGATGAGAGGAATGTTCATGCGGGAAAATTCTACGACATAGGCTGTGGTTGTATACGCATTATCATCTACAGAGATGGTTGTGCTGAACGACCTGATTGGTGTGACACTGCTGTTACCGAAGCCTGCGATTTGTAAGCTTGCGTCGTTGAGGGTGGGGGAACCCAGTAAACGGTACAAATCTTTTCTTACACACGTAATGTGCGAACCGGTATCCAGCAACCCATCTATCGCTAAATCTGCAATTTTCACTAATTTCATCATGTTTTGACGCGGTTTATCCAATTCTACTACTCAAATTGCAGGGGGAGAGGTGTCTGAGTTTGAAACTTTAGGACGGGTGGTCTGAGCGCAGTTATAACTTTTGTGGCCAAAATTATTACATGAAAAACATTTAATTCCTTTGTTTTTATGTACACAATCTTTCGCATGGTGTTCAGGTTCTCCGCAAGAAAAACAAATTGTTTTCGGGGCTTTTCCGGTGTGTAGGGGTTTATTACTAACAGGTGTAGGCTGTGACTGGCGAAGGTGGGGACTTTGATCGCAAATTTGCTGATAAATTTGAAGTTTACTTTAAAATTCGGTGAGAGTTTGACAGCCAAAAAGAATTGCTTTATTGTTAGGTGTATCTCTAATACCGGTGATAACATAATGCATGAGTGATGCGTCGTCTATTTTCGCTCGTTGGGCAATCTCTTTCATTATTAAAAAATATTCACTCATTTTTTCGTTGGGCTTACAAGTACGTGAAGCTAGCATTTCATGTATTTGGGCGGAAGAGGAAATATGCGCAAATTCTTGTATTAACGCTGCATACGATGTTAATTCTGGCTCACTGCGGACAAACAACAATGCAGTACCCTTGAGAGCCCTTTCAACAAAAAGAAATTTTTACAACTCATTCAGTTGAAATGTTGTGGCCAAGCCTTCAAATCTTTCTAACCATTGTAGAATGTTTTCGACTGGCTTTCCGGAAAAGGGTGTAATTAAATTTTTGAAATCGGTAAAAGAAATGGACTGATGCGGTGCCGAATGGGGGGAAATCGCAGCATTATATTGCAAAGTGGTACCAGAAAAACTCGTTAATGGATTGGATTGCAAAGTATTGCAAGAATCTTCATCATCGGGTTCAGAATCGGTTTGTGGTGAAATGGAGGACTGGAATTTTGTTAGGTCTGCAAGGGCTTCAATAATACGTCGTGAAATGTCTGCTTCGTTACCAGCAATGTCTAGACAAAGTAAATTTGCCATAGAAATGAGTTGGGCTAAGAGGAAGTTTTTGGCCGTTTCAGCAATTTTATCGTCAAATTCAGGATCCCCAATTTTAAATTTGAATCCCTGAAACTTCCGTAAATTTTTCCGATTATTTCTATTTTTATCAGTGCCGAATACCAAGGTATGTAGAATTTTGATTCGTTCAACTCGTGCTGAATTAATTTGAGCTAACACCGGCCGCATATCTTGCAAAAACATGGCTGAATAAGAAATAAATCTTACTTCCAAATTGGTATCCTTTTTTTAAAAAGAGAACGCCGAATGGTTTGATTATATCCATTGTGAATGAAAAAAATATCACAGATGTCTTCTTTCACACCACGCACACAGAAAACGAGTGAGTCGATAACAGATAAGTAGGTCAGTAGATCTTCCTTCTCTCGCTCTTTCCTTATCAGAACTGCAGAGAGAAACTTCGAACAGAATCTTCGCAGATCTTAAATATTTCAGAAGTTGGATTTCACAACAGTTTCATGGATGTCTAGAGGCTCTAAAAATAGTTGGATTCGCTGAGGTCGAGCGCCCATCTAGAATAGGTGGGATTGACTGTGGTCGAATGTTGGTGATAAAGGCTTCTGATTGAACACTCGTAGTATAGAAATAATCATGTTTTAATGTCTTGATTAATGCATATGTTATATTTACAGAGCACATAACTATATACAGGGCTTAGGGGGATGAGGGGGAATTTCTTACGGCAGTTTACCTGCATTCAATATATTTCGGAAGCTTCACCGGGTACGTCTTACCAGGTCAGTCCGCAGCACAACTCTGCCATTACATCGAACCTTCGCCCTCCGGCTGCGGTTCAGAATTACTCGCTCATCAGGTTTATTGTCTTATAGAATTTGTCTATTCTGTCAGTTCTCATGGGATTTTAGCTGCACCTCTTACTGCAGTCAGGATGTGGTTTATAATGTTTTGGGAACTGCAAGCCACATCCATATATATATACAATGCAAAAACCCTTGACGGGTTAAAAGTTTCTGACGCAGCACTTTATCTTATGCTCTAAGAATTTTAAATATGTAACTTAAAAATACTGATATCAAATTTTGAGTGACGTTATGCTATTTCTTAAAAAATATATTTGTATTTATTTCACCATTTTATTTTTGTTTTATTTATAATCGCATGTGCAAAAGTTATGTTCAACATGAAAAGCTGCATACAATTTTATTCGCTGTTGCTTTATCATTTACATCTCTCATAAATTCAAAATATGTGTTTTAAAAGATATGATATAAAATTTAAGTGATGCCTTGATGTGACTTTAAAAGGTTTGTTTTTTAAAATTCAATTTAAATTATTTTTGACTTGGTTAAAATATTTTTTTTACATCTACACAATACTTTTAATTTTCCAATTCACTGTTAAATATATCACTTTCATTGAATCTATACTATGTATTGAAATGTATTTATTTCAATAAATTGATTTATCTTTTGTGTCACGCTATTCAAAATTGTGAGTAAGATTTATGTAAATGGTTTATTTGCGTCAAACTATCCTTTTTCATACATTTCATGTAGTTTGGACACAATGACGCAAAGAAACCATTTACATAAATCTTACTCACAATTTTGAATAGCGTGACACAAAAGATAAATCAATTTATTGAAATAAATACATTTCAATGCATAGTATAGATTCAATGAAAGTGATATATTTAACAGTGAATTGGAAAATTAAAAGTATTGTGTAGATGTAAAAAAAATATTTTAACCAAGTCAAAAATAATTTAAATTGAATTTTAAAAAACAAACCTTTTAAAGTCACATCAAGGCGTCACTTAAATTTTATATCATATCTTTTAAAACACATATTTTGAATTTATGAGAGATGTAAATGATAAAGCAACAGCGAATAAAATTGTATGCAGCTTTTCATGTTGAACATAACTTTTGCACATGCGATTATAAATAAAACAAAAATAAAATGGTGAAATAAATACAAATATATTTTTTAAGAAATAGCATAACGTCACTCAAAATTTGATATCAGTATTTTTAAGTTCCATATTTAAAATTCTTAGAGCATAAGATAAAGTGCTGCGTCAGAAACTTTTAACCCGTCAAGGGTTTTTGCATTGATATCATTACTTTTTTGAGGTTAGTGATAAAATGATTAAAAAAAAGATACTTATGGAATTTAATGCAGATTTAATTTTTACTATTTTATTACAATTTTCCTTATAGCAGTTTGTATATAAAAACAACTGGGTAAGTATAATCGCAGATCGCACAGAGGGTTTCATTTGATATTCCTTTAAAAACACTTTATCCTTAAATTAATAAATCCAAAATGTTAATTTATAATTATTAAATCCTTACATAGATGTAGCACCAATAGTTCCAATTTTCATGGGGCAGGGAACGCACTCTTTTAAACAAACCACCTTCCAATTGAAGTCATCAAAAACCAAGTTGAATAAGCCAGATCCTGTTGTGTTGTTTGACAAACAGCAGTCTCATGTCCCCTCCTTCCCCCCTTTTTCAAAATTTTTCAGACCAGTACCTAAGAATGGAACCGAAATAATTTTTTCTCTTCAGAAATTACGATAAAAAAAATAATATGCAGTACTCATAAATTTACTTTAATGCTATATAGGGTGATTATTAAGTTAATTATAACGTTTGGAATCTGTTGCATTGATGTCCGAAAGGTAGTTTCTGAGTTATGGAAGCTGGACCCATAAGGCGCCATAGAGGGGCGAAGCCCGCTAGTGTCTATCATAATTATATCTGCCATGTAGACTAATTGCGATATTTAATCAAAATAGCCCCCCCCTTCCCCCTCCTCATCCCCGGAAATATAACAAATACAAAATGTGTCTTTATAAACCTATCGTCAAATAGGTTTTTATTTCTTTTTCCCTAAAAAAAAACATGATTTTTATATCCGTAACGTAAATAGCAGACGAAGCCTGCTAGTTCCTATCATAATATATATTTTTAATAATTTTATATAGTCTATAATAAAAATCAGACTTAAAATAGTCTAGTTCCATGAGTACTTGTAGTGTCTGTTACATGCTACGATTTTTGGATACCAGTATTTTAGAACGGGAAAATGTGACTTATTTTATCGGAGATATCTCATAAATTGAATAAGGTGAAGCAAACTTTTTGAAAAAAAGGTGGCCAACAAGCATGGCAGTTAATCAGCTATGTGACTTTGTGCTAAAGTCCATTAATTTGATCTGCTTTAAAAAGATTACGGAAGATTGAATTATAGTAGAACCTGGATTAACCGAGCTTCGATTAATCGAGGTTTCTGTTAACCGAGCCGATAACAAAGTCTGATTTTTTTTTTCCTTTTGAATGAGCCTTAAAAATAACCACACTCTTTAGCTCACTGTCCGTGCTATACAGGCCCTTCTGCCCCCAAAAGCCCTCAACTCCAAAGAAACATTGGACCCTGAGAAGTCAATAGCGAACAATGCTTTGTTTCCAGTGGCTGTGTGAACTTTCGTAAATTTTTCAATTTGCATTTTAAAATTTACTACTGGTAGTTGATTTTCTTTTTAAATTTGTTAAGCTGTGAAACAGAACTTTACATATATTTACTTTTATTATTTAAAAAACGTTCTATATATATTTTTGAAAGAGATGTTAAATTCGCAAGCACGGCGAGTTTTTACACACAGTTTCTATTAACCGAGATTTCCGATTCCGATTTACTAACAGTCCCAATTAGCTCGGATAATCGAGGCTGCTCTGTATAATTAAAAAATCAATGGCGATCTTACTGTAAACGGGTTTCCCTTTTACTGAGGGATTTCAAAACCGAATCAGCTTATGTTAGTTGCTGTTTCCCTGCTTGATTAAATAAGATTAGTTAAACATTTGAAAATTACCAAATATAAAAGGAACTAAGTCAACAGAGTCTTTGCTTTATGGTATTTTTTAACAACGCTATAAGAAAATGATTTTAAATAAGAGATTTTAAATGTAACGTTTTAAATCTGACTTAATTTTCACCAAACTTTCCTTTCTCTTTGTAACATTCAACTGAAAATATTTTTATTATTAGAAAGATAATATTATTATTTGCACTACCTTAAAATTAGCAACTATAGTTAAAAATATCATCTCGAAATTTGAAATAAATCTCTCATATAAATATATTTTTTTAATTTACACTGTTTTGCAATATGTTTTGCAATGTGTTTTGTAAACTGTTTTGGCCACTTTGGCCAATATGATGTAATTTCCTCCATTTACGACTTTTAACACATATCAATGAATTTATTATTTAAAAATTTTCTTTTTCTTTTAATATTCACGTGTAAATATAATTTTTATGACGTAATTTTCAATGTTTTCCTTCTTTTAATGCGTAATCATTTAATTCTAATTTGAAAATAATTGATTATTTTATAATTTTCTTTCATTTTAAGTAAGCATGTGTAAAAACAATTTTTATGACGTAATGTTTAATATTTTCCTGCTTTTAACACGTTATCATTTAATTCTAATTTAAAAGGATTTTTTTCTGTTTATAATAGTCACGTGTGAATAAATTTTTAATTTAAAGGATATATTATACTTTGCGCTGTTTTAACATTTGGCAACAATTTAAAAGAACCTTTTCTAAAATATGTAAAAAATATCTCTGGAAATTCTGAAAATTTTAATTTAAAATTGAAATAAACCGTCAAAAAATTAGGCAAGTTAAGAATAATAAATGCACTCTGCAAACTTCGAGTTTCTATTGAATGATTAAATTGAATGAAAATGATTAAATTCCCATGTATATTTTTTTTTCCTATGAGACTTTTTTAATGAGACAATTTTATCCAGATTTAACATTAAATATCTCTTAAAATAATTCTTCGATTTAAAAACTGTCTACTTCAACATTTTTATCAAACATTTCTCTATAATACTACGCAATTGCGTCAAAAGATGGCGACACCAGAATTCTGTTATGCTTATTATGTAAACTGTAAATATTGCAAAGAATTGTCTCGGGGTTATCAAACTTCATTGATATTTATAAATAAAACATTTCAACTAAATTATTTATTATAAAAGAATTATTACATCACAATAGCTTTTATGCAAGGAAAATAATAATTATAATAATAATAATATTATGGATGTCAGTGATTATATATTGATTGACCGTCATAATAATAAAAAATGATATTATAAAAAGAAGAGCTGAAATGGATTATTTTTTTACGTTTCTGATCGTGTGATTTATATTCAAATAATAATTATTAATGTATATTTTTTGTAAAGTGATTGAAATTAAATATATTTATAAAATTTATGGTAATATTTTTATTGTTGAAAAATTGCCAAGAAATAATCATCATCAAATTGGCGTCATTATAATTGTAATTTTATTTAACTTAATAGCAATTAAAAAAATTACAAAGGAACTGAGAATAATGGTCAACTAACAGACTTTAAAAAAAAAAAAAAAAAAAAAAAAAAAAAAACCACACATGTGAAAACACGTACCAGTGAGTATCGAACTGCCTATCTTAAGGTCAGTAAACGATGGCCCTTAGCCACTCAGCCAGTGGGAAGACAAAATTTTTCTCCCCAAAAGTGGTTAAAAAGAAAGCGTGTGTATGAATACAGTGTCATGCATTTTCGGTGAAATTTCCATAGAATGGCGAAGAAATATAGTCCGATTTTTCATGCGCATTATAAAACGAACAAGAGTCTTGCTGGAAACAAGTAAATTGTTATTTGGTTCATCTGAAACATATTTATTTGATTTTTAAAAAATCGCCCGTGTCATTTTCGAGAGAAAAAAAAAAATCGAATTATTTAACGAACGAGAGTTTTCCCAGAAAAAAGAAAAGTGTTATTCACCTCGCCTTAATCACATTTATATTATGTATCAATTTAAAAATAATCGTTTGAACCGTTTTCGAGATTTTCAAATTAGGAACTTCCTCGATATTATACCAACGTTTTCACTTTAAAAATGGCTATTTAGATCTCAAAATATACTGCACGTAGAAATGCAAAAATTTCAGTATACGATTAGACTGCAGATATAAGACTGTTCTAGAAAATTCAGAACAATAAGACATATATCTGCTGAGTTATTAAAAGGCGGCTTTTCGCGTTTTCTTTGATGTCGAGTTAGCTGTATATATGAGTTCCGCCATCTACGAATTCTCTGATACGATACGATACGATTTTAGGCTTAAGGCTGCGTCACTCGAAATACTACCGTCTTCCATGATATGACGAAACTATAGTTAAAACAAACTAAAACTGACAAAACTAAACTTATTTAAATTAAATTTATTTAAACAAGTTCAACATGAAACATTTTACCTTAAAGAAAATTTGACATAAGGTATTTTTTAAAATTTTATTCCATCGCCAACTGGTGATAAATCGCCAATTAACGGAATTTTCATTATTTTTTTTACGGATACTCAATCGAGTTTCTGCTGAAATTTTTTTTATAAACATATCTATCTTTATAAGAAGAACATTCTATTTTTTCCCCCCAGATTTATTGGAGTATGCCCGTATGGAAACCTTCCTTGTTAGATGGCTAATCCAATGGTGTTTGTTGCTTGTTGACCCAGTTATTTTTACTAAGATTACTTTATTGCTACCTCTTTTCTTTGAAATAGTAATATTTGCCTTATTTAATCAGTCTAAATAAGTCAATTATTACTATTTTTAAAAAAAGGTAGCAATCTGAATTAAAAAAACCTTACACAACTGGTAACACTGCAACCTACTGACACATTGCTCTTTGATCTTGAAGCACATGATGTGCATCTTGGGCAATAATGTTTTCTTTCCATTTTGTTCCTTTAGATTATCCATGGGCAAAAGTTATGAGAGGTGGTCAAGACAAAATATTTTGACCATACCTCCACTCCACCCCCAACCTTTCTGCACCATACACCATGTCCAGTCATATAAAAACACGACATACAATAAATTTTATATGTCGTAAAATTTAATTATGTTAAATCTGTATAAATACAAAACTGCATATGCATGTAAAATATTGATATTCGTGTAAATTGTATTCAAAGTTAAATTAGGAGATATTTGATAGAAATAACAGTTGAAATTTAATAAATTTCCATAATTTACTTTGAACAACACACTTAACTATTATTAACATAACAATCCAATTCAAATCACACATATTTAATATATACCATAAAATGTGTTTCAAAAGAATGTTAAGAAAATTCTGTTTCAGAAAAAAAATACTCAAATGCATTTAAAATTGCAAAATGATAGTAATAAAAAAATACAGTGGATATTATACATATCCACCCCCCCCCCCCCAAAAAAAAAAAAAAAAAAAAAAAAAACTATTTGTTAATAACTTCCTTATAAGTTTTTCATGAATCTATATTATAAAGCAAAAACCAGAGATGTAGTGGAGGGTATATGGTGTGTTATATTCTACGTACCTTCTGTATTTTCTTTAGAAACTCTGCATACACTCTGTTTCTCAAATAAAACTACACCATATATTATCTGGTTATAACCTCTGCCTATAGTGTATATCTTCTGGTTTTTTTACGAATGCAGCATTAACCAAAAAACATACCTGTGAATGGTGCTGCTGCCATTACCAATGATGTACAATTTTAATTTTTACCCCATCAGATTGAGAAATATATATATATACATATGTACTTTCAAATGCGATTTCTTTGAAAACAAGTATCTCAATTTACTGATTTTATATAGATTTTTAAAATAATTTTTAAGTGTTTTTAAATCTATCTCAAAAGTGAATGTGCAACACAATTATGGAGGATTAACCTGTTCATGCTTAAAACGATGTAAACAATTCAGCATTTGTTTTTATGTAATCTGTAACTAAATTGCCAAACAAAATTAAAAATTTACAAATATATAAATAAGTAAATGTTAATTTAAAAGATATTGACTTGGACTATGCACTTAAACACTGAAATAATCAGAATCACAGGTTGTTATAAATCGTGAAATTTTTGCAATTGATTGCTGGTGTGTGTCTAATGTGAAAATACCAAAAAATGTTTTTCAAACTGGGATGCAACGAATATTTCGTTTGGCCGAATATTACAGTATTCAGCCAAATACTAAAACAAAATCACTTATATTTACAATAAATAATATGAATTGATGTATTTTAAATAACATACCTATAGGTATATACAGTAAAGCCCCGATTATCCGCGAAGCGGTTTTTATTCAAGCCAACAGCAAGGAAAATACAATAAGCCCTACTAATGAATATAAACATAAAAATTCATGTATTCGAAAGTAATAGAAGAATATTTATAGATTCGTTTGCCATGTTTAAAATATCAGATATAACATCTTGATGACTTTTCTTGATTTTATTAACAAAACGTAAACACAGCAATTAAAATATTTAACCATTAAATAAGACTATTGTGATAAATTCCAGGGGAGCATATCAAGAATAGCTTCATTTTTGAGACAGAAAAGGTGTTTCCGAAACAAGTGACTGTTTTTTTTTTTTTTTTTTTTTTTTGTAAAAGGTGTAACTCATGTTGAATTTTCTTTTTTTCTTGCTTGCACCCCATTTTCAATCTTTTTCGGGTTATCTGCGATTTTTGTTATCTGCTGTGTCCTTGCCACCCAATTCTGCGGATAATCGGGGCTGTACTATATGTATATGTTACACATTAAGGAAATTTAAATGGAAAGGAAATTTAATTTTTATATATGTTATAAAGAGGATTTGATTATGCTTAAATATTACACATTTAATAAAATTTGCTTTCCAACAGTTTAATGGACATTCATTTCTATCTAAGAGCGATTTTTCAAAATAACCTCTGCTCATCATTTGTAAGGACTGAAATTTATCAATTGTTTTGTTTTTGTTAGTAGTTGAAATCTGCATGAACAGTGTTGCAGTCGTAAAAAAAACAGAGGGTACACGTTGGAGGCAGACAGTATATACTAAAGTCATTAACGTCATGCATCGAGTATCACTATAGCTTTATTTGAGAAACAAAAGGTATACGGAGTTTCTTTAAAATATCCAGAAGGTATACAGTGTATACCTGCATATATCCTCCACTACACCCCTGTGTATGAAGCAATCCTGAAATGTGATCTTTGATTCATTATGGACACCTTTGATTTTTTCTGCCACATTTGCATTTGTTTCAATTTCAGGAATCTCATTGTTTGTGATTACAGTCATAAGCACAATTTGTCAAGTTTTTAACTGGAGATGATTTTCTGCAGCTTTATATACAGTTGGCTCTCTGTTTAACGACTTTCAAGAAACCTTGAAAAATCGTCCTTAAACAGAGATCGTCTTTAAACAGAATTTATGGAAAAATAATGCAGTCGGACCTCGTTATCCCGACACCCGGTTTTCCCGTCACTCCGCTTATCACGTCAGTTTTTCAAAGCCCCGATTTTCTGTATATGATTTTAATGAAAATAAACTCCGGATTTTACGTCATTGGATAATTTTAAACTCCGGATATCCCGACAGTTTAGGAAAATTGTCCAATTTTCATAATACATGTTTCAAGCACTGAAATTAAGCGATAAGAAATGTTTTACCACCAAACTTTTCATAAAAGTGCCTAAAATACTCATTGAGATAAATGAGAAATTTTACTTCAATCCTTTATCTGAAAAACTAATCCCACAGACTATGAATGACCTACTTAAGCACCAGATAGACATAGCAGTGTACTCGCGGTCTTTTTGTTCTGGTCAGGCGGCACTTTCTTGTGGTTACACGACGTTTTTCATCCGACAAAAACTGAAGCATTGCATTGCATTGCATTGAAATGATCAGAAATTATATAACATCCATTTCTGAAACAATGAATATTCATTACAATTCATTGTATAATATTGAAAAAAGAGTTGTCTAAGCTCATGTAGGGATAACCAAACCTTAATTCATCAATATTTCATGTAACAATAAAAAAACAAGTCATAATAAATCTGATTTTTATTCTTTTCAATTTTGTTTTTGTGTATATTTTGTTTAATAATAATGTTTTATTGCGTAAAACTGCAAGAACAGGTATGACCTTAAAATTCTCTTAATTCAAAATACATCTTTTTATAAACATATTTTTCTCCAACTCCGGTTACCGCAACACTCCGCCTATGACGACACTTTTTTCTGGTCATTAGAGTGTCGGGATAACGAGGTTCGACTGTATTTGAAAAAGATTTTCCTTCACAGTTTACAGGCTTAGGATTATCAATACATTTCTCAATATATTGGCATGTTTAGAAATGTTTTATTTATTTATTTAAATTTATTTTATACTTTCTTTCTTTTGTTTTTATTGATACAGATATAGTACATATTTTTATTGCACAAATACAAATTGCATTTATTACACTGCATACAAGAACAACATTACAGCATATACAATGTTACTTAACGTACAATAAAAATATTTATAATACATTTACTTAAACAATGTTACTTACAGTACAATAAAAATATTTATAATTTAATTAAACAAATCAAGTTTAAAAAAAATCAAATACTGTAGATTGTTTCAATGGTGGTCTAGTTTTAAGTACCCTTGCTTCAAGCTTCTCAAGAAGGTTGAATGAGAATCTTCCATATTTGATGAAACAATATACTGGTGAAGAATATCCAGGGCAGAATTCGCATCTGAGTAAGAAGGATGTGGTGTCTCGCTTTCTGTATGATCAGCTTCATCACAATCTTCTGCCCCTGAAATTGCATTTTCATTTGCAATGACTTCATAAATTTGATCTAAATTTCTGAAGTCGGTTGTTAAAACGTCTTCGTCACATGGGTAAAGTTCCTTCCCACTCTTCTCCTTTATCTGTACTCATTTGAATTGCAAGATAACTTGTTTTTCTATCAGAGGAAGTTCCCTCGTTTAACATGTTTAAAGGGATCAGGGAAAAAAAAACTACGTGAAAATGGTCGTTAAATAGAAACAATTTCGTCTTTTAGATTTTTTTACTTAAAGGAACCGGGACCGCAAAATATCGTCCTTAAATAGAGATCGTCATTAAGTAGAGCGACGTTAAACAGAGAGTCGACTGTATATATATTTTAAAAAATAATAAAATAAAGTTTAAACCTAGGATCTAGCAAAGTTGAAATGCAAAACTGTCTGTTATCATGAATATGTATAAAACATGCATTCATGTTTTGAGTCAGGCAGTATTTAAATGTTCCAACACCAAAAAATTCATTTCCTTCTCCAGGCTTTGACGAATATTTTCCACCATTGGAATAACTTCTGAAATACATGATGTTGTTGAACTAATTTTTGCTGTAACTTGTTCAAAATGTTTCAGTAAACTTAAACACTTCTCTAAGAGCAACCATTGATTTGAAGTAAAACTAATTTAAATTTTGTTTTTTATTATCTTTAAGGCTAAATATGTTTAATAAAAATTGTATAAAGGTATCAATATGTATTATTTTGGTTTAAATCTGAAGTTATGGATTAATATTCGGCAGTAACTTGGCCGAATATTCGATTATTCGGCCAAATCACTATTCATTGCATCAGTATTTCAAACTAAGTGCTTAAATACTGAAATAATCAAAATAGGATAGTTTGCCATAAAAGGTGAAATCTTTCATGATTAACTGCTGGCATGCAGCTAATAGCAAAAATGCTTTTTGCTGTAGTTGGTTGGCAATCTAAGAAAATAGACTACATTGTAAAAAATCTATTATAGTCTTCTCTTCAGTTGAAATCTATTTTCACCTACATTCTGCACAGTGCAATACGTCGGGCATATTTAACCAGGGTTGGATGTTGGATCACCTGATTATTATAAATGAATTATTTAAAAAAAATCTTATTGTGATACACTTGGATTTTTTATAAGACAGGTTCTCAATTGTATCTTGTTGTACAAGTCATTTTCGTGCAGGCTGCATAAACATTTGATGTACCTTTTTTCCTCCTTTGAAGTAATGGAATTACTAGGCTTGGCAATGAAACTACTACTACTGACAAGGGAACCACTTTTGGTATTGCTCGCACCTAGCATCGAGACCTGGTGCGTTTTGTAGCCCTATACATAAAAGTTAGAGAACCGATAAAATTTCTTTGTTAAAATCATATTTTATATACTTTTTTATACTTTTATTTTTTTATTATTACATTTTTATTTGTTTATTTCACGCCAAAAGTGAGTTAAGTCGCCAAATATGGCGCTACAATTTTTCCGACCGCTTTAGCCAAAGAGTAAATATACAGTACGTATTACTAGTATACAGATTGCGATTTTTTTAAAAAAATAATTGATAGCATAAGAAACAAATATTAGGTTTTTATTTCTTTTTCTATGCAGACGATAAATATATAAGTAATAAATATAATTCTATGAAAGCTTCGAAGATCATTGAAAACTATTTTTTAGTGAAATAGAAAATAAGCAAACAATTTTCTTTTGAAATCGGATGGAATAAAGTTTCGAATGTTTAAAATGAAATGTTACTGTATTAAATGGTCCTTTGGTAAAAGTAATCATAAAGTAAATTAATATTTTTACACAATTTAGAAAAATTACTGTTGCTAAATATATCGGACATTGCAATTTCTAGCCATTACGAATTCATCTATGACATTTGGCTGGGGTTGCCGTAAAGCTCTACTTTTGACAATAAACGCCAACTGTTTCCCCGCCAAAAATATGAATATAATGTTGCAATTTTTCAAAATCAAATTCGTGAGTTTTTGAAGGAATTTTCGAACTTTTTAAAATATTTTATACTTATTATTAACTAATTTTTATTTTTAAATGCTTTTCTTTAAAAAAATTCAATATTAATAGTCCGATAAGTGATCTCTAAAATTGCATTTCCGAAAGTTATGCTGCTGTAAAATCAAGAAATATTATTTTAACAGAAAAATTTTATCGATTCTCAAACTTCGTAATATAGGGCTTTAAAATGCACCAGGTCTCAATGCTAGGTGCGAGCAACACCAAAAGTGGTTCCCTTGTGAGACATGATTTCGTATGGAAACAGAGAATATATGCTTTCCTAACTTAAATATTTAGTTTTTTTTTCCTCCAAAACATACTCTCACTTATTGTTAATCTTGTGTAGAATGCTTGCACTGTACTGTTTTAGAGACAGGCCTGCAACCTGAACCACAACATAAAATATAGGATAAATTTTGTCATTGTTTCAGGTATTTAATTCTGAGGCAAAGCAAAAAAGATAAAAGCAAAATTTTTACTATTTCAGTATTAATTTAATTCCCGTAACTTAAAAAAAAAAAAATAAATAAAAAAATACAAAGATTTTATAGTTTCTGCATTATTAATTTTACAATTCCTGCATACCCAAAAATTCTAAATATTGTAAAAGGGAATAAAAACACAGAAAGTTTACTACTTTACATTATTCATTTCACTTTTTTTTTCTTTATTTAAAAAAAAAAGAACATGTTACAATTTTGGCTGTATTTCGGGTTCCATGGACATAATATACAAAAAAACAAAAAGCCTTTTTTTTAAATTGTTATTTTAAGTCTTGTTGATTCAGAGAAAGGCACAAAAAATGCATAATTTTGGGCTTTATTTCAAGTTCCACAGATCCAAAAAATTGTTCAGAAAATGAAGAAAAACGTTCCTTCTTGCGTTTATCAGGAGGGAAAGGTTGTTTCCTTACTTCTTGGTTTTAAGATTTTATCTAATTTTATTTTAAAACACAAAGCTAAAATGCGATGAACCTAATTAATGAAGATTCATTCCCAGTTTTCATCAATACTGAATTTGAATGAAAATTTCACCATCTATAGCCAAGTTGGCTTCATTTATGGTAATTTATTTTTATTGTGAAATTTGGTGATATTTTGCCGAATGTTGATAAGATTGGTGAGAGTTTGATACTAATAGATATGAATATATCTGTGTGTTATCATATATGTTATGCTAAAAGATTGAAGCCGTTTTGCGAAAACTTCAAAATTGATGTATGAATTACAGATACACTTTATTCAAAAGCAGACAAAATTTCCTTTATTAAGTGAAAAGATTGAAACCTGATTTCTTTTAATGTAGAAAAATGGATAAAAATTCAAAAATCGCATAGGATAAAAATTACTGTAGTGGGCTTCATTGTAACGGGAATTCTTCGACGAATGTTAAGAAATCACCTTGGAATGCGAAAAGACGCTAAAAATCACACTAAAACTTGCTAGTATTCAAAAATCGCAGAGGACAAAATTTAGTTTACTAAATCTTGAGGATTTATCCGAAACATTTTTTACCATGCTTTATGAAAGATTTAATAAAGATGTCGAAAGTAGCTATTTTTATTGTTGATTAGGGCTGGATTAATTATCAATAGATCGGTCAAATATTGATATTTTTTAACTATCGCAATAACAATATGTAAGCTCTGACTCTAACGATATATCCCAATAGCGATATCTAATCTCTGGCTCTACTTATATATCCCAATAACATTTTTTCCCCGCACCACGACTTCGAACCGCAAGAAGTAAAAGCGCCGAATATTGCGTAACCAATAACTTCTTCAAACCTTTCTCTCATCCGATAGATGCATTTATTCGCAGCCCCGCTTTATTCTAAATTCCCTCCCGTGATAATCTGTCTTTCGTTCATATCCCAGACCCAGACTAATTCATATTCTAATATATCAACATACATATGTCCGTTCGTTACTGAATAATGGTTTAATCGTCGTTGTTTTAATTTCGCTGCTACTATTGGTTTAGACATATTAGAACATATCAAGTCTTTGATATGTCCTGGCCAATGACTTCTTCAATCCTTTCTCTCATCCGATAGATGCATTTATTCGCAGCCCCGCTTTATTCTAAACTCCCCTCCTGTGATAATCTGTCTTTTGTTGATATCCCAGACCCAGAATAATTCATATTCTAATATATCAACATACATATGTCCGTTCGTTACTGAATAATGTTTTAATCGTCGTTGATTTAATTTCGCTGCTACTATTGGTCTAGACATATTAGAACATATCAAGTTTGATACGTCCTGGCCAATGACATGAGCTAGAACATCTGTTCATTGTTGAGTCAATAATTGCTATTGTCTATAGGCTTCATTCAATGCTCGTTCGTATGGTCTTTTCGAGCGAGTTATCGGCAGTGATTTTATATTTTATAGTAAGATGAACGTACGGTGTCGGGTAAATTGCCCGAATTATAATCAAGTGATTAAAAAAAAAGAGGCTAAGAGTAACGTGTGGCAATATTTTGGATGCCCAGGTAATGAAAATGGTGAAGTAATAAATGAAAAAATTGCAGTATGCAGTATATGCGTTCGACCGGTATTTGCAAAAGCTACTTCTAATTTATGGAGCCATCTTAGCTATAATCATCCTCTACAATATGATAGACTACATTCAAGGTAAGAATTGATTTACTTTATTTTACTGATTTACTTTATTTATAAGATTTACTTTACTGATTGATTTTATTGATAATATTCACACGGGCGTGGAAATTAGTTAAACGAATTCCAGTTGTAATTTTTCAATGAAAATATATTTCTGATTTTTTTTTTATTATATAATTTCTTTAATTTTAAATAAGACAAAAAAAAAATCGTGTTTTAAAAAATGACATAAATGAGCAAAAAGATAAAAAATAACAATAAAAATAAAAAATATTACTACATCTGGGCCTTATTTTTAAAGTCTGTAAATGTAATATTATTAAATGGCATTATACTGGATGTCTGCAAACTGGGCTGGAACGCTTGGATAAACTTCGTGTCATTAGACTGAAGCCGTGTTTGCTTTTTGCTCTGGACATGCAGGCTAGGTCGGCCTTTTTTTCTGCTCACTCGGGGTGTAGTGTGGCACGGGTCGCGTCTTACTAGAGCCAAACCTGAAAACTCTGCTTAAAGTCAACCCGACCAACACCCGGCACACTTCATCACAAACTCGAAGTGGAAGAAAATAAATTCATATTTTAATACAATATAAAAAAGAATTATTCTGTAATATCAAATTTATCTTTTTAGTACAAAATTGAATACATATACACTCATTAATGTTCAATTATATAGTTTTTTTCATAAAATATATTCCTGACTTTCTTTTAAAATGGTTGGTCTACACGAACCGCGTGTCGGGTCGGGTTCGGGTAACCCGAGACGATGCAAGAATCTAATTTGAAGACTGGGTCGGGTTTGAACTTTTTTGTAGTATACGTCGAATTGATAGTTTCCCTTACTTTACTTTTCTCTCTCTATTTTTTGGTAAAAATAATAGTTATACTCGTATAATACATTTTTAATAGAAATTTTGAAGCTTTATTTTTGCTTAAAAAACTACAGAGTAATAATTTAAAAATCTATTTTCTTTTTTCATTGTTTAAAAGTTTGGATTTTCTTTAACCACATTTTCCTTTCATTTTAATTTACATTAAAAATTGTATAGGTTTACGTGCTTAGTGTTGACTCTAGAAAAAAAAAAAAGGCTGCCAGGCGGGAATTTTTCACATAGGGGACAATATTCTGGAAAAGGATACTTTTTCTCAAAAAGGGAATACTATTCTAATAAAAGGGCACTTTTTTTCAAAAAGGGCACACTTGTACCTTGTTTACAAAAAATATTTTGAGCTGGTTTGTTTAGAGTCCCTAGAATTTGTGATATTTTTCCGAGATCAACTGAATTGCCACGGGGCGTATAGGAAGTATTAAAAAGGCAGCCGGGCGAATCGGAAGAATTTCGAAAGAGCCGCCGGGTGCCAAAATAGAAATAAAAAGGGCCGCTGGGCGCAAAATAGAAATAAAAAGGGCCGCCAGGCATAAAATAGAATTAAAAAGGGCCGCCGGCCGCTGCGCCCTGCTAAAGCAGCTTAGAGTCAACACTAGTGCTTATAATTGCTTAAGTGATCAGATCAAGATCACTAAAATTGATATACCATGTTCTATGGCCGGCACAGACGCACAAATAATCTGAAAAATCCAGTACTTTAATTTTTATACATAAATATGCGGTACAAAATTCGAAATCCAGCACCCATTGGACCTTGGCGATTCCGAATTTCGTTTCATTTTAATTAAAAAAATATATATATATCTACCGCCGCCCTCCACCCCACCTCCTCTCCCAAAATACAAAAAACAGTGCGTGATTTACGTCAAGAATGCGTTTTCAATACTAAAAAACCATAATATTAAAGCAGATGTTTTAATAGCGAATTTTTTTAATGTAAGAAAAAAAAATTTATCCACATTGAACACTCTCTTTCCCCGCAAATTATTTATATCAGAAACACGTTTACAATACTGAAAAAATACTAGTATGTTGTGGCCATCACAAAACTTTCTTCTATATAAATCACGTCAATTAAATCATTTAAATAGTACAAGAAATAACGATTTAGCACCAATTCATATCAAAGTATATCTCAATTTGAAGTTGGATGAAAATTCGCGCATTAGTTCTTGAGATAGAGCTATAGCGGAAATTCTGAAAAAATGTAGCATAGCAGCGCCACCTGTTGAGTGATTTACACCAAAAGTAAACAGCACGAAACGATATCAAGGTATACCTGAATCTGAAGTTTGTTGAAAATCCAAGCATTAGTTCTTGAGATAAAGCTATTGTGGAAATCGCAAAAATACAGCATAGAAGCGCCACTTGTTGAGCGATTTACACCAAAAATTAAACAGCACTAATTAATACATCAATTCATGTCAAGGACTAACTAAATCTGAAGTTTGATGAAAATCCGTGCAATAGTTCTTGAGATACAGCTCTTGTGGAAATCGTGAAAAATGCAGCACAGAAGCGCCACCTGTTGAGCGATTTACACTAAAAATTAAACGGCACTAATTTATACACCAATTCATGTCAAGGACTAACTAAATCTGAAGTTTGATGAAAATCCGTGCAATAGTTCTTGAGATACACCTCTTGTGGAAATCGTGAAAAATGCAGCACAGCAGTGCCACCTGTTGGGCGATTTGCACCAAAAATTAAGCAGCACTAATTTATATCAGGGACTAACTGAATCTGAAGTTTGATGAAAATCCGTTCATTTTTTCTTGAGTTAGAGCTATTGCGATAATCATAAACAATGCAGCATACCAGCGCCACCTGTTGGGCGATTTTCACAAAAAAGTAATCAGCACCAAACTATATCCTGGACTAACTGAATCTGAAGTTTTATGAAAATCCGTGCAGTAGTTCTTGAGATACAGCTATTGCAGAAATCGTTAAAAATGCCGCATAGCAGCGCCACCTGTTGGGCGATTTTCACCAAAAACTAATCAGTTCCAGTTTATATCAAGGTCTAACTAAATATGAAGTTTTGTGAAATTTCGTCCATTAGTTCTTGAGATAGAGCGCCCACAAAATTTGTGTCACATACAGACAGACAGACGGACGGACAGACTCACAGACAGACATTTTGTAAAAACATGTTTTTTGGAATCTCTGACTCATAAAACGTGTAAATCCGTCGAAAACTGGAATTCGAAAATTTTCATGAAACCAATACTTTCTTCTTGTAAAAGATAGAAGAAAGTAAAAAGATAGTACTTAAAAATAATAAAACTAAAGTAGATATTTGAGTTAAAAAGAAAAAATAAACAAATAAAAGCTCTATCCATGGTTTCTTTCTGCATTGAAAAACATAATGATCTGATTGTGTAAACATATGACTCCCGATTTCTCGGAGCGAGGTGAATAAACGAAAACAATCTGCAGATGCTTTTCATTCGAAGTTTCGGAAGGCGTTGTAACTTTCTAATAAATAATTAAATTTTAATAAAAATTTCTTACACAGCCTAATTTACTATTATTTCAACTAACTGAAAATTTGAAAGAAATCGGTGAATTTACATAGGAGATATGGATGTATTGATTATTATTATTTTTTTAACAGTAAGGAAAAGAAGATTTTGATTTTCATTCTTTTTCTTTTTTTGTTTGCTTGCAACTGTTTTTTTCTCTGCACTTAAGCACTACAAACTTGATGTCACTTTCAAGGTCCTTTTTATACGATTTAAAAGAATAGAATTTGAATAATGTGTTCTCGCGCTAAAATGAGGGGGGGGGGGGAGTTTTCTGTCATGACGGCTTTTTAAAAAGCCATCCGGACAAGGCGTGGGTATCTATAAGATGTATATTCATTTGTAAATAATTATATGATTATTAATGTTTTACATTTTTTTGTTTATTAATCTTTTAAAATAAATGTTATGAGTATTTTCATAAATTTATAATGCAATGATTTCTTTGAACTAACCAAGACTCTCTGATTTCGAACTTCTTGAAATCTAATGCAGAATATCGATTGTTTTGTTTATGTATTTGTTTTTGTTAGCCAATAACTTTATTTTATTTCTTTTTTTTTTTTTCATTTGCAACATTTTTTTTTTTTTTTTCCTTTTAAATTCAGTGGCACTTTCGAAATAAAAAACAGATTTAAATATCAAACCCAGTATTTTGCGTAATCAAGTAGAATTTTATGGTAAGTTTTTCTTTTTTGTTAGTTTCTTTCTGGAAAAATATGCTGTTATGGGTCTAGATGTTATTTACAAAATATTTATAAAAAAGTGAACTTTCCTTAGCATAGGTCTATTTCCAAATGGGATTTGAATATGTATATTTTAAAAATTTTAATGTTTTATTCATCCATAGATAAACAAATATGAAGGTATAAAGACAGAGAAATTTTCTTAATATTTTAACTATTAAGAATGTATTGATACTCTTAGAAAAAGATTAAAAAATAAAATTTCTGCTGCATCTGTCATTCACTGAAGACTATTTAATTACGAGTACATGCAATTATGACATTAAATCTGTTTCAGTTTTTGCTTTTCACTTATTTTAATCATTTTAAAATCATCAACGTCCTAAAATTGAGAACTTTTTAGTTTATCTAGTAAAGTTTTTTTTAAAATAATATTCTCCGTTTACGCGATAAAATTAAATAGTTAAAAAGTTATTCATAAATAATACATAAAACAGGAAGAATCGAGAACAAGCTAAAGAAAACCACTATGTAATCAATGATATAAGTGCAAATAGATAACGAATATTGGTTCCTTTTTCTAAAGTATTTATTTGTATCATATATATATATATATTTAAAGAATATTGCGTGAGCAAATAGGTATAAAACATTAATTCTTTGCTTCCTACAGCTATTTGCAATAAAATTATTCCTACTATACCATTTGTCTTTAGCAATAAGAAATTTTTCTATTCCCTCACACTTTAAAGTAGGTATCGCGATATATCACCGATATTGATATTAACTCGTTGATATATTGCGATATTAAATTTTTGATATCGTCCAGCCCTATTGTTGATGAAAACACAGTTATTAATACAACAAAGGTGCTTTCCATTACGATAACGTACTTCAGTAGGGATGACAAAAAATTGAAAACAAGTTTTATAAGTTAAATCAGATAGGAGTAGATAATGCCAACATCATCTCAGATTCATTCAAATCACAACTGATTAGAGATGGTCTAAACCTTGAAAAAAGTTATTAATATAAGCTTAGATGGAGCTAACGTAATGACAGACAAGCACCATCCATTGGCAAGAACAAAAGAAAAAAAAAAAAGTATTAAACGAACTTGTTGTGGTAAAATGTTTCTGTTATTCTCTTCGTTTAGCTGCAAATATGCAAAAAAAAAAAAAAATCTGCCAAGTTTAAATGTTTATTTTTTGTAAGCAAGGAATTTTTTGAAAAAAAAAATGCTTGATTTGGGCGAAAATTTTAGTTTAAATTAGTTAAACATTTTTTAAAGTGGGAAATTGAACATTTACTTTTTGGAGTAGAAACTGTGTTGGGACTTTTTCGGATAAAACCCCACTGTTTTGGGGGAACTTCCAGAAATTTTGGGGAAATTGACCTTCGACAATCTGGCAACACTGAATAACAAACAACATATTGCATTTAATCATTGGAACAAGCAAAGAGAGTTTGCAGAAAAAAAATGGCCGTTTTGTGTACATATAGTCCAGTGGTTCCCAACCTTTTATTGGCCACGCCCCACCAAAGTAGTGATGGGCGATAACGAGATGTTTTTATTGATTGTCTCGATTGTATGAACATCTCGATATTTTTCGATTGTGTAAAATTTTTCTCGATGACTTCAGTTTGCCAAATGCTTTTATACGTCATACATTTATCAAGAATCGTCGGCGGGTGAACTGGAATGAGTCGGCGTTAATAAGGACTAAGTAGCTTCGCCCGCTAGCACGCTCTTCTTTTAATCGGGGCCTCTAATTTAAACGTAATCTTGTAATATGGAATCTCGAACTGGCCCCCCGCTATATAAGGCGCCGTAATAGCAGGTGTGATGTGCACGCACTACAAAGACTTGTAAAAAAAAATCGCGAGCCGAACGAACCTCGGACCGGATCCCTGAAGGGAGGGGTCAAAGTGAGGGGAGGAGAACAGCAGCTGCATAATATGAATAAATCGTCACAGGGCTTTAGGCCTTTCCAACCATGTGTTACATGAGGGGTCTCGATCTTATTTTATAAAAATGCCCTCCCCTTGCGGGCAAAGTGGAGGGAAGGGCGCGGGAGGTACATAACGTGAGTAAGTGGTCACAGGCCTTTCCGACAACATGTAACATGAGGGGTACCGGGTAAATTTAGAAAAGTGCTCCCGTGGGGGGGGAGGGGAGGGACATCGGATGTTTATAACATGTACAAGTGGTTACAGGACTTTCCAACGATATGTCACATGAAAGGTCTCGGCTAAATTTATAAAAATGCCCCGTGGGGGCAAAGTTGGAGGGAGGGCCGCGGGAGGTGCATAACGTGCGTAAGTGGTCACAGCCCTTTCCAACAATATGTCACATGAGGGGTCTTGGCTAAATTTAGAAAAGTACACCGTGGGGGCAAAGGGGGGGGGGACACCGGAGGTGCATAACATCAATAAGTAGTCACAGACCTTTCCAACGATATGTCACATGAGAGGTGTCAGCAAAATTTAGAAAAATGCGTCGGTGGCAAAGTGGGAAAAGAGGCACGGTAGGTGCTTAATATGAATAAGTGGTCACAGGATTTTCTAATGATATATCACATGAGAAGTGTCGGTAGAAGTTAGGAAAGTGCTCCCCGAGAGTGCCAACTACCGCACTTCCCGGAATACAACCCCACTTTTTAAAATTTCGTATATTATAAATAATATTTACCGAATGGTTCCGTAAAAAAATCCGATAAAATGATGAAAATGCAAAAAAGTTTGAAAACTAACCCCCACAGTGGGGGTAAAATTAAGGAGGGGGGACGAAAGTCTCATAATATGAAAGAGTTATCCGAGAGCTTTCCGATGATATATCACATGACGGGTTCAAAAAATGTCTGAAAATTGCTCCCCCGACAACCCCCCCCCCACCTCCCTACGTGGATCCACTCTTTCGCCCCGGAATTCACACAGCCCCCACTTTCAAAATTTATAAGTTTAATAAATAATATTTACCGGAAGGCTCCATAAAAAAAAAATCCACATCTATTATAGAAATCGCTACGGATTAAAAAAAATGAAAGAGTGGTCAAAGGGCTTTTCGATTATATGCCACAGGAAGGGTTCGGTAAAAATTTTTAAATTGCACCCCGCACGGGTCCACTCTCACGCCCCTCCCCGAATTCACCCGACCCACCTCCTTCTTTGAAATATTTATATTTAATAAATAATTTTATCGGAGGGCTCCAGTTATGTGACATCTTGGTAGGGCTAAAATAAGAGAAACTTTGAAAATTAGGGCTTCATTTCACAGCTCATTGTCATGCCTCTTTCTCTATCTCGTCCCTTGGTACATCTTGATAAATTTTCTCACATTTTCTCTGCCGAGGACGAGAGAAATCCTCGAGAAGCTTCTCATAGGGAAATTTTGAAAAGCGCGAGAGAAATCCTCGAGAAGCTTTTCATCAGGAAATTTCGAAAAAGACGAGAGAAACCATCGAGAGGCTTCCCATCGGGAAAGGTTGAAAGGCCGAAAGAAACCATCGAGAGGCTTCCCATCGCGAAAGGTTGAAATGCACGAGAGAAACAAACCATCGAGCAGCTTCCCATCTGGGAGCGTCGATATGCTGGAAAAATCATCGAGATGAGATTTGCCGAAATGCGAGATAGAAATGAAGCTTTCAGCAGGGGCGCGCCGACCCAGTGTGCAAAGTGTGCACAGCACACAGGCGCCAGAATACTAAAGGCGCCAAATATTTTAGGCGAAGCTGAAATATTTGAATTTTTTTTATTTAATTTAAATTTATTAAACTCGAAAGTGGTTTATTTCTGATACATTTATGAATTTATTTTTATTTTAAAAATATATATAATTTGCAGATGTTTTTCAGCGGCGTAGCTTTAGGAGGGGAGTCTCCAGCCGAAAGGCGCCAAGGTGTCGAAAGATAAGTTGAATGTTAACGGCCGAAGGGCGCCACATAAGTTTTAACGGCGCCTTCAAGTGACTGAAATACATTAAAAAAAAAGAAGCCAGAAACTTTACAAATTCGGAAAGGAAACCGCGAATGCCGTGTTTGGCATCCCTGCTCTAGATCAGGCTTTTCCAACCTTTCCGAAAACGGGATGCGCATTGCAGCTGGTGGCAAATATGGATGGACTCCATTATTCAAATGATTGAAAATATGTAACACTTGTATCTTATTGTAGTATTGGTAGCGATAGATATACTGACGATCAGGGCTTAATTTCTAACAAAAAAGTACCGGAGCCCTAGTATTTTGCGGTACCGCTACTAACAACCGTACCGTTTCCCCTCCCCCCCCCCCTGTCACTCCAATCTGCATATTTATATATCGTACATTATTTGCAAAATTTAAAGCATTTTTTTTATTTAGCAAAATAAAACTAGTATGTTGTGGCCATCACAAAACTTTCTTCTATCTCATACCTGTCAATGCTTCAAAATTCGCTATCACAGTGCCAAATTAAATGGCAATCTGTGCTCATCATGAGAATTCTAAAAAGATGAAATTCCGTGCATTAGTTCTCGAGGTGTCGCTGAAATCGTGTAAATCCAGCAAAATGCAGCAATGCAGCGCCACCTATTTGGTTATTTACACCCGAAACTAATTATCATCAACTTATGTCAACGTCTAACTGAATATGAAGTTTGAGGAAAATTCGTGCATTAGTTCTTGAGATAGAGCTATTGCGCAAATCATGAAAAATGCAGCATAGCAGCGCCACCAGTTGAGCGATTTACACCAACACGTAGTCAGCATCATTTCATATCAAAGAGTAACTGAATGTGAAGTTTGATGAAAATGTGTCCATTCGTTCTTGAGATAGAGCCGAGGATAGAGCTATTGCAGAAATCGTGTAAATCCTGCAAAATGTAGCCTAGCAGCGCCACCTGTTGGGCGATTTACACCAAAACGTAAACAGCATCCATTTATGTCAAGGACTAACGGAACCTGAAGTTTTATGAAAATCCGTGCATTAGTTCTTGAGGTACAGCTATTGCGGAAATCGGAAAAAATGCAGCATAGCAGCGCCACCTGTTGAGCGATTTACACCAAAAACTAATCAGCACCAATTTTCATCAGGGACAGAGTTGGGCAGTATCGAAAATACATGTATTTGAAATACATTTTCAAAATACATTTGTATTTTGTATTTTAAACGGACTAAAGGAAAGTATTTTGGTAATGTATTTTGAAATGATTTTTCCAAGTATTTTGTATTTTAAAAATACTCAAAATACATTCCTGTCGATTTCAAGCTGCTTTTTTAAAACCGCAAAATCTAAGATTCACAAAAGCAAAATACGTGCCTGACTGTTTTGTTTCGTCTTGGGATTATAATGAATGCATCTGCTCTGCTGAAGTATTTTTGCTGAATGATTACAAAACGTTCTAGTTTTTATAGTTCTAACGTTGCTATGAGAATGAAAAACTACTGTGTGTTAAACAGGAAGAATCATTTAGAGTTCTGCTGTGTATTCTATTTTTTAAATACCATAGAAATATACTGCAGTTAGTTATTTAGGAGACTCATGAAAGAATGACTCAGCCCCCGCTGGTAATGTATCAAGTGAATTAATTATTTGGGATAATACAGTTGCGCTGTATTAGGCGGGAATTTTTTAAAAAATAATTTCTGTTGATAATGTTGTTAAAAAGTTAACGCATTATGCATGTGTAAAACAAGGTCTACTTTTATAAGTGGAACTTTTCAAGCCACAACTAACTTTAAAACTCATTTAAAGGTAAGATTTTTGGTTTTATAACGGTTATGCATTGATTGAAACATTATTTTTTATAGCTCCTTTGTATTCATTGTATTAATGTTCAGGTATAATTTACCCCACTCGTGATATTTATTAAATGGAGAATGAATTTTATTACATAAATATAGTTCTATTTATTGATATATTTATTATTACAAATACAGTATGTATATGTTTAAATACAGTTTTACAATATAAATGAATGAGATATTCAATACGTTATGAAAATTTAAAGTCATTTTAATAAAATCACTTATTCAAGATTGATGAAACTTTAAGACAGACCACGACGAAGAGCGATGCATTGATTACAGGCTCTTTTAATTTATTAAACTCTAAAAGATCATTACTAAAGCTCACTACTAAAAGAAAAAAATAAGAAAAAACATTATTTGATGTCATTTCCGTATATTATGATATTCCTAGGTCTTAAACAAAAACATTTAGCATGTTGTTTATTTTATATTTCTCTTTAAATTATTTCGTATTTTTTATTCATGTGAAGCACTCATATTTGAGTTGCAGTGATCGAGGCATTAATGAGTTATCTATCTATCTATCTATATATATATATACAGACTTCCAACAAAGGGGGTTATGCAATTCGTGTATATCCATGCATAACTCTTGAACTGATGCTACGATTTTCAATCTCGCTCACTCTTCTACTTTTTTTTTTTTTTTTCAAAGAAAGGGTTTAGTTTGAAGGTGATAACGTTTCGATTTCAACAGGACAATATTATAAACCTTTTTTTGGTTTTATAAGCATTAACTTTCGTAAAAATGAAGCTATCATCACGAAATTTTAATATATCATCCATCGTGTACTGCACGTCAAAATGAGCGATATTAAATAGCTAAGGGAATCAAGTAAAATGAACGTGAATTACTGTTCTGCACCAAGTAAGTTACCAGGTTTTACCCGAACGCACATCAACCAGAGATGCCGTTTGGGTCAGGTGGAAGCTCATTCTTTCATTGTGGGTCGGGTTCGAGTTGGTTTGACCCTAATTCGAGTTCTGGTCTGTTCTAGTTGACACTTGCGGGATGGGTTTGAAACAGTGCTGAAATCGTAAGAAAAAAGTCACGGTTTCCTGCGGATTCAGTTCCAGCTGAAAAAATTGCACTTTTAAAATCCTTAATAAGAGTTGTCGGGAGGGGGGGGGGGGGGTGTTGGAAATCTATGTTCTTAATATCCTCATCTGAGCAGTTTCTCTTAGGCTGTGAAAACAGAGGTAGGCGCTGTAACTTTATTGATTAAACAGAGAGTGTACAGAGCTTCTTAAAAATAATCCAGGTGGTATACGGCGTATATCTCCGTATATCCTCCACTACATCGCTGGTTTGTTAACCTATTTTAAAAATAAACTTCACTATGTTTAAAATGAAAAAAACTATTATTTTGTCTAACTGTTACTACGCAAACATACACGGCCCGAAATAACAGGTCTCGGCCCGAGCCCAACCCGTAGAAAAATCTTTTTAGCCGTCCCGTCCTGTACAAAAAAAATAAATAAATAAATATTGGCACAGCCTGGTATAAAAGCTAAAAGTTCGGCCCGATCCCAGCTCGTACAAAACCTTGATTAACCCGGTCCAACTGAATTTCAACAAAATATTGATTTTTACGCCAATATGGTTAAAAATCGTCTCGTATGAGGAATTCTGACAAAAAATACTCATTTTAGCTTTTTTTCATGTTTATACATTTCATTTTTAAGAAAACATGCTGGACTGCGATATTTATCTTTTAAATGTATCTGTATTTGAATGGAAAAATCTTAGTTATCATTTAAAATCTAATCCACATTCCATGGTGTGGAGACTTAAATATAAAAAAATGCTATAGCATAAAATCTTCCAAGACGGAATCGACAGGAAAGGAGAATATCCGTTATAGACAGGTTTCGTTCTTAGCAGGTACATAGTTTGTTGTAAATGTATTCTTTTCGCGCGTGTTATTATATTCATTTTGCATGGATCAACACATTTTTCAGTTTTACACATGATTCGTCTTAGGCAGGTTCTTTTTCACAGTTTCTTTTTCTGTGCTTTAACTTCATTGCCTAGAGATACTGTGTGTACTATTCTTTAAAAATAATAAATTTACCAATTTAATTGTAGAATAATGGCGATTTTTAAAAATATACATTTTGTGCAAAAACTGTTGGGCCGTGCCAGATTTTACTGATTTTTGCATAGGCCAGACCGGGCAGGGACGGGCCAAACATTTTCATACGTGTTGGGTCGGGACCGAGCTTGAAAATTTTGGACAGTGCAGACCTCTATGAAGAATGAAGTTCAGAATCTTGATTATCCCCACCAGTTCTTTTTTATTGTAAATTTTGCCATATTTTATCAGGACGTTTTCTTGATCCAATTAGGCCAAATTTTCTGTTATGAAAAACCGATGATAAAAGATTAAAAATTCTGTATAAGATGCTCATCCTCAAGGGACTAAGCCTCGATTCAGCCCGTAAAAAAAGAAGTCAGGCCCGGACCGGAAAGAATGATGTCGAGGTCCTGACCGGCCCAGGCCTTCAGAAAAACATAAAACCCGTGCCTGACCCGGAAAGAGTGAAATCCAGGTCCGGCTCGATCAGAGTGTTCTGAATGAAAATTGGCCTGCCAGGCACGGCCGGTGCAGACCTGTAACCTTATGCCCAAACTTTTAAAATTTTAAATGTATTTTGCATTTTCAATGTATTTTGAAAATACATGTATTTTGTATTCGGATATTTTAAAATTCGAAAAGTATTTTGTATTTTGTATTTTAGGTTCTAAAACTAATGTATTTTGTATTTTGTATCGAAAATGACTTTTCGATACAAAATACAAAATACATTAGTGATACAAAATACAAAATACATCGAAAATGACTTTTCGATGTATTTTGCCCAACTCTGATCAGGGACTACCTGAATATAAATTTTTATTAAATTCCGTGCTTTAGTTCTTGAGCTAGAGCGCCCACAAAATTTGTGTCACACACAGACAGACTCACAGACAGACATTTTGTAAAAACATGTTTTTCGGGTTCTCTGACCCCTAAAACGTGTAAATCCGTCGAAAACCGGAATTCGAAAATTTTCATGAATCCAATACTTTCCTCTTTTAAAGATAGAAGAAAGTAAAAATTAAATAATATCCTATCAGCATATACTTAGCTGTCAACTATTCCACTTTCTAGTTATCACTCCTTTTAAATAGTAATCTTTGCCTAATTTTAATGTTAATTAATTGCAGAATTCTTCGATTAAATATGGTAAGGATTATGATTCGGAAATAGTGTTAACACAAAAAAGGATAGTTTGCAGATACGCATTTTTAAGAAAAAAAATAAAATGAAATTTACCGAAATTAATATTTATTTGCTGAAAAATGGACTAATGTTTTTCAATTTCCTATAAAAGGTGCATATCTTAAACTATAATCGATTCCTTCTGGTTAGCAGTAGCAATCTTTTGTGGTGAGCCCCTGAAAATCAGATTAGATTAAAAATTTGACACAGTTATCGGAAAGATTCGGTGCTTTTATACAAAAAAGGGGAAACACTGCTTGATTGCTTTCTATCAGAATAACTATACATGGCAATTATATCTACTTACAAATGAAATTGACTTCGTAAATCTGCAGAGCAGAACCTTAGCATGGGCAATGTTCATGATACAAAATAAATAGAAAAACCACTAACGTGTCTTTTATACTCGTACGCAATAGAAGACAAAAAAACCTCAAACTGATGCTCGTTAGCTAAAAACAGAAAATATTCTTTCAGGTTAGATATGATATCTAAATATTAGAAAAAAAAGCCAATAAAAAATTACCCTACTGTCACAAAAGAAAATCGAACTGAAAGCAAATTCATCGTTCAGTCTCTTGAGTGGCGCCGTATCAACACGTCGCCGACATAAATATGAATGTAATTAATTTGAAATAGAAAAACATGATTTCTGTTTTCCCTTCATTTTGATCAAAATAGCATTAAAATGATTTGAAATAGAATATAACACGTAATTTTGAAGGAGGAAAGGTTTTTTCCCCCCTATACATGAATAAATGCAATTTTGAATGTAATTGTATTGCACAATGATAAAGCAACATAAGCCCCAGGTTATGCACGGTTCCCATGTAAATTACCGAAAAAAGCACAAATTAATCGGCTACATATAACTGAAACAATAAATAAGTAAAACAGGATATAATTTAAAATGCAATGCTTAAAAAAAAATTAAAAGCGCCATTCGATTCCAAACCAATTTAATAGTCACGCCTATCATTTTATGCTTTCACGCATAAAAACGAGCCCATGAATATGTAAGAAAGTTTCATGTTGTTCAGGAGGTAAAAATATTTTTTAGAACAACTTCAAACTGAATTACGTTTCATGGAAATTTCAATTGTATTTATTAGATTTGCTTTGAACAAAGAATAATCGGTCAAGTGCGAGTTTCACTCGCGTACAAAAAGTTCCGTACAATAAATTTAAGCGTTGACTTTGTAAAAAACTTGCCATTGTTCTATTAAATATTTATAAATAATTGAATTCAATTGGAATGAAAAAGGGTGGCTATTTATCGTTATGATTCGCCTTACTTAAAACAAAGACCTTGTACAAAGTTTAAAGTTGACATTGTGACAAATGCGCCTTGAAAGGATGTTGCAAAGTTGCATCGCCGCCTTGATCTGTGATGCCTTTATCTAGAAAGGTTATTAATTAATATCTGCTAATTATTCAATATCCTTTTTGAAAATTATTATCAGCAATCCTTGGATGATTTCGTGACGATGAGTACCTCGAACTTCCCCTAATTTCCTCACTGAGCGCCCGCAAAGTAAAGTTTATGTATAACGGAAAAGTGCGATTTTCTGAAAAACTATATGACCTAGGACAGGGTTGGCGAACCTATGGCACGCGTGCTAGAGTTGGCACGTAAGACAATTTCTCTGGCACGCGAAAAAATAAATTTTATAATTATTATACAGATGAAATTTAATTTCTATTATAATGAATAAAATTTTGTTTCATACGGACAGACTATCACAAATAAGGCAATTATTTTTGCATGAAAAGAATTTTCTTTTCATTTTTCAAATTAATTTTTTTAGACAGTCACTTCAGTAAGATGGCAAATGGATCCAATTTATAAAACTATCAAAATATGAATCAGGTATAAAGCATTCTCCATCGAACATACAACAATAGAAATCTCTTCAATAATTTATTGATACAATGCTTAATGCAACTTGGATAATCATAACTAGATGCATAAATAATAAGGTCAAAAATTTCTAAATTAAAATTTCGTATTTTTATTTCCTTATCATAGTGAAAATTATTACATAAATGAATCATATTTACGAATTAAAATTTTAATTTAATGGTTTATTCAAATATGCAGAGAAATAGCATCTGATTTTTTAACTAGTGTTTTGTATAAACATCGTACTTTGCAAAATTATTTTATGTCAAAATGTGGCACGTTACACCATTGATAGATATTGTTGGTGAATTTTTGGCACGCGCACGTAAAAAGGTTCGTCGATCCTGACCTAGGATAATGCTGCTAACTTGCTTAATGACAAAATTATTTTGCGTTTGCGTATTCCGGATAGAACATAATACAGCGAAATCTCTCTGTAAGGGCTACACACCGTTCCATCGAAAATTGGCCCTTATGAGGGGTGGCCCTTGAATAGGGGTGACAAAAAACAACAACTAAAATAAGAAAATCACAACCTATGTAGGTGAAAAAACTGTTTATTAACATTTTCAAACTCTATATATATGATTGAAAACATTTTCTATTGAATTTTGTTTACTTTTCATAATTTTTTCACAGACAATTTTGGTTTCTCATGATTTTTTTACTTTATGGAACAAATTACTTAAATTTGCATAATTTATTACTGCCTTAGAATGAGATATTAGTTCATTTATTTATGCTAGCGTTTTTACACACAAGTGCAAAAATTGTGCTTCAATATGCATTCACAGTTTTAGTAAATGTGGAATCAGTTTTTCTAGATAACCTGTTATCCTTTGTGGGCCCACAACAAAGGGTCAAGTTTTCCCTCCAACCCAACCCCTACAGGTTGAAAGGTCTAACAAAGTGTGAGGAACACATGTTTGTCGTCCTTCATTGTGTTTCTAAATCCTCCCCATTTCCCCCTGCCTTCTTTGTTGCAAGTGCAGTTGTCTGCTGAACTCTTACCTTTTGGTTCAGAAATTCAATACACCTGTTTAAGATTTAAGGCACATGTGAAAAAAATGGCCTTTATGAGGGGTAGGTGCGGCCCCTAATAGAAGTAAATTTAGCATTATGTCTATGGGAAAAATTTTCGTTCCTAAAAATATTGGCCCTTAATAGAGGTGGCCTTTGAATAGGGGTGGCCTTTAAAAGAAGTTTCACCGTATTAATTTTCAGCAACAACAACAACAAAAAAAATTATAATTGAAATCAAAAAGATAAAAAAATCCGAAAAAGAAGGAAGGGTTAAGCATGTGACAAGATAAAGATACGTTTTGACAATTATTATATAAGCAGCATAGCGGTTCTATATTTGCTAATATAAAACCAATCGTTCTAGGACGGGGGAAACATTTAAAAATGCACCCCTAATTATGATTTACGTGTGGTAATTGTTTAAATCGCATCTTACAATAAAAAAATTATAATTCGCTCCGTAATTAGAGAAAATATTTTTCTATCTTTATGTATATTTACCGTATTACAAGCACCCCTTTCCTTGTGTCATGGTGCTACCATTAATTATTTTAACACATTTATATTTCTTAATTAAAGTTTGTTTGAACTGCTTTAAGTACAAATATAAATAAAGACGAACGCTTAAAAATTCGGGGAGAGATGGTAAAAGCTAATTTCTTAGGAGGTATGCCATTGTGGTGGGAGGTAGCAAGCAGCTGAAGCACCCATTTTTTAGGGATGTCCGTTATTTACATAGCTGTCAACCTTCCTTATTTTTAAAGTCAAACAAAAATATTTTGAACAAGAAATTTAATTTATTAAATAAAATAAAAAAGAACCCCATAGAAACAAGGCACATTTCATTAAACAAAATTTCAGGTTCAAAATTTGTTTATTTGACCTGGAGAAAACACCGGAAGGTTGGCTTGGCAGGTATGTATTTATAGTTATTGAAAAAAAAAAATTTTTTTCGGGGGGGGGGGGGGTGTAGGGAAGAGGGGTTTGGGTATATGGGGCGCTAAGTGAAGTTCTGCACACAGGCGCCGGATACTTCTGGCGCGCCCCTGGCTTTCAGAGTCAAACTTACCGCATTTCTGGTTTAAGTCATAATTTCTCAAAGGAGTCCATCTGCTTATCCAATCTCTTTTTAGCTCACTGGCTTTCTAAGCCTGAGAGCTAATGTACCCGCCGGTTCTGTGTGTATGCGTGTACGTAACACGATAACTCTTGATTGAAATGATAGAAACCTTCAATTTGCTTCAAATTTTTCTCTATGTCATTGGTTAAGGATAAAGGGGGCTTGTAACCTCCCCCCCCCCCCTTAATTTAGATAAATAGGTTTTTCATGCAGAATTATTCAATTTGCTCCAAATTTGGTATACCGGTTTATTATGTTAAGAAACTTTTCTGATTAAACTCGGAGGTTCATTGGTTAAGGATAAAGGAGGAGAAGTTGGGCTGCCCCCCCCCCCCTTAATTTAGATAAATGGGTTTTCATGCAGAATTATTCGATTTGCTTCAAATTTGGTATACCGGTTTATTATGTTAAGGAGCTTCCCTGATTAAACTTGGAGGTTCATTAGTTAAATATAAAGGGGGATAGACCCCCTCCTTAATTTAGATAAATGGGTTTTTCATGCAGAATTATTCGATTTGCTCCATATTTGGTATGCCGGTTTAATATGTTAAGAAGCTGCCTTGATTAGATTTGGAGGTTTATGGGTTAAGTATAAAGGGGAGGGGCTAGTCTCCCTCTTAATTTAGATAAAAGGGTTTTTCATCCAGAATTATTCGTTTTGCTTAAAAATTAATATACCGGTTTATTCCGATATGGCGCTTCTTTCATTAGATTTGGAGGTTCATTGGTTAAGTATACAAGGGCGAAAAGGGGGGCAAGTCTCCTCCCCTTAATTTAGATAAATGGATTTTCATGCAGAATTACCCAATTTACTTAAATTTTTTTTTTCTTTGTTCATTCTGATAAGGAGCTTTCCTGATTAGATTTGGAGGTTCATTAGTTAAGTATAAAAGGGTTAAAGGGGGTTAGACCCCCTTTATTTAGCGATATGTTTCTTTTTTTCATGCAGAATTATCTGATTTGCTTCAAATTTGGTATACTGGCTTATTATGTTAAGGAGCTTCCCTGATTAGATTTGGAGGTGCATTGGTTAAGTATAAAGGGGGCAAACGGGGGATATTTCCCCTTCATTTATTTTTTGAGGGACATTATTCTTTGAAATAAGAGTATAATATACAGTTAGCGTGAATAACCTGTGAGCTCAATGCCATCAGTTTAACTGACACTTATCTTTTTATTGCTATTAACCGATGTGGGTTATGAGGCATAGTGGTTTATGTATTCAGTTCTGTATAGTCCTAGTTTCAAACTGTACTGTTGAATTTAGTGTCATTTTGCCCCGAATTTTCAATGTTTCTCTTATTTTAGCTCTGCCAAGCTACTCCATACCTGGAACCCTCAGATAAATATTATTTATTAAATATAAAAAGTTCAAAGAGGAAGGTGAATGAATTCCGGAGGCGCGAGAGTGAACCGAGGGGGGGGGGGGGGGAGTTAATTTTCAAACTTTTACCAAACCTCTCCTGTGACATATCATCGGAAAGTCCTTTGACCACTCTTTCATATTATGAACCTTTCTCCTCCCGGAGTTGAATTCCGGGAGGGGGCGGGGAAGGAGCGGTGAGGGGGTGAATTTTTTTTAAATTGTAGCGACTTCTACAATAAATATTATTAAATGAGATTTTTTTATGGAGCCCTCCGATAAATATTATTTATTAAATATAAAATTTTAAAAGTGGGGCTGCGTGATTTCCGGGTACATTCTGGGAAGAAAGAGTGAACCCACGTGGGAGGGGTAGATTTCAAACTTCTTTTGGACCCGTCATGTGATATATCATCGGAAAGTTTTCGGACCACTCTTTCATATTATGAACCTTTCTTCTTCTCTCCCTAGTTTGGCGCTCCGAAACAGGCACTTTTCGAACTTTTTTGAAATCATAGCGTTTTTAAACATTTTAGATCGGATTTTTTTATGGAGCCCTCCGATAAAGAATTTTTTATTTATATGAGAATTTCAAAGAGAAGGGTGGGCAGGGTATATTTCGGGGGGGGGGGGGGCACGATAATTGGAATCCTGGGAGTTGGGACTCTTTTCTATCTTTTGCCGACACCCCTCAGCCCTCATGTGATACATCATTGGAAAGCTCTGTGACTACTATTTCATTTTATATATCGCCCGCGCCCCTCCTCTTACTTTGCCCCCGCGCGAGGGCACTTTTTTAAATTTAGCCGACACCCCTCATGTGATAGATTTTGGAAAGTCCTGTGAATACTTATTCATATTATGCACTTTCCTTGTCCCTCCCCCCCCCCTATTTTGCTCCCCGCGGGGGTTCGTTTAATGTATTCCAGTCGAAAGCTTTCTAAAAATGGGGAAATTAAAGATCTGATCTCAAATGGCGTAGAAAAGTCAATAAAAAATATTGATCCCATTTACCATCCTTTTAGTTCATGTTTTTGCCACTAGGGGTGCTTTTGATTCTTATTTCTTTGGCCATTTTGGTGCTAATTGCCGAAAAATTCAAATTTTTGATACTTAAACTCCCCTTACCGCTTCATAGCTACTCGCGTTTTGTCAACAAGGGGGCGCACTCATATGACTTTTCCAGTCTTGTGGCTCCATTATAGCCTCCCTTTGATTTGTTGTTTTTTTATTCCATCTGTTTTCAGTTACCCTATATTTAATAACATCTGCCTTATACATATGTAAAAACAATGATTTCAATAATCGATTGTAGAACATCTCGATTGTAGATTCTCGAAAGTAATCGATGACTGTATCGATTGTGTTTTTTACGATGACGATTTTTTTCGATTGGTAAATTTTCGAGAATCGCCCATCACTACACCAAAGTATATGCAAAGTCCCCCCTCTCTTGCAAATTATGTCTCTTTTTATTTACAAAGTGAGCCTTATTCACAAGGTGCAAGCGTAAAAGAACCTATTTAATAACTATTCATTTCACATTTTTTAATTTATCAAAGAGGTGAATTTTCTGTTACAAACATGATTTTGAAATAATTCTATGAATGCAATGACGTTATACATCTTCGTCTTCGTGCCAAAAGAGTTTTGTGTTGCTTTTCCAACTTACCTCAATGTTAAAGGAAAGTGTTATACAGCCTGCATTTTTATCTTCACAAAATATCTTGAAGATAGACTTACATTTAGCGTTAAAAATGATAAAATTCACACATTTCATAATTCATTTTTGTAACTTTGGTAGGAAAGCTTTGCATACTAAATTTTCTTTCAATGCGTAACACAATACACAAGAAACATTTCAAGATTCTCATTTTAATCAATTTTAAATAGCCATTATTCTCCGTTACAACACACTTTCTCTGTTTTCCTTTTTCTCAATATCATTAATTCTCTTCCATGTATTATTTTATTTGGAAATTTAAAATGTGAATATCATGATATAAATTTATTTACTGTGCAGGATGCCTGCACTAGAGCAATAGATATTTACCATCTATCAATTTCCTTTACTAATGTGACTTAAGATTTATAAATTTTATAAAGTTAGTAGCACCACATTTAGATATTTCATATATTTTTTAGGTTAAATATGGTCAAAAAACCAGATTTATAGATATTTTTAAGTAGTTTCACGAGTAAAATATTCTTCGTGTGGCATATAGCAGAGCGATTAGAAGTAGAAAGCTCATTCAATAAATAATCAGAAGCGTTACGAAAAATTGTAAAATACAATAATAACCTAAAAAATTATAGAAACTTTTTTAATATCACTAAAAAAAAAAGAAATAGAAATATTTTAAAAGATTATTCATATAAGTATTCTGGTGTTATTTTATTTTAAACTTTTGACTGGAAACATTTTTAAATTCAATAAAAAACTGATTTTTTAAATTTTGCTCGTATTCCATTTATTTTTAGTCTGCAACATTTTTTTTTTTTTTTTTTTTTTTTTTATTTAAGCGAGGCAAAAGAAACAGATAATAATGAATAGGTGAGTAACGAGTTTGGAATCCCCCCCCCCCCTAAAAAGTCATATTGCCCCCCGGTGGGGCGTATGCCCCATGTTGGGAACCACTGGTATAATTAGTCTTTATTTAAAAATTTAACCAAAAAATTTTGCAGGAGTCCTTCCATCTGTGCTTTAGACGAAATATGCGTCCGAGAAAAATACAATGGCTTTGGCATGGTTAAAAAGATTCATGTCATTGCTAATGTACTTATTATCGGAACATATATATTTGTTCTTCAAACAGTATGGATTACGTCAATGACAAATGAGAAAATATTATTTTCCCTGTTTGCGTTATTTAAAATTATAGCGATTTTATTGAAATAAATAACTGTCTTCAATAACTGTAATCAGACGATAAAAATCAATTATTTAAATTACATTTTAATAAGATTTGTTTACTTGTAAAATATCATTAGTTAAAGTCACATGTTTTCTCAAATTTTAAAATCATGCGGAAAAATATTATAATCAAAGTTTAGCATAATTAGCAAATATTTAAATTACTGATAAAAAAAAAAGCTTTCTTATAGAATAAAATTGTTTTCAAGCTTAATTTTTAAATTTTGTATTAAGTAATGGTATGAAACAATTTGCAGTGCATATTTTTACAAAAAAAAAAAAAAAATTGTAATAATATCTACTCAGAAGATGAATTTATAAAAAATAAGAATTTATGGACACAATGGAAAAGTACTATCAAAAGAAATCATGGATATGTACTCGTAGTATTAAAAAAAAAAAAAATCATTGTCAGTGGGTATTATTCAATGCCAGAAATGTTATAAAATTAAGAAAAATGTATTCATGGCGGCTGAGGACTTTTCAGTTGTTAAACTTATCTGCAAGTCTGAATTCGTTAACAAATGAAAATATAGAAGTTATGCAACCAGTGATAATTTAAATATGATTTTGCTGAAAAATTTTAGTTATTAAAAAAAAAAAAAAAACAAAAAAAAAAACGTATTTGAAGGAATGAAGCTAAAATGTAACCAATTCTATTTTATTATTTATTTTTTTTTATTCTGGATACTTTTTTACTAATTTATTTTCTGAATGATTTTATAGAGAGGAATTTCAAAATATCCACACTATATACACTATCAGATGAAAAAAAAAAAAAAAAAAAAAAAGCGTACAAGTTACAATAATGCATTCCGCAGTTAAAATTCATTAGTTTTTATTCGATATTCTTTTAAAATGTTTCTAGATTTTTACGAATTTAGATCTAAAAATACGAGTTTACTAACCGATTTCTTAATTTTATCATATTTTTCTGGATTTTACTACATTTTAACTAATTTTTCTTATCGGGTCCACCGGACCCGTCTAGTAGGCGGAGGGTTAAAATGGGGCTTATTATTTATAATTATCATCTAATCCTGTAAATAAAATATTAATAATAATGTACCAATTTGAGGTTCTATTTTGTGTTTATGGTCTAAATTTTTATACTTTATTTGTATTAAAAATTGATTAACTACTTGATACTATGTTCATTACTACTACTATTTTTAACTGTGTCATATAAAAATAAGTAAGATTATATGCATTTCTAACAAACTATACATATAAAAAATTTTACCACACTTAATTTTTAATCCCGTATAGTAGATTCTCTCAAATCCGCTTGTGCTATTTATGAAGATATCAGAGTGATATTGCCCCCCTGGCAACATACACAGTGTTGAATTCAGACACCGTTCTCCGGGAGGGATTTCTGTAGCTCCGGGGGGAGGGGGGATTGCACTTTCTGACCATTGAAAACAGAAAATCTCAAATCCCCCCCCCCCTCTCCGGGCCACCCCGTAAATTACACTGAACATACATCCAGCCAGATAGATCTTCGGGAAAACGAAACAAAAATTTTCATATTAGATGCTGAAGTAGAATTGCTGTGTGATATAAACCATAAATGGTCTTTGTTAAAAAAAAAAACAAAAAAAAAAAAAAAACATAGATAGTAAGAGTTATTATTATTTTTTATATATAATTTCATAAATAAAAATGTAATTTTGGCAATCAATTATTAAAGTTATTTTTTAACCAAAAATTTGTTTTTAAATGTGTATTTTACTGCAGGTAAAACCTAATGTAAAATAAATTAACCCTTTGTATCACCATGTTGCATATCTACAACATACACAAAAATCAAAGTTCTTATACAGTGAGCTTCCAAGAGATCTTATTTATTGTTGCTTCTTCCAAAATAGCAATTGTTGCACAATTGTTCTTAGAATTCTCAACATACGGCGATACTGAGTTAATTTTTCATATCAAAGTTTAATTAATCATTTGAGCAGTTTCAGATCGTTATAGCTAAAATGAACTTCGTAAATTTTGTAAAATTAAAAAGACTGGAGATGGTTCCCAAAAAAATTTTTTTAAAGGTAAGTTCGTTTATTTTACAATTTTGTATTTGAAAATTGACAATATTGATGAGAAGAGCATAATTTTCTGCTTATTGCAAAAAATCATTTTATTATTTTTATGTTTTAAATCACTTTTTACATGCTTAAAATTCCATATTCTAACATTCGAGTAAATATTTGCAACTTCAACATTAAATAGCACTTAAAATAATTATTCTATTTAAAATCTGTCTGTTTCAGCATGTTTGTCGTATATTTTGCTATAAAACTACGAGTTTTCATATTTTTACATGCCATAGTTTTCTTAATATAGGCCATTAAAATCAAAAGTTTACAATAAATTCAATTATAGAAGCAACAGCGTTTATTACTTTTTTTTTTTTTTTTTTTTTTTTCAGAATAGAGAGATAGCATTACAAATCAGTGTACATGTTAAAATGAAATAGTTTAATCATTTTGTAGGTAGTTTAGTGTTATAGCGGATCCCGAGGAAGAACTGCCAAATTATAAAACATATATGACTTTGTAATAATATATGATGCAAATAATATTTCGTGAGGTATATGATCAAGTTGTAATCAAACATGACGCATTTGTATATGATATGTGTAGATGTGCATATATATGTATGTGTATGTAGGTATAAGACATATATAATATAAATGTATTTATCTATATTATATGGCATAAAAAACGTAAATAATACGTACATAATGACGTATATATGGCACGTGACATCGTCTGGAGTATATATATAGTAAAGATGAAATCACAAATTTATGAACAAATTAGTAAAATTCTAAAGATGAACAAGATATGAACATTGGAAACCAGTATGTAAAATACGAAACTATGAATAACACATAATCATCAGAGGAGCTTGCAGGTTTAATTCATAGTGAGGATGCATTATTTCATCCAATTTTGTCGGCATTAAGCCTAAAATGACAAAATTTAGCTCTTAATAGCGCATCAAAAAACTAAATACAGTATGACTTCAAAAATCCGGCATCTAAACTGTCTTTTCCCTTCCTTTTTCTTTCACACTTTCAAGTTATGGAAAAAGACAAATAGCAATTCTTTATGAATTAAAAACTTCAAGATCTAAAGTAGAAATGCAAAAAAAGAATATTTGATTTTTTTTTTTTTTTTTTTTCATTTGTCAGAGACGATTATTTTCTGAAAGAATTTTCTGGGACATGCACTGTTGCTTTGAAAAGGGAACAACTCTGGGGATAACTTTGGCGAATACATGGCGCAATGTGTGGCCGGAACGCATTTTCGGCAATGGCGACATCAATGATGAGAAAGAATTTTCAGTCTTTCTCATTTCCCGTGAAAAGGCCGCAATTTATGAGCTGATTGAAGACGCAAAATTAGAAAATGCATTAAGTGTCGAAAAAGGGACATAGATGATTGGCTAAGCATTGACGAAAATGCATCAACAAAGAAGAATTTAATGAACAATGAGATCGCTGACGCTGCGCTAAATATAACTGCAGATAATGCTAGAGCAGCTCGGAAGACGAGGATGAAAAACCGACAGAAGAGAAGGTGTCATTAGAAAAATGCATAAATTTGACTGGAGAATTAATATATGCTTTAGAGAAACGCGACTGTATTTCTGAAATAGACATTCTTCATTTGCATAAAAAAAAAAATAAAATAAAGAATAGCCAAGAAAATTGAAGCAAGCAAAGTTGACATCGATGTTTCCGAAATTACAAGAGAAGAAATAATTTCACACTTTATATATAAAAAAAAAATTCTGTAACATAGAAAATATCAATAAAAGTAAGTTTATTATAGATTTAATTTACTCTTTTTCTTACATAATTATCACTTAATAATAAATTAAATTATGGCTAAAGGTACCGTTAAGAATGTAGTACTACTTTTGATATTCCTTCAAAAATCCGGCATAGTCCCGGTCCCGATGATACCGGATTTTTGATGTTATACTGTAAATGATAAAACACCAAGAAAGATAAGAAAGAAAGAAAGATAGGATAAAGAAAAATACACCTCACACAAGATATTAAAAACTGAAGAATGATTAGAGCACAATATCTCAATTATGGACAAAAAAACAAAACTCCAGAAATTTGACCCACAAAATTATAACGTGAGAATGGAATCAGATTTAAGACTATTAAAACATGTGGCATAGATAAAAGTGTCCACTAAACCAACAGATAGTCAATGAAAACAGAACACTGCTGCCATCTGGTGTGAAATAGGAAAACTATATTGTAACTAGATTTTTAACAAAAATATTTAGTCCTGCCATCTATACCCATACAAAAGAATGAAATTAATTGAAGAAATCAAGAAATGACTTAAATTAACATTTATTGAAAGTTGAATGAAAAAAATATATATAAGGATAATTTAGGTTGATATTTTTTTATGCCTAGTAATTTATGATAGCTTATAAATGATATGTTTATCATTTTCTTCAAACGTAACATGTTGAAGTTTGAAAATATTATTAGAAGTAACTGCATTAGTTAGAAGGTGATGATAGTAATATTTGCAGATGATAGCATAGTTGTTAGCAGTCTTATCTACATGTGTAATGATGAAATTGTTTTGAAGTTCTGGATATGTGGTTTAAGGATAGAGACTGAATTTATGGCAATATGCAGTTTAAGTAATTGTTGTTTCAAAAGAAAGATGACATTATGCTTCCAATCTGCAAAATATTCAATGGATTTATTATAGTGAGATAAATAAATTTCTTTCAGTCTCTCTGCAGTTTAAAGAATACAAAAAGTATTGTATATTACAATATATTATTTTTTTTATATAAATTTATTTTGATAATACTTCGAAAATTTAAACGGAAATGCTTCTTGAGTAATTGTAATTAATAAAAAAATGCATTTTAGAAAAAACAAATAGCTAATTTTCAAAAAATTGTGATAGATAGAATATTCAATTGTCTCCAATATTCTCATTTGTTACAACAGAAAAAAAAGGGGTACAACAAAGATTGAAGTTTGCGGGGTAATTGCATGTTGATTCAGTAAAATTTTTTGCTTCACCCTTGTTATAACGGCGTCAAAGTTTTAATTGCGATGTATCCCCAAGTTATAATAACGCTACAGCTGTAAAAGATTTTATAATATGCATAAGACAATGATGTGTATGACCAAGTTATAGTCATTATGATGTAATGTGACATATATATCATATATAAGATGTAAATATCCAATATATATGAACTACATATATATATTTGGCGTATACATATAGTGTATCAACGACCTTGTCATAATCATAATTGCGAGACCCGCTTGAAGTACCCCTTTTTCTGCTTTCTGCATTCTTTTTGAAGCAATTCTGCATCTTTTCCCATGCATTAGTTCTTGAGATAGAGCGCCCACAAAATTTGTGTCACACACAGACAGACATTTTGTAAAAACGTGTTTTTCGTGATTTCTGACCCCTAAAGCGTATAAATCCGTCGAAAACCGGAATTCGAAAATTTTCACGAATCCAATTCTTTCTTCTTGTAAAGATAGAAGAAACCATGACACAACTGAAATTTTGCAAACTAGTGTAGCTTCTTTATTAATGAAATTGGTCCTCGTATGAAATTAGATAGCACTCAACTTGAGACTTATGTAGTTCTTTGCAGAGAAAACGAGGGTATCCAGGAAAGTAAATTCTTGTAAGAAGGATTAAAGAATATGTCCTCTTTATTGAAGTAACCTACGTAGTACTAATACATTAGCTGAAGTGGCATTGTGCATATTAAGGTGGCTGATCACTCAGCTTCGGAATTCTCCTCCGTAATGTTAAGTCTATGGACTTTTAATGCGTTCGTATATTTAAAATATCTTCTCGGGAAATTCATATTTTTAACATCTTTTTTCTGTGTACTCTGCTCAAAAGATGTCTCTTTTTTTCTTAGTTTTCAAAATATTTCTAAAATATATGCAGAATTTAATATTTTATGTGTTAAAAACCGGCAAACTGTGAGTGAGATTTTAACACTTCATATAAAATTAAGTCTATACTTTAGAAATATTTTGAGAACTAAGAAAAAAAAAGACATCTTTTAGGAAGTGTACACAAAAAATAGAAGTTAAAAATATTAATTTCAATATATATATATTTTAAATATACGAATATGAGATATTTTAAATATACGAATGCATCAAATGCCCATAGACTTAACACTACGGAGGTGAATTACGAAGTTGAGTGACCAGCCCTCTTAAGTGCACTTGTTACATAAATTCATTTAAAAAAAATTTTTAATAAAATTCTTCTGAATAAATTCATTAGCTTTTTTGCATTCTTCATTTCAATAAAAAAAGACATTTAAATGCAAAATGGTGAGTTTCCTTAAAATTTAAAAGTTATATAAAGTCTAACGTTTTAAATTTTTCTTTTACAGTAATCCATTATAACCAATCGGATTTAATAATACCCAATAAGGTTTTCTTTTAGCTATGTTTAATTGAAGAATAAATCTCCAGGTAAATATCTATCTAAAAGTTATTAACCCGGGTATATACCCTTTAAAATAAATACCCGGGCCAAGGTTCACTCAACCTTTCATCCCTTCGATGTCGATAAAATGAGTACTAAGCTAGCTTGGGAGCTAAACACTCAGGATACCGAGTTAGACTGACCACCTGATTGAGACATATCGCACCTTTGCTTCACAAGTGGCACAACTCAAAAATTTGTTTTTCTGAGTTATGTCTGCCATTAACCAATCACCTAAAGTACCAGATAGTGTACTGAAAATCTCGACACCATGTAGCAATTGTGTTTACAAGATGGCCATTGACTCTTACACAAGAGTGGGAAACAGTTTTTCGTATTTCCTAAAAAACGAAGTTTTTTGAGTTATGCCACTTTTGAAGCAAGGGTGCGATATGTTGCATAGCAAGTAAAGGCCCTTGGTCAAGAAAACAGGGCTGAGAACTATAGGCTGTGATCCTTAATGGATTATAGCGCCGCAGGTTTAATTTAGTTTATATTGATTAGAAGCCGATTGGATATTTTAAAAGACTAATTAAATGTACTAAAAGTTTAAGTTTGCTCAGATATTCGGTTTAAAGAAATAATTTTCTGGTTAAATAAAAAAGAAATGTTGTCAGTTCTCGATTAGCTTCATTCTGATTTGATAGATTTTTCAAAAGGTTTATTATATAAATATAACTATAGCCTCTTTATTGTATTTCCCAGAATTTTCTTGGACTAATTATATATGACGCGTTCAGAAGACAATCCGACTACTCCATTTTAAGTGGTTTTTTTTTTTTTTTTTTTTTTTTTTTTTTTTTTTTTTTTTTAACAAAGGAACATTGAAAATTTTCTATATACACTGGTGGACAAAACAGGACCACTGTTATTTTCATCAATTACAGTTAGAAATAGATCCGCAGCAGCACGTGTAAATTTTCATGAATGCAGGATGTACTCTGTTTTGTGAAACTTATGCAAATTTTGCACTTCCGCTTTTGTCGATCACTTGACAGCAGAGATAAGAGATTTTATAGGCAATCGGCAGGTGCTGGGAGTTGTCATTAGATGTAAAAATTGAAGGAGACGGAGTGAAGCTTGAACATGTCTTGGAGGCATCATTTAGATGATATTACTCGTAGTAAAAGAATCGGAAAGTTGGAAGAAGGACGCAAAATGAGAGATGTTGCCCGTGAATTAATATCGCGCGCAGTATAGTTTCTAGGTTATGGGCGGCATTCCAAAAGAGTGGGATATGTACTAGGTGCACAGGAGGAGGCCGTCCTAGCAGTACGACGTCCCAAGAAGATCGCTATATTCTTATTTCGGCAAAAGGAATCGACACAGCACAGCTGGTCAATTAGAAAATACACTTTGTGCTGCCACAGGAACTAAAATATCGCGGGAAACTGTTGCAAGACGTTTGAAAAAGGGTGGACTATACGCCCGAAGACCTGTTGTGTGTGTCCCACTCTCGAGACGTCAACGTAGCGCCAATTTACGGTGGTGCCGTATGCATCGCAACTGGACTGATAACGACTGATCTACCGTGCTCTTCTCAGATGAGAGTAGATTCAGTCTATCGTCTGATTGTAGACGTAAACTGATATAGAGCGAGGTTGGTAGTACTTACTGTCGCGAAAATATTCTAGAAAGAGATCGATATGTGACTTCAAGTATCATGGTGTGGGCAGGCATCAGCTCGGTGGACGGTACATTGAAGACGTCCTTCTTCCACATGTTCGACTTTTTCGAGGTGCTGTCGGCGAAATGTTTCGTTTTATGGACGATAACGAAAATTGTCATCGCACACAGTCTGTACAAGATTGTCTTGAGGCCGAAGATATCCATCGAATAGACTGGCCAGCACGCTCCCCTGATCTGAATCCCATTGAAAATGTATGGAATACCTTGGGGAGACGTATTGCTGCTCGACAGTTTTCTCCCACAAACAAGGAAATCCTCATCCGTGCAGTGAAGGAGGAATGGGGCAACTTGCGTCAACAGCTTCTGAATCATGTTGTTCTGAGTATGCCACGCCGTGTTGAAAGTTGTGTACACGGTGGCCACATTCTTTATTGATATGGCACTGACGATTGTTAATTGTGAGTATTTTGCTTTCTTTGTACAGTCGTGTTTTCGGCCAATATTCACGTTTCAGAAAAAGAACCTTTGGTAATACCTTGTATACATCCTTTCAACAAAATTTTTATATTAAATCCTGTGTAACATTCTGTTAATACTATTGTTTGCTTCTTGGCCCACAATCTCACTTAGATTCTCATTTACGTGTACATTTCTTCTTGGTCTTTAATTTTTATCCACCAGCGTATTTATACTGTGATAAAAAGTTACCTTTGATCAAAATAAAATTAATGAATTCAATCAAAATATACCGAGAAAAAAATATTATATAGATACAATATTTCTATAGTTACAATAACTGTTTATACTGAACACTTTCATTTGATGGAGTTAATCTATTTGTTCACTGAACGGCTCCTATATTGATCATGTCACATCAGTCAGTAAATGGAATGTATAAGATAAGTTAAGGTATGTATAATGTGTGTATGAGAGTTCTAAACAACACCTGTGGCTAGAGCCCCAAATTTTCTAAATCGTGCTCTAGGCCAATACAACAGTTTACTGTTTCTGTAAGTTTTTAAAAGATCGAATATTTTATATGTTCATATTTAAAGGTTTTCTTATTTTCCGACTTCATATGTTAATTTATGATTACATTCCCGTATATCTGCTATTTAAAGGCCTTTATATATTTTTTTGACAGCCTTACCGATGGTTTCGATGATCCAGCAAAAATCTATACTATGTCGAATTAGTACATTCATTTTTACTTATAAGAAATGTACAAAGTGCAGTCTGTTTAACCCAGTAATTTCTAATGCTTGAATTTATATTTCCAGAGAAATGAGAAAATATTTCACTGAAAAATAAAAGTTCTTTCGTATTTTAAGTACGGTAGATTGTTCATTACGTGCTGCGATATGTCACATGTTTCCTCTTTCAAAGTCCCTTGTAAGCTCTCGGGTAAAAGAACCGGATTCACATGCTGGTGCAGCTCGGTCAAGTCTGATCCAAGAAGGAAAATCTGTCAAAGGAAAAAATATATGTCAGTTCTTAAAATATAAAAATTATTATCCCGAAAATGGCCCTGAATATATAGGGTATCCGAAACTTATCTGCATAGCGTAGAGAGAAAATAAAAGAAAGCGTTATACCATAATTCACAAGAAAGAAAAATCATGCATAAAGGATAGATTATATCAAACACTTTCTAATACTTCCAGAATACTTTTAAAAAAACTTCGCTGTTTAATAAGGTAAATAAGATACCTAAGTAAAAATTTTAGAAAACTCATATTGAGAACCAGATTTCAGCAATTGTCGTCCACAGCCGAATATGTGACCCAATTCTTTTGTACATCCCTGTATTTGATCTACAGAATGGTACATATTTTAATATAGTATGCGAAAATTTAGTTTAGAAAGAAAACGCATAATAGGTTGAAATAGGTATCTTATTCACCTTCAGCAATTTATACAAATAGACGGAAACATACTCGAAATACTTTTGTACCGCACTATATTTTACCTATTACATTTTTACACACGCCACCTATTAAGCTAAAATTTAATTCAGGCTAAGACACACTTAAAACTACTGAAATCACACTTCCAGAAATTATCGGCCATATGGGGCCATGTACCCAATTCTTTACGTGTCCATGTATATGATTTTATCTGAATTCTACAAATATCTTTTAGTATACTAAGTATAGTTCAGTTTGAAAATGCATAACTCAATTAAAAACCACCTTTAAGCAATTTACGCTCATTGGTAGTGACCTTGTATATGATGTGTAGCTTTCATACACACCACACAGTCTGCTAAAATTAAGTTAAAAACTCATACCATAACTGAAAATGCACTTCCAGCAATTATCGATACGATACAGTATTGTATCCGAAATTTTTATGTGTCCCTGTAAAAATGAATGATAAATACTATGCGCTTCATATACTACAGTAAGTAACAAGTAAACCACAGTAACGTACATGAATTTAATCATATTTGAAATAGTGCAATATAATTAAAATGCGCTGCAAATTTTTTCCTTATACCATTATGTAAGGAAATTCATTTGTGTAGCCCTGTAAATGAACAATAAATTCTTTGCACCCCATATTCTACAGAGTGCTATTTTAGTGCATTCATAAATGCATATCAATTTCATTATGTTTGAAATGGTGTAACATCACTTAATTGCACTTGAAACGATTATTTCATACTGACAGTAATGTAACGGAATACTTTTTACTGTCTATAAATGCGACCCACTTCATTTACAATGACGATCGTGCTATAGTGAACATCAATAACATGCAAAAATGTCAGCCCAATCAGAGTATATTTAAGAGAGTTAGAGCTCGGACAAACCGAAGTCATAAGCACTTTTGAACTATGTTGGAAAGCGTGAAAAATGGCATTGCATCTTCGCGAGCGAAATTATAGCGTGAGATCAGTAACTCATCTGGCTTTCGAAAGAGTTACTCCTAGACTGTGAATGGAAATTTCGATTTTTGAAAAAAAAAATTGAAGATTTTTTTGCTGACTGTTAAGAGCTCCAGACTTTACTCTCTGGATTTTTATTTATACATTAACTCAATGATGGATGTGCGAGAACAACCCTCAGACAAGTTGGAGACAGCACGTTCCACAGTACACTGCACAGACACACATATAGCTCCAGAAACCTGCTATTAAGTATTTAACAACAGCATCGTATGCACTCAGGTCTTCAAGTTCCAAGAGGACTGTAGAAAAACTGCACTGTCGTTCATAAGTACAACTTTAAATTTTACTGCACCGTTATTTTCACCGCACAGTTGCTCGTATGACCTGTATATCATATTAGCGTTGTTTCTTTTCCACCCGTAAGGTAAAAAGAAAGTAATTCATTTTAAATACACTGGGAAAAAAATTCATAAAAAAGGCATACAATCTGTAATAAGTCTTTCTATGGCAAAACAGCCTGAATGAAATAACACAAGACCGTGTCGAAAAAAAAACACAATCGCCTTTATTCGCTGACCATCTATACTAATAAAAGAAAGTTTCGCTCGGTGTGTGTATGTCTGTTCGCAATGGCTAAGAAAATCTACGGCCCGTACGAGGCTCAAAATTTTTGTGAAACTAGCACAAAGGGGCTCATGATGCACCTGAGATTCAGAATTTAAAAATTTTAATAATTAGTTGATAAATTAATTAAAAACCGCAAATTAAAAGAATGGAATTCACAATTCAACAAAAGCATAGATTTTCATCAAAACGCAGAATATTTCTTCGAAAAGTTGAAGAGAGTGGGAGGGGTTAATAGAATTACAGCGTTGTCAGGGCGATAAATGTACTGGGCTTTTTTGTAAAGGCCTGTATCTTAAATTCTACTGGGCCTAAAAACTCGAAAATTACACAGCCAGACGCGAAAAAGTTCCCCTTTCAGAAATTCTAAAAATCATTTTTATACTCGTGTAAATAGTTGAAAAATTCATTAAAAATCCATTTATAAAATCTCTTTTATTTCCGTTCAAAGAAACACAGATTTTTGAGAAATCTTATATAGCGAGAGCAGGTGTTTGCAACGCAGACGACTAGCTACGGGATAAAAAGCCCAAACCGCAAATGATTTTTTATATTAGGATTCTTTGGAACGTCGTCAAATTTTTTAAAATACATCATTTAGAGATTTTAAAGTTATGCATCTAACCCTATCTTTTTAAACGCTGTTTAATAATATCTGAAATTTATAAAAATTGATCTGCAAGATTTAGTTTTATAAAAAATTAGATTTTTAAAAAGGAAAAGAAATGCTTTGTTGAAACGCGAATCTAATATATCTACGGGTAGGTTAAAATTAAGAAAATTGACGAACCGATCGATTTGGAACTTTTAGATGGTTTATAGCACATAATAAAGATTTTAAAAAGTAGGGGAATCAAATATTTAAAACCGTACAGTTTTCTACCGTTTTAGATTCGATTTTTGGACGGAGCTCTGGGATAAAAATTAGTCTTTGGGTCTACTATCGCCCCTCCTGAATACATCCTCCCCCTCTCTTTGAAATACCGTTTGCAGAAATGTGTTACTGTGCACGGTGACTATATATAAAAAGACTAATACAATGTAGCAATTTCATAAATTTCCCTCAATTATTTCTATGTTAGGGCAAAAAATTAATGATACACCCTCGTGCTGCCCAGTGTACAGAACATAGGTGATTAAAACATTTTTTGGGGAAAACTGTATTAGTTTTTCCTTACGTTTATTATATTTTTAGATTGTCCACTAACAACAGCAAAAAGTAGTTTTTATTAAAAAATATTAATTATTCATTGAAATAAATATCGGAAATTTTTTTAAAGTGATACATTCCTATTGACTGCATGCCAGATGTTAATAGCCAAAGAAATTGCAACAATTTTTCTACTTACTGATTTTTTCAATGCTTTAATATAATTCAATTGCATATATCTGTTAAATTTGTGTTTTATTTATATTACGAGTATTTTATTTATTGATTGATGAAGCTTTTCTGCGTTGTTGAATATTAACCGGAGACAAATGCTAAATTATTTATATTGCTTTAGTTCAAAGGGGTTAATTTTCAGTATAGAGGTCTGCACGGGCCGAAATTTCCAGGTCCGGGCCCGACTCATAGAAAAAAAAAATTATTGGCCCGGCCCGGTATAACAGCTAAAAGTTCGGCCCGAGCCCGGCCCGGCCCGGCCCGGAAAAAAGTTAAAATCTCGGCCCGAGCCCGGCCCGGCCCGAGTGAATTGCTACAAAACATTGATTTTTACGTCGATTTGGTTAAAAATTTGACTCTTACGAAAAGTTCTGACCAAAAATATTTATCTTAACTTTTTTTTCATGTTTCTAAGCTTCATTTTTATATACCCGCTCATTTTTATATTTTTATAAGTGCCGCAGGCTGCGATATTTATTTTTTTACTGAATCGCTATTTCTTCTATGTAAATGTTTCAGTTATCATTAATACTGTTAATCCATATTCCATGCATTGAATTGTTAAAAATCTGAAAAATGCTATACAGTAAAATCTTCTAAGACATACATAGAACACTCTTACATAGAAAAGAAAAAAAAATGCGTTATAGACAAGTTTCCTTCTTAGCAAATGTAAATGTATTATATATTCTTTTCTTACGTATTAGTATATTAATTTTGCACGGATCAACACGTTTTTCAGTTTAAAACAGCATTCCGTCATAGGCAGGTTCCTTTTCACACGTTTTACTATATTTTAATTAGCAAGAAATCTACTATTCTTTAAAAATAATAAGTTTTAATGTTTAATTGTAGAATAATGGCAATTCAAAAATGTATGCATATTTTGCAAAAATCTTTGGGCCAGGCTTAATTTTATTGACCTTTGAACGAACAGGTCACGCCGAGACAATGATTTTCATACGGCCTGGCTCAAGACTACGACTGAAAATTTTGGCCCGTGAAGACTAGAAAAAAAAACCTGTCCCGGCTCTGTACAGAAAAAATAAGTTAGGCCCAGCTCGGCCGGAAAAAAGTAAGGCCCGAGCCCGGCCCGGCCCGTAAAGAGCAGTCACTAGGGCCGTCCCGGCCCGGCCCGAGTGCCGCAAATGAAAATAGGTCCGAGCCCGGCCCGTGCAGATCTCTATTTCAGTAATCGGGCTGCACGTGATATTGATGGATTTAAAAAACAATCCTGCAGGAAAATTATTTTTAAAACCATAAGTGTCAGTCAATTGAGATACAGTTTTCAAATAAATTGCATTTGAAAGTACACTGTTTTACTTTTTTGAAGGTGTGAATATTGAAATTGTGCGATGTTCAGAGGTTAATAAATTTTGGATTAAGGAAAATGATTAACCAGGTCGCTGCCACCATCGATATGAGAAGCGTTACTGACGGACGCGTTTTTAATACTTTCCAACAAAGTTGAAAAGTGTTTATGCATTCGGTTTGTCTGTCCGTCTGTCCATGCTGTAACTCCCATAAATATACTCAGATTTTTATGCAATTGATAAAGGTTATTTGGGGTCACCAAAGCATGTTTAGTATTGTATACGAAGTATGTAGGATTAACAGTTCATTTACAGGGACACTCAAAATTATTCCATTACATTATGGTATACGGAGAAAAATCATTTGCAGATTATTTTAATGACATTACTCTATTTTAAATGCATTGAAACTGATATAAATCACTGAATGTCACTACGATCACTTTAGAACAGGGCATTTATAGCCTTTTTTATTCATTTACAGGGCTACACAAAAGAAATCGGTTACAGTACTGTCTTTGAGTAATAACTGCTGGAGTGTACTGTTTAAAATTCGGTATGCGCTTTTAAACTTAATTAATTTTTTGCATGTTACTCGTTATATATAAATTCTATACCTCATATACAGAGCTGGACAAAAGTATTCACGTACCATTCTCCTTATTAGATGAAATTGCTGAAGGGGAATTTTCAACTGAAGCATATGTATTTCTTAAGTGAACTAAATTTTGGCATGATGTAGTTATAAACACAAATCTATATATCCTATATAGGGCTGCTGAAAAAATTCGGATAATTTCCAATTTCCCGATTGTAGATGGGAACAGCTGAAATGTCTGTCTTATACGTTTCCATATATGGTCGAATTAGGCAGATCCCACACCGAACAGACAAGCGTGCGACATGCGACAAGTTGTAGCTTTCAAACTGGTTTTAACAAAGAAGTTACCAGTTTGAACGCTACAACTTGTTGCATGTCCCCTTGTCTGTTCAGTGTGGGATCTGCCTTAGACGTAATATTTTAATTTTTTAAACGGTGCAGTTTTGTTACATTATTCTGAATGTGTTGGAAAGTGTTTCATAATCTATGTTTGACGCATTATTTTTTCTTTCTTGTTGCTTTATAATATAGATTCATATAACAATACAGGATTAAAAGTTTCAGTAATGGTTAATGTTCTGAAAGTTTATCTTCGTATACATAATTAAATTTTTCACATCTTGTAGGAATAATCACTTTTTTTAGCATTAAAAATTAAAGGAAAATATCATCACATTCTTGTCTTTTTTGCTGAACAATCCGAAGGGTAAAAGAAAAGCTATATTTATCGAATTTCTCATCTTTCTTGCTCACCTAACACGGGAAATCGTTCTTAAGTTTATTTTGTACTAACATAAACAGTTCTGTGAAAGAAAAAAAATGAAATGCATTTTTAACAAACATCAAATACCTTTTTAACCCTTTCACTCCCAATGAGTCCAAATGGCCTCAGGATGTTACTGGATTTTTTAATTCGGATATTCAAAATTCATACCAGAAAATTAAAATAGCAATATTTGGTTTATTTAATAACAGACCAGTGCATATTTAAATAAAGTGAAATTTATCATTGGAATTTTCTGGTGTAAATTCGGATTGTCTAAACTACGCAATTTCTAGAACGTATTCTACCATGGGAATGAAAGGGTTAAAATATTTTTTAACAAAGCATACAAGTTGGAAATTGCTCGTCAAACGTGGCAAATGAGGTGCGTTCGTACTCTAACTAGTTTTATAAATATTTTTTGCTCTGCACATTGTACTGAATGTATATTTTAGTGCGCTTCATAAATGCAAATAAATTTTATTCTGTTAGAAAGGCTGTAACATCATTAAAATGCACTTGAAATAATTTTTTTTTCCATTGGCCGTAATGTAACGGAAAAATTTTACTGTCCCTGTAATTAAACTATACATCCAATTTTCATAAAATTTGAAATGACTCGCTACAATTATGCAACAATTATATATTTTAAATTTCAAACGATTCGGTTGGGTAGTTTTTGCGCTTTTATATGCGGACAGACAGACGAACAGATTGACAGACAGACGGACTGAACGACGACTATAGGTGCTACGTATTTATGTAATTACGAACGCACCTAAAAATTCAATGCATATTACGTCACCATCATAATATTTTGAAAGGAAATTTGATAATGGTTCTGGTCGACGACTGTTCTATTAGTCGGCCGAACATCTAAGTACTTCATAGTCTTAAAGTTGCATGTCCATGGAATCCTTAAAAAGTGGATACAATTCGTAGAATTCTAAATTCGCTTCAATTATATCACTTTCAATTATAAGATAGCTGAAAAACACTTTGTGTCTCTACTTCTCAAAACTTTCTTATTCTTTCAAGGAATTATGGGTTCCGCAAAATGCAGTTTAGGAACCATTTCAATAGTTCTTGAACTACAGAATATCCCTAATTAAACGACCCTACTTTAAAGTTGTCTACAGACAAAACTATTGGTCAGAAAGCTGTAAAATTTTGTCACGGACATAATAAAAAAATGGGAATTTTTTTGAGCGAAAAAAAAAATTAGTTCGAAATTTCGCCACCAGAGGGCTTTTTTTTAATGAATTACGCATTTTTAAAAGTTTTTTTTTTTCCTTATTATTCTCAGATTAAATAAGACAACTATACAGACCGTCCCCTGAAAAAATAAAATGTAAAAACTTTTAAAAATTATTGGCGTACGAATTGAATGGACCGTACAAACTCTGAAAATAAAAGAAATTCTCCTATAACAGCCACCATTTTTTTCTCAGAGCTGAGGCCTGGTATTCAGGGGTGGTGACTAAATTGTTAAAAATTGTGTAATTTATTAAAAACGCCCTCTGGTGGCAAAAAATTGAACTAATTTTTTTTCGCTAAAACAAATTCCCATTCCTTTATTATGTCCGTCACAAAATTTCAAAACTTTCTGACCAATAGTTTCGTACGTTGGGAACTTTAAGGTAGGGTCGTTTAATTATGGACACCCTGTATGTTCAGCGACAACCTAGAGTTCCTTGAAAAAATTATTGTGAGTTTGAAATCAGTTTCAGATTTCTGAAAACTAAATACAATACAATTTTCTGATATTGCATAATTGAAAATGTCATAATGTAATAAAGTAGGATCTTAGAGACAGATTATAAATTTCCTGATTACGGTAGTGGACAAAAATTAAGAAGTTTTATTAAGAATTTACTTTTTGAAGAAGATTGATTTCTATAGCCCATAATAGCGATTAATTTTACAATAAAGCCATAAAATTGTATATCATAGTAAAGATAATTTAATTCAGAATATGATGCAATAAACACCATAAAGATATTTCCATTCTAATAGCAATGAATAATAAAACAGATACACATGGTAAAAATTAGCTATACAAAAAAAAAAAAAAAAAAAAAAAAGAAGAAGAAGAAGTAAATCACTAAGTCTGTTAATTTTTATTTGAGCGAACATTAGCTTTAATAGGTGTCTCCAAATGCCTTCCTCTGAAATAAAGCAAGTTTTTAGTTCACAGGCTATCAAAGCCTGAGAGCTAATATGCCCGCAGGTTCTGTATGTACGTACATATATAAGTTTGTATGTATGTAAGTAACGCCATAACTTTTTATAGAAATACCCGATTTGCTTGAAATTTTGTAAATAGGTTCATTCTGATAAGATGCTTCCCTGATTAGTTTTGGGGGCTCATTGGATAAGTATAAAGGGGGGAGCAGGGGTATAATCCACGCCTTAATTTACATAATTTTTTTAATGCAGAATTATCCGATTTGCTTCAAATTTGGTATACCGGTTTATACTGATAAGGCGCTTCCCTGATTAGATTTGGAGGTTCATTGGTTAAGTGTAAAGGGGGGGGGGGATAATCCCTCTCCTTTAATTTAGATAAATGGGTTTTTCATGCAGAATTATCCGATTTGCTTCAAACTTGATAACTGGTTTATTCTGATAAGGCGCTTCCCTGGATATTTAGCGTTTTGTTCAAAAAGAGAGAGTTCTATTTTATGAATAATAGACCTAAATAAGAGTATAATATACAGTTATTGTGAACTCAATGGCATCAGTTTAACTGGGCACATTTCTTTTTATTTAGTTTTGTGACTGTTTAACACGGAACCACGATTCAGTTTTTTCTGTTAATTAGGCTTAATTGCAGAGTTGTTTCGGAAAAAGAAGTTTCGTTAGTTGTCCCCACAGCAATTCAGTTAAGTAGAGGTTTCAAATACATCTACTCTGGCTATTTCAATTGTTGCATATGATTATCATGAAATCACTTTTGACACAAAGCAGCAACATGACATAGGACTGAATTTTGTTGAAAAAGAAGTTCTTCATTATTTGGAAAATATTAATGAAAGAATGCTTCAAATTGAGTTCAAGTATCTCATTCATGTATTTTTTGAAATTTATATTCCCGTAAATCACATAAGTTAAGCCCTCACTTTTCGTTCTTTTTCAACATAAGGACATACTATATGTAATTTCAATTGACTTTTCAAGGTCAGTTTTCCGGTCATTACCTTAGGTCAGTAACTATAGTAACACCGCACTGGGCTGACTGACCGCTCTTTTTACCACCCTATTTGAAATCAGTAGAAAGTTTCGTCCATTGGTCGATTATCATAGGGGGAAAAAACGAGAACAGGGACTTGCGTTCCATAGAAATAAAGAGATAAAGTGGGGAGGACGGGTGCCCTTTAGAAACCAATTGAAATTACATAATGTAAAACCGGGTGTTTTACGGAAGGGATTTAGACCAAATTACTGCAATCTGCACAGAACTATACTTTGCTTCATCTCCACATTGCAGTGCGCCATTTCATATCGCATAGATCTAGATGTGTTTTTTTTTTCTCTCATTTAAACACAGGCTCCCTATTTTTCTACCATCGGGTGCTCTTATGCACATTTTTCTGTCTTTACCAGTGTTGTTTTGTGCGACTTAGACATCCCTTGGATCATTTTCTTCATAATTGTAGCATTTCTTACTTAACGATACTATTATGCATCACTTTCTGGCTAACTAATCAGCTTTTTACGAAGTTTTCTTAATTTTCTTATGCTTTACAAGCCGAAAATATGTAAGGACACACAGACCTTTACGAACTTGATACCAGTTACAAAGCACATTCCCTATTAGTACCAATACATGACATCAAATTGGAATTACTTAATTGTCTCTTTGGCAAACAAAATCTGTCACTCCAAATATTCATATGAATTGGCTACATTCAAGTAAACCTAAAATGTTTGCATCAACCTAACAAGATTTTACTATTTTGTTTTGATTATTTACCTATCAAATGCGATATAATAATTGAAGAGCTAAGTGGAAGAACATGTTAAGTAACAAAAATTATATTTGAAGAAATTTGAAGTGAAAGTTTTTGCTGTCAATTGTAATGATTTATTTTCCGTTTGATACCATGTGTTTAAAATATTAACAGGTATGGTACTAAACTCTCTCAGAAAAACTTATTCATATTTAATTTTCAAATATTAAAAATTATTAATATTATTGACATTATTAAAAGTTAAAATATTAAATACTAATGAATAATGTCTTAAATCTTCAAGACTAAATAGAATCTTAGTATTTTAGCTTCACCATGTGATAGGATACCTCATAACGCTTTCATCCAAAAGATAAAATTTTTTTTAGAAAACTAGGGGGCTCTGCCCCCTATGAGCTACGCTCGTCAGCCCCCGTTCAGACACTGCAGACTCTAACAGCACGCTAATTTGATCGGCTTTAAAAAGATTTCGGAAGATTGAATTATAATTTGAATTTGACAGTTATAATCTGACGTAATTTTCACCAAACTTTTCTTTCTCTTTTTAATATTTACGTAAAAATACTTTTGTTAGAAATGAAATATTATGATCATCTTAAAATATCAAATAAATGTCTCGCGCAATTTTTAAATTTAAACTGTTTTGCAATATTATTTTTTGTTCATTTTATACGTAATAAGTGTAATGTGACGTAAATGTGACGCAAATTCTCCTCTTTAAGATTATGTTAAATGTTACGCATGTTAATGAATTTATTATTTTACAATATTCTTTCTCTTTTAAAATTGACGTGTAAGTATAGTTTTTATAACGTAATTTTCAATGAGTTCCTGCTTTTTATATTTTCTGTTTATAATAGTCACGTGTAAAATAAATTTTTTATTTGAAGCAAACATTATTGTTTGCGCTGTTTATACAGTTGGCAACAGTTTAAATTAATACAATTTTCTAAATTTTGTAAAAAATATCTCTCGAAATGCTGAAAATTTGAATTTAAAATAGAAATAAAACCTCAAAAAATGAGTCAAATTAAAATAGTAAATGCAGTCTGCACACCGGGAAATTCTGACGCATAAAAGGATCTAAAAATGATTAAATTCCTATGTACAGTTTTTGCTCCTATGAAACTTTTTTAGTGGAACGATTTTGTCCAACTTTAGCATTAAATATCTCTTAAAATAACATAGCTGCCAACGTGTACGGATTTTTCATGCCACTAAAATTTTATAGTAAATTTTTGCTAATTGAATCCCTGAAATTCAAGCAATTTTAACGTTTAAATATGTAAATGATTTCTGTTAAATTTTAGTGGTAAGAAAAATCCGTACAAGTTGGCAGCTATGAAATAATTTTTTGATTTGAAAACTGTCTGCATCAGCGTGTTTATCAAACATTTCTCTATAATACTACCGATTTTCGAGGAAATGGAGCTGGTACGTGCACGTGTGGGTGAGCTCTGCGCTTTAAGTGGGGGGCGTAAACCAACGTGGCGGCCGGTGTACTATTCTTGTGTGTTTTCCTTTTCTACTTTCTGCAGTGGTGTGATACCGCTGGTGCATTTTAGTTATTATATTTGTGTCAGCAACTGGGGTAAGCGTATTTAGTTATATTTTTGTTTTGAATTTAGGGCTGTAATTGGAGTTCTTCCCCGGTTTTGTTTGTGTTGTGTAGTGTAGCAGGTCTACCTACAGTTATGAGTAATACTATTGTTAAAGTGATTCCTGACTCAAGGCCAGAATTTATTAATGCAGTAATAAATGATGTTGCTATCTCGAGCTCTGAAATGCAGAATTTTATATTAAACTAGCAAACCCCGCGGCTTTGCTCGCGTAATATTTGAAATATGCCAAGTGATATTTCAATGACTATTTTTTATTAGAAGAACACTTTTTGGAATAATTCAAAAATTACAAATTAAGTCACAATTTGACTAAACTTTATTATAAAAGTGCGATAGACAGAAATGAGATTTTAATTAATAAGAAGAACTAAAACAAATTCCAAATAAACGATAATTTAGAAAATATTTTGAGTCTTTTTTTGCTCATTTCATACGCTCATTTCAGTATTCATTTGAAGTTTTGAATTTTTTAGAAACCATCTCAATACATTTACATCTTAAATATAACCATCATGTCAAATTCCAAGCTTCTTGTCTAACAGTCTACCACCTCTCTGGTGTTAGTGGCAACAACATAAAATGCCGAAATAGAGTTGAAATAGAATGTCTCGAAAAATGTTGAAACAGAGACTGTCACCATCAATTTGCCAACATTTACTTTGAAATCGGTTGGTATTTCCTAATATTCTATAGAAAACGGAATTTAGATGTTTTTAAAGGCTTTCTTGTTGTTCCTGACAACCAGATGGCAGTAAAACCGGCATAAAATATAGCCTGTATAGGATCAAGGACTATCACTTTTGATTCGCAACCAGTAAGTTTTGCAATCGGTTTATTATTTCCAGAGATTCCACAGAAATCGTACTTTAGGACTCTTTTAGAATGCTTTTCGCTCCTTCCCTTCGCTTCATCCCTTTTTAATTTCGAATTTATTTTCGGCTGCTCTTAGAGGACATTTATATTTTATAAGTAACTATCGTGCTATATTTAAAGTTTCTAGCCTCTTCAGTACTGCAGAAATGGCAATTTAGAAATTTTTTTGCTCCTGCAACCCTCGAGGGGTTGTGGTACCGACATTAAATACAGCTTATGTTTGAGCAGGTTCTATCACCATCAATTTGCAACCATTATGCTTGAAGTCGGTTTCGTATTTCTTACGATTGCCTAAAAATCGTAATTTAGAACGCTTATAGAACGCTTTTCGCTCACTTCATCCTTTTAAATTTGGAATTTTCTTTTGAAAATTCTTAGAAAGCATTTGCATCTTTGAAGTAATTACCATTCCAAATTTAAAATGTTAGACCCCCTCAATAACACAAAGAACGCAATTTAGAACATTTTTTGCTCCTGTAACCCCCAGGTGGTAGTGACAACAAAGTAAAATATAGCCTATGTTGGAGCGGGGACTGTCACCATAAATTTTAAACCATTACTTCTGAAATCGGTTTATAATTACTGAGACTGCGTAGAAATCGCTATTTAGAACATTTTTAGAACGCTTTTCGTTCATTTTCACCCTTTTTAAATTTCAAAATTTTAAGGAACTCTTCTCAGACAGCATTTATATCTCATAAGTAATTACCATGTCAAATTTCAAGTTCCTATCCCCTTCAGTATCCCAAAAATCACAATTTACAACATTTTTTAAAATGCAACCGCAAGGTGGTAATGACGCCGACATGAAATAGATCCTATACTGGAGCAATATGTCATCATCAATTTGCAACCATTACTTTTGAAATTGGTTGGGTACTTTCTGAGACTGCATAGAAATCGCAATTTAGAACGTTTTTTAGAACGTTTTTAGTCACTTTTCACCCCTTTTAAATTTCGAATTATTTAAGAAATGTTCTTAGAGATGATTTATATCTTATAAGTAACTACCATGCCTAGTTTCAACTTGCTAGCTCCTACAGTATTACAAAAAACACAATTTAGATCATTTTTGCTCTGTCACCCCCTTTGGGGTAGTGGCACCGACGTGAAATACAGCCTATGTTGGAGCGAGGGTTGTCACCTTCGTTTTCACACCATTATGTTTTAAATCAGTTCGGCACTTCCTGATATTCCGTAGAAATCGCAATTCAGAAAGTTTTTTAGAACGCTTTTCGCTCATTTTCACCCCTTTAAAATTTCGATTTTTTCGGAAATGTCCTTAGAGATCATTTGCATCTGTCCTGTCTAATTTTAGGATTCTATGCCCTTCAGTAACACAAAAATCGCAATTTAGAACGCTTTTTGCTTCTGCAACTCCAAAGTGGTAATGACGCCGACATGAAATAAAGCCTATGTTGGAGCAAGGACTGTCATCATCAATTTCCTACCTTTACTTTTCAAATATATTAGGTACTTTCTGAGATTGCATAAAAAGAGCCATTTAGAACGTTTTTAGAACTCTTTTAGCGCATTTTCACCCCTTTTAAATTTCGAATTTTTTAAGAAATGTTCTTAGAGATAATTTATATCTAATAAATAACTAACATGCCAAATTCCATGTATGTGGGCCCTTCAGTAACACAAAAATCGAATTCTCGAACGTTTTTTTGCTCCTGCGCCCCCTTTGGGGGCAATGACACCGACATGAAACATAGCCTATGTTGGAGCAAGGGTTGTCACCATCATTTTGACACCATTATATTTTAAATCGGTTAGGTAATTTTCTGGATTGCGTAAAAATCGGCATTTAGATAATTTTTTAGAACGCTTTCGGCTCATTTTCACCCCCCCCCCCTTTTAAATTTCGAATTTTTTAAGCATGTTCTTGGAAATAATTTATAGCTAATAAGTAACTACCATGCCAAATTCCATGTATCTGGGCCCTTCAGTAACACAAAAATCGCAATTTCGAACGATTTTTGCTCCTGCACCCCCTTTTGGGTTAGTTGCGCTGATATAAAATGTAGTCTGTGTTGGAGCAAGAGTTGTCACCATCATTTTGACACCATTATTTTTTATATCGGTTTGGTACTCCTTGAGATTGCGTAAAAATCGCCATTTAGAACGTTTTTAGAACGCTTTTTGCGCATTTTCACCCCTTATTAATTTCGATTTTTTTAAGAAATGTTCTTGGAGATAATTTATATCTAATAAATAACTAACATGTCAAATTCCATGTATGTGGGCCCTTCAGTAACACAAAAATCGCAATTTCGAACGTGTTTTAGCTCTTGCACCCCCTTTAGTGGTAGTGGCACCGACATAAAAATGTAGCCTATGTTGGAGAAAGTGTTGTCACCATCATTTTGACACCATTATTTTTGAAATCGGTTTGGTACTTCTCTTGATTGCGTAAAAATCGCCATTTAGAACGTTTTTTAGAACGCTTTTTGTTCATTTTCACCCCTTTTAAATTTCCATTTTTTAAGAAATGTTCTTGGAAATCATTTATACGTAATAAGTAACTGCCATTCCAAATTCCATGTATCTGGGCACTTCAATGACACAAAAATCTCAATTTCGAACGTTTTTTTGTTCCTGCACCTCCTTTAGGGGTAGTGGCACCGACATAAAATGTTGCCTATTTTGAAGCAAGGGTTGTCACCATCATTTTGACACCATTATTTTTTATATCGGTTTGGTACTTCTTGAGATTGCGTAAAAATCGCCATTTAGAATGTTTTTAGAACGCCTTTTGCGCATTTTCACTCCTTTTTAATTTCGATTTTTTAAATAAATGTCCTTAGAGAACATTAATATCTTATAAGTAACTACCATTCCAAATTTCATGTTTCTAAGCTCTTTAGTAACACAAAAATTGCATTTTTAGAACGTTTTTTGCTCCTTCACCCCTTTTTGGCCAATGGCACGGACATAAGATATAGCCTATGTTCTAAGTTGGACTAACACCATCATTTTGATACCATAACTTTTAGAATCGGTTCGGTAGTTCCAGAGCTTACCTCCTGCAAATAAACAATTTTTACCTCTTTATAATAGTAGTATAGATAGATAATGTTTCTGAGCCAGGTTCCGGAAATGAGGGTGTGAATATGGATATGACTGAAGCGGTAGATGGTGGTTCTCAATTTGTTGAAAATAACCCTTTATTTGCTCGTTCCTCTGCTGCTGTTGAAGAATTGTTGATAAAGGCAGCTGGTAATGGAGGCAGGAACTTTAACATATTTTTAACTAGCACAGAGTCAACTGCTATCCCTAAACGGAACTCTCGGGATGTTCAAATCGAAATACGGTCAAAAGTACAGAATTCTGAGAAAATTGACAATGTGAAATTCACTCGAGCTGGATGTTTAATTTTTTCTACCAAGGACGTTTCGTGTGCCAGAAATATTTGTAAAATATCTTCTTTTCTTGGTGTTCAGGTTTCTTCCAGAGTGCTATGGGAAAATATCTCAAACAGATTCTTATTGTTCAATATCCCAGTCGATATTCCATTAGCAGATATCGCTCGGGAGATAGAGGAGTCAAACAGTATACATATCTTAGAAGTGCGTCGTTTTATGAAGAAGGACAGCAAAAATGAAACGTCCCCGGTGCTTTTTACAACTTTGGGTATTTCCCTCCCACCTGAAATTAAAACATGGTTTTCCGTCCAACTACGGCAATTTATTGACCGGCCACGCCAATGCTCAAAATGCTTTAAATTTAACCATAATACTACTCGTTGCAATTCAGAACAACTGTGTGCTACCTGTGGTATTCACCATGATGGTCCATGCACTTCCCCTCTTTCGTGTGCCAACTGCGGTGCGGAGCACAGATCGGATTTTAATTAGTGCCCAGTTCGACTTAAAGAAGTCGAGCTTCTAAGATTTAAATGCCAGAACTTCTTGTCTTTCATAGATGTTCCCCGACAATTCTCTCCTAAAACTGAAGTTAAGTCCTATGCCAAAATAGCTAGTGCCCAGTAAATAGAGGTGGATGAATTTCAAAAAATCATTGAAGTCCGCACCAACGGCATGCTGAAAATTATAGTTGAACTTTTTACCAAACAATCAGAGAAAGTGATTGAAGCTATCATGGATATGAGCAACATGCTCGTAAATTGCATGGCAAAGTGGAACGATTTCTCACCTGAAAGACGAAAAAAACACAATCATGGCAGTGGCTCTCAGATGAGGTAGCGTTTGCCTTTTGGACTGTTTCCTTTTATTGTTTTGTTACTGGCGATTGCAAGTTGCATTTTGCGGGGGAAAAAATGTTTTTTGGGGGTTTATTGTGTACTTTTCTGTTAGTCTTTGCTAGGGGCAGTCGCCTTAGTTGGTTTTGGTGTTTGTACTTTATAGTACAGCTGTTTTTCGTTTTGTGGCCCTATGGGTATTAAAATTGTACAGTGGAATTGCCGTAGTATATTGAACAAAGACCCCTGGCTCAAGTGTCCTCTGTTCGCCTCTGCGGATATTTTGGTTCTCCAAGAGACTTTTTTATCTTCAGACAAGTCCCTGGTTATCCCAGGTAAAGTTATGTATCGTTTGGATAGGGTGGACCGCCCGGGTGGTGGTCTTGCCATTGCGGTGAACTCCGCGTGGTCTTCTCAGCAGCTGAACCTCGCAAACTACAATTGGTCCAATGAAGTGATGAGTATTCAGGTTTTCTTGAACTCGGGGCAGCTCAATATTGTTAATATTTATTCCTCGTCGGGTCTGGTGGTGTCTGACCTTGATGAAATCTGTCGCTCCTTGTCTGGTAGTTCTTTTATTTTGGGCGACTTTAATCTTCACCATTCGATGTGGGGTTCCCCGGTGTCGTCCCGGGCCAGTGAGCACTTTGTTGACTGGATCTCGGACAGTCCATTTTGTTTAATGAATACTACTGAGCACACGCACATGGCCCCCAATGGCTCCTCGTCTCTTATAGATTTGTCGATCTGTTCTCCGGACCTTTATGTTTGTTCCACGCTGTCTGTGGATGAGGATTTGTATGATAGTGATCATTTCCCGATTGCTATCTCGGTTGGCCTTCGGCCGCCGCCTCTTCCTAGTTACACTCTTTATAACTGGTCGCTGATCTGCCGGAAAATCAATAACAACCTTCACTCTCTTTCTGAAATAGATTATGATGCCTTCCAGTCGATGGTCCATAGTGCTATGTCTAAGTTCAGCTCTGTTCGTCCTGGTCCGTCGAAGTCCCTCCCGCTCTGGTGGTCTACCACGTGTAGTAACCTCAGCAAGCAGAAGAAGTTTTTGTTGAAGAGGGCCCGTCTACTGGTCTCAAGCGATTATCGGATTAAGTACAAGAGGACTTCGGCTAAGCTTCGTCAGGTTGTCAAAGAGTCTAAGCGGCGATTCTGAGATAAGATGTGCAGCGATGCAGGGGACCCTCGTCTCCTGTATAAAGTCTTTCAAAAAATTAAAAATCGCTCGAGTTCCCCCGCTAGCTCCCATTTTCTCCTACAGGAGCCTGACTCGTCTGGTGCAGATGCGGTATCTCAGGTTGAAATCTTGGCCGACCACTTCAGTGCGGACTGAGATCATGAGCCAATTCCTCTCACATATGGGGAAGAAGGCAGCTCCTCTCTCAACGGCCTTTCCACGTTACCGGAATTGAAAGATGCCATCCATCGCACAAAAACCTCCACTCCTGGGGAAGACAAGATTAGTGCTGCGCTTTTTAAAGGCTTAGATGACCTCGCGCTTGAACGTCTGCTGCAGCTCTTCAACGAAAGTTGGACCTCTGGTGACATTCCGTCGAGTTGGACTTCAGCTGTGATTCTGCCAAAACTTAAACCTGGGAAACCAAAAATACATGCCTCCTCGTATCGCCCTATTGCCTTGACTTCGGTCATGTGCAAAATCTGCGAGAGGATGATCTCAAAGCGGATTACTCGCCTCCTCCTCGAAAATAAGATCCTTCATAGTAGACATCTGGGTTTCCGACCATTTCGTGATAGCCATACGGCGCTGACGATGCTGCATCTCGATATTCAACAGGCTAGGAGGGAGAAGAAGCCTTGGGGGTTGCTCTTGACCTTCAGGCAGCATACGATTCGGTCTATACCGACGGGTTAATTTACAAGTGTGCTCAAATCGGCATATCTGGACGAATGCTTCGCTGGCTCCACCGCTTTTTATCCGACAGATCCATTAAAGTAGCTTGGAGAGGTGTCACTTCGTCTACCCGGATCATTCGTAGAGGGGTTCCTCAAGGGGCGGTGTTAAGCCCTACTCTGTTTACAATCTTTATGGCGGACTTTTTTGAAGTTTTGGAGGGCCTCGGCATGAAATTTTTAATCTATGCAGATGACATCTTTGTGTACTGTGATTGTGCCTCTTTGGAGTCCTGCTGGACTAAATTGCAAGAAGCCTTAAGGCTGATCATGCAGTGGTGTAACTACTGGAAGTTATCTATAAGACCGGATAAGTGTCAGGCCATCAACCTATCGAGAAGATTAGGGGATTGCGATTCTCATTTCAGTGTCAATGGAGGAATCATCGAGTGGTGCTCAGAAATTAAGTTTCTTGGGTTCTATGTGGCTCAACGGGGTGGCTTCCGTAAACATGCTGAATACCTCAGGAAGAAACTGTTCTCAATAATAAACATTTTAAAGTCTTTGGCTCAGAAAAGGTATGGTGCAAGGTCATTCCACCTGCTCACCTTGGTCTCTGCATCCATTCGTAGTATCATGGAGTACAGTGCTGCTGTCCTTAATTTAGCCTGTCCTTCCTTTTTCCAAAAACTGGAGGTTCTTCAGACGAGCGCCCTTAGGGTGGCGTTGGGCCTGCCGAAGTGGACCCCTAACCTAGTATTAAGAAAACACGCTGATGCTTTCCCTATTATCGACAGGATTGGTATTTTGGCTTTTGGATTCTGGATCAAGCACCTGGCCTTGGGTAGTTGGTCTCCTCTGTGCGAGGCACTGGATGCGAGTCTGGCATCGATCACTTCTAATATCTCTTGTGTTGCTGATACTTTTAATGAGTTGAATTGCCGTCCAGATCACCTTCTGTGCTTTCAAATCCCTCTGCCTATGAATGTGAATGCGATTCATATTGTTACTTCGGGTCTTTCTTTTCAGAGTAAGAATATGGTTGCTCCCATGTTGGCTCCCTTGTTTTCGGAATTTATCGAGAATTTCTCTGGCTCTTGGGAAATTATTGCCACTGATGCATCTAAGACAACTTCGATCACTGGGATAGCAGGCTGTTCGGCTATTGGTCATTTTGGGTACCGGGTTTCCCAGGTGAATTCGATTTTCACTGCGGAGGCTCTTGCTGTTGGCATGGCGATCGATGAGTTAGTCTCTTTGGCTCGTCCGGTCTTGATTCTCTCGGACAGCTTGTCTGTTCTCTCTGCTCTTCAGTCGATCTCTCTTAAGTCTCCTAAGGTCATCATCTGGCTGCATAATAAAATCATTAGGGTTTCGTCTCTCTCTCCTTCTATTCATCTATACTGGGTTCCGGGTCACCGGGGGATCCCCCTTAATGAAAAGGCTGACTTTCTTGCAAGGAGTGTTAGTGATTCTGACATTTTGATTGATTGGATCGCTCCGGAGGATTTAATCTATGCCTATAAGATGAAGGTCAAGCTGCGTTTTGCTCAGTTGTATGAGTCTGGTAACTATTTCTCGTCGCACGGGGACATTCCTAATGTTAAGCGTACTCATGGTTGGGCCGGCAATAGGAGGGATGATGTTTTGATTACTCTGCTCCTCTGTAGAATGTTGATAACTCCTGCGATGTTAGCTCGTTTCAAGCTTCTTTCTGACGGTAGCTGCCGTACGTGTGGTGTGTCTGACTCCTTGGAGCACGTTTTATTTTTTTGCCCTAGGTATCGGTCTCAGCGCAGCCGATGTTGGGATAATGCTGTATTGAATAGCGAGTGCTTTAAGTCTTTTGTGTGTTTTATAAAATGTTTTGTGCCTGTCATGGGTTCCGTACTTCTACTCTGAACTTTCTTCATAGTATTGATCGGTTCTAGTGGTGTGCTGTTCCGCTTTCTCTTGATTCATGTGCTTATTTTCTCCACTGCTCGTGTTAGAGTTTTCATCTGTGGTTGGATTTTTGGATCATTCGGGATAAAAGCCTTGCTGCTACAGATCCCAAAGCTCACCCAACTCAAACTCAAACTCAAACTCAAACTACCGAATTTCATATTTTTGTATGATACAGTTTTTTTAATATTAACGAAGAAAGGCTATGATTAAGCATTCAAATTGGATGCCGATCTGCCGGGAATATCTACGCAGATTTTCATTGGTCCATTTCCAAATCAAAACTTTTTTATATATACAGAAGGATGTAGCATAACATGTTCATCCACTCAGCTCTTCAATTATAACTGAGAAAACTGTATTGCATTATATTCTTGATTAAATGATCTTTCTAGCGATATGTGCTTTTTATAGTATTACTAAGAAAAATATAGTGCTATGAGCCATCAAACCCAAAAAAGTATTCTCCCCAAAATGTTTCACAATTTTGGCCACTAGTGTAAAGACAAATTATAAATAAAGTGAACCATATTTACTCTTTCCGCTATTTTCCTTTGCAGTAAAGGCCTCGCCATGTTGTATAAGAGTCTTACTATTCCGTTAGTGTTGAGAATAATAACTTTTCTTATTCTCCAAGGATAGCCGTTCTGAAAAAGATAAATTAAATGTTACAAAACCACCTTAAATTTCGAAACTACAAAAAACGCTTAAAAAGAAATCTTTTACAATATATTAATTGTAAAATAAATTTAAATTTTTATACGACTCCTGAGTTTCATAAATTACATTCAAATGAAAATTCACATGCTCTAACACAGAGGTCCCCAAAAGGTGGACTCCTAGCGGTCTTCGAGAAATATCTGGTGGTCCGTAGAAAAATTTTAACATTATTTGCAGACTTGAAAACAGGGCTGAAGGTATTGAAAACAAAGTTATAAAACTGTTGAAAAATGCATAATTTTATTCAATTCAATTTGGGGCAATTCCATCGTAACTGACGTTACATTTTATCATCGAATTTTGTTTTCAAAACTATGCAGAAAATTTACTAATAAAGCTAAAACAAATTTTTACAATTTAAAATATTTCTTACTAAGGACTTAATGCCCAAATATCTGCACATTATTTAAATCTCTCTTTTAGTCCCCCCCCCCCCCCCCAATTGCATTTCAAAATTCTGTAGCTGACGTAACATGAAATGTATAAAATTTTTTTGTCGTCATTGAAGTGTAAAAATTATCAAAACTATCCCGTTAAAAAAGGTGATTTAATGTTCTCAACAACACTAAGTAATGCCAAATTATAACAGTAACTTGTTTAATTAATTTTTGAATAAGAAAAAAGAAAAAAAAATGGCATTTACGCGTGTAACTGACGTAACTTTTATTGTGTAACTGGCGTAACATTATGACATTATAAAGACAATAATGGTACTTAACTTAGTTTGTAAACAATAATTTACTATGCTTTTTTATTAGGATATTATTATAGAATATAAAAATATCAAGTTTTCCAATCATACCTCAAAATTAAACATATTATAAATTGTATCCCCCCCCCCAAATGATAATTTTCTGTGGAATTGCCCTTTAATGAGTCTACGAATATCAGTAACAAGTCGCATCACCTTTGTTTTGTAAGAATTAACTCATTAAATATATTCATTTTTATTCCAATGGGCTCACAAAGACATATTTATTTAAAGATATTAATGCACATTATAAAAGCAAGAACATTAAGCGTTTTTATGTTTTTTTATAAAACATCTTTCAATAAAAAGGGAACTTATATATATTATTCCTTAAAATATAAATCATGCAACGTACTTTATGTTTTCACACAAATCCAGGTTTTAAATAACGAAAATTATCTTATAAAGTGTCAAGTGAAAAATGTATTTTTTCTTATAATAAATCTGTCGAGTAGAATGTACTGGGCCTCTGACTTCAATACTATTCAAGATTTGTATATCCTGGCTGGAAACGTACTTACACTCGCTAATGGGCACGAAAAATACACTTCGTTTTCTTCCCATTTGACCGTTATCACAAGGAAGGTATCCATACGGGCCTACTCCAAAAAAATCTGAAAAAATATAGTCTACTCATGAGGATAGATATGTTTATTAAAAAAAAAAATCGGCGGAAACTTAATAGACCGTCCGTAAAAAAAAAAAAAAAAAATAAATTGATATTTGGTGATTTATCATCGGTTGGCGATGGAGTAAAATTTCAAAAAATACTTTTTTATGTCAAATACTATTTAAGATAAAAATGTTTCATATTGAACATGTTTAAATAAATTTAATGTAAATAACTTTAGTTTTATCAATTTTAGTTTGATTTAACTATAGTTTTGTGATATTATTTATAATAAAAGTTAACTATCAAATTTTATGAATTAAAACGAAATTTTAATTAATTAAAATTTTTCAACCTCAAAATTAAGTTCAATTGAGCACTGTCGATTCAATTTTGTTGCTAGGGAAACAATAACTTCTTTGATATTGAAATGAATAACTGCAGCATTATTTATCTTGCCTTTATTTTGGAGTACGCTTAAATATATGAAAATATTTTTTATATATGAAATTGTTTTTAAAGTAATAAAAGTAAATAACAATCAACATAAATATGTAATACAAAAAAAATGTATTTATTAAACTCTCTCATTGTTTGAGTTTAAATCTTTTAACTACTATTTACACGCATTCTAAAAATCAATTAACAAGCAATTTTCAGGTGCATTAAAATCGTTTGCTTTTGGCGAGGAAAAGTACTGCTTGCGAAATCGCGTGACGCTTTCGCCTTTTCGCACCAAATACTTCAAAGTATTTTATTTTTTACATACTTTCTACTATAATTCCGCCGCTAAATTTGACTGATCATTTATTACATACATAAGTAGTTTAATTAGTATATATATATATTTCAAATTATTCTCAGTATGCCCGGTCAGGAGACCTTCCTTGTCAGTTTGACAAAAGACAACGTATGTAGTGGCGGGTCAGTTAAAATACATTAATGTTTGGACATATATGGCCACAAATTTCTTTTTCCAGCATGCAATCGAAAATTCTGTGTTTGTTGGGTTGAATGTGAAGAGCGTTAAATGAAGAACGACTTTGTTTGCTCAACTTGACGGGTAGAGCAAACAGTGTTGAGATTTTTGAAGAAATTAATAACTTAATACTACTTATTTCGTGAAATATGGAATTGAATGGGAAAAAATGTATTGGAAAACGTACAGATGATGCCACAAACATGACTGGACTTCTTTCAGGAATTGCTGCAAAGGTGAAAATTTTTGGTCACCCAGACCTTTTGTCTACTCACTGCATTATTAATCGTGAACAACTTATGATGAAAAGAATGTCTGCAGTACTATATGCGGTATTAGGTCATCATGTATGAAACTTGTGATTACAAAAGGATCAGATTACCAACGGGACAAACTTCCACCAGTAAAAAAGAATAGAAATTTTTGTGTGATCATAACAGTAATTTTTCACGAATAAAATGTTATAACAATTGTAAATGAAGTTCAACATAAAGCGCTCAATTCTCCAATATTTGAGGTACTTTGTGAAGAAATGGGGTGCTAGTATACCCACTTTCTTCTTCAAGCTGAAGTGAGATGGCTATCAACAGTTAAAAATACTAACCTGATTGTTCGTCCTGCGCGAAAAAACTAAATTATTTTTCCAGAAGCAAAACCATTTGAAATTTCAAAAATTCTTGTCTGACGATGAATAACGTGCCAAGTTCGTATACCCTGCAGATATTGTTACACAGTTAAATAATTTAAACGTATCATTTTAAGGGCAACATCAGGATGCGTTCACAATAGGAGGTAAAATGGATGCTTTTCAAAAGAAAATATACGATTAGCTAAAAGTGATCTGCCAATATTTTCAAATTTTGATGAATATGTGACAGAACAGGATGTTAACCGGCAAATAACAATTATTGTTCAAGAGCACTTACATTCACTCACAGAATCTTTTCGCCGTTATTATCCAACGAAAGAAGATTCCATACAGGCAAAGAAGTTGATGATAGATTCATTTACAGAAAACATTGAAGATGTCAATTTAACCCTTTATGTACTGAATTATGAATTCATGAATATTTTATTTTCTAAAGCATTTTTCGTGAATTTTTGAAACTACATCAGAAGATTTGCATAATCATTTAATAAATTTTAGAAGGATTTTAGAAGAATTGAAGGATTTAGTAGGATTAATTAAATTTGAATTTATAGGGATTTTGCGCAATATTTATAACCCCACTCAAATCTTTTATTTTAAATATTTTTCTTGGTATTTTTCACAATTAGGAAATGTATAAATATAATGTTCTTACAATATAAATGTAGAAATGTTTCCGAATTTACCCCCCCCCCCTTCCCACCCAACGCCAAGAAAGCTGAAAAGATGCAAAGGCAAAAGAAATCCTCCTTTTAAATGTGTAGCCAATAATGCTTTTAGAACAAGATAAAGTAATGCATCTATAACTCATTCTAAACTGTGTTACTACTAATCGATGTAAAAAATGATTTTCATAACAAGTTATTTTAATGGTACTTAACTACCGTCAGTAGATAAAGGGTTAAGTATGAATAAAAAGAAAGTCTCATCGACTTATTTTCAGACGATAACCTCAAAGATAAATTCCAGTCAACTATATCAAGATCTCATTTTGACCCACTGTAAAAAACGATAAAAAAAATAATTAAAGATCAATAAGAATATTGATTCAATTTTCCACAACAAAAGAAATTTTCATATGCACACATATTTCACAGTCATTAAAACTTGATACCGGTCTCGGCTTGAAGTAAACATTGCTCTATATCTCGCTGTAACGACATTAGAGCCAAAAATACCTAAATTTATGTAAAACAATCAGGAACAAATTCCACACTTATAATGTGTAATAAATAAGTTTCGCGTGTAATAAATAAATTTCATTTGTAATAAATAAGTATTATTAAGTAATGTAGATAATAAATACTAAATAATGCAAGTATGTGTAATAAATGTATTTCGTGTGTAATAAATAAGTAATGTAAATATGTGTAATAAATACATCGAGTAATAAAAAAAGAAGTGTAAGTATGTGTAATAAATATCTGTCGTGTGCAATAAATAAGGAATAATAAGTAATGTAAGTATGTGCAATAAATAAGTAATAATAAGGTGTAAGAAATAAGAAAGTTTCAATTAAATTATTTTAAAGAATTTTGTTTTAATTAAACAACTTCAGCAGATTTTTGTTGTGATTAAATAAGCATTTACAATTTTCGTTTGACTAAATAAGCATTTATAAGCTTGTTATATTAGATAAGAATATTTTCTATTAACAAAATAGAAGTTTTCTGGTTATTGTTTACTACAGTTAGTCCGCGAAATTTAAGAATCTGAATTTAGCGGACCGTGGTGTCTAAAAGGTTGGGGACTTTTGCTCTAACAAATAATAAAAACAATAAAAATTCGATTTCTGTGCGTCTAAACCTTGCCGAATTGTACTTTTAAATTTAAGAATTTTAAGAATTTTCTGGCACTAAAAAAAAAAAAAAAAAAAAAAAAAAAAAAAAAAAAAATTAAAAACGCACTTTTAGTGACGAAAAACGCCGAAAATTGTTAAATTAAAAAAAATCGCAATTCAGTCATCATTCGGTGAACTTTGGTCGTAGAAAAATGAAAGTTTTATTTATTTCTTTTTTACTTAAAGGATTTTTGCTATGATGATTATTCAAGAATTTTTGTGCAGTTGGAAACATACTTCCAAATGTGCTTTATGAATTAGCTACTCAATAACGGTAAGAGTATACTCTCTCTCTGTCTCTCTCTCTCTCTCTCTATATATATATATATATATATATATATTAAATATTTTAAATTTCTATATTTTTCCCCTTTTAATTTACTTATGCCCGTCTTAAAATACTTTTCCTTTTCTTTTCCTAATTCAAATTTTAATTGTTTCTATACCTAGTATCTTAGCTTTCCGTAACAAAATTCATTCCATTTTTAACGAACTTCACAGAAAGGAGGAGCTAATTCGACCGGTTTTCAATTCGAAGGAATATGTATGTTTTGGTCCTGTTCACGCATTACTTTCGTAAATGTACACCAATTTTGACATTTTTTTTTTCGTTTGAAAGTATAAAACACCTTTCTGGCCCCATTTGAATTTCCTCAGAATCTGACGGTTAGAACAAAGTTTTTATAAAAACTTTAAAATTCAAAGCTTTAACTCAAATTGAGATTGGCATAACTCCCGTAAAAATGCACCGAATTTTATGCATTTATTTAGAAACTCAAAAAAAAAAAAAAAAAAAAAGCAATTTAACAAATTACAACGACCATTTGGAAAATGATTTTTTCAAAGACTAAAATTTAAGACATAAAAAATCGCACGGAGTTCATCATACATTACGTACGCCATGGATTAAACATTAACATTCCTGGATCCATCATGAACAAATTTTAAAAGAAATTTCAGGTTTACAATTTTCGAAACTGTAAATTTATAAACTTCTACGGAGCTGGTCATGCATTACGTACGCCATGGATTGAACATTAATATTCCTGCGAAACAGCACCGAAAACTGGCGATATGAAGTAGTTAAAATAATAAAACTTTGTAAAAAATTTAAAAAATTTAAAAAAATGTATTTCATTCCTTGCTCTTGCAATTTAGGTTATATTGGTCAAACAAAGAGAGCTTTAAAATTCAGATTAGGCGAGCATCAGAGATATATTGCAAATCAAGAAATCTCTAAATCTTCGATTGCTTCTCACTGTTGGTCTTCCAGTCATTGTTTCAATTTCTCCATGGCCAAAATTATTTCTTCCCCTGCCTCTCCCTCTCACTTGGATTTTCATGAAGCATATTTTATTTCTAAAAATTCTGCTAATCTTGTCAATGATCTCCCATCATCTCCCTTCCTATCTCCAGCGTGGAAATTAATTTTGTAATTCTTTTCCCTTTTCTCTTGTTTCTTTTCTTTTTATTTTGTAAAAAAAAAAAAAAAAAAAAAAAATAATAATAATAATAATTTGGATTTTTTTTCTTGTTCTTTTATAGTTCTTTATTTATTATTTTTATTTATATTTTTAATTTACTTCTTTTATTTTTATTTTTTCTTTTATTTCCATTTTTTCCATTTCATTTTCTCTTCTTTTTTCAACACATTTCCCTTTTGCATTCCCTCTATCAGGTAGCGCCATCTGTCGCATTCTTCGCAACATTCTTTTTCTTCAGTTCATTTTTGAACTTGTTCGTTTTCGGACACGTGTATGCTTAGCTGATGACGAGCTGTTATGTTTTTAGCTCGAAACGCGTCCTGTGTTTTGTTTTAATTTTATGGTGATTTTTTACAAAGTTTTATTATTTTAATTAATATTCCTGGACCAATTTTAAATGAAATTTCATTTTTAAACTTCTAAACATTCCACAATATTAATTTTTATATCGTCGTATAGAGGAAAAAAATGCCCTTTTAACTGCAATTTGCTTGAAAGCTGTATCTCAATTTGTTTCTGAGTTATTAATTTTTTTTTTGTAGTTTTTATTACTTTTTTGTCATAGTGGCAACAGAAGTATCCACCTCTGTTGAAAGTAAAGGAAAAATACAGATTACTCTATAGACCAATCAGAAAACGAATAAAATGCGGGATTCAACTAATAAAACGCTTCAGATATGTTTTTGATTTCCTACCCTGACCGAGGACAATAACCATTTTCTCAAATGGTTAATAAATGAATAAACATCTTTGAAATATTTCATTTTCAACGATTTTCATCAAGTGGCAGGGCGCTATCTGTCTGGCAAGAAAGTCTCTACCCGACGATTTTCCTCCCTCTTAGTGCGGCTGTTTCTAGGATTGTTGTACGGAAAATCAAAAAGTAATGTTTTAATCAAAAACTTTTGTGACGTAAAGAATCAGTTTAAAAAAAAATCAAAATTGTAAAGGGTTTAAATTCAACCAAGATTTCTGCAGTAAATTTGTTTCATTTGAAGAACTATATTTTACGGTGGAGGGATTTTTACGTTAATACAGCGTACGCCAAAAGTCCTTGACAAATTTGTGATTTTAATATAAAATCATATAATTGAAGTCTGTTTTTTTGGAGGGGAGGGGATTAAAAGTTTGATTATAGAATATTTTATTTCTATTGTAAGCCTAGTTTTTTATTTCCAGGGAACGCAAACTCACCTAGTTTTATAAACATCTATGTTGGCTTCCATATTGAATTTTTGCTGCCTGATTTGATGTGGAAAGAAAAAATACAAGTGTTTTTCTTGCTAGATGCATCTTAGAAGGTTTTTCTTATGGTGAAGTTTTTTCTTTATTTGAAGTACTTTTGTGGAACTGTTGTTAATTTCTTCGTTATCTCGTTAAATTTTTATCTATTCTGGGTTTTTTGATATATTATAAGGAGCCTAATATTGCCACTTTTAGGCATTATGCTGGCCATTTTCGATAAAATCACATGCACTCTATGGCTATTAATCACCGGATACTTTCAATTTTAGACATTTCGTCGAATATTTAAGGATATATTTGTGAGATTTTTCTTCCACTTCAGGATTATGAAGAATATGTTTGACTTCATATTTATCAACGGCGATTTGATCAGAAGGACAATTAGGGGGCAACAAAAAATCAAAGAAAAATAATAATGTTTGGTATCACCCTGTAAAATAAACCGCGCGAAATGATCTATAGCTATAGATTATGAATATATGGATATTGTGCAATATATCTATTCATTTGTGGAAGAATAGAACACATATTCATGGAGATACATCGATTTTTTTTACGTTAAAAAACTTTATTTATAACTTTATTTAAAACTTTAACATATTTTTGGTTTATATCATGCAGGGCTTTTTACCAAATTTAATGCCAGTTTCAGAAAATTTGACAAAATGTAGTAGAAATAATATAGTGCAATTGGAATGTAAATATGTTAAATATTTGATGAAATATGAGCAGTTGTATGAAACATTCTTTATCTGCGCGCGACATTTTTTTTTTTATGATTTGATAGTCAACTCTATGGAGCAGTTCATAAAAAAAACCTGTCGAATATCGTAAAAATTCAGAAAAATAGTGGCAATATAGCATTTTTAGCTGCTCTCTAAAAGCTGTTGGAAAGCTGCTAAGGAATATTCTACAAATTATCATTTTTTATTATCTGGCTTTCAACAAAGGTGTTTGTACTTAACCCCTTGGGGGACGAGCGACCGGTATTCGTGCCGCGTAAGCTGCTCAGAATCGGGGATTATTCTCACCAGTAAATTTTTATTGTAGATTTTTTCTTATTTAACCCGAGCATTTTCCCAATTCAATTAGCCAAAAATTTCTGTTTTAAAAAACCGGTGATTAAAGATTAAAAATTCTGTAAAAGACGCTCGTGCCGAAGGGGTTAATGAATGTCAACAAGTAGATTTAGAAGAAATGCTCAGATTTTGACACTTCTTTTTTTTTTTTCTCCTTAGAATAGGCTCGTTATAGTGGTTTTTCAAGTAGAACAAAAACATCAATAAAAAATGAAAATTTAAGAAAAATAAAAATTAAAAACGACAACTTATGGAAACCCCCTTATCATTTATCTGTTTTTAGAGAACAACTAAAAATCAGCTCACTCTATCTCTGGTATCTTTCTGAATTTTCACGATATTTGACTGGCTTTTTTTCATGAGTTTCTCCATAGAGTTGACTATCACATCATGAAAAGCTAGTATGTTGTGGCCATCACAAAACTTTCTTCTATATAAACCACCTCAATTAAATCATTTAATTAGTACAAGAAATTACACCAATTTAGAATCAATTCATATCAAAGTACATCTGAATTTGAAGTTTGATGAATTCGTTCTTGAGATAGAGCTATAGCGGAAATTCTGAAAAATGTAGCATAGCAGCGCCACCTGTTGAGGAACACCAAAACATAAACATCACTAATTAATATCAAGGTATACCTGATAGAGATGTGTCATTTGTTAAGGAACGACTCCAAAGGAACGATTCCGGCAGTGAAACTGAAGGAACGATTCCATTCTCTAAAAAGGAATCGGTCCTTTTCGGAACGGTTCCTCGGATTCGGTCCTTTTTGGAACGGTTCCTCGGATTCGGTCCTTTTCGGAACGATTCCTCGGAATCGGTCCAAAATGTACCGACTCCGAAAAGGACCGATACCTCGGAGTCGTTCCGAAATGTTACTGACTCCGAAAAGGACCAATTCCTCGGAGTCGTTCCGAAAAGGACCGATTCCTCGGAGTCGGTCCATTTCGGAATCGTTCCAAAAAGGACCGATTCCGAGGAACCGTTCCAAAAAGGAACGAATCCGAGGAACCGTTCCGAAAAGGAACGATTCCTTGGGAATCGGTTCTTTTCTTGTAGACTGGCCAGTTTTAATAAATTAAAATACGCTATTTTATTTCATAATAACAGATTTTGATTCTATTAAAGCTGACTTTATTTCCAAAATATCCTTCTAATGTGTGCCCCCCCCCCTCCTCAAAAAAAAAAAAAGAAAAAGAAAGAAAGAAAGAAAAAAGAAATTGAAGTGCGGGGCGGAGTAGGGCGTTTAATAAACATTACTATTTCATCTTCTTGTGTTAAATTAATCTGAAAGAAATAATTAAAAAAAATATTTTATACGAATTGGATTTTTTACACCTGAGTGAAAAAGTGCCCGAGATGGGATTCGAACCCAGAAACTTTACGTGCTTTACCGTTTGAGTACCTGGATCCCGAGGGTAATGGAACACCATGTGTACTTTAATGCACTAATACATTTTCTAATTGGTAAATGTATCATACGAAATGATTTTTTTTTAAATGAATTCTTAAGGCTGTTCTCAAATCCAAAAGTATAAATTTGCGACAAAAGTTTTAATTTATTTTTATTCGGAAATGCATGAAACGAGCAGGTGTTGCTGTTCAGAAACTATGTAATCGAGCTGTTTTTTCCGTTTTTTTTGCAAACGCAATAGGCCTTTCAGAAAATAGTTCAAAGTGGGCATTTTGAACCGAATTTCCGCGCGAAAGAGGCATAATTTTTCAAAAATGGGTGAAAAACATGTTTGTCACGTGATCAAAATCGATTATAACTCAATAGGTAATTTACTGATCAAAAGATGGAAAACACAGTTCAAATTCCAAATCGCTTCCATGGTCAAACATTCCAATTTTATATCTTTCCGTTAAAAATGAATTTGTAAATGTGTCAAAACGTTTTACGCTTGTTGAGCAGATCACTTAAGAACAGCCTTAAGAAAAACAAAGAAAATGCATGTTTAATTACTAGTGAAAAATAATTTTTTAAATCTGACTAGAAACAGTTTTGAATAATGTAAGAAATATATCACTAGGCCATAAAAATTGCATTTTAATAGGATAATAACTGTTTTTCAATTATTTTAATAATTGTTGAGTTACGCACTTTCATGCATATTTCACTATTTCATGTTTTTTCCTCAAACATAATTTCAATTTGAGAATCCTCTTTGTCAAAATAAATGTATGACCAGCTACGAGCGCTCGAGTACTACTTTATTTCCACAGTTTGGCGTCTTGTTTTTCTCTCCTGAAGAAGATGATTAAAAAAATCTCGAAACTCCCTAAGATTGTTGTTTTAATCTACTTACATTGAGGTTTATTACATAGAGTAAAATCTGTTAGAACAAGGAATTTTTGTAAAACGTTTCTTTCTTTCTTAAGATAATGAATATTTCAAAAAGCATAATGTTAATGTCTAATAATAATAATAAGATAACAATAACAGTGGTGGGTGGGATTGAAATAATTTAACCGCGGTTCGCTCTCTTAATGGCCGTTTTGAGTATAAAAACGGGAAAGAAAAATCACGTGCTACATATAGATTATCGGACTTTCTCCAACACTGCGACATATATATATATATATATATATATAAAGCTGCATATTTTATGCTTGTTTCGGTTTAATAGATTTATGTTAACCCTCTTCCTACCAGAGGGGTTCAATGGCCCCGACAGGTACATTTATAATGATATTTCTAATTTATTTTAAAAACTGAAATTTCTGTAAATATGGGTTTTTTCTGGGATGTTCTATTCTTTTGAGTATAACATTCCAGAAAAGTCACATATTTACAAAATTTTCATTTTTTAAAATGTGAAAAATCAATTTGAATGTATCTATCGGGTCTGTTGCACCGGTCTGGTATGCGGAAGGTTAATATTGCATTTAAAAAGTTTTACAATATACGAATTTAATTATTGGTTTCCAAAGAATGCACGTTGTGATTTTGTACAGTTTTTTCAATTGTTATTTTACTTCTATTTCTTGCTAAATAATTAGAATTTAAATAACTGTGACTTTGTTTTAATTCAACGTAAAATAAAAGCAAAAAAAAAAAAAAAATATCGTTTATCGTAATAATTTCTTATAATAATTCAGATTTCTTGATCGTTATTGATACTCGTAAATCCCGAAATCAATGCCGGGATTAATGCCTGTTACTGTGGTGATGGATAATACATATTTGAGTTTAATTTCGATCAAATCAAGGTTCCCTTCATGCTAAACTAAATTTAATGTTTCAAGCCTAATACCAAATTTCCGTTTTTATTGAGGTAAAACTTACTGCAAATACGATACTAAATTTTATGTATTTTCCTTTCTTATTGTTATTCTTTTCACTTAGAAGATTTATTTATTTATTTTCTTTTTTTTCTTAAATTACATAAAGTTTTCTGAAAAGTTCGAATTTAACAAAATGTTTTATCTATTTTAAATAGTTTTGACAATAAAAAGTTTAACTCCGAATAAAAAATAGTCAAATTCTCAAAAAATTAAGGTTGGTATTATCTATAACACGTTTACAACAGATATCTTTCATTCAACGGCCGAAACATCGTCAAAAGGATAGTTCTTTATATAGTACTACACTCTGTAATAATAATGGACATACTTTTAATTTGTTTAATTTAATTACACCAATAAACTGTTTTTCATTTAAAATGTTAGCAAATTTCAAATTTAAAGAAATAGAACTTTGAAGTTTAGTGAATCACTATATCTTTTGGCGGAGATAATATGTACTATATATGAATAAAATCATATATATTACTATATATATATATATATATATATATATATATATTATAATATTAATATATATAATATTATCTTATAAATATCACTAGCCATAGCCATGCTGCTAATGAATCTGTTTACAAATCATCTGAAGGAACTTCTACTCTTTCGTGTAACACAAGTGTTTCATGACTTCATGAGTTATGAAGCTCCAAAGATCCCAATCCAAACAAACATATTAGCATCGCAATTCACTCACACCGAACTGAGGTTCTGTATGATATAAGTGGAGAGAGGGTGACGGCGGATGAGGGTGTGAAATTAGAGAAATTCCTGTAGGTTCTCGTGAAATTGGAGATTCAAAAAGAGTTGTAAGTTTATTGAAATTCTACGTAGTTAACAGCAGTTCACAAATAGCGATGTTAGGGTAAAAAACAAGACATACATCAGTCACTCAGGAGAGACAGTATGCAAAAACGTGCTTTACTTTTTAACTCTTTCCAATAAAGTTAGTGTTTATGAATGCGGTTTGTCTGTCCGTCAGACCGTCTGTTCACGCTCTAAGGCAAGTCACACACTAAGGCGACACATAAGACATGTCGCTTGAATTCGCTAGAAAAACTGGTTTAAAACAAGTTTGCAACAACTTCGTTCTTTGTTTCGACTGGTTTTTGCACTTCATGTTGCGCTTTGTGTCGTTCTGTGGTCTCAGTGTGTGATATACCTAACTCCCTTAAATATACTCGGATTCCCATGCAATTGATATATGTTAATGATGTCTACCATGCGATGTTTGTTATTCAATATGAAGAGTGTAGCATTAATAGTTTATTTATAGGGGCACACAAAAGTATTTCGTTACATTATTTTCAACGGGAAAAAATCGTTTGCAGCGCATTTTAATGACATTAAGCTATTTCAAATGCATTAAAATTGATATATATCACTGAATTGCACTACAAGATGATTGCTATAGAATAGGGTGTTTCACTTCTGAACCAGATCCTGAAGACGGTGATAATGTTGATGAATTATGCGAAATATCCTGTGTGCGTAAAGTTAGGGAGCTGAGGAGAAAGACGATAAAGGGGATAAAGTTATTTAAAGTATGAACACTGGAACAAAAATGTAATCTACTTTAACTAGTTACATATCCAAACCAGTAGGGCCATCCAAATGAAAAATGAGATTCAGAATGAAAAATGAAATTAAGATTACCTAGAGGTAGATTTTGAAGAGGAATCTATGAGACTAAAAATTCCTAGACCCTGGTGACACATATCAGAGCAATAATAAAATTTCCTATACAGGATGTCCACTCTCAACGATGTCCAATAGCTAATTCCTAAACCGTTAGTCATAGCCATATAGTTCCAATTACAAAAATGTTTTAAATGGGGGTAAAGAAGTATTTAAAAAGTGATTTGGGTCAATAGAATCATTTCTTGAAAAATTATGAAATTTAATTTTTTATACGATCCCCCGGTCCTTCAAGTTATAGTTAGTAAAACTTTCCTATTACACTTACAAGTAAAACAAATAAAAGTCCTATTATTCTACGACTAAAACTGACCGAAGTAATGGCTGTTTAAACTTGGAGCATATTTTTTGCTATGAAATAGGGGTCATTTACAAATATACTAGAAATATAAATAATCTTCAGATATATAAAAAAATATTTGATAGTAAAATTAACATTGCATTATAAGTTTGAAATCTATAATCATTCTGAAATATTAATGCAAAATATACAGCTTGTACTAAACATATAACAGGAAAAAAAAATAATAGAATTTTCGTTAAATAAAATGTTGAAAAGCAACAGCCTCGATTCTTTACACACTGAATCCAAAAATGGCCTTCATTTTTTATCACAAAGTACAGATTTTTTGCAAATCGTAAATTTGAAAGCTAAAAAGTGAAAAATTTTGGGAAATCTGATTCTGATAGTATAAAACAGACGTGATTGTTATTTCTTTAACTTTTGATAATTGATTTTTATGTATTTTTTACTATTGAATCCGAAAATGACCTTCATTTTTAACCATCACGTCAGGATTTTTCGCAAATTGTAAATTTCAAAGTTTAAAAGTTCAAAGTTTTAATTGAACCTCTTCCCTTCCCACATCACACTTCCCTGAAACTGGCGTTATATGAGGTAAAAAGCCCTGCGTGATATAAAGAAAAAACATGCAAGAATTTTTTGAACTTTAAAAAAATTGATGTTTCTCCATGAATATACGTTCTATTCTTCCACAAATGAATACATATATTATACAATATCCATATATTCGTAAGCTATAGCGATAGCTCATTTCGTGCCTTTTGTTTTACAGGGTGATCCCATATATTATTATTTTTCTTTGATTTTTTGTTGACCCCTTAATTGTCCTTGTGATCAAACCGCGGATTTTGGCCAACAAATTTTTCATCAGAAATTTTGGCCATCTTGGTGAAATATCACCAAATTTGGCGACAAAAATAAGTTTCCAACTTGGTGATAACGGGCTAATTTGGCGAAATTCCCATTTAAATATATTAATCTTCCGTACTCGAGCTCATCACAATTTAATTTAAACTCCGCGCATTTAAGTTTTTTGAAGACTTTTCTAAGTTTTAGTGCATTTAAAAAAAAAAAATATTTTTTCTACATTTTTGTGAATTTTAATAAACGTATGTTTAATTTTTTTTTTAAACTTTTACATTTATTATTTCTGTATTTTTTATCTCGTGTTTAATTTTCTTTTTCACTTATTAGCCTCCGGTACGGTATGCTATTTCTTTCTCCCAGTTTATTTTGTGTCCAAAAAATAACGTTACCTCAGAGAAGCTAGCCGTAAAACAAAGCATTACGATTAAATACTCTTTAGCATTTTCTCTAATTTCTCTCTAATTTCTTTTAAACGTCTAAGCATCGCACATTTTCAATTTTTATACCGTCGTATTGGAAAAAAAAAGTTCTTTTAAATGCATTTTGTTTGAAAACTGTATCTCCATTTATTTTTGAAATATTAATTTTTTTGTTGTTTTTGGAGTTATTTGCTTAATATTGGCAACGGAAGTACTCCATTTCTGTAGAAAGTAAAAGGAAAATAGTTTTAAAATAGTAATTATATATTTTTGTTGCCATTTTCTCGTAACAACCGAAAGAAAATGTAATTAAAATACGTGCTATTTTGAAAAAAATATAAACGAATGATTTCTGTTAAAACAATGGAGCTATTATATACTATATTTAATTGTAAGTATATATGAATCATTAGATAGCAGTTTTTTTTTCGATTTTCTTGAATGACGGAATCTTTTTGCTGCATTTGTGCATTATTTCGCGATAGTGATGTGCTATACATGCTTTACTGTAGATGTTTAAGAGTAGATCGTAAATGTGGAATTGTTAAGCGGATGCGAATGACGTCATTTTACATAAAATAAAACGTGTGCTTTAAGTCTTAAAATTGAAATATGTTTTGTACTGCAGTAGAGTTCCGCTTATCCGAGTTACTTTCTTTTGATGGACTGGTTGCTTCTATTATTATGAAACAGCCATTATAAATGAAGTGTTAGGTGAAGATGAAAGAGCAGCCGTAAAAAAAAATTATGGCCATTCCTCCCCCTCCCCCCTCCACCCCCATTCGGACCAGAAAATCAGAGTTCTAACTTTTTACGACTTCTCTTTCGTCTTCAATTAACGCTTCATTTATAATGGCTGTTTCATAATGATAGAAGCCATCAGTCCATCAGAAGAAAATGAAGTAATGGAAATGTCGGGGGCGACACTAAATTCTGAAAAAGCAGAATTCCTGTTCTCTAGTTTTTTCATTATTTTCGTACATGTAATTTCATTTTAATCATACACACACACACATATATAGGGGATTTTGCTTCCAGCGCAATTCATAAACCAATCCCGGAAATTTCTTTGGTCAGTCTGTCTCTATCTACCAGTCTGACTCTTTATCTCTCTGTCTCTCAACCCAATTCACTCTCGTCTTTCTACCCATCTGTTTTTCACCCTATCAGTCTGTTTGTGATGATAACATGATATGTATTAGTAAAGCAAAATACTGAATAAAACAAGTAAGTAAACGTACTTGGAAAAGGGAAACTATTTGCTTCCATTGACCATTCCACAATACATTTGAGAGATGTCCCATAGATAATCCATTTACATTCCATATACCAATGACACCATTTATCTGACAGTGGGGGTTCATTGTCACTATATCGCAAACAGCGACAGCAGTCTGGAGAAATTCTTTATAAGTCCTTTCCGCCGGATTCCAATTGTCTGAAACGTAGTTAACGGTATCTTAATAAAAATACAATGTAGCAAATGAAATGACAGATTTATTTTTCAGGAACATCTAAATACAAAGGGTGTTTGCACATTTTTTATACGATTTTCATGTTAATTGTTAAAGATCTTTGCAATAACATAATCAAAGCAAAAATAATCACTGGAGAATATTCAGGTATCGAAGTACATATTCCGCGAATAACTCTCGATTCAAGCAGAGGTGAACTTGGATGCACGATGCAAAGGCATCAATTTCCTGTGAGGCCAGCACAGCATTTGCAATAACTTTACGCAAAACTTAAGGTCAGGCCTTTGAATTTGTTGTTCTCGACTTACGGATACCTGTTTTTATGCACAGAATGCTCTACGTTGTTTTTCCCGGGTTAAGAAGCAAAACAACTTAAAGGTACTTTTATCTACAGAAAATCCTCATCTCACTCGTACTGTTGTATGGAAAGAAGCATTGAATCACCAACAGCCAAGTAACTTAGTATTTAAAACACTGCAGAAATTTGTAACAAAATAGTTTGCTAGGAAGTACTAAGAAAGTGATATAGATTTGTCAATAAATAAAAAGCTCAAAAACGAATTGTTAGTATGTGTTACACTCTAAATGAAAAGGAATGACTATTATCGCAGAGTCAAAATATGCCCAACCTCTTTAGAGTGACTATTCACTCTGAGCAAAAGTGAAATTTTTGACTCTCTGAAAGAGTGAATAACGCCTGGGAAGTGACTATTCACTCTAAACAGGGGTGGGTAATGACTCTTTCGGAGGAGTGACTATTCACTCTTGGCTAAAAGAGTGCGTTTTTTCACTCCTGGTAGGAGTGAATGTTCATTTTTTATGGAGTCAATTCTCTTTTTATTTTGCTTTTATGAGCATTTTAAAAGAATCACATCTCTCACAGCATGCAATGAAAATAGATACAAGCGTGGTAAAGGTTAGAATAAAATACTTTATTAGCAATTTTTATTCAATTCATAGTTTGTAACGGTAATTGAACTTTTAAGTAAAAATTTAGTTAAAGTTACATATGAATTAAGTTAGATTACTGGCAGAAAAAACTAAAATATTTTATTACAATCTCATCCCTTGTGTTTGCTTTCATTGCATGCCCTATAAAAAAGATATATATATAATTTTAGAATGCCCATAAGGGCAAGTAATTAACAGAAATCTTAATCAGTTAATATTATTTTTTTTCTTTTCAGATACCCATTTAGTATTTTAATAATATCGTGATGTACGTTAATTATGTTCTTTTTTTTCACGTGTAACTCAAATTTGAAATATTTAGTTCTAAGAATTCATTACTAATGAATTTAAATCTAATCAAACGTTATTGTTTACTGCATTTTAGTTACTTTTAAAGTTTTATTAATAACTGTATAATAGGTGAATGTTATATAATTAACAACGTGTGATTTCATTTTAATTTTTGTTTTAAATATAAAATCTTATCTTTTTAGCGCTATTTTGCAGAACCCTATTGTTCTAAAATATTTTTAATTTGTCCACTAAAAACACAATGCTTATCAACTCACATCTTTTTTTAATAAGTTCTAAGCTTGATCTAAATATTAAGCATGTGCAAGATTTCTTTTTATGTGCTGTGATCTGTCAATGTTTTATTAACTATGAACATGGATTCTAGATTTTTATGTTCTGTGGAATATGTTTATATTTTTCTTTTAAACATATTCCTTAACTTTATCATGAAAATGTTACTCATGTTCCTTGCAATTCCATCTTAGCAGGTTTTATTGTACTATATAAACACAACAATTTCATACAGTAAAACCTGCGAAAGGAGAATTGCTAGATACTGAAACAAAAATCCAATTTAGCAGGTATAATTGTATACTAATGTAGGGAAGGTGAAATTTTTGCTTTTAAAACAGAATTTCGTTATAAACAGGTTCCGATTGAACAGGCTTTACTGAGCAAAGTGCAGTAAAACTTGTGAAAACAGAATAGCTGGGAATCATAAACAATTCCGTGTTAGACAAGTTTCTATCTAGGCGGGTCTATTTTTAAGGTACATTTTTAGGGACTATGAAGAATTTACGTTATAGACAGGTGTTGTTTTCAAAGATTTAAGTTCCACGCGATGCAGACTACCTAACAGCATGGTATTAAAAGAAATTTAAAAGAATTTTTGCATCATGAAAAATCGGGACATTTGGCGTCCTGCGTAGTGATTATGCGGGGCAGGCCTTGGAAATCCTGAAAATCGGAACATATGGAAACACTATTCATACACCAGTCGGTTTCTACTGCTAGCTCCTGGTATGCTATTTCTTTCTCCCAGCAATTAAAGTGTCAAAAAAAAAAGTTCCGTTGTATAAGCCAGCCATAAAATAAAAATCATTGTACTGCTACGTACTCTACTGCAATTTTTTAAACTTCTAAGCATCGCATATTTTCAAATTTTATACCGTAGTATTGAAAAAAAAACTTTTAAATGCAATTTGTTTGAAAACTGCATCTCAATTTATTTTTGAGATATTATTATTATTTTTTTTTGTAGTTTTTAGCGTCACTTGTTTTTTATTGGCAACTCAAGTATTCCATTTCTGTAGAAAGTAAAGGAAAAAATAGTTGGAAAATAATAATTATATCTTAAACTTCTAAGCATCGCATATTTTCAAATTTTATACCGTAGTATTGAAAAAAAAAACTTTTAAATGCAATTTGTTTGAAAACTGCATCTCAATTTATTTTTGAGATATTATTTTTTTTTTTTGTAGTTTTTAGCGTCACTTGTTTTTTATTGGCAACTCAAGTATTCCATTTCTGTAGAAAGTAAAGGAAAAAAATAGTTGGAAAATAATAATTATATCTTAAACTTCTAAGCATCGCATATTTTCAAATTTTATACCGTAGTATTGAAAAAAAAAACTTTTAAATGCAATTTGTTTGAAAACTGCATCTCAATTTATTTTTGAGATATTATTTTTTTTGTAGATTTTAGCGTCACTTGTTTTTTATTGGCAACTCAAGTATTCCATTTCTGTAGAAAGTAAAGGAAAAAATAGTTGGAAAATAATAATTATATCTTTTTGTTGCCATTTTCCCATATAACAACTGAAAAAAAAAAGTAATTAAAATACGTGCTATTTTGAAAAATATATATAAATGGGATGATTTCTGATAAAACATGGAGGTATTATAAACTACATTTAATTTTAAGTATCTATATTAATATCACAAACAAATGAAGGCATATGAATAATGAGATAGTCGATATTTTTTGTCGAGTTTCTTGAATGACGACATCTCTTTCTTGGATTTGTGTATTATTTAGTGATAAGTGACGCATATGCATACTTTACTGTCGATGTTGTTCAAGACTAGATCGTAAATGAGGAATTCTTCCTCCGGATACGAATGACGTCATTTTATATAAAATAAAAGCGTGTGTTTAAAGTGTTAAAATTGAAATATGTTTTGTACTATCTATATTTATATGCATACATTCTTTCATAGGGGGCGACGCTAAATTCTGAAAAAGCAGAATTCCTGTTTTCTAGTACTAATTTCTTCGCTGATAGCTGCAAGGGACATGTACGTATTTTGAAAAGCAAATATATGAAATGAAAAAAAAATGATTTATGAAATAAGTAAAATCTTTTACTTAAATCCATCAAAAACATAATCGTCCCTTCTTCATTTGCGTATGGTAGAATTGTGAGCATATTCAACTCTAGAGAAGATCGCAGTTCTTGTGTTAGGGTGAAATAATCTGAAAGCTTTCTTCTACGTTCAAAGAAAAGTTCCACGTTGTGGTACGCTTTCTTGACGTCGTACTTTCTAACTCGAAGAAAACGCAACAAGTAGAAGTCATCTTGACGGTATTTGACTTTTGATTCTTCTGTAAATAAAAAATATATATATATATGTATATAAGCTCCAATCAGGGCCGTAGCTACAAATATTTTTTCAGGGGGAGGGGGGAATTAAAATATTTCCCAACTTATAATTAAAAAATTTCCCAACTTGAAACAAATTGCTTCCAACTATAATGATATGTGCAATGTGTGTTTAATGATAATGATACTTATACGTAAAAAAAGTTCTTTCCAAAGGAAAGTACTGAAACTAAAAAAAGAAAAATTATAATTATTGGTTCATTTAATAAAAGTTTTGTCTTCTATTATGTACGAGTCCTAATCGTACTTCATATGAAAATAGTCTAATGATATTTTGAGAGAGGAACAAATTTTTTGAAGGAAATAGATTAGAGACACTGCTGATGTACAAAAGCAGGGAAATCCAGGACTGATAACTATATGGTATTTTCGTAGCACAGAAAAACACAATTGCAATTTGAGTCTGGCTGCTTTTTGTATTTATTTTGAAAATTTAACTAGTTTACTGTTACAGAACTCAGAAAGGTAGTCAGCAAAACAATAAAAAATTCTTATTTTTTCTTTTTTTACGTTTTATTTTAAAAAAGAAAAAGTGTTTTAAAAAATCTAGAATTTTCCAACTCTAAGCTCAAATTTCCCAAGTTCACATATATTGGAGAGGGAGGCTCCCCCTCCCCCATAACCCCCCCCCCCCCATCGCGACGCCTCTAGCTACAATTTATGAAATTTTTCGACAGAGTGTTTCCAGTGCCTTTTCTGGAAACCAGTGCAAACATTCAATACTATTTCCGAAAAGTAGTTGTCAACTTTTGACGGCCTGAGTGGAGCAAGATCCCCTGATCAGAGATCCAGCTTAGACTTATTTACGCTCCACCTGGAGGTCTATCCAACACGCAGTGGCTCGCAGGCAGAAACCCAGCACAGCCAGAAGGAAAGGCACCTATCTTTTACAAAACATAAAAAGAAAAAAAAAAACTTATACAAGTTAAAATTAATTTAAAAACTGTGGTCGATGCCATGCTGCCAATAGTCCGACAAGATGCAGCATAATCAGTAGTTCTAGAAAGTTTCAAACAATTTTAGAGTACAAAAAAAAATTATATTATAAGTTCAACGATCACAAGTTAAATTCAACTGCGTACAATAAATATTCTCTGTGTCGAAAGAATTTACAATTTCTGCACGCGAACAATTTGCCAGCAGATTAATTAACAACAGACTGATATTTTAATTTTTCTATAAGTACTTTTGAATGCCAAAAGATTTAATCTACGCAATTTTTGGGCCATCAATATTCTAACTAACAGTGCAATAAGTTAATTCAATATTTGATTTCAATCTGTACAAATTTAGACACAATTTTTGAATACTAGTAAATAGACATTATTTTTGAATGCGAACATTATAAACACGAATTCTGAATGCGAACATTATTAACACAATATTTGAATACAAGTGTTTATAAAATAATTTTGGAAGTAAATATAAAAACACAATTTTTGAGAGCTAATTTTTAACATTTTATACATTAAATGCAAATATTAAATGAAAAATATACAATGCAAGTATTATGGAATATAATTAATAAATGTCAACTTTTATGTGAGAGAAAATTTTGCATTTAAATAAAGCGACAATTACTAAACGGAATTAGTGGTATTTCCTAATGCGGATAATTCGCGTGCCCAAGCGTTAATCAGACTCTGGATATTTCAGTACCAAAGTTAGAAATTGTAAGAGAGGGAATGAAATAACACACTTGAAATAACAAATTTTCTTATGAAACCTGAGCTTTAACCCATTTAATCTAAGATGTAAGGTGTTTCTTTTTTTTTTCCGAAACTAGATTTTCATTCAAAACTTGAGCAAAAATAAATTCATTTTAATGGAATGTTCAACTGACTTCCTTTACTTTATGATAAACTAGCGAACTTGCTCGGCGTTGACCAGGTACGTCACAAAACAGCAGGAATTGCGAAAAAGCTCTGAAAATCACAATAAGATTTACACACAATAAGATCACAATAAGATCACAATAAGAAAAAATTTTAAATTGCTGCACAAATTTTGAAAAGAGAAAAAAATATATATATATTGTGTTCGAAGATTGCAAGTTGATTCCTTTCACTAATGTGGAAAAATGGTAGCAAATCGCTAAAATACACTAAAAATCACATACAAAATTCCCGAAAAATTCGAAAATTGCTATACGAAATCCAAATTAACTTTAATGAAATGAGGACAGAATGTACTTTAAGTCAAAAATGGAATATCAAAAAATGCAGCAGATCGCGAAGAAACGTAAAAATCGCATTAAAAATCACAAAAAAGTTCAAAAATCACGAAAATCAAAATTTACTATAATTGGATAAAAGTTTCAAATCTAATTCCTTTGACCTGTGGGCTCTCTTAAAATTTATGTTTGAGAAATCATGCTAAGCATTGTATCATGTTACTTTTATTCATAATTAATTTACTTGGACTCTCTTAAATATAATTAATATAATCCCTTAAGTTAATATTAGTTTTTTTTTGCACTAAAATATCTCAATTTGTTGATTTTCTGTAAGCAAGTAAACCCTATTGATTTACAATGGAAGTCTATGGGAATTTGGCGAAATAGTAGAGATATCGCCAAGTTGGCGTTACTCTTGGCGACTAATTTTTGTCGCCAAATTAGGCGATAGTTTCTTTTTTTTAACCTAATACAATAAATTTTGTTCTCTTTTCAAAAAGTTTACTCGGAATTCGTACAGCGATTTTTGAATTTTTAGCGAATTTTTTATGCTATTATTGAACAGTATTTAATGCATCTCCATACCTATAAGGGGGGACCCAGTTCTGTCGCCAAATGCTGCCAAGTTTATCGCCAAATTAAGCGATATATCACCAAGTTGGCGACAAAGCCTAATAAGGAGATTTACACCAAAACTTAATCAGCAACAACTTATCTCAACATCTAACGGAATCTGAAGTTTAATGAAAATCCGTGCTTTAGTTCTTGAGGAAGAGCTATTGCCGAAATTATGAAAATTCAGCATAGTAGTGCCACCTGTTGGGCGATTTACAGCGTAAACTAATCAGTACTAATTTATATCATGGTATAACTGAATCTGAAGTTAGCCGAAAATCGGTGCATTAGTTCTTGAGATAGAGCTATTGCGGAAATCGGCAAAAATACAGCATAACAGCGCCAACTGTCGGGCAATTTACACCAAAAACTAATCAGCACCAATTCATATGAAAGTATAACTGAATCCAATGTTTTGTTAAATTCCGTGTATTAGTACTTGAGCTAGATCGTCCACAAAATTTGTTTCACATACACACAGACTCACAGACAGATATTTTGTAAAAACAGTCAAATCATATTCAGGACCTACTAAAAAGTATAAGTCAGCCAAAAACAGGAAATCGAATTTTTCCACGAATCCAATACTTTCTTCTTGTAAAGATAGAATAAAGTAATAATGTTAAAAGTTATTACTTTTTTAAATGTGTCAGTATCTTTTATGCCACCCTGTATTTTTAAGACAACAATATAATGTCAAATGTTTTATTGGGACTTACTTGAAAGTTTTTCTTTGAGTTTTCGAAGACATGCTTTCTTTTTTTCTTCCTTTTCACCAAGTTCATGGGCAGCTTTTTCTAAATCTTTATCCTTTAATTCCCAGTCATACGCAGACTGAAAAACTTTGTCATCCACTTTTAAAGGTCCCGCTCTTCTAGGGCGAATATGGACTACGTTCATGTTTTTTTTTACGCCTGAAATCAAAACGTATTCCTTAAGGTTTCGATTTTCATTTTCAGTTCTTTTTTAAACCAAATAATATGCTAAGTGCAACTCAAAAATAGTCAAATTCAAATTAATACTTTTCAGGGGGGAGACTGTGTTGACAATTCGGAAAAGACAAAGGTTCAAAACGGGAGACTGTAATCTCAGTTGCGTGATTATTATTACAAGTTAATATTAGATAATTTTAAATAGTAATTTTCTTTTCATCTGCAGAAAGTCTATCATTATATAAATTAATCATTTATTTAGACTTAAATTATCTACATAGTTTATGAACTACAGTTTAACTTTATTTTTCCCGATGGCTCACTAATAATAAGACATTCAAATGAAGACAGGACGCAAAATTGCTGTCAAATCGGAAATCCTTCAAGAATTTTACACTGTTGTTAACCCCTTCGGGACGAGCGTCTTTTACAGAATTTTTAATCTTTTATCACCTGTTTTTTAAAACAGAAAATTTTGCCTCATTGAATCGGGAAAATGCTCGGATTAAATAAGGCAAAATTTACAATAAAAAGAGAATAATCTTCGATTCTGAGCACCTTACGCGGCACAAATACCGGTCGCTCGTCCCAAGGGGTTAAGCATTATATAAATAAAAAATATATATTTTTAATTGTTTGTACATGTAGCTCACCCGCGAGAAAAGTGACACATCTAGAAAAAATTCATTTTGCGTTTTGTTCATTCATTGCCACTAATAGGTCTTTCATAGGTTTGTCTAGCTACACAAACAGTTTCATAAATTGTATTTATAATGGAAAATCCCTTTATTACGCTATATATACATTTGTGACCACTCAAGAGGAGGTGGATTGTGTGGGGAGGAAAAATTATACAGCTCTCCGAACTTCATCCTACGTCTTCATTCTTAAGGGTTTTAAGCTTTTATGCACGTTTTTATTCCTGCATGCAAAGCTAAGTACTATAATTTCATGTTACAGTAAAATCATGCAAATTTTCTTTTGTGTCTCCTGTAAAATTTACTTTTGCCGAGATTTAAAACTTTACTTGTGGATGAGCGATGTAATCTTCCATAATGTCATATATCAGTCACTAGATTAATTTGTTCTACCCATTTATCTAGACATTAAATAGCTTTAAAAGCACACCAAAAGGTAGTGTGGATATCTAAAAGTTTTCTTTGAACCTTTCCCTATTTCTACCAGGTTACGCCATCTATTGTCAATTTTTGCGTGCGCCATATCATTACATATTTCAGAATTAACTGTGGTTATTTATGCGGCTTTCTTTAGTAATGCGTAATTGAAATTATTACAACTTGTAAATTTTTCGACATTGTTGAAATCTATTGTGATGGATGATTTATTATTTAATCTGGAGCTATTGTATAGGGAATTTATTTACCTTTGTATCACGCTTGTGTTCTTTTACTTTGTTCTATATTTTCCGTTTTGTCATACCTGTATCTGAGATGGCTTTTCCTTCACTGTTATTAAAATTAATTCTGTGCATTGCTGGTGTCATTGAATCTGAAATTTTCTCGATGTCTGTTCTGATTAGGGGCTGTACATATATAGCGTGATCAACTTTTGGCAATTTTTGATCTCCTCCCACCCTTACGATATCTTATCCCCTCCCTCTCCCATAATGATATCGTTATTAGTGTCTAAAATTCTTTTCATTTTTATAATTTTCTTCTTTCTTTTTCTCTTTATATTTTTGCAATAATATATAGTTATACGAAATACCTTACAAAAAGAAGTGATACCTAATCAAAAACAACTCGTTGCACATGATCCCGCCAAGCCACAAACCTAAAACTTCAGACATAAAAAGAAGTGATATCACATAAAAAGAAGCGATATAGAAGTGCATACTCCGAGTGCCGTGTAAAAATCTATCACTACTCATAATGTTTCCAAAGGACTCGAAGTAAGGTACAGTATGTGAAAACTGCTTGGCGACCTGCAGCTTTTTATAATTCTTGTATTACTGACCCCTAAACTGTGAAAAGTTGAAGCTTTTGATGTCATTTGCTAATTTGGGTCTACATGCCCATTCTTATTTAACATCATGGGATCGATTTGTTGATTTTATTTACCATTATTTGAACGAGAAAGACCACTTTTACGAGGAGTATTTTCTAACTAAACATGTAATAAATATTTTGAGTTTGTGAAATAATAATAAAAAATAATGATCATATGAATACTACTAACAATGCACCTAATAATAGACGTTAACTAAGCTAAGACATATTGCAGTAAAGCCTGCGTAAACGGAATTACACATGACAGGGGAAAAATCTCTTCTAGTAAGGCTTCTGTTACAATAGTATTATATAATATTCCTTATTTGGAACACCATATTTTACGTTTAAGAAACGATTCTGTCATAAACAGAATCCACTTTACTAGATTTCCCTTTAATTTTGAAACAGTGTATTATTAAACGAATTTATGTAATTAAAAATTATGTTTAAAATATTGAAAAGTATAATTGTAATAATAGATGATTACCACAATTACATACCATTTCCTACTTGTCTTACAAATCTTTCTGATTTATTACAGATCTTCCTCCTACAAATATTTATAAGAGCGATATAATGAGAATTTAAAGTTAATTTTTTCGATTTTCACAATTTTTCGAAATTTATATAAGTACTGCATGTAGCAAATATACGCTTGCAGGTCGCCAAGCATTTTTCACATACTGTATCTCATCCCGAGTCCTTTGGAAACATTATGAGTAGTGATATATTTTTACACGGCACTCGGAGTATGCACTTCTATATCGCTTCTTTTTATGTGATATCACTTCTGTTTATGACTGACGTTTTAGGTTTGTGACTTGGTGGATCATTTACAACGAGTTGTTTTTGATTAGATATCACTTCTTTTTATAAGGTATTTCATTTACATTATACATATTCCATTTTAATTCAGAAAAGGAAAGATAAACGAAAGAGGATAGAAGTAAAAAAATAATTTAATAGCGATGCAATAAACTTTACAAAAGTATAATATATCTAGTAAGACATAATGTTGGACTTTTTAAAAATAATTCAAAACCATTTTATCGATCCTTACAAATCTCAGAATAAATCATTTATTTTTTAGAAATGTGTCGAACTAATCAGCAATATTTTTTGCTGTTGTTCTATAAGCTATATGGTGATTCATTAATTAACCCAGCAAGGATTTTATCCTAATAACTTTGAAAAACTGCCTTTACATTTTCAAAATTCACATCATTTTACACAAAATATGTAAAGACCTAAAAACAGACTGAATAATGAGCATTTGCTTTATCACAGGGCGTGCTTGAAGTAATTTTTAAATAAAATTAGTTTTTTTTTATTTCAGGAAATCCAACGTCCTTCCGATAAGCACGGCAGAAACTCAGATTATCTGATTACGCTGTTTTTTTTTCATTTTAAATGTGTTCATAAGCTCTGACAATTGTTAGATTTTTCTGAATTTTCAATGCATGTATTTTCTAAATTCCTGATTGCTTTTTACGTGACTAACAGGACATACTAAGTCGTATGTTTTCCAAATATTTTTTCATATATTTCGGATAATTCATACGATAAATTATAATTCATTTCAGTAAAAGTACTTCAAGCACGCCCGGTGATAAAACAAATGCTCATTAGTCAGTCTTTTTTTAAGTCTTTACATATTTTGTGTAAAATTATGTGAATTTTTGGCAGTTTTATTGGAATTTTTCGTTATTTTTTTCATTTAAAAAGATTAATAAGGAGATTTATTAAGCTAACAGACTCTGTTATTTTGGACTTGGAAATTAAAGAATGCTATCAATATGCCATAAATAGCTTTTAGTTAATTTTTAATCTGATTGTAGATCTACTTAAAATTTTACAAATATGACTGAAATTAGGGAAAATAATTTCATAACGATGAAATATCGAATTCTGAAGTTTTATTGAAATGAATTATAATTTATCGGATGAATTATCCGAAATATATGTGAAAATACTTGGAAGGCATACGACTTATTATATCCTGTTAGTCACGTAAAAAACAATTAAGAATTTAGAAAGCACATGCATTGAAAATTCAGAAAATCCAACACGTCTTAGAGCTTATGAAAACATTTAAAAAGAAAAAAAAGCTTAATCAGATAGTCTGAGTTTCTGTCGTGCTTATCGGAAGGACGTTGGATTTCCCGAAAAAAAAAAATTAATTTTATTTAAAAATTACTTCAAGCATGCCATGTGATAAAGCAAATGCTCATTATTCAGTCTGTTTTTAAGTCTTTATATATTCTGCCGTGCTTATCGGAGGGACGTTGGATTTTCTGAAATAAAGAAACTAATTTGTTTTAAAAATTATTTCATGCACGCCCTGTGATAAAACAAATGCTCATTATTCAGTATGTTTTTAAGTCTTCACATATATGGTGTAAAATTGTGTGAATTTTAAAAATGTAAAGACAGTTTTTCAAAAGTTATTAGGATAAAATCCTTTCTGGGTTAATTAATGAATCACTATATAGCTTATAGAACAACAGCAAAAAATATTGCTTGTTAGTTCGACCCATTTTATCATTTCTAAAAAATAAATGATTTCTTCTGGGATTTGTAGGGATCGATAAAATGGTTTTGAATTATTTATTAAAAAAGTCCAACATTATGTCTTACTAGATATATTACACTTTTGAAAAGTTTATAGCACCACTATAAAATTATATTTTACTTCTATCATCTTTCGTTTATCTTTTATTTTCTGAATTAAAATGGAATATGTATAATGCAGATGAAATACATTATAAAAAGAAGTGATATCTAATCAAAAACAACTCGAAAATGATCCCGCCAAGTCACAAACCTAAAACGTTAGTTATAAAAAGAAGTGATATCATCCAAAAAGAAGCAATATAGAAGTGCATGCTCCGAGTGCCGTGTAAAAATTTATCACTACTCATAATGTTTCCAAAGGACTCGAAGTGAGGTACAGTATGTGAAAACTGCTTGGCGACCTGCAGCTTTTTATAATTCTTGTATTACTGACCCCTAAACTGTGAAAAGTTGAAGCTTTTGATGTCATTTGCTAATTTGGGTCTACATGCCCATTCTTATTTAGCATCATGGGATCGATTTGTTGATTTTATTTACCATTATTTGAACGAGAAAGACCACTTTTACGAGGAGTATTTTCTAACTAAACATGTAATAAATATTTTGAGTTTGTGAAATAATAATAAAAAATAATGATCATATGAATACTACTAACAATGCACCTAATAATAGACGTTAACTAAGCTAAGGCATATTGCAGTAAAGCCTGCGTAAATGGAATTACACATGACAGGGGAAAAATCTCTTCTAGTAAGGCTTCTGTTACAATAGTATTATATAATATTCCTTATTTGGAACACCATATTTTATGTTTAAGAAACGATTCTGTCATAAACAGAATCCACTTTACTAGATTTCCCTTTAATTTTGAAACAGTGTATTATTAAACGCATTTATGTAATTAAAAATTATGTTTAAAATATTGAAAAGTATAATTGTAATAATAGATGATTACCACAATTACATACCATTTCCTACTTGTCTTACAAATCTTTCTGATTTATTACAGATCTTCCTCCTACAAATATTTATAAGAGCGATATAATGAGAATTTAAAGTTAATTTTTTCGATTTTCACAATTTTTCGAAATTTATATAAGTACTGCATGTAGCAAATATACGCTTGCAGGTCGCCAAGCATTTTTCACATACTGTATCTCATCCCGAGTCCTTTGGAAACATTATGAGTAGTGATATATTTTTACACGGCACTCGGAGTATGCACTTCTATATCGCTTCTTTTTATGTGATATCACTTCTTTTTATGACTGACGTTTTAGGTTTGTGACTTGGTGGATCATTTACAACAAGTTGTTTTTGATTAGATATCACTTCTTTTTATAAGGTATTTCATTTACATTATACATATTCCATTTTAATTCAGAAAAGGAAAGATAAACGAAAGAGGATAGAAGTAAAAAAATAATTTAATAGCGATGCAATAAACTTTACAAAAGTATAATATATCTAGTAAGACATAATGTTGGACTTTTTAAAAATAATTCAAAACCATTTTATCGATCCTTACAAATCTCAGAATAAATCATTTATTTTTTAGAAATGATAAAATGTGTCGAACTAATCAGCAATATTTTTTGCTGTTGTTCTATAAGCTATATGGTGATTCATTAATTAACCCAGCAAGGATTTTATCCTAATAACTTTGAAAAACTGCCTTTACATTTTCAAAATTCACATCATTTTACACAAAATATGTAAAGACCTAAAAACAGACTGAATAATGAGCATTTGCTTTATCACAGGGCGTGCTTGAAGTAATTTTTAAATAAAATTAGTTTTTTTTTATTTCAGGAAATCCAACGTCCTTCCGATAAGCACGGCAGAAACTCAGATTATCTGATTACGCTGTTTTTTTTTCATTTTAAATGTGTTCATAAGCTCTGACAATTGTTAGATTTTTCTGAATTTTCAATGCATGTATTTTCTAAATTCCTGATTGCTTTTTACGTGACTAACAGGACATACTAAGTCGTATGTTTTCCAAATATTTTTTCATATATTTCGGATAATTCATACGATAAATTATAATTCATTTCAGTAAAAGTACTTCAAGCACGCCCGGTGATAAAACAAATGCTCATTAGTCAGTCTTTTTTTAAGTCTTTACATATTTTGTGTAAAATTATGTGAATTTTTGGCAGTTTTATTGGAATTTTTCGTTATTTTTTTCATTTAAAAAGATTAATAAGGAGATTTATTAAGCTAATCGACTCTGTTATTTTGGACTTGGAAATTAAAGAATGCTATCAATATGCCATAAATAGCTTTTAGTTAATTTTTAATCTGATTGTAGATCTACTTAAAATTTTACAAATATGACTGAAATTAGGGAAAATAATTTCATAACGATGAAATATCGAATTCTGAAGTTTTATTGAAATGAATTATAATTTATCGGATGAATTATCCGAAATATATGTGAAAATACTTGGAAGGCATACGACTTATTATGTTCTGTTAGTCACGTAAGAAACAATTAAGAATTTAGAAAGCACATGCATTGAAAATTCAGAAAATCCAACACGTCTTAGAGCTTATGGAAACATTTAAAAAGAAAAAAAAAAAAGCTTAATCAGATAGTCTGAGTTTCTGTCGTGCTTATCGGAAGGACGTTGGATTTCCTGAAATAAAAAAAATTAATTTTATTTAAAAATTACTTCAAGCATGCCATGTGATAAAGCAAATGCTCATTATTCAGTCTGTTTTTAAGTCTTTATACATTCTGCCGTGCTTATCGGAGGGACGTTGGATTTCCTGAAATAAAGAAACTAATTTGTTTTAAAAATTATTTCATGCACGACCTGTGATAAAACAAATGCTCATTATTCAGTCTGTTTTTAAGTCTTCACATATATGGTGTAAAATTATGTGAATTTTAAAAATGTAAAGAAAGTTTTTCAAAAGTTATTAGGATAAAATCCTTTCTGGGTTAATTAATGAATCACTATATAGCTTATAGAACAACAGAAAAAAATATTGCTTGTTAGTTCGACCCATTTTATCATTTCTAAAAAATAAATGATTTCTTCTGGGATTTGTAGGGATCGATAAAATGGTTTTGAATTATTTATTAAAATAGTCCAACATTATGTCTTACTAGATATATTACACTTTTGAAAAGTTTATAGCACCACTATAAAATTATATTTTACTTCTATCATCTTTCATCTTTTATTTTCTGAATTAAAATGGAATATGTATAATGCAGATGAAATACATTACAAAAAGAAGTGATATCTAATCAAAAACAACTCGTAAAGGATCCCGCCAAGTCACAAACCTAAAACGTTAGTTATAAAAAGAAGTGATATCACCCAAAAAGAAGCAATATAGAAGTGCATGCTCCGAGTGCCGTGTAAAAATTTATCACTACTCATAATGTTTCCAAAGGACTCGGAGTGAGGTACAGTGTGTGAAAACTGCTTGGCGACCTGCAGGCGTATATTTAATACATGCAGTACCTATATCAATTTCGAAAAATTGTCAAGTCAGAAAAAATTAATTTTAATTTCTCATTATATCACTCTTATGAATAATTGTAGGATGAAGATCTGTAATAAATCAGAAAGATTTGTAAGACAAGCAGGAAATGGTAGGTAATTGTGTTAATCGTCTATTATTACAATTATACTTTTCAATATTTTAAACATAATTTTTAATTACATAAATACATTTAATAATAGACTGTATTAAAATTAATGGGAAAAATGGTAAAATGGATCCTGTTTATGGCAGATTTATTTCTTAAACGTACAATGTCGTGTTTCCAACATAAGGAATATTATATAATACTATTGTAGCAGAAGCCTTATTAGAACAGATTTTTTCCCTCTCATGTGCAATTCCGTTTACGCAGGCTTTACTGCAATATATCTTAGTTTAGTTAACGCCTATTATTAGGTGCATTGTTAGTAATATTCAAATGATCATTATTTTTTATTATTTTACAATCTCAAAATGTTTCTTACATGTTTAGTTAGAAAATACTCCTCATAAAAGTGGTCCTTCTCGTTCAAATAAAAGTAAATAAAATCAAAAAATCGATCCTATGATCCTAAATAAGAATGGGCATGTAAACACCAAAAGCTTTAACTTTTTACAGTTCAATGCGATCAGTAATACAAGAAAAAAATGTTAAACAAATAGTCATATGTAAGTACAGAAAGAACAAACATTATAAAAGACTGCAGGTTGCCAAGCAGTTTTCACATACTGTACCTCACTTCGAGTCCTTTGGAAACATTATGAGTAGTGATAGATTTTTACACGGCACTCGGAGTATGCACTTCTAAATCGCTTCTGTTTGTGTGAATCACTTCTTTTTATGACTGACGTTTTAGGTTTGTAGTTTGGCGAGATCATTTACGAGTTGTTTTTGATTAGATATACAAATTACATACGTCACGCTGCAATATAGGAATCAATTACTTTAAACTGGTATAAATAAAAAACTAATTAATATTTTTACATGAAACTTTCAAAGGTTTGAATTACTCATAAAAACAATTCAACTGCCGTAAACCGCGTAAAAATCCGATAATTATACATTGCTGTAGCCCTTTCAACAGATTTTCGTCTGAACAAGAATTTAAAAAGTGCAAACTTGCATTTACGAAAAACCTATTGGCTGGATTCCACTTTACTTTTGTTTCCCGAGTCATGTGGCATGCTCTATCACACAGAAACAAGAATTTTGTTTCTATCATAAATAGAACTCGAACTATAGACATGTCAAAATCCCGTTTTGGTCAGTCGGGAAAATATAAACTAGACAGAGTACTAAAAAATTTTTGAAAAATCGTTTGGCATCAATTGGCGGAAATTCCTTTCTTTTATGGTTCATTGCACTGTTGTTTCTTTTGCTTGGCGAGAAACTCTGCCGAGTTAATGTCGAGATAATGTGGAGAAACTTTGTCGAGTTTCTCTGATTTTTAGGGTTCCGTACTTAAAAAGTAAAAACGGAATCATTATAAGATCACTCCTGTGTCTGTCTGTCTGTCACAGCCACTTTACTCGTAAACTATGGAACTTGGAAAGTTCAAATTGGAGGAAGTAATACAGACTATTGACCCAAATATTGTCAGATTATTAAACATTGAAAAACATATTTAGGAAAAATGTAGAGGGTCTAATTAAATTACTTGAAAAAAAAAACTTTTCTTTGTATATCGTGTGGGGTATCGTGTGAAAAATTTCAAAAGACTGAATTCAAAAATACATTTCCTTTAATTTTAGGTATTATATTTTCAGAGATATTGTCGAAAACGTAGTGCAAACATATGTTCCCCCCATCTGTTTCCGAATCTACTGAAATTAAAATTATGAAAAAATTAGAGGTAGTAGACGTTAACGTAAACCTTACAGGAAAATTATAGCGATAACCCTAGGTTACATAGTTTTTGAGAAAAGCTAATTTTTCCGTTACACACAAATTTCGATTTACAGGCATTCAGCAAAGGTGTTGAGGAGCGCTGGAGGTACTTATAACAGCAGAAGTATAAAAGCATTGTTGATACTGATTTTCGAAAGAAATCGTCGGTAATTAGCCGAGGTATTAACTCTTAAAGATACTGACGGTTTGGACATACATAATGACAGGGCGGTGTACTCTATCTACGATTAACTTTTAAAGCCCAGATAACAACTTTTAATGATATAATTGTGTAGTGCAATGCCGAGTAGCAGTATAAAAGCAATAAACGTCAAATTGTTAAAAATAGACTAATTTAAGGGGTATTGTACCTTTTAAACGCGTCGAAAATTGACGAAAAACTACAAAGTGTGAATTAATCAATCTACAAAACATTTTTATGTATAAACATCAAATTTTGGATATTGATTAAACCGATTGTGCTTTGTAAGATGCTACCATTAGAAATTTATTAGTCTTTTATAGAATTTGTGTATTGTTGAAACTCAAAATAGCTCTTTTTTTACTCTATGAATCATTGCGCGCATATCTTGAGAAAATATGTATGTATTGTCATAAAATTTGGTAAAGGTACTAAACAAATAGGTGTGTTTAAAATGATCTACTTTTAAGTATTTACAATGGTAATATTTTAGTTATGACTATTTTTATCTTTAAAAATGTAAAATTTTGATTTTTTTTACAATTTTTTTTTATATATAGTTAATTAATTAGTTTTGGCGTAAGTGTAGAACATCATTTTAAACACACATATTTATTTAGTATCTTTACCAAATTTCCTGACAATCCATACATACTTTCTTAAGATATCATGTGCGGAATAACGTCTGGAATAAAAAAAAAGAGTTATTTTGATTTCAACAATACACAAATTCTGCAAAAGTCTAATAAATTTCTAATGGTAGTATATTACAAAGTGCAGTCTGTTTAATCAATAGTCAAAATTTCCTGTTTATATATAAAAAGGTTTTGAAGATATAATAATTAAAATTTTGAATATTTTCGTTAATTTTCGTCACGTTTAAAAGGTACACGACCCCTTAACTAGAATTAATTACATAAACACTATTGAAAAAAAAATTAATGCTATTAAGACGTTTGAAGTGTCTGAAATTCAGACGCAAAAAGTGTCTGAAAATTAAGACATTTTAAAATGTCGGAAAATTGAACACTCCGTTTCAGACACTTAAGAGTCTGAATTTCAGACATTTCAATTTACAGTGCAGTATCAGTATAAAAGCAATAAACGTCAAAATGTTAAAAACAGATTAATTTAATTAGAATTACATAAGTACTATTGGATTCGCGACTAGTTTGCAGTGAGTGGATCTCTCAATACGCCTCCCGTGTCTTTAAAAGTTAAGTAAAAAACCTATCTGGAAGTACGCGGCACGGACCAAGGGGGCCTTGCAACATTACGACCTTCTTTCGAAGCGCGCTTAGCACAATACCAAGTTTAAACTTTGAACGGGGTTTTGTTTTAGCTACACTGTAAAAAGAAAAGATTATTACTACGCTGAATTAGTTTTATGAAATGCCAAATGAAGCACTACTGATATGCACTACTTTTATTGTCAGTACCGAATTAAGTTCATCATAAACAGATTCGGATAAGATAAAAAAAGAGTTATACAGAATAGCAATATTTGGTATTATAATAAAACACTCATACTACAATATATATTAAAACACACATACACACATAAATAACGCCTGCATTCAACAGTTAAAGGTATATATAAATATTATACAGGCATACAAACAATAAATACAATAAACCCAACTGGAGTGAAAAATTAGCCAGAGCCAGGAATCGAACCCGGGACCACAGTATACAAGACTGCTGCTCTAACCACTGAGCTACTCCGGCCGATACCTGAGTCTGCAATTTCTCACTAATAAACCATGTTGGGGAAGTCACCAGCCATCTATACGACAGCCTTGGATGACTGGACAACGATGAATAGATTTTACTATTACATCGATCTACGATAATTATAATAAAACACTCATACTACAATATATATTAAAACACACATACACACATAAATAACGCCTGAATTCAACAGTTAAAGGTATATATAAATATTATACAGGCATACAAACAATAAATACAATAAACCCAACTGGAGTGAAAAATTAGCCAGAGCCAGGAATACTGTGGTCCCGGGTTCGATTCCTGGCTCTGGCTAATTTTTCACTCCAGTTGGGTTTATTGTATTTATTGTTTGTATGCCTGTATAATATTTATATATACCTTTAATATTTGGTATTATTTAGTCTTCATATCTCTTTGAACTTTTATGGTAAACCCATTCGCACTTTTCTATTATATACATGTATACCCAACCCTAGGTTGTATAGTTTTTTTCAAAGTCTTTTTATTCTTTCAGCAACGATTTTTTTCATAATACAGTTAATAATTCATGCATTTATTGTACGGAACCCTCTGAGCGTGAGTAATACTCGTACTTGACCGTTTATTATTATTCGCATACCTTACTGATTTAAATGAGGATAAGAAGTTAATAAAATATCACTAGAATATATGAAATAACTTTATATCAAATGACACTTTAACCCCCTTAACGGTCGCATTAAATTGCGGCTTAAAAATTCAAATTTCTTATTGGTACCACTTTTTTGAAAAAGAAATGTTCACTTTATTTAATGACAGGTAAAATGATACTATAATAAAGCCAATTACACTATTCTAGAAAACTGGTGGGAACCAAACAAATCTGAATAATCTGAATAAAAGTCACAGCCCGTGAATATGACGGGAGCGAGAATTAAGGGGTTAAAGAAATACTTACTATTTAAAAGTATTTAATTATAGATTTTTGCTACATAATGCATTTAACAGTAACATTGTCTTCTGCACTTACCCAATGAACGGGGGTAAGCAGACCTTATAAACAACACAGGTGGACAACATTCTTCCCCATTTTTCACTACTAAACATGGAAAGCATCATTTCGAAGCTGGTTTCTCTAATAACGAATTATATGCGCATATGGCAGAAGAACAGGAATCGCGAACGTTGCGATATTAAATATTTTGGAATAAAATATTTTATAATCCTTTAATGGTTTTAATAATGGTTTTAACGGTAATCAGACATTTAATGGTTTTAATAATAACTTTGTATTTTGATATAAATAGGCGACAGATTTAAAAAAAAAAACAAATAACAGTTTGCATTGATGTTGAAAAAGTTACCAAAAAAAGAAATTTTGGTTGGATAAAAAATTATAACGATATCAAAAGACAAACCTCGCCTCTCTCTCTCCCCCCCCCCCCCCCAGAGATAGCTTACGCTATCAAGTGCCATACACTCAGGTGTCTTTTACATTCACTTGCAAACACTGAGATAATTCAGCGACGACAAATGGGTGAAATACTGTTTTAATGGCAATTGTAAACAGAAATTTTATTTACCGTGCATTTTTCAGACTAATTTGGAAAACTTGGATATAACGGGCCAATATTTTGCGAGCTAGCAAAAGAATTTCCCGTGTTTTGATTTTTCCTAAGCGAAATGTGTTAATTCATGTGTGTTCTACACTTTCAATATATTACTATATTATATTATATATAATTCCCTTTAGAAAATCTCAAATAGATTATCAATTACACAGACACTTCTCTTATGTGATTTCCTCTCCACGAACAAATGGTAAATGTTCATTCGTACCAAATGCAAAATTCAGTTAACTGTTTCTGAGTTAATTGAATTAGAGAAGAAGATTAGAAAATTAGAAAAGAAATGGAAAAAAATATCTTAACGTAAAAATACTAAAAATTTAAATGAATTTCCTTTTAGATTAAAACTTTAGTGAGAATAAACTAAGAAACGTGACCAACAATCAAACGACAGTGACGAATTTTAAGCAAAATCAAAGGCTAGCAACAAGACAAATCGGTATATACGGGCAGCGGTGGCCCAGGGATGGGATAACCGGGATGACCGCCTCAGAACTCAGCTTACGCTTAGCAGTGATTGTACAATCCCGAGGGGCAGACCAATTCACTAACTGCTCGTATTACAAATTGCTTTTACAATGCTTAAAATACAGTTTTACAATTCCATATTACAACATAAATATCTGTGATCTGTTGAAAAATTAAACTGGCTTAGAGTTAATTTAGGTTACAGTTGACTTATTATAGGGTATTACTTCATCAAATCATATTCTAGAAAATCAGTCAAGTTTAAACTGAATTGAAAGCTATTTACATATGCTAGCAATGTATAATCTTACAAAACACAATACTGTAAAGACAAGATCAAGTTACGATACTATACACTTATATAACATTTACAATTACTACAACAATAACACACCTGGAATGGAGCATATATCCGTTTTCAAGACAGCATAGTATTTTGTAATAGCTGATATGATGAATTATGCTTTTATTATGTTTTTCCCATTTTCTATTTACATATTTACAGGTTTCGTAAAAAAAAAAAAAAAAAAAAAAAAAAAAAAAAAAAAAAAAAAAAAAACATATACAATTTCATTGAGATAATGAGAACATTTCAAAAGTTGTTACAATGAAAAGGATTACTATGATGGCATAACTCGGTCACTACATTAGGCTGTTGAGATTTTCGCCAGATTGAAATTTGTGGGTAATGGAACAGACATTACTTAGTTATAGCTCATTTTACGTATTTTGTTCTTAAGAGAGACTACTAATGACCATGACATGTGAAGTTGGCAGAGCGTCATGCTCGTAGCCCGAAGGTCACGGTTTGAGGCTCAACGCCAGTTAAAAATCTGCCATTACGCTATTGGCACTTTGTGCAAAATCCTTCAAGTTCCCTATGAATTTAAAATATATAATGTGAACATTAAAAAGCCCACAATCATACTTAAAAGGCGATTAAAGTAATGAAAAAAATGCTACAAATTTAAAATATACATTTTATTTAAAACTTCTTAGTACTTTCAAGCCATCCAAGTTCATCATCAGTGGACTTTTTAATGTTCACATTATATATTTTATGTTGAATCAAGGTGAAAAATCGTGTTTCGTCTTATAATTTTATTAGTTCCCTATGAATTATATCTCTGGAGGTGCCTCGTCAGGTGAAGATCTCGTCACCTGATCAAGGTTCTAAATTACGAGATCAAACTCGAGTAGCGATGTCCTCCCTTTATAGGCGGCTCGTATGAGTTCTGTAGAAGAGTGAGCACCCCCCGTCTTTTCTTTTTTCACCCTTCCATTTGCTTCAGCGTACGAACAAATCCAAACAGCATAATTAATAGCAATCTATAACCGGCCAACACAGTAATAAAAGGAATAAAATAAATCGCGATACAGCCACGAAAACCCAGGTACTATCAGGTAGATCTCCGTCATTAGGCGATCAAGGGACGTTCGTCCCGCGTCCAGGCACAAAACTCGTTAAGATAAGCATACTTTTCGGCAGGTAGGAGCCTGGTCTGCGGTATAGTAATAATAAAAAGAAGAAGAAATGGAAAAAGGGATATCTTTTATTTTACTTTCATAGAATTATTTCCTATTTGTAAATCTAGATTAAAAAAATTATTAAAGTGATACACTCTCAGAAATAAAACTCTCAATTTTGACGATTCAGCAATCCTCGAGCTATGTTTTGTTGTTTTTGACAATCATTTCGTATCAAAATTACGTGACTTTTAACGACACGTAAACTCTCAAATATTTAACCAAGGTGTTTCTTCACTCACGGCCAGACTCAATGCATTTTAAGGAAACCGTACCTCCTCAAATCCTGCGACTTTAGCAAGCAGATATTTGCTTGTTTATGTTATTCCTGTTCATAATTTATTTAAAAAATTGCACTTTTGAGCGCTTTTTAGAAAATGCTGAAATACAGGTAGTTATTGTTTCTGTATTAGTTATTATTTTAGCTGTTAAAGTTTTTAAGAATGTTTATTATTATTATTATTATTATTATTATTATTATTATTATTTTACTTTGCTCGCTATGGTTTTGTTAAGATAATAACTGAATCAGAGGCCGATTAATATAAGCATAAGTAAAGTTTAATTAAGATTAGCTAAATCACGTACATGGCGGTACTACTACATGCTGGACTACATGACATATCAGATTTCAAAACATTGCATAAGTGTTGCCAAACTGTGTACACTAATATAAAATTACAGTTACGGTTACATGTATACAACTCGGTTACAACATACACCAAGGAGTAAGTGTGATTACTTTCAACACCCTCCCTTAATCACACATTATTTTACATTTATGCCTTAAAATATACAATCTAGGTTTAGGTAGACATTTTGTGAACATATCGGCTAACTGATGTTCAATAGCAACATACTCAAGATTTATGTTATATAAATTTATAATATCCCTAACATACTTCAACTTAATATCTAAGTGCTTCAATCTTGCACAATTGTTTTCATTTAATATTGCCTTAATGGCTGATTGATTATCTTCCAAAATATAAATATTAATGTTTTCACTCCCTAAGATTTCTGTAGTTACACTGTAAAGAACAATTACATCCTGAACAGCTTTTGCTAAAGCTAAAATCTCTGCCTCGGTAGAGGACAGAGCAATGGATGTTTGTTTCCTTACAGACCAGGTAACTGGACAATCGTTAAAGAAAATAATATACCCTGAAATAGACTTTCTATCATGTGCATCAGCCCCCCAATCTGCATCAACATAAACATTAATCATAACACTGTCACTATCGGATTTACAATACATCAATTTAAATTCTGATGTCCCTTTTAAATAGCGAAGTACTCTTTTCAAACCAGCCCAAGCAATATCAGTCGGCTGCTCTTGAAATTGACTAAGACAGTTGACAGAGTAAAGAATATCAGGGCGAGTCATCATAGATAAGTAGAGCAGAGCCCCTACAAGCTCACGGTAAAGACCATAAAAACGTTTTCCTTGCACAAAATCTGACGAAGTTGACTTTGGTACAAGAGGAGTGTCTGAAGGTTTACACTCTGCCATTTTAAACTTATTTAGAATTTTCTCAACATAGGCCTTTTGACCTAAAGAAAGTCTATTTTGGGAATATTCTATACGTATTCCTAAAAATTCTTCAGCAATTTCAGCTTTGGACATCTCAAACTCATTTCTAAGTAGTTGGATCACAACTTTAACCTCTGAATCATCAGATCCAGCAATCAACAGATCATCCACATACAATACGATGAAGATTTCATTATGTTCGGATCTTCTTACAAAAACACACGCTTCACTATTTAGCTGCTGGAATTTTAAATGAAGAATGAAATCTGTGAAACATTTGAACCACTGCCTGGGTGCTTGTTTGAGTCCATAGAGACTCTTAAGTAGCTTGCACACGGCCACTATTATCATTGTAACCGATGGGTTGCTCCATGAAGATTATTTCATCGAGTTCACCATTCAGAAAAGCTGTTTTGACATCTAATGCATAGACTTTGAGATCCTTTTGGACAATGATGGCAAGCACAAGTCTAAGTGATGACATACTGATAACAGGAGCATAGGTCTCAAAATAATCAATTCCTGGCTTCTGTTCGAAACCACGAGCAACCAGTCTGGCTTTGTAGACATTATTTCTTTTGACACGTAATACCCATTTACAGGACACTGTCTTTTCTTCCTTTGGCAATTCAACTAGCTCTCATACTTTATTTTTATTCAGAGACTCCATTTCTTCATTCATAGCTCTTTTCCATGGGACTTGCTCTTCTTCGGGCAATTTTTCTACATCATCAAATGATATAGAATCAACAGAAGTTGCATTAGCTTCATATACAAAATAATCGTCTAGTCTGGCAAGTAATTTAGCATTTCTCCTAGGTCTAACATTCTCTTTAGGACTTGTAGTTTCCACATCACCTGAATCAGGGATCACATCTTCATTAGCAGGATCTTCAATTTCTATGGAATCATCTTGAATAAAATTCATCATAGATTTCTTTTCTCCGTTGAATTTTACGTTGCGAGAAACCACAACATGTTTTGTGACTGGATCTAACAGACGGTATCTCATAGTTGAGTATCCTATGAAAATCATCTTTTTGGATTTCGGATCAAACTTCTTTCTTAAATTATCTGGAATTCTCATATATGCGTCACAACCGAATACTTTGATAGTGCTGAGATCAGGTGGCTTACCATATTTAAGCTTGAATGGCACATTTCCAACAGTTTGATTTGGAATTCGATTTTTGAGGTATGCAGCTGTCTGCACAACATAGCCCCAACAAGTTTTAGGCAACTTGGATTCGAATATCAGGGCATGGGCCTTCTCTAAGAGATATCTGTTTGTCCTCTCGGCAACACCATTTAAAGGAGCTGAATAGAGCGGAGCTGGATCGATCAAGACACCACTTTTCTTACAGTGACGGGCTAGTTCACCTGACACATACTCTTTGGCATTGTCACACCTAATTTTGTAGAGCTCAGGGTTTTGCTTGATGAACAGTTTAAAAACATCAACAATATCACTTTTGTGTTTTAGAAGATGTACTTCAATAAACCTTGAATGGTCATCTATGAGGGTAACAAAATATCTTTCATCTTCCCTGGTAGGTGGTTCAATAGGGCCGCATATGTCACTGTGAATCATTCGCATTGCCACATGCTCTCGACTTCTAGGACTCTTGCTCACAGGAGTGTTAGAGTGTTTTGAAGTAACACACTCTTCACAGAAATTTGATGAAGACTCAGAAATTGGCAAACCCATTTATTTTAAAACCTTGTTAGATGGATGCCCCATTCGTCTATGCCACAGTTCTGCATTATGATTCACAAGATATGTTGAAGCTTTAACAGGTTGAAATTCACTTATATACTGTCCTTTCTCGTTAAGCCTAGCAATTTCAAACTTCTCATTGCCTTTCTTAATAACAGCTAGGTCATTCTCAAAAGTTACACTGTACCCTGCTTTTTGAATGTTTTTAACTGATATTAATTCACCATTCAGCTCAGGGACAAATAACACATCTGTTAAAATTATTTTCCTACCATGTAATGATCCAGGTATGTTGCCGATACCTTCTATCTTGAAAACATCATTTTTGGAGGCACAAGTGACAGTTCCGGAAAGCTGTTTCATTTCTTCAAACCACTCACTTTTGCTGCACATGTGTGTGGATGCTCCAGAATCCAGTAGAAAACCTTCAACAGGCTCACCTGCCATGAATGCTACTGCCGCTGATTCTTTGGAATCTGCTTTTAGACGAACTCTGCAGTCCCTTTTGTAGTGTCCAGGGCGTCCACATTGAAAGCAGACTGTTTTCTTTTTACAAAACCTGGCAATGTGGCCTTTGGTTTTACATTTATGACAAATGATATCACGCTTATCTGCACTAAAAACTATGTTGTCATTTGAAACAGGGGCACGAAAATTATCGGGATTTATTTCACATTTTAATGCCTCAGCATTCAAAAGTCTCTGCATAACGAAATCCAAAGTCAGTGTTTCATTTGGCTGGTTTTCAATCGTAGCTTTAACCACATCATATTCTGCAGGTAGAGACATTAACAAATAAATAACAACGTCCATGTCATTTACTTCTGCACATGAAAGTCTCAATTCATTCACGATAGCCAACAGTTCATTAATATGTTGCTGCATGCTGCATTCCCGACGTTTCTGCAAAGTCGCGAGTTTCTTTCGCACCAAAATTTGACTTGCTGCACTGGTTTTCGAGTATTTATTTTTCAGATTAGTCCATATTTGACACGCAGTTGTTTCCGTAGCCAAAGTCGCTAACACCGTGTCATCCAAAAGGGTTAGCAGTAAAGCATATGCTTTCTTTGATTCTTTAACTTCCGCTTCTTTAGCTGGATCACATTCTTCATTTAAATATTTATCGAGATCCTTAGCAGCAAAGACAGCTTCAACACGTCGCTTACACAGCACGAAATTTTTACCACTAAACGATTCAACACAGTACTTGATATTTTCATCATGTGCAGCCATTTCAACTTTCAAATCCGCGTGATTCAGTTCAAAGCAACAAAACAGTTCACTTTCAGATAATCTTAAAATACTTTTACTTCTAGCGTGTTCAGTTTCGGAACCACGCTCTGCTGTTAAGATAATAACTGAATCAGAGGCCGATTAATATAAACATAAGTGAAGTTTAATTAAGATTAGCTAAATCACGCACATGGCGGTGCTACTACATGCTCGACTACATGACATATCAGATTTCACAACATCGCATAAGTGTTGCCAAACTGTGTACACTAATATAAAATTACAGTTACGGTTACATGTATACAATACGGTTACAACATACACCAAGGAGTAAGTGTGATTACTTTCAACAGGTTTAATTCGAAAAGAATTAATTTCCTGTGTTTTACAAAATCGTTCAAAAAGAAAATTTGGTCAATAAAGTTTCAAAATTCCAAGATCTCTTTTTCATTTAAGAAATATATTCATATAACTATCAAATTAAATATGCATAATTGATCCCTCTCCCTTCTCTTCTGTAAACAGTAAAGTGTTAAAATCTTAACTACCTACTCAAATTGATAACATCTCCCCCATATGCACTTTAAAATTCGTTATTTCTGAGCAACAAATGAACCAGACCATATTTTAATCATTCATCGAGCAAAGAAAATTTCCCTAATAAATTATATTAATCAAGCCATATTATAATTATTCATATTAACCATTGGAAATAATAATAATAAATTAGCCTTACTAATTAAAACTTGCAAGAATTATAAGTATAACAGCATCGATAAAATTACAACCAACCTTATAAAAATATAAAACATACAGTAGAATCCATTACATGCATCTAAAATCATATCCATTCGCGTACTCAGTAGCGTAATAGCTAGAGCGACCGTCTCTCACACCGGAGGTCGTGAGTTCGAATCACCTCGAAGCTGTAATTTTTTCTCCTGCCGATACAAGAGCTTCTAAACTGTTCAATAGGTGGCACCACCAGCCCTCTGATTGCACTTTTCAAACAAGCACTTTTGACGAAATTGTTATCCTCAAACAAGCGAAGAAAGTAATTTTCTCAATTTCACGAAATATTCGCTCGGAGCATATCCCAGGAAATGGTTTCGTCAAAAACGAAGAAAATTTCGTGAAATCTGAGTATCCATTTCTGAGAGTGTACATTGTTTAAATATTTAATTTTTAATCTACCATTTGTAATTTCATTTGTCAATGAAAGAATATAAAAATTGATTCTACCCAGCAAAGAGGAAATTGCTGGCCAGCAGCAAGATAGGTGCTGGCAATGATGGAGAAGTGCTGGCTGATGGTCTACCACTGCATGACCACTGCTGGACAGCTTCAGTCAACTTTGCTGTTGGAAATCATCAGATAAAATTCTGGTGGTCATCCATTTTATCTCATGCGCTGGCCCACCACTACATGGAAGTGCACGAACTTTTGCAGTATTATTGCTGGGAACCCTTACGCTAGGTGGCGCTGCGAATATCGAAGACATTGTGTATTTGAACACAAATCTGAAATGAATATCTTAACACAATTTAAGCTGTGAAGCTAATTTATTTTGAAACTGTAAAAAATATAGCACCACTGCCACCAACAAAATAAATAAATAAATGAATAAATAAATAAATTCTTTATTTCAACGTACTTTTTTTTCTCCTTAAATCTGGTTTTACTATGTTACAAAGGATTTCGGTTTTCATAATTTACGCAGCTCAGAATCAATAATAAAAAAAAATCGTATAAAATACATAGAATTTCTATACCAGTTTAATGATTGGGAACGTAAATCACAAAAGAAACAAACTTGAAATAGTGTAATGAGAACTTGAAAACTACGAGCAATCGTAGCGTACGCTGAAAGCACTTGCTCATGTCCGATCGTAGAAACTAAGCAGCATCGAGCGCGGTCAGTACTTGGGAGGGTGACCACATGCAGTTCAATGATTTCTATAACTCTTGGTGAAACTAGCTTATAGAATAAAGAGCCATAATTATATAATACTTTGTTTTTTTATAGAATTCTATAAGAAATTTTTGTGAGGGAAAGTGGTTGGTAAGTAAAGGAATAGCAGTGGGATAGATGCTAGCACTGCAGGAAAAGTGCCGGATTGAAGTAATGTGATGGCATACTAATGCTGGCCTGCTGTTGGCCATCACTGATGCGCCAGCTGCATTCGGCTTGGACACTTTTCGACAGGTTTAAGTAATGGCACCCTTGCACTTTACCGCTGATAGCACTGCTGGCTGCCATCTTTTTTCCAGCTGATGGCCCACTGTTTCTTTCTTTGCTGGGTATCAACGTTAGCATTATGTAATTTTGAATAATTCGGCTAACCTTTTAGTTATATTTTCTTATTCATATTTCTTATCATATAGAATGTTAAACTTTCTTCTAGAGAGAACATTGTTAACCGAGTTCATCTGTACTAGGAAATCTGTACTAGGAATATATTTATGATTTTTCAGATGTGTACTATCACTCAATTTAACGAATAGTCGTTGTATCTTTAACACTAGAACGCCCTCGAGCAGTCATTTTGACTGCTACCAAATGAATATATCTCCGTTCAAAACAGAAATTTTTTTATAAAACTAGTTTAAAAAGATACAAAGAAAAAAAATAGTTAAATAGATAAGTTAAAAATTTAAAATAAAAATTCTGGTGTGAAATATTTTTCTAAAATTTGAGTAAAATTCTCGGTCTTTCTAGTGTTAATAAATTTAGCAGCAGTGCCAACTGATTTTCAAAATGAATTTTGGATCAACTTCTGGAATGGGAATTATGACGCGCATTGGTTGCTGCGTTTTTTTCTTTCTTTTTTTTAATATTACCTTACACATTTAAATTTTTTGCATTCATGTTTTTCAACAATTTACGCTTTAATTGTTTTAGTTCCTTCATATATACCTAAAATCAAGATATTATATATAGACAGACATACAAACAAATACAGTCTTAATTATAAAAAAAAAAACCCTGCCGGCTCGGCTTACAGGCGTAGGTAGATTTCGAAATTAAGTACTAATTACACCAACAAAAGCAAAATCAAGATTAAAGATAAACCCAGTTTAACAATTTTATCTGGCCGATTTCGACGAGTTTTTAATTTAATTTTTCTGTAAGAGATGGTTTTATCAGAATCATGTTAATACGATAGTTTTTCTACAACCCCTATTTTTGTTTAATTTGTTTTTTCTGTAAGAGGTGGTCCTATCCAAAACTTGCCAGTATAAAAGTTGTAAATAATATTAAGAAGTAAATAATATAAATTTAAGCTGATTTGATATCTTGTGAATTGAGGAAGTTATAAATTTTCCCTTCCTTTTTTTTTTTTTTTTTTTTTTTTTTTTTTTTTTGTCGTTTTTTAATTTTTAATTAATTTATTAATTTATTTTTTTGTTGTTGTAAGAGTTGGCCTTATCAAAAACTTGTCAATATAAAAGGTGTAGAGATAGTATTAAGATGATTTATAATAAGTTTAAATGAATTTGATACCTTGAGAATTGACGAAGTTATGAATTTTTTTCTCCTAAAACCCTATTTTCTTCGCCCCTTCAGCCCATTTTTAATTTTATCAAAAATGTGATACATAAATTTTTGGCCCTCTTCTTTGAAGTAATAATAACTTTAAACTGATTTTATATGCATTATAATTAAGAAGTTATAGGTTTTTTTCGTTTTTCACAATCCCCCCCCCCCCCCCTTACCTATTTCCAACCCTTGGCCCGATTTTGCAGATTATCGAACATGACCAAGATTTTGTACGCCTTGATTTTGTGTATCAGTTTGGAAGAGATTTCTGCAGAATTATGGAAGTTATCGTATCCATAAAAAAGTTATATATGTATGTATATATATATATATATATTGAGAGAGAGAGAGAGAGAGAGATAGATATAGATATATAAGTTTTGAACTAGGGGTGGTTTTGGGTTCTAGGGGTCATGATCGGCATAGATCTGCAAAATGTTTTCAGAATTTCCGACATAGGAAGAATGTAGGTAGTATTTCTCACGAAATCTACCTAAAAATTATCTAGTCACTGATCATTAAATAAAAGTTAGAAATTAACTCAAAAATTTGACAGTAAATATTAAAAACTTACCTTTGATAAGGAAGGTAAAGCTATTCAGTGCCACAAATGTAATTGTTAAACTGTCAACGTCTCCAAAATATTTCATGCAATAATATGCTGAATTAAAGAAAATAGGTTTCATTAAAGTATGTGGCAAATTCTATAATGATATGTAGAAAGATTTATCTGATTAGTGTTTAAATAGTACAAGAAAACATTATAAATAGAAGTTTCATTCATTTAATCTTTTAGCGTTTAAAATGTATTTTTCGTATATTTTTATTTAAAATTAATAACGATTTTTAATACTATGAATATGCTCCACGCTAATAAAATTCTGAAACTCACTTTAAAATTTGAACAAGTTTACACATAAAATTTTTTACTTAAATGAATTTTGAACATTGTAAATCGTTATAGAGACTTTTGCATAATATATTATTCATCTTTGAACCAAGATTTATCAGCTAATTGATATAAAAAAAATGCTTATCTTATCTTTCAATGTTTTTTTATACTTAGATTACACAAAGTCACTTGATAAAATAGAAAAGCTGTACCTATAATTCTATGTGATTTTTAAATTGATTCAGAAACCGACTTTTGAAAATATGCATAATTAAAAAACAATGTAATGCAGATGGCTTCATACAATAGGTGGATTACTATTTCCTATTCCACCGCTCGTAAATTATTCAAAATTCGTAGTGCTTGAAATATTATTAAGTAGAACCCCGATTATCCGAAGTAATTGGGAACGACCCTCTTTCGGAAAATCGAAATTTTCGGACAATCGAGAATGCTTTAATTTTAAGATTAAGGAGAAATATATGCAATATTTCTTATTATGGTAATAAGTGCTTAATAAAAATAAAGCAATAACAAAATAAAAGCAAGAATAAATTACCTGAATTTTTATTTTGAAATTAAGTACCTTTTACATTTATCACAAGGGTTTAAAAAAATGTTTTGTTTGTCATAGTTTCGATCGCCTTTGCTTTGAAGCTCTATCACGGAGTTTTTTAATATTATTAGTTCACAGTATCACAGTCTTTCTGCTGCTCCAGCCATGCCAAACTTTTTGCAAAAAATTCAAAAGCTTCAGAATTGCTATTTTGTTCGTTTTCTTCGTTCCGCTCCGCAACTTACGGTAGCTCAAGTTAAATTCGAAGGAACTCTAGGAAAGGGGATCGAAAATATTTATATGTACTCGTAATTTGGAAAGGACCGCTTGCGCACAAGGAATATGATAGTTGAAAAAAAAAATCTTTCAAAAGGGATTTTGCACACAAGGAATGTGATAGTAAAAAAAATAATAAACGGTCAAGTGCGAGTATTACTCGCGCTTTGATTGTTCTGTACAATAAATATGTGAATTATTAATTTTATTATTAAAAATTCGTTGCTAAAAGAATAATAAGTCTTTGTAAAAAACTATACAGCGTAAAGTTGGGTATAGTTGTAATACTAGACAAGTATGAATGGGTATACCATAAAAGTTCAAAGAGATAAAGCCTAAATAATATCCAAATATTGCAATTCTGTATAACTCTTTTTTTTAATCTTATCCTAATCTGTTTATGATGAACTTAATTCGGTACTGAAAATAAAATTAGTGCATATTGAAACTTCATTTGGCATTTCATAAAACTAAATTCAGCATAGTAATAATCTTTTCTTTTTACCAAAGAGGAAATTGCTGGCCAGCAACAAGATAGGTGCTGGCAATGATGGAGAAGTGCTGGCAAATGGTCTACCACAGCATGATCACTGCTGGACAGCTTCAGTCAACTTTGTTGTTGGAAATAATCAGATATAATTTTGCATTGACTCATGCATTGGCCCACCACAGCATCGAAGTGCACGAACTTTTGCAGTATTATTGCTGGGAACCCTTACGTTAGGTGGTGTAATTCATCAAATTTTTTTAAAAAAATTTCTCCAATTGTAATTTTTATTCAAATATTTTAATTTGAAGTGTAAAAATATTTAAACAATTACGTTTCAACTTTAACAAATAATAATTTATTAGACTGTTAAATATTTTGTTAAGTCTATATATTAAAATAAAAATTATTTTTATCACCCTGCGGCAGATTAATGAATTTGAACACAAATCTGAAAAGAATATCTTAACACAATTTAAGCTGTGAAGCTATTTTTTTAAACTGTAAATAATATAGCATCACTGCCACCAACAAAATAAATAAGTAAATGAATAAATAAATAAATTCGTTATTTCAACAGGCCTTTTTTTTCTTAAATCTGGTTTTACTAAGTTACAAAGGATTTCGGTTTTCATAATTTATGCAGTTGAGAATCAACCACTGTATAAAATATATAAGATTTATATACAATACAATAATTTCTATACAAGTTTAACGATTGGGAACGCAAATCACAAAATAAACCAACTTGAAATAGTGTAATGAGAGCTTGAAAACTACGAGCAGTCATAGAATACGCTGAAAGATTTGTTTATGTCTAATCACTGGAATCAAACAGCACGGAGCGCGGTTAGTACTTGCGAGGGTGACCACATGAAAACTGCTGAAAGTTCAAATATTTCTATAGACATTTCTATTATAGACACTTCTACAGGTATTTCTATAGATTTTGGTGAAACTAGCTTATAAATAAACGGTCAAGTGCGAGCATTACTCGCGCACAGAGGGTTCCGTAGAATAAATATATGAATTTGTAATTGTATTATTAAAAAAAAAAGTTGCTAAAAGAATACTAAGATTTTGTAAAAAACTATACAACGTAGGGTTGGGTATAACTGTATATATTAGAAAAGTGTAAATGGGTATACCATGAAAGTTCAAAGAGATATGGAACCTAAATAATATCAAATATAGCTATTTGTATAGCTCTTCTTTTAATATTATCCTAATCTGTTTATGATGAACTTAATTCGGTACTGACAATAAAAGCAATGCATAGTTAAACTTCATTTGGCATTTCACGAAACTAAATTCAGCGTAGTAATAACCTTTATTTCTACAGTGTAGCTAAAACAAAACCTTTGTTCAAAGTTTAAATTTGGCTTTGTGCTAAGCGCGCTTCGAATTGAGGTCTCAAAGTTGCAACGCCGCCTTGGTCAGTGCCGCGTTTTTCCAGATAGGTGTTTAATTAACTTTTAAAGTCACTCGAGGCATATTGAGAGATACAATCAATGCAAACTATCGCGAATCCCACAGTATTTATGCGATTCATTCTAATTAAATCTTTCGAAGGCGAAGCCCTTAAAAAACGGACACCTAATTTTAATTCCAAAACAGACAAACGGCACCAAGAATATTTAATTAAAATTTTCCTTTTATCATGTACGTGAAAATAAGCAAGCTCGCATTTTCTAATAAATTCGTTTATAAATTCTGGTGTCAGTTCATTATTTCTTAAGTTTATAACATGAACATAGAATAGGGAAGGACTTCTCACGAAATAGCCTTTGGAAGAAGAAAACCGTTCCACGGAAAATGTTTCAAATAGGTGGCGCCTATGCAGAACGGTTATACAGTTCGTCTGCTCCTTCTAAATCGCCAGCTTGATAGTTGCACTGACAATCTCGAAGATAATCATACGAATTTTATTGTTATTTTAATTTAATATTAATATATGTATGTATTTTTTTTTTTACTAGAAATGGGTGGAAACACATATTGTAGCATTCCAGGATGTAGGAGCAACAGAAAAAAAGCAAAAACTGAAGGAAGAAATATTTCATTGTTTAGACCGCCAACAGTAAATGTTTAAAATCTTTCTCAATCTTCTATTTTTTAACAATTAATACCAGAATATATATTTTCCTTGATTTAAAATTTTATTAAATTCATATAATGAACATGGGGAAATTAAAATTACGAACTGTGCTGAATAGAACATTGTGAAAATGCATGATGTGATGTTTTCTGTGTAATGTAATAACCTTTTTATATATATTTCCATCATTTGCATTATCAGATTTCATGATTATTTTTCGTATCTTTAATTTTAATAAGTGAGAAACATAAAATCTCAAAAATATCCGAAATAATTTGAGAGATTATTTAATGGCCCACAAAATGAAAATTCACATTTGTTTTGTTTTGCTTACGCGATAGCCGTTAATATCAGTGTGTTTCCTAGTAATATTTCTTTGAAAAATTTCTTTTTGTGAAACATTAAAATTCCAACTAAGCGATTATCTTTAATGTTATTATTAACAAAAATGTTAATTTTTGAAATAGATATTTATGTAATACTATATTATTGTTTCAGCAATATTATATTCTAGTACAAGTATTTTCCTATTATTATTTTGAAATTACTGTGCTAGTTTATTTTTTAATATATAAATGAAGTAATTTTATATATGCATTCTGAATAATCCCATTAAATATATCTTTGTATTAGTAGAAAAAATTTGCTTCCTATTATTTTTGATTTTCCATATTTACAAACAAAGTATATTTATCTTATGTAAATCCATCTTTTCTTGTAATAAATTTATCTCTTCTGAAATATTATAAATTGTGTTGAATATACACTTTACTCAGATTGAATTAAAGTTATTTCAATATGTAGCTCAGATTTAAATCAGTAGCACTGATATAATATCAAAAATGTATTTCTAGGCAAGTAGCTCTCATTGTATATATATGAAACTAAAGGAGTTTTTACAGCAAAATTAAATAGGGGAAGACGGGGTACAATGAAACATTACTTGTAAAATCAATCAAATTTGTCATAGAGAGTTGCAGTTTATATATATGTCATACAACTATATGTTCCAATTACTGATGTGATTTGGATACATTCACACAATTACAACAGTAGCAATAGAAGATTATTGCTTTTACACCATTGAAAGTAACTTTCTTTACTAAAAGTAATTTTGTTTTTTTTTCCTTGTTGTTATATGTAATAATTATTTTTTCTATACATTGGTATCTTTGGGTTGTCTTCATTTCTCCAAAACCAAACTAAAAAAAAAAATAAATATTAGAAGTTTGAAAATAAATTTTTATTTAGTAACCTCAGTGCGGGGTACAATGAAACACTTGCAGACGGGGTACAATGAAACATGTTTTATTATAGTAATAAAAGTAGTAAATGGAATATATTAGAAGTAAGAGTAGGAAAACTGAAAAAAAAAAGTTTTGTTCTAACCAGGTCAGTAAAAAATGCTCTTGTTAAGCAATTAAAAAATAGAAAGAGAGAAAAAGTTAAGAAGGGATTGTTTTGAAAACAAACTCTGCCTGCTACAGACTCTGATGATGATCCAGATTTTTTTTCCAGGCCCAGCTGGTCATCAAGGTACTAAGAATGAGATATACACACACAACATGTATGGCACAAGCAGTACCCGTATAAATGGAAATGTAAGGAAATATATACTGTTGGAGAAATCATACATTTAAATGAAGTCAAATGTGAAGTACTTGATATAAGAAGACTCAACTTAGTTTTAATCTTTTTTTTTTTAGAAACTTACATTTATAAAAAAGCTTATTGTGTTGAAACTACCACCTCATATTCCTTCAGGAGCAACTGAAATATAAGCAGAAATGCTAATTTTTGAATCTGACTTGAGCCAATTTAATATAAAATGAAAGGTATTTCTTAAATTAATAGAATTTTCTTAATTTTCACCTTAGACTATAATATTTTTATCAAGTTTCTTATTAATCAAGTTTTGTTTTTGTATTTATCTCATTTTTCATAAAATAAACTATACTGGGTGAAAATTGTTTCCATCATTTGGAGTGTTTCATTGTACCCCGGTATGTGTTTCATTGTACCCCGGCATACGGGGTACAATGAAACACTGTAAGACATTTATTTTTTGTTATTTTTCAAGCATAAAGATATTGTTTAGAACCTAATAAAAATTTATTTAGATGGGGAAAATACAAGATTAAAAATATGCATTAATTATATTTTTGTGCATGCAAAATTGTGGATACGAAAAAAAAATTAGTAAATTTTGTTTCATTGTACCCCGTCTTCCCCTATTATTCATAACTTTTTTAAATAAGTGAAATATTATGCTACTCATTATGATTACTAATACATTTTAAATTAGTAGTTACCAATGACTCTCTTTTATTTTGGAATACTTAATGAGTTTCTAATAGATGAAACTTTTCAGACACTGGCATAAAATGAAATTATTTACTGAAAAATAAAGTACGTTTTAATATAGTTGTTATCTAAAAATGTACAGTTAATATAACTTTTCTAATCTCAAATGAACTTTAATATCAAAATATTAATTTAAAATGTATAACATACTACAGTTATCACTGAAGATATGAGTTGATTTTTGGAAGACAATGGACTGATTATGAAGGATGGAAGAAAGATATAGTGCGGAATTTTTATGACAGCTGGCTACACTTGGAGGCAGGAGTTTATTTCGATATTCTGTCTTTGAGTGTAACTTGCTAGTTCTGTAGATAATATGATCTTCCCAACCAACAATATAGTATTTTGAGCTTGCTGTTGGCCTAGATGTCATCTACACCACTCTTGCTGTTTCCCTGGTTTCATTTATCCTACAGTTTATGTGCCACCAATGGATCAACATTCACAATAAATTAATATTATTAAGTTTATTTGGGATTTTCAAAATTATTTTTCTTGTACATTTTTTGAATAACAACTCTATTAAAAAGTTTAAAATTTTCATCTAGTGTATTTTTAGTTTATACCTTTATCCGAAAAGTGTTGTTCGTTAGGAATTCTAAAATTAGTGAGAGTTATTTGTAGTAATTAAATTTAAATAAAGTTATTCATATGAGTTTAATATTTTCATTCATTGTTTAATAAATAAAGTACAATGTGTGCATATTACAAGAAAGTATTTTTGTAGTTATATCTTTTCTAACTCACTGTATTACTAAATAGCAAGTTTTGTGCATCAAACTATACTCTGTATATTAAAATCTTTGAGATTTTCCCCCCTTTTAAGTCTTCAGAGACTGATTTTATAATAAAGAAATAATTACTTCAATTTTTACTATTCATATACTTTTTTAAAGTAAAGTTTATTGTTTTAAGTAAGTAATCTTTGCTCTAATTTTATGCTGTCTACATAAGTGCATATTGATTAGTTATGTTTACATTACATATATATTCAAAGTATAGTTGTATTTATTCAATCTTTCATTACTTTAAGATAAATTCAATGCATTTAAAATATAAATATATACTTTTTCAAAAGAAAAAAAAAGGAAGAAGAAAGTTGTTTACATGTGATGGTGTTCTCATGAGTTATAGAATTTCTAGTAAAGATATCATCTTTTGTTTACATTTATTATTTTTGTTAATCCCACAATTAAAAGAATTTTTGGTACTTTTGGGTTAGCTGGATGCCAATACATGTATGTGTCGTGAAGATACTGGCTGTGCCCCTCTTATTACTCATTAAAGAACAATGTCATTGCTTTACATGATTAAAAATCGTATTTCAGTAAATACATGACTTTTGAAAACCAACATAATGAAAAGACCAAACAGCTCAAATAAATTTAGTGTCCAGCTGTTTCAAAGTTTTATAAAAAGGAGACCAATCTTTTATCATCAGGCAAAATAAAAGAGTGAGAAACAGCATTTATATTTCTAGTATATAATAACAACTGCAGCAACACTATTTATTGCCTTTTGCAATTTTTTTTTTCATTTTTATCGATCTTCAGAGCTTTGGTAATGATATCCGATATCACAGATTCAGGGTGGTGTGGGCACTGCTTACACCTCGCTTTCAGTGGCTCTGTATACAAATCTGGTATTTTTATTTTAGCCGGGTACAAATCTTGCCAATAGCATGTTTTTTTCTCTCGCCAATAGTAGTAGCTTTTAGTTTTCATATGTGAAGGTGTTATATTCTCGTTTGTGGTGCTATTTCTTTCTTGTATTTTAAATGAAGTTAGTGAAAGCATATATTTTAAAGAAAAGTTGTGTGTTTTACATAAAATGAGAGAAAGGTTTATATTTTAATTAAAATGAATGCAGTACGAATAATGATGGTGGTAATAATACTTGACTATTTAAAACTGCATCAATTCCTTTTTCTCGAAAATAATATAAGGATAATAATATAATTCAAATAAGATAGTATTTTTCCTTTTATTTTTTTTTTTTAATATAAAAGTGTTCATAGACAATCTGCATGCAAAGTAGGTATCTTATTTAACATATTAAAAATACCCATTATTAATGTTTCGTTAAAATACATTTATTAGATATTTTGATCCTTTGTTAAAGCAGCCCCCACTATTATAATTATGCCAAGGTTACGGTTAAAGTTTCGACAATCTCCTATATACGGCGTTATATGCCACATCAGTGTTGAATTTAGACACTTTCTCTGAGAGGAATGTCTATGGGTCCGGGTGAAGGGGGGGGGGGTATAGAGTTCCAGAAGGGGGGTCATCTCATTGCTCTTGTGGGAGTGCCCCCGAGGCTATCTCCTGAATTCAACAATGTGCCATTATACTTGACAATTCACGGAATTGCTATATGAAGAAAGTACCTATATTTCTGTGGTAACAAAAGTTGGTTGGAATTATTAATTCTGGATAACTCTGATATTAAAATAAGTAAGTGAAGTCCTGAAATTTCTAGAAAATATGCCTCAGATCAAATTAACATGGATTGAACGAGAAATTTTACTTAATAAATGAAAGCAAATATATACAACACAGATAGAAATTATATTTAATTAAATAAAATTTGTTGTTCTAAATATGTTTATTTGATCAGTAGATTATGCACCATAAGGTACAGTAATCTTAGTTATATGCAAATGAAATTGCATAACATAACAACACATTCGCAAATACTCATGCTTTTGCAATACTTAGAAAACAGCATATTGATTGTAATTATTTTGTTGATTAATAAACCAAGAAAACTTATATTAAGTTCTAAAGGCATTTAAACTAACGTCAACATTGTTTTTATTCATTTACAATCTTGTGTTTAGCTCAGCACTTTGAAATTCTTGCTTGCTTAGTTAGAACTAATAGATAAGAATATTTATTTCTTTATTTAAATATATTATTACAGACTAGTCCTTTAATATACACAATGAATAACAGATATAATGAAATGAATTTTAAAAAATGCATATAAACAAAAATTGGTATTTCTTAGTTATCCCGTCGACCAATTTCACCTAATCATATAAATCACCAAATTATACAAATTGACATAATTTTTATTTTAAATAAAGAAAAAACTAATAAATTAGTATAACATTAATAAAAATACAAATAAAACGCCGAAATAAAAATCATTTGATGACGTAAACAGGTTTTGTCACGTGAATGTGACATTTACGATCAACCATTATTGGCATTTAATCTTACAATTTTGTGACAGTAATTTTATCGACAGGATAACTAAGAAGTACCCAAAAATTATTTATTGCAGCAATACATGCATGATGCATTTACTAAAAGTTGTTGAATTTCAGTTGAAAAAAGAAATCCTTATTTCAAATGTCACGCTATGGCTAAGAAAGCATTCCAGATGTAGATTTAGTTTCAAATTAAAAGAAAACATCTATTAAATCATACTGCAGGGGACAAGTTTATCTGCGGTATAAGAAAAATCCTGACTATACTAGATGAAAATCACAAGTGCAATACGAACAACATTTTCATTTTTGAAATTTGATAATAACGTCATGCTCAAATGTGCAAAATAAAAACAATGAATCACTAAACTCCTCAACGGAACGGCATAGGATTGCAAATTGAAGGAAATTATCATCTATCTTGATAAATTTGGCAATCCACTTTCCTTTAATTATTTCATTTTAAAAAGCACTATACTAACTCCATCGTGATAATCTTAATCATGAATTTCGCCATATAACATTAAATCCGGTGTGTAAATTGCAAATAAAATGCTATGTTTATTTCAAAAAATCAACGAACGTTTCAGCCATAATTGTTTACTGTTTTGCTGTCTTGTCAAGTAACACCACCCACAGCCGATCTTCATAATGATCATCTTATGAGGATCGACTGTGCACCACTCCGTGCCGTTCAGCAACGAAACCATCCTAAAGAACCCTGGTTTCCACTCGGAAAAAGGGCTGTAGCACCTCACGTGACAGGGTGGCACTCTGGGTGATTAGGGTGGCGACGCTGAATGTGCCATACATAAAGTATGTATTAATGCCACTTCAGAAATTCATATGTTTTGTTATGTTTATATCGAAGTAACATATTTAAAATACGCCACAAAAAATTTTCTCCACAGATCATAATATAACTGAATCCTTTTGAGTTCCCGTGTATATGTACTGAAAGTGCTACACATAACATATTCTGTAGTAACCATCTTCTACTGCACTTCAATGTTGTGTATAAATTTCATCTAAGAAAATATTTTATTTTTTCGTCTAATGTACTGTGGGAATATAATTTTGTAAAAGTCAATATTTAAAATTATGAAAAACTAAAAAGTAAGGATCATGGTTGGAAAATGTAATAATACATAATAATTTCAATTTATCAAATACAAGATAATCGTTAGGCATGATATTTTTCTGTGTTCCATTAAATGAAATCAATTTTAAACATCAAAAGCATACAAGAATATAAAAATAGAGAAAAAAAAAAAAAAACGTAAACTCTACCAAAGATACAGAAAATCATAAAAGTTTTCAAAATTAGTTGCTGTTAGAAAAAGAATTTGTAGGCAAAAGTCTAATAATAATCATTAAATAAAAATGAAGAACGTTTAAAACAAAGGAAATATGCACCACTTAATAATAAACGTCAAGAATACTTGTGATTTAAAGATATATAAATCTAAAGTAGATTCAACATATTGAAAATAATGAATTTCAATATCAGTTTAAAAAAATTAAATCATTTTAATTTTCGAACCCGCAACGAACCAATTACTTTAATTTTCCGAATTATTATTTTTTAAACGTTTAGAATTTCTTGATGGTATTACGAAAAGTATTTTTAAAAATTTAATTTATGAAATATTCGATACACAACGAGACGCTTTTGGTAAAAGTTTCAGATTGTTTGTTTATAGGTGGCGTTACTTTAGCACGGTTGTTCCACGACTGTTGCCATCAAGTGATTTAATTCCAAAATCGCGCTTCAATATTAACAAGCTCGTGAGACGTCCTTCCCTATTCTATGTTCATGGTTTATAAATAGAATTACTCCGTGTCGGAAAGAATTAAGTGGTCGCAGGACTCTTAAAACTTCAAAATTTAAGAAATTTTATATTTTTTAGATGTTAAACTCCTATCTTTTCTGAATATTTTGATATAATTGTTTCCTTGAAATTCCCATTAGAACAGAAGTTTTGACAGTTAGAATTATACCTGCTCAATAGCTGAAGCGGTGTTTCCGAAATTTTAAAGTCATTATTTTCCAAATGGCGTTTTTTGGGCATAACGCGCAGGATACCTGAAAAACTTCTGAATATTTTTTCATGAAATTTCAAAGCATATATTTCATGTTAGGCTGTATAAACCGAACCTAAAATTTCCTTTTTATTGTTCAAGAAAATATTTTTTTAGGTGATTTTACTGTTGAAATTTTCAAAATTTTGTATTAGCTAAATGCAACATTGCATTAAAAATGTAAAAATGCTTTAAATACTAATTTATTTAAGTTCAGGGAAATTATTACAATCTGAATCATAAGAAAGCACCAAAATTTTCATTCTAGTTCCAATATTTATTTTGTAATCCTGCGCGTAAACTGCTATGCCAATTTTTTGTTCGACAAATGCCTAACAGTTTCGAGCCCCCTATAAATACTAATTCTGTATCTTGCAATTTTGTATCCTAATTAAAATTGTGTTTTAAAATCATTTACATTTGAAGACATTAAATGTTCAAAATGGTCTTTTTTTCATTTTTTTCCACTTTTTAGAGTTCCGAGACCCCTTAAATTAGTATGTTTTTAATTTAAACTGTTACTGGACATTACATTACACATATATATCATTAAAAGTTGTTAACTAGGCATAGAGTACGCCGCCCCTGTCCTTGTGTATGTCCAAACTGACCGTACCTTTAAGGGTTAATATCTCGGCTAATTACAGATGATTTTTTTCGAAAATCCTTATCAACAATGCTTTTATTCTTCTGTAACGATAGGTATATTCAGCGATGCTCAACAATTTTTCTGAATGCCCGTAAATCGAAATTTGTGTATAACAGAAAAATGCTAATTACTCAAAAACTATGTGACCTAGGGTAATCGCTATAATTTTCCGGCAAGGTTTACATTAACGTCTACTACCTCTAATTTTTTCATAATTTTAGTTTCAGTAGATTCGGAATTAGATGGGGGTGAACATATTTTTGCGCTACATTTTCAACAATATCTTTGAAAATATAATACCTAAAATTAAAAGGAATGTATTTTTGAGTTCAGCGTTACAAAAGCTTTCACAGGATACCCCACATGATATGCAAAGAAAAGATTTTTTTTTCAAGTAGCATAATTAGCCTCTCTTCTTTTTTACTAAATATATTTATGAATATTCTGAAAATATGTGGATCAATGGTCTTTATTACTTCCCCGAGTTTGAACTTTCCACGTTCCATAGTTTACGAGTAAAATGGCTGTGACAGACAGACAGACAGACACAGGGGTGATCTTATAATTATTCCGTTTTTACTTTTTAAGTACGGAACCCTAAAAACGAATTAAAGTGATAGAACACCCGCCGTATTCACCTGATCTTTTGATCACCTGATCACCTGACTTTTGGTTATTCTTTAATCTAAAAAAGAACTTACGTGGACGTCGTTTTCATTCAGAAGAAGAGATTTGCGTGACTATAAATGCATTATTTTCGTCTACAAAAGTGCATTGATGCTGGAGGAGACTACTTTTAACACACCTAAAATTTTGTAAGTATAACTTTAAAAACCTAGTTGTATCTAAAAAAATTTCGGAGTGACCCTCATATGTACTGTTCACATGTGTCCCCTATCTCCTACATCCAAATCTATAGGTCCTATGCAGAGATGCACAAAAAAGATCGGATATTTTTTCGACTATTGATGGCAATAGCAGAAATTGGATTTTCAAATGCGTTATTTAGACATCATATTTCACCTAAATAAACCGTGAATTTTTGTTGTAGTATTCTGAATGTGTTGGAAAGTGTTTCATAATCTATGCTGGACGCGTGATTTTTTGTTCTTGTTTAGATCATACTGTGAGTATATTATGACACATTGAATGCATGGTTTTCTACTGACTTTTATTGTACTTTCATGTTGCCATGTGAAATAGTTATAGATTTCATAAAAGGAATTTCTACAGGGAACTTAAAATGTTAAGCCGTGGGTGGAAAAAAAAGTAAACACCCTCAAGTGACTCTGCAACTAATTATGTATAATAGAAGAAAGTTATTAGTACTAACCGATTGGAAATAAAGTCTGCTTTTAAATGATGTATATAATTTTTTCTTAGGGGGCCATCTACGTATTAAAACCAGATCAAATTTGTTGTTTTTTTCAATGACAATACCCATTTTTGACAATATATTTTAAACCTTCGGTTTAAACTATGCCTAGAAGTGGAATTTAAAGTCATTTGGATGAGAAGTATTTTAGTTATTAACATTAAAAATTTAGGTTTTCTAATCAGGATTCGTACGGCTCCTGGAATTTTGCACCCAGGATATTCTTCGACAGCAGTATTATCTTATAGAAAGTCTCTCCTTAACAGAAAGTTAAATTACGTGCGTTTAACGGTTCAGCCTAGATTTCGATTTCTATAAAATTAATACTGGTAACTCTCCTGGAAAATTCCCTCATCTGTACGAACCCTGTCTAATTTTTTGTGTGGTTATAATTAAAAAAAAAAAAAAAAAAAAAAAAAAAAAAAAAAAAAAAAACACAAATATAAATACACTGAAGTCGTTATTTTTAAATTTTTTGTAATATGAATTATGACAGTATTTTCGAAAAAAAAATATGAATTGCAACCTACAATTTATTTGACAGGTTTGTATTTATTATGTCCTGCTTTATGCGAATTCTCCATTTCAAATTTTTCTTCCAAGTAGTTTTCAAATTATGCTTAAAAAACGTCAAAATGATGGTTTAAGGGGCCGTCTTTGTTGTGAAGAAAAGCATAATTTGAAGAAAAAAAATTACTCATTTTATTGAGAAATATTTGGCCTGGTAATAGTTGAAACATATTAAGCGAGTGAAATGGGCATATTGGCAAGAAATAATACGTCAAGTGACATAGTCATTCTGTAGCATTTCAATAATCGAGTACCCAACTTCAATTTGGTTACAGCCCCTAAAAAAAGGCTCATTTTAAAATAATTAATGTCTCGAAAATTAATCGTACGAATGTCATGAAAATTTGGATTTAGGCTAATTTAAGGGTGTATAATTTATTTATAATGTTAGACTTGGGTATTGCTATTGAAAAATACAAAGTTTGCGTTCGTTTTGATATGTAGATGTCCCCCTAAGAAAATTTTACATACATCATTTAAAAATAGACTTTATTTCCGATCCTTGGGTACTTGTAACTTTCTTTTACGATAATTTGTTACAATGTTAGTAGAAGGTGTTTATTTTTTTCCACGACTGTACATTTATATTTCTGTGATAAAATATCTATATGTTAGAAAATTATAATAATCCTATAATAATTATTAAACAAGTTGGAAATTGCTCGTCAAACGTGGCAAATGAGGTGCGTTCGTACTATAACTAGTTTTATAATTATTTTTTGCACCCCATATTGTAATGAATGTATACTTTTTTGCACTTCATAAAGCGCATAGTCTGATACATCATTAAAATGCCCTTCCAATAATTTTTTCCCATTCCCCGTAATGTAACGGAACACTTTTGACTGTCCCTGTAATTAAACTATACATCCGATTTTCCTAAAATTTGAAACAGCTCAACAAAACTTTGCAACAATTATATCTTTAAAATTTCAGACCATTCGGAAGGCTGTAATATCATTAAAATGCACTTGCAATAATTTTTCCCATTCCCCGTAATGTAACGGAACACTTTCGACTGTCCCTGTAATTAAACTATACATCCGATTTTCCTAAAATTTGAAATAGCTCAACAAAACTTTGCAACAATTATATCTTTAAAATTTCAGACCATTCGGAAGGCTGTAATATTATTAAAATGCACTTGCAATAATTTTTCCCATTGGCCGTAATGTAAAGAAAAACTTTTGACTGTCCCTGTAATTAAACTATGCATCCGATTTTCCTAAAATTTGAAATGGCTCGACAAAATTTTTCAACAGTTATATCTTTAAAATTTCAGATCATTCGGAAGGCTCTAATATCATTAAAATGCACTTGCAATAATTTTTCCCATTGGCCGTAATGTAAAGAAAAACTTTTGACTGTCCCTGTAATTAAACTATACGTCCGATTTTCCTAAAATTTGAAATGGCTCGACAAAATTTTGCAACAGTTATATCTTTAAAATTTCAGATCATTCGGAAGGCTGTAATATCATTAAAACGCACTTGCAATAATTTTTCCCATTGGCCGTAATGTAAAGAAAAACTTTTGACTGTCCCTGTAATTAAACTATGCATCCGATTTTCCTAAAATTTGAAATGACTCGACAAAATTTTTCAACAGTTATATCTTTAAAATTTCAGATCATTCGGAAGGCTCTAATATCATTAAAACGCACTTGCAATAATTTTTCCCATTGGCCGTAATGTAAAGAAAAATTTTTGACTGTCCCTGTAATTAAACTATACATCCGATTTTCCTAAAATTTGAAATGGCTCGACAAAATTTTGCAACAGTTATATCTTTAAAATTTCAGATCATTCGGAAGGCTCTAATATCATTAAAATGCGCTTTCAATAATTTTTCCCATTGGCCGTAATGTAAAGAAAAACTTTTGACTGTCCCTGTAATTAAACTATACATCCGATTTTCATAAAATTTGAAATGGCTCGACAAAATTTTGCAATAATCATATATTTGAAATTTCAGACCATTCGGTTGGGTAGTTTTTGCTCTGTTACATGCGGACAGACGGACGGACGGACAGACGGACAGACGGACGGACGGACTGAACGACGACTATAGGTGCTACGTATTTATATAATTACGAACGCACCTAAAAACGTAAATTATAAACACCATTAATCTACCTTGAAAATGCGTAATAGTTAAACAGAGAATTTAAATTTTGATAGTTATAATGGCAAGAAAGATAAATCATGCATCACACATGGATTAGTAAACACTTTCGAACGCTTCGAAATTCCTTTAACGCAACTTGAACTTCGAAATGGTGATAGAAGAAACCGCATAACATAGTTGAAAACCCAGTTGCAATAACTACAACACATAGTCGGAAACGTATTCGAATTTAATTCCGAACCCCTCCCTGTAAATGATCTATAGATTTTTATTCACACCACACATAGAAATACTTTCTTCAATTCACGAAAAAATTCCTGGCAGCACTGCTACCGGGATGTATCCGAGAATTGAAGAAATTTCCGTTTTTTTCCGTCCTAGGACAGAAAACTCCCGTAATCTGAAAAAAAGAGTTTTTTTAAAAAAAATATGCATATCTTTCGTCTCTGAATCCACTTGGTTTTGAAACCGCGACCGCGCGTTTCGAATCGAGCATCTTAACCATTCGGCCAGCGAGTACTTTGTAGAAGACGAGTTTAAAATGAAGATACGGGTTTTCTTAAAATGGATTTCTTGTTCAGAAAGCTCGGAAATTTAAACTTAATTGCAGGTACATTTCGTCGTTATGAAATAATGCGTGATGTTTTAACACTTAAAGAATAATACAGGATAAAAATTATTACATATTAGACATATTTTTAATAAGACATAATTTGATTGTTAGATGTAAAATATGAATACTATACTTTGAATTAAATTCTAGAAGAAATGTTTTCTTTTTGGAATAAAATCGATTTTTTTTTAACTTGATTGAACTACTATATATATATTTTTAATATATTTTACACGCGAATATTTTTTTTAATACTCAAAACAATAAATTGCGAATAAGTTGAAATGAATGAGAAAATTGCTACGTCATTAAATTTGAAAGCATTATTATTTTTTTGTTTGTTTTTAAATAAATTAGAAATTTTAATTGATTGAATTTTCGGTTTTTCATTTTAAAAATAAATTCGAACTTTGGTAATAATACAGCCAATACTCATGCGTGCAAGGAATAAATGGAATTTTCCCCTCATTTTCAGACTACCGGAAAGAATTAATGGAAAAAACATTTTTTCTTGGAGTACGGAAATTATTTGTTTAAAAATGACGAATAATTCAGTGTGTAAAGACGAATTTTTCTGACTGTGCAGTATGCTAAAATTTAATTCAGATAGAAAATGCACGACATAGCTGAATAAATATATTAAATTTAAAAAATCAAAAAAACCCGACTGAGTAAAAAGCGAACTAATTAATTATTTATCATCAGTAATGAAACTATTTTTTATATTACTTACTTTTTTTTTTATTTACTTGTATTGATGACTTTTAAGTTGTGTTTAATTATTAGTTCCTATCTACAAATACTGTTTTGATGAGGCCTATAGATGTCTATTATGAAGGTTAGAGTTACAATAAAGGTAGACATCCAAAGTACACAACTTCCAGGTTGTGTAATACTTAAACGGGACTTCTGACTGCAAAATGGTCAATGAAACATCGTCTTGATTTTGAAAGACCTATCCAATGATATGCCACTCAATAGAGTACATTAAAAAAAAAAAAAAAAAAAAAAAAAAAAAAAAAAAAAAAAAAAAAAAAAATCGTCCCTTCCGCCATTTTGAATTTATAAAAACAAAACCTATCCTATAACCATCGGGCGGTTAAGACGAATCGATAGAAAACTCATTCATTAAAATCCATCCAGCAGTTGGGATGTTTCGAGGGTATAAAGAAATCCACATACACAGATACGCGTGACACAAATATCCCTTCTTGCAGTCGTGTAAAAAGCACTTTAGTCAATTTCCGTCCGTACACTGTAATGTCAGAACTCTTTTGTGCAGTCCGGTAATTGATTAATAGATTTCTACACACACTACAAATCACATTATTGTAAAATATAATTCAGTTATAAAGCACATACCATTACCTAAAACTAAAATCCGACAATAGAGCACACTATGCACAGATTTTGAATTTTGAGTCCAATTTCTTTTGTGTTAGTACTGTATAATAATTTATTGGTATTTTGCAAAAAATTCTTAGTTCAAAACATATTTTAAGCAGTTCGCGTCTATGGATAGCAAAGCTTATGTATTGTTTTGGACAGTCCTGTATATTTAAGAATTTATACACACAGCGTAATACATACACTAAAATGTGATTGTGCTTAAATACATATACTACAGCTGGAAACGAAGTTCCAACAATTATCGCTTATAAACAGTAATTTAACCAAATTATTTTGTGTGTCCATGTAATTGATCGATGTGCACATTATATTCTATAGAATGCATATTGTAGTTCATCCCATTAACGCATATCAATTGCATTATGTTTTAAGTAGTTTAGCATCATTAAAATGCATTGAAAATAAATTTCACCATAGACCATAGCGTACATAAATACTTTTATGTATTCCTGTAAACGAACTATAAATGCTACTACCCCCATTTGGAATAGAGAATATCGTATAGTAAAGCTCAATAACATACAAATTAAATGAAATCTTATTAAGAACTTATTAGATATATTTACGAAAGTTAGAACACAGTCATCGGCAGATAGACGAGCTAAAATCGTATAGCTCAATAACATACAAACTAAATGAAATCGTATTAGGATCTTATTAGATATACTTACGAAATTAGAGCATAGACATCGTCATACAGACGAGCTAAAATTTTAAATATTTCCCATGTATGTTGGAAAGTGTTAATAAAAATTATGCAAACATGATAGATTTATAATATGAATTTTGGAAGAAAAAACATAGCACATACCACATTAAAAGAGGGCGGGGGAAAGAATTTTCTAAAAGTTATTCTTACCTGAAATTATTTGTACTTTGTTCGAGGACAAGTTGATGTTTTATTGTAGAGACAGATTCATATTAGCTGAAAAATATAATGTGTCCATAAGGAAAAAGATTAAAAAACCTGATAAAAGGTAGCAGTTTCCTTATAGTCTATTCGTAAAAAAATCCTTTAATGTGTTTTGATACATCAAACCTGAAATTAATTGTCATACTTACAACTGTAGATGTTCCGCTAATTGGTATCTATCATATTCTTGCATTAGATTATGCAGCATTCTACGGTAGAAAACTCATTGAGTGATAATATCTGAGAAGAAAAGTTATATGACTATTTGAATAAATTTATTTTAAATTTCTAGTTAATCACCTAAGTAGTAAATCACGTACCAAATCATTGGGAGAATAGAGAAAAATAACTAGAGAACAGGAATTCTGCTTTTTCAGAATTTAGTGTCGCCCCCGGCATTTCCATTACTTCATTTCCTTCTGATGGACTGGTGGCTTCTATTATTATGAAACAGCCATTATACATGAAGCGTTAGGTGAAGATGAAAGAGCAGTCATAAAAAGTTAGAACTCTGATTTTCTGGTCAGAATGGAACAAAAAAATGGCCATAATTTTTTTTTTTGCCCATTTTTTTTTAACGTTTCATTTATAATGGCTGTTTCATAATAATAGAAGCCACCAGTCCATCAGAAGAAAATAACTCGGTTAAGCGGGACAAGGATAATCAGGACTCTACTGCAAAACACATTTCAATTTTAACACTTAAAGCACACGCTTTTATTTTATGTAAAATGACGTCATTTGCATTAATATAGATAGTTAAAATTAAATATAGTTTGTAATAGCTCCATGTTTTATTATAAATCCTTCATTTATATTTTTCTCAAAATAGCATGTATTTTCATTAATTTTTTTTTTTAATTTTTATGAGAAAATGGCAACAAAAAGATATAATTGCTATTTTTCAACAATTTTTCTTTTACTTTCTACAGAAATGGAGTACTTGAGTTGCCAAAATCAAACAAATGCCGCTAAAAAGTACCAAAATATTAATATTTCAAAAACAAAGGGAGATGCAGTTTTCAAACAAATTGCATTAAAAAGTACCCTTTTTCCCCAATACGACGGTATAAACATTGAAAATGTGCGATGCTTAGAAGTTTTAAAAAATGCTGTAGAGTATTTAATCGCACAATGAAACATCGGCTTTTGTTTTACGGCTGGCGTATACAAGGTAACGATATTTATTGGAGACAAAATAAGCTGGGAGAAAGAAATAGCATACCGGGGGCTAATAATTTTTTGCATACGTTTGACATGTTGTAATGAAGCATAGAATCTTCCAAATTATTGCGAGAGGTCAAATTGAATACCACTCTTTTACGCACAAACACATGTGTGCATAATATAAATGGGGACGAGAGTTTCAAAAATCGCCTTATCCAGAAAATCAAATTTGGGAAATTGTGAAAACCTCTGACTGGGTCCATTGGTTTTCATTGTAAACCAAGATTTTACGATGCCAGAAATACATGGTAAAACTAATTAGACCCCAGTATGCTATTTCTTTCTCCCAGCTTATTTTGTCTCCAATAAATAACGTTATTTTGCATAAGCTAGCCGTAAAACAAAAGCCGATGTTTCATTGCGCGATTAAATACTCTACATCATTTTTTAAAACTTCTAAGCATTGCACATTTTCAATGTTTATACCGTCGTATTGGGAAAACAAGAAAGAAAAAATCATGCGTCAAGCATATATTATAAAACACTTTCCAACACATTCAGAATGATGTAACAAAACTGCACCGTTTAAAAAATTAAAATATTGCGTCTAATTCAACCATATGGAAAAGCATAACACATTTCAAAACCCAATTTCAGCTGTTCCCATCCACAATCGGAAAATTATTCGAATTTTTTCAGCACCCTTGCATAGGATATATGGATTTGAATCCATTAACTACATGTTTGCCAAAATTTAGTTCACTTAAGAGATACATGTACTTCAGTTGAAAATTTACCTTCAGCATTTTCCACTAATAAGGAGAACGGTACGTGAATATTTTTGTGCAGCCCTGTATTTAAGGTATACATTTTATATATAACGAGTAAGATGCAAAAAATTAAATAAATTGAAAAGCGCATACCGAATTTTAAACCGTACACTCCAGCAATTATGACTCAAAGACAGTACTTTTCTGTAACTGATTTCTTTTGTGTGTCCCTGTAAATGAATAAAAAATGATATGAATGCCCTGTTCTCACGAGATCGTAGTGAAATTCAGTGATTTTTATCAGTTTCAATACATTTGAAATAGCGTAATATCATTAAAATATTCTGCAAACGATTTTTCCCCATATGCCATAACGTAATGGAATACTTTTGAGTGCCCCTGTAATTGAACAATTAATCCTACATACTTCATATACAATACCAGACATGCTTGGGTGACACTAAATAACCTTTATCAATTCCATGAAAATCCGAGTATAATTACGGGAGTTAGAGCGTGGACAGACGGCCATACGGACAGAAGGACAAACGGACAGACAAACCGAAGCAATTTGTTTGAAAACTGCATCTCCATTTGTTTTTGAAATATTAATTTTTTGGTACTTTTTAGCGACATTTGTTTCCTTTTGGCAACTCAAGTACTCCATTTCTGTAGAAAGTAAAGAAAAAAATAGTTGAAAAATAGCAATTATATCTTCGTGTTCCCATTTTCCCATAAAAACTGAAAAAATGTAATTAAAATACGTGCTATTTTGAGAAAAATATAAATGAAGGATTTATGATAGAACTTGGAGCTATTATAAACCATATTTAATTTTAAGTATTTATATTAATGCAAATGACGTCATTTTACATAAAATAAAAGCGTGTGCTTTAAGTCTTAAAATTGAAATATGTTTTGCAGTAGAGTCCTGATTATCCGAGTCCCGCTTAACCGAGTTATTTCCTTCTGATGGACTGGTGGTTTCTATTATTATGAAACAGCTATTATAAATGAAGCTTTAGGTGAAGATGAAAGAGCAGAAAATTATGGCCATTTTTTCCCCCCCATTCTGACCAGAAAATCAGAGTTCTAACTTTTTACGACTGCTGTTTCATCTTCACCTAACGCTTCATTTATAATGGCTGTTTCATAATAATAGAAGTCACCAGTCCACCAGAAGAAAATGAAGTAATGGAAATTTCGGGGGCGACACTAAATTCTGAAAAAGCAGAATTCCTGTTCTCTATTTATTTATTTTTTTATTTTACAGATTATAATGTTTTTTTCGATGCAAGCTCACCAATAGAATAGATTGATAGAGAAAACTTGATTTTTAGGTGCGTTCGTAATTATATAAATACGTAGCACCTATAGTCGTCGTTCGGCTCGTCTGACCGTATATAACAGAGCAAAAACTACCCAACCGAATGGTCTGAAATTTTAAGTATATAATTGTTGCAAAATTTAGTCGTGTCATTTTAAATTTTATGAAAATTGGATGTATAGTTTAATTACTGGGGCAGCCAAAAGTTTTCCGTTACATGACGGCAAATGGGGAAAAAAATATTGCAAGTGCATTTTAATGATGTGTCAGCCTTCCGAATGGTCTGAAATTTTAAATATATAATTGTTGCAAACTTTTGTCGAGTCATTTTAAATTTTATGAAAATCGGATGTACAGTTTAATTACAGGGGCAGTCAAAAGTTTTCCGTTACATGACGGCCAATGGGAAAAAATATTTCAAGTGCATTTTAATGATGTTACAACCTTTCGAACAGAATGAAATGGAGCACTTATTGAAGTGCACCAAGATATGCATTCAGTACAATATTATGCGGTGCAAAAAATATTTATCAAACTAGTTCTAGTACGAACGCACCTCATTTGCCACGTTTAACGATCAATTTAAACATGTTTTAATTTTGGATAAGGCGAGTTTTGAAACTCACGTCCTCAAATAGAAATCTATTACCTATTTGAAAAATCTGAAATTAATTTGCCTATTTAGGTAGGTAAATCTATTTAAAATGTACCTATAATTTAACCCTCTTTTACTAACCTTCAACAGTTATTATACATATTAAAAAAGTATTTAGGATTGAATGTGCTACATAATTATAAAATATTAAGGCCATGCAACAATTATACTCTATGTATAAGTGTTTAATAGTAGACGTTATTACCAATTGGTTGCTACCAGTGTCAATTTTATGCGATGATTTGTGGCAAAATTAGCGAATATACTTTTTTTTCTTCTCACAACTGTACTTATAATGCCATTTGAACCAACAGTAATAACACGAAGTTTAAAATGATGGTGATAATTATTATTATTAGCTCACAGGCTATCAAAGCCTGAGAGATAAGTTCTGAAAGCAAGTTCTGTATGTACGTACGTAAAGCGATAACACTTGATAGAAAAAACCGATTTCCTTCAAATTTTATATATAGTTTCATTCTCATAAGGCGCTTCCCTGATTAGTTTTGGGGGTTCATTGGTTAAGTATAAATTGGGGAACGGTGGACATATCTTCCCCTTAATTTAGATAAATGGCTTTTTCATGCAGAATTATCCGAGTTACTTCAAATTTGGTATACCGATTTCTTCTGATAAGGCGCTTCCCTGATTAGATTTGGAGGTTCATTAGTTAAGTATAACGATGGGGAACGGGGCTAATCTCCCCCTTAATTTAGAGAAATGGGTTTTTCATGCAGAATTATCCGATTTGCTTCAGATTTGGTAAACCGGTTTATTCTTACAAGGCGCTTCCCTGATTAGATTTGGAGGTTCATTGCTTAAGTGTATAGGGGGGGTGCACGGGGACTAACCCCCTTAATTCATTTACAGTTTTGTTCAAAAGAGTGAGTTCTATTTTATAAATAATAGACAAAAGCAAGAGTATAATATACAATTAGAGTGAATAGTCTGTGAGATCAATGCCACCAGTTTAACTGGGCACTTTTATTTTTATTGTTAATATAAATTGAAGATTTTAATTTATTTTATTTTTATATAAGGATCAATCTATTGCCTGAATTTTTCAAATGAAAATCGAATTTCAAATTAATTGCTTAAAAGGCGCAAAGGCCAACGTAGTGAAAAAGATTCCATGACGAGACTCGAACTCGGGCCATCAGTATAGGGCATTGACGTTCTACCGACTAAACTACTTGGAATGATACCCAGCCTAGAACATTTAACTAATACAGGTTGGCAAGGCTACAAACGCAGCACAAGATGGAATATATTTCCATGAGCCACCGATATGGGGCAAACACAGGCTCTAAATTAAATCCAGCATCGATTGAATCTATATTAATAATTGGAAAATTTTCCAGAGAGAAGCATTCGCCTTACATACAATATTTCAAATGAAAATGAAATTTCATATTAATTGTTTAAAAGGCGCAAATGTTCCATCTTGTGCTGCGTTTGTAGTCTTACCAACCTGTATTAGTGAAAAGTTCCAGGCTGGTTATCGTTCCATGTGATTTAGTCGATAGAAAGTCAGTGCGCTATACTGATGGCCCGGGTTCGAGTCCCGGCAAAGAATCTTTTTCACTAGGTTGGCCTTTGAGCCTTTTAAGCAATTAATTTGAAATTTGATTTTCATTTTAAATATTGTATGCAAGGCGAATGTTTCTCTCTGGTAAAATTTCCAATTATTAATACCTGAATTTTGTTAAAGTGTAAATAGATAATTAAACAAAACAATATAAAGGATTTTTTAAAAAAAATTTTGAGTAAAATATTCTTGTAATGAGATGTAAACAAATAACAATTAAGTTTCATATTACACCAAGACGATGGAAATGAAGGAAACGGGTAAATAGTAAATATCTGGGTAGAAGAAAGGGTCAATGTCTGAAATCATTATTTCAGCCTTTCTAACCGTCAATCACTTCACAATAAAAATACGTATATTAGAAAATAAAATACCAATGACAATAAATAAATGAAATAATAACCATATGGACACGCATAACACATTTGAAAATCCATTTTTAGCTGTTCCCATCTGCAATCGGAAAATCATACGAATTCTTTGAGCAGCCCTGTATATGATATATAGATTTGTATCTATGAACTAGATGCATGCCAAAATTTAGTTCAGTTAAGAAATACATACATACTTTAGTTGAAAATTCCCCTTCAGCAATTTCTGCTAATAAGGAGAATGGTACGTAAATTCTTTTGTGCAGTCCTGCATATGAGGTATAGAATTTACATACAACGAGTAACATGCAAAAAAATAGGTAAATTTAAAAGCGCATGCCAAAACTGAAAATGCACTTAAAGCAGTTATTTCTCAAAGGCAGTACTGTAACCGATTTCTTTGTGTGTCCCTATAAATGAACAACAAATGCTGTGAGTGCCCTATTCTATAGGAATAGGAATCATCTTGTAGAGAAATTCGCTGATATATATCAGTTTTAATACATTTGAAATAGCGTAATGTCATTAAAATACTCTGCAAACGATTTTCCTCATACCCCATAATATAATGGAATTCTTTTGGTTGCCGCTGTAAATAAACTATTAATCCCACATGCTTCATAATACAATACCAAACATGCGTAGGTGACTCTAAATAAAGTTTATCAATTGCATGAAAATACGAGTATATTTACGGGAGTTAGAGCGTGGACAGACGGCAGACAAACCGAATGCATAAACACTTTTCAACTTTGTTGGAAAGTGCTAAAAAAGTCATAAATAGGTGAGACGCAGTACTGAGGACGAGAATATAAGTATGATATGTAAACTGCTCACCGGAACTCATAAGGAAGGTCTCCTTACTGGACATACTCAGAATATTTTGAAAAAAAAAAAACAATTAAACTACTTATGTATGTAATAAAGGATCAGTCAAATTTAGCGGCGGTATTACAGTAAAAAGTCTGTAAAAAAATAAAATACTTTCTAGTATTTGGCGCGAAAAGACGAAAGCGTCACGCGATTTGGCGAGCAGCACTTTTCCTCGACAATAGCAAACGATTTTAATGCATCTGAAAATTGCTTGTTAATTAATTTTTAGAATGCGTGTAAAAAGTATTTAATGAATTTAAACATAAACAATGAGAGAGTTTAATAAATACATTTTTTCGTATTACATATTTATGTTGCTTGTTATTTAATTTTATTACTTTAAAAACAATTTCATCTATAAAAAATACTTTTATATATTTAAGCGTATTCCAAAATAAAGGCAAGATTCATTTACCAGTTACTAATTTCAATATCAAAGAATTCATCGTTTCCATAGCAACAAAATTGAATCGACTCGACAGTGCTTAATTGGACTTAATTTTGAGATATTGAAACAATTTTAATTTATTTTAATTTTGTTTTAATTCATAAAATTTGATATTTAACTTTCCTTATAAATATAGTATATATATATGACAAAACTATAGTTAAATCAAACTAAAACTGACAAAACTAAAGTTATTTACATTAAATTTATTTAAATAAGTTCAATATGAAACATTTTATCTTAAAGTATTCGACATAAAAATGTATTTTTTGAAATTTCATTTCACCGCCAACCGATGATAAATCGCCAAATAAACGAAATTTTCATTATTTTTTTACGAACGTTCTATCGAGGTTCCGCCAAAAATGTTTTTATAAACATATACATCCATATGAGAAGAACACTCTGTAATTTTTTCAGATTTTTCTGAATATGCCCGTATGCAGACCTTTCTTGTCAGCTCTTCTTTGAATTTAGTAAATATTTAAATACTAGCCGCCCTTGGCAACCAGTTTGGTCTCCCTTAATTTTTATGTTTGGAAATGCATGCTAACCATTGTATCATGTTACTTTTATTCATAATTTAATTTACTTGGACTCACTTAAGTATAATTAATATAATTCCCTAAGCTAATATTAGTTTTTGCTGCATTGAAATAACTCAATTTGTTGATTTTCTATAAACAAGTAAACACAATGTTTAAATCACTGTGTACAACGAGGGCATTTTTTAAGTATAATTTGAAAATTTTTAAAAGTTAAAATGATTACGGTTTACAATAGAAGTGTATGGGAATTTAGCGAAATGTTAGAAATATCGCCAATTTGAAGTCACTTTGGCGACTCATTTTGGTCGTCAAATTTGGCGATATATCACCAAGTTGGTGAAAACTTAGCGGTATTTGGCGACAGAACAGGGTCCCCCCTATGGTAACCCCCCTTATAGGTATTAAGATGCTTTAAATACTATTCAATAACCAATGAGATGGCTTTTATTCGGGCGTTGCCATTAAACAATTAACAAATAATCGCGATTTCTGTGCTATGTACGATAGCGGAATATATATATATATATATATAGACAGATTGGTCGGAATTCATCGGAGCTCATAAGCACAAGCTCTCCAGAACCCACCGGAACAGCAGTGTGTGTTGTGTTTTGCTAGTCGATTCAAAGAAAGGCGAGTAGGATTTTCTAAAAATTCCTCACTCCGGATTTTAATATTTATGCTTTGTTTATTTATTATATTTTATTATATATAAATCAGGGATGAGAGAGCTCCGACCCAAATGAGCGATTACTACCACTAAATTTTTATGGTATTCTTTGCTTTATTAAATCTTAGGAATTCTGTCATTAAACAATTCGATAAATACTATTAAAATTTAGAGGTAGTAATCGGTCATTCTCATCCCTGATAAATGCATGTAGATATATCCAATATATATATATATTTCTTTTGTTAAAGACGCAATTACTTTAAATTTTGTAAAAAAAAAATGCATCAAATATAAATATGTGGGTGGAGGGGACGGGGCATACACTACGGTTGTTATTACTGCAGGAAATTAGAGTTCCGGTACTTGTTATTGTTAGAAATTAAACCCCGATGTCACCTAAAAAGAATCGAGCTAATAGAAAACAAAAACTAGAAAACATGTACAGTCGAGGAAAAAAATACCCCCTACTAACACTGCAACAAATTATTGTAGAACAAAGTTGTTGGTAGCAAACGAGTGGAAATAAAGTCTACTTTTAAATGAAGTACATAAAATTTGCTTAGGGGGCCATCTACAAATCAAAACAAACCCAAACTCTGTTTTTTTAGGGTTCCGTACTTAAAAAGTAAAAACGGAACCATTATAAGATCACTCCTGTGTCTGTCTGTCACAGCCATTTTACTCGTAAACTATGGAACGCAGAAAGTTCAAATTCGGGGAAGTAATAAAGACCATTGACCCACATATTTTCAGATTAATAAACATTCATAAATATATTTAGTAAAAAAGTAGAGGGGCTAATTATGCTACTTGAAAAAAAATCTTTTATTTGCATATTATGTGGGGTATCCTGTGAAAGCTTTTGTAACGTTGAACTCAAAAATACATTCCTTTTAATTTTAGGTATTATATTTTCAAAGATATTGTTGAAAATGTAGCGCAAAAATAAGTCCCCCCCATCTAATTCCGAATCTACTGAAACTAAAAGTATGAAAAAATTGGAGGTAGTAGACGTTAATGTAAACCTTGCCGGAAAATTATAGCGATTACCCTAGGTCACATAGTTTTTGAGTAATTAGCATTTTTCTGTTATACACAAATTTCGATTTACGGGCATTCAGAAAAATTGTTGAGCATCGCTGAATATACCTATCGTTGCAGAAGAATAAAAGCATTGTTGATAATGATTTTTGAAAAAAATCATTGGTAATTAGCCGAGATATTAACCCTTAAAGGTACGGTCAGTTTGGACATACACAAGGACAGGGGCGGCGTACTCTATGCCTTGTTAACAACTTTTAATGATATATATGTGTAATGTAATGTACAGTTACAGTATAAAAGCAATAAACGTCAAATTGTTAAAAACATACTATTTTAAGGGGTCTCGGGACTCTAAAAAGTGGAAAAAAAGACCATTTTCAACATTTAATATCTTAAAATGTAAATTATTTTAAAACACAATTTTAATTGGGATACAAAATTGCAAGATACAGAATTATTATTTATAGGGGCCTCGAAACTGTTAGGCATTTGTCGAACAAAAAATTGGCATAACAGTTTACGCGCAGGATTACAAAATAAATATTGAAACTAGAATGAAAATTTTGGTGCTTACTTATACTTCAGATTGTAATAATTTCCCTGAACTTAAATAAATTTGTATTTAAAGCATTTTTATATTTTTAATGCAATGTTGCATTTAGCTAATACAAAATTTTGAAAATTTCAACAGTAAAATCACCTAAAAAAATATTTTTTTGAATAATAAAAAGGAAATTTTAGATTCAGTTTATACAACCTAACATGAAATATATGCTTTGAAATTTCATGAAAAAATATTCAGAAGTTTTTGAGGTACCCCACGCGTTATGCCCAAAAAACGCCATTTGGAAAATAATGACTTTAAAGTTTCGGAAACACCGCTTCAGCTATTGAGTGGGTATAATTCTAAATGTCAAAACTTCTGTTCTAATGGGAATTTCAAGGAAACAATTATATCAAAATATTCAGAAAAGATAGGAGTTTAACATCTAAAAAATATAAAATTTCTTAAATTTTGATGTTTTAAGAGTCCTGCGACCACTTAATTCTTTCCGACACGGAGTAATTCTATTTATAAACCATGAACATAGAATAGGGAAGGACTTCTCACGAGCTTGTTAATATTGAAGCGCGATTTTGGAATTAAATTACTTGATGGCAACAGTCGTGGAACAACCGTGCTAAAGTCCGACACGGAGTAATTCTATTTATAAACTTATGAAATAATGAACTGACACCAGAATTTATAAACGAATTTATTAGAAAATGCGAACTCGCTTATTTTCACGTACATGAGCTCCTCGACCAAATCATCTTCGATCACGAACATGATGAAAGGAAAATTTTAATTAAATATTCTTGGTGCCGTTTGTCTGTTTTGGAATTAAAATTAGGTGTCCGTTTTTTAAGGGCTTCGCCATCGAAAGATTTAATTAGAATGAATCGCATAAATACTGTGGGATTCGCAATAGTTTGCATTTATTGTATCTCTCAATATGCCTCGGGTGACTTTAAAAGTTAATTAAACACCTATCTGGAAAAACGCGGCACTGACCAAGGCGGCGTTGCAACTTTGAGACCTCAATTCGAAGCGCGCTTAGCACAATGCCAAATTTAAACTTTGAACAAAGGTTTTGTTTTAGCTACATACTGTAGAAATAAAGGTTATTACTACGCTGAACTTAGTTTCGTGAAATGCCAAATGAAGTTTAACTATGCACTGCTTTTATTGTCAGTACCGAATTAAGGTCATCATAAACAGATTAGGATAATATTAAAAGAAGAGTTATACGAATAGATATATTTGATATTATTTAGGTTCCATATCTCTTTGAACTTTCATGGTATACACATTTACACTTTTCTAATATATACAGTTATACCCAACCCTACGTTGTATAGTTTTTTTCAAAATCTTAGTATTCTTTTAGCAACGTTTTTTTTTTTTTTTTTTTTTTTTAAATAATACAATTACAAATTCATATATTTATTCTACGGAACCCTCTGTATGCGAGTAATGCTCGTACTTGACCGTTTATTTTCAGTAGAAACACTCAATTTTGACAAGATATTTTAAATCTTTGGTTCAAATTATGCCTAGACACCAAATTTCATGTGATTTGGAGGATGAGATTTTGAATTAGAAACAATCAAAATTTTGTGCTTCTATGTTAAATTGCATTTTCATATTTTTAAATTAATATCTTCTGAATATTAATATCTCCCAAGTTTGACACCATAAATAAATTCTACACCTTACAATTAGCCTAAAAACAAATTTTCATGACATTCGTACGATTAGTTCCCGAGAAATTAATTATTTTAAAATGAGCCTATTTTAGGGACCGTATCCAAACTGAAGTTCGATACTCGTTTGTTGAAATGCTACAGAATGACTATGTCACTTCTATTAAAGTATTATTTTTGCCAATTTGACCATACTCGCTTAATATGTAGATTTGTTTAACTGAATCTTCAGAAATTTAATATGTTTTATTAAATTAAACATTAAAAAAAAAAATTCTGTTTGTCCTAGTCTGTCACTCCTTATATTATTTATTTCCAATATCACCATTTCACTCGCTTAATATGTTTCGACAATTGCAGCCCAAATGTTTCAATAAAATGAGTAAAATATATTTTATTTCAAATTATGCTTTTAAATTATCATTCCCTGCTGTCAAAATTCTTTTTCTTCCAGATCGTTTAATTTTATTTGAATACCTTTTTACCCGACTGAAAAGAAGGATTATGCGTTTTACGCGTATCTGTGTATGTGGATTTCTTTATACCCTCGAAACATCCCAACGGCTGGATGGATTTTAATGAATGAGATCTCTATCGATTCGTTTTAACCGTCCGATGGTTATGGGCTAGGTTTTGTTTTTATAAATTCAAAATGGCGGCAGTGAAATACAAAATGGTGGTACAGACGAAAAAAAAATTACGCGCCCTCTTGAGAGGCATATCATTGGATAGGTCTTTTAAAATGAAGACGATGTTTCATTGACTATTTTACAGTCAGAAGCTTCGTTAAAATATTATACAACCTGGAAATTGTGTATGTAGGATCTCTAGCTTGACTGCAAGTCTAACCATCATAGACATCTATAGACCTCATCAAAACAGTGTTTATAGATAGGAACTAACAATTAAACACAACTTAAAAGTCATCAATACAAGTAAATAAAAAAAATAGGTAAGTAATAGAAACAAGTAATATAATAAAAAAAAAATTAAGTCAATTCCTACTTAGGTCAATAAGAGAATTTTTTTTCTCCCATTCTTCTTTCCTCTTGAGTGGAGCTTAAAAAGCCTTAATCAGGAAGAGAATTCTCTCGGTCTTAAAATACCTTGATCAAGAAGAAGGCTCTCTCAAATATAGAAAATTAATTTAATTTAATTAATGAATTAATATTTAAAAAAAACTGGATTAACATCAAGTGTCATCCACTACTAGTTAAAACAATTTATTTGAGCTTGATTGGATGAATAATAACTATTTTATTAACGACTAGCAAAACCCGCGGCTTTGCTTGCGTAATAGTTGAAATATGCTAAGTGATATTTGTATGTCTAATTTTTATTAGAAGATATTGAACTTTTAGGGATAATTCAAAAATTACTAAATAAAGACACAGTTTGACTAAGCACCATTGTTACACAGCATTAGGCAGAAATTAGACTTAAATTAATAAAAAGAACTAAAACTAATTCTAAATAAATGATAATTTAGAAAATATTTTGAAGCTTTTATGCTCATTTCATTCGCTCATTTCAGTATTCATTTGAAGTTTTGAATTTTTTAGAACTCGTTTTTAATACGCATTTACATCTAAAATTAACCATCATGTCAAATTCCAAGCTTCTTGTTTAACGGTCTACTACCTATTTGGTTGTAGTGGCACTAACAGAAAACGTCTATGTTGAAACAGAGACTGTCATAATTAATTTGCCAAAATTAATTTTGAAATCGGTTTGGTATTTCCTAATATTCCATAGAAAACGTAATTTTGAAAGATTTTAAAGGCTTTTTTAGAACTTTTATTGTTCCTGCTTACCCCAGGTGGTAGTGGCACTGGCATAAAATATAGCCTGTATAGGATCAGAGACTGTCACATTGATTCGCAACCATTACTTTTGTAATCGGTTTATTATTTCACTGAGATTGCTTAGAAATCGTAATTTAGGACTTTTTTAGAACGCTTTTCGCTCCTTCCCTTCGCTTAAACCCTTTTACATTTCGAATTTATTTTTGACTGTTCTTAGAGAGCATTTATATTTTATAACTAACATGCCATATTTAAAGTTTCTAGCCTTTTCAGTATCACAGAAATTGCAATTTAAAACGTTTTTTCTCCTGCAACCTTCTGTTGGTACTGCCACCGACATAAAATATAGCTTATGTTTGAGCAATTTCTATCGCCAACAATTTGCTACCATTTTTTTAAAAATCGATTTGGTATTTCATAAGATTGCATAAAAGCGTAATTTAGAACGTTTTTAGAACGCTTTTCGCTCACTTCATCCTTTTAAATTTGGAAATTTCTTCCGACGGTTCGTAGAAAGGATTTGCATCTTTTAGGTAATTAATTACCATGCCCAATTTCAAAATGTTAGACCCTCAGTATCACAAAAAACGCAATTTAGAACATATTTTGCTCATGCAACCCCTAAATGGTTATGACAACAATATAAAATATAGGCTATGTTAGAGCAGGCACTGTCGCAATCAATTTGCAACTATTTTTTTTTTTTTTAATCGGTTTGATATGTCTTGATATTGCGTAGAAATCGCAATTTAAAACATTTTTTGAACGTTTTCTGCGTATTTTCACACCTTTTAAATATTGAATTCTTTAGAAACTGCTCTTAGAGATCATTTACAACTTATAAGTAAGTACCACGCCTATTTTCATGTTGCTAGCCACTGGCAGTATCACAGAAATCGCAGTTTAGAACGTTTCTTGCTCCTACAATCCCCAGATGGTCGTGACACCGACGTAAAATAGAGTTTATGTTGGAGCAAGGGCTGTCACCATCAATTTCAAACCATTATTTTTTAAATCAATTTGATACTTCCTCAGATAGCGTAGAAATCGCCATTTCGAGCGCTTTTTAGAACGCTTTTTGCGCATTTTCAACCCTTTTAAAAATCGAATGTTTTAAGAAATGTTCTTAGAGATCATTTATATCTTATAAGTAACTACCATGACAAATTTCATGTCTCTAGGCTCTTCAATAACACAAAAATCGCGTTTTTAGAACGTTTTTTGGTCCTGCACCTCCTTTGGGTTAGTGGCATGGGCATAAAATATAGCCTATGTTTGAACAGAGACTAACACATTCATTTCGATACCATTGCTTTTGAAATCGGTTCGGTAGTTCCAGAGATAACCTCCTACAAACAAACAAACTTTACTTCTTTATAATATAAAGTATAGAAGATAGATAATATTAGGTAAGTAACTAATATTCCAAATTTCATAGTTCTAGGCCCTTCAGTAACACAAAAATCGCTTTTTTAGAAGGTTCTTTGCTCCTGTACCCCCTTTGGTGCAGTGGCAGCGACATAAAATATACCCTATCTTGGAGCAAGGTTTGTCATAATCATTTTGACACCATTATTTTTTAAATCGGTTTGGTATTTCTTGAGATTGCGTAGAAATCGCCATTTAGAACGTTTTTTAGAACACTTTTTGCTCATTTTCACCCCTTTCTAAATTTCGAATTGTTTAGGAAATGTTCTTAGAGATCATTTATCTTATAAGTAACTAATATTCCAAATTTCACATTTCTAGGCCCTTCAGTATCACAAAAACCGCATTTTTAGAACGTTTTTTGCTCCTACATCCCTTTTGGAGTAGTGGCATCGACTTAAGATATAGACTATGTTCGAACGTGGACTAACACAATCCTTTTGATACCATTACTTTTGAAATCGGTTCGGTAGTTCCAGAGATTACCTCCTACAAATAAACAAACTTTCCTTTTTTATAATATTACTAGCAAACCCCGCGGCTTTGCTCGCGTAATATTTGAAATATGCCAAGTGATATTTATATGTCTAATTTTTATTAAAAGGTACTAACTAAATTTTTATTTTATTAAAAGGTAATATTTTATTTTATTAAAGGTACTTATTACTTTTAGGAATAATTTAAAAAAATTACTATTTAAAACACAGTTTGATTAAATATCATTGTTACACTGCATAAGGCAGAAATGAGACTTAAATTAATAAAACGAAATAAAACTAAATAAATGATAATTTAGAAAATATTTTGAAACTTTTATGCGCAATTAATACGCTCATTTCAGTATTCATTTGAAGTTTTGAATTTTTTAGAAACCATCTTCTTACATCCCTAAAATTAACCATTATGTCAAATTCCAAGTCCTACCACCTCTCTCAACATAAAGGGCTATGTTGAAATAGGAACTGTCACCATTAATTTGCCAACATTAATTTTGAAATTGGTTTGTTATTTCCTAATATTCCACAGAAACGTAATTTAGAAAGCTTTTAAAGGCCTTTTTTAGAGCATTTGTTGTTCCTGTGAATCCCAGGTGGTAGAACCATCGGCATAAAATATAGCCTGTGTAGGATCAGAGACTGTTACCATTGATTCGCAACTATTACTTTTATATTTGGATTATATTTCCTGAAATAGCGTAGAAATCGTAATTTAGGACTTTTTTAGAATGCTTTTCGCACCTCCCCTTCACTTCACCCCTTTTTAATTCGAATTTATTTTCGACAGTCCTTCGAGGGCATTTATATTTTATAAGTAACTACCATGCCATATTTAAAGTTTCTAGCCTTTTCAGTATCACAGAAATCTCAGTTTAGAAAGTTTTTAGCTACTGCAACCCTCTGGTGGTAGTGGCACAGACATAAAATATAGCTTATGTTTGAGCAGGTTCTATCACCAACAATTTGTTATCATTATTTTTTTAATCGGTTTGGTATTTGAAAAGATTACATAAAAATTGTAATTTATAACGCTTTTCGCTCACTTCATCTTTTTAAATTTGAAATTTTCTTTCGACAGTTCATAGAAAGCAGTTGAATCTTGTAAGTAAATAACATGCCATACTTCAAAGTGTTAGACCCGTTAGTTATGCAAAAAACGCAAATTAGAACATCTTTTGCTTTTTCAACCCTCAGGTGGTAGTGACAGCAACATAAAATATAACCTATGTTATAGCAGGGACTGTCACCATTGATTTGCAACCATTACTTTTGAAATAGCTTTGGAATTTCCTGAGATTGAGTAGAAATCACAATTTAGAACGTTTATAGAACGCTTTTCGCGCATATTCACACCTTTTTAAATTTCCAGTTTTTTCGAAACTGTTCTTAAAGACCATTTATATGTAATACATATGTACCTTGCCTAATTTTAAGTTGCTAGCCCATACCGATCACAAAAATCGAAATTTGGAACGATTTTTTGCTCCTTGCAACGTCTATGTGTTAGTGATACCGACTTAAAATAGCGCCTATGTTAGAGCGGAGGCTGTCAGCATCAATTTCTTAACATTACTTTTGAAATAAGTTTGATTCTTCTGAGATATTGGTGACAAATCGGCATTTAGAACGTTTTTAGAACGCTTTTCGCTCATTTTGCTCCTGCATCTCCTCTGGGTTAGTGGAAACATATATAAAACATAGCCTATCTTGGAGCAAGATCTGTCCCCATCATTTTAACACCATTATATTTGAAATCGGTTCAGTATTTCCTGAGATTGCATAGAAATTGCAATTTAGAACGTTTTTTACAACGCTTTTTGCGCATTTTGACCCCCCCTTTTAAATTTCGATTTTTTTAGGAAATGTCCTTAGAGATCATTGATATCTTATAACTAACTACCATTCTAAATTTCACGATTCAAGGCCCTTCCGTCACGCAAAAACCGCAATTTAGAACTTTTTCTCCTGCAGCCCTTTGGGGGTAGTGGCACCGACATAAAACATAGCCTATGTTGGAGCAAGGATTTTCACCATCATTTTGACGCCATTATTTTTTAAATAGGTTTGGTATTTCCTGAGATTGTGTAGAAACTACCATTTAGAACGTTTTTTAGAACGCTTTTCGCGCATTTTCACCCCTTTTAAATTTCGAGTTGTTTAAGAACTGTTCTTAGAAATCCTTTATATCTAATAAGTAGCTGATACTTCAATTTCATATTTCTAGGCCCATCAGTAACACATAAAACGCATTTTTAGAACGTTTTTTGCTCCTACACCCCCTTTGGGGTAGTGGCACCGACATAAAACATAGCTTATCTTGGAGCAAACGTTGTCACTATAATTTTGACACCAATATTTTTTAAATCGGTTTGGTATTTCCTGAGATTATGTAGAAACTACCATTTAGAACGTTTTTTAGAACGCTTTTTGTGCATTTTCACCCCTTTTAAATTTCGAATTTTTAAGAACTGTTCTTAGAAACCATTTATATCTTATAAGTAACTAATATTCCAAATTTCATATTTCTAGGTCCTTCAGTAACGCAAAAATCGCATTTTTAGAACGTTTTTTGCTCCTGCACACCCTTTGGGGTAGTGGCACCGACATAAAATATAGCCTATGTTCTAAGTTGGACGAACACCATCATTTTGATACCATTACTTTTGAAATCGGTTTGGTATTTTCTGAGATTGTGTAGAAACTATCATTTAGAACGTTTTTTAGAACGCTTTTCGCGCATTTTCACCCCTTTTAAATTTCGAGTTGTTTAAGAACTGTTCTTAGAAATCCTTTATATCTAATAAGTAGCTGATACTTCAAATTGCATATTTATAGGCCCATCAGTAACACATAAATCGCAATTTTCGAATGTTTTTTGCTCCTACACCCCCTTTGGGGTTGTGGCACCGACATAAAATATAGCCTATGTTCTAAGTTGGAGTAACACCATCATTTTGATACCATTACTTTTGAAATCGGTTTGGTATTTCCTGAGATTATGTAGAAACTACTATTTAGAACATTTTTTAGAACGCTTTTTGTGCATTTTCACCCCTTTTAAATTTCGAATTGTTTAAGAACTGTTCTTAGACACCATTTATATCTTATAAGTAACTAATATTCCAAATTTCATATTTCTAGGCCCTTCAGTAACGCAAAAATCGCATTTTTAGAACGTTTTTTGCTCCTGCACCCCCTTTGGGGTAGTGGCACCGACATAAGATATAGCCTATGTTCTAAGTTGGGCGAACACCATCATTTTGATACCATTGCTTTTGGAATCGGTTCGGCAGTTCCTGAGCTTATCTCCGACAAATAAACAATTTTTTCCTCTTTATAATATGAGTATAGTTTATATACTAGCAAACCCCGCGGCTTTGCTCGCGTAATAATTGAAATATGACAAGTGTTGTTTATATGTCTAATTTTTATTAAAAGGTACTAACTAAATTTTTATTTTATTAAAAGGTAATATTTTATTTTATTAAAAGGGTTTTTTTATTAATAGGTACTTATTATTTTTAGGAATAATTCAAAAATTACTACTTAAAACGCAGTTTGATTAAACATCATTATTGCACTGCATTAGGCAGAAATGAGACTTAAATTAATAAAATGAAATAAAACTATATAAATGATAATTTAGAAAATATTTTGGAACTTTTATGCTCAATTAATACGCTCATTTCAGTATTCATTTGAAGTTTTGAATTTTTTAGAAATCATCTTCTTAAATCTTAAAATTAACCATCATGTCAAATTCCATGTCCTACCACCTCTCTCAACATAAAGGGCTATGTTGAAAAAGAACTGTTACCATTAATTTGCCAACATTAATTTTGAAATCGGTTTGTTATTTCCTAATATTTCACAGAAACGTAATTTAAAAAGCTTTTAAAGCCCTTTTTTAGAAAATTTGTTGTTCCTGTGAACCCCAGGTGGTAGAATCACCGGCATAAAATATAGCCTGTGTAGGATCAGAGACTGTTACCATTGATTCGCATCTATTACTTTTATAATCGGTTTATATTCCCTGAAATTGCATAAAATCGTAATTTAGAACTTTTTTAGAATGCTTTTCGCACCTCCCCTTCGCTTCACCCGTTTTTAATTCGAATTTATTTTCGACGTTCCTTCGAGGGCATTTATATTTTATAAATAACTACCATGTCATATTTAAAGTTTCTAGCCTTTTCAGTATCACAGAAAACCCTTTGGTGGTGGTGGTAGTGGAACAGACATAAAATATAGCTTATGTTTGAGCAGGTTCTATCACCAAAATTTGTTATCATTATTTTTTTAATCGGTTTGTTAATTTATAAGTTTGCTTAAAAACTGTAATTTATAACGCTTTTCACTCACTTCATTTTTTTAAATTTGAAATTTTCTTTCGACTGTTCTTAGAAAGCAGTTGCATCTTGTAAGTAAATACCATGCCGTACTTCAAAGTGTTAGACCCCTCAGTTGTGCAAAAACGCAAATTAGAACATGTTTTGCTTTTGCAACTCTCAGATTGTAGTGACAGCAACATAAAATATAACCTATGTTATAGCAAGGACTGTCACCATTGATTTGCAACCATTACTTTTGAAATAGCTTTGGTATAACCTTAGATTGAGTAGAAATCGCAATTTAGAACGTTTTTAGGACGCTTTTCGTGCATTTTCACCCCTTTTTAAATTTCCAATTTTTTCGAAACTGTTCTTAAAGATCATTTATACCTAATAAATATGTACTTTGCCTAATTTTAAGTTGCTAGCCCCTACCGATCACAAAAATCGAAATTTTGAACGCTTTTTTGCTCCTGCAATGTCTTGGTGATAGTTATACCGACATAAAATAGCGTCTATGTTAGAGAAGGGGCTGTCAGCATCAATTTCCTACCATTACGTTTGAAATCAGATGCATTCTTCCTAAGATATTGCCGACAAATCGGCATTTAGAACGTTTTTAGAAAGCTTTTCGAGCATTTTGCTCCTGCATCTCCTCTTAGGTAGGGGAAACAAATATAAAATATAGCCTATCTTGGAGCAAGATCTGTCACCATCATTTTTACACGATTATATTTGAAATCGGTTCAGTACTTCCTGAGATTGCATAGAAATCGCAATTTAGAAAGTTTTTTACAACGCTTTTTGCGCATTTTGACCCCCTTTTAAATTTCGATTTTTTTAGGAAATGTCCTTAGAGATCATTGATATCTTATAACTAACTACCATTCCAAATTTCACGATTCTAGGCCCTTCCGTAATGCAAAAGCCGCAATTTAGAACGTTTTTCTCCTGCACCCCCTTTGGGGTAGTGGCAACGACATAAAACATCGCCTATGTTGGAGCAAGGATTGTCACCATCTTTTGACGCCATTATTTTTAAATCGGTTTGGAATTTCCTGAGATTGTGTAGAAACCACCATTTAGAACGTTTTTTAGAACGCTTTTCGCGCATTTTCACCCCTTTTAAATTTCGAATTGTTTAAGAACTGTTCTTAGACATCATTTATAGCTTATAAGTAAATAATATTCAAAATTTCATATTTCTAGGCCCTTCAGTAACGCTAAAATAACATTTTTAGAAAGTTTTTTGCTCCTACACCCCGTTTGGGGTAGTGGCACCGACATAAAGCATAGCCTTCTTGGAGCAAGCGTTGTCACCATCATTTTGACACGAATATTTTTCAAACCGGTTTGGTATTTCCTGAGATTGTATAGAAACTACCATTTAGAACGTTTTTTAAAACGCTTTTTGTGCATTTTCACCCCTTTTAAATTTCGAATTGTTTAAGAACTGTTCTTAGACATCATTTATATCTTATAAGTAACTAATAATCAAAATTTCATATTTCTAGGCTCTTCAGTAACGCTAAAATCGCATTTTTAGAATGTTTTTTGTTCCTACACACCCTTTGGGGTAGTGGCACCGACATAAGATATAGCCTATGTTCTAATTTGGAATAACACCATCATTTTGATATCATTACTTTTTGGAATATGTTCGGTAGTTCCAGAGCTTACCTCCTACAAATAAACAACTTTTTCGTCTTTATAATAAGAGTATAGACTAGCAAACCCCGCGGCTTTGCTCGCGTAATATTTGAAATATGCCAAGTGATATTTATATGTCTAATTTTTATTAAAAGGTACTAACTAAATTTTTATTTTATTAAAAGGTAATATTTTATTTTATTAAAAGGTACTTATTACTTTTAGGAATAATTTAAAAAAATTACTATTTAAAACACAGTTTGATTAAATATCATTGTTACACTGCATAAGGCAGAAATGAGACTTAAATTAATAAAACGAAATAAAACTAAATAAATGATAATTTAGAAAATATTTTGAAACTTTTATGCTCAATTAATACGCTCATTTCAGTATTCATTTGAAGTTTTGAATTTTTTAGAAACCATCTTCTTACACCCTAAAATTAACCCTCATGTCAAATTCTTAGTCCTACCACCTCTCTCAACATAAAGGGCTACGTTGAAATAGGAACTGTCACCATTAATTTGCCAACATTAATTTTGAAATTGGTTTGTTATTTCCTAATATTCCACAGAAACGTAATTTAGAAAGCTTTTAAAGGCCTTTTTTAGAGCATTTGTTGTTCCTGTGAATCCCAGGTGGTAGAACCATCGGCATAAAATATAGCCTGTGTAGATCAGAGACTGTTACCATTGATTCGCAACTATTACTTTTATATTTGGATTATATTTCCTGAAATAGCGTAGAAATCGTAATTTAGGACTTTTTTAGAATGCTTTTCGCACCTCCCCTTCACTTCACCCCTTTTTAATTCAAATTTATTTTCGACAGTCCTTCGAGGGCATTTATATTTTATAAATAACTACCATGCCATATTTAAAGTTTCTAGCCTTTTCAGTATCACAGAAATCTCAATTTAGAAAGTTTTTAGCTACTGCAACCCTCTGGTGGTAGTGGCACAGACATAAAATATAGCTTATGTTTGAGCAGGTTCTATCACCAACAATTTGTTATCATTATTTTTTTAATCGGTTTGGTATTTGAAAAGATTACATAAAAATTGTAATTTATAACGCTTTCCGCTCACTTCATCTTTTTAAATTTGAAATTTTCTTTCGATAGTTCATAGAAAGCAGTTGAATCTTGTAAGTAAATAACATGCCATACTTCAGAGTGTTAGACCCTTCAGTTATGCAAAAAACGCAAATTAGAACATCTTTTGCTTTTTCAAGCCTCAGGTGGTAGTGACAGGAACATAAAATATAACCTATGTTCTAGCAGGGACTGTCACCATTGATTTGCAACCATTAATTTTGAAATAGCTTTGGAATTTCCTGAGATTGAGTAGAAATCGCAATTTAGAACGTTTTTAGAACGCTTTTCGCGCATATTCACAGCTTTTTAAATTTCCAATTTTTTCGAAACTGTTCTTAAAGACCATTTATATGTAATACATATGTACCTTGCCTAATTTTAAGTTGCTAGCCCCTACCGATCACAAAAATCGAAATTTGGAACGCTTTTTTGCTCCTGCAACGTCTAGGTGTTAGTGATACCGACTTAAAATAGCGTCTATGTTAGAGCAGAGGCTGTCAGCATCAATTTCTTAACATTACTTTTGAAATAAGTTTGATTTTTCCTGAGATATTGGTGACAAATCAGCATTTAGAACGTTTTTAGAACGCTTTTCGCTCATTTTGCTCCTGCATCTCCTCTGGGTTAGTGGAAACATATATAAAAAATAGACTATCTTGGAGCAAGATCTGTCACCATCATTTTAACACCATTATATTTGAAATCGGTTCAGTATTTCCTGAGATTGCATAGAAATTGCAATTTAGAACGTTTTTTACAACGCTTTTTGCGCATTTTGACCCCCCTTTTAAATTTCGATTTTTTTAGGAAATATCCTTAGAGATCATTGATATCTTATAACTAACTACCATTCTAAATTTCACGATTCAAGGCCCTTCCGTAATGCAAAAGCCGCAATTTAGAACGTTTTTCTCCTGCACCCCCTTTGGGGTAGTGGCAACGACATAAAACATAGCCTATGTTGGAGCAAGGATTTTCACCATCATTTTGACGCCATTATTTTTTAAATAGGTTTGGCATTTCCTGAGATTGTGTAGAAACTACCATTTAGAACGTTTTTTAGAACGCTTTTCGCGCATTTTCACCCCTTTTAAATTTCGAGTTGTTTAAGAACTGTTCTTAGAAATCCTTTATATCTAATAAGTAGCTGATACTTCACTTTTCATATTTCTAGGCCCATCAGTAACACATAAAACGCATTTTTAGAACGTTTTTTGCTCCTACACCCCCTTTGGGGTAGTGGCACCGACATAAAACATAGCTTATCTTGGAGCAAACGTTGTCACTATCATTTTGACACCAATATTTTTTAAATCGGTTTGGTATTTCCAGAGATTATGTAGAAACTACCATTAAGAACGTTTTTTAGAACGCTTTTTGTGCATTTTCACCCCTTTTAAATTTCGAATTTTTAAGAACTGTTCTTAGACACCATTTATATCTTATAAGTAACTAATATTCCAAATTTCATATTTCTAGGTCCTTCAGTAACGCAAAAATCGCATTTTTAGAACGTTTTTTGCTCCTGCACACCCTTTGGGGTAGTGGCACCGACATAAAATATAGCCTATGTTCTAAGTTGGACTAACACCATCATTTTGATACCATTACTTTTGAAATCGGTTTGGTATTTCCTGAGATTGTGTAGAAACTACCATTTAGAACGTTTTTTAGAACGCTTTTCGCGCATTTTCACCCCTTTTAAATTTTGAATTGTTTAAGAACTGTTCTTAGAAATGCTTTATATCTAATAAGTAGCTGATACTTCAAATTTCATATTTCTAGGCCCATCAGTAACACATAAATCGCATTTTTAGAAAGTTTTTTGCTCCTACACCCCCTTTGGGGTTGTGGCACCGACATAAAATATAGCCTATGTTCTAAGTTGGAGTAACACCATCATTTTGATACCATTACTTTTGAAATCGGTTTGGTATTTCCTGAGATTATGTGGAAACTACTATTTAGAACCTTTTTTAGAACGCTTTTTGTGCATTTTCACCCCTTTTAAATTTCGAATTGTTTAAGAACTGTTCTTAGACACCATTTATATCTTATAAGTAACTAATATTCCAAATTTCATATTTCTAGGCCCTTCAGTAACGCAAAAATCGCATTTTTAGAACGTTTTTTGCTCCTGCACCCCCTTTGGGGTAGTGGCACCGACATAAGATATAGCCTATGTTCTAAGTTGGGCGAACACCATCATTTTGATACCATTGCTTTTGGAATCGGTTCGGCAGTTCCTGAGCTTATCTCCGACAAATAAACAATTTTTTCCTCTTTATAATATGATGAAGTATATATATATACTAGCAAACCCCGCGTCTTTGCTCGCGTAATAATTGAAAAATGCCAAGTGTTATTTATATGTCTAATTTTTCTTAAAAGGTACTAACTAAATTTTTATTTTATTAAAAGGTAATATTTTATTTTATTAAAAGGTACTTATTATTTTTAGGAATAATTCAAAAATTACTACTTAAAACGCAGTTTGATTAAACATCATTATTGCACTGCATTAGGCAGAAATGAGACTTAAATTAATAAAATGAAATAAAACTAAATAAATGATAATTTAGAAAATATTTTGGAACTTTTATGCTCAATTAATACGCTCATTTCAGTATTCATTTGAAGTTTTGAATTTTTTAGAAATCATCTTCTTACATCTTAAAATTAACCATCATGTCAAATTCCAAGTCCTACCACCTCTCTCAACATAAAGGGCTATGTTGAAAAAGAACTGTTACCATTAATTTGCCAACATTAATTTTGAGATCGGTTTGTTATTTCCTAATATTTCACAGAAACGTAATTTAAAAAGCTTTTAAAGCCCTTTTTTAGAACGTTTGTTGTTCCTGTGAACCCCAGGTGGTAGAATCACCGGCATAAAATATAGCCTGTGTAGGATCATAGACTGTTACCATTGATTTGCATCTATTACTTTCATAATCGGTTTATACTCCCTGAAATTGCATAAAATCGTAATTTAGAACTTTTTTAGAATGCTTTTCGCACCTCCCCTTCGCTTCACCCGTTTTTAATTCGAATTTATTTTGGACGTTCCTTCGAGGGCATTTATATTTTATAAATAACTACCATGTCATATTTAAAGTTTCTAGCCTTTTCAGTATCACAGAAAACGCAATTTAGAAAGTTTTTAGCTCCTGCAACCCTTTGGTGGTGGTGGTAGTGGAACAGACATAAAATATAGCTTATGTTTGAGCAGGTTCTATCACCAAAATTTGTTATCATTATTTTTTTAATCGGTTTGGTAATTTATAAGTTTGCTTAAAAACTGTAATTTATAACGCTTTTCACTTACTTCATTTTTTTAATTTGAAATTTTCTTTCGACTGTTCTTAGAAAGCAGTTGCATCTTGTAAGTAAATACCATGCCGTACTTCAAAGTGTTAGACCCCTCAGTTGTGCAAAAACGCAAATTAGAACATGTTTTGCTTTTGCAACTCTCAGATGGTAGTGACAGCAACATAAAATATAACCTATGTTATAGCAAGGACTGTCACCATTGATTTGCAACCATTACTTTTGAAATAGCTTTGGTATAACCTTAGATTGAGTAGAAATCGCAATTTAGAACGTTTTTAGGACGCTTTTCGTGCATTTTCACCCCTTTTTAAATTTCCAATTTTTTCGAAACTGTTCTTAAAGATCATTTATACCTAATAAATATGTACCTTGACTAATTTTAAGTTGCTAGCCCCTACCGATCACAAAAATCGAAATTTAGAACGCTTTTTTGCTCCTGCAATGTCTTGGTGATAGTTATACCGACATAAAATAGCGTCTATGTTAGAGCAGGGGCTGTCAGCATCAACTTCCTACCATTACGTTTGAAATCAGATTCATTCTTCCTAAGATATTGCCGACAAATCGGCATTTAGAACGTTTTTAAAAAGCTTTTCGAGCATTTTGCTCCTGCATCTCCTCTTAGGTAGGGGAAACAAATATAAAATATAGCCTATCTTGGAGCAAGATCTGTCACCATCATTTTTACACGATTATTTGAAATCGGTTCAGTACTTCCTGAGATTGCATAGAAATCGCAATTTAGAAAGTTTTTTACAACGCTTTTTGCGCATTTTGACCCCCTTTTAAATTTCGATTTTTTTAGGAAATGTCCTTAGAGATCATTGATATCTTATAACTAACTACCATTCCAAATTTCACGATTCTAGGCCCTTCCGTAATGCAAAAGCCGCAATTTAGAACGTTTTTCTCCTGCACCCCCTTTGGGGTAGTGGCAACGACATAAAACATCGCCTATGTTGGAGCAAGGGTTGTCACCATCCTTTTGACGCCATTATTTTTAAATCGGTTTGGTATTTCCTGAGATTGTGTAGAAACCACCATTTAGAACGTTTTTTAGAACGCTTTTCGCGCATTTTCACACCTTTTTAATTTCGAATTGTTTAAGAACTGTTCTTAGAAATCCTTTATAGCTTATAAGTAACTAATATTCAAAATTTCATATTTCTAGGCCCTTCAGTAACGCTAAAATCACATTTTTAGAATGTTTTTTGCTCCTACACCCCCTTTGGGGTAGTGGCACCGACATAAAGCATAGCCTTCTTGGAGCAAGCGTTGTCACCATCATTTTGACACGAATATTTTTCAAATCGGTTTGGTATTTCCTGAGATTGTATAGAAACTACCATTTAGAACGTTTTTAAAACGCTTTTTGTGCATTTTCACCCCTTTTAAATTTCGAATTGTTTAAGAACTGTTCTTAGACATCATTTATATCTTATAAGTAACTAATAATCAAAATTTCATATTTCTAGGCCCTTCAGTAACGCTAAAATCGCATTTTTAGAATGTTTTTTGTTCCTACACACCCTTTGGGGTGGTGGCACCGACATAAGATATAGCCTATGTTCTAATTTGGAATAACACCATCATTTTGATACCATTACTTTTTGGAATATGTTCGGTAGTTCCAGAGCTTACCTCCTACAAATAAACAATTTTTTCCTCTTTATAATAGTATAGATAGACTAGCAAACCCCGCGACTTTGCTCGCGTAATATTTGAAATATGCCAAGTGATATTTATATGTCTAATGTTTATTAAAAGGTACTAACTAAATTTTTATTTTATTAAAAGGTAATATTTTATTTTATTAAAAGGTACTTATTACTTTTAGGAATAATTTAAAAAAATTACTATTTAAAACACAGTTTGGTTAAATATCATTGTTACACTGCATAAGGCAGAAATGAGACTTAAATTAATAAAACGAAATAAAACTAAATAAATGATAATTTAGAAAATATCTTGAAACATTTATGCTCAATTAATACGCTCATTTCAGTATTCATTTGAAGTTTTGAATTTTTTAAAAACAATCTTCTTACATCTTCAAATTAACTATCATGTCAAATTCCAAGTCCTACCACCTCTCTCAACAAAAAGGGCTATATTGAAATAGGAACTGTCACCATTAATTTGCCAACATTAATTTTGAAATCGGTTTGTTATTTCCTAATATTCCACAGAAACTTAATTTAGAAAGCTTTTAAAGGCCTTTTTTAGAACGTTTGTTGTTCCTGTGAGTCCCAGGTGGTAGAATCATCGGCATAAAATATTGCCTGTGTAGGATCAGAGACTGTTACCATTGATTCGAAACTATTACTTTTATAATCGGTTTATATTCCCTGAAATTGCATAGAAATCGTAATTTAGGACTTTTTTATAATGTTTTTCGCACCTCCCTTTCGCTTCATCCCTTTTCAATTCGAATTTACTTTCGACAGTCCTTCGAGGGCATTTATATTTTATAAGTAACTACCATGCCATATTTAAATTTTCTAGCCATTTCAGTATCACAGAAATCGCAATTTAGAAAGTTTTTAGCTCCTGCAACCCTCTAGTGGTAGTGGCACAGACATAAATTGTAGCTTATGTTTTAGCAGGTTCTATTACCAACAATTTGTCATCATTATTTTTGTAATCGGTTTTGCGTTTGATAAGATTGCATAAAAATTCTAATTTATAACGCTTTTCGCTCACTTCATCTGTTTAAATTTGTAATTTTCTCTCGACTGTTCTTAGAAAGCAGTTGTACTTCAAAGTGTTAGACCACTCAGTTGTGCAAAACGCGAATTAGAACATGTTTTGCTTTCGCAACCCTCAGACGGTAGTAACAGCAACATAAAATATAACCTATGTTATAGCAGGGACTGTCAGCATTGATTTGCAACCATTACTTTTGAAATAGCTTTGGTATTTCCTGAGATTGAGTAGAAATCGAAATTTAGAACGTTTTTAGAACGCTTTTTACACATTTTCGCCCCTTTTAAATTTCCAATTTTTTTAAACTGTTCTTAAAGTTCATTTATATCTAATAAATATGTACCTTGCCTAATTTTAAGTTGCCCCTATCGATCACAAAATTCGAAATTTTGAACGCTTTTTTTGCTCCTGCAACGTCTGTGATAGTGATACCGACATAAAATAGCGTCTATGTTAGAGCAGAGGCTGTGAGCATGAATTTCCTACCATTACTTTTGAAATCAGTTTATTCTTCCTGAGATATTGCTGACAAATCGGCATTTAGAACATTTTTAGAGCGCTTTTCGCGAATTTTGCTCCTGCATCTCCTCTGGGGTAGTGGAAACAGACATAAAATATAGCCTATCTTGGAGCAAGATCTGTCACCAACATTTGTACATCATTATATTTGAAATCGGTTCAGTATTTCCTGAGATTGAATAGAAATCGCAATTTTGAACGTTTTTTACAACGCTTTTTGCGCATTTTGACCCCCTTTTAAATTTCGATTTTTTTAGGAAATGTCCTTAGAGATCATTGCTATCTGATAACTAACTACCATTCCAAATTTCATGATTCTAGGCCCTTCCGTAACGCAAAAATCGCAATTTAGAACGTTTTTTCTCCCGCACCCCCTTTCGGGTAGTGGCACCGACATAAAACATAGCCTATGTTGGAGCAAGAGTTGTCACAATCATTTTGACGCCTTTATTTTTTAAATCGGTTTGGTATTTCCTGAGATTGTGTGGAAACCACTATGTAGAACGTTTTTTAGAACGCTTTTTGCGCATGTCCACCCCTTTTAAATTTTGAATTGTTTAAGAACTGTTCTTAGAAAATCTTTATATCTAATAAGTAGCTAATATTTCAAATTTCGTATTTCTAGGCCCTTCGGTAACGCAAAAATCGCACTTTTAGAACGTTTTTTCTCCTGCACCCCCTTTGGGGTAGGGGCACCGACATGAAATATAGCCTATCTTGGAGCAAGCGTCATCACCATCATTTTGACACCAAAACTTTTTAAATGGGTTTGGTACTTCCTGAGATTATGTAGAAACTACCATTTAGAACGTTTTTTAGAACGCTTTTTGTGCATTTTCACCGCTTTTAAATTTCGAATTGTTTAAGAACTGTTCTTAGCCATTATTTATATCTTATAAGTAACTAATATTCCAAATTTCATATTTCTAGGCCCTTCAGTAACGCAAAAATTGCATTTTTAGAACGTTTTTTGCTCCTGCACCCCCTTTGGGGTAGTGGCACAGATATAAAATATAGCCTATGTTCTAAGTTGGACTAACACCATCATTTTGATACCATTACTTTTGAAATGGTTCCGGTAGCTCCAGAGATTACCTCTAACAAACAAACAATTTTTACTTCTTTATAATACTAGGGGGTTCTGCCTCCTACGAGCTACGCTCGCCAACCCCCGTTCAGACACCACAGATTCTAAAAGCATGCTAATATCATCGGCCTTAAAAAGATTGAATTATAATTTTAAAAAACAGTGACGTTCTCCCTGTAAACGGGTTTTCATTCATTTTCCTTTGATTGGAGATTTTTAAGACGAAATCAGCCGCTGCTAGAGATACAATGGCTGTTTTCGTCTTTGATTAAAAACAAGAAAGAAAAATCATGCGTACGGCATAGATTATGAAACACTTTTCAACACTCCCTGAAAGGTTTAACAAAACTTCGTTATTTAGGGAAATAACTAACTAAACATTTAAAAAACTGATTTCAGCAGTTACCATCCATAGCCAAATATTTATTCCAATTCTTCCGAACAGCCCTGTATTTCATCTGTAGGCTGACTTATATACCATATAATTGAAAATTTAGTTTAGCAAGAAAAGGCATAAAAGGTTGAAATTTCTGTTTCAGCAATTTATACTAATAGATGGAAACGTACTTGAATACTTTTGTTCAGCCCCGTTGTTTACCTAGTACCTTTATTACACGCCACTATTTAGCTAAACTTTAATTCAAACTAAATCACTCTTAAAACTACTGAAATCGCATTTCCAGAATTTATCATCTATAGGCGGCCATGTATCCAATTCTTTGTGTGGCCCTACATATCATTTTATCTATATTCTACAAACATTTCTTAGAAAACTACATGCAGTTCAGCATAACACATTTTAAACCAACCTTTCAGCAATTTACGGTCATACTCAGTAAACTTTACGAATTTTTTTGCGTAGCCCAGTATATCAACTATAACATTTACACACACCATATAGTACGCATAAATATAGTGAAACTTAAAAGCGCATATCATAATTAAAAATACATTCCCTGCCATCACCGCTAATATACAGTGTTTCGGATAGGAAATTCTTGTCTGAAATGTTTTGTATGTTCCTGTAAATGCATTGCACTTCGTATTATACATGAAATAACTTAAGTAAGCCTCACCGACGTATATCAGTTTTACTATATATGAATTTTTATAATTAAAATACGCCCCAAACAATTTCCCCCAATACCATTTGTAATGGAAATCTTTTGTGTAGCCCTGTAAATGAATAGTAACTATTCGTTTCACCGCATAGCTATAGAATATTCTGCATATTTTAGTGCACTTCGTAAATGCATATATTTTTTATTATGTTTGAAAGGGTGTAACATCTTTAAAATTCATTTGAAATGATTTTTTCCCATTGGCCTTAATGTAACGGAATACCTTTGACTGTCCCTGTAAATGAACTAAACATGCTACAAACTTCATTTGAAATAGGGTTCGTGCTAGGCTAAACGTCAATAACCAAAAAAATTTCAGTGCGATCCGAGCATATTTACGAGAGTTAGAGCGCGAACAGACAAACCGAAATCAATAACACTTTTCAACTTTATTGGAAAGTGTTAAAAAATAGTTAAAAATTTGAAAGTAAGCTAATGTAAAATGAATTAAGTACACAGAGTCTTTGTCTTTCGGTACTTTTAAACACGGTATGAGAAAGTTCTTTTAAATATATCGTTTTAAATCTGACGTAATTTTCACCAAAATTTCATTTCTCTTTTTAATATTCACATGAAAATACTTTTGTTGTTAGAAAGGAAATATTATTTGCACTGTCTTAGAATTCACGATAATAGTTGAAAAGATTATAAAATATGAAATAAATATCTCGTGCAAATATATTTTTTAATTTAAAGTGTTTTGCCAACTTTTATTTATTTGGCCTTTTTAAATATGACGTAATTTCCTTTGTGACTTTTAACGCATAATAATGAATTCAGTATTTAAAAATTTTCTTTCCCTTTTAAAATTCACGTGTAACTGTAGTTTTTATGATGTAATTTTCAATAGTTTCCTGATTTTTAACACGTAATCCCTTAGTTCTAATTTGAAAGTTTTTTTTTCTGTTTATAATAGCCACGTGTAAATAAATTTTTTATTTGAAGGAAATATTATTCTTTGCGCTGTTTTTAAAATTGGCAACAGTTTAAAATAATTGCCCCTTTTTAAAATGTGTAAAAAATATCTCTCGATATGCTGAAAATTTGAATTTAAAATGGAAATAAATCCTCAAAAAATGAGTCAAATTAAAAAGATAATTGCAGTCTGCACATCAGGAACTTCCAGTGTATAAAATGATCTAAAAATGTTTAAATTCCTATGTATAGTTTTTCTCCTATAAAACTTTTTAATTGAACGATTTTGACCATCTTTAACATTAAATATCTTTTAAAATAATTATTCGATTTAAAAACTGTTTACATCAGCGTGTTTATCAAACATGTCTCTATAATATCACCGATTTTCATATTTTTGTATGAAACAGTTTTCTTAATATTAACGAAGAAAGACACCCGGACATAAAAATATGGATGCATCTAGTAGGAGTGTACCCGGATGATCTACGCAGATTTTCATTGGTCCATTTCCAAATCAAAACTTTTTTTTATATATAGAAGGATTAGTAAAGATTGAAAATTTGAACAAGATATATATAGCGAGAGTGTGAGCTAACAGTAGGAATTGAAAAAAATAGTTTCACATTGATGAGAAATAATGAATTAGTTCGCTTTTTACGCAGTCCGGTTTTTTGATTTTTTAAATTTAATTGTTTATTCTAATTATTTCGTTGTGAGTGGCAGTTTTAGAACGCTTCATTAACCGAGTTATTTCTCGTTCAGATTTACCAGCACCCTTATAAAAAAAAATGTTTCTTACTTCGGTCGCAGACAACTCTTTACCCCGCGGCATCTTCAAATGTATCGTAAATAACACTATCTAAACCTGCACCTTTTCTTCTCGGGAATACTTTCACGATATACAAACACGCACGTTTTATATGATTCTGATGTGACGTATAATATGCTAATTACCCCAGGTGGTCTTATAATTCCTCAACAGTCACCTTATTTACACTTTAAAAAATTGGAAGATTTTAATAAAATGTAACTTAAATTTTAATGCAGCAATTATAACAGAAAACGTTCTACGATCAATTTTAAATACACACGCTAAAACTTTGCATATTGTGTCTTCTTCTTCGGAAGTACACCAATTCGTTAGTGGTCTTATAATTTCTCAACGCACTGTGTATGTATTCCTGAGGACAAAACATGTATTGGACATTGATTTTGTTTGTGTGTGTGTGTGTGTGGGGGGGGTCAACAGTGGGCAAATTTGCTTAATGGTTACGTTTGATTTCCTATAAAAAAAATCAGCATCAGCTTTAACAATAAGTATTTGTTGAAAAGTACTAATGACAGGATTACCACAATAGCGTCAAATTTTAGCCTACTTGGTGAAATATCCCAAACTTGGCGACAAAAATGAGTTGCCATATATGAAGTCAACTTGGTGATAGCTGGCTAATTTGGCAAAATTCCCATTTAAATCTATTCATCTTCCATAATCGAGCTCACTGTAATTTAATTTAAACTCCGTGCATTTAAAAATTTTTTTCAAGACTTTTCTACTTTTTAGTACATTTAAAAAACATATATATTTTCAACATTTTTATGAATTTTAATAAAAGCACGTTTTTCAAATTTTTTTCTTTACATTTATATTTATTTATTCTAGGTTGTACTGAATCTTAGATAACCAAAATGAACCTCTTTAACCCTTTAAATGACGGTAGTATGTTATTATATACCGCTTAAATTTAATTCCAAACTGTCAAATAGCCACAATTTTCGAATACAATATTCTTTTTATAATGCACGCGAAGAAAAGTATTTATATCCGAATCAATTTCTTCATAAATTCTACTGACATTCAATCATTTCAACATTTTAACAGCAGTATTACTTTGCCCCTGAAAGGGTTAAATTAAAGTAAATATTGATTTTTGAAAAATTTATTTAATCTAGGATGCACTGAATCTTCGATAACCAAAATGAACCTGTTTAATCCTTTAAATAACGGTGGTATGTTATAATATACCACTTAAATTTAATTCCAAACTGTCAAATAGCCAGAATTTTCAAATACAATTTTCTTCTTAAAACGCAAGCAAAGAAAAGTATTTATATCCAAATCAATTTCTTCGTAAATTCTACTGACATTCAATCATTTCAACATTTTAGAAACAGAATTACTTTACCCCTGAAAGGGTTAAATTAAAGCCAATATCCATTTGTTTAAATTTATTTAATCTAGGATGCACTATATCTTAGATAATCAAAATAAATGCGTGAAATGTAAGCAACAAATTTATTTTAATTAGATATCTCAACAACATCAAATAGATGGTCCTACCAATCTATTCTTAAAAATTAAGAAAATTATGCACTGTTTAATTTTCACATTGAGCTCTGTCAGATGTGTAGTTCATTAAGGAACTGGGGCGACAAAATTCTCGTTAAGATCACCTTCAGATTTTTCTTAAGAAACTGAGTGCTCATTTGTTTAATGACTTGCTATGTAAGACTGCAGACGCATTTGTAAATTGTTTGCCCAACAGTTTACAACAATCTAACGATGGCATTTTATTGAAGTTGCCTATGAATCAATTTAGATGGTCTATCAATTTGGAGATTCCTTTCCTGAAAATTACATTTATTTAGGGACAACTTCGAAAGCTTTTCGGGAAAATATTAGTTGGCATTCATTTGATTCAATATTTTTGCAAACATGAATTTTGTATTTTTTTTTTTTTTCTAAAGTAAAATTTCGGTTCGTAAACCATTTTCTTCTTCGGAAAAATATTTTTTTTTCTGTTGTTTTTAGATGTTTTCAAATAGTTAAATAATGGCTTTGGAATAAAATTTAAAATAAATTAATTGAGTGATTGTCTTTAGAATTTTTTAAACGTTTAAATTATTGTTGAATAGCAAAGTTGTCAATGTAACAATTGTCGAAAATTCAGCATGTAGGTGAACCTAATAACAAATATTCGTTTAGCTGAAAAAAACAACATCTAGTTATTCGGCTAATGATTAGTTTTACTTGTTTATTTATTTATTTATTTATTTTGATGCAGGAACAATGCAGTATATTTTAAAAAGACAATTGAACTGCACTACACTGCTCAAAACAATTAGGGGAGCACATGGTTTTAACAAAATTACGCAAATAACTGCACCAATAAGTAACGTAAAATAAAACATCCATAATTTAAAGCATAGTAGGAAACTGATGAAGAAAACTTCACATGCAAATCGAAGTTTATGACGTCAAAAACTAGAAAAAGGAAATAAGTGCAGAAATCGGGATTTTGCAGAAACGTCTGTTTCACTGTCTCAGTTGTAAAATTCAATTGCTCAGCTTGTATTTTGAGAAAGAGTGATCTCAACAATGTGATTTACCGGAATCAATGGATTGGCGTATTATCGGGACAGTTGAATCTGCGAAACACAACGAAGTGTAGCGGACGCTGTTGGAATCGCAAGAATTGTCAATGCAAGGCTGTGGAATAGATTCCAAAACACATGGAATAGTAGACATCGACAAGGCCAAGGTCGATCATGTGCTACCACAGAAACTGATGACTGATATATCCTATTAACAACTCGTCGAGACGGAACGGGCAATGATACTCAGCTGCAAACCCAGATGTTCTTGGTTCCAGGACGAAGGGTGTCCAGCCAAACAATCTGAAATAGGTTTCATCAGGGTGGTCTCTATGCACGTAAGCCAATGGTCTGTATTCCGTTGACCTCAAGCAACTGTGCGGCCCAAAGAAGGTGCGCAATTGAATATCGAGTTTTGAGGCAACGTTGTTGGAGTCCAGTTCTGTTTACAGACGAGTCCCGATTCAGTCTGGATGTGACATCCGATGTGTTTTGGCATGGAGAAAAGGGACAATCAAAATAATCCCACATTCATTCGTGAAAAATCACATTTCCCATGAAGTGGGTTGATGGGCTGGAATCACGTACGGGCCCGCATATCATTCGGAATGGCACTTTGACGGCCCGGAGTTATACATACGAGATACTGGGACCTCATGTCGTATTTTACGTTCTGCAGCAATTGGCGATTCCTTTTTTCCATGCATGAAAATGCCAGAACGCATACAGCACGTCTTGTGGAGAACATGTTTAAAGTTGGAACAACACAGCATATGGAATAGCCAACATGCTCTCCTCAACCAAATTCAATCGAGCATGTTTGGTACTCACTTGGACGATGCATTGCAGCGAGACTGAGACTCTTTTTGTTGTCCGGGCCTTAGAGATTGCAATTCCTGAAGAGTGGAACAATACTCCCCGAAAACTTATCGATAATGTCAACGAATCCATGGAAAACAGGTATGCGACAGTTTTACCTATTCGAAGGTACCACATACTATATTAATTATTCCTAAACAGTACTTTTTTTGTCATTTACATGTAACCAAATTGTTGCCCTAAACCATATTTTCACGTTCCATCCATCGTTTCAAAGATTTAAAGCTCTCTTGCATATTTGTTTGCGTCTTTTTTTCTGTATTGCGCATTGATACATATCGTCACTACCATATCAAACTATCCAATGTGAAAAAATGCATTTTTCATATTTTGCGCCATTTTGTTGTATTGTGCATGATACGCACTTATTAAAATCGTCACATCTCTATCATGTTTAGAAACTTAGATAATGACCGTTTCAAAGTATCCAATATGCACTTTTTTCTAAAATTTTCAATGTCAAACTGTCCAATATGGCATATTCGCTCCTTTGCCTCAAATGTTTGGATATTTTTCTTTTTCTAAGCATCCGTACCATTTCAAACTATCCAATATGAAAATAGTCTTTTCATCAGGAAAACAAAAACTGTTTTATTTATGGATTGAAATTTAACGCAATTGACATATGTTTCTGACGTTTAGTATAGCATACGTTTTCTATTGTTAATGGAATGTGAGAATTTTTAGTTCATTTAGAGAGACACTCAAAAGAATCCCGTTACATTACACAAAATAAAGGAATAGAGTGGTGTCTTTTAATGGTGTTACGATATTTAAAATATAATGAAATTAATATGGATTTATCAAGTATATTAAAACATGTTTTATGCAGAATATGGTGTACAAGCCATTAATTATTTTTTACAGGTTCATACAAAAGAATTTTGCTGTATAATGGTTTACAGAAAAAAAAATGTTTGAAGCCCATTTTAATAATGTTAAAATATTCTAAATTAAGTGAAATTGACATCCGTAATTGATTTACATTACAAGGTGCTTACTATAGGATATGACATGTATGATAGTTATCGTTAATTTACAGGGACACACAAAAAGTTCGGTTACATTTCTGTCTATTAGCGATAGTTGTTTGAAGTGCGTTTCCAATTATAGTATGAGTTTTTAATTATTTGAATAATACGTGGTGCTTATAAATTAGATCATATACAGGACTATACAAAAGAATTTTTAAGCATTACTTTGTATCTGCGTGAATTTCTTAAAGGAGTTTTTTAATTGAGCTATGCAGTTTCGGTTTTTTATTTCTTTTTACTATTCTAAAATATGTTAGTAGAAATTCTTAATATGCAGGGCTACGCAAGGAACTGAAAACATTGTCGAATATGACTGGTAAATTTGGAAGTGTGTTTATAACAGTTTTTTGCCAGAATTAAATTTCACCATATTACGTAACATGTATAAAAATCTGTAGATAATATACTGGACTATACAAGAAGTTCGATTATATTTTCGTTTTTTGGCGGAAATTGCTAAAGGTTGAAAGTGTAAATTGCGTTACGCGTTTTCTAATTAAACTAAATTATCGCATACTATCTAGATTATACACAATTCTATAGATCATTTACTTCAGAAACTAATTCGAGTATTTTTTCTACCTATGGACGGTAATTGTTTTTAGTAAATTCTTTAGTGCATTCCTGTGTACGAAGATGTTAGAGTGTTATGTTAGAGTGATGTAATCGCACATTACATTTCATGAAATCATTTGGTTTCGGTTCTATCACGTCATTAACTTAAATAAAACTGATTGGTTCTCTTATTAGCAATTTCTATTGGCTGTCTAATTAAAGGGCCCTATTGGCCTTCCTAGAATCCTTTCAAAATGTTATAAATATAGGTCACTTTCTTTTGTGCCTCACTGTATATTCTCTGATTTTCATGTGTGATTGACTCTGTAAATAAAACTTCTATGTACGATCAAACGGCCTTATCTTTCAACGCTGCAACATTTCAACAAGGATTTTTAACAAGTATAGGATTTTTATACAACATACAAAAAAATAGTTACATTTAAAAGCGCATACCGAAATTCAGAAAAGCACTTCCTGCAATTATAGAGAGTACTGTAACCGATTTATTTTGTATGTCCCTGTACATGAACGGCAAATGCTATGAATGCATGCCCTATTCTGTTGTAATCTTCTTGTAATGAAATTCAGTTATTTATATCAGTTTTAATATGTTTGAAATAGCATAATATCATTAACATGCTCCCCAAACGATCTTTCGTCATATATCATAATGTAATGGAAATATTTTGATTGCCCCTGTAAATGAACTACTAATGTTACACACTTCTTATGTAATACCGGACATGCCATTGTAAGCACCATTAACATTTTTAAATTGCATAAAAATTCGAGTATATTTATGTGAGTTAGAGCGTGGACAGAAAAACCGAATTCATAAATACTTTTCAACCTTGTTGGAAAGTGTTAAAAAATACAATAGGTTGAATATTCACATTCAGTAATTTCTACCAATAAACGACCATAACTGAATTCTTTTGCACACCCCTGTATATTGCCTACAGATTTTTATACATGCCACATAATAAACTAAAAATTTAATGCAAGCAAAAAGATGCTTAAAACTACTAAAATGATACTTCCATAAATTATCATCCATAATTCTCCATGTTTCTAGTTTTTTTGCGTGGCCCTGTATATGATTTTACTTATATTCCACAGACATCTCACATACTAACTGTAGTTCAGATTTGAAGTGCATAACACAATTAAAAACTACGTTTAAGCAGTTCAGAATCATACTTAGTAATGCTAACGAATTATTTTAGGTAGTCCTGTATGCAATCTATCGAATTTATACATACCACGTAGCATGCCCATAATGTTAAAACGCATATCATAATATAAAACGCATTTCCAGCAATTATCGCTAATAGAACGCACTTTAACTGAAATCTTTTGTGTATCTCTGTAAATGAACTAAACTGTTCTATACATCATATTCTAACGTAGGCATGTTGCTGCACATCTCAATAATGTGTATAAATTTCATTATGTTTGAAACAGTGTAACATAATTAAACTAAAACACAAACGTTTCTTTCCCCAGTAAGCGTAATGAAACGGGGTTCTTTTGAGTGTCCCTGGAAAGGACCTATAAATGCTACACGCTCTGTTTTCAGTGCCAGATATGCCATAGTAAACGTCAAAAACATAAATAAGTTATATGCAATCCGAGTATATTTATGAGAGTTAGAGCACGGTGAGACGACAGACAAGTAAACCAAAAGTCATAAAAACTTTTTAACGATCAAGAAAGTCTTGAAAAAACAGATTACCAATTTATTATTCCTCACATTCGGGAGAACAATTGCAATTATAGTATTAAAAGAGCCTATTATGAATTTCTTCCAAATTTTCTTCAAAGCCATTTGTTACAACTTTTTTTAATGGGGGATTAAATAAGTCGAAGATTTCTATTCGAAAATAGGGGTAGAAAACGGCCCATGAGTTTATTAAAATAAATAGCGCGAAAATTACTATTTTTAATTACGGGTATGAAGAGCCTGTTGTTGTTCCCCATTATTTGACATATTTTTGTTTCCTTATATTTTATAAAATTAACAGATTGTTTTCTTTATTAATGGAATGTTTTCTTTTCTTTTTTCTTTATTAATTTACTGTATATTCGTTATTAAAATTATTAAAGAAAATTCTTAAGAGTTTTATATTGAATATATAAATACCAAAATTTTTACAAATTAAACTATTGAATACGACACATTTGCTACTATGAAACAGCAAATCTATGAAAAGCACAAAATTTTTACAAGTCAAACTATCCAATATGGCATATTCGCTACTATGGAATGGCGAACCTGGGAGAAGCACAAAATTTCTACAAGTCGATATATCCAATGTGGCATATTGGATAGTTTGTGGCTGAAAAAGTTCAACGAAGCTGAAAACGTACAAATAAGCATACCATATCAAACTATCCAATGTGATTTTTTGGCGAGTAAAATTGTTCAAATGATATAGCTCAATATCATGCTTATATAGGATGTAAAACAGCACCCAAAAATTATAATAATTGTTTACTGCTGCTTGGCGCTGATTTTGAATCCAGAATTAAAACAGTTTTTTTGCCCTCCTGAAAAGTCGCTATTTTAACATTGGATAGTTTGACAAGGTACCGACGATATGTTACTCTAGAATTTTATGCCCATGCATGGCTGTCTCGCACTGTTCTCTTCACTTCTTTGCTTGCTCCTCTAATTTTTTTGAGCAGTGTATTTTCAAGAATTATAACTATTCTTTAATTCATTTTAACAATGCAATGAGAGACATAAAAAGGCTGGTTTTATGGCCTTGAGTTTGGATTTAAATAAATAAATGAAGATTCTGGGTATTTTTTCCATAGATGAACATTACTTTGTGCCAATTGCAATTATTGCCGAGAAAACTAACAAAGGCGCCATCCGTAAATAATTATTCTAAGTGTACGCGGAAGCTAACATATGCAGAAGATGTTAATATTAACACATTGTCGACGGGCAATTTTTACCAAATCTGAATTTTTAAAACAGTAGAAGCTCATCCCTGTTCTGAAAGTCTTTTGTAAATTGGTATTCTAGATAGATTTTCCAAGTTTATGCAACGGTAAATATGTTTCAATGTACGAATTTAATATAAAATGTCTTACAATAAAAAAAAAATATGGCCAACATGATATAAATGCATTTTCTGTAAGGTAGAAGCCACGCCCTTAGTCAATGATGTTTTTTGAATGAAAACGAGAATTCTGGTTTCCCGTCGTGAATGTGTTAATGGCATCCGTGCAGTTTGTTTAATTAAAAGTATAACTGTATTTTGTTAAACACAAAATTAGGAGAAATATCCTAGAAATAAAATAATTAACTTTACCACACGGCGGGTATAAAGTTGATGATTTCATTTAGCATTGCTGAAAATGTCTGATATTTTCTCTTCATGAGAGAGCAGCTGCATAAAATCTATTAAGTGTAATTCGCAGAAATCTATGGATGCACATCATAAGTATATAAATCACAAAAGTTGTTAAATGAATGCGGGAATCTTGAAATCAAGTTTCGGTGTGTATACCTTTTCATTCTTTCACCACAGTGCCAATTTGGTGCTCCGGGATAAAGAATACACTATTTTATTCTACTTTTGTGAACGAATTGCATGATATGAATAATACCTTAGAGGAATTTAATCGATTCATTAGTTGGCACTTACCAAACTCAGTAAACAATATAAAATATTTATTTAAAAAAATCATCGAAAAAGCAATCTTCTAAAGAAGAAAAAAACAAAATCTACGTGGGTTTAATAAACAGATTAATACACTTTTAACGTGGAATAAGCAGTTTACCACACTTGGTGCTTTGGTGCAAAAGTACCACTGGTGTTCGACTAACAAGAAAGTACTAGGTTTTCTCCTATGTTTCTTCTTTTCCATGATTCAGTTTTCATTCTTTCAAAGCCTTCAGAACATTCCTTTTTAGCCCCCGGTACGGTATGCTATTTCTTTCTCCCAGCTTATTTTGTGTCTCAAAAAAAAATAACGTTACCTTAGAGAAGCCTGCTATAAGCAAAGCAAATGTTTCGTTGTAAGATTAAATGCTCTATAGCAATTTTTTAAATTTCTAAGCATCGCGCATTTTCCATTTTTATACCGTCATATTGGAAAAAAAAGTACTTTCAATTGCAATTTGTTTGAAAACTTTATCTCCATTTATTTTGGAAATATTTTTTTTTTGTAGGTTTTAGCACCATTTGTTTAATTTTGGCAAGTCAAGTACTCCATTCCTGTAGAAAGTAAAGGGAAAAAAGTTGAAAAACACGAAAAATAGCAATTATATCTTTTTGTTGCCATTTTTTCATAACAACCTAAAGAAAATTTAATTAAAACACATGCTATTTTGAAAAAATATAAACAAATAATTTCTGTTAAAACATGGAGCTGTTATAAACTATATTTACAAACAAATGAAGGCCTATGAATCATTAGATAGCCATTTTCTTGTAGAGTTGCTTTAATAACGGCATCTTTTTTGCTGCATTTGTGTATTATTTTGCGATAGTGACATCCTATGCATGCTTTACTGTAGATGTTTAAGAGTGGATCGTAAATGTGGAATTCTTAAGCGGATGCGAATGACGCCATTTTACATAAAATAAAAGTGTGTGCTTTAAGTCTTAAAATTGAAATATGTTATGTTCTAGTTATAGATACATATATTTTTTTTTCATTGGGGGCAACACTAAATTCTGAAAAAGCAGAATTTCTGTTTTCGAGTCTTCCTGTTTTCTTGGGTGGGTGTCTCCTTGAAATTTTGTCTGGTTAAATTGATAAATTACTGCATTTTGATTGTAGAGCTATCATCGCTGAGCAAGAACAGTTTTCGATAAGAAAGAGATTTCTTTCCTAATTCTTCCCTACTTTTTTTTTTTCTTTTATCAACAATCAAAATAGAAATGAACATGCATTTTAATTCTTATTAGTAGTGATCCTGCTTTTACTGTTCAGCTTACGACAGAAGTAGAATATTCGAAAATAGGATGAAATTTGATTCGGAGAAGCTAAAATACAAGGCGTAGAAATAATTGAAGTTTTGACATAGGAAAAGGGGGAAAAATTATATGAAGATGGACATAAGTAAATTAAGTGGGAAAAATATAGATATTTAAAATATGTTATATATGCATAAAGTACCCGCTGCTTTATAAAATCACATTTGGATTTTATTTTATTGAGCGACTGATTAAAAAAAAAAAAAAAAGACGGTTCAAAATTTAATTATTTTAAAATAAATTTTATGTTTCCTACAAGAATATTCCATAAATAAAAGGGAAAAAGAAATCAGACACTTAAATTTAATAAATTTTACATACTACATTTAAATTCATTTACATTTAAGATTTTGCTTATAATTTTTTTAAATACTGTCTAATTGGAGTTTGTTGCGAGGAATCAGTAATCAAATGTTCAACAATGTTAGAACATGGGTAAAATTTACCAGAATGTTCTTTATCTCCACCTTTTTGCTCCAATGTTCGTCGGACTTCGGTTGGTGTGGTGAGTTTTAATTTTTTTCTTCATTTTCGTATTCTCAATCAATGTCATTAGAACAAGATTCTTTTGATTTTATGATTTCTTGTACAATATCGGAGTTAGATTTCCGAACTGTCGTTGACAAAACATCGTCTATGGAAACATACTTCAAAAACTCTTCTGTCGGCTCATCTTCCTCAACTGCAATTTCTTCGTCTAAGTTAGAATTTTGCATCCTGAAGCCACCAGCTTTAAATTAGAGATCGTTGTTGACGTAACAGTTTCCCAAGCACTTTGAATGATATGGATTGCGCCCAAGAGACTGATTAACTTTGAAATCTTGTTTGTCGAGTCGGAACTAGAAGAAAGGCAAGAATAAATTTCTTTGAAATATTGACAAATGTCTTTCTGTATTGAAATTTAACACGTTCACGCCGGCGCGGTGGGTCACACTCGACTGTTTCAGAGTTGTCAAGTCTCCGGCTTTTTGCACACCACTGTTATTTTAGAGAAAATGTTGTTCCTTTAAATCGCCCAATTGTTCTAATTAAATGAAACAACATTTTCTGTATTAAAATAGTGGTATCCAAAATGCCGGAGACATGGCAGCTCTCAGACAGTCGAGTGTGACCCACAACGCCGGCGTGAACGTGTTAAATGATCGTTTGATCTCTTTATCCAAAGATTGAATGATCCTTGTGGTATTCGGGAAAAGGAAAAATAGTTTAGTATTTTTAAATTTCAAATCCTTTAGATAAGACAAATAATTGTTTAACAAGAGCGGACTTTTTTTGTCAATTAGATGTTTTCCCCATTTAAGAAGAAAATCCTGTAGATAGCTGTGATCATCAACGAGTATCTACTGTGTACATAACTGACTGGAAGGTTCTTAACACACTTAAAACAACGAGAGTATTTTCTGGAATAAGTCACCAAAGGCGTTTTCTTTTCAGTGTCTGTCACGTTGCATGTTAACAACCCAGTTAATCCTTGCTCGATTTTTTGCTTCCTGCGTATATTCATTTTCAGACATCAAAGTGTGTTCTTGAAGTGCTCGATAAAACCACCTAGTTTCATCCAAATTAAAAATTTGATCAGATTGATCATCTTTAATCAGTTTAAATTCGACATATACCTTCTAGCTCTCAGCTGCTTCGTTATCTGGATCTTGCTTCTCGCCTGCGTTCCTCCTTCGAGTTAGCAACCCATCCGTGGGTGCGAAATGTTCCTCTGCAAACAGACTAGCAAATTGCTGTGCTGTGCTTTCACATAGGATTGAACGAAGAATGGGAATTTTTTGTATTCTCGCGAACTCAAGCCATTTAAAAAGTGCAGATTCTGTGTCGTTAGCTTTTCCATCGCGTTTTCTTTTGCAGAATAGGTTTACAATTTTTTTCATATTATCAGAAATGGTATCTCTCTACTTCAACAAGTTTAATAGGCAGTTGGAGAAATCCCCAGTTTTTAAGAAGCTTCTCGTGGGCTGCATTTTGGCATGTCATCATATCTTTCAGCATTTCTTGCTTTTCAATGACATTTAAATGTTTACACTTAGCATGCTCACTCCCTTCTGACAGAATTTCTAATGACTATTTGATGTAGAAACTTTTTGAAAGCCATGAGAACCAATTCTAACCACCCACCCCCCTTATCTGTTTTCTTACTGGAATGCTGTTCTGCGTTTGTTTATCTTTCCTTTCGTTTGTTCTCTTCTCCATTTATTTTCGATGGAAGGGGATACAGCCCAGTGGTTAGAAGGAAAGTTGGAAATTGTTTTAATCCCTTCAGTTTAGGTCTAGAATTAATGTACTAAATTTCCCCCCTCGTACTAGATGAGCGTTCGGAAATATGTACAGATTTATTAATAATTATTAAGATGGAGCTTGGTGCGATATAATAGAAATGTAAAAATATCAACGTTAAAAGCACCAATAATTTTAAATTTGATTTAATTTTAAATTATGTGAGCAAATATGCGTCATCATTAGCATTGAGGACGGTACGCTATATGCTACCGAAACCGGTATACTTAAAATAAAAAAATATTGGTGATTTTAACGTTGATATTTTTACATTTCTATTATATCACACCAAACTCCATCTTAATAATTATTGATACAGCTGTAACGGGCTTTGTATTATAGGTTTTTTGTTCATTATATTGCTGAGCAACACAATCAGCGAAGCCTCATCAGAGGGGGAGATTGGGTCATCAATTTCATTCGTCATATGGATGAAAAGTTAATTAATCGTTTTTTCCGCCTACTGTCTAAAATGTTGAAATCGCTTAATCGGTTGAGATTCCTTCTCTGCTGTAAACGTCAACGAATCATCCCTAAGTTCATAATTTTGAAATGCGTATTTCTAGTTCGTTCTTCGTCAAAAAGGCTATATACAGATCCCACTTCACTATCCTTTGTGCCGTTATTAAAGATACTCGTCTCTCCATTTCCAAAATAGAAAAGGAGTTATTTGATCTACATTTAAAATTGGCAGCTAATCTTTCTAATTTCCAGTCCATAGATATAAATTCATGGCATCATGCTGAAAATCTTTCCAGCAAACACTCAAACAAACTCAATATTAAATTTACCCGCCTACTTGATTCATCAGTTTCCTTGGCACATACTGATCTGCCTATTGTCAATCAGAATGCTGACATCAACCTTTCTGGTATAGATATTTCGGAAACACAATATTAAATTCTTAAGCTTAATTCAAATTTTGCAATTTCTAAAACAGCTTCTTTCCCGCAGCTAATTGATCCGGTTGCAAAAGCATTCAAAAATAGTCGTCTAACTGAAATAAAAAAAGAAAAGTTACGTCATCTCATTAAGGCCAATGTTAATTTTAATTCCAATACTAAATCTAATCTCACTTCTCTTGAAAAAACCGCCCTGAAAGATCTTAAATCTAATGATAATATTGTAATTACGAAAGCTGATAAAGGTGGCAATATTGTCATCCTTGATAAAAAGCAATATATTGACGGAGTGAAAAATCTGATTAAATATGCCCCATATAAACTTCTTTCTCGGGACCTTTCCGAAAAAGAATGATCACAAATTAAATCCATTATTAAGTCTTGTCTTGTCCTCTAATACCCAAGTCTACACATACCTATATTTCTCCTTCAGTCGCTAACTGTGGAAGATTTTATACTCTTCCGACAGTTCATAAACCCAATATACCTTTTCGTCCCATAGTTTCAAACACTGGGACGGCCTCTTATCGTCTAGCGAAATATCTAACAAATATACACTAAGGTGTGTCTCACCGAAATAAAGCCACCGTGATTGTGTTCTGTAATTCGACACGAAAAAGAACAATAAGAACGAAACAAATATATTAAGAAAAGTATATATACAAATCATGGAAGACGGTAGTATTCCGAGTGACGCAGCCTTAAGCCTAAAATCGTATCGTATCGTATCGTTAAAATCGTATCGTATCATAGAATTCGTAGATGGCGGAACTCATATATACAGCTAACTCGACATCAAAGAAAACGCGAAAAGCCGCCTTTTAATAACTCAGCAGATATATGTCTTATTGTTCTGAATTTTCTAGAACAGTCTTATATCTGCAGTCTAATCGTATACTGAAATTTTTACATTTCTACGTGCAGTATATTTTGAGATCTAAATAGCCATTTTTAAAGTGAAAACGTTGGTAAGATATCGAGGAAGTTCCTAATTTGAAAATCTCGAAAACGGTTCTAACGATTATTTTTAAATGGATACATAATATAAATGTGATTATAAATAGCAAGGTGAATAACACTTTTCTTTTTTCTGGGAAAACTCTCTTTCGTTAAATAATTCGATTTTTTTTTCTCTCGAAAATGACACGGGCGATTTTTTAAAAATCAAATAAATATGTTTCAGATGAACCAAATAACAATTTACTTGTTTCCAGCAAGACTCTTGTTCGTTTTATAATGCGCATGAAAAATCGGACTATATTTCTTCGCCATTCTATGGAAATTTCACCGAAAATGCATGACACTGTATTCATACGCATGCTTTCTTTTTAACCACTTTTGGGGAGAAAAAATTTTGTCTTCCCACTGGCTGAGTGGTTAAGGGCCATCGTCTACTGATCTTAAGATAGGCAGTTCGATACTCGCTGGTACGTGTTTTCACATGTGAATGTGTTTTTTTTTTTTTAAGTCTGGTAGTTGACCATTATTCTCAGTTCCTTTGTAATTTTTTAATTGCTATTAAGTTAAATAAAATTACAATTATAATGACGCCAATTTGATGATGATTATTTCTTGGCAATTTTTCAACAATAAAAATATTACCATAAATTTTATAAATATATTTAATTTCAATCACTTTACAAAAAATATACATTAATAATTATTATTTGAATATAAATCACACGATCAGAAACGTAAAAAAATAATTCATTTCAGCTCTTCTTTTTATAATATCATTTTTTATTATTATGACGGTCAATCAATATATAATCACTGACATCCATAATATTATTATTATTATAATTATTATTTTCCTTGCATAAAAACTATTGTGATGTAATAATTCTTTTATAATAAATAATTTAGTTGAAATGTTTTATTTATAAATATCAATGAAGTTTGATAACCCCGAGACAATTGTTTTTATTTAACTTTGCAATATTTACAGTTTACATAATAAGCATATCAGAATTCTGGTGTCGCCATCTTTTGACGCAATTGCGTACTACATTTTGTCTCTTATTCGGAAAAAAAAACTAACGCTCTTCGCCGCTTTGAAAGAATCTCTTGTGACTAGAGGTCTATTTCGCAAATATTAAGAAAATTACTGCATACAAAAATATTAAAATGGGTAGTATTATAGGGAAATGTTTGATAAAAACGTTGAAGTAGACAGTTTTAAATCGAAGAATTATTTTAAGAGATATTTAATGTTAAATCTGGATAAAATTGTCTCATTAAAAAAGTCTCATAGGAAAAAAAAAATATACACAGGAATTTAATCATTTTCATTCAATTTAATCATTCAATAGAAACTCGAAGTTTGCAGAGTGCATTTATTATTTTTAACTTGCCTAATTTTTTGACGATTTATTTCAATTTTAAATTAAAATTTTCAGAATTTCCAGAGATATTTTTTACATATTTTAGAAAAGGTTATTTTAAATTGTTGCCAATTGTTAAAACAGCGCAAAGAATAATATATCCTTTAAATTAAAAATTTATTCACACGTGACTATTATAAACAGAAAAAAAATCCTTTTAAATTAGAATTAAATGATAACGTGTTAAAAGCAGGAAAATATTAAACATTACGTCATAAAAATTGTTTTTACACATGCTTACTTAAAATGAAAGAAAATTATAAAATAATCAATTATTTTCAAATTAGAATTAAATGATTACGCATTAAAAGTAGGAAAACATTGAAAATTACGTCATAAAAATTATATTTACACGTGAATATTAAAAGAAAAAGAAAATTTTTAAATAATAAATTCATTGATATGTGTTAAAAGTCGTAAATGGAGGAAATTACGTCATATTGGCCAAAGTGGCCAAAACAGTTTGCAAAACATATTGCAAAACATATTGCAAAACAGTTTAAATTAAAAAATATATTTATATGAGAGATTTATTTCAAATTTTGAGATGATATTTTTAACTATAGTTGCCAATTTTAAGGTAGCGCAAATAATAATATTATCTTTCTAATAATAAAAATATTTTCAGTTGAATGTTACAAAGAGAAGGGAAAGTTTGGTGAAAATTATGTCAGATTTAAAACGTTACATTTAAAATCTCTTATTTAAAATCATTTTCTTATAGCGTTGTTAAAAAATACCATAAAGCAAAGACTCTGTTGACTTAGTTCCTTTTATATTTGGTAATTTTCAAATGTTTAACTAATCTTATTTAATCAAGCACGGAAACAGCAACTAACATCAGCTGATTCGGTCTTGAAATCCCTCAGTAAAAGGGAAACCCGTTTACAGTAAGATCGCCATTGATTTTTTAATTATACAGAGCAGCCTCGATTATCCGAGCTAATTGGGACTGTTAGTAAATCGGAATCGGAAATCTCGGTTAATAGAAACTGTGTGTAAAAACTCGCCGTGCTTGCGAATTTAACATCTCTTTTAAAAAAAATATATAGAACGTTTTTTAAATAATAAAAATAAATATATGTAAAGTTCTGTTTCACAGCTTAACAAATTTAAAAAGAAAATCAACTACCAGTAGTAAATTTTAAAATGCAAATTGAAAAATTTACGAAAGTTCACACTGCCACTGGAAACAAAGCATTGTTCGCTATTGACTTCTCAGGGTCCAATGTTTCTTTGGAGTTGAGTGCTTTTGGGGGCAGAAGGGCCTGTATAGCACGGACAGTGAGCTAAAGAGTGTGGTTATTTTTAAGGCTCATTCAAAAGGAAAAAAAAAATCAGACTTTGTTATCGGCTCGGTTAACAGAAACCTCGATTAATCGAAGCTCGGTTAATCCAGGTTCTACTATAATTCAATCTTCCGTAATCTTTTTAAAGCAGATCAAATTAATGGACTTTAGCACAAAGTCACATAGCTGATAACTGCCATGCTTGTTGGCCACCTTTTTTTCAAAAAGTTTGCTTCACCTTATTCATTTAATGAGAAATCTCCGATAAAATAAGTCACATTTTCCCGTTCTAAAATACTGGTATCCAAAAATCGTAGCATGTAACTGACACTACAAGTACTCATGGAACTAGACTATTTTAAGTCTGATTTTTATTATAGACTATATAAAATTATTAAAAATATACGGATATAAAAATCATGTTTTTTTTTTTAGGGGAAAAGAAATAAAAACCTATTTGACGATATGTTTATAAAGACACATTTTGTATTTGTTATATTTCCGGGGATGAGGAGGGGGGGGGGACTATTTTGATTAAATATCGCAATTAGTCTACATGGCAGATATAATTATGATAGACACTAGCGGGCTTCGCCCCTCTATGGCGCCTTATGGGTCCAGCTTCCATAACTCAGAAACTACCTTTCGGACATCAATGCAACAGATTCCAAACGTTATAATTAACTTAATAATCACCCTATATAGCATTAAAGTAAATTTATGAGTACTGCATACTACTTTTTTATCGTAATTTCTGAAGAGAAAAAATTATTTCGGTTCCATTCTTAGGTACTGGTCTGAAAATTTTTGAAAAAGGGGGCAAGGAGGGGACATGAGACTGCTGTTTGTCAAACAACACAACGGGGTCTGGCTTATTCAACTTGGTTTTTGATGACTTCAATTGGAAGGTGGTTTGTTTAAAAGAGTGCGTTCCCTGCCCCATGAAAATTGGAACTATTAGTGCACCATCTATGTAAGGATTTAATAATTATAAATTAACATTTTGGATTTATTAATTTAAGGATAAAGTATTTTTAAAGGTGTGTCCAAACTACATGAAATGTATGAAAAAGGATAGTTTGACGCAAATAAACCATTTACATAAATCTTACTCACAATTTTGAATAGCGTGACACAAAAGATAAATCGATTTATTGAAATAAATACATTTCAATGCATAGTATAGATTCAATGAAAGTGATATATTTAACAGTGAATTGGAAAATTAAAAGTATTGTGTAGATGTAAAAAAATATTTTAACTAAGTCAAAAATAATTTAAATTGAATTTTAAAACAAACCTTTTCAAGTCACATCAAAGCGTCACTTAAATTTTATATCATATCTTTTAAAACTCATATTTTGAATTTATGAGAGATGTAAATGATAAAGCAACAGCGAATAAAATTTTATGCAGCTTTTCATGTTGAACATAACTTTTGCACATGCGATTATAAATAAAACAAAAATAAAATGATGAAATAAATAGAAATATATTTTTTAAGAAATAGCATAACGTCACTCAAAATTTGATATCAGTATTTTTAAGTTCCATATTTAAAATTCTTAGAGCATAAGATAAAGTGCTGCGTCAAAAACTTTTAACCCGTCAAGGGTTTTTGCATTGATACATATTTACAAGGAGAAACTCACTCCCTGCCTTACCAGGGTAGGAAAAAAATGAATTTGAAAAAAAAAAAAAAAAAGGGGGGGGGGGAGGGAAGTGTCCCGCCGAAATAAAGCCACTACTGTTAATAGACACTATATCATCCGTGGTTATATATGACGTGGAATATACGATGTGGCATACCATTTACCAATCTTTGGAAGACAGTAGCATCAGTATTCTCCCATGCTTCAATGATGACAACCTTCAATTTTGTCACAGACTGAAACTGCCTTCTATTGTCATATACAGCCCTACTGAGGATTCCTCACACATTTTATTGGGGATTGAGATCAGGGAAAAAGGACAGGCCATTCCATGACATGCACTCAATTATCCAAAAACTATTCCCAGGAGGATTTTTGATCGTGAATGGAGTTCTTGCCTGCTAGAAAATCCATCTTAGTGCACAAATTCTCTTTGCAAATGGCAGTAAATGGTTTTCTAGCATTTCTTGGCAATCGGTAGCCTTCATGCGGCCTGAGAGAAAAGCCAGGTTATGTTTACCTCCATTGCCGAAGTCTCCCACACCATTCATGAGCTTCCACCTTGCTGTCATTTGGAGAAAATTTCCTCCTCTTTCCTCATGTCATACCAATAGAAATCAAGGCCGTCTGTCCCATCCAAATTAATTTTCTTCTCATCTGACACTATAACACGATGACATTGGTCCTTCCAGGTTCGATGTTATTTGGCCTAATCGATTCTCCTTTGCATGTGGATATCTTTCAACGTGGGCAGCTGTTTCCTTTTCTTGTGTCGCAAGATGCCGATACGTTTTTTAATTCCTTTCAGGGTTTATTTTGTCACAGGGATGTTATCCTCTTTTGCCAACTGTTTTAGGGAAATACCACCTCGTGAAAGACGACGCAAAACTTCTCTTTCCTGCCTGGAAGTCATTTTCCTGCATGTGCACCTCCTTTTTTTTTATACCCGTACGTATTTTCCTTATTTACAAAATTGTTTGTTACGATTTTAGGTCGTTTGACTTGCTTAGATATTGGTCTATGTGAAAGACCTTTTTCTTAAAAGCTGTTATTTGTCCATTCTCGACCTTTGATAGGTGGGTTTCCTTTCCCATTGCAATACTGCAGGAGAAATAGAAAACAGAGCCTTCTAAAGTCTGCACAAAGTTTAACTGGCTCAAAATAAGTATTTGACAACTTCTTGACATCATAAACATTTTGAACTGCAGTAGCTCGAAGGTCGGTAGTTACCAATAAATACTAATATTGGCAGTGGCTTTATTTCGGCGGGTCACTTTTCCCCCTCTTTTTCTACACATTCATCTTTTTCTCCTTACTAGATGGGGCAGGGAATGTGTTACTCAATGTAAATATGTATTTGTATGTGGACATTCTTAATATATTTGTTTCGTTCTTATTCTTATTTGTTTGTTTCGTGTCCAGTTACGGCACAGAATTAGGGTGGCTTTATTTCGTTGGGACACACCTTATATGGCCGTTAATGACCGGCAACTTTCAATTTTAGACATTTTGTCGAATATTTAGAAATATACTTGACATATTCTTCTGGAATTTCAGGATTAAAAAGAACAGGTATGACCTCATATTTAGCAATGTCGGTTTGTTAAGGGGGCAATTAGGGGGCCAACAAAAAATCAAAGAAAAAAAATACTTGGATCACCCTGTAAAATAAAATGCACGAAATGATCTATTGCTACCGAATATAAATAAAAAGACATTGTGCAATATGTGTATTCTTTTGTGTAAGAATAGCATGTATATTAATAGAAATATAGCGATTTATTTAAAAAAAATTAAAAAATTCTTGCATGTTTTTTGCTTATAACATGCAGGGTTTTCAAACAAATTTAACGCCGGTTTCAGAAAAATTGACAAAATATAGTAGAAACAATACAGTGCAATTGAAATATAAATATATTAAATATTTTAGGATATATGAGCAGTTGTATGGAATAATTTTTATCTGCGCATGCGCGAACGACAACAAGGATAATTTTACATAATTTAATAATCAACTGTATGGAACAACTTATTAAAAAAAATCTAGTCAAATATCGTAAAAATTCAGAAAGATATCGGCGTTAGAGTGAACAAATTTTTAGTTGTTCTCTAAAAGCAGCTGAATGATAAGGGATTTTACACAAATTGTCATTTTTTATTAACTGACTTTAAGAAAAAAGTTAGTATTTAGTGACTATCAACGAGTAGATTTGGAAAAATGCTTCGATTTTGATACTTCTTTTGATCATGGTATAGGCTCGTTCTGGTGGTTATCCAAGAAGAACTAAAGCATTAATAAAAAATGAAAAATAAAAAAAAATAAAAATAAAAAATGACAATTTGTGGAAAATCCCTTATCATTCAGCTGCTTTTAGAGAACAACTAAAAATTTGCTCACTCTAACGCCGATATCTTTTTGAATTTTTACGATATTTGACTAGATTTTTTTTCATAAGTTGCTCCATAGAGTTGACTATTAAATTATGCAAAATGATCCTTGTTGTCGTTCGCGCATGCGCAGATAAAAGTTATTTCATACAAATGCTCATATTTTCTAAAATATTTAATATATTTATATTACAATTGCACCAGATTATTTTTACTATATTTTGTCAATTTTTCTGAAACCGGAGTTAAGTTTGGTTGCAAATCGTGCATGTTATAAGCAAAAAACATGCGAGAATTTTTTAATCTTTTTAAATAAATCGCTGTATCTCTACTAATATATGTGCTATTCTTACACAAAAGAATACATATATTGCACAATGTCTGTTTATTTATATTCGGTAGCGATAGATTATTTCGTGCATTTTATTTTACAGGGTGATCCCAAGTATTATTTTTTTTCTTTGATTTTTTGTTTGCCCCCTAATTGCCCCCTTATCAAATCGACATTGCTAAATATGAGGTCATACCTGTTCTTTTTAATCCTGAAATTCCAGAATAATCTGTCAAGTATATTTCTAAATATTCGACAAAATGTCTAAAATTGAAAGTTGCCAGTCATTAATGGCCATAAAGTGTATTTTCTCCTCTCCTGTCCGCAAATTTATATACTGTTAAGAATTCCATCACCTTTGCTAAAATGATTCCGAATTTATCCCCGACTAAATTTACTATGGTCTCCTTTGACGTTAAATCACTTTTCCCAAATGTCCAAATAAGTGGTGCCCTCTCTTGTCTTGAACGGAGACTTCGTGAATTTTATTATTCATATTTTGAAATTCAAGAGCTTATATCCCTTACTCGTATGTGTCTATCTCAAACAATCTTTTCATTCCAATGTAATTTTCTATAAACAATCTGACGGTTTAGCCATGGGCTCCCTCCTGTCACCGATCCTCGCAGACATCTATATGCATTATTTTGAATGCTCCCTTTTCATTAAATTCTCTTTCCCTTTCTGGATTCGCTATGTTGATGACACATTCACCTTAATTGGTATCTCTCTTCACAATATTGATAATACTCTTAACATTATGAATTCTATTGATAGCAATATTCAATTCACTTATGGAACTGAAAATAATGGTTCTCTCCCATTTCTGGATACCCTTGTCACGCGCACTGTAACCGGTTTTTCTACATCCGTCTATCGCAAAAGTCTGTTTTTCTATTGGTCAATAAACCTTTAACTTGAATCTCCATCTCTCCTATTTATGTGAGCAAATTTACGCCCTCCTTAGCGCAGAGGACGGTAAGCTATATGCTACCGAAACTGGCATACTTAAAATTTAAAATTATTTGTACTTTCAACGTTTATTACATTTCTATGTACAAATTTATAGTCTAAAAATACATTTTTTTAAATCACCATAACAATATCTTAAAAAAAAAAAAAACTACTCTATCAATATAATTGTCAATACAAATGTTGTAGAGCTTAAAATTTTGAGTAAAATGAGTACCCATACTGAATGTTTTGTGGAATATTAACCTCACAACTCTACTTCAAAACTGTGCCTAAATCGCTAATCAAGAGCTTAATTCCAGAACACACAAAGTTTCAATCCAGCCTGCCCCTAATTTTCACATACATGTAATTTTTTTTTCAACGAGTAAATTACTAACAAAAATAACGCATTTGGTCATAAATTTATGCATATTTCGAAAATAATTCATAATTGACAGGAAATATTGTTTATTATTTCCGATATAGTATTTGAAATATGGAGACGTATTTATGACGCATTATAACACACAAAGTTATCAATCCAGCTCGCCCCTAATTTTCACATACATGTATTTTTTTTTTCAACGAGTAAATTAATAACAAAAAATAGTTGAATGTGCCAATCTCAAAACTTTCTTCAAACTTATACATCTCAATATTTTAAATCCTAGTTACACATGTTAATATTTCAATATTATTAGTTCAATACTATACCAACTTTGATTTTCATCTTAAATTTCTGCTCCAGTCAATTAAACGGACCAAAAACGAGTTAATCTATATCAGGATATTTGTTAAAATTATTAATTTTTCCTTATTCTGTTGTTATCAGCTGTTTGCGAATAGCCGGCTTAGCAGAAGCGAGTTCCCGCCACTGCACGAGCAGCCGATGCACAATAGAACTACGAAAAATCAAGAAGAGTATACAAAAATCGCTATCACAGAGCCCCTTTACCGCGCAATATTTCCAAATTCAAGGAGGACCTGTTGGCCAAAGCCAAAAACATGCACAAAAATTTTGGTTCAATTGCATGCATAATTTTATATACTGTTCGATGGTACAATAATGAAAATGGCACAGAGATCGCAATTATAGCGCTCCCTTCTGGCGGAATTTTTTCAAGTTCAGGGAGGACTTGCTTGCCATAGCCAGAAACATACACAAAAAATTAGTTCAATTATATGCATAACTTCGTACACTTTTCGATGGTGCAATAATGAAAATGACAGACATCGCAATTATAGCGCCCCCTACCGCCAGAATTTTTCCAAATTCAGGCAGGTCCTTGGTGCCATGACCAAAAAAAAAAAAAAAAAAAAAAAAAACCACAAAAAATTTGGTTCAATTCTATGCATAACTTCATACACTTTTCGATGGTACAATATGAAAATGGCACAAAAAAGCGGTATCACAGCGCCCCCTACCGGCGATTTTGTTTACACATTAAGGGAGGACTTCCTTGCCATAGCCAAGAACTTAAAAAAATTTCTGGTTCAATTCTATGCACAACTTCATGCACTTTTCGATGGTACAATATTCAAAATCGCACAAAAATCGCTGCCACAGTGCCCCCTACCGGTGAATTTTTGCAAAATTCAGGGAGGACCTGCTTGCCATAGCCAAAATCTTAAAATAAAAATTTGGTTCAATTCTTTGCATAATTTCATACATTTTTGAATGGTACAATATTCAAAATCGCACAAAAATCGCTATTACAGCGCCCCCTACCGGCGAATTTTTTCCAAATTCAGGGAGGATCTGCTTGCCATAGCCAAAAACTTAAGATAGAAATTTGGTTCAATTCTATGTATAACTTGATACACTTTTTGAGGGTACAATGGCGACAGACAGACGGACACACGGACAGACAGACATTTTCTATAAACATGTTTTTTGGAATCTCTGACCCCTAAAATGTGTAAATCCGTCGAAAACCGGAAGTCGAAAAAAATTTCGATTACAATACTTTCTTCTATTGAAGATAAAAGAAAGTAATAATGCATTTGTTCATAAATTTATGCATATTTCGAAAATAATTCATAATTTATGAGAAATATTGTTTATTATTTCCGATATAGTATTTGAAATATGGAGACGTATTTATGACGCATTATTGTTCAGAGTGAATTAAAGTACCTACATATTAGAATTAAGGAGGTTGAATATAAAGTGGCACGACTGGGGGGAGGGGGGTGCGGGCGGAGGAGCGAACAAATGAGAGTGCAAGAGTCAATTGTGTCTAGAGCCAATTCAAGATCAACAAATAGAATGACCTTAAATTTCAGTATATTACGGAAAGGGCTAGGATGTTTTAAATAAAAATGATTTTGATAAATTATCATACACATGTATACAAGCGTTTTAAATTATATTAATAAAAGTTTAAAAGAAAAATATTCATAATCTTTACGTAAAAAAAAAAAATAAAAATAAATAAAAAACTTTTTTTAAATAAAGGTTTTAAAATGGCGATAACAATTGCAAAATGACATGTAAAACAGCTGATATTCATGTACCTTTTTCTCGATAACTACTGAAGCGATTTCAATACTTTTTTGTATTAGTTTTAGCAGGAGCTATGCTATAAATTGAATTGAGCGTTTGGCAAATAATAAAAGTAAAAAATGCAATTGATATGTTAATTTTAGAAGAAAAAACTTTTTTTTTTTCAATATGGATGGCGTATTGTATTTTTATTTCTTTCAGAAACGACCAATTTATAAATAAATCACTGAAAGAAAAACAAAGAAGAAGGCATTCTTATGTCATTACGTTTTGATCGCTTCTGGAGTTTTTAAATCCGAACATTTTATTCAACAAAGTACACATTTTGTAAGTTTAAGATCTGTAATAAAACTCCTTTTTTAATAAATATAATAAGTAAATTTTTATTTTAAAATATGAGCTATTAAAAATTGTTAATTTGATAAAAGTGAACTGTCTAAGTCCAACAGTCAGTATTTTATGACATTTTCTACTTTGACTGATTCTTTACATTTCAGTTCAGTGTCCTGTGACTGGTTCTTGATTTCTGTAGTACCATATGATGTGGCAGTCAAATGATTAATTTTCCTCCATCCTGCAAAAATATGTTGATTGATTACGCTAAAAGTCACTTCAATGCGGGGGACTACAATATTTGTCATGGTTAACCTGAAGCCATTGCAGCATAAACTACAAGTTCGGCAGAACGTATCTGATGAATAAAGAAACACATAACTGGACATGTTATGTTTGATGAGTCGATCTCATCTATTAAGTCTCAAGAAAAGTTTCTATCTACAGGTAAGAAGAAGTGACGGCTTATGGGTATGTTATGTGTGCAGTTTCAAAAAGAAGGTTTTGTTGTGAAATAAGCTGATGAAGATGCTGACAATCTGATAATTAAAAGTGCTTTGAAAATTATTACAATATGTTGCGGCATTTGGGGAAGAATCGATCTGTTGGTATTAATGATAGCATCCACAACTTCCTAAAACATTTCCTTCTTGAAGTCTGGAAGAAGTAAGATGTTTCATATTGTCTAAGCAACTCTGAACATTGTTCCAGACATTAGAAACAACATTTCGTTTCTCCATGCGTTCTGTGGTAGATACTACATCAGCTCATTTTACACAACTGAAGAAGAAAAATTCAAAGATCTAACAGTACTGTACTGCAACAAGTTGTGAATATTTTCCGTGAAGAAAATGACTAAGAGAGGATAAGTTTGTTAATCAAGTATGTAGATCTTATTGTTCGTTTACGGAGACACACACACACACACAAAAGAAAAAAAAGAACATGCAAAATTAGTCTTCACGATAACAACGGAAATAGTGAACCAATTTGAATCTGATTGGGGTAGTATATTGATCTTGCAAGTATTATAGATTGTTAATCAAGTATGTTGCTGTTATAGGTCCTTTACAGGGATACATAAAAATGTTTGATGGCAATCGTTGAATGGTTTGGATTATATTGCAGCCTATGAGAGATTGAGTGATTTTCTTAACAAATGATTTTCAATGAGTTTTTAACATTTTAAATATAATTGCCTCATATTTATTCAATTATATTTGATAAGCCTAGTTAAAAATTTTCCCGCAAATTACTTTTCTCGCCAAAGTAGTGAAAGTTAGAAGGAATGGCGACAATTTAATTTGTATTAAATCTGATGTATAAATCAAGGTACTCTTCCGACTGAGCCGGAAGGACACTTGTTATTTTTTAGAAACGTAAGAGGACGTGAGTTTCAAAACTCGCCTTATCCAAAATTTAAAAAATCGAGTTTTCTCCATCCATCTATTCTATTGGTGAGCCTGCATTGAAAAAACACTACTATCTGCAAAAACACCAGTTTTATCGTGTATTTCTGGCATTGTAAAATCTTGGTTTACAGTGAAAACCAATGGACGCACTCAGAGGTTTTTCTCGATTTCTCAAAATTTGATTTTCTAGATAAGGCGAGTTTTGAAACTCACGTCCTCATATGAACTAAACTTTTTATAAGTATATTCGCCCATCTACCCCTCCACCAAATACAATTGTATAATAAGCCTCCAAAAATAAAACTTGTCCCCGAATCTCGAAGCCTTTAAAACGACCCTAAATGTTATCTGTAATGAGGAGAGTGAACAGAGTCAAATGCTCTTGAAATTTAAAATGAATTGGATGATTACAATATTTAAGATTACGTTTCCTTTTATAAAATTTACTTTATTCTGTAGAAGCATCTAAAATAAACTTGTTAAAAGTATGTAAACAGTATATAATGAATTCTAAATTCTTACTACAATCTTTATAACTCAAAAATGCACCTGACTATATTGAAGCAAACAGAAAGAAGATTTGCGGAAACGCGATTTACTCAAAAGCATTCTCGAAAAATAAACTTAAACGAAGCTTAGAAAAAAATTTCTCCATACTTAAACACTCCATTTTGCATTTGAAAGGATTTAATACTCTTTTCCAACTTTTTAAGACGTTTTAGGATGTGCAATTTCTATTGGTCACTTAAAGTGTGACGTAGCAATGCACATTCTCTAAACTCTTAGATCTTTAAAAAATGTTTTTTTTTTCTAATTTTCTTAAAGGGTATTTTCAAAGAAGTGAAAATCTGAGAAAAAAGCCTCGAAGTGTAAGTGTGGGTAGGGGTGATTAAATTACAAACAAAATATTTTAGATTTAAAAGCTCACATGAAGGTGCTCACATTTATGTATCGGACGAATTGCTGTTAAGACGCAAACAGTTTTCCGGATTTTTTTCACACTGTTTCGCTTAAAACATACCTCCTAATAAAGAAAATTTTACACAGGTAAGAACTTTATTAATAAAATAATGATTTTTATTGCTTAGCCTTTTTGTAAATTATGCAAATATATAAGGCGATTTATTAGAACTAGTTAAGTTTTGTTTTAAAAAATTTTCGGTGAATGCAAACTACACCAGAAATTAAAAATTGGAATCTCGTCTTTTTAGGTGTGTTCGTAATTTTATATATACGTAGCATCTATAGTCGTCATTTGCTTCGACCATGTGTCTGTCCGCATATTACAGCGTAAAAACTACCCGATCGAATGGTTTGAAATTTAATATATATAATCGTTGCAGAATTTTGTCGAGTCATTTCATATTTTATGAAAATGAATCAAAATTAAAAAAGATATCAATAAAAGTTTTCTTCATCCTATTAAATCCTATCATACGTAATTGATTCAAGGATATCCCATGACAGGTAATGATTGTAGGTTGCTATGGTGATTACGTCCTATTTAAGATGGAGTCATATAATTTCCGTTTTAATAAATTTAATATATATAATCGTAATAAATTTTGTATTCATACATTTTTGCATAAGAGTGCAACAGCTATTGCACCTAGATCTGAATATTTATAAAACTAGTCATAGTACGAACACATCTCATTTGCTACGTTTCACGTACAATTTCCGACTTGTTTTTCTTTTCATAATATTTAATCATTTTTTCTCTCGTATTCATGAGATGAAACTATAATAGGTAGGAGTGAGTATAATTAAACAATATATTTTAGATTTAAAATATAATATATATTTCTCTTGTCTATAATCCGTACTTTTTTTAAACTTTTAATTTTAACTAAGGAAAATCAATTTTTTTGTTAAAAGCTTGTACGTTAAATTTGACAGTCCCAAGAAACGAAAAAAAAAATAAATAAATAAATCATTGGTCAAGTGCTATACAATTATATGTGCGAGAAATATACAAGACAATTAATTATATATGCTTGAAAACCTTTTACTTTTTGGTCTATGTCCCTGCTAACAATAACGATAGTTCTTTTCACGAATATGTCATTCTTATACAGGGTGTCCGGTCTCAACGGTGTTCAATGGCTAATTCCTAAACCGTTAGTCATAGACATATAGTTCCAATTACAAAAATGTTTAAAGTCAGGTAAAGAAATATTTTTAAAGCGATTTGGGTCGATAAAAACATTTCTTAAACAATTACGAAATTTAAATTTTTATACGGTCCCCCGGTCCTATAAGTTATATTTAGTAAAATTTTCCTTTTACACTAACAAGTAATACACAAAAAGTCCCGTTATTCTACTATTAAAATTGACCGAGTAATAGCTGTTTAAAGTTGGAGCATATTTTTTGCTGCAAATTGGGGGTCATTCACAAATTTAGTCGAAATATAATTTCGTCAGATATATTAAAAAATGGTCGATCGTAAAATTTACATTGCAATATAAATTTGAAATCTTTAATTATTCTGACATATTAATGCAAATATACGATTTGTAATAAACATTTAAGAAGAAAGTAAAAACAGAATGTTTGTTAAATAAAATGATGCCAAATTACCAGCCTCAATTCTTTACAAAATAATACGTATTTTTAAATATTATTAGATTACACTAGCCTGCAAAAGTTGGGTTATGTCATGTTTTTTTTAGCTTTTGATAATTGATTCTTTTGTATTCTGTACCACTGAATCTGAAACTGACCTTCATTTTTAACCATCACATCAGGATTTTTCACAAATTTCAAAGTTACAATTGAGCCTTCTCCCTCATCTAATCGGACCACTCAGCTATTTAGCTGTAAGAATCCCAGGATAAGCAAAAATATCGAATAAATTATTGAATAAAAAAAAATAAAACAAAAAAAGTTTTACATATGTTTTATAGTAAGAGATTTTCGCTATATTTTAACTTACACATTTACAATTTGCAAAAAAATTGTAACGTGATGGTTAAAAATGAAGGTCATTTTCAGATTCAGTGCTAAAAAGTACGTAAAAAGCAAGTATCAAAAGTTAAAAAACACAACCATCTCCTCTACTTTATAGTATCCGATTTTTGTTATTCTTTAACTTTTACAATTTATGATTTGCGAAATATCCTGACATGATGGTTAAAAATTAATGTAATTTTCGGTTTCATTGCTAAAAAATACATAAAAGTAAAAAAAAACAACAATCGTAGTCTTGTATTATCTAATCTAAAACTTTTTCTTAAACTTCTTGGCGGTAATCTATCCGAAATTCTTTGTGTTATCCTGTAAAATAAGTATAAATGGTAACCACCGAAAATCATAATAATATGAGATTGTTATTGGATTTGCGCCAGTATGTAAAATGTAATCTTGATCGGATATTTAAATGTCAGTTAAAATTCTAGTACAAATTTTGAACTGGAAAAGCATACGTACGATCGTTGAAGTAACATAAAAACTTATAAAAATAACATAATTTTTGTTAAAAGAAAGCATAAAAGAAACAGTCTTAAATCCTGACAAAATAAAACATACGTTATTTTAGCCAATCTGAAACTTAATAAATGTTAACTTAATCGTAATACTTGTACGATTTTTTCAAAGCGCAGATATACATGAAATAAGATCTTCGAATACTTTAAGCACTTGATATGTGACCCCTCAAAGCCAAGCCGAACTCATTTGTTTTCAGAGCAGAAAAGTGGCGTAAGTCATGCATTTTTAAAGTTTTATAACTCGCTCAATTTTAGTGTTATATGAAAGGAACTTTTTTTGTCTTACTTGTCAGTGTAATAGGAAAATTTTACTAATTATAATTTATAGGACCGGGGGACCGTATAAAAATTTAAATTTCGTAATTTTTTAAGAAATGTTTGTATTGACCCAAATCGCTTTTAAAATATTTCTTTATCTGATTTAAAACATTTTTGTAATTGGAACTATATGTCTATGACTAACGGTTTAGGAATTAGCCATTGGACACCGTTGAGACCGGACACCCTGTATAATCATATCATTAACAAAAATTTTTAAATGCATCTTTTATTTTAAAAGTTTTTTCCCTACTGTTTGTTTTAAAAAATAAGTTGACGTATATCCCCATGTGTTTGCATGTGAATAACATTTAGCTCAGCTACGGAAAGTTTTCTAATGCATCAGTTAGAAAATTTGTTAATTAATTATGGCGGAGTATTTCCCGTTTACGAGAATTAACGGTTAAATACCAGCCTTTAGCAGGTACTCGGTCCTCTCCTTAGCACCTAAATCTTATAACAGAAAAAATATCCAATTTTGACTTTTTAGGGTTTCGTTCATCTGACGAACTAGGGTTCTGCGAACCTGTAAATTTCATTTTAAGTCAACCCGCAACCCGACCCGAACCCGCAAAAATTAATTCCAGCAATCTACAACCCGACCCGAACCCGAGGTATTTCAACCCGCACCCGATCCGAACCCGTAATATTTCAACCCGTAACTCGACCCGAACCCGCAGTGTAAAGAAAGTAAATCAAGTTTTAATACCACTATGAAAAATAATCTAAAATTGTATCTCTAATACGATTTTTATGCTTTACATAGAAGAATGACCAAATCTATATTCTTTAACATTCAAATATAGTAAAACCTCTGAGCATCTTGGGATCGTTGAATACAGTCAAACATCGGGTCGGGTTATCCCGAATTGTGTTTCTTCGGCTCGAAATGAATCTAATTTTCTTTCTGCAGGTCGGGTTCATATTACAAGAATTCTTTCGGGCCATCTATAGGTTTTTTACTGCACTTGTTATAATCCTTATCGTACCAGTAGTTGAAAAAGTATGTTTATATTAACTTCAAGAAACGAATTCTAAGACTAGACAAAACAGACAGGCACGCATTTTGTTTTTGTGAAATTTTGATCTGCGGTTTATATAGACTTTTAACGTGAAAAAACATTTTGGACATACTTTTAAAAAATCAGGTCAACCCGAATCTGACCCGCAACGGGAAAATATAGCGCCAACCCGACCCGATCCGAACCACGGGTCGGGTTCTTGTAAAAGCGGGTAACCCGACCCGATCTCTAGACGAAACCCTGTTAGTCTCACTACTCTGTCTGTCTGTCTGTCCGTCATCATGGAGGAAAGAGATAGATGGAGATGCAGTATGCCGTAAAAACGGTTTGCAATATGATGCGCGTTATCGCTCAAATTTAAATGCCCTCACTCGTCCGAATCAAAAGAAGCACCTGGAACAGCGACCGAATTCTTTGACATCTTCCGTGCATCCCCCCCCCCTTCCTAAATGAAAGTGATCTGCTTATTTTTAAGCATTCTAAAGCAGCATTCCATTGTATTATGAATTAAAAATTGTCTAACTAAAAGTTTCTTGTTTTTTTCGTGAAAGAACGTGCTTGTGTTTGGGCCGACTGTAGCTAATTTTAGGGTTACTTTTTTGGCGTCACTCCCAGCCACCATACTGCATCTCCGTCTAACTCTTTCCCCCATGGTCCGTCATAGACTTCGTTCTCAGAAACTGTATAAGTAAGAGTCTTGAAATTTTGCACACTTATAGCCGAATACCTCCGATAACACGACAAATAATAAAATTTAGAAAAGTTTAATATTATTTTAATTAAATGAACTAATTTAATGACTTCCGCGTTTTTGCGATTTAGTTTTCAAAACAAAACTTTAATTTCAGTTTCTTTCGCTGATTGTCTCCGTTGTAAAGCACCTGATTGCTAATAATAGGGTTCCCGACTCAAACCCCGGTGTCGGTGTTTGTAAAATATTTTATCAATTATCTCTTTATTTCATAATTTTTTTTTTTTTTTTTTTTGAGAAATTCTGGAATTTTAAATTGATTACATTTCATTGACGATAGATTTAACTAAAAGAACTTTCGTATTTTTTTGCCAATTTAAAGTTTTTTTTTTTTTTTTTTTTTTTTTTTTGCTAAAATTAAATCATGCAATTAAATAATGCCTTTCAGATACACTAACATATGCTGTTACAATTGTCTGATAAGCAGTTCTTGAATATTTTTAATTAAATATTCCAATTGTAATAATTTTAAAATTAAATATAATGGTGCTGCCATCTATATTCTTAAAGTTACGTTCAAAAGTTTTATTATTTAATAATTATAAATTAAGGATTTGGATTTATTAATGAAAGAATATAGTGTTTTGAAAGGAACATCAAACGAAACCCTCTGAGCGATTTTTGATTATTCCTATCCACTTGTTTAGTTTTTCTTGTGCTATTTATTATAATTTCTTTTCGAGTGTCAATCAGTTTATTTTTTATTATCATACATACACTAAATGTAATGCAACATTAACAATATTTTATTACGCCTGTAACAAACTGACATTATATTTCCATTTATTTAGCTAAACAAAAGTCAAAGCTTTAAATCAAAAGTAAAAATTGGGAAAACAATCCTGTGTTTTAAGTGAAACAATGTTTTAAATCGATTATTTCCAAATAACTCTTTTATTGTTATTTTTGCTTTATACAGAAACTGTAACAAATGTTAAAGCTTTCTGTGACAATCAATATTAAACGTCATCGACGGCAGGTGATTTATTTTGTTTGAACCAAGTTTGTAAATTTATCGGAATAATATTTTCTAACAAATAATACCATTCCTACATCGAGCCTCGCAGCTATTGAATGGAATAAAAGTTTATTTTATTTGTTGCAGTTCAATGGACGTAAAAGAAAGCAATTAAATTTTTCCGAATCAATCACTTTTCATTGTGGATGTTTTAATAAGCTGTAAGTATTTATTTCTAAGAAACGCATATTGTAAAATGCAGAATAAATCTTTTTCAGAAAACATATTTACAACAGCGTAAAATTTCGAAATCAGCTGCAAAATAATATTAACAGTTCTACTTCAGGATATAATACAGCGAAACTTCTTTTAAAGGCCACCCCTATTCAAGGGCCACCTCTATTAAGGGCCAATATTTTTAGGAACGAAAAATTTTCCCATAGACAGAATATTAAACTTACTTCTATTAGAGGCCGCACCTACCCTTCATAAAGGCCATTTTTTCACATGTGTCTTAAATCCTAAACAGGTGTATTGAATGCCTGAAACAAAAGACTTCAGCAAACAACTACACTTGCTACAAATAAGGCAGGGGGAGATGGGGAGGATTTAGTAACACAATGAAGGACCACAAACTTTTCCAAAATTGAGACAAACAGGCGTTCCTCACACTTGTTTGACCTTTCAACCTGTAGGTTGGGTTGGAGGGGAAACTTGACCCTATGTTGTGTGCACACAAATGAAAACAAGGCTATCTAGAAAAACTGGTTCCACATTAATTAAAACTGTAAATTCATATTGAAGCACAATTTCTACACCTGTCAGGAAACGCTAACAGAAATAAATAAACTAATATCTCATTCTAAAGCATTAATAAATTATGCAAATTTAAGTAATTTGTTCCATAAAGTAAAAGAATCATTAGAAACGAAAATTGTCTCCGAAAAAAAATATGAAAAGTAAACAAACTTCAATAGAAATTTTTTTCTATCATGTGTAGAATTTGAAAATGTTAATAAACAGTTTTTTCACCTACATAGTTTTTGATTTCCTTGTTTTAGTTGTTGTTTTTGTCACCCCTATTCAAAGGCCATCCCTTATAAGGGCCAATTTTCAATGGAACGGCAGGTGGCCCTTACAGAGAGGTTTCACTGTAATTTATTTCGTAACAATTTTTAAAAAGTTTAGAAATTAGATGAAAATCTTATTTTCACTGTATTTTTCCTAATAATATTGGATCGTTCGAAAAGTCGTGTCCGTTTGGGAAAATCAACTCGTACCGGAAAATTCTATCATTTAATTATTTGACATTGATTCCGATATCTAATATCTAATAATTATACCGGGCAGTATTTTCCGGTACGAATTGATTTTTCCAAACGGACACGACTTTCCGAACAACCCAATAAGAACACATTTTTCTCATAATATTGGTGCTTTAGTACTTTACTGTCAGACAAATCTGAACAAGTCTGAAATTGTACATCAAACGTGGCAAATGAGGTGTGTTCGTATAAATACTCAGATCTTGGTGCAATAGCTGTTGCACTCTAATGCAAAAATGCATGAATACAAAATTTATTGCTATTATATATATTAAATTCAGTAATACAAAAGTAATATGACTCCATCCTAAATATGACGTAATTACCATGGCAACTTAGAATCATTACCTATCATGGGATGTCATTGAATTAATTATGTATGATACGATTTAATAGAATGAAGAAAACTTTTATTAATATATTTTTTAAGCTTTTATTTGATTTTCATAAAATATGAAATGACTCAATAATATTCTGCAACGATTATATATATTAAATTTCAAACCATTCGATCGGGTAGTTTTTGCGCTGTAATATGCGGACAGACACATGGTCGAAGCAAATGACGACTATAGATGCTACGTATTTATATAATTTCGAACGCACCTAAAACGGGGGGGGGGGGGGGGAAACTTTATTATCTGAGAAGCGAAAATTGAATCCAAGTTTCTAAGTGATTTAAAACCCTTTCAAAAATGAATTTAAAGTCCAATTGAATTGTTATTTATGGGATATGCGGTTTGTGAAGAAATTGTTTGTGAATCATGCTGAAATGGCTGGTACTAAACTTCATACCTACTAGCCGCCCTTTGCGATCAGTTTGGTCTCCCTTAAAATTTATGTTTCGGAAAGCATGTTAAGCATTGTATCGTGTTACTTTTATTCATAATTTAATTTACTTGTACTCCTTAAAATGTAATTAATATAATTCCTTAAGCAAATATTAGTTTTTGTTGCATTAAAATATCTCAAATTGTTGATTTCCTGTAAGCAAATAAACTCTATTGTTTTACAATGAAAGTCTGTGGGAATGTAGCGAAATATTGGAGATATCGCCAAGTTGGAGTCACTTTCGGCGACTAATTTTAGTCGCCAAATTTGACGATAGATCGCCAAGTTGGCAACAAACTTGGGGCATTTGGCGACAGAACAGGGTAGCCCCTATGGTAACCCCTTTTATAGGTATGGAGATGCATTAAATGCTCTTCAATAACCAATGAGATGCGTTTCATTCGGTTGTTGCCATTAAACAATTAACAAATAATCGCGATTTCTGTACCACGTACGATAGCGTAATATACCAGGTGTCCTAAAGAGGACTGACTGATTTTTAAATGCAAGAACTTGCAAATGGTGACAGATATTTAAAAAATTCTTGTAGGAGGGTTACGCATGAGGTCAAAAGTTTTTTTACAGTGATTTTCGATTTTAGTTCAAATTACAAACAATAGATGGCGCTGTAAGCAATAGGCGCTAAATACAGGCTCGATTTTTGGGTCTTTTTCTTCTTCCACGCGGAAAAGGGAGATTAAAATGTATTGAGTGGGTCCCGAAGTACCGAAAATCGAGCCTGAAATTTAGCATCTACTGATCCCATCGCAATCTATTGTTTGTAATAAGAATTAAAATCAAAAATCACTGTAAAAAAACTTTTGACCTCATGCGTAACCCTCCTGCAAGAATTTTTTAAATATCTGTCATCGTTTGCAAGCTACTGAATTTTAAAATCAGTTAGTCCTTTTTAGGATACCTGGTATATATATATATATATATATAGATTTTGAAGCTTTTGTACGATCAGAATTTGTAATATAAAGAAGCCATGGAATATCTTTTGTCTATCCTCTCTTTCTATTTGAACTCCCTTTGCAGAATTAATGGAAAACAGAACTCATGCACTTTTTCCATACACTCTCAGAAATGCTTTCTTCAATTCACGGAAAATTTCCAGCTAGTAGTACTACTAGGATTTTTCTGTTAACCCTCTCGCTGCGCAACCCGAGAGTTTCTCGGGTAACGTAAAGTACCAAAATTTGCGCAACCCGAGATTTCATCGGGGATGCATTTTCTCCCTCTATTTAAATCGCCTTGATCATTCCCACCAGTTACTTTTTATTGTAAATTTTGCCTTATCTAATCGGTGCATTATCCCGATTAAATCAGGCGGAAATTTTTGTTTTGAAAAACCGGTGGCAAAAGAATAAAAATTCTTAAAAGACAATCGTCGCGAAGGAATTAAGTACGCAATTTTTGAAGCTATTTTGATAAAACAATTACGGAGTGAGAGGGTTAATAGACGAATATCCATCGTTTTTTTTTTTTTTTTTTTTTTTTTTTATCCGTTACAGGAGGTAAAATATACGTCAATTGATGAAAATGAGGATAAAATAAAAGTTGCTGACCTTCGGATCGAACCAGCTAGTGTTATGAGACTAGTATTCTAATCACTCGTTTACAGTTGTACAGTCGCGAAACAGTTTGAAGTAAATATGTTTGCCTCAGATGGATATGGCTTGAGTAATTTCTTTAAAAAGCTTAGAATTTTGAAGTTAATTTAGGGAAGATTTCATCTTTAATGAGATTTATTTTAATATTAAAATAGGATAAAAATATGAATTATAAATATTTTTTGTATAGATTGCTAAATGTAAAATATGAATATTATTTTTTTATGCGATTTTTTTTAAAAACCATTTGGAAAAATGGTTATTGTTCTCTGTCAGGGTAGAAAATCAAAAACATATCTGAGGCGTTTTATTGGCTGAATCCGCATTTTATTCGTTTTCTGATTGGTCTATACAGTAATCTGTATTTTCCTTTACTTTCAACAGAGACGGATACTTCTGTTGCCACTATGACAAAAAAGTAATAAAAACTACAAGAAAAAAATTAATAACTCAGAAACAAATTGAGATACAGCTTTCAAACAAAGTACATTTTTTTCCTCTATACGACGGTGTAAAAAGTAATATTGTGGGATGTTTAGAAGTTTAAGAATGAAATTTCATTTAAAATGGGTCCTCAGATTTCCACGATGGAAAAGCCTTTTCCCGAACAGCCAATGAAATGCTTGGATAATACGTAAGTTTCAGGTGGATAATACGTAAGTTTCAGGAAATCTGATGAGTCGCAGGCAATGTTTGTCGCTTGCAATTTTTACGTGTAATAACACTATTAATGTTTAATTCATGGCGTACGTAATGTATGATCAACTCCGTGCGATTTTTTATGTCTTAAATTTTAGTCTTTGAAAAAATCATTTTCCAAATGGTCGTTGTAATTCGCTAAATTGCTTTTTTCTTTTTTTTTTTTTTTTTTTTTTTTTTTTTTTTTTTTTTTTTAAAACCTTTTGGAAATGGTTGTTGTTTTCGGTCGAAGATGGGGCCAAATGATGCTCGCATTTTATTTTTTTAACGAAATTCAACGATGTTCTTTACTTTTAGAAGAATTTTTATTTGGATATGTAATAGGAAGGCATAAAATCGTTAAAAATTGTTTGAATAGGTAATCGAAAGGCATAAAATCTTTAAAAATTGAAAAGTTACAAAATGAGTAGACGCAAATTATCAAATCTGGAAAAATCCAAAGCCAAAGAGCAACGCCGAAATGAAAATCGTCTTGCAAAGCAAAAATCGAGGTCTTCAACTCATTATGTAGCCCATGAAAATCGAGGTCTTCAACTGATTATGTAGCCCATGAAAATCGATTACAGAATAAAAGACGAACGCGAAAAAGGAAACAATCTAATGTTTAATCGATTAATAGTAAAAGGCCATGTCTCGAGGGGCTCCAATCCACTAGCCACGGGGTTTCACAATCGGTCGATTCTAAGCGGGAAAATTTGAGCTCAACCTAGGTAATTTGTCGCAATCTGTGGATGATTCGGTGGAACTGCTTTCGATTTGTAAACTGTTTTTCTTCTCGAAACGAGACTAAAAATTCTAAATGGTCGTTGTTTTTTACTTTTATTTTATTTTATTTTATTTTATTTTGAATGTTATCGATTTTTTTCCATTTATAATTTGAATTAAAATATCTATTTTAATTGTATTCATTTAAAATATATTTTAAATGCAAATATTTTTTTTTTATAACTTTAAAAAATAAATTGTAAATACTTTTAACTGAATAAGAAAATTAATTGTTGTTTATTTTTTAATTTGAAAACGTTTCTTTTCTTGGTTTTTTGGATTAGGTCTATTTATTTTGATTTTTTAAATTAAATTAGAAATCTTAATTTATAGAATTTTTAGTTTTTCGTTTTTAAAATGAATTCGGATTTTAGCATTAATACAGCCAATACGCATGCGTACTAGGAATAAACGGAAATTTTTTCAGACTTTCGGGAATAATTCGTGGATAAAACATGTTTTCTAGGAGTACGGAAACTTTTTGTTAAAAAATGAGGATTAATTTAGTGTATACAGGGTGCAATTTGTTATCTATCGCCGACCTTTAATTTCTCAACCGTTGGCCGTAGACATATAATTCCAATTACAAAAATGTTACAAATGAGCTAAATATTCATGTTGTGGCATTATTTAAAGTAAAAAATCAATTTTATAAAAATTACGAAATCTAACTTTTTATATGGTCCCCCAGTTCCTATAGTTATATTTAGTAAAAGTTTACACATATCATAAGAGATATAACACAAAAAGTTTGACATCTGTACTGCAAAAATTGACACAGATATTAAATATCAAAGTTTGAGAATTTTACACATGATTTTGTCTTTCATTGAGGAATCAGTTTAAAGATGAATTAAAGTAATTCGAGATCAAAGTCAGGGTGCAATGTCTTTTTTTACAGCGAAACCACCTTTAGTCGGTATCGCCAAAAAGGGTTATTTCATCTAAAAATTTGAGTTAACTTTTATGAGTCGAACAACATTCAAATGTCAAAGTAGATAAAATCGACAATCTGAAAATGAAACATACTCACTAAGGACTAGATAAGTGGAATTGCACCCTGATTTTGATCTCATCATTACTTTAATTCATCTTTTAACTGATCCCTCAATGAAAGACAAAATTATGTGCAAAAATCTCAAACTTTGAAATTTAATAACTGTGTCAATTTTTGTACTACAGATGTCAAACTTTTTGTGTTATATCTGTTAAGATATGTGTGAACTTTTACTAAATATAACTATAGAGACTGGGGGACCGCATAAAAAGTATAATAAAAGTCTAATAAAAGTAGATTTCGTAATTTTTATAAAATTGATTTTTTACTTTAAATAATGCCACTACACGAATATTTATCTCATTTGAAACGTTTTTGCAATTGGAACTATATGTCTACTACCAACAGTTGAGAAATTAAAGGTCGGCGATAGATAACATATTGCACCCTGTATAGACGAGTTTTTCTGACAGTATAGTTGTATAACGATACAGTAGAGAGCCGATTATCGGAACTCCAATTAACCGAACTTCCAGTTATCCGAACAGCCTATTTCTCTCAAAACAATTTTTAAACCGAATTTCCAATTATCCGAACAGCCTATTTCTCTAAAAAATTTTTTAAAACGAACTTCTAATTATCCAAACACCCTATTTCTCTCATTTTTTTCATGCGAAATCGAGTCCTCGATTAGTGCGTATATTAAGGAGCCGTAACAAGAAAATAAAAGGCTTGGGGAAAGGGGGTGAAATGAAAGAAAATGAAAACGAATGCTCTGAAAACGACCCAGCTCCACCACATAACGAAGACTTTGAATGTTTGGAAACAGCTTTGAAATGGCTCGAACGGCAAAAGAACGCTAATCCTATTAAACTAACGTATTTAAGAAGGATTCGAAATATGGCAGCGTTGAAAAGAAAGTCTTCTTCGAAGCAAGCAACAATCGAAAGCTTTTTTGCTTAAATTATAATATCTGGAGTTCAGAAGATGGGAAAAAAAGAAAAAGAAAATTTTAAATAATAAAAAAGTAAACAAACAATTTAAAAAGACAAAAAAAAAAAAAAAAAATAAACACGCCAGAACTAACTGGTACTAAAGGTCCTAACCCTGGATAATGAGTGAAAGTTTTAGTATAGTCAGGAACATCCCTTAAATTGCCTCGTCCATTTATTCGAACTTTTGCTTATCCGAACTAGGGTCAGTCCCGTCTTGTTCGAATAATCGGCACCCTACTGTATTTTAAAGAATAAGAATTATAACTTTTGCGGATAGTAGTTGGGTGTAAATTTGATATTTTAAAGGACGATTAGGTTAAAAAATATATGAATTACAAACTTTATATTTTTTTGAAAAATAATTTCAAATTATATACGTTTTCAAACTTATTTTTCAAAAAAAATATACGAATTATATCCTATGAGTTTGTTTTTACCCGGCTGAAAAGAAGGGTTATGTGTTTCACGCGTATCTATGTATGTGGATTTCTTTATACTCACGAAACATCCCAACGGCTGGATGGATTTTAATGAATGAGGACTCTATCAATTCGTCTTAACAGCCCAATGGTTATAGGCTAGGTTTTGTTTTTATAAATTCAAAATGGCGGCCGTAAAATACAAAATGGCAGTAGAGACGAAAAAAAAATTTACGCATCCCATTGAGTGGATATATCATTAAGTAGGTCTTTCAAAATGAAGATGATGTCTCATTGACTATTTTACAGTCAGAAGCTCCGTTAAATCATTATACAACCTGGAAGTTGTGTAGGTAGGGTCTCTAGCTTTACTGTAATTCTAACCATCATAGACATCTATAGGCCTCATCAAAACAGTGTTTATAGACAGGAACTAACAATTAAACACAACTTAAAAGTCATCAGTACAAGTAAATAAGAAAATAGGTAAGTAATATAACTAATTAATATAAAAAATATATTTTAAGTCAATTCCTACTTAGGTCAATAAGAGAATTTTTTTCTCACATTCTTCTTTCCTCTTGAGTGGCGCTTAAAATGCCTTGATCAAGAAGAGGGCTCTCTCGCTCTTAAAAGACCTTGATCAAGAAGAGGGCTCTCTCGATTATTGAAATTTAATTAATTAAATTTAATTAATGAATTAATATTAAAAAAAACTGGATTAACATCCAGTGTCATCCACTACAAGTTTAAAAAATTTATTTGAGCTTGGTTGGATGAATAATGAGTATTTTATTAACGATTGAAAATTTGAACAAGATATATATATATAGCGAGAGTGTGAGCTAATAGTAGGAATTGAAAAATAGGGGATCTCCTTTTTCCCCATGACGATACATCCGCTTTTTTATCCTAAAGACAAACAATAAATAAACAAACAAACAATAATAAATGAAGAACTGGCATTAAGCCGAATTTTCAGTAAAAATTCACACGGTAATATACGTTTTTTTTTTTGTCTTTACTAATTTTATGATCTATTGCACTGGTTTGTTATAATATGTATTAACCCTGTGGAGACGGCATTATTTACACAATTTTTATTTGGTTGACACCGCTTTTTTTTTCAACAGTTCCCTTTAGTTGCAAAATACCAAGCAAAACTCTAATTAATAAAGACAAATTTTACATTTATTTATTAATTGTGCCAAAAACAAATTCCACATGCACCTTTTGACGATGCATATATGCATCACCCGTCCCGAGAGGGTTAAGATTATTTCTTAGCCATATTGAAAAAAAATTCCAAAAAATTAAAACGTACAGAGCTTTAAATAAAGATGTGTTAGACTGCGAAAAATTTGTTTCGACAAAAGTGTATTTTGAATAAATCATGCTATGAATTATTTTCATTGCTAATTTTTAAGAAAAATGAAAAAGCACCTGCTGCTAAGTGCATATCAATAATTTTAAATTTTAGAATTAAACAAAAATTATTAACACAGAAAGAAAACTTCGTATATTGGTTTTTTTAATCACTTCACAGTTCATCGTTCTTGTAAATTTGATACATGCATTACTTCACATTTGACAAAAATTTGCCCAGAACCTTGTTCCTAATTTTTATTGTATGCCTTACTGAACAATATCCTGATATGTTCAGTGAACCAGAATTACTAAATATTTCAGTCACTACTATCATATCATTTCACATTTAATAAAAATCTGTGACAAAATATATTTCATTTGCATTTTTTATATACTATCATTTTATTTTCAATTTGTTTTTTATATACTATTGTTTATCCGTAAAAGGCACATTTTTCAGTATGAAACTCATTGTAGGGATAACATTATCATTTCACATTTAATAAAAAAAAATGACAAAATATTTCATTTGCATTTTTTTATATACTGCAACCACATTTAACTATAAAGGGGAAGTTTTTCAGCATGAACATCAGTGTGGTCTTTTTTTTTTTTAGTTAGACTGAATTTTTTCCATAATCAAATGACTGAAAAAATTACCCTAAACAGTGCGATTGTGCTGTTTTCCTTACTGACCTCGACCGTAGTCGATGCGGCAACCTTATTTTCTTCATTTGACTGAAAAGTATTTCATAATCAATGCGAAAATTCAATTTTCCTCCAATAGACCTCATCAGTGTGACGTCACAGGCAACTCAACTCCGCGTATCAACCGCAAATTGGATCCAAACAAATTCAGAGAGTTCAGAGTGTATTAGAGATGTACTATACCGTCAAAACAGCTTGTAATATGAAGCCAGAAATCACTCAAATCATTTGACCCAAACAAGATAAGCACGTGGAACGAGGGTTGAATTCATTGGGCAGAGAGTTTTTCAAAGCGAACGTGTTTGGGCCGAATTGTAAACGGTTTTAATCAGTTTCAGGGTTACATTTTCAGCTTCACGCCAAACCAACACATTTCTCTCTATCTTTCTCTGAACTCTGTAGTTTATTTGGATCCAATTTACAGTTGATATGCGGAGTTGAGTTGTACGCGATGTCACCACTGATGAGGTCTATATTTTGAGTACGAACCACCGTAGCATTTTCCACCGCCCTCCACACTTAGATTGGAAGCTTTTGTCCCTTACATTACAGAACTTGGTGATACTCCCTCGGAAAATTCCATAAGGTGAGTGAAATTAGTCAACGAATATTATTAGCTAAGAGATAAAAACAGGCTAGCCAAAATGTTTGTTCAAAATCCCTCGACCAATCAAATTTTATTGGACGTATATCGCCACTTTCTCATTTATAAAGACACACTTAACATCGAGTAGGAAATCGTGTATTAAAACATTTTGGTGTTCAGGTTAACAAAAACATATATCTACACATGATGATATGATGCATATTTTTAGTTCAAAACCTTCTCTTCTGTGCTTACGTTGTAGCGTGATAAGTTAAATTATACATATAAATTCAGTGGTTGTTGAGAAAATTGCGGACATACATACAAGTAGACATAAAGCACCAACACAGAAGCTTCTTTTTAAAAGTCTCTTAAATAGAGAAGATCAAGGTTCTCATTTTTAAGTTTTCTTTCCTCTTCTTTTTTCTTTTTTGAAAATAATGCATGCTTTATTTTCTGAAAAGCATGTGAGAGCAATTTAGTTTGAAGAGCAATTTAATTTTTTATATATTACTTTAGTATAGTTTGCGGTTTTCCGCAACTAACCTGAGTTGCAGCAGATTGACAATTGCTTTTATTTCGTAAATTAATTCAAATTTTTATATTCATCTTAAAAAAAGTCTCTTTTTCAAATTTTATAACCTGCTTCGAAACGAACTCTATTTTAAATATTCGATTAAAATGTTTACGAATAGAACTCCTAGCTTTTCTGCCTAGCTATCTACATTACCATTATAATGCTCTTACTTTCTCACTTAACTATGTTATTTGATGAATTAAAAGTTTGAATGAAGTCATATTTGTGTAATTTAAATTTACGCTTCGGCACAAGTAATTCAAATGATTGATAGTATTGAGATGAGAGTATTGCTTGGAAAAGGTATTTTGAAAATTTAAGATTGATGTATGTTTGCATTTGAAATTATGTTTTGTCATACATAATAATTAATGAAACTGCATTAGATTCAGTAAAATTAATTTTGTATTTGTGCATTTGAAATACTCGCATAAAAGGAAAGGTACATGAAACTGTTTTTAAAATTTTTCTTCTTTTTATTTAGAAATATATTCAGAATTTATCAGCTAAACAAACAAACAAGGAAAAAATACCGTATGATTTAAAAAAAAGTCATATGCATAATATAGGTTGCCTCGGAAATACACCTCTAACATTTGAGCGGAGGCAGAGTACAATACAGCAACCAACCTTTGTACAAGAAACTGGAGTCATAATTCCATTTTTTTACTCAAAAATACAGGGCGTTGCATTTCATACCAAGACGAACAAGGACTTTTTTTCATAATTTTATTAATAATGACGATATTTAAAAGAAATTTGCAGTACAATTACCTTATTCTAAGAAAAATGTACTGATATTACAAGAGGTGGTATAAGTGGTAATTACACGTATCCGAATAGTGTTAAACTCCATGCACTGTGTTTCAAATTGTAATACATACAGATAACATGTAAATTTTCCAACTGGGCGAAAAATGTCCGAACTAGGATTCGTACCCGGGATCTCTTGGCTAAATCCCCCAATACTCTACCATAAGAGTTATCCCGGACGAATCTGGTGGAACTTTTTCACCCAGCTAACCTTATTGATTATAGCATCTGATCTGAAAACTGGTTCAGCTCAACCGAATAAATCGCAAGTAATGGGAACTCCAGAAATCTCTGGATACGTAATTACACTAGAGTAATTTTAACACAGTTATTCTAATTGGTAAATAAGTCATATCAGACGTAAATTTTCCAACTGAGCGAAAAATGTCCGGACCAGGATTCGAACTAGGGATCTCTTGGCTAAAACCGCCAATGCTCTACCATCTGAGCTATCCCGGACGAATCTGGTGAAACTTTTTCACCCAGCTAGCCTTACTGGTTATAGCATCTGGTCGAAAAATCGAAGTTGGAAAATCTGATATGATTTATTTACCAACCAGAATAATTGTGTTAAAATTAATCTAATGCAATTACATAAGAGTCAATGATTGAACGACTATGCTCTTACCACCCTTTTCGTAATGCATCCATATATAATAATAGGCTATACTGATAATACCATAAATAACAGACTATACTGACAACATGTGAATAGTATCCTATCGCGTGATTACCGTTTGGACAATTGCAACAGTAACAGCGAATACTACCCTGATCGGTGCCACGAGGAATGTAATCAGTGCGTATACGTTTGATAACTTTGCTGTATGTGTGTCTCGAGTTTACTTCTGCTTTAAATATTTCAGGCATTGTTTTTAGTTGTAATACAGAAAGATTGTTGTCATCATCCATTAACTCGGCTAAATACAACCGGCCATACACATCTGATAAGATCCCGTGAAAAAAATCTTAAGATGGTTTTCAAATATCTGGCCTTTAGCTGTGGCAATTGATATTTTCTTTGATTCTACTTACCAATCTCACTCAATCGATCTAAACTGTCTTAAACGGACTATGTGCTACATGTATATAATATTTATAGAACTATGGAATGTGTTATCTTAGCAGCAATTCATTGTGTTAGCCGCAGAAAATGGACTGAAGAGCAAGACAGTTGGCGGAGGAATGAATGAGCAATGTTCTCTTCTCCGAGGTGCCTCGTTTTACCAAATTCGTCTCTTTAATTCATTCGTCTATTTCCGTGTCTTCTGACGCTAAAAACAGAAAAACGAGTGCCAGAAAACTCTGAAAATTAATGAAATTCAAATTATTTTAGAGAGATACATTTGGGTCATACAAAAATAGAATTTTTGTCATTTTATTTGTTATGTATATTTTAAATATAACTCATAAGACCCAAACGTATCAAATTTACATTTCGTAATTTTTGTAAAAAACAACTTTTTTGGTGTAAATTGCTTTCTGAAGAAAGCATTAAAATACTTTTGCAATTGTAACTATGATCTAAAGCTAACAGTTTAGGAATTAGTTATTAGTCAATGACAATAAGAGACACACTGCAGATGCATTCGACAACATCTACCAGTATGCTAATAATCCAGTTATTAAAATCTTCCGAAAAAATTGGTTGCATTTAAAGTCTATATTGAGAACACTGATGCAGCTGAGTATGAAGGAATTTTCTGAAAACTCTGACAGCATTAGGGTTCTTTAGTTATAGTAATGTAAAAGAATGGCCATTTGTTGAGGGCACTGACATTTTATTGAACTTAAAACTCCATATGAGATCCGTTACTAGTCTGCTGTTGACAACATCAAAATGACGTCAGCGTTACGGACGGGCACGTTTGTCCTTAATATTGACTAGTGCAAATGCCCGTCCTAGGACGGTGGGTAAAAATTGTATTTTTCACTTAAAACTTGAAAAACTGATTAAAAAAAAATTGACAATATGGAAGCGTTTAGATGAGCAAAGTTCAGCTAGTTTATGTTCTAATAAACACACAATTAGCATTTACAATATTTCTGGGTAAACCAGGTTTTCCGGCTAAAATACTACTATAACAAAATTAAGATTTCTTAATAAAACAAAAATTTAATAAATATGCAATAAACGTGCGTAATTAAAACAGTCTGCTGCAACTATTGAAATAATACTATTTTTTTAATAACACTTTGAAACTGTATTTTATCGTTTACCCCCCTTTCCTCCCCCCTCCAAATTTTTTTAAAATATGTATATTGATTAATAAATAAGTATCTCGGGTTGAATACCAACCGTCAAATCCCCTAAGCTTCTGTCCTCCTGATGCAAAGCTATAAATCAAAAATTATTAATTTTACTTTTCGTATAAATATTAATTTTTTACTTTTAAAACATGGAATATGTTTGATTTTTTTTTAAGTTTAAATTTACATACACCTGTATATAGAAAAGGAAAATATAAGTAATATGTAATTTAAAAATAAGTTACAAAATAATAAGCCTAAAATATTTAAACTGATTACTTTTTTAAAAGAAAGTCAGTTTTATCAATTTTTTGCAGAAAAAAAGGATATTTTTAAAAATACCATATCATTTCACTTTATATGAGAAATAAATTAAAATTCCTTACATGTCGCAAAGAAAATTTAATATGATTGCAACTTAATACTTGAAATAATCTCAAGTGGCACTTGGCGATTTATTTTGGTGGTGTAATGCGATGTGCCTTGCACTGATTTGTTAAGAAGAAGTGTCTACTACTGCTCAATTATCAGGACTTGTAACCTTGAGAAGTAATTGCGGGATTCTTGTTTCTTGTCAACCAATGGGAGAATGGAACCTTTACCACTTGAGTCTCTTCCTGGGAGACTGGTACGATTGATGGATTCGCCCCGCCAGCGTTACACTGGCTTTTATTATATAGAGATAGATATGAGAGGAAAAACTATCAATTGCTTCTCAGCTGCGTACAGCATGATTAAAAGAAAACTCATACCCCTCAGGGTCAGATGTTTAGAGGCGAATTTCCTCTTTTAACCCAAAATTAAAGATGGAAGGCGAGTTAATTCAAGTTTTTAATTATTTAATTTTTCTGAAATGTTTTATGAGCAATGGAACAATGTGATCTGGTAGATGAACTTCCTAGTTGTGTGGCAACTTAACATCCAGTATAGAGGTGATTCTTCTTGCGAGGGCATTAGGGAGCCTTAAAAAAATTATGTTTAAACAAGGCTGGTAGTCACGATGAGAAAAGTAACTAAAGAGACAGACTTAGGTTGATTTCGAAAAGTCCTGTGTAAAAAAGAGAACAACATCAACAATAACATCAATAGTCTATCAGTCAGCATTTCCTTTCGAACATTTCTTTTCGATTTTTATTGATTTATTTATTTCATATCTTTTGCTAGTAGTGATTACTTCTGAAACTGGTGCTAGTGAATGTTGGTAATTCTAGAAATGATAGGAAACTTATTTCCTTTCATAAGTGTGAATAACTGCTAGCACTGATAAGTACTTCGGAACATAGATATAATTTCCCATAGGAATTTCCGAGTATTTACAGATATAGATAAGCAAATAATTGTAAAATGCAAACACAGTAACGGTAGTGTATTTTGCCGTCCAATCTGAATCATAGTGAATACTTACTATTGAGCTTGATTTACTCACTCTGAATACAGTTACTTCCATTTGCATATGATTTGCTATTTACCAGTGGTGTAGTCGTAAAAAAGTAGAGGGCTTACGCTTTAAGCAAAGGGTATACGCTCAAGACAGAGTGTATACCTTACAGTGTATATACTATAGTTTTTCGAGGGACAGAGGGTATATACTATAGCTTTTTTGAGGGACAGAGGGTATACGGTGTTCCATAAAAAAACCGTAATGTATACGTCGTATACCAACGTATACCCCCCACTACATCCCTGCTATTGACTCTACATTTGTTGAGAAAAGCACAGCAAACAAATTGAACTTATCTTCCAAAGGCTTGAAACCAGCAAATCTTGTTTCAAACTCAATTCTAAAGATTAACATGTTTTCTGCGTAGTTTTGTTTTGTTACGATGCTTCACTTAAACTTGATTAGTTTATGTTGTTTGCACGAAAATGCGTTAAAGCTTCAAGTTTTTAACTGCTTTTCCAAAGCAACTAACTTACACTGGAAAGCTTAACTTGATCATACATGCTTGTAATCACCTGACCTTTTCTTTCTATTTTTAAATACAACGTCTTACAAGTAAATGGTTATATTAAACATGAAGAATAAATCTTGTAACCATACTGGATCAGAAAATACCTTTCTGTCTTTATTTTTAGTTGCGACACTGAAAACTGACATATTTAGGGACTCTAGTTATGACTTATTGGGTTATGTTGGCTGGTCCGCAAAGAAGCTTATTGTAAATCACATGCGGCTCGCGGGTCTGCCATGCTTGTTTAAGAGCACGAAAAGTAAAATTTATCTAGACCTCGATAACTAATGATTGGAATGAGCTATAAACTTACACACCAATGTTTCCGACAATTGTGGTTCGTTTTATGTAAAAATTAATGTGGGTCATAATTTCTATATTTTCAATATGAATTTATTAATAATTTTCATAATTAATTTTAAAATATGCATTTGAATGGGAGAAATGACTGGAAAGTTTTTGAGTCAATTCATTGTATCTCATTAAAAAAATGATCGGAGGATTTTTTATGAAGCTATAAATTAAAGTTTATCGTATGAATGTAACATCCTCAAACTTTGAACTTTTCTAACTCGATGAAAATTTAAGAAAAAGTGCATAAACTATGCCTTTTTCTGGCTTGTCTTGAACCAATAACTTAAATATGGTGTCAAAAGTCGGTGTTACTATTTGAGAATTTAAAGTTGGTACAATTTTCAATTTGTAGGTGACCTCTGAAGCATAATTTATGTTAAAAAGCAGTAAACCGACGTTTAAAATGCACAAATAATGCGTGAAAAGCAGCACACAGCCGTTTCGAATCTACAGCGAGATTCTTCTTCAGTGCAAGATAGGGAAAAAGGAACAGCGTGCAAGAAAAAGCAAGGCTGAGCAAAATGATCGACAGAGACGCGCTGACTTATATACCCTATGCGGGTAGCGAAGGCGCCAGAAACAACCAATGAGAGAGAAGCAGTGGAAACGACTGGGTGGACAAGTAGCGACATCTACCAGAGAAGGAGAGAAAAAGAAACCAAAAAAAGGGGAAATTAAATTAATGCTTTCCAAATATTTGGAAAATCTAGGTAAGTCATTGACTAAGGAGTGAGAATTTTTAATGATGTGGTAAGCTTCCCAAAAATCAAGATCAAGGTTAGAAGAAAATTTTTGGATAATGGTGGCTGAGGAAAAATCGAACCTATGTTGAGAAGACCAAGAATGTTGAGCAATAGAAGAACGTTTGAGCTCCTGATTTTTAACATAACCTTCATGCTCTTTTAAACGAAATCTAAGAGCACGTTTAGTATGGCAATATAAGAAAGGCCACACTGGCAAGAGATTTGGTAACTACCCCAGTTATCTAGGCGATCAACGGGGTGTTTGAGATTTGAAAAAGTGATTTTATTAACAGGAGAAAAAATAACATTAAAATCAAACCTTCTTAAGATTTTAGCAACTTGCTGACTGATTTTAGGAAAAAATGGTAACACAACTGAAGTATTAGAGTTGGAATTATAATGCTTTTCAGAATGGACGGGTTTCGTAAATTTCTTAAATAGAATTAATAATATTAGAGAAATAACCACGATCAACAGCAACAGCTTTGAGGTAATAAGTTCAGCGCTAAGTAACTGAGGAGTGGAACAAATATTAGTAGCCCGAAAAACAAATGTATTGAAAGCAGAAAATTTCTGGTTAGGGGGATGAAAAGGATGCCTGTGAGGTGGGAGACTGACAGCAAAAGGTTTACGAAAGACGGTAGTCTGAAAGCCATTTTCACAACGAATAACAAGGACAGGGGATGAAAAGAATGCCTGTGAGGTGGGAGACTGACAGCAAAAGGTTTACTAAAGACGGTAGTCTGAAAGCCATTTTCACAACGAATAACAAGGACATTGTTATTCGTTGTCCTTGTTATTCGTTGTGAAAATGGCTCTCAGACTAAAGTCTTTCGTAAACCTTTTGCTGTCAGTCTCCCACCTCACAGGCATTCTTTTCATCCCCCTAACCAGAAATTCGCTGCTTTCAATACTTTTGTTTTTCGGGCTACCAATATTTGTTCCACTCCTCAGTTACTTAGTGCTGAAGTTAATTACCTCAAAGCTATTGCTGTTGATCGTGGTTATTCCTCTAATATTATTGATTCAATTTATAAGAAATTGACGAAACCCGTCCATTCTAAAAAGCATTCTAATTCCAACTCTAATACTTTAGTTGTGTTACCATTTTTTTCCTAAAATCAGTCAGCAAGTTGCTAAAATCTTAAGAAGGTTTGATTTTAATGTTATTTTTTCTCCTGTTAATAAAATCACTTTTTCAGATCTCAAACACCCCGTTGATCGCCTAGATAACCGTGGTATTTACCAAATCTCTTGCCAGTGTGGCCTTTCTTATATTGGCCAGACTAAACGTGCTCTTAGATTTCGTTTAAAAGAGCATGAAGGTTATGTTAAAAATCAGGAGCTCAAATGTTCTTCTATTGCTCAACATTCTTGGTCTTCTCAACATAGGTTCGATTTTTCCTCAGCCATCATTATTCAAAAATGTTCTTCTAACCTTGATCTTGATTTTTGGGAAGCTTACCACATCATTGAAAATTCTCACTCTTTAGTCAATGACTTATCTAGTACTCCTGATTTTCCAAGTATTTGGAAAGCATTAATTTAATTTCCCCTTTTTTGGTTTCTTTTTCTCTCCTTCTTCGGTAGATGTCGCTACTTGTCCACCCAATCGTTTCCGCTGCTTCTCTCTCATTGGTTGTTTCTGGCGCCCTCGCTACCCGCGTAGGGTATATAAGTCAGCGCGTCTCTGTCTATCATTTTGCTCAGCCTTGCTTTTTCTAGCACGCTGTTCCATTTTCCCTATCTTGCACTGAAGAAGAATCTCGCTGTAGATTCGAAACGGCTGTTTGCTGCTTTTCACGCATTATTTGTGCATTTTAAACGTCGGTTTACTGCTTTTTAACATTCCTGCATAAAGGTTTTAATTGCTATTTTAACATAATTTATGTATCGAATTTATTATTAAACAATATTCCAAGTAGATGGGTTCGTATAGTTTTTTGTATACGGTTATTTGTATCAGAGATTATAGAAGTGGTCTTTTCCCCAGGATGTACGGCAACACTCAATTTGCATCCATGAATTGTGAATTTAACAGCCTTGAATTAAGGCATTATATTTACTATTTCGCAACAATATTTTCTTAAAGAATTTATTTTTTTTACAGATTTACCTAGATTGTCGCAAAAATAACTGAAATAAGCGGTCCAAAAATCAAGATGTGTGAAGCCATTTTTAACGTAGAAGACCTTGAAAGTTAGATTTTATGAATCTACGCCAAATCTTATAAGACTTATATTAATATTAGAAAAATAAAATTGCACATTGTAAGCGTTAAAATTTTACTTAAGAAAAGATCGAAATAAAAATGTGAAATGTGAATCTGATGTTGACGCCCATGATCTGCAGGCTTACTACTTAAATTTAGTTTGCTTTTTGCCATTCGTATTTGAGTTGAATTAAGTAAGTAAACCGCATTGTGTGCCACTTATGGCACCAACTATTAAAAAAAGGAATGACGAGCTCAAAAATAATTAAAAAATCATTTTTCATTTTTTTTATATCACTAAAATAGCATCAAGTATTTCCCCCTTAAAAATAGAAACAAGAACGATTAATCGTACGCTAAGCATAGAATATGACACACTTTCCAACACTTTCTTAAATCTTTAGCAAAACTTCATTATTTAGGGAAATAAGGTAAATAAGATAAATAAGTAAACATTTTAGAAAATACATAAAACATTTGAAAAACTGATTTCAGCTGTTACTGTTCATATCTAAATCTGTATCCCAAATCTGTTGAACAGCCCTGTAGGTTGATATATCTATATATATAAAAGCCGTTCTCTGTGTGTATGTCCTTTATCTTTAATTTTTGACCGATTTGCACGAAACTTCATGTACATAGGCTTTAGAACGTGGAATAGATCCCTATCTGCTTTAAAAAAATATCAGACCACTATTTATCCCTTTTTTTACGATCTTTTATAATTTAACATTATAGAAATATCTCTTTTTAAATATTCAAATTTAAGTTTCTTTCCTGTTGCCACACATCTAAAAAACTGCTCAATAATTAAAAAAATTGTTGATAACTCGAGTACTTTGTTTTATAAGCCAATAAAAATTCGGATTGTCTCATTATATTTTTGCTGTTTTTGAAATTGACGTCATTCGAAGAAGAAAATGCGCATTTTTCATATATTGATGTAAAAACTTTAACTAAGCATGTTTTAAAATGACCTTAGTAGTTACTTTAGTTGAATGTTAAAAAATCTATTTTAATGAAGTCGTTTCAATATCAAGAAATCAATTAAGGAAAAAGATAATAATAAAAAATCGTTTGCTAGATATGACGTCAATTTTGTCAATATAATTTCAAACTGGTTCTAAAAACTGGATGCTACAATTTATTTACTATTTCTTTGTAATGCTGTATCTTTAATTATATCATTTAGATAAATGTTTTTATACCTGAAATGCAGTGATAAGATTCTACGATTTATATCGAATACGGTTATATAAAATACGATTTTTCTACGATTTATATTAAATAGAAATTATAGCTACTATTTTTTAGGGTAAGCTTTTTTCTTTTTTAAACAAAATTTCATGACTGACAGACTTTTCTGTTAGACGTTGAAATAATGGGATGCATGATGTTTAGAGATCAAATTGCAGTAAAAGCGTAATTTATGGTACTGTTAGGTTGTTGCCACCAACAATATGGTGCTAGGCGTTACTCATAGATATGTCTTTTCTTCATAATATTGCATTAATAGCAAACGGATATATCTTTCTTAATTGGGTTATAGGTATATTTAAAAATATCTCCGTGATTGAAAATTAATTTAAAATGGATAAACAGTCCGTAAATTGAGATAAGCCTTTCAAACAAATATTACTGAAAGCATTTTTTGTATTCTATTAGATGTTGGAATAATGAAATGTGCGATGTTTAAAGGTCAAATTGCAGTAAAAGTTAAATTTATGGTTGGGTTAGGTTGTTGCCAGCAGCAATATGATGCTAGAGTTACTCATATTTCGTCAATGTCTTTACTTTATAATATTGCATTAAGAGTAAACAGGTATATCTTTCGTAATTGGACTGCATGTCGGGATGAGATTTCCACGTTTTTGCACCCGTTATATTCTTAGTGAAAATGTTCTGTCAAATCGTGAGAGTGTTCCGATTAAATTAAATATCATTTTCTCTAACAAAATACTGGTGTGGAAAAACGCGGAAATTTTATTCCTGGCTGCATGCAAATTAAAAAATATCCATGATTGAAAATTACTTTAAAATCCATTCACATGAAAAAAATTGAGATACAATTTTCAAATAAATTTCATTTGACAGAATCTTTTTCTATTCGACAGTGTGAAAAAAGAAATTGTATGATGATCATAAGCAGGGGCGTCGCCATGGGGGGGTATGGGAGGGGAGCCTCCCCCCCCCCCCCAATATATGTGAAGTTGGGAAATTTGAGCTTAGAGTTGGGAAATTCTAGATTTTTGAGACATTTTTTTTTTAAAGTAATAGTAAAAAAATTACGAAATTTTTATTGTTTTGGTGATTATTTTTAGTACTGCAACAGTAAACAAGTTAAATTATCAAAAGAAATACAAAAAGAAATCAGCCACACACAATCTATCATTGTATTTTTCAGTTCTACAAAAATATTGTACATCTACAAGACCTAAATTTCTCTACTCCTGTCCATCAGTAACTGACTAACCAGTTCCTTTATTTCCTCCAAAACTTTGTTCCTTTCTCAAAAATTTCCCCCTACCTCCCCTTCTCCTCCCAAAACAGAATCCAGCTATTTTAATCCAAAGGGATTGCAGCTTCTTTTGAAAATTGGAGATAACTTGTAGCACAACAGAAAGGAATGTAGTAACCTACTTGAAACACAGCTATGGGCAAGAAGATTTGATGAGTTTTCACAACTTTTTTGACTAATTTTGCGATTTTTGGACAATATTTTACTCATTCTCGTGATTTTTTTTGCCGCAAAAATTAGTTAACCCTTCGCTGTCAAGTAAAAAGCGTTATATGAGCAAATGCGGATATAAGAAGTCGTTAGTTTAGATAAATTTGTCACATTTTACTTTATTTGTGTGCGGAAATATATATCAGTCCTGTTAGTTTATATTCATATGTGTTTATAAAATTTTAAACCAAAAATCCAGTGTTCTGTGTTTAAAGCTGTTCTAAAAAGTTACTATAAATCTCAGCACGAAGAAACCCTTCATAATAGAAAAAGAGTTTTCGTGCAAGATTTTGGAGCATCTAAAAATCCATTCGAGGATGAAAAAGGTAAAAAATGGACGATTTTAATTTGGAACAGAAATATGACCATGAAAGCAGTCCATCAACTGAAGAAAAAATCGACATGCACTGTAACACTGACACGTTGCACTTAAATAAAATTTTGAAGAAATAAAGATTTCCTTACAGACAAGCTCACAAACAATTATGAATATTACTGGAGACTTGGATTACTTGGAATATTGACTGGAGAAGCTGAGTTCCGAAAGCACCGTAGGAAAACGGTTTCACCAAAGACAATAGATAAAAATAATAGCACAGCAATGGACATTGATACACATAAGTTTTACAGTAACGAAGTATAAGATAAAACAAGAAAATTTCGGGAATTTAGAAATGGGCTTAAATGACAATGTTCCCTATATCAAGAAAATATTGCAGCAATGCATTCCATATTTAAATTACAATTGTGCAAGGGAAAGGTTAATAATGTTTCCACCTGGATATGAGAAACCGGATGAACATGACTTGCACAGTCAAATAGAAATAAACCAAATCCCAACTCACTTAACAAACCTTTTACTCATGGCATGAAATTCAAAGACTATTTGGGTCACGCCGTCAAACTATATACTCGTACCTTAACATTCACAGCAGCTTATCTTTATGGCGTTGCATCTAATGAAAGAATCTTTAGTCAAATAAAAATTTAAAAAGTATATATTGCAAGCTACTGTGAGGGATGACAGACTTGACAGCCTTTGCTTTTAAAATATGAAAGTGAAATAGGGAATTTTATTAACACTAGAACCGCGGGACTTTCGATATACCTAGAACCGCGGAGCGGGTCATTTTGACCCTAGGTAGAGAAAATATACAAATATGCACAAATGTATAATTCAGTTAACAAAGACATTATATTTTCATATAATAATCAATATTTCGCCCTCTTTACATTACATTTTATGTACAAGTCACCAGAAATTACCTAACACTTTAGAAAATGATATTATTGATAATTGTATTCCCTTAAGTATAATAAGATATATTTCAAACGAAAATAAACTTAGACTTCATACATTTAATAGAAAATAGATTATCTCATTTGAATAAGTTTAGACATAATTTCTAAGAATAATTTAAAGAAATATATAAAACAAATACCAGTTAATTAGTAGTTTTACATTGTATACATCCAAAACTGGGTAATAAATTTTGTACACATACCGTAAATGTGTGCAAGAAAAAAAAGAAAGAAAGAAAACACATCCTGAGTTCTATTTTCAAATTTTAAAGTGCGACATCGGTCTCGTTTATGCTTAGTTTATGGTTTTCCATTGTTTTCAATGGTTGCTTCGCAGCCAAATGACACCTTTCTTCGTATTGAGAAAACAGACCTTTCTCGCAATTCTTCCACTAAGTCTTGAATAAATTGCCATTTTCTACACTGTAAAAAAAATCTGTAAAGTTACTAAAGTTTTTCAAGGAAACTGGGATTCCTAAAACTTTTTATGTAACGGCAACAACAAAAATTCCTGTAACAGACGCACTTTTGCGCCGAAAATCAAAAAATCTGTAAGGTTACTAGAAATTTTTTAGGAAACTGGGATGCCTAGAACTTTTCATGTAACTGCAACCCAGGTTACAGATAAAACTTTAGTAAGATTACTGTAATTTTAGCAGGTTCATTTGTACAGTTACAGATTTCTGTAGCTTTACAAAAACTAGTTTTGTAGATTTGCAGATTTTTTTGTACAGTTACAGATGAAAGTTTGGTAAGCATGTAACTTTACATCTGTAGAACTACAGATTTTTTTACAGTGTATGAGGTTTTCCAGTAAAGGCTTTACATGAAACTTAAGCATTGAAAGAGGCAAGACCCAAAATATTATAATATAGATGCCCTTGACACTTACGGGAAGCATATTTGAGAATATACTTCCTTTTATTATGGTCAATCAAATCTACACCGAATTTAGTTGCGTTGTAGTAAGCAAGTGTATCAGGATTTTTTTAGAATTATTTAAAACTTCAATAGCTGGATGTAGACTACTGAGCATCAAAACAGTTTTATATTTACTCCCCTGGTAAACCTCTAGACTGATTCATTTACGTGTTAGTACAGTAGTCGCATGCAATTCCGATTTTGACATTTTTATAGAGACTGATATTTTTCTTCTTGAACGTTTCACACCTTCAAGACTGGTGTTTTTGGATTTTAATACTTCTGACAGCTCCAATGTTGTATAAAAATTGTTAGTAGTATACACATTATTGCAATGAGAATGCTTATTGAGTATTAGGACACTGGCCAAGTCATCGTCATTATCATTTTCTTCATCAGAATTCAAATTTTCTTCATTTACAGGCAGAGTTTCGACCTCGCTATTAAAAATAAAAAAACATCATTGTTATCACTTTCTGAATCATTTTTAGGTAACTATTGCAATTATTCTAAGGCTTCTTTAACCCTAAGTTTACGACATCGTGACATCTTGTCTATACTTATAATAAATACCGAATAGAAGCAAACTCAAAAAAATTATAAACATATATTGTAAATTTTCACTACAATCGACCCATCTTGACGGCGAGCATATGTGACTTTTAATTGAAAATCTTCTCTATTCTCACTCCTGGTTCTGACTATTAGAGGAATTTAGTGTGAGAATAATATTCTTTTTCCTTACTTCCAACAAAATGCTTCATTTTTTTGTCATTTATGCGTAAAAGCATACAACGGGTCAAAATGACCCGCCTCGCGGTTCTAGGTATAAGTGGTTATAACTGGAAATTTATTTTTGTTATTCGTTTTCAAATTCGACAAGTTGTTGTTTAACTTAAAATATTAAAAGTCACGGAGGGAAATATTTTTTCAATTTTTATTTTCCGCGCAATGACAAATTAAACATTGACTTGGGTCAAATTGACCCGCTCCGCGGTTCTAGTGTTAAACTAAGCGATGTTATTAACAGGCGGGCTTCTTTGAAGACCACAAGAATTAATATTACCGTATTTTATGGAAGAAACGCCGCACTCCTCAAATTGGCCTGAATAAGCTTAAAAATATCGTAAACGCCGCATCCGTCAGAACGCTACTTTTGTCGACAGCGTCACATTGACCTAACTTTAATCAAAGTTTTCTGAGCAGTGTAGGATGCCTCGTTTTTAATATCTTAAGATGTCTGAAGTTTTATTTAAAATACTTAAATCCGATTTTAAATATTTTTATGAATTTTTAAATTAAGGAAACTCAGTTGGTATTTAAAAAAAAATCGTAAACGCCGCACATGGCGTAAACGCCGCACATGGCGTAAACGCCGCACTTGGGAAAAAATTAACTTTTAAACTCATAAACGCCGCGTCGTTTCTTCCATAAAATACGGTAAGGGAAAACTAGTCGGATGTGCCAATCCCAAAATTTTCTTCTACTCCATACATGTTAATGCCTCAAAATTTGCAATAACAGTGCCAAAATTAAACGACAATTCTTTGCCTATAATAACAAACTCTAAAGGTATAGATTTGTTGAATTGTGTTAGAGGTCTGCACGGGCCGGGATTTTCAGGCCCGGGCCCGGCCCGGTGTAAAAATTAGAAGTTCGGCCAGAGCCCGGCCCGTACAAAAATCAGTGAAAACAGGCCCGGCCCGGCTCGACCCGACACAATTTCTACAAAAAAAAAAAAAAAAAAAAAAATCCGTTTTTTCTCAACATACAATTAAGATTCTTTTAATGAATACTACATACATATTTATGGGAACATTTTACAGTATATTTTACATTACTATGATGTTCGCAAAACGGAAAACACACAATAGAAAATATTAACGATTACTTAGAGTGTTTTAGTCATAGTGTCTACAGACATTTCAAAATGGAAATAAGGATTCATTAAAAGATTAATGTAGTTCAGAATAAAGGATTAAAAACATGATAACTTTTGAAGCTGTATAATAAAAAGTAGATTTGTGAAAATATTTCTCTCATTTTTAAGGCTTTTCTCAAATCCAAAGGAGCTACATTTCGACACATTTATGAATTCTTTTCTTTTCGGAAACGTGTGAGATTGGCAGGTATTCTTATTCAGAAGCTATGTAAATGTCGTTTTTTTTCATAGATAAAAGCAATATATCTTTCTGAAAATACTGTCAAAGTTAGCGTTTTGAATCGAATTTCCGGAAGCGATAGCACAGGAAAGGAGAAAAATGTACAGTCACGTGACATGAATCTCTGATATCTATGTAAGTAATTTATCAAATATGGAAAAAGCTATTCGTTTCCAAATACCTTCAATAGGCAGGCCTGTCAATGTTATGCCTTTATAGTTAAAAATTTTGTCAGAAAATGTGTCTGAAAGCTTCGCATTGTTGAGCAGTGAATATGAGAACCACCTTAAGGTATATTTCCAAAGATACTGTTAAAAGAAGTTCATTATCACTATTAATACTACAAAACACAATGACTGTTCTACACATCCTGAGATCGATTAAGACCAGTTCCGTCCCGGCACGAGTCTGCTGAAAAAAAATTAAACTCGGAATCAGATATTTTGTAACTGTACGATGCCGATCTCCACAATGGACGTGTTACATTTCTGTATTGATGTTGTTAAGGGTGTATTCGAAAAAATATTTTTCCACCCTCAACAGCTCGAAATTTTCTGAGACATTTTCAGACCCATTTTTAAAAGTAAAAACATGAAACTTGCTGGGGTGATTTCTGAAGACATGTTTAACATGCCGTGTGATTTCATTTTCAGCTCAATAATTAGAATTTGATTTTTAAACAATTATTTTCTCAGTATGACCATTTTTTTCATTCCCAGATCGCCCGCTTCGGAAAATTCGGTTCAAAACGCCAACTTTGACAGCGTTTTTCACTGTATTTTCTGCATTTATCAAAAAATTAAGAAGCACCGCACATTATATAGTTTCTAAATAAGAGAATTTCCAAGTTTGATGCGTTTGAGAGCAAAAACGAATTTTAAAATGAATCAGAAAATAAGCTGTTTGTATCGGAATACACCCTTAAACTCGCATCGGCTCGTGACACACATTTATACTTCTCTAGAAAATAATATTTATTGAAAACGGCTCGTATTTTATCTGCTTCGCTTAAATTCTTATATCGGGCCGTTAGGCCCGATTAATTTTTTTGCCGGCCCGGCCCGGCCCGTTTGAAAATTTGCCTTCATTCCGCCGGCCCGGCCCGCGGGCCGGGCCGGGTACGGGTCTCGGGCCAAGCCCGGGCCCGTGCAGACCTCTAAATTGTGTGCATTTAAAAAGGAGATATAAGCATAGCATTTTTCAAACAAATCACTGAATTTTGGCACCCAGCCTCTTAGATGTCTGCAACCAAAATTCCTTACTCAAAGTACACAAAACCAATAGCTTTGGACAGTATAGATCCAAGACTAATAAGGATCTATTTATGTGGAAGTCCTACTTATGTGGAATATGAAGTTTGACTAAATTCCGTGCATTAGTTTTTGAGATACATCTATCGCAAAATCGTGAAAAATGCTGCATAGCAGCGCCACCTGCTATATGATATACATAAAAAGCTAATCTGCATCAAATTATATGTCAAGGTTTAACAGAATATGACGTTTGATCAAATTCCGTTCAATAGTTTTTGAGATATAATTTTCGCTAAAATCATGTAAATCGTGAAAAATGCCGCATAGCAGTGCCACCTGTTGGACGATTTACACCAAAAACAAATCAGCACCAATTTTTATCAAGGTACAGTCAAACCTCGTTAACACGAACTGTTTCCGATTGCCTCGTCCAGTTGTATGTAATGTAGTTAAGTTCCGATAACACGAACTACTTTTAATACGAAGAAAAAAAAGTTTCCCCTTGAGTGATCGCGTTAACGAGGTTCGACTGTATAAGTGAATCTCTAAAGTTTTATTAAATTTCGTGCATTAGTTCTTGTGTTAGAGCGCCCGCAAAATTTGTATCGCATATAGACAGACAGATATTTTCTAAAAACAGTCGAATCGTGTTTCAGGACTTACTAAAACGTATAAATCAGTCTAAAACCGGAAGTCGAATTTTTTCACGAATCCAATACTTTCTTCTTGTAAAGATAGAAGAAAGTAAAAAGCGTATTTATTTTTTTTTTGTGAACAAACCCATGATTAGAATTTTTATGTTTTCAGTTTCAGAATTTTTTATGCAAAAGTATCATTATAATTATTACACACGTTGTGCATATCATTTTAGTCGAAAATTGGAGCAATTAGTTTCAAGTTGGGAAATTTTCGAATTCTCCCCCCCGAAAAAATATCTGTGGCTACGCCCCTGATCATAAGTTGAAAAAAAATTCAGTAAAGGCAAAATTTATGGGTTAGGTCATTGCCATCATCAGTATAATGTCACAATTGGCATTGTGTTGGTAGTTTTTTTTTTTTTTTTTTTGTATATTCTGCAGATGACTCAATGAAAGAGTCGAAACACGTAAATTTTTAATATTTTGTAAAGTTTTTTTTTTCTATTGAAATGACGCTTTTTAAGCAAATAATTGTACTTTAATGTATGTTATGACATTTGTTTGGAATATATATTATTATGGTATAGATAAGAGTAGACGCAATTAAGACTATTTTACTTATATTTCTTATTCGTCTTTTTAACGATTCGTGGACGGGAATGCACCAATCTCAGTTATTGTCATTGCCGTATTATTTCATTTTAATGTATTTTACCCGGGAGGACCCTTATTATTGACACGAGCGAAGCCGGGTAGATCTGCTAGTCTACTATATAATGGGAACATTTAATTTAGCAATAAAACGCATAACAGGTTGAAATTTCTCTTTCAACAAGTTATACTAATAGATGGAAACATACTTGAATACTTTTTTAGGCCTGTAGTTTACCTAGTACCTTTATTACACGTCACTATTTAACTAAAATTTAATTCAAACTAAAACACTCTTAAAACTACTGAAATCACATTTCCAGAAATTACCATCCATAGTCGGCCATGTATCCAATTCTTTGCGTTGCCCTGTATATCATTTTATCTATATTCTACAAACATTTCTCAGTAAACTAAATGCAGCTCAGCGTAAAAATGCATAACTCATTTAAAAACCACATTTAAGCAATTTACACTCATACTCAGTAACCTTTACGAATTCTTTTGTGTAGCCCTGCATATCAACTAACATTTATACACAGTGATACTCAATTTATTAATTTTTATTAAAAAAGATGATGAATTGTAATATTCTATAATGGTTATATATATATGTATAAATGAATATGAAAAAAACTACAGTTATAAAAGTGTATTTAGTTAGTTAAATTTACCTAAACTAGTTTTGCACGAAAACTAGCAAAAGTTTTTCCTTACAGAGTATTTATCATAAAAGAATATATAATTTTTAATTTTATTTTATCGCCACTAACGATAAATTACCAAGAAAGCGAAATTTTCATTATTTTGTTATGGCACTATATCGAGGTTCCGTAGGAATTTTTTTTTTTTTATAAACATATCATGACAAGAACGTTCTGTAATTTTTTCAAATTTTTATCAATATGATGTACTTACAAAGATCTTCCTTGTAATGGATGCGCGGTAGAAAAAGAAAAGAACTTCAATATATTTTAAAACAGTATATTTCCATTTTTATTTTTTTTTTAACCATTTGAAAAAATGGTTATTGTCCTCGTCAGGGTAGGAAATCAAAAGCATAGCTGAAGAGTTTTATTGGTTGAATCCGCATTTTATTCGTTTTCTGATTGGTCTATACAGTAATTTGTATTTTCCCTTTACTTTCAACAGAGATGGATACTTCTGTTGCCACTATGACAAAAAAGTAATAAAAACTACAAAAAATAAATTAATTAATAACTCAGAAACAAATTGAGATACAGCTTTCAAACAAATTGCATTTAAAAGTACATTTCTTTCTCTATACGACGGTGTAAAAAGTAATATTGTGGGATGTTTAGAAGTTTAAGAATGAAATTTCATTTAAAATGGGTCGTCAGATTTCTAGGATGGAAAAGCCTTTTCCCGAACAGCCAATGATATGCTTGGATAATACGTAAGTTTCAGGTGGATAATACGTAAGTTTCAGGAAATCTGACGAGTCGCAGGCGATTTTTGTCGCTTGCAATTTTTACGTGTCATAACACTATTAATGTTTAATTCATGGCGTACGTAATGTAGGATCAACTCCGTGCGATTTTGTATGTCTTAAATTTTAGTTTTTGAAAAAATCATTTTCCAAATAGTCGTTGTAATTTGTTAAATTGCTTTTTTTTTTTCTTTTTTGTAAAAAGGATTATTTTTTTTGTGTTACAGGTGCATCATGGTTTCTGTAATTTATATGTTTCTGGGTTGTTGTGCGGCCAGCGTGCCTGTTTCTGATGCATGGTGGTGGCAACTTCCGATATTGGACAGATTACGACAAGGACGACCTGTTACGCCTTGGGAAGATTCCAGAGATATTCCTGCTTCTGTTCCCGACAATCCTGATAAGTTGAAGCTCCTTCTGATGGGTCTGCCAAAGAGAGGACTCACACTTCTTTCTAACAAGTAAATAAAAAATTAGAAGGCTCTAATTTGCATCTTCTTTTTTTTTTCTTTTTTCAATTCTTACTATTACTTCACACTCTCCCTATAATTAATTATTTATTTATTTATATATATATATGTTCAATTTTTCAATCGTCAATAAAATACTTATTATTCATCCTATCAAGTTGAAATAAATTTTTTAAAACTTGTACGGGATGATAATTGATGTTAATACAGTTTTTTTCAAATATTAATTCATTAATTAAATTTTAATTCATTCATTTTATTTTTACATGGGAGACAAAATGGCAGCCATTGGTTATTGAAGCATTTAATGCATCTTCATAACTATAAGGGGGGTTACCATAGTAGGGACCCTGTTCTGTCGCCAAATACCGCCAAGTTTGTCGCCAACTTGGCGATATATCGCCAAATTTGGCGACCAAAAGGAGTCGCCAAATGTGACGCCAACTTGGCTATATCTCTAATATTTCGCCAAATTCCCATAGACTTCCATTGTAAACCTACTTGCTTACAGAAAATCAACAAATTGAGATATTTTAATGCAACAAAAACTAATATTAGCTTAAGGAATTATATTAATTTTTTCTTTGATGACCTAAATAGGAATTGACTTTAAAAACAAGATTTTTATATTACTTGTTTTTTTATATAATGCACTTTTGATTTTTCGGCCTTTCTTTAAACCTTAAGAGGGTAAAATGATCAGACAGATTATTCTTCTATTGCACGTGAATAGATGGATTTTATGATCAATAGTGATAGCAGTAGCAAATAATATTTTTTATTACTTTTAACCATGTAAAATTGTGGAAAGTTCACCTGGAAAAGAGCAAAAACTAAGATAAATAATTATCAAATAAGAATAATTATACACGTTCTGTTTCAACTTAAATAGGGTAACTCTAGGATAGATGGTAATAGTTTTTAAAGATTGAAATAAATATTCTTAGAAGGAAAATATTAGAAATATTTATGCATATTTAAAATTCTTATACTCATTATATTTTTGGCAAAAAATAATTAAATACTGAGAACAAAAAGTTGAAATTAATATAGCCGATGTCATATCTCCTTAAGAAAGAAAAGCGAAGTTAAACTAGCAAAATATAATACATTTTATATACAGGGTAGTCATAAAAAAAACTTTGCCGATATATGGACCTCTAGCGGCTGGTCCGTTCAACCGATCGAGACGAGATTTCAGATATAGTTATTCAGAGGTATGAGCTTGGGATTATGTGAATGGCAACAAAGTGGCGCTCGCAGTTACGGTTATAGGTACATAAACTTGAAATTTTCGAATGGCAAAGCCCATTATTTCCCGTCGCAAAATGTTCAGCGCATGCCAAAACCCTAAAGAGCGTTGGGACGGTACGTGTATCACAAAAAACGGACGTGTTATGCACACACAAAGACAGCTCTGTGAATGAGAAAAAAATGCACGATTGGGGTGCACGGAAGAAATTTGCATATGACAGAGGCAAGACACTAATCATTGGTTGCTACACAGAGCAGAGAAAGGAAAACTCTTATTTGGATTCCACATTTTCCGCATGGGTGTCATCACAGGTAATTACGTATTGCAAGCGGGATACTGTAGACAATGCAGTCGAACCTAACATAGCATTAGGGATGTTTGCAATCTCACATTTGATAGAGTCAAATCCGGCAAAGTTTTCAGCTTGCACATGTACACTCTAGATTTGAGGTATCCCCAGAACCAAAAATCCATAGGAGTGAGATTTGGGGATCGCGGAAATGGAAAATGGCGGGACATGACGCGGTCATCAAAATGCTGGTCCAGGACCCTGCGAACAGACTTCGCTATACGTTGATATGTGATATCTTGCATCCAAACAATGCCATCCAGTGCATTTCGCTGCAGCTATTCTGGTATAACGTAATTTAGTAGCATAGCTGTATAGCGAGAGCCTGTCACAGAGCACGTTAGAAAACCCGTTGGTGTCGCTTCCTCAAAGAACTAAGGGTCGAAAACAATTGTGTCTGCAATGCCGCACCACACATCAACTTTGGCGTCTTATAAATGTACTGGTGCTACAGCCGCGTGCCCAGCGCACTCAATGTTTGGTATTGACGTTGCCAGTTAAGGTGAAATGTGCCTTGTCCATCCTTAATACGCGAAGAGGCTAGCCATTGTTGCCACCATATCGGATAAAAAATTCATTTGCAATGTCCGTACGTTGTTGATGGTCTCTCGCTTCCGAAATCTGGACGCGTTTGTACCGGTGTGAAAACATGCGGATTACAGAGCGCAGTAGGCTGTAGAGCCGTGGTTTTCAGTATATCCAATACACGAGCTGCTGTCTCTTGCAGTTTGCATGCGTCCAGAAGTCACTTTATGATGCACTTTCATAACGGTGTCCTCAGGAGCAGTTGGTCGTCCGAATTGCGGCCTATCACTGGTGAAGCCAGTCTCTTCGAATTTCTTTACTAAATCACTTAGAGCTTGCGGGGTACATGGACCACGTATTTGGTGATGGTTTCAACGGTAAACACGCAAGACTTCCGCGGCATTCATCCCATTTTGATAATAAAATTTTACCAATTCATCACGAACTTTCGCTGTCAGAGTCATTTCATCGGCATGTGCGAGCTCCCGACTGAAGAACTAACATTCCCACACAGCTTTTTATCCGTTTTCTACGTTGAATATCTGGAGAATGGCGTTATGTGATTGGAGTTTTGCCTCTTTCATATGCAAATTTCCATCGTGCGAACCGATCGTGTTTTTTTAAGCCGTTCGCAGAGCCATTTTTTGTGTGTGCATAACGCGTCCGTTTCTTGTGATACACGTACTGTTCCAACGCTCTTTAGGGTTTTCGCATGCGCTGAGCATTTTGCGACTCGAAAAAATGGACGTTGCCATTCGAAAATTTCAAGTTTCTGTACCTATAACCGTAAACCGTGAGCGCCACTTTGTTGCCGTTCATAGAATCTCGAGCTCATACCTTTGAATAACTATATCTGAAATTTCATCTCGATGGGTTGGACGGATCGGCTGCTAGAGGTCCATATATCGGCAAAGTTTTTTCCACCCTGTAGTTAGTCATGAAAAACATATAGAAATTTCTAAAGATGCAATTATATCACTGAAAATGAGTGAATAAAATTCGAATAAACAAAATTTAAAGCATAATTTCAATCCTTCACTTTTCGTAAAATTTTACCACATTTTTGGCGTCTTGATAGTTTGTACACGTTTCATGGAACCACTTCAGTCACCTTATGCATTGTATATAGTCATTCTTTTTGTTTGTGGCATTATATTCTTCTCCACAACCAACACTGCAACTATAATATATATTAAATTTCAAACCATTTGGATGCGTAGTTTTTGCGTTGTTATATGCGGTCAAAACTACAGACAGACAGACGGACGGTCTAGACGACAACTATAGGTGCAACGTAGTGTATAAGTACGAACGCACGTAAAAAGCTGAAGAAATTGCCAAAAATGTTAATATTTACAGTAACCTTTTTTATTCTTTATTTACATTTATTTTTCACTACATTTATTTATTTATTTTATTTTGTACTTTATTTACATGATTCTATTTTTTTTTTCTATCGATGAAGTATTTGCTTCGATGTGGAATATTAGCCGGGAACAAATGCTGAACTATTTATATTGTTTTAAGTGTAAACGTGTTGATTTTCCGTAATTGAACTGCACGTGAAAGAGATACATCTCTCTATTAAAAAAAAAAAAGTAACTAATGCTGTCACCGCCGCCGCCGGTTTTGAATGTTTTGGTGAACGGAGGTCTTTCTGCATTAATATTAAGAAAATATTGCAGACAAAAATATAAAAATCGGTGGTATTATAAAGAAATGTTTGATAAACACACTGATGCAGACAGTTTGCAAATCAAAGAATTATTTTAAGAGATATTTAAGGGGACAAGATACCTTAAAAACCTTAGAAATCAATTTTTTATTTTTTGTAAATTTCCCTTTAAATATTATTCAAGGGTACATTATATGCATTATGGCATATATTTATCACAAAAAAATATTTTTGAAAAAAAAAATGGAATTTTACATTACAGACTTAGAAATCTTCGAAATGCTCCCTGAGCGTTCCATATTAATAAAAATCCCCAATATATTTTTTTTTATAAAAGTTTGGTTTATATATATAAATAATACTGTGCATCAAATTTTATATATCTATACTAATATTATAAAGAGGTAAAAATTGTTTATTTGTAGGAGGTAAGCTCTGGAACTACCGAACCGATTCCAAAAGTAATGGTATCAAACTGATGGTATTAGTCCAACTTAGAACATAGGCTATATCTTATGTCGGTGCCACTGGCCAAAAGGGGGTGCAGGAGCAAAAAACGTTCGAAATTATGATTTCTGGTGTTACTGAAGGACCCAGATGCATGGAATTTGGCATCGTAGTTACTTATTAGATATAAATGATCTCTAAGAACATTTCTCAAAAATTCGAAATTTAAAAGGGGTGAAAATGCGCAAAAACCGTTCTAAAAACCGTTCTAAATGGCGATTTTTACGCACTCTCAAGAAGTACCAAAACGATTTTTTTAAAAAAAGGTGTCTAAATGATGGTGACAACCCTTGCTCCAACATAGGCTACATTTTTTGTCGGTGCCACTACCCCTAAAGGGGGTGCAGGAGCAAAACAGCGTGCGAATTTGTGATTTTTGGTGATACTGAAGGGCCAAGATACATGGAATTTGGCATGGTAGTTACTTATTAGATATAAATTATCTCCAAGAACATTTCTTAAAAATTCGAAATTTAAAAGGGGTGAAAACGCGCAAAAAGAGTTCTAAATTACGTACTAAATGGAGATTTTTACGCAATCTCAAGAAGAACCAAACCGATTTAAAAAATAATGGTGTCAAAATGATGGTGACAACCCTTGCTCCAACAAAGGCTACATTTTATGTCGGTTGCACTACCTCTAAAGGGTGTGCAGGAGCAATAAAATGTTCGAATTTGCAATTTTTGTGTTACTGAGGGTCCCAGATACATGGAATTTGGCATGGTAGTAACTTATTAGATATAAATTATGTCTAAGAACATTTCTTAAGCAATTTGAAATTAAAAACAGGTGAAAATGCGCAAAAAGCTTTCTAAAAAACGTTGTAAATGGCGATTTTTACGCAATCTCAAGAAGTAGCAAACCGATTTCAAAAATAATAGGGTGAAAATGATGGTGACAGCACTTGGCTTCAAGTCAGGCAATTTTTTACGTCTGTGAAACTACCTCAAAGGGGGTACAGGCAAAAAACATTCTAAAAATGCAATTTTTGTTACGCAATCTCACGAAGAACCGAACCGATTTAAAAAATAATGGTGTCAAAATGAAGATGACAGCCCTTGCTCCAATATAGGATCTACTTCATGTCGGCGTCACTACCAATTTGCGGTTGCGTTTTAAAAAACGTTCTAAATTGTGATTTTTGTGATACTGAAGGGGCTAGCAAGTTGAAATTTGGCATGGTAATTACTTATGAGATGTAAATGCCCTCTGAGAAGAGTTCCTTAAAAATGTAAAATTTTTCCGTGAAACGCTTTTTGTAAAAAAGCGTTCCAAAAACGTTCTAAATGGCGATTGCTACGCAATCTCAGGAAATATAAACCGATTTCAGAAGTAATGGTTTCAAATTGATAGTGACAGTCCCCGCTCCAACATATCCTATATTTTACGTTGATATCACTACCACCTGGGGGTTACAGTAGCAAAAAATTTCGCAAATTGCGTTTTGGGGGTTAAAGAGGGGTGTAACATTTTAAATTTGGAATGATAATTACTTCAAAGATGCAAATGCTTTCTAAGAATTGTCGAAAACAAATTCCAAATTTAAAAGGATGAAGTGAGCGAAAAGCGTTCTATAAGCGTTCTAAATTACGATTTTTATGCAATCGTATGAAATACGAAACCAATTTCAAACATAATGGTTGCAAATTGATGGTGATAGAACCTGCTAAAACATAAGCTATATTTTATGTCGGTGCCACAACAGCTTAGAGGGTTGCAGGAGCTAAAAACTTTCTAAACTGCGATTCCTGAGGTACAGAAGGGGCTAGAAACTTTGAATATAGCACAGTAGTTACTTATAAAATATAAATGTCCTCTAAGAACTGTCGAAAATTAATTCGAAATTAAAAAGGGGTGAAGCGAAGAGAAGGAGTGAAAGGCATTATAAAAGAGTCGCAAATTACGATTTCTACGGAATCTCAGGAAATAATAAACCGATTACAGAAGTTAGTGGTTGTGAATCAAGAGTGATAGTCCCTGATCCTATACGGGCTATATTTTATGCCGGTGTCACTACCACCTGGTTGGCAGGAACAACAAGAAAACCTTTAAAAGTATCTAAATTCCGTTTTCTGTAGAATATTAGGAAATACCATCCGATTTCAAGGTTAATGTTTGCAAATTAATGGTGACAGTCTCTGTTTCAACATTTTTCGAGACATTCTATTTCAACCCAGTTTCGGCATTTTATGTGGGTGCCACTAATACCAGAGAGGTGGTAAACTGTTAGACAAGAAGCTTGGAATTTTACATAATGGTTAATTTTAAGATGTAAATGTGTTAAGATGGTTTCTAAAAAATTCAAAACTTCAAATGAATACTGAAATGAGTGTATGAAGTAAGCATAAAAGTTTCAAAATACTTTCTAAATTATCATTTATTTGTAATTAGTTTTAGTTCTTATTAATTAAATCGCATTTCTGTCTATTGCACTTTTATAACGAAGTTTAGTCAAACTGTGGTTTAATTTATAATTTTTGAATTATTCCAAAAAGTGTTCTTCTAATAAAAAATAGTCATGCAAATATCACTTGGCATATTTCAACTATTACGCGGGCAAAGCCGCGGGGTTTGCTAGTTTGAATATAAAGGTTAAAAAAAAAAAAAAAAAAAAAAAAAAAAAAAATCAAAATTTTTTGAAAATTTTTCGAAAAAAATTTCAAATTTTTTCAAATTTTTTTAAACCTTTATATTTAAATATATAAAATTCGATGCAGAGTTTTATTTATATATATAAACCAAACTTTTATAAAAAAAAAAATATTGGGGATTTTCATTGATATGGAACGCGCAGGAGGCATTTCGAAGATTTCTAAAACGACGCGTAAAATTACATTTTTTTTCTCAAAAATTATTTCTATTTTTAATTTTTTTGTTATAAATGTATGCCATAATGCATATAATGTACCCTTGAATAATATTTAAAGTGAAATTTACAAGAAATAAAAAAATTGATTTTTAAGGTTTTTAAGGTCCTTTTGTCCCCTTAATGTTAAAGTTGGTCAAAATCGTTCCATTAAAAAAGTTTTATAGGAGTAAAAACTATACATAGGAATATTTCAAATGAAAACAAAATTTCAAAGTAATTGCTTAAGAGGCGCAAAGGCCAACATAGTGAAAAAGTTTCCATGCCGGGACTCGAACCCGGGCCTCAGTATAGCGAACTGGCGTTCTACCGACTAAACCACATGGAACGATACAGAGCCTGGAAATTTTCTCACTATTATATGTTGACAAGGCTGCAAATGCAGCACAAGATGGAATATTTATCGTGAGCCATCGATATGGAGCAAACACGAAAGTTTTTTTTTTTTTTTTTTTAATTAAATCCAGCATGGATAAAAACTATATTAATACATGGAAATTATTCCAGAGAGAAACATTTGCCTTGCATATAATATTTCAAATGAAAACCAAATTTCAAAGTAATTGCTTAAGAGGCGTAAAGTGTTTGCCCCATGTCGGTGGCTCACGATAATATTCCATCTTGTGCTGCGTTTGTAGCCTTGCCAACATATAATAGTGAGAAATTTTCCAGGCTGGGTATCGTTCCATGTGGTTTAGTCGGTAGAACGTCAGTGCGCTATACTGATGGCCCGGGTTCGACTCCCGGCATGGAATCTTTTTCATTAGGTTGGCCATTGCGTCTCTTAAGGCTGTTCTCAAATCCAAAGGGCCAACTTTCTGACATAAGTTTTAATCAATTTTTGATGGAAAACGCCTGAAACTAGAAGGTGTTGTTATTCAGAAACTATGTCATCGAACTCTTTTTTCCGTTTTCTAGTAAACGCAATAGATCTTTCAGAAAATACCGTCAAAGTTGGCATTTTGAACTGAACTTCCGAACGAAAGAAAAAAATCCAGTCAATAAGGGGAGAAAAATGCCGTGTCACGTGATCAAAATCACTTATAACTCTATAGGTAATTGATGGATTCAAAAATGGAAAAAACAGTTCGATTCCAAATCGCTTCCATGGCCAGGCTTTCCAATTTTATATCTTTCCGTTAAAAATTGAATTTGTAAATGTGTCAAAACGTTTTGCTCTTGTTAAGCAGAGCAGTTGAGAACAGCCTTAAGCAATTACTTTGAAATTTGGTTTTCATTTGAAATATTGTATGCAAGGCGAATGTTTCTCTCTGGAGTGTCACTCGGGTTTCTATTTTCGATGAAGCGAACTAAGCCCGAGTGTCACTCGGGTTGTTGCTTTCGATGAAGCGAACTAAGCCCGGGAGCCTTTCGGGGTCAACTTTGAACTCTCTGAGCTATAAAAGTACCGAGTACTATATACGTTCGCGGGTTTTTTCAGTTATTATTTACGAACTTTTCATTAAAAAAATATCTAGAATCAGAGTTTAACTCAAACTAATTTTGAATCTCCTTTTCCAAATCCGTGCTTTGAAATAGACCACACAAAAGCAAATTTTACTAAATAATGTTTTTATACAAATAAAACCTATTTTCAGATATTTGTACAACATTTGGGTAAGTTTTTATTCAAATCTAAATGAATTTTTTTTTTCAAAACAAATTATGTTTTCTTATGCGGAACTTTTAAAAATACAGTAGAACCTCGATTATCCGAAGTAATTGGGACCGACCCTCTTTCAGAAAATCGAAATTTTCGGATAATCGAGAATGCTTCAATTTTAATGTAATATTTCTTATTATTGTAACAAGTGCTTAAGAAAAATAAAACAATAGCAAAATAGAAACAAGAATAAATTACCTGAATTTTAATTTTGAAATGAAGTAACCTTTTACATATATCACAAGGGTGTGAAAAAATGTTTTGTTTATCGCAGTTTCGATTGCCTTTACTTTGAAGCTCTATCATGGAGTTTTTTAATATTATTAGTTCACCAGTATCACAGTCTTTCTACAGCTCCAGCCATGCTAAACCTTTTGCAAAACATTCAGCAGCTTCAGAATTGCTAATTTATTCGTTTTCTTCATTCCACTCCGCAGTTTATGGGAGCTCAAGTTAAATTCGAAGGAACTCTAAGAAAGGGGATCGAAAATATTTATATGTACTCGTAGTTCGGAAAGGACCGCTTGCACACCAAGAAATATAATAGTAAAAAAAAAAAAAAAAAAAAAAAAAAAAAGCTTTTAAAATGGAATATGCAAGCAAGGAATGTGATAGTGAACAAAAAACAGTTTTAAATATGGATTTCGGTTAACCGAGAGTTTCGCTTAAAAGAGTTTCTACTGTATATAAAATATGCTTTTTTTTCAACAATTTCTCACGAAATATTAATTTTTAGTATATTTAAATAGTTCCTTCATTATGAATAAGAACAGTTTTAAGTGTATAAAATTCAGATATTTCAAGTATTTTTTAATTCAGTACAGAGGGGGATATGCAATTGAAACAGCTCAGACCTGAAGGTCTTAATACTTGTAAATAGCTTTAAAATTTCTTTTAATTGTATTGTTTCTTTTGTCTTTTCATTTACTTGAAACAGAGAGACTGGCCCAATGAGCAGGATTATCAAGGGGAGAATCAGCCCATTACGAAGAATACCGGTTGTTGGCAGACCACGGGGACATCCGTTACGATGGGGTTGACAAGACTGAAGAATTGTCTTACCAGACAACAATAAAGAAAAGGTGTACCCTAGACAACAGCGTCTTCTTCCTGAAGTTCTTCAGTTATTGCCAATGTTGAGAAATTATTTTGTGCAATCATTCAGCAATTTACATGATTTGTGTATTCCTGTTTGATCCGTACTTGGCTACGAGTAACATAATTTAATAAACTTTTGTATGAATATATTGTTTCTGTTATTTAATGCATCATAATTTACAATTTATATTAAATTTTAGATTCAAATATTTTTTTGTTTTATACAAAATGATTTACAATCATGGACTCAATTTCACATGCATAACTGCCAGCTTGTACGGTTTTTATGTTGCCACTAAATTTTAATAGAAATGTTTACCTTATTTAATCATTAGAAATCGTTAGGTTTCTGCGATTAAATTAGGCAAAATTTACTTATAAATTTTATAGGTAAGAAAAAACCATACAAGTTGGAAGCTGTGCACACAGTTATATTTCCCAAACGTTAAATTGTATGTGAATGCCCTGCAAATTGATTTAAAAAGGATATCCTGAAGTTTCTAAATACTACTGCTTGAGTGATCTTTAATCTTGTTTAGTGAAATATTAGTAAATCTGCAGATCAGAAGCCTCGGCGTCAGCTCTAGAGTCATTGTATTTTAATCTCACATTTCATAATATTTAATGTACTAGAAAACATTTTTTTATTATTATTTAGAAGAAAACTAGGGAGCTCGGCACCCTACGAGATACGCTCGCCAACCCCCCGTCCAGATTCCGCAGACTCTAAATACACGCTAATTTGATCGGCTTTAAAAAATTTTCGAAAGATTGAATTATAATTTAAAAAACAGTGGCGATCTCCCTATAAACGGATATCTATTCATTTCTCTTTGATTGGGGAATTTTAACGCCAAATCCGCTGCGTTACTACTTGATTATCCCGTCGACCAATTTCGCCAAATTATACAAATTGGCATAATTTTTATTTTAAATAACGAAAGAACAAATAAATTAGTACAAAATTAATAAAAATACAAATAAAACGTCGAAATAAAAATAACTTGATGACGTAGACACGTGTAACAATATTTCAAAATAAGCTAATATAAAAGGAATTAAGTAAACAGTCTTTGTCTCCTGGTATTTTTTAACAAAGTTAAAAGAAAGTTCTTTTAAATGAGACATTTTAAATTAATCGTTTTTAATCTGACGTAATTTTGACCAAGCTATTCTTTCTCTTTTAAATATTCACGTGAAAATACTTTTGTTAGAAATGAAATATTATTTGCGCTTTCCTAACAAAAGCAGTTGAAAAGATCCTCTCAAAATATCAAATAAATGTCTAGCGCAATTGCTAAATTCAAACCGTTTTGCAATATTTTGTGTTCATTTTATGTAATAACTGTAATGTGACGTAAATATGACGTAATTTCTCCTATTTAAGACTTCTAACGCATGTTAATGAATTTATTATTTTACAATATCCTTTCTCTTTTAAAATTCATGTGTATACTTTTTATGACGTAATTTTTAATAAGTTCCTGCTTTTTGTACATAATTATTTAATTCTAATTCCAAATGATTTTTTCTGTTTATAATAGTCACGTGTAAATAAATTTTTTAATTTGAAGCAAACATTATTGTTTGCGCTGTTTATACATTTGGCTACAGTATAAATTAATACCATTTTCTAAAATAATGTAAAAAATATCTCTCAAAATACTGAAAATTTGAATTTAAAATAGAAATAAAACCTCCAAAAATGAGTCAAATTTACAATATTAATGCAATCTGCACACCGGCAAATTCTAACGCATAAAATGATCTAAAAATGATTACATTACCATGTATAGTTTTTGCTGCTATAAAACTTTTTTAATGGAGCGATTTTGTCCAACTTTAGCATTAAATATCTCTTAAAATAATTCTTCGATTTGAAAACTGTCTGCATCAGCTCGTTTATCGAACATTTCTCTATAATATCACCGATTTTCATATTTTTGTACGCAATATGTTTCTTAATATTAACGAAGAAAGACCTCCTGTCACAAAAAATTGAAAACCGGCGGCGGTGACAGCGGTAGTTACTTTTTTTTAGAATAGAGAGATAAGAGTTCTCGACACTTCAGAAAATGAACCTTTAGAGCTGTCATATTAACCACGGTTATATGCTTTTAGGAAGCTAAAATAATGCTACAAATATTCATTGATTTTTCACAAACAAAATGACATTATAGATGACAGATTTTTTTCGTCTGAAATTGATGCTATGAGAGACTTTTAATTTAGGTTCCCAAATATGGACCTAAAATCACAAACCTCCTTAAAATATCGATTTAATTATCACTAACTTAAATTCACACAGTCACAAATTGAAGGGCATTAAACAGTGAATGATTTACAAATCCTCAAAAAATTTTATTGTAAAGAATTTCAGTTAAAAACTCTCACTTTCTTGGCCACACTGTCTTGGAGACATTTTGCAAACTCAGATGAAAATAACATTTATTTTATAAGGGAATCAGCGTAGATGTTGCCATTTATTGCTTTGCTTTTAAAGCGAAAATCACTCAGCTATTAAGAAGTGAAGTCAAAATGTAAAAAAATCAAACAGTTTTTATGATGAAAAGAATAGAGTTCCACATATGTGGACCCAGGTAGCAAAGAGTTTAATCAGTGATATTGTGAACTGCTTATTCTTGTAATTTTTTTAGAATAAAAGTGCATGTCTTCAGAGAGTGCGCTCATCCCTCCCCCTCCCCTCCCATCGTTGTCGCTTTAACTTTATGTTTGCAATATCCAATAAGAATGATATTTCAGGATTCGAGTATATGTAAGAGCAAGTTTTACACTGTAATTTCGTAAGCATGAACGTTGTACAGGAGCGTTTATGAAATCCTTAAAAAAATCAATGGCGAAAATGTACACCTGTTACAGAAATCAGATGAAATCTACTTATAAATGTGGAGATTGATTTCAACGAAGTATCAAGTTCAAGTTACTATGAAGTAAGGAAAGGGGGCGGTGATTATTTACAGGTTTGTTCACTAACTCCTTGTTCCGTTCCGGAAGTATAACCAGCTCCCCCTAGCGAGCAGTCTGTAAAAAAGGTAATTAAGTTGTTGATCGTCAAAGCATCAATATGTATGTCAAAACACTCCATCCAAACTATGCGATGGATATTAATTATGATTTGCAATCTATTCAAATTTGTGAAATTTATGTTTGTGTAAGTGTCTTGTGCAGTTTTAAGTGTGAATAAATTCAATTAAAAAGAAAATTAAACGTCTACGGTCCACCATATCTAACACTGTGGTCCTACAGAGCCTGAGAGCTACTATGGATAAGCTTAACAGATTAAAAAGCCCCGTAAAGACTGCTATCACAAGATTAGAGCAGTTTCTAACAGATACCAGTGATGTAAAAACAACGAATGTGAGCACATTAGAAGTCAAATTAAAAAAGACAGAAGCTCTTCAAAATAAATTGGACGAAATAAGAGAGCACATCCAAGAATTATCTGCGCAACAGGTGCAAGATATAGAGGAGGCTATCGACACTGGTAATGAAAGGCTCGAACAAGTGGAGGTAAGCTTGAAAGTTTTATTAGCATCTTTTGAAAATAAATGTAATATTGTAAATATTAATGATAATTCAAATGAAAACAAAAGAAAGGTGCGCCTCTCAGAAATTCCATTACCTACATTTGGGGGTGATTACTGTGATTTTGCTAATTTTAAAACGCAATTAACTAACTTGATTGCTAATAATGCTCAATTACATCAGAAGCTATTTTATTTAAAAGCTTCTTTAAATAACGAAGCTAAACATTTAGAATCACCTGATGATGATTTTAATTCATTATTTCAAGCCCGGACACACAGATATGAAAATAAAAGATTGTTAATCGATTCACATATTTCTGCAATTTTAAATTATGAAAAAATGCTATATGAATCCCCTAAAGAATTGCGTAATTTTATTGATTGTATTAACAAAAACATTCGCGCACTCAAAATTATGGAATATACACAAAATAATTTATCAGAAAGTGTGTTCATAAATATAATTCTGAAAAAATTGCATAACGAAACTCAAAAGCAGTTTGAATTATCTGGCAGAATTTCGAGGCTGGCAGAATTTCGCTGTATATATTTTTCATTATCTTCTCCAATTGATATGTTACCCCTTCCCTTTTATTTACTATTGGCCTCATTTTATAAGGGTTCTTGTGATCCTTTAATCTCCCAAACAACCTTGGTGTTATTGAGGCCCCATTGAAGTTGAACATTGTATATTTAGGCCATTTCGGATCTTTTATTATGGCTTTTGTTTTTTCAATAAGCGCTGGGTTAGGGTATCTTTTTAATTCCGTTACTTTGTAACGGAAAGTAACGGAACGTGAAAGTAACGGTGAAAGTAACGGAAAGTAACGGAAAGTAACGTGAATTAAAGAGAGACCCTAACCCAGCGCTTATTGAAAAAACAAAAGCCATAATAAAAGATCCGAAATGGCCTAAATATACAATGTTCAACTTCAATGGGGCCTCAATAACACCAAGGTTGTTTGGGAGATTAAAGGATCACAAGAACTCTTATAAAATGAGGCCAATAGTAAATAAAAGGGAAGGGGTAACATATCAATTGGAGAAGATAATGAAAAATATATACAGCGAAATTCTGCCAGCCTCGGAAAACGCGTTAACATCAACACAGAAGTTTATAAAAAAGTTCAGGGAAATAAGTATTGAAAAAGATGATGTACTTGTAAGTTTCGTGCTGAAAGAACTGTATCCCTCGGTAAATACAAAGGAGATAGCGAATGTAGTAAATGAAAAGTTAGAGAAAAGATTTGGGGAAAACCAAATGGCAGATGTATATGTTAGATCAAGTAACTTAGTAATAAACGAGAGTTACTTCTCATTTGATGGCCGCTTTTACAAGCAGACCAATGGCCTCCCCATGGGGTCGCCTATATCAGGCATTTTAGCCGAATTTAAATTGCGAGATCTAGAGGCAAAAATACTGGACAATCAAGGCGGAAAAATCAAGACCTGGTTAAGATATGTAGACGACGTTTTCGCAGTGATAAAAGGAGGAGAAAATCCGGAGGAGATTCTAAAGGAGATGAATGAGATGGAAAACAGCATTAAGTTCACATTGGAAATGGAAGAAGGGGGAATCCTAAATTTCCTTGATGTGAAAATAATAAGAACAGATGAAGAAATTAGAACAACGGTATACAGAAAGCCTACAAATGCTAACCATATTATTAATGAAAAATGTAAAACCCCAAAAAGTTACAAATGGGCCGCCCTAAGAGCCCATGTCAATCGAGCTATTGAAATTTGCTCCAATAAAGAATTATTAAGAGAAGAGATTAAGACAATAAAGACCATAGCAAAAACGGCTGGTTTTAAAACCTATATAGTTGACAAGTTATACAAAAAGCGTATTAAAAAACTATCGACCATAACCCCCGCACAAAATGCACGAAGAAATTTTACAAGAGCTATACCGTATGATAAAGGAGCAGCTAATGTGCTTAAAAAGGAAGCCATGAAATATAACATTAATATACCAATAAAGCCTAATAGAAATATCTTTCAGAGAATAAGAAATGAAAAAGACCGAATAGACGATATGAAAACTTTGGGAGTATATATAATCAACCTAAAAAACGAAAATGGGGACGAAAAATGTTATATTGGAGTGACGAAGCGAAGAATAGAAAAAAGAGTAAAAGAGCACAGGGAGGACATAAAGAAAGAAAGACTAACAACAGCTTTAGCAAGGCTCAATGCGGAGGAAAAGGTGGAAATCGAATTTGAGCGTACTAAAAAATTGGCAAATTATGAAAACTTCAATCATGCTTTAAAGAGAGAGGCCGTGGAGATTGTGAATGAGAACAATGCGATCAACCGCATGGAACATGCGCTGGTGGAGCAAGGTTGGAGAGAAATGATTACGAAAAGATGCGAATATGGGAAGAAAAGGAGGGGGGATCCGAAGAGTGGCCCAGCGGAAAGCAAGTCAGAACCAGTAGAAAATTGAAAATGGTCCAGGAAGGACCGAAATATATTTTTTAAGCACCTTTTATGGTATTTGAAACTAGGTTTCAAAGATTTTATTAAATTATGTTCAAATTGTTTACGATTACATCAAGGCCAATGCAATTCTAAATTTACCTGCAAGCATTGCAAATAAGCACATAGCACCTTACTATGTGAAGTAAATGAAAATATGATGTCAGAAACGGCGGTAATAAATAAAAATAACGAGTTTGTTAAAAAATAAACAATTCTGAATCTGAGAATAAAGAAACGCCATTAATTGGTTCTAATTTGTTACTAGAAGATAAAAGAAGGTGCGCAATATTAAACACAGCTATAATTTTAGTAACTGATGTGTTTGGAAATAAAATTAGATTAAGAACAATTCTAAATAATGGGTCGTCGATTAACGTTTTAAGTAAGAGCGCATGCAAGAAAATAAATCTAAAACCAAAACCATTCAAAGGTGTTATTTCTGGCATAAACGAGTCGCATCAGGATGTAAAGCAGATTATCAATGCAGAAATATCAAATGAACAAAGAACATTTTCTAAAACATTACAGTTTGCAGTTCACCCAAATATAACAAACAACATTCCGGTTCAAAAATTAGACATTTCAAATTTATGCATTCCTAACTACATAGAATTAGCAGACAATAATTTTCATATACCCGGTCAGATTGATGCATTAATTGGTAGCGAGGTATTTTTTGACATTTTAAAGAGTGCACAAATTCTTTTAGCAAATGCTAATTGTGTATTACAGAATACAGTATTTGGGTGCTTAATCGCAGGTTCACTTCCACAAGTTAAAAATAAGTCATATTGTTGCCTCTTAACTTAAAATAGTTTAGACAATACTTTACAGAAATTTTTTGAAATAGAATCTTTACCTGGGGATAATAAAGAAACTGTTATAGGGGATGAAGACATATTTTGTGAGGAACATTTTAGAAGCACCTATAAACGCGATCACACCGGTAGATTTACAGTACAGCTGCCAATGAAAGAAAATGCAGAATCAGTGTTAGGAAGTTCTAGAGAAATTGCAACTAGGCGATTAAATAGTTTATGGGCTAAATTAGATAAAAATAAAACAAGGGCTAATTTATATACAGCTTTTATGGAAGAATACGGATCTTTGGGGCACATGACACAAATTAAAAATGAAAACGAAAATAAGCTGTCTTATTACATTCCACATCATGCTGTGTATAAACCGGAAAAAATATCCACTCCCCTGAGAGTTGTCTTCAACGCAAGTTCAAATACATCTAGTGGTTATTCAGTTAATTCTATTTTATTAAATGGGGAAACGCTTCAGCAAGATTTATTTTCGATTATAACTAGATTCCGTACCCACAAATATGCATTCTGTGCTGACATTAAGAAAATGTACAGGCAGATAATGATCGACCCACTACAGAGAAATTTGCAAAAAATTCTTTGGAAGCCTAGTAAGGACTCTCAGATAAAAATATATGAACTTAATACGGTTACATATGGCACCGTTAGTGCTCCTTTTCTTGCCACGCGCACGTTGAAAGCTCTTGCTGATGAAGAAAGCAAAGATTTTCCCAAAGCTGCAGAAGTGATACATAACGACATGTACGTAGATGATTGTTTATCTGGTGCAGGTTCCTTACAAGACGCACAGGACTTGCAATCTCAACTAATTCTGATCTTAAAAAGGGGAGGGATGGACCTACATAAGTGGGTCTCTAATCATCCTGAATTATTACAAGACGCAGACATATCAGAATATGCATTTCACGAACACTCGCAGCAAATTTCTGTAAAAACTTTAGGGATGCTTTGGAAACCTCAATCAGATCATTTTACTTTTAAAATTAGTATCGAACCCAAAGATGTTTATACTAAGAGAGAAGTTTTGGCACAAATTACTAAAATTTACGATCCCTTAGGCCTAATTGGCCTATTCTAACCAAAGCAAAAATTTTCATGCAACAATTATGGGAATTAAAGATAAATTGGAATTAACATCTGCCTGCCAGTTTTCTTCGGGAATGGCAAAGTTTTCTGATTAAATTGACAAAAATAAATCATCTTACAATTCCGCGGTATATTTTGTCTGACAACATTGCAGGTCTAGATTTACACGGATTTTCAGATTCTTCTGGAAAGGCCTATGGAGCAGCCATCTACATAAGATCTCTCTCCACAACTGGACAGTTCAAGTCTAATCTTCTGTGCAACAAGTCCCGTGTGCCCCCCCCCCCCCTGCCCTAAAGCCAATGACCATCCCGTGACTGGAGTTGTTTGCAGCTCAAGTTTTGGCAAAACTGGTTCAAAAAATAATTCCCATCCTACAGCTATGCTTTGAAAAGGTGTGGCTATGAACAGACTCCTCGATTCTTCTATTTTGGCTCAATACACCACCCCACAAACTTAAAACTTTCGTTGCCAATAGAGTCACCACGATCCAGTCTATTTCAGAGAATTATCATTGGAACCATGTATCCTCTAAATCCAATCCAGCAGATATCATCTCCAGAGGTGCAACAGCCAAGGATCTGATAAATAATGATTTGTGGTGGTTTGGACCAGAATTTCTTCAAAGGGAAATTATAGTTCCCAACTAATCTCCTACCCTCAAAGACATTGACTGTGACCATGAACTCAAAACTGACTTTAATTTATTAACTATGCATAAGGACTCTAACGACTTTTCTAATGTATTATATAATTCTTCTAATAATTTGCTTAAACTAATACGAATATGTAGTTTTATTTTTAGGTTCATCAATAACAGCCGTCATAGAAATATAAAACGGAAGCAGCTTACCGGAATTGAGTTACAAAATAGTACCCAATTTTCAATAAAAAGGGCCCAGGAAGGTAAGTTCGCTCCTGAATTAGCAGCACTCAGAAAGGGACAAACTGTTCCTTCTCCCAGTAAGTTAAAGGGATTAGATCCCTTCATTGACAACTGTGGATTACTTCGTGTCGGTGGCAGATTAATAAATTCTGACTTACCTTTTGATGCTAAGCACCAATTAATTGTGCCCAGTGATCATAAGCTCACTAAATTAATTTTTGAGTACTTTCATAAAAAGTACTTTCACATAGGTGCTCAGGGATTAGTTCATCAAGTACGGATGAAATATTGGCCTATAAAGGCTAAAAGCATTGCCCGAAAAACAGTGCACACTTGTGTCACATGTTTCAGGCACAACCCCAAAGCACTAGATCAGTTAATGGGAGACCTCCCATCGCAACGCGTAACACCTAACCGTATGTTTCTCAATTCAGGTGTTGATTTTTGTGGCCCCTTCCACATTAAGTACAAAAATCAGAGAAAGGGCAGTTATTCCAAAAGTTATGTGGCCATATTTATATGCATGGCTAACAGGGCTATTCATCTGGAGTTAGTAAGCGAGTTATCCGCTGCTGCATTCATCGCTGCGCTTACAAGATTTTGTGCCAGGAGAGGCAAAGTAAATACGCTAACTTCTGACAATGCCATTAATTTTAAAGGTGCGTCAACAGAATTAAATAACTTTAAGAAATTATTGGTCACTCCCAACGAGGAATTATCAAATTTGTTTGCCGAAGAATTCATAACTTGGAAATTTATCCCTCCTAATTATCTCCTAATTTTGGCGGTCTATGGGAAGCTGGCGTTAAGTCCTTCAAACATCATTTGCTTAGGGCCGTAGGTAATAATAAAATCACTTTAGAGGATTTTGAAACTTTAGTAGTCCAAATTGAGGGGATCCTAAATTCTCGACCTTTATTTCCGTTTTCTGATGACATAAATGAGTTTGAAGTGCTTACGCCAGGGCATTTTTTAATTGGCAGACCCATTAATAGTGTTCCAGAGCCTAATGTTATGAATATTTCTGACAATAGATTAACCCATTGGCAATTAATTACCAAATATGTTCAATGCATTTGAAAACGTTGGTCTATTGACTACCTAAATCACTTGCAGCAGCGTGGTAAATGGCAATTTACAAAAGAAAACATTAAGCTAGGATCTCTATAGTGTTATTAAAAGAAGAAAATCTCCCACCATGTAAGTAGGCTCTTGCCCGGATTATGGAGATAATTCCAGGCAGGGGCAACAGGGTTCGTGCAGTCAAAGTCAAAACTGCATGTGGTATATTTTTAAGAGGCATTTCAAAAGTGTGCCTGTTACCCATTCAGGACTCTTAATTAATTTTTATGCATCATTGTATTTCTTTCATATTATTTAAAGTAATTATCCTAATTATTTTGTATTTTAGTATCATTTGTAGTGTTCATTAGTTATCTATTGTATTATGTTTATTAAATGCTGAAATATTTCATATTTCATACCCGGACGGCATATTCCGTTCCGGAAGTATAACCAGCTCCCCCTAGAGAGCAGTCTGTAAAAAAGGTAATTAAGCTGTTGATCGTCAACGCATCATCAATACGTATGTCAAAACACTCCATCCAGACTACGCGATGGATATTAATTATGATTTGCAATCTATTCAAATTTGTGAAATTTATGTTTGCGTAAGTGTCTTGTGCAGTTTTAAATGTGAATAAATTCAATTAAAACGAAAATTAAACGTCTACAGCCCACCATATCGAACACTCCTTAATGCTACTTAAGCATTAAGGGAGTTTGTCTCATCCCATAATGAAAACTAGTCGGATGTGGCAATCCCAAAACTTTCTTCTATCTCATACCTGTTAATATTTCATGAAAAATAAAGCGAATCAGTGCCACTGGTTAGGTGATTTACACCAAAATTTAATCAGCAACAACTTATGTCAAGTTGTAGCTGAATCAGAAGTTTGATGAAAATCCGTGCATTAGTTTTTGAGGTAGAACTATTGCGGAAATCGTAAAAAAAAATCTACACAGCAGCGCCACCTAATGGTCGATTTACTCCAAAACTAATCAGGACCAATTTATATGATGGACTAACTGAATCTGAAGTTTGATGAAAAATCATGCATTAGTCCTTCAGATACAGTTATTGCGGAAATCGTGATAAATGCAGCCTAGCAGCGCCACCTGTTGGGCGATTTACACTAAAAACTAAACAGCACTAATTTATATCAAGGGCTAACTGAATCTGAAGTTTGGTGAAAATTCGGGCATTAGTTCTTGAGATAGAGCTATTGCGATAATCATGAATAATGCCGCATAGCAGTGCCACCTGTTGGGAAATTTACACTAAAAAGTAATCAACATCAAATTATATCAAGGACTAACGGGATCGGAAATTTTATAAAAATCCTTACATTAATTCCTGAGATATAGCTATTGCGGAAATCGTGAAAAATGCAGCATAGCAGCGGCACCTGTTTGGCGATTTACACCAAAAAGTAATCAGCACCAGTTTATATCAGGGACTAACTGAATATAAAATTTTATTAAATGCCGTTCATTAGTTCTTGAGATAGAGCGCCCTCAAAATTTGTGTCACACACAGACAGACGAACAGGCTCACAGACAGACATTTTGTAAAAGCTTGTTTTTATTGTTCTCTGAACCCTAAAACTCTGAGTCTCTGAATCCGCATCATAGTTCCGTATATAATCCCGAAAACCGGAATTCGAAAATTTTCCCAAATCCAATACGTTCTTTTTGCAAAGATAAAAGAAAGTTAAAAGGAGATGGGGAACAATGACTGAAAATATTCAGTAGGTAATCCTGCCATAAAACAATAACTTTTTACTGTGTTTATTAAATGTATAGTTATAAACATTTTAGAATACGTATAACAAAAATGTATGCAAGCTCTTTAAGTGGGTTTGATTATTTAATTAGTTTTCTGTTTGTGATTATTATTATTTTTTCATTGTTTAATTAAAGCGTTAGCATTTATGTTAAACTGCGACACTAAAATCTTGAAGCATGTGATTGCTTTGAAGCAAGTGTACACTATAAAAAAAACACAAACAAAAACATACAATAATCACTTCCGAGTTACGGAAGATTCCGAAAAGCGTTCTTTATTTATAGAAATCTCGGAAAGAAATATATTTTCGAGATTTAAAGAAGTATTTATAAAAATAAAGTTTCTTTTGCTGCCACTGATTTCCGGAAAGGTTTCTTAGTTAATCGGAATATCGGTTTTTATGGGATGCTATCCACTCCAAAATAAACATTTTCATTTTTAACAAACATGTTTTTTATAGACAAACATGGTAAATGAACAGCACAAAAATTTAAATTAATATTATTTTGTTACTCTTCAATGTATAAATTCAATTACTCAGCTGAACATATCTAATTAAGAATTGATGGCATCCTAAACAAGTGGGTAAGTATGATCACAGATAGATATTTCTACTTCTAGATGGAATTTTCGAATTTTTTTTTAAAATTCTGAAATAAAAATACTTTTTGTGTCTGGGTGCGCAATTTTCAAGTTTTCAGATATGATAGATTTTAAGATACGGATATGTTTAAAAACGCCCAATACTTTATCGCCCAAGTAGCTGGGTGCAATTATTGCAAACCTCCCTCTTTTTTGCGAAAATTGTTGCGGTTTGTTTAAAATCAATGCTTTAGTTGAATTATGGAACATTTTCCATTCTTTCGTTTTTAATTAATAACTCGCGTTAATTAAAACTTTTTCAAAATTTTATGATTTGTCGTGTGATCTCAGATGTTCAGCTATAAGTATGCAAAATTTCAAGTCTCCAACTTATACAGTTTCTGAGAACGAGCTCAGCGACGGACGGGCACACACAGAAGAGCGAGACAAATAGGGTTTCGTCAAATGAACGAAACTCAAAAACTGTATTCCGGTTTCAGAAAATTGACTAATACACTGTAAAAATTACTCATAAATGTTTCCAAAAATCAGTACCAAGAAAAGAAACTTTGTTTTTGTAAATGCCCCTTTAAATCTCGAAAATATATTGGCTTCAGATGTTTCTTTTGATAAAGAAAGCTTTTCAGAATCATACCTAACTCAGAAGGGGTTATTATGTATTTTTGTTCGTCGTTATAGTATAATGTTTTCGCAGGTTAAGAAATATTAGTCTTTTTGATACTTTCCATGTAGTTGAAAAGTGTTCATGAATTCGGTTTATCTGTCAGCCTGCTCACGCTGTAACTCCTGTAAATATACTCGGATTTTCATGCAGTTGATGTATGTTAATGATGTTTCGGATTTTCATGCAATTGATATATGTTAATGATGTTTACTCTGGCATGTTCGGTATTGCATATGAAGTGTGTTGCAATAATAGTTCATTTACAGGGGGCATTCAAAGGAATTCCGTTACATTATGGTCAATTGGGTAAAAATCGTTTGCAGTGTATTTTAAGTGTGCATTATGCTTAAGTAGCAGCAGTGTTTGCAGTGTTTAGTAGTGTGCAGGGTACATTACGCTATTTCAAATGTATTGCAATTGATATAACTCACTGAATTTCACTACAAGATGATTACTATAGAATAGGTCGTTCATAGCATTTATCGTTCATTTACAGGGGCACACAAAGGAAATCGGTTACAGTAGAGTCTTTGAGCAATAATTGCTGAAAGTGCGTTTTCAATTTCGGTATGCGATTTAAAATTTAACTAACTTTTTGCATGTTACTCGTTGTGTATAAATTCTATACCTCGCCATACAGGGACACACGAAAGAATTCACGTACCATTCTCCTTATTAGCGGAAACTGCTGAAGGGAAATTTTAAACTGTGATATATATTTCCTAACTGAACTAAATTTTTGCATGTTTCTCGTTGTGTATAAATTCTATACCTCGCCATACAGGGATACACGAAAGAATTCACGTACCATTCTCCTTATTAGCGGAAACTGCTGAAGGGAAATTTTAAACTGTGATATATATTTCCTAACTGAACTAAATTTTTGCATGTTACTCCTTGTGTATAAATTCTATACCTCGCCATACAGGGATACAAGAAAGAATTCACGTACCATTCTCCTTATTAGCGGAAACTGCTGAAGGGAAATTTAAACTGTGATATATATTTCCTAACTGAACTAAATTTTTGCATGTTACTCGTTGTGTATAAATTCTATACCTCGCCATACAGGGATACACGAAAGAATTCACGTACCATTCTCCTTATTAGCGGAAACTGCTGAAGGGAAATTTTAAACTGTGATATATATTTCCTAACTGAACTAAATTTTTGCATGTTACTCCTTGTGTATAAATTCTATACCTCGCCATACAGGGATAGAAGAAAGAATTCGCGTACCATTCTGCTTATTAGCGGAAACTGCTGAAGGGAAATTTAAACTGTGATATATATTTCCTAACTGAACTAAATTTTTGCATGTTACTCATTGTGTATAAATTCTTTACCTCGCCATACAGGGATACACAAAAGAATTCACGTACCATTCTCCTTATTAGCGGAAACAGCTGAAGGGAAATTTTAAACTGTGATATATATTTCCTAACTGAACTAAATTTTTGCATGCATGTAGCTTATAGATACAAATCTGTATATCATATACAAGACTGCTCAAAGAATTCGGATAATTTTCCGTCTGTGGGAATTGCTGAAATTGGATTTTCAAATATCTTAATGCGTCCCCAAATGTTTCAATTAGACATCCTATTTTAACTTATTAAACATTGAAGTTTTGTTACATTATTCTGAATGTATTGGAAAGTGTTTCATAATCGATGCTTGACGCATAATTTTTTTCTTTCTTGTTTTACAGTGCAGCCAGTACACAGAATTGTTACATTTTACCCCATAAGGATCTTCTTATTTTAATTACAGTGTCCAATTACTTATACGATTTTCTCGGTTGCGCACCCACATCTTCCAGTCCCTACTGTACCTTATGGGTATAATAATGTAAAATATCTTTCACTTATAGGACGCTACATTAAATTTTTCAGTAATCTCTTTGGCTTCTAACATAATTTTTATCAGTTTTAACATTTTAAATTAATTTTATTTCTTAATCTTAACGTTGTTTAATTTTATTTAAATCTGTTGTTTTGGCATTTTATTATATAAAATAAATATCGAGTAAAACAACTGTAGAACTTAGAATACACTAAACTGTTGCTCCTCACATAATTTTTTTATCAGTTTTAACATTTTAGATTAATTTTATTTCTTAATCTTAACCTTGTTTAATTTTATTTAAATCTGTTGTTTTGACATTTTATTACATAAAATAAATATCGAGTAAAACAACTGTAGAACTTAGAATACACTATACTGTTGCTTCTCACATAATTTTTTATCAGTTTTAACATTTTAAATTAATTTCATTTATTACAGGGTTCGTACGCTTCAAGGACATTCAAGCACCTTGTATCAGAATTTTCGTAAACTAATATTTGCTTTATTTAATGAAAAAAAATATTTTTTCAGATATAGCGACCAGTATTTTACTAAATTATTGGTACTAAAATAATTAAAATCCCGTGAATTCCTTGATGCGTACGAATCCTGTATTACTCTTCATGTTGTTTAATTTTACTTATATCAGTTGTTTTGACATTTTATTGCATAAAATAAATATCGAGTTAAACAACTGTAGAACTTAGAATACAATATACATTTTTGTATAATTCTCACGGGAAATATATGTAGGAAGGTATAGGATTTTTTATGTTGTGAGTTAAGAAAGCAGTAGAAAAAAATGTTTGAATAGATAGTAGACACAGAAAAAAGATATTAATGCATCATCACTCGTACATAAGTATATTGATATTACTTCATTAAAAAAAAATCTGACTAAAAGAATATTCTATGGGAAAAAAAATGGCAAGAGAATGTTTATAATGTAATGTACAGTCGTGGAAGAAAAAAAAACTAAACACCCCCTACTAACTCCTCAACAAATCATCGTAGAAGAAAGTTAGTGGTACCGAACGATTGGAAATAAAGTCTACTTTTAAATGATGTATATAAAATTTTCTTAGGGGGTCATCTACATATTAAAACGAATCCAAACTTCATTTTTTTTCAATAGCAATACCCAATTTTAACGGGATAATTCAAATCTTTGGTTCAAACTATGCCTAGACACCAAATTTCAAGTCATTTGAATGATAAGTTTTTGAATTATAAACATTCAAAATTTAGTGCTTCTAATGTTAAATTACATTTTCATATTTTTATTTATATCTCCCGAAATTATGCTCCTAATGGGCTAATTTTTTTTGTAGTAATAATACTAATATAATCAAACATAAATAAGCTGAATTTGCAATTTTTATAATTTTATGATATGAATTATGAATTATGAAATTAATATTCGAAAAAATTATGAATTGCAACCTACAATTTTTTTGATGGATTTAGATTTATTAAGTCCTGCTTTATGGAAATTCAAAAATTTCACATTTTTTTTCCAAGTAGTTTTCAAATTATGCTTAAAAAACGGCAAAATGATGGTTTAAGGGGCCGCCTATGATGGAAGTGAGTAGACATTTTGAAATTTATTCTCCTGTACTGTAATCTAACACGCTTAATTGACTCCTTGAGTGGCGCTTAAGGTGCCTTGATCAAGGAAGCGGCTCTCTCGGTTAACAATCCAGTACGGAACTTCAATTTGGATACAGCCCTTAAAATACGCTCGTTTTAAAATACACTGCTCAAAACAATTAAAGGATATTGCAGTTTTAGGTGGATTTTGTATCTGGTAAACTGTTTAGCTGATTGATACATGGTCGACAGACATAGTAGGTTATATGAGAATAAATTACACATGTTTGGCAGAAAAAAATGCATTTTATTGCGCATTTGTGTACTAAAGGAAAAAAACACAATTTGTGCATATGAGAAAAAAAGAATAAGAAAAGGTGTTTTCTTCAAAGAAAATCATTTTCAGTAGGGGGTATGGTTTCCACAGGCGGCCAGCAACGTTGAACACCTTTGAGGCATGGACTCAATGAGGCTATTAATGACGAGTTGGGGTATTCTGCCCCACTCTTCCAGAAGAGCTCTTTCCAGTTCTTGGAGAGTTTGTGGGGGTTGTTGGCGGCCAGAAACTCGTCTTCCTAGAGCGTCCCAAACGTGCTCGATTGGATTCAGGTCTGGAGAACACGCTGGCCATTCCATTCGAACGATTCCTTCCTCGAAAAGGAAATCCTCCACCAGGTTTGCACGATGTGGCCTGCAGTTATCGTCCATTAAAATGAAGTTATCTCCGATTGCTGCAGCGTAAGGGACTACAATAGGTCTGAGGATTTCATCACTATATCGGCGACCAGTCAGAGCTCCATCTCGAATGATGTAGAGGTCAGTGCGCCCGTCAATGGAGATGCCACCATACACCAACACTCCTCCACCGCCAAATCTGACACTTTCGTGCACGAACGCAGGATTATTCCTACTGCCACGGTCCCTCCAGATGAAAATAAGCCTATTATCCGGATGCACAGAAAAACGGGACTCGTCAGAAAACAGAATATTGCTCCATTCATTTCTCCTCCAGTTGACATGCTCGGTTGTCCACTCCCTGCGGTCGCGATGATGCCTTGATGTTAATCTAACACATACCATCGGTCGGCGAGCATACAGACCTACAGCATGGAGCCGGTTTCGGACAGTCTGAGTTGAAATCGTGGTGCCTGTAGCCGAGCGAAGGTGTTGTTGGAGAAGAGTAGCGTTCATGGTTCGGTGTCTCCGAGCTGTTAACGCTAAATACCGATCTTCATTGGGCGTTGTTTCCCGTCTACGACCTTGCCCTGGTCTTCGGCCTGCACATCCACTCTCCAAAAAACGGTTCCAGATCCTGGAAATAACCCTTTATGACACTCCAATGGCTTGCGCTACTTCGGCTTGAGCTTGGCCCCCTTGTAACCTACCAACAATTCTCAAAGCTTCTGAATCTGTCAAATGACTTCGCTGAGACATCGTACTCATCGAAAGAAAGCAATCACTGAATGCCGATCATCCTTGTCTTCATTCTCTTTTATCCAGTTGAAAGTCAAATTTCATTCGCTGCCGCTGAAGCGACGTTTTTGACGTCGAACTCAAAATTTGCATACTCCACAGTTTGAAAACCAGAAAAATTTGCATTTGTGATTCTCTTCTTCTATTTTCGGCAAAAAAAATTTCGTTTATATCTTTATTTTATATAAAACTTCAAATATCCTTTAATTGTTTTAAGCAGTGTAATTAATTTCTCGGAAACTTATGGTACGAATTGTATAAAAATTCGTTTTTAGGCTAATTGAAGGGTGTAGAGTTCATTTATGCTGTCAGAACATGGTACTGCTATTGAAAAAAACAAAGTTATGGTTCTTTTTAATATGTAGATGGTCCTCTAAGCAAATTTTATATACCTCTTTTAAAAGTAGACTTTATTTTCAATCGTTCGGTACCAGTAACTTTCTTCTACGATAATTTGTTGAGGAGTTAGTAGGGGGTGTTTACTTTTTTTTTCCACGACTGTACCTTATGGGTGTAATAATGTAAAATATCTTTCACTTATAAGACGCTACATTAAATTTGTCAGTAATCTTTTTGGCTTCTCGCACACTTTTTATCAGTTTTAACATTTTAAATTAATTTGATTTCTTAACCTTGTTGATTTTATTTATATCAGTTATTTTGACATTTAATTACATAAAATAAATATCGAGTTAAAGAGTTGTAGAACTTAGAATACAATATACTGTTACTTCTCACATAATTTTTATCAGTTTTAACATTTTAAATTAATTTTATTTCTTAATCGTAACCTTGTTGATTTTATTTATATCAGTTGTTCTGACATTTTATTACATAAAATAAATATCGAGTAGAACTATAGAGCTGTAGAAGTTAGACAGTAGAAGTAATTTTTATCAATTTAGACTGTTCTGACATTCTATTACATAAAATAAATATCGAGTAGAACTGTAGAACTGTAGAAGTTAGACAGTAGAAGTAATTTTTATCACTTTTAACATTTTAACTTAATTTTATTTCTTAATAGTAACCTTGTTGATTTTTTTTATATCAGTTGTTTTGACATTTTATTACGTAAAATAAATATCGAGTTAAACAACTGTAGAACTTAGAATACGATATACTGTTGCTTCTCACAAAATTTTTATCAGTTTTAATACTATTTTAAATTAATTTTATTTTTTAATCTTAACCTTGTTGATTTTATTTGTATCAGTTTTTTTGACATTTTATTACATAAAATAAATATCGAGTTAAACAACTGTAGAATTTAGAATGCAATATACATTTTTGTATAATTCTTACGGGAAATATACGTTGGAAGGTATAGGATTTTGTATGTTATGACTTAAGAAAGCAGTAGAAAAAATGTTTGAATAGATACTAGACACAGAAAAAGATATTAATGCCCCATTTCTCGTAGATAAATATATTGATATTACAGCATTTAAAAAAAATCTCACTAAAAGAATATTCTATGTAAAAAAAAAAATATGGCAAGAGAACGTTTATTAGCTCTTTTTATTTAATGATTATATTTTTATCAATTTTATGTAATGTTTAACATATTTTATCATCGATTATTGATTTTAATAGATGGGATAATTATTACACATGCATGAAAAATTGATATAAATAGAATGGTGTCTCTTCTATATGACTCTCTCGGTATAAAGACTATTTTCTTCGATCCGTTAAGAGTCGTGTTACTGACAAGGAAGGTCTCCCCACAGGGCATACTCAGATTCTGTTGAAAAAAAAAATGCTAGTGAAACTACTCATGTATGTAATAAGGGATCAGTCAAATTTAACGGCCGAATTTCAGTAGAAAGTCTGCAAAAAAATAAAATGCATTCGAAAATTTGACGCGAAAATACGAAAGTGACACTCGATTTGGCGAGCAGGATTTTTCCTCGCCAAAAGCAAACGATTTTAATGCATCTGAAAATTGTTTATTGTTTTTTAGAATGCACAGTATTTTATGAATTTAAACTTAATCAATGAAAGAGGTCATTATATAATTTTTACATTACATATATATGTTGCTTGTTGCTGGAGTTATTTAATTTTATCACTGTAAAAGTATTTTCTACGCTTTGCAAGTTGCAAATATCTATTTTAAGTTTTATCAGCTGACATTTGATTGCCAAAATACATTTCCATATCGAAGACGAAGTCGTTTCCATAGCAACAAAATGAAATCGACAGTGTTCTATCTGCCTTATTTTTGAGCTTGAAATAATTAAAATCAATTGCAATTTTGTTTTAAATCGTAAAATATTATATTTAAATATTATTATAAATACATATAAATATATATGACAAACTATAGTTAAAACAAACTAAAAATGTCATAACTATAGTTAAACCAAATTAAAAATGACAAAACTAAAGTTATTTAAATTAAACTTATATAAATACATTCAACATAAAAAGTTTTTTCCTACATAAAAGCGTATTTTTTTTCATCGCCAAATAAATGAAAATTTCGTTATTTTTTTACGGACGCTGTATCGGGGTTCCGCCAAAAAACTTTTCATAAACATATATATCCATATGAGAAGAACATTCTGTAATTTTTTCAAATTTTTCTGAGTATGCATGTATGGAGACCTCCCTTGTGAGAGGTCAGCAATTATTTTCTATTGTCATTTATTCCACATTTTATTTCAAAATATTAATATTCAAACTCAACACTGATAAAAACCTGTCCAAGGAAAGTCCAAGGCTGTTTTATATATGGGCCAGGGTTGCCAATTGGGCCTCCACTTTTAGTCAGAAATTTTGGATTCATACCATAAAATACAAACAGTATTTTCAGATTTATTTAATGACAGATTTTTTTCGTGATTATTTAAAATAAAAATTCTTCTTTAGAAAATTCCGGACTAAAATCGGAATTTTGGAATAAAAATGGGGACCAAACTGATAGCCCTGATATGGGAAATACGTCTAAACATACTGAGTAAAAATGCAGAAAAACTGCTCTAATATAGCCGAAACATTTACGAAATTCAATGTAACCTCGTACTTACTCAAGATTCCCGAAAAAGTTTTGTCATCTTCAAAATCCTCGACAGAAAGACCAATCAGAAGCTTCAGAAAACAATAAATTTCATAGGTTAACGGAAAAGTTTATGAAATAAAAAGGCTTTTAGCTAGCTGTCCGTAAATTTTGGAAAAGATGCTTCTGTTAATTTTGGAATTTTTTTGATTTCTTATTGGTTATTCTGTAAGAGATTTCTGGAAAAGTTTTCAGAATAGTTGGTATTATAGAGGTCACTCTGAATTTTGTGTTTCCTACGTTTTAGAAACTATTCCAGTCATTTTAAGCACCACATTACGTTTTTTGTGATTGTATTAGAGTTTTCCGTATGCAAGTATAAATCTATTATTAATATAATACTTTTATCCAACTTTAATGTTAACATTAATGTTAAATCATAAATTTTGATTATCAGAACCTCTTTATGGCATCAAAAATTAATACAATGATGTCTTAGACAACGAAGGTAATTGGAAAGGGAATTGCACTTATTAGCAAAAATATTTGTAAAAGGGAGAGTAACATTTTGTCCAATCAAAAGGCGTTATGTTAGTGTGGCGTATCAAATAAAACATATTTTAGCCAAGTGAGAAAAACATCAATTTTTTTTTTTTGGATTATTCGAAACTTCGTTAGCACAAGTTCATGTTAGCCGAGGTATATTGTTTTATTTCTAAACGTAAAACCTATATGAGATCTTTGAAATAAATGCAACTCTGAGATATATGTTGACACGTTTATTAGACAAAATATTACAGGAAAAATACACACATAATTATATAGGTTATTTAGACAACTGTCAAGAAGGAAAATAAATAACAATTCTCTAGGGCGTTTTTTATTTTGATATAATAACTATACAACAAGTGAATAACATAATACATTCTTATTGAAACAAAGTTCATATTATATTTTGCAAAAATAAATAACATTTATAAGACGTAGATTCTATTAATACTCAGACACAACAATTGAGCAAATAGCATATAAATATTTGCAGTAGATATTCCTACCGGAAATATAGAGATATAATTAAAAAAAATCTTTAATTTAAAGTAATTTGAAAAAAAAAACCCAGATGAATTATCCCAGAATATTAGCAAATTATAGTCAAATTATTAATTATAGCAAATTATATTATTAGTGCCCCTATTTTATATATTTATTCCAGCGAAAATTATATGCGATAAAATTGCTATCGAAGTCAAGTTTTTTTTATATATGTATCCGAAGAGACTTTTTTTAATGATAAGGTATTTCAAAAATAATTATTCAGTTTAAAATTTTTAAACATTAGTCAGTATTTAAATTTTACTTATGCAATAGCGTAAATGAGAAAACTTTAGCAAATATTTGTATATATTTTTAAATGATTTTCCTGTAAAACAGTTCCTTATTTTAAATTATTTCACACTTTAGAAATTACTGTAATTTTAGATTATAATCTAATTCATGAATAATAATAATAACTTTTCAGGTATCTTATGGGAAAATTACGTTGTAAAATGATATTTATAGAGTGGTCACAACACCACGAAAATCAGCAAATTTTGTAATATTTACTTAATTTAATTCTCAATTCCGGCTTTTAAGGCGACTATTGCCACTCGGATATACCACAATCCAAATTTAGAAAAAGGAAAAAAAAGGAGCAATGACCACTTTGTGCTTATTCCATGTTTGAATTAACAATGTGTTTTTTACTAATTTTTAACTCATATTTCTATCATATTACATCATGCTATCATATTACATTATATTATAATATTTTTTCATCATATTCATATTATTAATTTTTATTTTTTCCCATTTCTTAATAATTATGATAAGAAATAACGTTTTGATGTATGTTATCATTTTTTAGCCTAGTGTTTCAATAATTTATATGAACAGAACTAGAGACAGCAAGTGCCAGAAATTTCTTTCCTTTATATGTAAACAAAAGGAATTATATTTGAGTTATACTTGAAAAAAAAGTTTGAAATTGGATTTTTGTAATGTAGTGCACTTTCGAAATGTTATATAGAACATTTAAGAAGGGTCATAAGAAAATATTAAAATTATATATAGGTCAATTTGAAATTGAAAATGCATACTAAAACACAGGTTTTAATTGATTTTTAACACTGCGAGACACATTTTCTTTCTTTTTTTTCCACTGATATGTATAAAATGATCATATTCACTGTTTCTACCTACTGTTTTGCCAATTAAATGACGCAAATTTTATTTATTGCAATTAGAATGAGATGTATCACAGGGACAATTTCAATTTACGAAATCATGAAGTAATATTTTTTAAATAATGTGCAATATTGTTTATAACTGTTACATTTTATAAGAATAAAATTTGTTTAAAATTGTTTTCTCATATTTTTTCATTATTATTATTTTCATTAAATGAGATATTAAAAGTCGGGTTTCGCAATTTACAAGACGGGGTCGGCATACACGAAAAATTACTGAAGATATTTTAACAAGAGCGTATACTAGAAATAACTGAAAAGTATTTTAATCTTCCATACAGTTTCAAACCAATCAATTATTGAAATCGATGAATATTTATATTTTATAGCATACATTGTTGAATACATCAATCACTTAAAAACATGAAAAACAAAAGTACATACCATTTTTACTCGAATTTAAGGCGCACTTTTCTTTCCTTCCCAAAATAGGCCAAAATTAACTGGATGCGTCTTGCAATCGAATACGAAATTACAGTGCTGCATCGGATCGAGTTATCCGATTTTACCCGAACCCGACCCGACTCGCTGTTCGGGTCGGTGTAAAAATTGAAAATGTGCGTTATTTAAAAGTTTAAAAAATTGCAGTAAAAGCTAAATATAATCGTCCGCTGTTGCAACCTTCAAAATGACGTCAGCGTTACGAAAGCGCACGTTTGACCTTTATAATTCAGATAGATAATTGTCGACTACTTTACTTTTCCATAATTAAAGTAAACTCCCGACTATCCGGCTTAATATGGCGGAAGGGTAGGCCGGATAACAAAAAAGCCGGATAGGCCGGAGTTCTACAAATATTTACTAATTTTGTGCCGCCATGATATTAAAAACACATGTTACACATATTAAGATAAATATACAGTACATACAGTTCCAAAATAAGCAAAATATTAAATGTAATCCTAATTCCTAAAAAAATGAGTAAATCTTATTTTACTCTTTAGGATTGCACAAATATGAAAAGTTATGCATAAGAGTCAAAACTTACAGTTTTTAGTTTTTGAAAATGTCTTTAATAGAGGACCGCTTCTCCCTGTTAACCCTCTTCCGCGACATAATGTCCCTCCATTTATGCAAGTAAATTATATCAGGTGGCGACGATTCCTGCTGACTTATGTATTGCAGTGCTGACTCAATCGTATTGAACCTTTAAGAATGTGGGATGAGATTTTTCCTGCAATCTTTTTAATCTTATATTTCTGATATTTCTTCCTCTACAGTATCGTTATCAATTAATTCATCAACTTCGTTGTTTTCCATCTCTTCTGTAACGTGTTCTGCATTGACATAGTCAGAGCCCGGTATATTTATCAGCAACGATAGAAGCTTATCGTTCTCATCTCCCATTGCAGTTTCCCACACGGGTTTATGTCCACCATTTTAGTCCAAAAGAATGTTCCTTCAATTACTATGTTTCGAATTTCTTCCCGTGCTTTTTGGCCGCTTGCAAAATTCCTCATTTTCATTTACTAGGCCGGATAGTAGGGAGTTTACAGTATATTGAAATATAGATTTATTTTCTTTCTCTTCAGGTTCGGGTCTGAATATTTTGGCTATAAAATATAAATATATGCAGTAGGATCAGTTTCGACTTTTTGTGAATCGGGTTAGAGCGGAATTTCTGGTTGACGATGTTTTTTTTCTGGTTATGTATGACTTTAAACCAGCCACACTCAACCTTTTTTTCTCGCAGGCAGCAAAACATATGTTTTCGACATTAGGCGGCCGCAACAACCTTAACCCCTTGGGGACGAGCGACACGTATACGTGCCGGAAATAGGCCTAAGGATCCTAGTTTATCCTCACCAGTAAAATTTTACTGTAAAATTTGCCTTATTTAATCCGAGCATTTTCCCGATTTGAATAGGCACAAACTTCTGTTTTTTAAAACCGGTAGCAAAGTAATAAACATTTCGTAAAAGGCTCCGGTCGCGAAGGGGTTAAAAAAGGGGTAATTAAAATAGTTAGATAAAAAAAGTAGTATAACAAAGCAATATACAAAGTTAATATTATCAATAGGTTTGAGCGTTTGACGCGAAAGAAATGTTACCAAAAAAATTTTACAACCCTATTTCCATCAAACAATAAACGTCCCGGTAGATTTCTATTGAAAATGTTGTAGAAATATGTCGCGAAGTTTGTTGTTTGGAAATGGTAATGTAAAAATTTGTTGCCGCTATGTTTTTTTCTTTCTGAAACAAATGTGTTCAACCCTGCAATTTTTCAAAATCAAATTCGTGGGTTCTTGTAGGAATTTTTAAACTTTTTTCAATATTTTACACTTATTATTAACTAACTTTTATTTTTAAATGCTTTTCTTTTAAAAAATCTTCAATGTTAATAGTTTGATAAATGATCTCGAAAATTGCGTTTTCAGAAAGTTATGCTGCGATAAAATCAAGAAATTTTACTTTAACAGAAAAAAATTATCGATTCTTAAACTTCGTAATATAGGGCTTTTAACCCTCTAAGTGTTTGGGGCGTAATATTCTGTTCACTAGTCTGCAGGTTTCATAGCAATACAAGCAATATTTAAGATAATATAATTCTATAGATTTAATGAATTTTAAATACATTGAAGAATGATTAATACTCTCAAGGATTAAATTCATATTTGTAATTGAGTTTTTTTTTTTTATAATGTTGAAAGAATCATATTTTCTTAGCATTTAAAACAAAATGCAAATAGAGCAACATTACAATTTTACCCTTTTGCAAGACGTTCGGAGGGTTTTAAATGCATCAGGTCTCAATGCTAGGTGCGAGCAACACCAAAAGTGATTCCCTTGTAAGTAGGCAAAATTATGGAAGAGATCTTTATAGGAGAATTACTAGAAAACAATTTTAGCATGCATATTCTAAATAAAAAACCCCCAAAAAACTGCAAAATGTCCAGGTGGGATCAAATCGACCCCATCTTAGTACTGCGTGGGTTAAGACAAAAAGGCCCGTTCTGTTAATATAAATTAATCCTCTGGATCTATGAGGGCTTGATCTATCAAAACCATATCTTATGAGCCCAAAACTTTAAAAGAGCCTTATTTCCGAATTCTACTTATGATACATTGTTGTGATCTGCCTCTGTATACCTGTTGATAATTAAATTAGACTTAATTGATGTTATACTATTACTATTACATAAAACATTATGCAGAATATTATACATGATATTATACATAATATAATTTCAAATCAACCAAATTTTCAATTTTTAATGTTTTTTTTATATTTTATTGCACGTATCAGTTGAACATTACTAAACAGGAAACACAAAAATATACGGTCAAAACAGAGGTACTTGTGTTACCATAGTTCAACCCCATCTAAGAGGCCTTGGTCTATCAAAGCCATATCTTGTTAGTCCAAAGCCGCTGAGAGATCTCGCTGGGCTAAAAAAGGACTTGTACAACAAGGAAGGTCTTCCATGCCTAAACATACCGAGTCCCTTTTTCGTGACGTGACTCCCAGTTTGTCTGTTTGCATCCTCATAACTCGAAGATAACACCTGTCTTTTAGATGATATTAATAACGTCTTCATCAGATGAGATTTAGGAGGAAAGGAATGATTCCATGTGTCATCGTCAGCGTTGCCAGATTCCCAGCGGACTTTCTCAGGTTGAAGAACAACGTGGTTAATACAGATAGTCATTATGAACGTAAGCCAGAGAAATGCAGAATTGTTCATGCCTAGAAAATACAAAAGAAAATCCTTTATGAATATTTAATATAATTAAAATTTAAAAGACTTTCCTTAACCCATTTTAGGCCAAGGTTTAGGAAAAATTAAAAAACGAATAGTTTTCTTATTTATTATTTATTGGACATGTCTTTAATTAATGTCTTTAATGTCTTTTTAATGTTTCTTTATATTTTACTGCACGTATTAGTTGAACATTACTAAATAGGAAACACAAAAATATACGGTCAAAACAGAGGTACTTGTGTTACCATAGTTCAACCCCATCTAAGAGACCTTGGTCTATCAAAGCCATATCTTGTTAGTCCAAAGCCGCTGAGAGATCTCGCTGGGCTAAAAAAGGACTTGTACAACAAGGAAGGTCTTCCATACCTAAACATACCGAGTCCCTTTTTCGTGACGTGATTCCCAGCTTGCCTGTTTGCATCCTCATAACTCAAAGATAACATCTGTCTTTTAGATCATATTAGACCACAGGGTTGTGTATGTCCCCAAACATTTATTTACTAGTTCTGTAAAATTCTGATCTTTGTATTCACTCCATTTAACAAACAGACAACATAGCGAGACTATAAGAGTTGGGTTTTTTTTCTTTTTGAGTGTCGAAATCTTGAAAAGGATATCCCAGCACTTATTCTGCCACAAATCACCTTATAAAAATTTTACTGGTACCAATCGATTACTAATAACATCAACTAATTAATGCTAGGAACTTCGCTTAGTCATCTATATATAGAAATTATACCAACTTCAGAATTTTCAATACTAAGCCTTAATTTAGCATCATATTTGGATCCCTTGGCAAATTTTACTTGCGGATACCAAACGAGTTGTTATTCGAACCAGTAGTTTAGAAATTATGCAGGTTTAACTCTTTCTACTCCTTTGCCGAGGGCGATTCGACAACGCTTCACGCTATCGCTACTTCAAAATTAAGTTTTGGCTACCATTAATTTAAAAGGAAAAAAATCTTAATAGTATAGTACTTCTAGAGCATCTGCAATAGGAATCTAACATAGAGATTGTAGCGTAGAAATATTGCTAGCGAAATGATGATCGCAATTTCGAAACAATAATATTCAAAGTTTGGAAAGGGTTAAAGCTTGTAAATCTTAATATTAAATTAATTTTAGGCGTTGCGAAACACATTGAAACGTGTGTCGTTTTTTAAACTCTAAAACTACTTGACGGAAGAAACTGTAATTTGCATTCGCACATTTCAATCTTCTATAAAATTGAAGGTTACAATTCATATTTTTCTAGAAAAGTAATTTCAAAATTTTTAAATTTAAATGATATAGTTATATGTGACAGTATATATGTGATGATATTGGGTAACAGGTCATGGAAGGATATACATATATAACGTTATCAACTTTCTGATAATTTTGTAACCTTTCCCCCCTTACGATATCATTCGTTATACTTTGATCCCCCCCCCCCCCTCCGGGTAATGATATCGTTATCCATATCTAAAAATCAAATTTTAATTTCTGGATTTTTTCTTGTTGTTGTTGTTGTTTAGAGTGATATACAGTTACTGCTATATATTTATTTTTCGCATACTTTACTAATTCAAATGAAGAGAAATCAATAAAATATCACTTTGTATATGAAATAACTTAATATCAAACAACACTTAAAAGAAATAGTTACTATTTAAAAGTATTTAATAATGTTTTTTTTGTTACATAATGCATTCAACAGTTATAATTAATAAGTCTTCTTGTACTTGCCCCGCAATTGTGGTGGGAGGGGCAGACAGAGATTCTCATCCACAAAACAGTTAAACAGAATTCTTTCTCACTTATTTACTAGCAAACACAAGTATCAATTCAAACATACTTCCCACTTGGTTTCTCGAACAGAACAGCAGATTATATATTCATACACATATGACTGAAGACTCAAGAATAGAAATGCCTAACGTTGGGGGTATACTATATTTTGGAAATAAATAATTTTATAATCGATGATTTTAATAATAACTTCCTATTTCCATAAAAATAGATAACGGACTAAAAAAATATAACAGACTACAGTAGAACCTCGATTATCCGGAGGAATTGGGACCGACCCTCTTTTGGAAAATCGGAAGTTTCGGATAATCGAGAATACTTTAATTTTAATATTAAGGTGAAATATATGTGCTATTTCTTATTATATTAACACGTGCTAAATAAAAATAAAGCAATAGCAAAATAGAAATAAGAATAAATTACAAGATTTTTATTTTGAAATTAAGTACCTTTTACGTATAATATTTCACAAGGATTTGAAACAATGTTTTATTTCGTTGCAGTTACGATTGTCTTTGCTTTGAAGTTTTAAAATATTATTAGTTTACCAGCATCACAGTCTTTCTGCTGCTGCAGCCAAGCCAAACCTTTTGCAAAACATTCAATGCTTCAGAATTGCTAATTTGTTCGTTTTCTCCGTTTCACTTCGCAGGTTACGGGAACTCAAGTTAAATTCAAAGGAATTCTAAGAAAGAGGATCGCAAATATATACATGTACTCGTGGTTCGGAAAAGACCGCTTGCACACAAGAAATATGACAGTTAAAAAAAAAAAAAAGCTTTCAAAATGGATTTTGCACACAAAAAATGTGATATTTTAAAAAAAAGCTTTAAAATGGATTTCGGTTAAAAGAGTTTCGGATAAAAGAGGTTCTACTGTATTTTGATGTATAGAACAAGTTACAAATAAAAAGAGAAAATTTTGGTCGGACCAAAAATGATAACGATATCAAAAGACAAAACCCCCCTTCTCCTAGAGATATCTTACGATATCATGTTCCAGGCCCCCTCCCCCCCCCCCTAAAATGATAACTTTATATATCCATAGCCCCTAAAATGAAGCATAGCAACATTCTAATAACTATATTTTAATAACATCCGTAACATTCTAATAACTTAAACAGCCGTCATTACGATACCGATCAAGATCACACATTCAATAAATCATCTGCAGTCGTCGACATTTACCTATGGCCTTGATCGATACATACTGGCAGATTCCTGTAAAAAGGAAAACACTTCTTCACAAAAGAAGAAAATTTATTACTTTCCTCTATGATAATACATGGGCCCAAACATCCACCACAATTCTAAGCAAGAAAGAAAAAAAAATCATGCTTCAAGCATAGATTATGAAGCACTTTCCAACACATTCAGAATACTGTAACAAAACTGCACTGTTTAATAAGTTAAAATATCGTGTCTAATTCAATCATATTGAAACGCGTAACACATTTGAAAACCCAATTTCAGCTGTCCCCATCCGACTTCTTTGAATAGCCCTGTATATGATATATAGATACGTATCTATTAACTAGATGCATGCCAAAATTTAGTTCAACCTCAGTTGAAAATTCCTTTTCAACAATTTCTGCTAATAAGAAGAATGGTACGTGAATTCTTTGTGCAGACCTGTCTATGAGGTATAGAATTTATATACAACGAGCAACATGCAAAAAAATATTTAAATTTTAAAACGCACTACCAGCAATTATTACTCAAAGAGAGTACTGTAAACTATTTCTTTTGTGTGTCCCTGTAAATGAACGACAAATGCTATGAAAGTACTATTCTATCGTAATTTATCTTGTAGTAAAATTCAGTGATTTTTAACAGTTTCAATACATTTGGAATAGCGTAATCTCATTAAAATATTCTGCAAACGATTTTTCTCCATATACCATAATGTAATGGGATTCTTTTGAGTGCCCCTGTAAATGAATTCACCATACTTTCATATACAATACCAAACATGCTTTGGTGACCATTAATAAAGTTTATCAATTGCATGAGAATCCGAGTATATTTACGGGAGTTAGAGCACGGACAGATGGACTAACGGATAGACGGACACACTGTAAAAAAAAATTTGTAAAGTTACTAAAGTTTTTCTAGGAAACTGGGATTCCAGGAACTTTTCATGTAACGGCAACAACAAAAATTCCTGTAACAGACGCTGTTACAGGAATTTTTCTTGTTGCCGTTACATAAAAAGTTCCTGGAATCCCAGTTTCCTAGAAAAACTTTAGTAACTTCACAGATTTTTTTTTACAGTGCACAAGGGCGGATCTGGAGAGTCCTCAAGGGGGGGGCGATTTTAGAAATTTGGAGACTTCAATATGATACGCGGGTCGGGGCTAATTTTTTTCACTGCGGGTCGTGTTACTTCTACTTTTTGCTGCAGGTCGGGTTTGGGTCCGGTTTACTATACTTTTTTGCTGTGGGTCGCGCCTGGGTCCGGTTGATTTCAACTTTTCTGCTGCGGATCGGGTTGACTTGTACTTTTTAGCTGCGTCCTAGCGAGTTGGGTTTGGGGCAGATTGACATACATAATTTCGGGTTTTGCTCAGTTTCGGATTGGGCTTTCACTCTTGCGAGAAGGGTTCGGGCCAACCCAAATTTTGAAAAGAAAGTCTAAATACTTTTGTAGATAAAAACTATGTACATTAAAAGCTCCATAACGGGCACGCCCAAACAATTATTTAACAATACTTTTTAATCTTTAGGATTATGTAAAAAATACTAATTTGGTGCTTGTCTCTTTATATCTAAGATGAATTGTAATTCAGTAAAGAATGCTTTGAAACTTATTAAAAAACGTACTGGGCGTCCTAAAATGGACTGACTGATTTTAAAATTCAGTAACTTGCAAATGGTGACAGCAATTTAAAAAAATCTTGCAGGAGGGTTATGTAAGATGTCAGGAGATTTTTTTACTGCGATTCTCGAATTCACATTGCAGCGATAGATGACGCTGCAAACAATAGTCGTTAAGTCAGGCACCGATTTTGCGCCTATTGCTTGCAGCATCATCTGTCATTTCTATTTTAAACTAAAATTAAAAATCTCAGTTAAAAAAAAACTCATGATCAGGGATTCAGTAAAAAAAAAAAAAAAAAAAAAAAAATTCTGAAATTTTCTGAAGTGTTACAGCAGAGGAGGGGGGGGGGGAGGATTCCTTCCTGGCACTAATTATTTTTGTTGCAGGTCGGGTTAGATGTTTTCAATTCGAGTCAATTTCAGGCTGAGTGCAGATTCCTGCAAGCTGAGTTTGGTTTAACCCGTTTTCTTTAAAAGTTAGTTCAGCATATTATTTCAGATTAAAAACTTTACCTATAATAATAAACATAGGTGTATGTATGTGTTCTATTTTCTAAAGAGACCATTGTATTTTTTCCACGATTCTTTGATAAAATTCGCATTTGTTCCACGACTCTTTCACGAAATTCGCGTTTTTCCGCAACTCATTGACGAAATTCACATGTTTTGGCACCCCTTTGATAAAATTCGCATTTTTTCATAGCCGTTTGATGAAATTCACATTTCCTTCATTGCCCTTTGACGAAATTTAAGTTTCTTCTGGAAGGCTTTGGCGAAATTAGTATAATTTTGCAGCTCTTTGATAAAATTTGCGTTTTTCACCCCACGATCCTTTAACAAAATTCGCGTTTTCTCCGCAATCCTTTGACGAAAATCGGATTTTTTCAGCAATCCTTTGACGAAATTCGCATTTTTTAAGCGATTCTTCGATGAAATTAACTTTTTCCGCGATTTTTGGAAGAAATTAACTTTTTTCTGCGATTCTTTGAATAAATTCGCGTTTTCTTCACGATCCTTTGACAAAATTTGAGTTTTTTTTTCGCAACCTTTTGACGAAATTCGCGTTTCTTTTGCGACACTTTGATGTAATTCGCGTTGCTTTTGCGATTCTTTGATAAAATTTGCATTATTTTTGCGATCCTGTGACGAAATTTGCGTTTTTCGCGGTTATTTGACAAAATTCGCATTTTCTCCCGATCCTTTGAAGAAATTCGCGTTTCCGTGATTATATGAAGAATTTCGTGTATTATCCATGGCCCTTAGACCAAATTCGCGTTTTTTCCACGAATCTTTGGCGAAATTGAAGTTACTTTCTGCGAACGATTGACGAAATAGATTTTTTATGGCGACCATTTTTATGTCCGAATTTTCGAGTTGATGAATTTTTTTTATTTTCCGAACCGAATGCCTTAACCCTCTCGCTGGGTATATATATATATATATATATACATTTATGAAAATAGGTTAAAAAATTGAGCCTTTATTTTATTACATATTTCAAATCTGCATATATTTTAGAGTTCAAATATGTCCAAAATCTTTATGAAAGAGTTTCTTTTTTAACTAGATTAGGTCATAAAAAAAAGGATTTGCTGCTGCGGAAATTGCGGGTTGCGCACATTTTGTCACTTATACGTTGGTCGTGGAAATCGCAGGGTGCGCAGCGATAGGGTTAAATTTTCAGAAAATTCGGAACAGAATCACACCTGCTCCTGAGATCTTACATAACCCTCCTTTAAGCATATTTTTTTAATAGCTGTCACCATTTGCACGTTATTGAATTGTATTTAAAATCAGTCAGTCCATTTTAGGACACATGGTATATTCAGTAGCTATGAGATGATGGCTGAAAGAAGCATAAAAAAAATAAAGCTGGCTTCGATATGTCAGTTAGAGGTTTACCCGGGCTGGAATTTCCAGGTCCAACCCACACACAAAAAAATATTGGCCCGGCCCGGTATAAAAGCTAAAAAATCGACTCCAGCTCAGCCTGCCTTTTGCAATTAAATTTATTCATAAAGCACACTTACTTATGCTCATATTTCATTTTAGATTATGTTCGAAATTCATGAATACAGAAAAACATTAATATAAATGACTACATTCAAATCTGGAGTAGCACAGTTGAAGTTTATTCCAACAGAGCGAAAAATGTCCAGACCAGGGATCGAACCTGGATACTTGGCGTGCCGTGCCAATGCCTTACCTGTTAGGCTATCCGGACCGATACCTGGCTGACATAATTCACTCTTATTAGTTGGACTGTGCTACTCCAGATTTGAATGTGATATAATCCAGTTGGAAAAAAATATTCGTTCCCTTCATTATGATATAAATGACTATTTAGGTAATTATGTACATAAACACTACGTAAACATCATTACTTAGACAAAAAACATTCCAGTATGAAAATCCAGTCAGAAAATCAGCTTAGAATGAAAGAAACGGATGATAAAAGAAAATCACAATTTTAAAGCTCTACAAAGAAAGCTAGTTGGATGTGCCAATCCCAAACTTTCATGTATCTTATGCATCTTAATATTTCAAAAAGCAGTTACACATGTTAATACTTCAATATTATTAGTTCAATACTATACCAACTTTCCTTTTCTTCTTAAATTTCTGCTCCAGTCAATTAAACGGCTAAAAACGAGTTAATCTATATCATGATATTTGTTAAAATTAATAGTTTTTTCTTATTCTGTTGTAATCAGCTGTTTGCGAATAGCCGGCTTAGCAGGAAGCGAGTTCCCGCCACTGCACGAGCCGCCGATGGACAATAGAACTACGAAAAATCAAGAAAAGTATACAAAAATTGCTATCCCAGAGCCCCTTTACCGCGAAATATTTCCAAATTCAAGGAGGACCTGTTGACCATATCCAAAATTATGCACAAAAAATTTGGTTCAATTGTATGCATAATTTTATACACTTTTCGATGGTACGATAATGAAAATGGGACAGGCATCGCTATTACAGCGCCCCCCTCAGGCAAATTTTTTTCAAATTCAGGGAGGACTTGCTTGCCACAGCCAGAAACATGCACAAAAAATTTGGTTCAATTATAGGCATAACTTCATACGCTTTTCGATGGTACAATAATGAAAATCGTACAGACATCGCAATTATAGCGCCTCCTTCCGGCGGAATTTTTCCAAATTCAGTGAGGATCTTCGTGCCATGACCAAAAACAAACACAAAAAATTTGGTTCAATTCTATGCATAACCTCATACACTTATCGATGGTACAATAATCAAAGTGGCACAACAGTCGCACAAAAATCGCTATTACAGCGCCCCCTACCGGCAAATTTTTTCCAAATTAAGGAAGAACCTGCTTGCCATAGCCAAAATCTTAAAAAAATTTTTTGCTTCAATTCTATGCATAACTTCATACACTTTTCAATGGTACAATAATCAAAATCACAGAAAAATCGCTATTACAGCGCCCCCTACCGGCGATTTTTTCCAAATTCAGGAACGACCTTCTTGCCATAGCCAAAAACTTAAAATAAAAATTTGGTTCAATTCTATGTATAACTTCATACACTTTTTGATGGTACAATGGTGACAGACAGACGCACAGACGGACACACGGACAGACAGACATTTTCTGTAAACATGTTTTTGGGGATCTCTGACCCCTAAAACGTGTAAAACCATCGAAAACCGGAAGTCAAAAAAATTTCGATTACAATGCTTTCTTCTATAGATAGAAGAAAGTAAAAAGTAGATTTTTAAAAATGCATCTTAGCCCGGTGGTTAAGGGGTTGAATTCGGAATTAATTAGGGGAAAGCTGGAAATTGTTTTAATCCCTCCAGTTTAGGTCTGGAATGAATATGCTAAGCTTTCCCCCTCGTACTAGGTGAGCGTTAGGAAATATGTATAGATTTATAGTAAAAAAAAACACGTTTTTTTGCATACCATAACAGTATCTCCAAACAGCTAACTCTGTCAAAAACATTGTCAATAAAAATGTTGTAGAGCTTAAAATTCTGAGTAAAATGAGTACCTACATGTAATATTTTTGTTGAACATTAAGGTCGCAATTCCAGTTTAAACTTTTAGACCCGTGGTCAGGGGGTTGAACTCAGAATTAATTATGAGTAAACTGGAAATTGTTTTAATCCCTCCAGTTTAGGTCTAAAATGAACGTACTATGTTTTCTTCCTCGTACTTGGGTGAATGTTAGAAAATATGTACCTATTTATTTTCGAAAAGCACGTTTTTTTTAATTACCTTAACAATATCTCAAAACAGCTAACTCTATATAAAACATTGTCAATACAAATGTTGCAGGGCTTAAAATTCTGAATAAAATGAGTACATCATGAATATTTTTGTTCAAAATTAAGGTCGCAATTCTATTTCAAAAAATTGCCTTAATCGCTAATGAATAGCTTGAAGCCAGGAGAGACAAAGTTAACTTAACAATATCTCAGAACAGCTAACTCTATCAAAAACATTGTCAGTACAAAAGTTGTAGAGCCTAAAATTCTGAGTAAAATGAGTACCTACATTTAATATTTTTGTTCGATATTAAGGCCGCAGTTTTGAGATATTTTAAATTAATTTGGTCTCTCCTGGCTTCAAGCTCTTGATTTGAAAAATTTTGAAATAGAATTGCGACCTTAATGTTGAACAAAAATATTAATGATGGTACTCATTTTATTCAGAATAAAAGCTCTACAACATTTGTATTGACAATGTTTTTTATAGAGTTAGCTGTTTTGAGATATTGTTAAGTTAATTAAAAAAAAAAACGTGTTTTTCGAAAATAAATATGTACATATTTTCTAACATTCACCCAAGTACGAGGAAGAAAGCATAGTACGTTCATTTTAGACCTAAACTGAAGGGATTAAAACAATTTCCAGTTTACTCCTATAATTAATTCTGAGTTCAACCCCCTGATCACGGATCTAAAAATTTTAAACTGGAATTGTCACCTTAATGTTCAACAAAAATATTAAGTGTAGGTACTCATTTTACTCAGAACTTTAAGCTCTACAACATTTGTATTGACAATGTTTTTAACAGATTTCGCTGTTTTGAGATATTGTTATGGTATGCAAAAAATCGTGTTTTTTTACTATAAATCTATACATATTTCCTAACGCTCACCTAGTACGAGGGGGAAAACATAGCATATTCATTCTAGACCTAAACAGAAGGTAAGCTCCACCACCCCTACCACTCTGTAACTTATCAAATCAAATTAAATTTTTAAAGATTTCGCTAAACAAATGTACTACATAAATATAATTTTTACGAATAACAAATAAGTAAGATGCCAGACCAACTTTGGCTTGGGGAGAAGAATTTAGAGAAGTGCACGTGTCGCGATCGGCCAATACTGCTTATCATATGGGCTGACTTGGACAGAACGTTTAGCTTTTATTCCGGGACGAGCCCCGACCTGGAAATTTTGACCAGTGCAGTGCAGACCTCTAGTAAGAATGAAGTACAGGCCTGGTTCGATCTGGAAGAAAAAGAAGTCTGGCCCGACCCAAATTTTCAGAAAATTTTAAGATCACGGCACGGTTCTAAGAGAGAGAAGACCTTACCAAGGCCGAGTCTATTGGATTTAAACTGGCGCGACCCGACCCGGGTCGCGCCGGGCTGGAGCTTCGCCCCAAATCATTTCCCGTGAGGATGAATAATGCCGTTTTCCAAACCTTTTATTTGCCCAAGGGGGGGGGGGGGCGATCGCCCCCTCGCCCCCCCCCCCCCTTAGATCCGCCATTGGACGGACAGACAAACCGAATGCATAATCACATTTCAACTTTGTTTGAAAGTGTTAAAAACACTAAATACATTTTTCCCGCCATCACTTCACAGACCCCGTTTAATAAAGGTGTTAGAACTTCATTGGATTTTTTCAGTGACGTTCTTCCGGACAGCAACGTAGTTTTAAAGAACAACAAATGCCCCGAAAAATCTTGACCTCCGCGCTCATGTTTCGCATTTTATATCAGTCGAGATACATAGGAATATTTTCGCCAATGCAGGGGTAATTTAACCAATGAGTGGGCGGCAAAGTTGGGGAACTCTTTATTTAAGAAGATTAAAATTGAGGAGAATTGAACGAGCCGAATTTATGCGGGAAATCGAGTTATGGAATAGAAAAGATAAAAAAAAAAAAAAAAAAAAAAAAGGAATGTTATAAATCAGATAACTTTAATGAAATAAATATCAGCAATTTAAGATTGAGAAATAAAAAAGGTCTTGAAAAAATATTAAGGGGAAATGTTTTGTAGAAGATTTTGGAATGAAATTAAATACGCGTTTTTAAATAGAATGAATATAAATGAACGGAATGAATGGAACATTATTTAAGATAAGGAATAATTTAGTAATCTGGGATTGTAGAATAATTTAGAAAAGAAATTTTTATGGAATAATTTTAATAAGGCGCCGGAATTTTATTTTCGTAATAAATAAATATATATATATATATATGTAATAAAAAAAAATTAGCCTTTTACCTTAGTTAACTTATTCCAAATACGTATAATATCTACCTGTTTTGCCTGTCTTTTAATAATATCTTAAATATCCCTTATTTTTTAGTTCTATGCCTTTAATTCAGCGCATTCTTTTATTTCTTAATTTGTTAATAGCTACTTTTCTTTGTAAAAAACCCACTAATTTATTTTATTCTTTCATATTTTGAGACATTAAATTCTTATTTCTTTCGAATGTTTATTAATACCATTTTATCTTTCATTAAAATATTTTCTATATCCCATGGTGCCTTGCAAGTATTTGCTGCCCTAATCCTTTTTTCTTTTTAAAGTTTCCGCCTTTAAGAGTTATGTTCCTACGTCAAGCTTCCCCGCCTCTTTCATTGTTTTCGTCCTATCGCTTAGCGCGTCCTCTCCTCTCGTCCCCCCTGGCTTACTCTGGGTTGGCGCAAGCGTAGAAGAAATTAATGAACCTTTCCGAGTTCTTTTACTGTTTATACAACTTACGCTGACTTGATAGAGAAGATTTGTACGTTTTTAGTTTTGTTAATAAAAGGCTGTACTTGGCGGAATGGATTTTAAAATGTGAGTTTCTAATGCCTTTTAGCATCATCGAGATTTAATATGAAGTGGTACAGCTACATACGAGAGCCAATTGATTTACTAGTGGAATAGTCATGAGATGGTTTTACAATAAACTCTTTAAAGATTATGCTGCCTCTATTATTTGATCGAAAGGAAGATTTTTCCATTTTTTTTTTTAAAAAGTCCCGTCTTCCACTGTTGCCACGACTGCAATATGGGTATTCTACACTGTTAAAAATTTGCAGCATTCTGGCAGGTCATTTGACCGTTTTTTCTGAAAATGGTTACACAACCGTAATTTAACACTATTCTGACCATATTATTGGCCATTTTATGGTCAGAATATAGTTAAATTATGGTTATGAAACCGTTTTTTCAAAAAACGGTCAAATGACCTGCCAGAATGCTGCAAAATTTTTAACAGTGTACGGAATAATTGATGGTTGGTAAAGATAAAACGTGCGTTCGTTATACTTTACGTTGCTATCCAAGAGCATTACATATATGTTTAAATTTTCGCAAAAAATAAATAAATGAAATGTAATCTATGAATTTTTTAAAACAGAAATCGATTTCTAGAATATGCGAATTCAAAATTACAGCTCATTACTCCAAATAATTTTTGTATTATGCTTAAAAACTACCCGCATTGCAATCTGTTTTCAAACGATAAAAAACGGATTGAGCATTAGTTGTTCCAAACTTTTATTCCGAAGTTACTTGACAGAATGATATACGCAGTGGTGGGTTCCAAATAAATTAAGAACCGGTTCGCTGCTCGAATGATTTTTTATGCATAAACACGAAATGAAAAGGAAGCATCACACACAGATTATGAAACAATTCCCAATATTATAAGAACGCAGCTAAAAAAACTTTGATCTTTTGGTAGAGTGAAACAAAAATTCCTGAAATATGTTTCCTTATAAAAAGACTTAGTTTGTTTAATAAATATTCAACAATTATGAAATCCTGGTAAAAGATTTTATCAGTAAATGCATAAAAACAGTATATAATATTTTCGCGATCTTTAAACGGAATTTGTCGTTTTTACGCGATTATTTGATGAAATTCCCGTTTTTTCGATATCCCTGAACAAAATTCTCGATCTTTTGACGAAATTTGCGCTTTTTTCGCAACCGTCTGAAGAAATTCGCCTTTTTCCGGCGATCCTTTGACGAAATTGGCGATTTTTGAGAACAATTGACGAAATTGATTTCGGCAACCATTTGTCGAAATTCGCGATATTTTTTATGTCCGAATCTTCGGACATTCAGGGGTTTTTTTTTCTTTTTTTTAATTTTCGGAAATGAATGCTTTAAATTTTCGAAAAATTCGAAACAGAATCACCCTTGCTGAAATCTCCAACCTCGTGTGAATATATTAACTCATTTAATGCTAAGAATTCCTATTTGCATCGTTGCTTGGGTGATATATCCCTGTAATTTCTTCAAATTTATTCTCGATAAATCGGCTCTTATTAGTGGTAGGTGCTTGATTTCCGGATTTTTTTAATGCGTTTTTTATGCTAGGTTTTGACACCAAAGTCGCAATTTCACCGAGATATTCGTCAGTGTTGTCTTTTATAATTAGTCTCAAATGACTCTTTTGCAGTAACAATAATGCACACGCGAAGAAGATATAATTGGAAATTTTGTATCAATAATAAAATTTTCGCTCAGCTTAAAAACATGCAACATATTTTAAAAACCTTTCATAAAACCGCTTTCGTTTGTATGGGCTTTTTTTCTTACCGAAGCATTTCAAACGTTTTAATAACTTTTATTGTAAGTTTTGATATATTATGATGCTTATACTTCTTGTTCGCAGTGCTTTTGAAAGACGAGATATTTCATTTAAAATATACAGTCATCAAGGCAATATCAGTTATAAAATATGTAGGCCGTCCCTTCTTATCGCTGCCCAAGAGCTAAGTCCTAGATGGTTAAATTTAGAATACAGTAGAACCTCGATTATCCGAAGTAATTGGGACCGACCATCTTTCGGAAAATCGAGAATGCTTTAATTTGAAAATTAAGAAGAAATACATGCAATATTTCTTATTATGGTCACAAATGCTTAGTAAAAAAATCCCTACACTGTAAAAAAATTCAGAACCGTTACAGTCTATAGCGTAAACGTTTCCAAAAATGTAGTGTAAACTATTGATTTTCTTGAGTTTCTTATTAAATCGGAATCATTACTCTCATTTCTGTGTAAAGTATTTGAAGCGAATAGATTGTAAAAAAAAATTATAAACGTTACAGTCCATTGCGGAAAAGTTTCCGAAAATGTAGTATAAACTATGAATTCTCTTTGGGTAACTTATTAAATCGGAAATATTACTCTCGTTTTCATGTAAAGTATTTGAAAGCGAATATTCGGATTTTCTGCACATGTCCAATACGTTCTACAAACGTCATGATCACGTGGCTTTTATTGATCTGTGGTTGAAAGTAATGAAGAGACGTAACAGATATTTTGAAGAAAGTAAGCATTTATGTTTTATATTTTTTTATTTAAGAAAGTAATACGCTTTTTTAAAAGAATTAATATTATTCGATTGAATTTTATTGAATAATAATATTAGAGTTACTGTTTGTAGTTTGTTGCAGATACAAAGTTAAATAACTCGTTCGAAATATATAGTCTTGTCCTTGAATCTGTGATAGATATAAACTAGATTTTTGATTAACGAATAATAACAGGATTCGTACGCATCAAGGGATCTTAGGTGTTTTCGTATCAGAAATTACGTAACGTGCTGCTTGGTATATCTGAAGATAGATTTTTTTTCTTTAAATATAGCGAATATTACTTTACGAAAACTCTTGTAAAAAGTCATTGAAGCGTACGAACCCTAAATACTAGTGTTAGTGAAGTACAGATAGCACTGTTCATATGTTTTTATCATCTTTTCGTTTTGAACTTATGTTCTATTTCACGATGAAATATATCGTTTATATGACTGAAGAAATGCATGATTTCACTTATACTATGCGTTTTATCCTATCTGTTTATGAATCATATATTTGTAAAAAAGAACCTATTGAAATTTGATTTATAGATCTATAAAAAATTCTTTTTAAAAATTCGATCTCGTAAGTTCCATCCTGCAAATACTTTGAAAATTTTAATTTCCCTACGAAAATAGATGGATTTTTTTTTAATACATTTTAATATTTGTTTTTTTAATCTCGTAATTATAGAATATTATTTCTCAATATTTCATATCTGTTGAGTAATTAATTTATTTTCGTGATTTTAATACTTATAAATAGATATATTTTTGAAAAAGCTTTACCTATTTGTAAGTACATTTTTAATATATTGTTTTACAATTATCATGGTTTTAAATATATTCCTTTAAAATTATTTATTTTATTTGTATAACTTGAGAAGTGTTGAGATAACCTGAGAAAATGTATCTATTTATTAGTATACAATTTATGAAAATAAAGTAATTAATCGCAGATATTATTCATTTTTAAATAGTGTATCTTTTTATACGAAAAAAATAATTATTTAAAGGTATAAAAGAATCCCATTATTTATATATAGTGAAATTAAACGTTTACATAAAGTATTTATTTACAGGATAGAGGTCACGAGTCCGCATTAAAAAAAAGAATTTTTTTATAGATATACAAATCAAATTTTCAATATTATCTTTTTACAAATATGTAATTCATAAACTAGGATAAAACGCATTAATAGAAGTGAAATTATCAATTTCTTCGGTCATATAAACGATGCATTTCATCATTTCAAAAGTTTTGAATTAGAACATAAGTTCAAAACGAAAAGCTGAAAAAACGTATAAACAGTGCTATTTGTACTTTACTAATACTAAAACTACATTATTATTCATTAATCAAATATATAATATATAATATCTATTATAGATTCATGGACAAGAGTATATATTTCGAAAGAGTCATTTAACTTTGTATGTGCAACAAATGATTAACAGTAAATCTAAAATTATTATGCAATAAGATTCCATCGAATAATATTAATTCTTTTTAAAAAGCCCATTACTTTCTTAAATAAAAAAATATATGACATAATTCAGGAAAGTTTCCTAAATACACAAAAACATTTAAGAAATATACACAAGCATATCCAAAATATACCAAACATATTCGAAATATACACAAACATATTCGAAATATACACAATCATATCCGAAATACACACAAACATATCCGAAATATCCAGAAACATTTCAGAAGCACGCAGAAACGTTTCTGAATTTTCTACTGAAATACGCGGATACGTTTCCGAATATCGGACCGATATATGCGGAAATCTTTTGCGAATATCTGACCGAATTATGCGGAAACGTTACGAAAATCTGACCGAAATATGCGGAAACATAACAGAACCGGTGGGCGACATTGCTGCCCCACCAAGTAGAGAAACGTTTCGAAGATTTTTTTTTCAGTGTACAGGCCCAGGTAGATTTCGAAGTTAAGTACTAATTTCACCAAAAAAAAAAAAAAAAAACCTAAATCATGATTAGAGATAAACCCACTTTAACAATTTTATCTGGCCGCTTTTGACGAGTTTTTAATTTCATTTTTATGTAAGAGCTGGTTTTATCAGAATCATGTTAAGGCAGTATTCAAAAAATACTTTTCCATGCTCAACAACCCGAAATTTTCTGACACATTTTTAGATTCATTCTTAAAAGGAAAAACATGAAACTTGCGTGATTTTTAAAGAGATTTATAAGCGACCTATGTTTTTAATTTTCGTTCAATTATTTAGAACTTGATTTATGAGCAATTGTTTTTTCAGTAGAACCATATTTTTCGTTTCCAACACAATCGCTTCGAGAAATTCGGTTCAAAATGCCCACTTTGACATAATTTAAAAAATATATATATTCTGTCTCTATCAAAAAATCGACCGATACGGCACATTATATAGTTTCTAAACGAGAAAACCCACCAACTGGATGCGTTTTAAATCAAAAATGAATTTAAAAATGAGTAAGAAAATTAGCAGTTTGGATTTGATTACATCCTTAATACGATATTTTTTTTCTTTAACCCCTATGTATTAGGTAGCTTTCTTTACAAAAAGCTACCTATTGCAGCCGTTCGGCGGAAAGCGATTTCAAAAAAATTTGGTATATTTTCATCGATCATGACCCCCAGACCCCGAAACCACCCTCCGTTCAAAATTGATATATATGTATATATATATATATATCTGACCTATGTCACACTGTAACTCTCGTATTTATGAACCGATTTGGATGTAATTCGGTGTGTACATAGTACATACCAATGTCTCGACCGAGTTCGTTGGCCAGCTTCATCCGCCATTTTGTTTCAAAATGGCAGCCATTTAAAATTTTTTTAAAAATTTAAAATTTGAAATGTGGTACCAAAAAATTGAAAATGGAAAAATATTTTTTTCTTATGTATTTGACCTTTATACAAAGACTCCGTAGCAGTTTTTGTTTCGTCTATATCTTAAAAAATGGCTGAGTTATAGCATTTTGAATTTCTAGCGAAGCTGACATTTTGAAACATCCTGAATTTTGTCACGCGATAAAAGGCGTATTTATGAACCGATTTGGATGTAACTTCGTTTATACATAGTACAGACCAATGTCTCGAACGGGTTCGTTGGCCAGCTTCATCCGCCATCTTGTTTAAAAATGGCGGCCATTTAAAATTTTAAGAAAAATTTAAATTTGAAATGTGGTAGCAAAAAATTGAAAATTGAAAAAATATTTTTTTCTTATGTGTTTGACCTTGATAAAAAGATTCGGGAGCAGTTTTTGTTTCGTCTATATCTTAAAAAATGGCTGAGTTATAGCATTTTGAATTTCTAGCGTGGCTGACATTTTGAAACGTCCTGATTTTTGCCACGTGATAACAGACGTATTTATGAACCGATTTGGATGTACCTTGGTGTGTGCATAGTACATACAAATAACTCAACCGAGTTCGTTGACCAGCTTCATTCGACATCTTGTTTCAAAATGGTGGCCATTTAAAAAAATTAAAAAAAAAATAAATTTAAAATGAGATACCAAAAAATTGGAAAATGAAAAAGATTTTTTTGTATGTGTTTGACCTTAATACAAAGATTCCGGAACAGGTTTTGTTTCGTCTACATCTAAAAAAATGGCTGAGTTATAACATTTTGAATTTCTATTGTGGCTGACATTTTAAAACGACCTGATATTTGTCACGCGATAACAGGCGTATTTATGAACCGATTTGAATGTAACTTGGTCTGTACATAGTACATACCAATGTCTCGACCGAGTTCGTTGGCCAGCTTCATTCGCCATCTTGTTTCAAAAGGGTTGCCTTTTTTTAAAAAAAAATGTAATTTAAAATTTAAAATGAGGTATTAAAAAATTGGAAAATGAAAAAGATTTTTTTTATGTGTTTGGCCTTGATACAAAGATTCTGGAGCAGTTTTTGTTTCTGAAAATTTGTTCTTTTGTTTATATCTTAAAAAGTGGTTGAATTATAGCACTTTGAATTTCTATCATGGCTAACACTTTGAAACGATCTTGTATTTGTCACGCGATACCACACTTATTCGCCTATTTCGATGGAAGAAGGCATGTGTATAGTATACATCAATATCTCGACCAAGTTCGCTGGCCAGCTTCATCAGCCATCTTGTTTCAAAATGGCGGCCATTAAATTGAAAAAAAAATTATATTTAAAGTGAGGTGCAAAAAGTGAGGTGCGAAATTGAAAAAGGTTTCTTTCTTAAGTATTTGACCTTGATATAAGGATTCAGGAGCATTTTTTGTTTGTCTTTATCTTAAAAAATGGCTCAGATATAGCAGTTTCAATTTCTAAAGTGGGTGACATTTTGAAAAATATGATTTTTTGCCTGCGACAGCACTCGTATATATCAACCGATTCCGATATGAGTGAGCATGTGCACAGCAATTACTAAGGTCTCGACCAAGTTCACTGGTTAGCCTCATCTACCATGTTGTCTTAAAATGGCAGGCACTTTAAGAAATCGCCGAATTTGGCAGCCAAATATAAGTGACTTTAAATAAAAGCAGCTTGGATAAAGCAGACTAATTTCGCGAAATTCTCATTCATAATGATTTAGTATTGATAAAAATTAGTATTGAATCTCCTACATTCGGTTTCCACTTAATTGAGCTTCGTGTGTTTGAATAATATAAGTTGGCTTTTTAAAAATAAGGAATATGAAAGCTACCTCTTCCTCCCGGCACTGGCCGGAAGGACTTTTTTTAATTTGTTTTTGCTGTAAGAATTGGTCCTATCAGAAACTTCTCACAGTAAAAGTTGTAGATAATATAAAGAAGATAATAAGTTCATGCGGATTTGATATCTTGTGAATTGACGAAGTTATGGATTTTTTTCTTCTTTAACACCCTCTTTTTGTTTTCGTTTTCAATTTTTTTTTGCTGTAAGAGTTGGTCCCATTAAAAACTTGCCAATATTAAAGTTGTAGATAATATTAAGGCAATTTATAATAAATTTAATTGGATTTGATATCTTGAGAATTGACGAAGTTATGAATTTTTTTCTCCGAAAAACCCTACTTTTTGCGCCCTTTGAGACCATTTTTAGTTTTATCAAAAATCTGTCATAGATAAATTTTGGGCCCATTTTTTAGAAGTAATAATAACTTTAAACTGAAGCGATATGTATTATAATTAAGAAGTTATGGGGTTTTTCGTTTTTCACAAAACCCCTCCATATTTCCACCCCCATGGTCCAATTTTGCCCATTAACGATCTTAACTGAGATTTTATGCCCCTTGATTTTATGTATCAGTTTGGAAAAGATTTGTGCAGAAATGTGGAAGTTATCGTGCCCATAAAAAAGAGATATATATAGAGATAGATAGATAGATAGATAGATACATAAATATACAAAGTTTTTCACTGGGGGTGGTTTTGGGTTCTAGGGGTCATGATCGGTGCAGATCTAAAAATTTCTTCCGAAACTCCAACATAGGAGCGATTCTAATATGTAGCGTTTCATAAAAAATCTACCTAATAAAGCAATAGCAAAATAAAAAAAAAGAATAAATTGCCCGAATTTTAATTATTAAATTAAGTACCTTTTACATATATCTCAAGGGTTTGAAACAATGTCTTGTTTATCGCAGTTTCGATTGGCTTTGCTTTGAAGCTCTATCACGGAGTTTTTTAATATTATTAGTTCACCAGTATCATAGTAATTATGCTGCCCCAGCCATGCCAAACCATTTGCAAAACATTCAAAAGCTTCAGAATTGCTAATTTGTTCGTTTTCTTTGTTCTATTCCGCAACGTACGAGAGCTCAAGTTAAATTCAAATGAATTCTAAGAAAGGGGATCGAAAATATTTACATGGTCTTGTAGTTCGTAAAGGACCGCTTGCACACAGGGAATATGACAGCTAAAAAAAAAAGCTTTCAAAATGGATTTTGCACACAAGCAGGCTCGGACTGACTCACCGGCCCGTGGGCCGGTGCGCCCTCGGACAGGTAAATCTGCGCCCTCATCTACGTGTTATAAAAATTTTGACAAATTAAAAAAATATTACAAATACTGGAATAACTACAACTCTGTTAAAAATATTCTATATATTTTTTAAATAACAATAATTTTTTAAGCTTTAAAAAACCAATAGTGGAATTTATTCCCTTTCCAAAACAAAACAACAACAAAAAAAAATGTTTGTTCATTCTTGACTGTTTCTTTGTTTCAGGGCTGCATCCAATCCAAATCTTTTAAAATCTAAAATTTATTTTATGTGTTACTAATAGCAGCATTCAGCGCGCAAAAACTTGCAGACTGTCTGGCACCAAAGATCGTCGCTTCTATTTCATTTATTATTATTATTATTTAATTTGCTGTAAAATCATTTATTATAGTTATTTATCTCCAAGACGTAAGCTTCGTGTGTTCATAAAATTTAATGTTTTGATTATAATTTCTTGAGTATAAGTTTTTTTATTAAATGCATTTTTGCTATTAAACAGTTTTAGGAAGAATATTCAAGTCAGTTAAAAGGTAATTCGAACTTTCTGTTTTGTTAAAAATTATATTTTAATATGAAAAAAAAAACTTTTGAAAAAAGTCTATAAATGTAGTAATCAGAACGTGCATCAGAATCGCGTCTGTCACGAATTTTGTATATACAGTAAACTCTGTCTAAGCAAAGCCGCCTCAAGACTACAAGCCAAACACAAGGTTTCGTGACGTCACGACGCGGGGCTTAGATCAGCCGTGGAGAGCACATGCGTTATTAAAACATATTAATTCTTTCCTCTATATTTCAACTTATTATCACAGCATATAGGAAAAAAAATAAAAACTTATAGTTTAAAGACGCTAATTAAGTGCTTTTTAATCAATTTCGATCACTCGAAACAATAATAATAACGATAACACAAAAACAATATTTATGAAATAATACCACTGTGTCAATGGAAATGTGCATCAGAATTAAAGTTACATTAAAGAAAATTCGTTCGTTAATGAAAAGAAAATCCCAAGTATTAAATTTATTTTAGTAGACAGTTTCTATTATTTATTCTACTTTGAAATTTAGAAACAATATCAATTATCTATTTGGTATATATATTCAAAAACAAGGCATTATACATTATTACATACATATATATATATGTAAATATAAATTTGTAGTTTAAACACATAAATCGAATTATTTTGCTTTCAGTTATTTCAAAATAAATAAATAACAATAAGTGTGCCAATCAAAACCCACATTTAAAAATTAAATTAAAGTGGAAGAAAAGTGAATGTTCAATGAAAACAAATTCAAGTTGTGTTATATTTTTATTTTAATCGGGCTTGAAATTATACAGTAAATATTCTATTAAATATTAAGTGATTTGAAACCTGCATATAATAGATAGTAAAATTAAAGTATACATGAAATTAAGTATTCTTATAAATAAATTTTCGTACTGTAAACTTTACTTATCAGAAATGGGTAATTTTCACATAAAATCCATTAAATTAAAAACCACAAAACTGTCATAATACTAAAACAACACAAGTTCATGAAACAGAAAATTATTATTTAGTTTTGTATTAGTTTGATATATTATGTAAGGTATAAGCAATAGATTTTTAAAAAGTGTATTGACATATGAAGAAAAAAATAAAAGAAAGAAAGAAAAGACTTTCATCAATTGGAATTAAAATATTCCTAATTTATGTTCATTTTCCTCGAATGTTTACGAATGAAGGGAGACCCTCGAATGAAGGGCGTGTCTGGCTTGTAGTCTTGAGGCGGCTTTGGTCTAAGGCAGAATCGATCGGAACCGAGAAATTTTTCCGTAGTAGACAATATTCCGCCTTAGACAAATGTTACTATATGTCTATAAATTCGATAGAACTTGAAAATCTTAACCGAGTTAGACAGATTCCCGTCTTACACAGAGTCCGCCTTACAGAGAGTTTACTATATGTTAAAACAGGGCTGCTCAACACCGCACCCAGGGCGCTAAGGCGACCTTTGAAGTTTCTCTCTTTGTTCGTTCGATGTTCGATTCTATACTGTTTCTAACTTTTTTTAAAATCAGTATTTCCTAAGACGGAAATCTGTCTATCGTAAACCGATTTTTAAGTTTCCTGGAAGGATTTTCTTTACAATAAACTTTGTCTACGGCGGAATACTGTCTAGAACGGAATATTTGAATCTATCCGGATGGATTTCACCTTAATAGAGTTTTTACGTATAAAAATCTAAAGGTAGGGCATTCATTAGACAAATGAAATTCTAAATGTATCCTGATTTATGTTTTTCTGCAATTTATTTTTACATTGTGTCTCTGAATCATAGAAAGTTCTTTAGGCCACCACCATACCGCATAGGGCGTATGTTTATGTATTGCCATCGACACCACTACTATAGTGAGTTAAGGGGCTACTTCAGTCACCTGGAAAGACTCGCTCGCTGATGCTAATCATATGGAAGAAAATTTTAAAGATATCTCGTTTGCATTTTAATATTTTTAATTTTTTTTTCTTTTCTTTTTTTTTTTTTTTTTTTTTTTGCATTGGATAGCTGAGATTGATCTCTATATCTGCCCTTTTTTACTTTTACGATTTTGTTTGGATATTTTTATTCAGGAGGATGCTTACACTTTCGAAACCGGTTCCGGAAATTAAATTGTCCTAATTAAAAATATCTGCAAACAAAATCGAAAAAGTAAAAAATTCCCTTTGTACAGATCGATCTCAGCTACCCAATGCAAAAAGAATTCTTCAAAAATACTGAAATGCAAACGAGATATCTTTAAAAATATCTTCCATTAGATTAGCATTAGTGAGCGGGCCTTTTCAGGTGACTGAAGCAGCCTCTTAATGTTGTTGCATGTTCCCAATCAGGCGAATACTGGCACCCTCCACTTCTTGCGCCTCTGCTTACTGAAAGGTTTTCCGTTTTTTTTATTTTGCCCTGTTTTGTAGAGTTATTTTGTTATTTATATCGGAGCTCGATAGATTTTTTACTTAATTTCTTGAAGATTGTTTTTATGTAATTACATGCTTTTTTCTCTCTAATCAGACAATTGAGTCTTTGATTTGATCAAACTAAATTCTTGGATTTTCGAATCGATCCTAATTTATAAAGTGCTATAAAGCTATTTTCAATTTTTTTTAATTTAATCTGTTATATTACCTGTATATTCTGTAAAAATCTTAGTTTCCAATGTTTTATTTATTTGCCAGTAGACCAGAGGTTTTCGCACTGCAATATTTGAGATTATTTACTGTTACTTTAATGAATTGCACTTTTCAAAGAAACAATGTGTTAAAGCAAAATATAGGTATACTATGTGAAAAACCTTTCATGTGATATCCCATTTATCGTTGTGCATTTTTGTATGGGTAAAGAAAAGAGGATGTTGATGATATCAGAAGTAATATGATTTAATTATATATTCATATTAAAAAAATTATGCTTTGTAATTATACTTTCACTTTGACATTTTTAAAAAATAGGTATTTCTTCCGTGATTCCGTTTTTTTTTTTTTTTTTTTTTTTTTTAACAAATGATTCTGTATGTATAAGTGTATGTTGGTATTTTTTTACGTTTCCTGGCTCCCCGAGTTTGTTTTGGTGTTTTTTTCGATGATGTCAGTATGTAATTTTTTTTGTGTGTGTGTTTGTGTGTGAGTGAACATGATATTGCCCATATTATGAAATTCTAATATGCACGCATACATACACAAATACTTACGGAATAGGTTTAAAAATAACGAAAACGGATTCATGGAACCTTAAAATGTAAAAATACACCAATATTGTCGGAATCGGGTTTTTAATATGTTTTCAAATTCTTTTTTAGACTGTATGTGCACGAAAAGTAAAAATTTGAGCGATTTTTATTGATCTGATAAAAACATACGGAAATTTAAGTATTATATGTTGTTGAGGATCAAAGGTGAATTATCTATATTTAAAACAACCATTAGCATAACAATGTAAATTCAATTTCAATATTTACTTTATTTAACAAGGTTGTAGTGAGCATTAATTGATAAGTACATCATAATTTTAGAAAAAGAAAATTAGCTTTATGAATGAAAGTGATACAGTAGACGCTCGATTTTACGAACTCTTCGTTTTTACGAACTTATAGTCCCGACCAGCATCCCATTGAACGATTTAATTAATATTATTCCCATTTACAAATTTTCGATTTAACGATCACATTATATGAGTACACTCGAGTTTGTAATTTCGAGCGTCTACTGTATTTTCTTCAGGATATGAAGTCATTTTCACAAGTGGAAATGTTTTAACTTTGAAAAATTAGAATTATGTTTTTATTTATTTTTATATTGCTATTTATATGAACACAATGTATTTTATAAAATGCTCGGAAAGTCACTGCATTTTTTTTATTTTATTTTTTATTTTTTATTTATTTATTTATTGATTTTTTTTTTGCAAATGCCCGATTCAAACCGAACGTAGTCATAATTCGATGTTTAACAACATCTTCAATTTTATTTTTTGACTGTAATAAAATTACGCATGCAAATCATTGCATTATGAACCATTATTAACTATTAAAATATTGTTTTACTGATAAAGCAGTGTATATCAGCAGTGATAATCAGTTTTTATCAGCTTGCATTGGTCAAAATTAAATTGTCAGATTTTTTTATTATTTTATTAATTATAACATTTTATCATAACATTTTTATTTAGTACTAAAATTATGTATTAAAAGTCTAATGCTAGACATGCGACGACACTCGCAAGCTAATGCTAAATCAATGGCTGCGTTCTTTACACATTTATCGCTTGCATTTCACTATTTATTAATGATTTTCCTTCCATAGCATGTCTGAAGTCCATGTCTAACCCGGCAACTATGTAGTCTTCAAATTTTTGTAATCATTTTTTCTGCGGACATTTTCAATTTCAAAACCGGTTCCGAAATTGAAAGCGTCCTCAGAAAGAAAAACTACAATCGGGAAACATAAAGATACACAGTAAGACATCTACCTGAGATATGCTGTGAAAAAGAAAAGTCATTTAAAATAAAGGAAATACAAACGAGAAACTTATAATAAACGCTGCCATTTGTTTAACATTAGCTTGCAAGTATCTTTTTCAAATCCAAATTGGTTGTTTTCTGACACATTTATGAAAGCATTTTCCTTCACAAGCGTATGACGTTGGTAGGTGTTCGGGGTTCATATTCAAAAACATTGTAATCTAACAGTTTTCCCGTTTTTCGACAAAGGCAGAAGTTCTTTTAAAAATGTTGTCAAAATTGGCGTTTTGAAGAAAGTTTTCGGACGCGACAGTGCGCGATAAAGTGTAAAAACTGCCGTCTATAAATTAAGATGTAATTCAGTTATTGAAAAATGAAAAAACTCTTCGATTGCAAATAATTTCAATAATCGTGCCTGAAAGTGTAATGCAAAATGTTTCACGTTTTTGAGCGATGAAAAATATTTTTTGAGAACCCCTCATGCAAGAAGATATTGGATTAATAAATATTTCGACTAACATTTTCTGACAAATTTATGTGCTTTAGAAGATTCTGAACATAATTTGATAATTTCAGGTAAATGCCTGTCTATCATAGAACTGTTTGAATGGAAAAAGTTCTGTTCACGACAATCGCTGTCTCGCATTTTAGAATTTCCTATTTCCCTGTCGTGACTAATAATATTCGTTTATTAAAATTTACATGCATTAGTAATATATGGATTTTAATTTTTGGTTACTGTCCTTCAATTGTATTTTGCTTGTACTTTTATTTTCTGGGTACAAAACATACTTAAAGAATATGAATTTCTGAATTTAGAATCTTGCTTATGTTATGATGGAAGAAAAGACTCAAATTCAGAAAAAACGAAAAACAGGCTGTGACTTTAGGAAAGAGAAAGAGGCGAATTAGCCCAGTCGTGCAAAAAAATCACATCTTTATTTATGTCTGAGGCACGAAGTTCTGAGAACATTTCCACCTCGTCAACCTCTTCTACCAAAGATCAAATAAGTACTACAGATGTCATTGAAATCCATGCTTTAGAACACGCCCAAGCACAAAATTCAGAAAATATTGCTACCTGGTCAGTTTCTTCTGAAGAACAAATGAGCATTGATATTACTGAAACTCATGCTTTGGAACATATTCAAAATCAAACTTCTGAAAACATTGATACCTGGTCAACATCTTCTACAAATGAAGAAAAAATGAGCATTGGTATTACCGGAACTCGTGCTTTGGAATATGTTCAAGCACAAAATTCAGAAAGCATAGCTATCTCGCCAGCATCTTCTATAAAACAAGATCAAATGAATACTATTATCACGGAACCTGATGTTCTAGAAAATTTTTATGATCATATACAAAAACAAGATGAAATTTCGAAAAAAAATTCATGCGGATCTTACAGAGAATAAGAACTTAAAAGCAGAGGCAAAAGGCTTGAGTGACTTAGGCCAAACTGAGTTTTTCAAAAAACCTGGACAGTTTGGACTTATTTTTTTCATTTCATCCAGTACAAATAATACAACAAAAGGATGCACCTTTTCCTCCATTCGATGTTAAAAATTTTCATGTTAATCTTAATGATCAGATTTTTAAGAGAAATTGGTTAAGTTACAACACAAATAACAAAAAGCTGTACTGAAGCGTTTGTCTCGCATTCACGGATGGATCATCAGTATTTTGTCAAGGCTATGATCGATACAGACATTTGAGTCAAACGCTGGGGGAACATGAAAAATCAAATGCTCACATTAAGCCAGTGAAGGTTTTTATTATGTACAAACAAGGAAGAACAGTAGAAACTATGCTTTTTAAAAAACAGCTAGAGAATAAAGAAAAAGAAGTAATGGAACGCCGAAAAGTAGTGTCTGCTGTTATTAATGTTATCAAGTTAATTGGCAAACAAGGTCTTGCTTTTCGTGGAAAGGAAGAAGGTGCCTATAACTTTGATGATCCTTCTGTCAATCGTGGAAATTGTTCTCTTGCTCTCTAATTACAATGAAAACTTGGCAAGGCATGTAAAAAGCGTAACTGAGAAGAGTAAGTCTTCGCTTGAAATAAGAAAAGCCCTTGGAAAAAAGGGAAGAGGAAGTCTGGTCACGTTTCTGAGTAAGACAACTGTTACAAAAATTATAAACATCATCAAAGCTTGAAATACAGACTGAAATCGCGAAGGAAATAAAGAAGGCAAAGCTGTTTTCTGTATTAATGGACACAACTATGGATGTGTCTAGATATGATCAGTGCGTTATTGTAATAAGGTATATACTAGAAAAAGAAGTAAAAGCGAAAGTTCTAGCTTTGGTGTCTGTCCAATCTACTACAGCTGAATCCCTGTTCAACAAATTGCAAGAGAGTTTGAATACCACAGGACTTGTTATAGAAAACGCATTTGATGGAGCCTCGAATATAAGCGGTGAATATAACGGAGTCTCATCTAGATTTAGGGCTATAATACCAAATCATATTCATACTTGGTGCATTGCGCATGTATTGAATCTTGTAATGTCAGACACAGCTCAGTCTTTGCCAACAACCATTTCATTTTTTGGATTACTGCAGCAGACACAGGTATTTCTTAAGGAATCACACAAGCGATTATCAGTGTACTTGCAACATAATCCAAGGTTACGTCTATCGGCAATTGGAGATACTAGATGGAGGTCAAGAAGCGATGCAGCTACCAAAATTTTTGGTCGCTTCCATTATTGGCCCCACAATGTACTCACAGATAACGCATTACAATCGGAAACTGTGTTTTTAGAACTGGTTGTGACACTTAATATAATTGCAAACTCCGAAGATTTCAACTCAAAGATTCGTAATGAGGCTAATGCAATCCTACAGAAATTTCTTTCATTTGAAACCATAATAGTGGCTATGATGTTTCTGCTGCTTTTCAAAATTACAACACCCCTCTCAGATTACCTCCAAACGAAAAATCTGGATTATGCCCAGGCATGGAGGCTTGTATCCGCAGCACAAAATGGATTGAAAAATGCGAGAAACCAATTCAACCAAGTAATGGAAGCGGCAAAAATGTTTTCTCGCGTTATGTCGTCTAAATTAGATGACAAATTAAAAGGAGATCCTTCTCTAGAAATGGATGACATCTACATTGAATCGGAACTGCCCACTAAAAGAATTAGAATCATAAAAAAAATGCCTGGTGAATTAGTGAGTGATGCCACAGTCGACTCCTCCTCCGAAGACAGATTTCGAATAAGGGTCTCCAATGTAGTTATTGACAAAATTAGTCAAAGTATTGAAACCAGATTTGTTAACCAGAGGAATCTCTACTTGGACCTTGCATGTTTCGATACACGGAGGTTTTCTGAGTTTAAAAAGGGTATACCAGCAAGCTCACTGGATAAAGTTTGTGGGTTATTACTTAATATGGACAGAGGAAAGCTGACTGAGGAGCTGAATTCTTTTATACAAGAATGGACAAAGGAAAGCTGACTGAGGAGCTGAATTCTTTTATACAAGAATGGACAAAGGAAAGCTGACTGAGGAGCTGAATTCTTTTATACAAGAATGGACAAAGGAAAGCTGACTGAGGAGCTGAATTCTTTTATACAAGAATGGCTAAAGATGATCCCAACTTTGAAGGATGAAATTGATAAAGATACAGACAATGACACGAATTCAGGAAGTGACATGTCAGACGACGAAATTGAAGAAACTGAAAAAATGAATGTATGTCAAAATCAAGAACCTTATAAGTCATGCATAAACTGTGTTTATAAGGTAATTTATGACTACAATATGTACTGTCTTCTATATACAGAACTTAGTAAAATATATAGATATGTGCTGACAATACCTTTAACACAAGTTGCGAAAGAGCTTTTTCTAAGCTAAAGCTTATAAAAACAAGGTTGCGATCCAGCCTGTCGAATGAAAACTTGGAAGCATTTCTCATAATGCAGTGTGAGAGGGACAAGCTCGTATCGGTGGATAACGATGCAGTTATTAACAGACTTTGTGAACAAAGTGAAGAAATGAAACGGCTTTTAACATTTTAGAAAATGTAGACAATTTTTCCATACACATTTTTTGTATTCTTATGCGTAATATTTTTTCTTTATATTTGTATTTATTTATATTTATATTTGTATTTAAACTTAAATTTGTATTCATACGTTAATTTTCTTGACTTAATACTTTCTTAAACATGTTAAAGTAGAATTTCCCTAATAATTGTACTCAATAATAATTATGTATATATGTGTATATATTTGAGCAACAGAATAATTCAATTTGTTAATTTTTAAAATGTATATATTAGGTGTTTTTTGAATTTTATGAAACAAAATTTATCTGTTTTATTTTTTTTAGTACACTAAAAAAAATGCAGTTTTTTTTTAATAAATACTAGGGGGCTCGGGCCCCTACGAGCTATGCTCGCCAACCCCCGTCCAGACACCGTAGACTCTAAATGCACGCTAATTTGATCGGCTTTAAAAAAATTTCGAAATATTGAAATATAATTTAAAAAACAGTGGCAATCTCTCTATAAACGGATTTCTATTCCTTTCTCTTTGATTGGGGAATTTTAACGCCAAATCCGTTGCGGTACTACTTGATTATCCCGTCGACCAATTTCGCCAAATTATATAAATCGCCAAACCACTCGCCAAATTATACAAATTGACATAATTTTTATTTTAAATAACGAAAAAACAAATAAATTAGTACAACATTAATAAAAATACAAATAAAACGTCGAAATAAACATAACTTGATGACGTTGACACGTGTAACAACATTTCAAAATAAGCTAATATAAAAGGAATTAAGTAAACAGTCTTTGTCTCCTGGAATTTTTTAACAAAGTGAAAAGAAAGTTCTTTTAAATGAGACATTTTAAATTAATCGTTTTTAATCTGACGTAATTTTGAACAAACTATTCTTTCTCTTTTTAATATTCACGTGAAAATACTTGTGTTAGAAATGAAATATTATTTGCGCTTTCCTAACAAAAATAGTTGAAAAATATCCTCTTAAAATATCAAATAAATGTCTAGCGCAATTTCTAAATTTAAACCGTTTTGCAATATTATTTTGTGTTCATTTTATGTAATAACTATAATGTGACGTAAATATGATGTAATTTCTTCTATTTAAGACTTCTAACGCATGTTAATAAATTTATTGTTTTACAAATTCCTTTCTCTCTTAAAATTCACGTGTTAATTATAGTTTTTATGACGTAATTTTTAATAAGTTCCTGCTTTTTGTACATAATTATTTAATTCTAATTCCAAATGTTTTATTCTGTTTATAATAGTCACGTGTAAATAAATTTTTAATTTATTTACACGTATAAATATTTTTTTTTTTTTTTGAAGCAAACATTATTGTTTCCGCTGTTTATACAGTTGGTAACAGTTTAAATTAATACCACTTTCTAAAATCTGTTAAAAATATCTCTAGAAATCCTGAAAATCTGAATTTAAAATAGAAATAAAACCTCAAAAAAATTAGTCAAAATAAAAATATTAATGCAATCTGCACTCCGGCAAATTCTAACGCATAAAATGATCTAAAAATGATTAAATTCCTATGAACAGTTTTTGCTCCTATAAAACTTTTTTAGTGGAACGATTTTGTCCAACTTTAGCATTAAATATCTCTTAAAATAATTCTTCTATCTGAAAACTGTCTGCATCAGCGTGTTGATCAAACCTTTCTGTATAAAACCACCGATTTTCATATTTTTGTATGCATTATTTTTCTTAATATTAACGAGGAAAGACCTCCAGTCACAAAAAATTCAAAACCGGCGGCGGCGGTGGTTACTTTTTTTTAGAATAGAGAGATAATAGAAAGGTTTGCGAAAATTGATTGCAGCTTTTTAATTACAAACAGCACCGTAGCTCATTCCCATATTCCCAGAAATCATTAAAAAGAAAAAAATAACGATCAGAAACTTCAGAAAACAGCTGATTTTAGAAGTTTACGGAGACGTTTATGAAAAAAAAAAACTCCTATGTTGTCCGTAAATTTTGGAAAAAGGATTTCTGTTGATATCGGATGTTTGCTGGTTCGTGATTGAATCTGCACCTAAAGATTTCCCGAATTATGGGTAATTACGAGATTATACAGAATTTTAGTTTTTTTTTTTTTTTCGGAAACTGTTTTGCATTTTTGTACATGTAGATCTTTATAAATAATTAGAAATATCTCAAATTTAACAGAAAAATAAAATAATGAAAATAAAGGTACCGATATACAGGTAAAAGATATTTCGGATTATATTCTAACAGTCTATTTGTTATTAATGAATATTATTGACTTTCTAGAAGATGGTAGAATAATGAGTTCTGTTAAAAAAGTTGCGCCCTCCAAAAATCCAAGGTCTGCGCCCTTTACAATGACCCAGTCCGACCCTGCACACAAGGAATGTGATAGTAAAAAAAAAAAAAAAGCTTTAAAAATGGATTTCGGTTAACCGAGAGTTTCGGTTAAAAGAGTTTCGGATAAAAGAGGTCCTACTGTACTTTTAATTTCAAAAATATTTGAAATGTTGTTCTTCATCACCTTAGAAACCGTTTTCATTTTAGAAAAAATTACAAAATTTAAAATTCTATGAGGTCCTTTGGGTCTTAACATATTTAGAAAAACATTGCCCACGATATAGCCAGTGAGAAATATTTTTGCTCGACTAATAATTCTAAATTATGATATTTATAAATATGATAACATTCTATAGAATGTTAGTAATTTTTACCTGGTACAAGAAACGGGCTGACAATGCTGGAAATTCGTAAAATAGAAAGTATCACGACTCGGCACGTTTAAACAATGTTGAATAAGCATGCCATATAATTAGGGTTAACGTAGGCCGCCGATTTGGATCCCAAAATTTTTCGAATCTTCATTTTTTTTAAGTTGAAATTGCTTCTTACAGGACTGGTGAAAAAAAATGTATATACAGTAAAACCCAGATATAACGCTCTTCGGGGGACCGGGCTAGAAGAGCCTTAAAAGCGGGAAAGCGTTAAATGCGGGAGAAGGTTTTCGACATTTTAAAATTGAGAATATTAGATTATCTGCTTTAAATAATGCGGGGAATCATTTTCGTGTATTATTTAAAATAGAAATTCCACAGCATAGGTATAAAAACGTTTCCTTCATTTTAAATATCACAAATTTGCATAGTGTTTACAAAATGTATTATTATTTCAAATCAGAATAAGTAAAAGAATTGTTAGCATTAAAACTGAAGCTAGAAAATATATTTAACATTTGTAATAGGAACCTTTATCCTTATATTAAACATAAAATAAAATTATGAAAGAAACTAATAATAATATTTTGTTTTTTAAAAACAATGTAACATTTGTATTCTTGAGCACCACTATGAGGACTATAAACTTTCACTTACTGTTTATTCTGTTTTAGAGAAAAATTCTTCGAGTTTCGTCTGACGGGTGGACGAACGACCACACAAAAGAGCTTTTTCTGTTTTGTTTATATGTCTTAATATATCTTCATGCGAAGCGGCGGTATCTACTGAAGCAGTGTATAGGCGGATAGTGCTAAAAGCTTCCATTACTTCAGCCATCGTTGGAAGTGCTCTTGAACATCGCCATCAGCAACTTCATCAGGGTCCTCTTGTTCTACGGCATCCTGTACAATGTCCCCTATAATATCGTCAATGCTCCTAACGTTGCTTGTGATAACGTCTTTATCAATGTTAAGATAGTTCTGAAGGCTGTGTGCGTTTTCTGCAAGATGCTCGCAAACAGCTTGCCAGTCCTCGTCGTCTATAGGATCGGACCCCTCTTCAGCTGCATCCATATTTAAGTTGGCGTCAGTTATGAAGCCTGCTTTTTTAAAGCAATTTTGAATTATTTTAGGTTCGATTTCATACCAAGCAGCGCTAAGGTAGTTCATGGCTTCGAGTAGAGTTAGTTACAGAAGATCGACTGCTTTTATTTTCCATTTCATGTAGAAATCGTTTCACTATACGTTTGCGATAATGTTGTTTTAAAAAACTTTATGATCCCTTGATCCATCGGTTGAAGTACGCTTGTGGTGTTTGCAGGTAAAAATTCCCGAGAAACGTTTGTAATATCTTGTATTTCTTGGGGATGCGCACCGCAATTGTCTACGAATAGTATGACATGCCTATTTTACTTCCGCATCTCGACATCAAAATCAGAAACATAATTAATGAACTGGGGACTCGTCATCCAAGCCTTACGTTGATGTGCATAATCACAGTGCAGTCGTTTTATGTTCTTGAAACAGCGAGGTTTGGCCGATTTTCCAATCACTAAAGGTTTGTGTTTGTCGCTCCCATCGGCATTGGAACAAACAAGCACAGTCACACGTTCTTTACTGAACTTCCCTCCATGGCACTGCTCATATTTTAACGTTAAGGATTTATCAGGTATCGCTTTAAAAAATAAGCCAAATTCGTCGGCGTTATAAATATCAAAACTGGCATAGTTTTTGATAAGCCTTAGAAGACTGTTCTTTTCCAAAATTCTGTATTTTCTATGTTCACGGCAGCGGATTCTCCGCAAATCTTCTTGCACACAATGCTGTGGCGGGTTCGAAATCGGTCTAACCACCCATTAGATGGGGTAAAATCTTCAATTCTTAACTTTTGGGCTACTTCTGCAGCTTTTTCTTTAACTATGGATCCGCTGATAGGTATGTTACAGTGTCTTGATTCAAGAAACCACTCGTACACAACTTTTCCTAAATCTTCATATTTTCCTGTTTTCACTCTCTTTTTCTTTGAGCCACCAATAGCAGCATTCTTTTCAATATCTTTTCTGTTTTGAAGAAGAGTCCGAAGAGACGACGTCGTAATATTCATAGATAACGCAAAATCTTTTTGGCTCATAATAGGGGATTTTTTGTCATAATTTTTTAGAATTTCTAATTTTTTTGAAATTGTCAGCGTCTTTCTTTTCATACTCTTAGATTCCATGTTGCATCTAATTGGAGTCGCCAGCGATACTACTTACTTATGTGTAAATGAAAAAGGCGGAAACAGTTTGTGTGAAGTAAGAGACAGACAGGTGCTACTGAGATGGACGGCATAAATTCTTTTATTCTTTGATCCAATGAGAAAAAAACAGCAGCGCTGGCTGATTTTTTTTTTATTTTTTATTTTATTTTTTTTTTTTTACACAGTTTTTGGGCGTTGGCTGGCTGTCAATTCCACGTATCCCCTCTTTCTCTCTCTCTATCTTTGTACGGGCAAGAAAATGAAAACTTCGGATGCAAACCAAAGCACCAAAGCGTAATATCCGGGATTTCTTTGTTCAAAGGACCAATAAAAAGCGCGTTAAAAGCGGGAAAGCGTTAAAAGCGGGCAGCGTTAAAAGCAAGGAATTTTTGCATTGTTCTTATGGTTATGGCTCAAGGGATCGGGACAAATGAGCGTAAAAGGCGGGAAAGCGTTTTAAGCGGTGAGCGTTATATCCGAGTTTTACTGTAGATTATTTTTGCAAATGAAACATCACTTTATTGAATGAAATAAATCAGTACATGTCACAGTGTTCAAGTTTAGAAGACGCTGTTGTGCAGATAAGCATTTAAAGAAAGTAAATTAATGTAAATGTGATTTTGCATTTGAAGTATCATTTTAACAACCGGTTCGCCGAACTTACCACAAATTAACAACCGGTTCTATCGAACCGGCCGAATCCCACCACTGGATATATGCATACAAATATGAGTTTCAAAATTCGCCTTATTCAAAATTTAAAAAAATTGTGTTTTCTCTATCAATCTATTCTATTGGTAAACCCGCACCGAAAAAAACACAACAAACTGCAAGAAAACTAGTTTTGTCCCATATTTCAGGCATTGTGAAATCTTGATTTACAACGAAAACCAATGGACGCAGTGAGAGATTTTTTGCGATTTCCCAAAATTTGATTTTCTGGATAAGGCAAATTTTGAAACTCATGTCCTCGTATAAATGTATTCGGATATGATGACAAAATTTTAGCAGTTAGTATACATTTTTAAAGCGTGTTACAATTTCTATACGTAGACGACCCGCTAAGAGAAAATTAAGTACAGCATTAATTAGTAGGCAGTATTAGTAATGATTAGTATCAGTCACACTGTAAAAAAAAAACGACATTTTTACAGTACAAAGTACTGTTCATCTCGCGCACAAACTCGATCACAGTGAATGTGCTGTATCTTTCTTTGGTTTCCTGACTATATTAACATGGAAAATACAGTAGTTGCGTAAAATTAACAGCACAATGTGCTGGCAATTTGGACGCCAGCAGTTTGTGCTGTAAAAAAATGCGTCCAAATTGCCAGCACATTGTGCTGTTAATTTTACGCAACTACTGTATTTTCCATGTTAATATAGTCAGGAAGCCAAAGAAAGATACAGCACATTCACTGTGATCGAGTTTGTTCTGGCAAATTTACAATGGTTTTTTTTTACAGTGCACATTTTTGCACTGTGATTCACAATAAAGTTCTTCTCCACGACTGTACAAGCAATATAACTTGACTATCTGTTTCTTTACGATTTTATCGAATGTCAAGCTTGCAAAGACAATTTTTATTTGTCCTCTATAAAACTAAAATCAGAAACCATAAACCTTTGGCTGATTTTTCACTGATAACCACGAACAACTTTAAAAATATTTGTAGAAAGTTTTCTATCATTTGGAAAATTAAAAAATGTGTTGTGAAAATTTTGGATCGAACTGTTGGACTGGAAAGTCTTACATTTTGCGAAAAGACAAAATTTTGTGTAGAAAACAAAATATAGAAAGTTTAAATGTAAAAATGAATTATTTCATAAAAAAAAATGCTAAATATTTTTAATTGAACAAAGTTGAACGTTCATAAATTTTGTACAGTAATAACAAAGTTTGATATAGCTCAAAATATATTAATAAAAAGTATGTAAAATCTGTTTTTCACTCTTCAACAGACGTGCTATAAATGTATGTGTAAGGGCATGATGACTTTAGTTTAGCAAACATGATTTTCCTGTTTTGTATTATTTTTAAAGCCATCATGAAATACGGCTTCACAACAAGAACGAAATCTAGTTCATATGCGTTGCGGTTTGTTGTTAAATGCTCAGTTTTAATTAAAGATATTCTAGTTATTTTTTCTGGTATCTATAAAGTATTTTTCGTAAACATGATTTTTAAAAGCATATGGTAAATTTTTAAGGAATATTTAAATTAAAAATAAACGTAATTAAACTTTAATTTAATCATAACTCCATTTTTTAACTAACATGTAAATTAAGTTTTAATTAAATTATAGATTAAAACTTATACAAATATGTCGCCATATGCCATATCAGGCAATTTTTCAGGAATAATATTTAAGTGACAATAATGCAGTGTTGCTAGACTGAGGAATTTTTTAATATTAATCACCTTTTCTGACAAGTTATCGCCGCTTTACTTAATCATGGAATACCAAGCATAAAAAAAGCGAACATAACTATTCCGAAATAGTGGTAAACATTTGGAATAAAATTTTCGAAACTTGGCAACACTATAAAAGCAAGCAATCAACCAACTGATTTTCGAAAATTTTGACTTTTTTTTAAATACATTTATTCTAAAATATATTTTTGATTTTGTAATTCGAAACTACAAACTCTTTTACGAACAAAAAAAAATGTATATATATGTATATATATATTTTTAATTAGGCGAAATTAATTTTTATAACAGTACAGAATTGCAATTAATTTCTTAAAAAAGAAAAAAAAAGGATAGGTAAAATTTTTATAAACGTTTCTTTTAGAAAAATGACTATAACTAGAACAACAGCAACAACATAACTTTTATTTTATTTCATTTTATTTGTAATTTATTTTTATCCAAGCTACATCTCTACATTTATCAAAAGATTGGTTTAATTAAATAAATTCGCTTATAAACAAATTTGAATAGCATATAATGTAGCAAATAAGTTTTTTTAGAGTTCCGTACTTAAAAAGTAAAAACGGAACCATTATAAAATCACTCCTGTGTCGACTTGGAAAGTTCAAATTGGGGGACGCACTGTGGGGTATTTGAAGAATCTGGCCGGCCAAAAGTCGATTTCATAAAGTACAGCGCAGGATCGAACGGATTAATATAAGTTGAAACTGAATCATTGGAGAAACACGCGATGCGATTTTTATCTCCTTTAAGAGAACGATGACCTCCTGTTATCAGTTGAAACTGGAGTGTTGCGTTAAGTGTATGAGTGTCAAATCGTTCTTCATTGTGACCTTCTATTTTTGAATGTGAATAACTTTAGTTTTGGAAGTATTTAAAATCTAATCCTTATGGATAGTGACGAGGCAGGTATGTATCATTATTATCATTAAATTTAAATTGAGAAAGAAATAGTTTTAGTATTTACAAAATTAATTTAAAATAACGCATATTTTTCTATTATTTTTTCCCTTGTTTCCCAATTCACGAAGGGTTTAGTTATATTTCCAAACATTTCCAAGCAAAGTTACTTATTGTACCAATAAATATACACCCTTCTATTTGTGTTTTCGTTTAAAGTAGTTCCACCTTCGTCCCCTTTTTAAAATGAAGGCGATATAAATATGCTCTTTCAAAATTCTGAGTAAGCATACAAAATTACTATATATTGATTTTTAACTGATATTTATCATATAAATTTTAATATTAAAAAAATTGTTATGATTCATTAGAAAGTGATCACATTTGTTTATTTTTCTGTCATTCTGATTGAAATTAAATTTATATAATTTAAAAAAAATTGCTTTAAAATAATGTATTTATCCCCTTTTATCTTTGTTAAGCACTTTTCACAAAATTGAAATAATTTATTGCTCGTTATTAACATTTGTTTACCTAAAAAATAAGTCGAGGCAATTTTCATATGTTTTTGTTAAAAGTTAGTGAAAGATTGTGAGATTTTTTTTTTTAAATAAGGGATAAAATGATGTTATCTATCTAAATTGCATATAACTATTATGCATTCTTTTTTGTTCATATTTTGTATTTATTTTTATTTAGGGCCTTCGAATGTTAGAGTAATGACTCGAAAAGATTTTTTAAACATTATGCAACAGCAGAATTTGCCAAACATTAATCATAGATTAAATTTCCTTGAAAATTGCCTTCTTAACAGCGATAATTTTGACGATGATGAAATTAAAAACCTCAAGCACAATTTCTCCCAATTTAAATCTCAGTTCCAGAGCAAATGGATCGAAGCCCATTATATGTTAGATAAATTTGTGAAAAATAATAAGGAATGGTTTGAAAATACAATAGAAATTTCAAAAAAAGTAAATCGACTAGGAAGGCCAGCAAAAGCTTTCACTGAATCAAGTGTCAGGTCAAAGCGGAGAAAGTCTGAAAGTTTGAGGAGCTCGACTGATGTGGAAGTAATTACACATGCCGCTCAGATAAAGTTAGAAACCTCAGGGAAGAGAGATGCTGCCCATGTTCTAAAGGATTTAACATGTTCACCAATGCGAGCAACAAAATATAAAAAAGCATATTTGAGAACTCAGCAGACGGAAAAGAAAACACAAATATCGCCTTTACAATCGTTATCATTATTCGTCGAAGCTAACCTTTCAAGGAATCAATACGAAATTATAAGACGATATCAAAAAAATGTATACCCTTGTTATAGTCTTCTACAACGGTCTAAAATTGATTGCTATCCGGACAAAGACTCTTTTAAAATTACTGAAACTTGCGCTGAAATTAATATTCAAGATTTACTTAATTTAACAGTAACACGATTATTCATTTATTTGAAAGAAGTTTTGGAAAGTTTAAAAGAAGATGAAAGAAATGCATTAATTCTTATATATAAATGGGGCTGCGATGGATCGCAACAAGCACAATACAAACAAAAATTTGAGAGTGATTCCTCTTCCGATGCGCATATATTCCAGAGTTCGTTTGTTCCAATTCAGCTAATTTGCAGTATAAACAACAAGACTATCTGGCAAAATCCATTGCCTTCATCACCACGTTATTGCCGGGCCATGCGAATAAGATTTGTAAAAGAAACAACAGAAATTATTAATGATGAGACTAATTACATAAAAAATGCATTAAAATCTGTACAGCTCTCAAAAATTACATTAGAGGAAAATACATTTTTAGTAAAACATAAAATGATACTTACTATGGTCGATGGAAAAATATGTAACGCAGTCACAAGTACAAAATCGACAATGCGTTGCTCTACATTTGTGGACTGACATCCAAAGATTTTAATGATCTCTCTAAAAAGAAAAATGTGAAGCCAGAAACATTAGAATTTGGACTATCGATTTTGCATGCTAGGATTCGATTATTTGAAAATTTGTTGCATTTAGCTTACAAACTACCGATAAAAAAGTGGAGATTGAATGCAGAAGACGAAAATGCTCTCGTTAATGAAAGAAAATTGCGCATTCAAGAAAATTTCAAAACAAAGTTAGGTTTACTTGTAGATATTCCTAAGCCTGGATATGGTAATACAAATGATGGAAATACCAGCAGAAGATTCTTTACTGACCCATCTCTAGCAGCAGAAATTACCGGCATTGATGAAAGTTTAATATATCGATTTAAAGTTATTCTTGAAACCATATCCAGTGGCCACAAAATTCACCTTGATAAATTTAAGGAATATACAGAAAAAACAGCAGAGCTCTACGTCCAGTTATATAAATGGTATCCAATGTCTCCCACAATGCATAAAATATTAATCCATGGACCCATTGTGATAGAGAAAGCTTTACTACCAATAGGCCAATTGTCTGAAGAAGCAGCCGAAGCACGGAACAAACATTTTCGATTATTTCGCCAAAATCTATCGCGTAAATTTTCAAGAATTTCTTGTAACCGTGATGTTCTCAACAGATTGCTTTTGAGTTCAGATCGAGTTTTAACTCGAATGAGACCCACGATAAGAAAAAAATCAAAATTGTTCCTTAAAGAAACTCTAGAAATGTTACTGCCTATGGAATCTTCTGAAGCTCGTGACCCAGAGGATTCTGATTATGAAGAAACAGATTACGATTCCGAATTATCATCTGATTAAAAGATCCCACCTTGGGGATTTACAAACTAATTGTTCTTATCATAAATAATCTGTTTTTATAATTTATTCAATTATTAAATACATTATTCCATTTTTTTTATCATAATTATAATTTATTTTATAATACTATTTATCGTGATTATCATTTATTTTATAATACTATTTATCATGATTATCATTTATTTTATAACACTATTTATCACAATTATCATTTATTTTATAATACTATTTATCATAATTATCATTTATTTTATAATACTGTTTTTCATAAATATCATTTATTTTATAATACTAATTTGGATCAATAAAAATCAGTACGAAGTTGCAAAACATCCATGATTTTTAAGTTATTAAACAATATTTATTTTTAAAAATGCATTTATTTACTGCTTTAAACGTTTAAATTAGTTTAAAAGAAAAAAATAATTTTGGCCGCCCAGATTTGTGAAATACCCCACTGTGGGACGTAATAAAGGCTATTGACCGACATATTTACAGATTATTAAACATTCACAAATATATTTGGAAAAAATGTAGAGGGGCTAATTAATTAACTTCGAAAATCAAATCTTTTCTTTGTATATCGTGTGGGGTATATTGTGAAATCTTTCGAAACGCTGAACTCAAAAATGAATTTCTTTTAATTTTAGGTATTATATTTTCTGAGATATTGTCGAAAATGCAGTGCAAAAATATGTTCCTCCCACTCTATTTCCGAATCTACTGAAGCTAAAATTATGAAAAAATTACAGTTAATGGACGTTAATGTAAACCTTGCAGGAAAATTATAGCGATTACACTAGGTTGCATAGTTTTTAAGGAAATCTCATTTTTCCGTTATACACGAATTTCGATTTACAGGCATTCAGAAAAGGTTTTTAGGAAAGCTGGGGTTACCTATCGTAGCAGAAGTATAAAAGCATTTTTGATAATGATTTTCGAAAAAAATCGTGGGTAATTAATTGAGATATTAACCCTTAAAGACACGAATGGTTTGAACATGCATAACGTCAGGGGCGGCGTACAATATGTACCATCGGCTTTTAAAGTCTAGATAACAACTTTTAGTGATATATTTGTATAATACAATGCCCAGTAACAGTATGAAAGCAATAAACGTCAAATTGTTAAAAACAGACTAATTTAATTAAAATTAATCATACAAATACTACGGGATTCGCGACTAGTTTACATTCAGTGTATCTCTCAATATGCCTCCTGTGTCTTTAAAAGTTAATTAAAAACCTATATGGAAAAACGCGGCACGGATCAAGGCGGCGGCGTTGCAGCTTTGCGACCTCCTTTCGAAGAGCGCTTAGTACAATGCCAATTTTAAACTTTGAACAAGGGTTTTGTTTTATCAACACTGTAAAAAGAAAATATTATTACTACGCTGAATTTAGTTTTATGAAATGCCAAATGAAGTTGAAATATGCAGTACTTTTATTGTCATTACTGAATTAAGTTCATCATAAACAGAATAAGATTAAAAAAAGAGTTGTACAGAATCGCAATATTTGATATTATTTAGGCTTCATATCTTTTTGAGCGTTTTATGGTATACCCATTCCTAATTTTCTAGCATATACAGCTACACCCAACCCTACGTTGTATTTCTTTTACAAAACCTTAATATTATTTTAGCAACATCTTTTAAATAATACAGTTAATAATTCATATTATTGTACGGAATTCATATTATTCATATTATTGCACTCAGTGCGAGTAATACTCGCACTTGACCGTTTTTCATATTTTCAAAAATGATATCCTTATGAATATGCCAAGTAGAACGAATATATGGTTCCAGCATAACCCAGTTAGGCAACGGCTGTATTAAAATATAAAATATTGCTAATTATAATGACAGAGATAACATAAAAGGCTACAAATATTAAATGTTCCTCTTAAAAAGTAAAAAATCCCTGTCGGCTCGGTCTACAGGCGCAAGTCGATTTCAAAGTTAAGTAACTAGTTTCACCAACAATAAAAAAGAAAAGTGCCCAGCTAAACTGATGGCATTGAGCTCACAGACTATTCACACTAATTGTATATTATACTCTTATTTTAAAGAATAATGCCACTCAAAAAATAAGTGAAGGGGAATTAGCCCCCGTTTCCCCCTTTATACTTAACCAGTGAACCTCCAAATCTAATCAGGGAAGCTCCTTATCATAATAAACCGGTATACCAAATTTGGAGCAAATCGAATAATCTTGCAAAAAAAACCATTTATCTAAATTAAGGGGGTGGACTAACCCCCCTTTATCCTTAACCAATTAATCGCCAAAACGAATCAGGGAAGCTCCTTAACATAATAAACCGGTATACCAACTTCGGAGCAAATCGAATCATTCTGCATGTAAAACCCATTTATCTAAATTAAGAGGGGCGGCTAACCTCCCTTTTCCCCCTTTACCCTTAACCAATGAACCCCAAAACTAATCAGGGAAGTTCCTTAACATAATAAACCGGTATACAAAATTCGGAGCAAATCGAATCATTCTGCATGAAAAACACATTTATCTGAATTAAGGGGGGTGGACTAACCCTGTTTTTCCCCCCTTTATCCTTAACCAATGAACCCCCAAAACTAATCAGGGAAGTTCCTTAACATAATAAACCGGTATACCTAATTCGGAGCAAATCGAATCATTCTGCATGAAAAACACATTTATCTGAATTAAGGGGGGTGGACTAACCCCGTTTTCCCTCCTTTATCCTTAACCAATGAACCCCCAAAACTAATCAGGGAAGTTCCTTAACATAATAAACCGGTATACCAAATTCAGAGCAAATCGAATCATTCTGCATGAAAAACACATTTATCTGAATTAAGGGGGGTGGACTAACCCTGTTTTTCCCCTTTATCCTTAACCAATGAACTCAAAAACTAATCAGGGAAGTTCCTTAACATAATAAACCGGTATACCAAATTCGGAGCAAATCGAATCATTCTGCATGAAAAACCCATTTATCTGAATTAAGGCGGGGGGGGGGGTGGACTAACCCCGTTTCCCCCCCTTTATCCTTAACCAATGAACTCCCAAAACTAATCAGGGAAGTTCCTTAACATAATAAGACGGTATACCAAATTCGGAGCAAATTGAATGATTCTGCATGAAAAACCCATTTATCTGAATTAAGGGGGGTGGACTAACCCCGTTTTCCCCCTTTACCCTTAACCAATGAACCCCCCAAACTAATCAGGGAAGTTCCTTAACATAATAAACCGCTATACTAAATTCGGAGCAAATCGAATCATTCTGCATGAAAAACCCATTTATCTGAATTAAGGGGGTGGGGTGTGGACTAACCCCGTTTTCCCCCCTTTATCCTTAACCAATGAACTCCAAAAACTAATCAGGGAAGCGCCTTATCACAGTGAGCCTTGGAAAAAATTTTGAAGCAATTCGGATGTTTCTATCAAGAGTTATCGCGTTACGTACATACATGCATACATACGTACGTACGTACATACATACATACATACAGAACGGGCGGGCACATTAGCTCTCAGGCTTTGATAGCCTGTGAGCTAAAAACTAAATCATGATTAAAGATAAACCCTCTTTAACAATTTTATCTGGCCGCTTTTGACAATTTTTTTATTTCATTTTTATATAAGAGGTGGTTTTATCAGAATCATGTTAAGGCAATATTCAAAAAATATTTTTCCATGCTGAACAACTCGAACTTTTCTGACACATTTTCAGATTCATTTTTAAAAGGAAAAACATGAAACTTGCTGACGTGATTTTTTAAAAGATTTATAAGGGACCTGTGTTTTTATTTTCGTTCAATTAATTAGAACTTGATTTATAAACGATTATTTTCTCAGTAGGACTGTATGTTTCGTTTCCAATACAATTGCTTCTAGAAATTCGGTTCAAAATGCCCACTTTGACATTATTTTAAAAAATATATTCTACCTCCATCAAAAAATTTACCATTACGGCATATTATGTAGTTTCTGAATAAGCGAACCTACGAAATGGATGGGTTTGAAAGGAAAAATGAATTTAAAAATAAGTCAGAAAATAAGCAGTTTGGATTTGAGTACATCCTTAATACGATATTTTTTTCCTGCAACATCTATGAATTTTTAATTTTGTGTTTGCTGTAAGAATTGATTCTACCAAAAACTTGCAATATAAAAGTTGTAGGTAATATTAAGAAGATATATAATAAATTCATGCGGATTTCATATATTCTGAATTGACGAAGTTATGGATTTTTTTCTTCTTCAACACCCCCTTTTTGTTTTCGTTTTAATTTTTTTTTTCTTTTTTTTTTATAAGAATTGGCCTTATCAAAAACTTGTCAAATTAAAAGTTGTTGATAATATTAAGACAATTTAAAATAAATTTAATTGAATTTGATATCTTGACAACTGAGGAAGTTATGAATTTTTTCTCCCCAAAACTCTATTTTTCCCCGCTTCTTGAGCGCATTAAAAATGCGCTTTTTAGGTTTATCAAAAATCTGTCATACATAAATTTTTGCCCCCTTTTTTAGAAGTAATAATAACTTTAAACTGGGTCGATATGTATTATAATTAAGAAGTTATGGAGTTTTTTTTCACAAAACACCTCCCTATTTCCACCACCTTGGTTCAATTTTGCCCCTTAACGAACTTGACCGAGATTTTATGCCCCTTGATTTTATGTATCAGTTTGGAAAAGATTTGTGCAGAATTATGGAAGTTATCGCGTCCATAAAAAAGTGATATATATATATATATATATATATATATACATAAATATACAAAGTTTTTTACTGGGGGTGGTTTTGGTTTCTAGGGGTCATGATCGGTGCAGATCTTCAAAAATTTTTCCCACATTCAAACGTAGGAAATATCCCAATAGGTAGTATTTCATACGAAATCAACAGATTTAGGTAACTCTGAAAGTAAGTAATTTATACAGGATTTGTATAAAAAGGAATGAGACAAAATTCGGGAGAAAATATAAATATAAGATATCGCTACAAACAATTAAAATTATCAAAATAAGACCCTTCGATGTCGACACACATCTGCCAACGAGTTGTCCACGGTTGGAAGGTGCGCTGGAAGTCCTTTCCAGAAAGTCCTTCAAGCAGCGCGTCGAAGAAGCTTTGAACTGTAGGTGCAGATTCCCAAAATTTTTAAGGAGCCAGTGGCTCCTAAAACAAAATAATCCAGTGGCCACATTGTTAAAATAAAACGCGTAAAAGCAATAGCGTTTATAGGAGAAAAAACCAGTAACTCAAAGTGAAAAATAGTCTACACATGTACAAACGAACACAGACTAATTACATGAAATGTGTGTATTTAATTTACTCACACAATTCTTTTAATTTGAATATAAATTAAGTATAATATAAATCTTAAGCTATGTATACAGTCAGAAGATAAAGTTGGGCAAGACAGAGGTTAAGAAAAATATCTGTAAGAATAAGCAATTGCAGTTGTGGGGAATATTAGGAAAACAATCTTTCTTATTTTCATTACGTCATACAGGAAGACATATTAAAAAAAAATTGTGAATGTGTGAGATTATTTTTCACTATAAAAATCAAAATTCAATTCAAACATTTGTTTTTCAAGAACGCACAAGAAAAATAAACTTAGGAAAAGAATTTCATCACAAATAGGAGTGATTTTGTTCAGAATTTTCTGAAAATTTAGGACATTCGGTTCCGAAAATTTGGACATAAAAAAATATCGACAAATTTCGACAAATTTTCGCCGAAAAAATCCATTTCGTCGATCGTGAGCTGAAAAAAATAGCGAATTTCGTCAAAACGTTAATTTTTCAAAGGATCGTAAAAACAACGCGAACTTCATCAAAAGACTGCAAGAAGAACGCGAATTTCGTCATTAGATTGCAGAAAAAACGCGAATTGTATCAAAGGATCGTTAAAAATCACGAATTTCGGCAAAGCATCGCGAAAAAAAAAACGCAAATGTCGTAAAAGGATCGCTATAAAAATTTGAATTTTATCCGAGGATCGCGAAATTTGCCAAACAATGGCGACTTAGACGCCTAAAACTAGTCGCCAAAGCAAAAACTTTAATCTTCACGTGGCGACTGGCGACCGTAAATCTGCACATATCCTTTGAACACTTTTAAGGCCCAATGGTCTTTTGAGGGCTATCTTCACCAAAAAGTCCGCCGGAGCCAGACCAGGACTGTAGTGGAGATGAAAGTGTTGCGACGCCGTTCCGGGACAGGTAGTCGTTGACTACGAAGTAGCTGGGTTGTCATGATGCAAGTTCCATTTGGCGGCAATGCCTGGCCTCACTCGATTGGTTCTTCTCTTCAATCTTTTCAGAAGAATTGAATGGTGTACAGCTGTACGAAAGAACGTTTCATTTTAAAGCTTAAACCGAGACTAGGCACAGGGGGTTCACTAAAACCACGATACAAACCACATGGAAGCTCGTTAGGCGACAGTCGATCGGCGCGTGTTGAAGCTGACTTCCACCTCTATCAGACTGGAGTATGTGTGCTGCGAGGTACAGTTGCGTCAGAAAAACATAGGTCTCATTACTTTTTATTCAAACCCTGAATAGTTTCGCAATATATATATCCGTAGACAGAGTCTTTAAATTCGTAAAAAAAATCATGCATGCATTTTGTTGTTAACTTAATGTTGTCAATTTTTATGCTTTTTAGGTGCGTTCGTAATTATATGAATACGTAGCACCTATAGTCGTCGTTCGGTCCGTCCGTCCGTCTGTCAATCCGCATATTAACAGAGCAAAAACTACCGAACCGAATGGTCTGAAATTTTAAATATATGATTGTTGCAAAATTTTGCCGAGCCATTTCAAATTTTATGAAAATCGGATGTATAGTTTAATTACAGAAACATTCAAAAGTTTTTCTTTACATTATGGCCAATGGGAAAAAATTATTGCAAGTGCATTTTAATGATGTTACAGTCTTCCGAATCGTCTGAAAATTTAAATATATGATTGTTGCAAAATTTTGTCGAGCCATTTCAGATTTTATGAAAATTGGATGTATAGTTTAATTACAGGGGCAGTCAAAAGTTTTCCGTTACAATTATTGCAAGTGCATTTTAATGATGGTACAGACTATGCACTTATGAAGGGCAAAAAATATACATTCAGTACAATATGGGGTGCAAAAAATATTTATAAAACTAGTTATAGTACGAACGCACCTCATTTGCCACGCTTGACGAGCAATTTCCTACTTGTTTATTATCACTAAAATTTAATACTAAATTTTGCCTTATTTTATGGTATATTTTGCCAATTCAAATAAGCCAAACATTTTTATTAAATAACAAATTTACGAATCTCTTTATAAAATCTATTAAATTTAGAGATTTCAAACTTATTTGTGTAACTCAGATGTTTCTTGAAAACAAAATTGTGGATGTAATATTGCAAAAAAATATGCAGAATATACGGTACTTTTCCAATATGCCAACACCATGTCAAAATATATGCTAATGCGCCATTTATTTCATCCCTCACCCTGCAAAGGATTTTTTTTTTTTTTCAAACCGTGCCAAACATTGTGGTTTCTGTTTGTTGAACGTGGATCCTTTTATTATTATTATTATTATTATTATTATTATTATTATTATTATTATTATTATTATTATTATTCAATCGTAACCTCTCAAAACATCTTAATTTACTATTTTTCGAATAGAGAATTTTACTGTTCAATAGAACTTACATTTATTACTGACAATGCGATGGGTTTTACTATTTGACAGTTACCTGATGATGAGGAGGCTACAATAAAATTATTTCAGGACTTCGAATGGTCATGAAAAAATACATAAAAAAGTTTTTGTAGGGAAAAAAAAAACAAAAAAAAAATCATGAACGTCCTCATTTAAGAAAAATGAAGCGTTTATTGCGAAGCTAAGAGACATTTACAACTTCATGCCTGCAGTTTAAATTAAGTTTTATTTCAAAAAACATGTTTCATAAAAGCACATGATAAATTAAAAGCAATAACACTAAGGGGGCAGGTCACTTAGCTTCGGAATTCTCCTCCGTAATGTTAAGTCTATGGGCTTTAGATGCATTCGTATATTTAAAATACTTCCTCTGGAAATTCATATTTTTAACATCTTTTTTCTGTGTTCTCTGCTCAAAGGATGTATCTTTTTTTTAGTTTTCAAAATATTTCTAAAATCTATGCAGAATTTAATATTTTGTGTTTTAAAAGGGGGAGAACTGTGAGTAAGATTTTAACACTTCATATAAAATTGAATCTATACTTTAGAAATATTTTGAGAACTAAGAAAAGAACAGACATCTTTTAGGAAGTGTACACAAAAAGTAGAAGTTAAAAATACAGTGAAACCTGAAAGACCACCTCTATAAGAAGACCACCCCTCACAAAGACCGTTTATTTATGGTCTATAATTTTTGGCTATCGGCTCAATGTTAATTTACCTTCATTATAGGACCACTATTTCCCATCTCGCTCCTTGAAAGACCACTTTTCCACTTTTCAGTCGAAGAGTAGGATTACTTTACTTTGCTTGGGGAAATCTCGAAAGTCTGCTTCTCTCCGTAAAACACGCTCAGCTAAGTCTACTCCCTTAGACCTGGTGAATAAAAATAATATCTACCACCCCCTCCCCTAAAGAATTTGTTTATAAATTTTATAAAATAAGGAATTTGTTTAAAGAGATCAAAGGATGTTTAGAAACAAAAATTGTTAATGAGAAATAGCTTAAATCAAAGCAAATTGCAATTAATTCCTTCTTTAAAGCTGATAGGCATGAAATATAATAAACTAATTCAAATTTTTTTTATAGTACGCATTCCATGCAACTTTGCTTTACCCATCACCTCTATTCAGAGACCACCTCTCTGAAAGACCGATTTTTTATGGTCTAGTGAGTGGTCTTCTTAGAGAGGTTTCACTGTATTAATTTCCCGAGTAGATATTTTAAATACACTAATGCATCAAATGTCCATAGACTTTACATTAGTGAGGGGAAATCGGAAGCTGAGTGACCAGCCCCTTTAAAATAAAAACTAATATTATTTTTTTGCACTTGCATGAAAATTCAGTTATGCAACTGAAAATGTTTAATTGAAAATTGATAGCACACTGTTAAAAAATTCTGTAAAAACATAGAAAATATAACCCCGAGACTCTCTATAAATTTACATTAGTTCTCGGTAAACGCATGAGATTGAGTTTCTGATTGTTTCTGATTGAAAATCTGATTGTTTGGGCCCTGAAAAATCAGAAGAGACATCAATTATTTGATTCTGTTTTACTCTCCCTTCTAATTCATTTCGGATAAATGATAATAATTTATCAACACTGTAACTGGATTCCTCGGAATTTTTGACACTTTGTTTATTGTACTCCAAGGCTAATTGGTAGGGTAATGCTTTTAAAATTATGGGAGTTAAAAGTGCGTCAAAACTATTTGATTCCATTTCTAATGACCTGAGACTCCGAACCTGAGTTTGGATAGTGTCATATAATTTACGTAATGACGTGACATCATGCGATTTCGCTACCGGTCTTAAAGTTAACAATGTATTAATATGACTGAAAAAAATTAAATCTTTTCTATCGAACTGCTGTTTAAGTATCTCTACGGCCTCTGTGTAATTTTTATCAGATAACGCAAAACCCGATATACCCGATATACGCACTCCCACCAAAATAACTGAAAAAATAATTCATTTTTTCAATATTTGACAGGTGTTCATTGTCATGGATCGCTGTTTTAAAGGAATTCCAGAAATTCTGGAAAAACGTAATATCTCTATAATATTTCTCAATTTTAAGTGTCGGTAGTTTTACGTGTTCGGAAATTCTACGCACCTATTATTTGCGGGACATACAGGGGAGGGGGTCCTTTTTTATCTTTCTGTTTTAGTTTCTTATTTACTCTGATATTCCAGAGTGTTATTTTTTCATGATACTCTAATGATGCTTTCGCATCCTTTTCCACTTCAGATAAATCATCGATCAACGCTAAAATTTCACTGTTCTCTTGTTTTAAATCACTGGCTTTTTGTTCTAGCATCGCTAAGTTTTCTTCGAGATCATCTAAGTTTGGCGTGTCGGACAAATAATTATCTTCAATTTTTTTAATTATGGATGTTATCGAGCTTTTCGTTACACATCGAGCTTTTTTTAATTTAGACAACTTGTCTGCCATACTTAAAATGTTCTAATAAACAGTCTTACCTCCGTAAAAATATAATCCACTAATAAATCCAGACTTTGTTAACTCGACTGATCTGAGTCGTAATGGCCAAATTTCACATCTTAACTTCTGACTCCAATGTAAGAACTACCAGATTGTCGCGTGTGGGCTTTTCTCTCAATGATCGGCCAATTTCTTCAACATGACATGCTTATTAAAACACGGAGAACATCACGATTGACATACACTAGCACACAGAATAACACTTATAATTATCCCATTCCTTATATGGGTTTCATTTTGTTTTTACGAGTGGCCACGGCCGTTCCCAGCATTTTTTTAGATCACCTTCTTAGGTAAAGCTATCTCAGGTTCTGATCTGTTTCTCCTCTTTCGACAACAAAGGGCGCTTCTAGAGGCGAGAGGACGTGCACGAACATCACAGCTGACATGGAAAAAACTTAACAAAAAAAAACTCAGGAATTCAAAATGAAAAATAGTTTAATTAATAAATACACATGTGCAACAAAACACAGACTAATTACAAAAAATGTGTATATTTAATTGAATCCTAAAATTCTTGAAACTTTGATATTAAAAAGTGTAATATAAATCTGGAAAAATCAGAAGATAAAGCTGGACAAAATACAATTGAATAACAAAACATGTATAAGCTAAGCAGTAATGATAATGGGAAATATTAGGAAAACTTTATTTCTTATTTTGATTTTGTCATATAAAAGTATACGTCTAAAAAAATTTAGGAATGTGTAAGATTATTTTGCACTATGAAAATCTCGCACTTGCAGAAAACATTTACAGAGCAAGAATATACCTCGCGTTAAGTATTTTTTCGTGCGAGTTTCTTTTTCTTTTTGTTCTTTTTTCTTCAGAGTTCGTAATCCTCTATCCTCGCGACTCCATGATCCAAAGCCCTTAAATAATCTCCATCGCATCGGGAACTTTGGATTGTCTCGTGAGCAGATCTGCAGTAAAGGATTATTTATTTCAACTCTGGATTTTGGACGAAACCTTCGAAGAAATGCTTGCTGTCACTGTCCAAAGGAGAAGCTTTACCATTAGTGCACTCATGTGCCGAGGGCGAGCTTCGCAGCTGCTAAGCGTTGTACTGGAGCGGACATGTGCATAATTATATTGGAACATAATGTTCGGCAAGAAAGCAGTACATCACAGGGGCAGCGTTCACGACGGTAATTAAGATCGCAAAAATTCTCTGACTTTTTATCAAGGTCATACTTAATTTCGGCCAGTAAAAAGAGCAGGTGCTTTTCTATTTGCAAAAGAAAAAAAAAACTATAAAAATTCCGCGACGGGGTTGGGAACACTGGAAATTGATTTCTGGCGACTAAGATACTAAAAGTTAGTCGCCACAGTAAAAAATGTAGTCGCCACTTGGCGACTGGCGACCGTAAATCTGCACCTACATCTCTAACCCAGAGGACTCGAGGTCAAATCTCGGGCCTTCTAAAAATAAATGTTGTAAAAATTGAATGGTGTAGCAGTTCAAGTTCACTCGAAAATTTCTAATGATTCAAAGTTCAAAACTTCAGTCGTTTCGAAAAATAAATTAAATTACTATTATCATTAACAATAAACTTACAGAGTCTTGGGCTTGTTTTTTATTGTTTGTTGATTTACAGAGTCTACTGTAAATTTACCGAATAAAATCTCTGTTATTTAACAAAATCCCTGTTTTCCCAATCTCTGTAATTTTACATAAGATTTAAGACAATGGATTACCAGTAGATTCTTTGCAATTTCATATCAAAGTTTTTAAGGGTCTCAGGACTCTTAAAGCTTCAAAACTTTCGAAATTTTATTTTTTTAGATGTTAAACTTCTATCTTTTCTGAACATTTTGATATAATTGTTTCCATGAAATTTCCATTAGAACGGATGTTAATTCTTTTAGAATTATACCCGCTCAAAAGCCGAAGCGGTGGCGTCCGAAACTTTGAAGTCATTTTTCTCCAAAGGACGTTTTTAGGCATAACGGGCACGATATCTCAAAATCTGCTGAATATTTTTTAATAAAATTTTCAAAACATATGTTTCATGTTATTCTGTATAAACTGAACATAACATTTTCTTTTTATTGTTCAAAAAAAAATATTTTTTTGGATACTTATACTCCTGAAATTTTTAAAACTTTTGCATTAGCTAAATACAACTTTGTATTAAAAATACAAAAATGCTTTAAATACAAATTTATTTAGGTTCAGGGTAATTATTACAATCTGAAGTATAAGAAGGGGCACCAAAATTTTCATTCTAGTTGCTATATTTACTTTGTAATCATGCCCGTAAGCTGTTACACCAATTTTCTGCTTGACAAACGTCTGACAGTTTGGAGACCCCTATAAGTGCTAATTCTGCATCTTGCATTTTTTTAAATGCCTGAAATGAAAGCACATACTTATATCTTTCATTCCAATATAAATTGTGTTTTAAAATCACGTACATTTTAAGATATTAAATTCTGAAAATGGTCTTTTTTTTCTTCTTTGTTTTCCAATTTTAAAAGTCCTGAGACCCCTTAACAGTGCATCCTAAAAATCGATGTTCGTATTTGAGACAGTGTATCAGTACACTATAAAACTACTCTGAAAAGTTTTCGAAAATCAGTAGAAGAAGAGAATTTTTCTTTTTATAAAAGATTTTTAAATCTCGAAACTATACTGTAGTCTCAAGTTTCTGTAGATAAATAACCTTTTTCAGAATCGCAGATAATCCAGAAGAGGTTATATTGTAAATTTTGTAAATAGTTATATTAAATTTTCGTATATTAAGAAACCTCTGTCTTTTTTATCATGTGCACCAGTCGTACTCAACCTTTTTTTCTGAGATCAATATGGAAAATTCTCGTCAATAAGCAGAAGATGAGAAGATCGATAGAAGATAAAAGAGTCAGATGGGTTTTTAAAAGCACACTGATTACATTCTAAAACCTTCATATCAGTTAATTGGGTTTGTTTTTCAGCGGAAGGGTGCTAGGAAAGTTTTGCAATACGGATTTATTTATCAAACTTTTTCAAAGTAATTTCCGTTACAAGCAATACAGTTCTCCATCCTCCGAAACCAGTCCTTAAACCAGCGCTGCCAATTTTCACTAGGTAGTAAGGTACACTCATTGTCTCAAGGCCTCAGAAGTGCCTCATCACTGCAAAAACCGAATCCCTTTCAGCTTCATTTTCACATGCGAGAATAGTTCGAAGTCGCAGGGGACAAGATTTGGACTGTAAGGAGGGTGTTCAAGAAGTTTCAGTCCTGTAGTGGAAAATATACTCAGTGCAGGCTTTGGCCCAGTGAACTGGAGCGTTATCATAATGGAGGAACCAAGTGTTCATTCTTGACTTAGGTTGCAGATTCTTCAAAGATTTTATAACTTTAGGTAGGCACTGTTCAATGTACCACTGAGCTGTAACTGTCTTCTGTGTGTCTAAAACGATACGGTCAAAAATTCCTCTCTATTTGAAAAGTACAGCTTTTTCTTCTTGACGTATCGGAATTTTCTGACAGTTATCGGTGTGTCCTCATCATCAAAGACCCAAACTTTGTTTTGAGACTTAGTCGCACATCATAATAGTATAGCCATGTTTCGCCACCTATCGCGATGCTGTTTACATACCGAGATTCTACTTTACCAAACATTTTTAGCATCTCCTAGCACCAAGTCACACGTCATCTGCTCCTCAGTCAGTCTATGTGGCACCCAGAGACAACACAGTTTCTTCATATGCAATTTAGTCCAGTCATTTGGTAGAAAATAGGGGAAAGTTTTGGTGTAGTTTTGATATTTGGTGCCTTTATGTTTTTTGGGTCGCTGAGCTTGAATCTGAAGTTTGCCAACAAAATTTATCCTGGGAAACACGTTTTTTGGCAAAAAACTGAAATAAAAAAACGGGAATTTCTTTGTTTTTTCAAAATAACTTCAAAATTATGCATTTTACGCAAAAGTTCTCAATACATAAATTAAAGAAGATAAAATTTCCTACATTTTACTTATTAAAAGTTTTTGTCTCTGATCAATGGTTTAGCCGTGACAACGCCGTAAAAATGGGTGTGAAAATAAAAAAAATTCTGTAAAAACGGGAATTACGGCAGAGCATGGTGGGTGATGGCAGAGCCCGGTGGGTGATTTACCGATTCTAGCTGGCCAAAATTATTTTTGGCGTCAATATAGTCGCATCGCCATGAAATTTAAAAATGTTATGATATTCACTATTGAATGTTAGGTATTGTAAAATGTTGCGTGTAACAGTCATAATTTCGCTACAGGGACATTCAAAAGTATTTCATAATATTACGGCCTATGGGGCAAAAACATTTATGGTGGTTTTTAATAATGTTTCATAATTTCAAACACTTTGAAATTTATATACATATCTATGAAGTACACTACAAGATGATTTCTTATAGAATATGGTATGGGTAGTATTTATCGATCATTTACAGGGACACTAAAAAGAATTATGTTACATTACGGTCTATGGAGAAAAATTGTTTGTGGTGTATTTTGTTCATCTTACACCTTTTCAAAAGTATTTAAATTGATATATATCTCCGAGATGCTCTATAAGATGCTTACTATTGAATATGATGTGCCATTGATCTTTCATATACAGGGACGCACAAAATAAATCAGTTATATTTTTCTCTGTATGAACAATAATTGATGGAAGAGCGTTTTCAGTTGTGGAACACTTTTTTAAATTTTAAAAATTGCATGCTATTTAGCGTGTATAATTCTATAAATCATATGTAGGACTGCGCAAGACCTCTATATACCCGCTTATTGCCGAAATTGCTAACGAGGAATTTTCAACTGTGCTATGCGTTCACTAACAGTTCTAAATTTTAGCATATTGTGAATTATATGATAAATCTATAGTTCATATACAGGGGTGTACAAAATTTTCAGCTATTTTTTCGATTTGGGTTAAAATTGTGTTTTCAAACGTGTTATATGTTTTACAAATTATTATTTAGACATCGTTTTTCACGTTATTAAACTATGAAGTTTTATTATAGTAGCCCGAATGCGTTCAAAAATGTTCCATAATCTGATTGACGCATGATTTTACGTTCTTCTTGATAATTTTAATGATACTTTCTTAACGGTATTGAAGCTAAAGTGATAAAACTATTTTTGTATTATTATAACAAATTCTAAAATTTCTTTTTCTAAAATTTAAGGTACGGAACAAACATTCGACAGCATTAATGATAATTGCTGTGTTGCATATTCTCTTGTTATATTCATATTTATTTCTGCGCAAACCTTACAGGAAACCTAACAGGAACCTTATGTAAAGATAGGGAATCATAAGATATCATGATTAATATATCATGAGAAAATGCCTACATTATGTTTTGCATTGTATTAAATCTGAATTTGGAGAATTTGTTTGGATCAATTTTGTGACCACTCAGAATTTGCAGCCAAGTAATACATTTTAAATGATTTTGTCCCGATATATCTTCATACAACTGGCAATTTTTGTCCAAATTTGGTCATATAAATTTAAATATTTCGCTCTTGCAAAACTTCATGTGCTCTTCATTGTAATTTTCCTCTATAAACAAAATATTTTCAACCAAATTCACATTTTTGTTACATTTTAAATCTTGTTGCCGTTGCATAATGGTGCAAAAGTTTATTTATGTTACTAATTTAAATTCTGCTGTCTTTGATAATAATAATAATAATAATAATAAAAAAAAAAAAAAAAAAAAAAAAAAAAAAGAATGGTACTTGAACTAAAATGTCAAGAAAAAGTCATGCCAGACAGTATCAAATATTTTTTTATTTAAAAAAACCTTTATTTTATAATGTTTGTAGAAATAAAAACACCCACTAATTCCATACGTCTATTTTCTATGCTATATATGTCGGCGAAAAGCAGGGACCCACAAGTAAAAGAAAGCGGAAATAATATTTGTTTTGTTTTTTAAATAAATGTACTTACTAATATACATGTTTATTTATAATTAAATAATGATTCATAATGAGTTGTCTTATTTATTATCAGCAACTTCATTGTAAAATGTAGTCATTCATATAATCTTTAGTATAATTTATAGTCAATGCTTGTGTAAAATGGTCAGTTTTCATGTTAAATCTATAACAGCGTCATAATTCCCGTTTTCTCTGAATTTTTTGATTTTCACTCCCATTTTTGTGGCGTTGTCACGGCTAATCCATTGATCAGAGAAAAAAAAACTTTTAATACATAAAATGTAAGAAATTTTATCCTCTTTAATTTATGCACTGAGAACTTTTACGTAAAATGTATAATTTTGAAGTTATTTGGAAAAGGAGAAAGAAAATCCCGTTTTTTTCCCGTGTTTTGCCAAAAAAACGTGTTTCCCGGGATAAATTTTGTTGGCAAACTTCAGATTCGTGTTCAGCGACCCACAAAACATAAAGGCACCAAATATCAAAACTACACCAAAACTTTCCCCTATTTGTCCTTTTTGAGCACATAATGCCTGGACTAATTGATCATGCAGAATTGAATGAATTGTAGGTTCATTTAGGCCTAAGGTATCCTCTATCTGCTGGTAACTTATTCGTCGATCTTCGTCAAACATTTTTCTCACAGCAGTAATGTTTTCCTCCGTAATTGACGTTCGGAGTCTTCTCGCTCTTTCAGCGTCCTCCAGGGTGAAATTTCCCCTTTGCAATTCTTTGTATCATCTGTATATAGTTGTTCAATGTGAACAATCATCACCAAGTGCAAGAGTAATTTCTTGGTCTATGTTTAAACCACGCCCGAAGTTATACAGCAAAACTGCCATTATCTCACTTCGTGATCAGGGTACCATTGAAAGAACTTCGGTTACGTACAGGTGCATAAGTAGGAACATATGTCAACACGCAAGCCACAGGCAGCCAACAGTGACTTTTTGTTTCATTTTATTGAAAAACTTTCCCAGTACCCTAATAATTTTGTTGATAAGAAAAGATTTGCTGTTGTTCTATGAAGATCAAGAACTGTTCGCCATATTTGGTGATTTACGGATATGGAAGAAAATTACATAGAGAAAGAGAATGAAAGAGAAATAATCTTAAAAGGTTGTAACACTGAAATCGAAAGTCGAAAATCTTAGGTTTAATTATCATTGCTAATCAAGAACAACATAAACAAGCGGGTCAGTGGGATAGCAGATCGCACAGAGGGTTTCGTTTAATATTCTTTTCAAAACACTTTATCCTTTAATTAATAAATCCAAATTGTTAATTTATAATTATTAAATCCTTACATTGACGGTAGCACCAATAAATTTAATTTTAAAATGATTATAAAATGAAGTAATTTTTTTTAAATCAAATTGAAAATATTCAAGTCAAATTATTCATATAAAATTCAAAATTCCAAAGTTTTTCAAAATCCGAAAAAAAAATTAAGTTCTAAAACCAAAAAATTGTTTAAACGAATTTAAAATGCTGAAATTTCTCAAAAATTTAGTAGGTGTTCACGCATAATTTCACGAAACAAAAGGAATTTAAAAAAATTAGCGGCAATTTAAACAAAATCTAAATTTTCGCAACTTCGCACACCCTATAGCGGGCGCTGCAAAATCTGTTAATTCCATTTTACACCGCTAGAGGTGCACTCTGTTCTAAAAAATCCCATATCTGACCGAAACTCTGTTATTCAACCTATCCGTAGATATATTAGTCGAGGGTGTGAGGTACTGAAATAAGAATTTGAGAAATTTGCTGAAATTACTGGCTGGCTTCGCCCGCTAGTAGTCCCCTTATTACATCGGGGCCTTTAATTATACGTAAACTTGTACTGTGAAAAGTTTCCAAAAAACCATTCTCGAGCCGAAGGAACCTCGAACCGGCTCCCCACTGCCTACGGCACCGTATTCAGGGAGTGCTGTGCACGCGCCAGCTAATTCATCCAATTTGGTCGGGGTATACGAATTCCTATGAAACTTTTCGCAAAAACGAACCTCGAAGCGAACAAACCTCCAGTTCGGATCCCCTTTGCTAGTTTTTGCATAACTACGGCGACACAAAATAAATATGTTTATTTTATACAGAAAGTTGTGTTAAATCGCGACAAATCTCGAAAAAGCGCGATATGTATTATTGTACTACAGTAAATTCTGCCTAAGGCGGACTCTGTGTAAGCCGGAAATCTGTCTACCGCGGAAAATTCTTCAAGTCCCGATAAACCCATAGAAAATTACATTAACTCATGCTGCATAAGGCTGAATCTGTCTAACGCGGAAATGGAAAGGATTTTAAGCTCCCACCAAAACCAAAATTTTGCATAAGGCGGAAAAAGGATATTTTAAAAATGAAAGGCATTGGTTTATCAAACTTTAAAACTGTTAAGTCAAGTACTCAACGTCGAGGGTGTCAGTTAAATTCCGTAACACTTTGAAAAAGTTAATTCAAAAGAGCAGAAACTGTTTAAATTTTAAGGAATTCTTGCTTATGACATTTTTTCTATACGAAATTGCATTTAAAAGTTATTATTTCTAGTAGAATGTAAATTTATGAAAATACATATTTTCTAAAGTATAATATATTATATTTTAAGGTTTTACTCAAATTCAAAATTATAGCATTCTGTCTCATTCTCGAAGTTTATTACTTTTTGCTTGAGTAAACCTCCAATTCGCATATATTACAGTAGTACTAAGAAATTGAATAGCGTTTCTCATTTATCTATAAAGACAAAGGATTTTTCAGAACTTCAGTTTTTTTTTTTTTTTTTTTTTTTTTTTTTTTTTTTTTTGTTGAGGGGGAGGTGAGAGTTTTTTTGCATAAGCCGGAATATTGTCTACCACGGAAAATTTTCTCAGTCCCAACCGATTCCGCCTTAGACATAGTTTACTGTATTTAAAAAAAATGTTTTTTATAAAGATGATTTTTAGCAGAATTCTTTAAATTGTGAAATCTAAGATGCTTCGGTAGGTCAATTTAAGTTATTTCTGTAAAAAAGGGGAGACGGGGTAAATAAACATCTTCGGAACGCAGAAAAACTATGCCAAACATTTTTAATTAAAACGTTTATTGGTTTTCTTTTTGTCTTTCTTTAAATATAATTGTACGGGTTTTTAATTCCTTTTATCAAAGTATATTTTTTTATTTCACGTATTTCAACTAAAATAGCGATAATTGTAGGTCTAATAATTAATAATGTAAAACTTAAATGTACTATGCTTATATAAACTGTCACTTAAAAACAAAAAAGATACTATTAGATCTAAGTTACTCAAATATTTTATAATGGTCTATGGGGACAAATCGTTTACGGTGCATTTTAATGATATTACACTACTTTAAACATATTGAAATTGATATATATCACTGAGGTGCACTACAAGGTTCTTATTATAGAATATGGTGCGCATAGAGTTATTCGTTTATTTATAGACACACACAAAAGAATCTGGCACAAAAATCAACTATCAAGTATTTTAGTACATTGGTTGGTATAGAAAAAAGTGAATTATTAATTAGTTATTTCGGCAAGGAGAAACACAATTTTGCTTCTGGAAATTACAGTTGTTGTTTGTATTGTAACCATTATCTAGAGATGGAAAATAATATTTACGTGACTATAAGGAATTTTATGTCTAGAAGAAAATTCGGAAACGTTTCTCTACTTGGTGGGGCAACAATGTGGCTCAACGGTTCTTGTTATGTTTCCGCATATTCCGGTTAGATTTTCGTAACGCTTCCGCATATTTCGGTCAGATATTCGCAAAAGGTTTCCGCATACATAGGTCAGATATTCGGAAACGTATCCGCGTATTTCAGTAGAATATTCAGAATCGTTTCTGCGTGCTTCTGAAATGTTTCTGGATATTTCGAAAATGTTAGTGTATATTTCGAATATGTTTGTGTATATTTCGAATATGTTTGTGTATATTTTGGATATGCTTGTGTATATTTCTTAAATGTTTCTGTGCATTTAGGAAACTTTCCTGAATCATGTCATATTTTTTTTTTTTTAGTTTATTTAAGAAAGTAATACGCTTTTTAAAAAGAATTAATATTATCCGATGGAATCTTATTGCATAATAATTTTAGATTTACTGTTAATCATTTGTTGCCCATACAAAGTTAAATAACTCTTTCGAAATATATAACCTTGTCCATAAATCTATAATAGATATTATATATTATATATATGGTTAATGAATAATAATATAGTTTTCGTATTAGTAAAGTCCAAACAGCAGTGTTTATACGTTTTTTCATCTTTTCGTTTTGAACTTATGTTCTAATTGACAACTTTCGAAATGATGAAATGCATCGTTTATATGACACAAGAAATTGATAATTTCACTTCTACTAATGCCTTTTATCCTCGATTATGATTTACATATTTGTAAAAAGATAATATTGAAAATTTGATTTGTATATCTATAAATAATTATTTTTTTAAATGCGGACTCGTAAGCTCTATCCTGTAAATAAATACTTTATGAAAACGTTTAATTTCACTACATATAAATAGATGGATTCCTTTATACTAGAGGTGGGCATTATTTAACATAACAGTTAAAAAAAAACACTGTTATTGCTTTAAAGTTTGTTTTTTAGTAACAGAATATCAGAAACTCCCTATTAATTTTATAACTATTTATCAATTTCCCTTGCAAGAAACTGAAAATAAGACCAAAAAAAAATATTGCAGCTTTATTTTAATTTTATATTGCGATGAAAATAAAATCGTAAAATCTTTTTTCCTAGCTCTTAATAACTTTCTAAGAAAAAGTGAAAAAAAAATCCACTATTACAGAAGAGTCGAGTAAATCATACTTTAGTTTAAAAGAGAAAGCCCAAAAACCTTCAACCGCGTCCTATGTATGAAAAAGAAAAGTCGACACGTATCCTTCAACCGCGTCCTATGTATGAAAAAGAAAAGCGAACACGTTTTTTCATTTCATTCATTACTCAATCACTTTTCACGAAGGCAGAATTCATCTGCTCGGAATCTTAAGCAAACTTTTCTCCTCTATCTGTTGTTATGAATAAAAAGTATTTATCAGTTGTAAATATTCGTCAGTGTCAGATATTCTATACCAACTGTTAAATGTTCAAATATTATGTTTGCTTTCAGCATGAGATTGTAGATCTTTCAGTGTTGAATTCGTAAAAAAAATTAATCATGCCTCTGAGAAATTACAGCTACTTGTAACACATAGCTGTGAAGGAGTTACATTATTTAAAAAATATATTATTGCTCTGAATATATTGTTTATGTAGACTGGTAATATTAGAATCTGAGAATTTTACGTTATCGAGAGGGGAGGAAGCTTTTCTAAGTTTGTAAGTTAGATTCGCGTGGCTGGGAAATATTTTGAGGTAATTTGTAAGTTAGTATTGCGGTTGCTGTTGCGGTTTGTGGCTATTTTAAGGTGAGATAAAGTATTTTTTCGATTGTTATTGAAGGATGTGTTTGTTGATGCTACATACGGGTGCGGTAAAGCTATTTATTTATTTATTGTACTTTTTGTCATAACTATGACTGCTAGAAAACGTTTTTCTTGGAATTAATTTTACTAAAGCAATAAGATTCTTATTTTATCGGAACATGTGTAAAAATTAAAAAAAATGATTTAATCAATTTGGGAAAAATAATAATCACTGTTGTCAAATATGAAAGCAACGGCGGCGTTTTAAAAACTCATATAAGTGAAAATATTACGATAGTGGAATATTTTAATTAACAAATTTTGCCTTAAACCTACTAATTAGTGCAAGAGAGGGAAAAAAGGAACAGCGTGCTAGAAAAAGCAAGGCTGAGCAAAATGATAGACAGAGACGCGCTGCCTTATATACCCTATGCGGGTAGCGAAAGCGCCAGAAACAACCAATGAGAGAGAAGCAGTGGAAACGACTGGGTGGACAAGTAGCGACATCTACCGGAAAAGGAGAGAAAATGAAACCAAAAAAAGAGGAAATTAAATTAATGCTTTCCAAATACTTGGAAAATCTGGAGTTAAAGTTTTAATGTTTTTTTAATGTTAAAGTTTTTAAATAAATATATAATTATGTTTAGTGTGTCTTTATGTCTACTGCTGAAGTTCGAAAACATGTTTTGATTTTTTTTGTAAATTTTAACTCTACGTTTTAAATGTGAGCTTAGATCATTTTTCCTACAATAAATTTCAAAGAAACAAAATATTACCCAAAAGTCTTTAACTATAAATATTTAACCAAAATCTATAAAAATGACCTAAATAATAATTAAAAAAAGACCCTAAAAGTGCAAATGTCAACAAATGTTTCGCCTCTGGTAAGGTGTTAAAAAATTATTAGGTTATTGTAACATGTTACCAAACTAGCGGTGTAATGATGGAACCTGTTAACAAAAAGTAACTGTTTTTCCCATCTCTACTTTATACCTTTAAATGATTATGTTTTTCGTATAAAAATATACACTATTTAAAAATAATTAATATCTGCGATCAATTACTTTATTTTCATGAATTGTATACTAATAAATAGATACTTTTTCTCAGGTTATCACAGCAATTCTCATGTTATACAAATAAAATAAATACTTTTAAAGGAATATATTTAAAACCATGATAATTGTAAAACAATATATTAAAAATATACTTACAAATACCAAAGCTTTTTCAAAAATATATCTATTTATAAGTATTAAAATCACGAAAATAAATTAATTACTCAAAAAATATTAAATATTGTGAAATAGTATTCTATAATTATGAGATTTAAAAAACAAATAATAAAAAATGTAAAAAAATCCTTCTATTTTCGTAGGGAAATTAAAATTTTCAAATTATTTGCAGGATGGAACTCACGAGATCGAATTTTAAAAAAGAATTTTTTATAGATGTATAAAACAAATTTCAATAAGATCTTTTTCACAAATAAATTATTCATAGACAAATAGGATAAAACGTGTAGTATAAGTGAAATCATGCATTTCTTCAGCCATATAAACGATATATTTCATCATGAAATGGAACGTAAGCTCAAAACGAAAAGATGATAAAAACATAAACAGTGCTATCTATACTTCACTAACACTAGTATTCAGGGTTCGTACACTTCAATGACCTTTTATGAGAATTTTCGTAAAGTAATATTCGCCGTATTTAATGAAATAAAATTGTATCTTCAGATATACCAAGCAGCACTTATGAAATTTCTGATACGAAAACACCTAAGATCCCTTGATGCGTACGAATCCCGTTATTATTCGTTAATCAAATATCTAGTCAAATATCTATCATAGATTCATGGACAAGAGTACATATTTCGAACGAGTTATTTATCTTTGTATATGCAGCAGACTATAAACAGTAACTCTAATATTATTATTCAATAAAATTCAATCGAATAATATTAATTCTTTTAAAAAAGCGTATTACTTTCTTAAATAAAAAAATATAAAACATAAATGCTTACTTTCTTCAAAATATCTGTTATGTCTCTTCATTACTTTCAACTAGGCACTGTACTTTCAACCACAGAACAATAAAAGTCACGTGATCACGACGTTTGTAGAACGTATTGGACGAGTGCAGAAAATCCGAATAATCGCATTCAAATACTTTACACGAAAATGAGAGTAATATTTCCGATTTAATAAGTTACTCAAGAGAATTCATAGTTTACACTACATTTTCGGAAACATTTCCGCTATGGACTATAACGTTCGTGATTTTTTTTTTTTTTTTTTTTTTTTTTTTTTTTTTTTTTTTACAATGTATTTGCTACAAATATTTTACACAGAAATGAGAGTAACGATTCCGATTTATTCAGTAACTCAAGAGAATTAATAGTTTACACTACATTTTTGGAAACATTTATGCTATAGACTGTAACGGTTCTGAATTTTTTTACAGTGTAGTAAAATAATTTCGACTGTGGAAATGACTAAAGTTCTTTATTTGCCATTAGATTATAGCTATAAAATTGTAAATGACCTGCCTATGTACATTTTCAATTTACAGACTAAAGTTTTAAATAAGCAAATTTACGCAGTGCAACATTCACCTCAAAAGAGTGGACCTAAGATAATTGCTAATGTGGATTACAACAACAATCATACTTATATATGAACTTATATAAGGAATTCAAAGCATTCTTTTGTAATAAATAATGTACTAACAGAATGTATCAATTTATAAATGATTAAATAAAGCAAATAATGTAAGACAGACTTGAATACGTTTTAAAGTAAAATTTTATAAAAAAGTTTTAAAAAATATTAAAAACATTAAAAATATATGTAGATTGCGTTTCGCCAAGCAACAGCAAGGCCTCACCAACACATAACAAGACAAATAAAGTACAGTTAAAGTTAAAGTTATTTTTCAAGAAACAGACTATATTCACCAGGGATGGAACAAGTCTTCATTCAATGTCGGCGGGCGCATCTGAGTAAACCAACCTTCTAGGAACAATCTACCATGATAATTGTTACATCTTGATTTCAAAATGGAGCGTTTGCAAATTGCGAAATGTGATTCGTTTCAAGTGAATGTTGGACAATTTTGTAATTTAGTTTTGTCGGCTCGCTCGAATTAAACTCACACAGATTTCACATTATTTTAAAATATCAATTCCTCGGGGCGGTAACTTTATAAATATTTTTATTTCTTCTTAGTAAAACGGCACATAACAAACAAAACGTCACATAAACACTAATAGACAAAAATAATGGCACTACTATAGCTTTTTATATTCTTCAGTTAGCACACCTCAAAAACAGAACAGAACGACATTTCTATTCGGCGAAGCTAAGGCAAGCCAGTCACGTGTGATGCCCGGTAAAGTCTATTTTTTGGAACGAGTAGTCCGCGTTACAATTTGCCTTTATTGAAAGCAAAAATATGTTCCTTCAGGCGAATTTCCACCTATCTACCAGTTTCTCCAATGTATCAATTTATGATTCAATCCTGATATAAAGTTACAGAAATTATGTATCAAGTATTTTTAGTACATTGGGTAATATAGAAAAAAAAGGGAAAAATCTTTTAGTTCATCAAAATAAAATGTCATATTGAGTTATTGCATAATTGTTTATTAAATTGGAAATAATTCGCAATATCCATATAAAATGTGAAAAAAATTATTTGCTAGTTTTTTTTTTTTCTTTTTTAGATTTACTTCTACGTTATCGAGAAGGTAAAATATTCAGTGCTGAAAATCTTTGGTATAAAAGATATAGAGTAAAAGTACCAGTAGTCAGCCATCTATTTTTAGTAATCAGTGACTTATACACCAGAAAAAAAAATGGAAGAACATTAATATAAAAAATACCCACAATTCTTTGTGGTTTTCTGATGATTAAAGAAAGGATCCTCAACAATGGAAAATTAGCATGTTTAATTTGGAACTAAAAATAAACTATTCATAAAGCATTTTGTCTCGTTATGACGACTTATGGCTACTCGTTATGGAGCATTTACCCTACTCCATATACCCTCCGAAACTACAATGTATACTCTTTAGTGTATACCCTTTGCCTGCAGCATATACCCTCTGGTTTTTGTTTATGACAGTATAACTGCCTACTAATACTTTATATTTAAACTAGCTGACCTGCTCGGCGTTGCCCGGCCTGTGATAATATTCTTAAAATGAACCTTAAATTTGTATTATTTAATCTACCGCGCAGGCGCTTCAAACTCTGTTAGTTCCAATTTCCACCGCCATGTGGCGAGTTGTGTCCTAAACAAACCTATATCCTAACGAAACTCCGTTATTCAAATTTTCCGTAGATATATTACTCGAGGTGGTGGAGGTATGAAATAAGAATTTAAGAAATTTGCTAAAAATGCTTTAGTTCCACCTTCCACCGCCAGGGGTCGCAATATGTTTAATATGAACATCCGAAACACCGAAATGGGTCCCCAGCGAGAAGCTGCGGCCCCGTAAATCAGGAGTGCTGCGCACGCTCTGCAAAATCTGTTAGTTCCAATTTCCATGCCCAGTTGCCGCACTCTGTTCTAAACAAACCTCTTTCATGTGGTCTAATTGCTATATTTAATCAAAAGTACTTCTCCCCTCCCCTCCCTGTCTCCGCAAATATAACAAGTACAAGATATGTCTGGCGCGAAAAGGCGATTGCTTTATTTTTCCTTTAAAAAGTCGATTTCACATACAGCTGTCTATATGCTCAAATGATTTAAAATAAAATCGCACAATAATTTAAAACTGTTAATTAATGTATATTCGTTAATTGCAGCCGGATTTCAAAGAAAATTACATATTTGGATCCAGCGTTAAAAAAATACGGATAAATGTGTTAATTTCAATTGATAAATGCAACATTAAAAAAAAATTCTATAGAGCTGTAAAATTGTCTAGTTTCTTTAGTCACGTGTTGCTTTGAAATAATTTTGAGTCTCGCAGGAAGAACGTATCTCATTGGCTGCGAACACCTGAGTGAGAATCTATTCTGCGGTTTAATAAAAATCTATGCTTTTGTTGAATTATGAATATTTTTCCATTCTTTTAATTTGAGGATTTTAATTAATTCCTCAACTAATTATTACAAATTTAAAATTCTGAAGCTCAGGTACACCAGGAGAGGTCTTTGACTTTCCTCAAAAAATTTTTGAGCCTCGCACTTCCCATCGATTTTGCTAGCCATCGCACACAGACAGACAGAGCGATTTTTTGTTTTATTAATATAGATAACATTAAATAGGCTTAACCCATATGATATCATAGAATAAACTATGAAAGGTATTAAAAACACTACACTGAAAAAAAAAATCTGTAATTTTGCAGAAAAAAATGTCTTTCTTACAGAAAAAACTATTTTAAAGAGAAAGTTTTTTTACTGTAAAAAAATGTGGAGTTTTAAAATTTTACAGAAAAAAAACAGTTTTAATGAAAAATTACAAATATTTTCTGTAAATTAAACAGTTTTCCACTGGCGTCAAAATTGAGAGTTTTTTTCTGTCAATTTGAGAGAATTTGTTTTACAGTATAGTATGTAGTACAATGAATATATGAATTTTACTGCGTTGTCTTGAATGTTTTTTCAGACTTCGTTTAGGGGGCAGGTTTACATTTAATCTCAAAACATTAAGTAAATAATACCTGAAAAAAAATTAAAATTCTACATTATTCATATGGAAATCTTAACAAAATTTCTTTGCCAAATCAAATATGTGACATGAAAAAAATCATAAGGGTTAATGAAAAAAATTACTTAAATCAGTTAACCTTTAAACACACGATGTTTTGTGGTAACATAAAACCACGGGCGGTGTACTGTATGCGCCACGGTATTTTAAAGCTAAAATCACAACTTTTAATAATAGTCTTGTTTAATGCAATGTCCAGTGGTCCAACATTTTTGTCTAAACTCATTTCTCAATTTAAAACCATGATTTAACTAATATTAACTATTACTTGATTAAAGTGTATCTTTTTAAATGTATATTACATTCTTAATTATTTATATTTTTTAGTTTTTAGAGTTTAAATAATTTCGTTGTTGCAGTTTCACAGGCAGTTGTCCTATTTTGGTGAGTATGGTTTGGCGCATAATTAAACCCATATATTTTTTAATCTCATACATAATGGTGACCATAAAAATTATTTGGCGATTTATCGTGTGCTTCCAACTAACGGAAAAATATCTTAAAATTAATTTATCAATTTATAATTATGTTCTAAAAATATTAAAATGTTGTATTGTCATCTGTACACAATTTTTATAATCTTAACATACCAGGAAGTGAGTGAAAAATCAATTACAAAATTCCATCTTTAGATACAAAAATCAAGTTAAGATAAATAAAAGTGTGTAAAAAGATCGAAATGTCTGAAAAATGTGATTTCGAATGTACACTATTATTAGAATGGAAAACTGCATCCTCGGCTAAACATACTAATTTATTATAAAGCGAGAAAAAATTCGTATTTTTTGGGGCGGGGGGCAGGGAAGTGAAATTTTATAACTGAACTCATTAAAAGAAATCAGTTCTGCTATATTTTAAAACTGACACCATAAAAGGTAAAGAAAATACTTATTATAACTTTTAAAAAAGTTATTTTTCAAGTAATGAATTTGGCTTCATTTCAAGATTAAAAGAACGAGTGAGTTCCCACACGGCCATACTCCTCGTCTGTAATTTAATTGAAAATTCGACTTTCAAAAGAGCTGCACGAAGGGTTTTCCAAGGCGTAAAAATTTGTGGCCTTTTGGGGATAATTTTCAGAATGCATACTTGATCTCAAAGCCGCCGCGATCGCCCGACGACGTATAAAACGCCCCAGCACGCTGATCAATGTCTTCGTCTGGAACTTCCGTAATCACGTCAACTATCTTCTCGGTCTGTGCCGAGGGAAGGAGAAGGACCGCGCGATGCCTGTTCCGCGAATGACGGTGGTCGATATATATATGTAGAAATTTAATGCACATTTATTTTAACGAATAAGTGTACACTGTGGTCGGTGTCTAGAAGTAAAGTCCAGGCAGACTCTTGATGGAATCAAACTTTAATGCTCTTGATTATGTGGGTGAAGTATTTACAGATGGGGTATTTACATTTAGATTAAACATGATAACTATAACTGGGTGGCGATATTCCGCCTTACTCAGGTCCGTGACCCGGTATTCGGTCGAACAGCGACGTTTCAACACGTCTGCTCTCACGAGCAACCAACAGTCAACTCTATCTTTTCACAAAAGTTTGTGTCAGTTCAGCAGTTTTTTTCGTTGACTCAGAGGTCGGGTGGATCATCCCGAGCCTCATCTAAGAATGTGCTAGGCTTTGCAGTACAGAGTTCAAACTCTGTCACCACAATTCGGCCTACCTGACAGGGCTGGGTCCTCCCAGTCACTCATCTACTTTATATACCTGACTGGTACTGGACTACTTTTTGCAGAACGTATAATATACACACAAAAAATTCACAAACAATATTTAAAACAAAATAATAGTAAAATCAACCACTAAATACTGATGATCAAAAGTTTTCAGTCCTTGACCAATATTTTTAGAGTTAGAAAAATAATAAAGTTTTTCTGCTTGTCACTTGGAAGCAGTTCTTTTCACAGTTTGTTCATAATAGTAATAAAAAAAAAAGATATCAATAATACACAGTTTAAAAATATATATATAAAAAACACAAAAATCACTTAAAGCTGAAATATTTCGTCTTAGACAGTAGAAGTCCAAGGCTTCATGTGATCTGCAGCCGTCGAGGTCGTATTTGGACCCTCATGGTGTCCAACTTTACTTACGTTATAGCGATCGTTTCTTTTTACTGCAGTAATCTCATAGGGACCAAGAAACTTAGGCTTTAGTTTGGTACCTGTCCCAAACTGTGTTTTTTGAATGGCCACCAAATCACCGAGTTTATATGTATTGTCCTTTTTTCGCCTTTTGTTATACGTTTTCATGTTTTCCTGTTGTATTTTTAGTATGTTTTGCTTAGCTATTTCTCTATTCGAATTTCTTTCCGATATGAACGAATTTAATTCCTCATCCTCTAACAGTGTTTTGATTTGTAGATCAGTTTTCTGCCGCAGTTTCGTTCCTGTCAGTAATTCAAAAGGTGTAAATTTTGTACTCCTCGATACGGTACTATTCATGATACGTTGCACGGGCGCGACAAATTTGTACCATTTAGTGGGGTCTTCTACACTAAGTTTTGCTAAAATTGGGATAAGAATTCTGTGCATTCTCTCTATTTGACCGTTTCCTCTAGGTATCCCTGTTGTTATGGGAATATGCTCTATGTTCTCTTCCTTACAATATTTCTCAAAATCAGCAGAGGTAAATGCTGGTCCTTTATCGGTAATGATTCGCGATGGATTTCCGAAAATATCATGTTGTCTGGTCAATTTATCGATGACTTCTTTAGCGGCTGTAGTTTTAACGGGGTATAGCCAAACAAATTTAGTAAATGCGTCCACAACAGTAAAAATGTGATTGTAATTTTTATTTGTAGAAGGCATGGACCAGTGTGATCTATATGATACGTCTCGAGGGGCATATTTTGTTTTGGGATCGGGTTTAACAGACCTTCTCCTTTTCCTTGCTTTTTATTGCAAAGTATACACTCTATGCAGTTGGCAATGACACTTTCAATTTGCTTTCTTAATTGGGGTATAAAATAATTTTCTTTTAAAATAACTAGGGGGCTCTGCCCCCTAGCTATTTTAAAAGAAAATTATTAGGGGGCTCTGCCCCCCCCCCCCTAGCTACGCTCGCCAACCCCCGTTCAGGCACACCAAAATAAAAAAAGCACGCTAATTTGATCGGCTTTAAAAATATTGAATTAAAATTAAAAAAAAAAAAAAAAACAGTAGCGATCTCTCTGTAAACGGGTTTCCATTCGTTTTCCTTGGATTGGGGATTTTTAAGTCCAAATCTGCTGCTGTTAAGAGATACAGTGGCTTTTTTCGTATTTAATTAAAAAAATTAGTTAAACTGGTACTTCTTAGTTATCCCGTCGACCAATTTCGCCAATTTCTATAAATCGCCAAACCACTCGCCAAATTATACACATTGACATAATTTTTATTTTAAATAACGAAAGAACAAATAAATTAGTAAAACATTAATAAAAATACAAATAAAACGTCGAATTAATGGTTTTATTGACCATTATTGGCATTTAATCTTGTAATTAATTAATTAATGGCAACCATTATTGGCATTTAATCTTACAATTTGGCGACAGTAATTTGGTCGACGGGATAACTAAGAAGTAACGTTAAACATTTGAAATAAGCTAATGTAAAATGAATTAAGTAAACAGTGTCATTGTCTCCCGGTATTTTTTAACAGTGCTATAAGATAGTTCTTTTAAATAATTCATTTTAAATGTATCGTTTCAAATCTGACGTATTTACACAAAAGTTTTATTTCTCTTATTAATATTCACGTAGAAATAGAAGGAAATATTATTTGCGCTGTCTTCGAATTCACGATTATAGTTGAAAAGATTATCTCAAAATATCTCGCGAAAATAGATTTTTCAATTTAAATTCTTTTGCTTTTTTTTTTTTTTTTGCCATTTTAAATATGACGTAATTTCCTCAAATTAGAAGTTTTAACGCATAATAATGATTTTTTTTTAATTTTAAGATTTCGTTTCTCTTTTTAAATTCAAGTGTAAATATGGTTCGGCACAGATGTCATTGGCGCAATTTTTTTCTGACGCCAATTTCATATACGCAACGGTTACTTAACTGGTGCTAAAGTGTCGTTATTTTGCTTGATATGATAACCCGGATGTTGTTGTTTATGCTATTGATGTTTTCGCCAAATTGGCGTCGGAAAAAAATTGCGTCAAATTGGTATATGACACCTGTGCCTATGGTTCTTATGACGTAATTTTCCTGCTTTTAACATGTAATCATTTAATTCTAATTTTAAAGTTTTTTTTCTGTTTGTAATAGTCACGTATAAATAAATTTTTAATTTGAAGTAAACATCATTGTTTGCGCTGTTTATACATCTGGCAACAGTTTAAATTAATAACATTTTCTAAAATTTTTAAAAAATATCTCTCGAAATGCTGAAAATTTGAATTTAAAATTGAAATAAAACCTCAAAAAATGAGTGAAATAAGAAAAATAAATACAATCTGCACACCGGGAACTTATAACGTATAAAATGATCTAAAAATGATTAAATTCTCATGTATAGTTTTTGCTCCAATAAAACTTTTTTAAGGGAACGATTTTGTCCAACTTTAGCATTAAATATCTCTTAAAATAATTCTTCGATTTGAAAACTGTCTGCATCAGCGTGTTTATCAAACATTTCTCTATAATACCACCGATTTTCATGTTTTTGTTTGCAACAGTTTTTTTAATATTAACGATGAAAGGCCATGCTTAAGCATTCAAATTGGATGTGGATCTACCCGGAATATCTACGCAGATGTTCATTGGTCCATTTCCAAATCAAAACTTTTTTTTATATATAGAAGGATTTCAGTTTTAGCCACTGCGTAATGACCTTTGTCATGAACATCGCGTATTATTTCCTTTTGCATATTTGTAGGAATCATCAGAAGTTCTCCATCATTTTCATATTTGTATACGATGTCGTTTCTTATAAAATATTCTGAACTTTCATTTTTTTCAATTAACTTTTTTATCGCTTGTATGTGTTCGTCTTCTTGTTGTGCATTCTTTATTTTTAAAGTTAATTCATCTTGCGATCAGGTAACTATTAGAACTGTATTTCTACTCAATGCGTCTACATGTTTCATTTGGGATCCTGATCGGTGGGCAATTTCATAATCGAATTCCTGTAAGAATAGAGCCCATCTGGCTACTTTTGGCGTAATGTCTTTTTTGTCCATTGTCTTTTGAAACGCGGAACAATCTGTCACAATTTTAAATTTCGTGCCTAATAAGTAGTTTCGGAATTTTTTAACCGATTCTATTACCGCGAGTGTTTCCAATTCGTAACTCGAGTATTTTGCTTGAGTAGGTGTAGTTTTACGGCTCATATAATGAATAGGATGTAAGTTTTTGTTTTCATCTTCTTGTAGTAGGACACTACCAAAACCTATGGCGCTTGCATCGGTGTGCAATTCTAGTCTAGCGCCTCGTCGAAATGTATGCAATACTGGGGGGTTAACTAGTTTTTCTTTAAGAGTCTCAAAAGCTTGTTTTTCGAGGATTCCAAATTTAAATGTATTTCCCGCTTTTAATAAATCGCTTAAAGGTCTCGCTATAGTTGCATAATGTGGGATGTATTTTCTGAAATAAGAAGTTAGACCTAGAAAACTGTGTAATTGTTTAAGGGTGCGGGGTTCAGGAAAATTTTTTACTGCCAAAGTTTTGGCTTCCGAGGGCCTAGTAGTTCCGTTTTCGATAATATAGCCTAAAAATTCAATTTTCCTTTTAAGGAATTGGCATTTTGCAAAATTAAATTCAAGCCCGTAATCCGATGCAACTTCTAGGACGCGTTTCAGTTTTAAAAGTGCTTCTTCCTCAGTCTTCGCAAGTACTATGACATCGTCTAAGTAAATTAATATTACTTTTTCTTTAATTAACTGTTTAAAAACAGCTTGAATATATCTCTGAAAATTCTGCGGGCCAATCGATAATCCGAATGGAAGCTTTAAATATTCGTACTGGGAGTTATGCGTGACAAATGCTGTATATTTCCTACTCTCCTCTGCTACGTCTATATGAAAAAAACCATTTTTTAAATCCAATGTAGTAAAAACCCTCGCTTCCTCAATGTTATCTAAAACGTCCTCTATTCTTGGCAAAGGAAAATTATCTCTAATTATTTTTTTATTGAGGGGTCTATAGTCAACACACAATCTCCCCTGCATGCGAATTTTCCTTTTTCTTTTTTCTCTTTCCAGTAATTCACGGAACATTCGATGAAAGCAACTTTTTTCCTTTCCTTTTCAGAGCATCGTTCAGCTTAAGGACATCAGAATTTCTTTAGACATCAGAAAATTTTTCGTACACGTTAAATCCACACATCCACACTCTGCATGCAAATATCCCGATCGATCCCCTAATCTGTAGAAATTTAATGCACATTTATTTTAACGAATAAGTGTACACTGTGGTCGGTGTCTAGAAGTAAAGTCCAGGCAGACTCTTGATAGAATCAAACTTTAATGCTCTTGATTATGTGGGTGAAGTATTTACAGATGGGGTATTTACATTTAGATTAAACATGATAACTATAACTGGGTGGCGATATTCCGCCTTACTCAGGTCCGTGACCCGGTATTCGGTCGAACAGCGACGTTTCAACACGTCTGCTCTCACAAGCAACCAACAGTCAACTCTATCTTTTCACAATAGTTTGTGTCAGTTCAGCAGTTTTTTTCGTTGACTCAGAGGTCGGGGTGGATCATCCCGAGCCTCATCTAAGAATGTGCTAGGCTTTGCAGTACAGAGTTCAAACTCTGTCACCACACATATATATATATATATATATATATATATAACCATTATAGAATATTACGAATCCTCATCATTTTTAAATAAAATTTATAAATTGAGTATCAAGACATGGCATAGACATTATACATATTAAATTGTATCAACAATTATTAAATTACCTAATCATGAATTTTATAATAACTAGATCCAATCACTTATGAACGAAGTATTAAAAAATCATAACATTTGAAATATGCAAAAGGGAAATATTATCAGGAAGATGAATGCATAAAAAAAAGATAAATAAATAACGATAAATATGTAGGAAATCCTAAATATTTGAAATATTTTGCCAAGCTTTATGTAACAATAACAATTTAAGGAATGAAAAAAGATCAGAAAAAATGAATCATTCTCAACACCAATAAATTCATTGTACGAAATGTAGGATATCAAAATTGAATATGCATTAATTCAATAAGAAGAACTACAAACGGAATGTAAAAATGGAGAACTATCATGAATAAAAATGTATAAAATTCGAACTAATGATTCGTAACTCGTTTTCAAGGGCAATATTACGATATCATTAGTAAAATACAGTTAATTTCTGAAGTAGAAATAATAATAAGTACCGTTTAAATGCATATTTCTACTATTGCTCGATTAACCGCAACCAGAAAAAAATGAAAGAAATATATCAATAAATAAATCCATAAAATTTGGACCTATATATATATATATATTTCTTTTTTTTTGTTCAGCATCCGAGCTTCTCTACGTTATGCTGGAAGAACATTAAAAATCTGCCTCATCTTCAGATTTTATTGATACTTCCGCACGGAGTGCTTGAAAAAAATATCGTTTAAATAAAAATGAAGTATCCACTAACCCCAGATTCTCAGTCGCATTAAAGAAATCTGTGAATAAGACAGTTATATTATACATTTTTATTAGCATTTTAAGTTTCTGTTTCTGTTTTTTTTTTTACTAAAATTACGCGTTGTAATTAACTTTCTTGGACCTTTTGCAATAATCCTCCATGTTTGGTCAAACGTCATTTTCGAAATGGCTTAAAACTGCATGGACTCAATGTAAGTCTTCTTAATATATTCTTAGCAATACAAGTTACTTAATGCAAGTTAGTCAGTCTGATTGAGAAATAAATGGTCATTCTTTTAATTAGCATGTATGGGTTCTTTGTAGTAAGCCTAAAAAATATCAAGCTGATTGAGAAACAAATGGTCATATTACAATTAGCATAAAGCTGCATAAGCTCTTTGCAATAAGACAGAAAAATATCAGGCTGATTGAAAAAAGGAAAATGATTCTTCAATTCAGTAAAAAAATTACTGTTGTCCCGTGTATTATCCTTTTCGCAATTAATGTTTAAAAAAATATTTGTGCAGGCGAATTGCTTGTTAAATAAGTTAAAAAATATTTTTTTTTTCTATAGTGCCTTTTGGTCAACTACAGTCAGGCCCGGTTAAAGTTGTTGGTCAGGAGATCTTAAAATCCCCCACCGATCTAATGGTAAGCCTATGGGAGTAATGCATTCGTATTTTTAGAATACCTCCTGGGGAAATTCATATTTTTAACTCTTTTTATTTGTGCGCTGCTCTTTAAGATGTCTCTCTCTCACTCTCTTTTTAGCACTTTCCAACAAAGTTGAAAAGTTTTTATGACTTCGGTTTGTCTGTCCGTCTGTCTGCGCTCTAACTCTCGTAAATTTACTCAGATTGCCCTGAAATTTTTGGATGTTATTGACGTTTACCATAGCACGTTCTTTACTTCAAATGAAGTTTGTAGCATGTTTAGTTCGTTTACAGGGACAGTCAAAAGTATTCCGTTACATTACGGCCAATGGAAAAAATCGTTTAAAATGATTTTTAATGATGTTGCATGCTTTCAAACATAATAAAATTTATATGCATTTATGAAGTGCACTGAAATATGCATTCTGTAGAATATGCGTTGCAAAGAATAGTTATTATTCATTTACAGGGCCACACAAAAGAATTCCGTTTCATAATGATATAGGATTGGATGGAATTGTTTGCGGCGTATTTTAACTTATTTCATCTATAATACGAAGTGCATAGCATTTACAGGGACACACAAAAGATTTCAGATACTATATTGTATCCGAAGTACAGTACATTAGCGATGATTGATGGGAATGTATTTTTAACTATGATATGCGCGTTTATGTTTCACTATATTTATGCATACTATATGGTGTGTATAAATACTATAATTCATATACAGGGCTACACAAAAGAATTCGTAAAAGTTACTGGGTATGAGCGCAAATTGATTACAGGTGGTTTTTAAATGAGTTATGCATTTTTACGCTGGACTATATTTAGTTTACTAAGAAATGGTTTTAGAATATAGATAAAATGATATACAGGGCTACGCAAAGAATTGGAAACATGACCGTCTATGGATGATAACTTCTGAAAATGTGATTGTACTAGTTTTAAGAATGTTTTAGTTTCAATTAAATTTCACCTAAATAATAACGTGTAATAAAGGTAATAAGTAAATTACAGGGCTGAACAAAAGTATTCAAGTATGTTTCCATCTATTAGTAAAAAGTGCTGAAAGATAAATTTCAACCTGTTATGCCTTTTCTTGCTACATTAAAGTTTCGCATTATATAGTATATATATCAACCTACAGATCAAATACAGGGCTGTTCAAAAGAATAAACTTATCTTTTTAACTTATTTCTATAAATAACGAAATCTTGTTAATAATTTCAAAAAGTGCAGGAAAGTGTTTCATAATCTATGCTTGACGCATGATTTTCTACCTTGTTTTTTTTTTTTAATTGCCGAAATATTCCCAAAATATGTACTTAATTTATAATTTTATGTGTTAAAACTCTTGCGAAACAGAATAAGATTTTAACACTTCGAAATTTTTTCATTATTTAACGATTTATTCATCTAGAATTTTAGCCATAATTATGACAAAAACAGATATTCATTTTTACTGGCGGAAGTTTATCACGGTGGCAGTTAGTCCCTGTGTTTACACCATATTGTGCCAATCTGAACAGCTTCCTGAAAGTGTCAGTGAAAGAGATTATAATACCGGGTAAACTTCCACCAGTAAAAACGAATAGAAATTTTTACCATATTTATGAGAGAAATTTCGCATGAAAATGAAGTTTAAATAACACGAAATTTTGAATTCAAATTTATTGTGGAAATTTTCCCCTAATCAGAGTAATCAGAAATCCCGTAATCAGAAACTGTTGAACCAATGAAAAAAACAGCCGCCATTTTGTGATTACCTCCCCAGTTACTTCACTCGCAACTGAAAGATACTAGAGAATGTGTCCCCTCCTCTTTATGCAAAACCTCTTTATATGCAGTTGTAAATGCCTTAAACGCAGGGTTCGTTGATATATATCAATGGATATATATCATGATATAAATCTTAATATATATCCGATATTTATTTTTAAAATATCAAGATTTTTGATATTTTCGATATTTTCAAATTCTTGATATTTATTTTCAAAATATCAAGATGTTTGATATTTTGTATATTTGATATTTATTTTTAAAATATCAATGTGTAAGATAATTTTGATATTTTCTTCAGTCAAAACAAGTGTAAATGAAATTTTCAACTGTTATTGACTGTGCCATTCTGTAGATAAAAAACTTTTGTCTCTGGCAGTGACTTTTCTAGGCAAAGAACACAAGAAATTTTTTTTACAAATATCTTTTCTAAGCTTTATGTTTGAAACTTTTATTTTTAAATCTAGAACTAATAAGTATGAGAGACAATTAATTCAGAACAGCCATTGAAAGAGAAACTGTAATTTACATAATCATTTATATACAGCATTATTAGAAAAGAATATTTTGATTTTGGTTTAATTGAGTCTAAACTGTACTACAGGTTTGGGAATAAACAATAAGACAAGCTTACACTTATGTTAAAATTCTCCAATTAAAAAAAAAAAAACTAATTTGTATTTAGAATTTTATTTTATAAAATATAAAACTTTCTCGATACTTGATACAAATCCTATAGTTTATATACATATGCAAAATGTATGCAAATATGTGCAAATTGCATCTGTTTTCAATTAGTACATCTTCAATTTTGTTCTAAGTAAAAAAAGAAAAAGGAAAAAAAAAAAGAAAAATGCATTTTAGAATGCTGTTGTATGTTAATTCTATGTTATTGTAATTTGCATGTTAATTGCAATATGTTTTAGTTTCTAATTTATATTATGCTTGAAAATATTCATTATCAGCAGTAAGTTGACTATTTTGAAAATATCGGATATATATCAAAATATCGGATATTTTTGATATTTTCGAAAATATCATGATATTTACGAACCCTGCTTAAACGTCTTTCTCAGATACATCATAAAATATATTGTGGTTAGATATGATTATATTTATGGTTAGTGACGTTTTTAATGTATGTTATATAAGTATTATGTTTTATAATGCATGTTATAGCAATCGCGATGTGTGCCGACCACAATAGATGGCATTTTACGAAAAGCAGATGTTAAACAAAGACCAGGATGAAAAAAAAAGAAAGAAAAATCATGTGTTAAGCATAGTTTATGTAACACTTTCCAACACTTCCTGAATGCTTTAACAAAACTTTGTTATTTAGGGAAATAAGGTAAATAACATAACTAAGTAAACATTTCAGAAAACTCAAACTGATTTCAGCAGTTACCGTCCATAGCCAAACACGTATTCCAATTCTTTTGAACAGCCCTGTATTTGATCTGTAGGTTGATATATATACTATATAATGGGAAAATTTAGTTTAGCAAGAAATCGCATTACAGGTTGAAATTTCTCTTTCAGCAAATTTTACTAATAGATGGAAACATGCTTCAATACTTTTGCACAACACTACAGTTTACCTACAACCTTTTTTACACGCCACTTTTTAGCTGAAATTTAATTCAAAGTAAAACACTCTTAAAGCTACTGAAATCACATTTCCAGAAATTGTCATTCATAGACGGCCATGTATCCAATTCTTTGTGTGACCCTGTATATAATTTTATCTATATTCTACAAACATTTCTTAGTAAGCTAAATGTAGTTCAGCGTAAAAATGCATAACTCATTTAAAAACCACATTTAAGCAATTTGCGCTCATACCCAGTAACCCTTACGAATTCTTTTGTGTAGCCCCGTATATGAATTATAGTATTTATACACACCATATAGTATGCATAAATATAGTGAAACATAAACGCGCATATCATAGTTAAAAATGCATTTCCATCAATCATCGCTAATGTACAGTACTTCGGATACAATATAGTATCTGAAATATTTTGTGTGTCCCTGTAAATGCTATCCACTTCATATTATACATGAAATAAGTTATAGTAAACATCAGCGACGTATATCAATTTCATTATATATGAAACAGTTTAACATAATTAAAACACGCCGCAAACAATTCCCTCCACGCCTATATATCATTGTATAACAAAATTCTTTTGTGTGGCCTGTAAATAACTAATAACTATTCTTTGCACCGCATATTCTAGAGAATGCATATTTTAGTGCACTTCATAAATGCATATAAATTTTATTATGTTTGAAAGCATGTAACATCATTAAAAATCATTTTAAACGATTTTTTCCATTGGCCGTAATGTAACGGAATACTTTTGACTGTCCCTGTAAATGAACTAAACATGCTATGGACTTCATTTGAAATAGGGAATGTACTATGGTAAACGTCAATAACATCAAAAAATTTCAAGACAATCCGAGTATATTTACGAGAGTTAGAGCGCGGACAGACGGACAGACAAACCGTAGTCATAAACACTTTTCAACTTTGTTGGAAAGTGTTAAAAAAACTGAAAATTGTGAAGACTGAACAAATGCGACTATGATTGTAAATGTCTTTTATGTTTTCTATGTTTTGTTTACTTTTTGACCATGCCAATCATATTTTTTGCCAAAAGATTATCAAGGATATATTATTTTTATTGTATTTATAATTGAAGACTAATAATAAAAGTGCACATTATTACAAGTACTAAATATAATTTTAATAATTGGATTGATGCAAAGATTTAATATTTTTGGTTTGTTTTTTAAAAAATATTAGGCTAGTAGAAAAATTATTTATTTTGTTGTTTTATTTTTGCTTGTAACGCAGTAATCGACAATAAAACCATATTTTAATTCATATTTATTTCCCGTTATTATTCCAGTCGGTCCTATAAAAACTAGTTAAACTTGTAGTTAAATTTATTTATAAACTAACAAACCCCGCGGCACTGCTCGCGTAATTGTTGAAATATGCCAAGTGATATTTGCATGACTATTTTTCATTTCCTACTATTAGTTGACACTATCCCTATATTTATTTATTTATATATTTATATATGTATATATCTTGTTCAAATTTTCAATCGTTAATAAAATACTCATTATTCATCCTATCAAGTTGAAATAATTTTTTTAAAACTTGTACTGGATGACAATTGATGTTAATACAGTTTTTTCAAATATTAATTAATTCATTAAATTTTAATTAATTAATTTTAGTTTTGCATGGGAAACAAAATGGCGATCATTGGTTATTGAAGATCAATGAAAGTATTTTCAATAAGGGGTTACCATAGGGGGGGGGACCCTTTTCTGTCGTCAAATACCGCAAGTTTGTCGCCAACTTTGCGATATATCGCCACTTTTGCGATATCTCTAATATTTCGCCAAATTCCCATAGAGTTCCATTGTAAACCTACTTGCTTATAGAAAATCAACAAATTGAGATATTTTAATGCAACAAAAACTAATATTAGCTTAAGGGATTATATTAAATTTTTCTTTGATGACCTAAGTAGGAATTTACTTTAAAAACAAAATTTTTATATTACTTGTTTAATAGAAGAACACTTTTTGGAATAATTAAAAAATTAAAAATTAAGCCACAGTTTGACTAAATTTCATTATAAAAGTGCAATAGACAGAAATGAGATTTTAATTAATAAGAAGAACTAAAAGTAATTCAAAATAATTGATAATTTAGAAAGTATTTTGAGACTTTTAAGCTCATTTCCTACGCTCATTTCAGTATTCAATTGAAGTTTTGAATTTTTATGAAACCATCTTAACATATTTATAATCTTAAAATTAACCATCATGTCAAGTTCCAAGCTTCTTGTCTAACAGTCTACCATCACTTTGGTGTTAGGGGCACCAACATAAAATGCGAAACAGGATTGAAATAGAATGTCTCGAAAAATGTAGAAGCAGAGACTGTCACCATTAATTTGACAACACTAACCTTGAAATTTGTTGGTATTTCCTAATATTGATTAGTAAACAGAATTTAGATGTTTTTAAAGGCTTTCTCGTTGTTCCTGCCAACCAGGTGGTAGTGACAGCGGTATAAAATATAGCCCGTATAGGATGAGGGACTATCACTCTTGATTCGCAACCAATAACTTCTGTAATCGGTTTATTTTTTCCTGACATTCCATAGAAATCGTAATTTAGGACTCTTTTAGAATGCTTTTCGCTCCTTCCCTATTTTAATTTTGAATTTATTTTCGATTGTTCTTAGAGGAAATTTATATTTTATAAGTAACTACCGTGCTATATTTAAAGTTTCTAGCCTCTTCAGTACCGCAGAAATCGCAATTTAGAAAGTTTTTTGCTCCTACAACCCTCTAGGGGTTGTGGCACCGACATAAGATATAGCTTATGTTTGAGCAGGTTCTATCACCATCAATTTGAAACCCTTATGTTTGAAATCGGTTTCGTATTTCATACGATTGCATAAAAATCGTAATTTAGAACGCTTATAGAACACTTTTCGCTCGCTTTATCGTTTTAAATTTGGAATTTTCGTTTCGACAATTCTTAGAAAGCATTTCCATCTTTGAAGTAATTACCATTCCAAATTTAAAATATTAGACCACCTCTTTAACACAAAAAACGCAATTTAGAGCATTTTTTGCTTCTGTAACCCCCAGGTGGTAGTGACAACATTGCAAAATATGGGCTATGTTGGAGCGGGAACTGTCACCATCAGTTTGAAACCATTACTTCTGAAATCGGTTTATATTTCCTGAGATTGCGTAGAAATCGCTATTTAGAACATTTTTTGAACGCTTTTCGTTTATTTTCACCTCATTTAAATTTCAAATTTTTAAGGAAATCTTCTCAGAGAGCATTTACCTCTCAGAAGTAATTACCATGCCGAATTTCAAGTTGCTAGCCCCTTCAGTATCACAAAAATCAGAACGTTTTTTAAAATGCAATCGCAAGGTGTTAGTGACGCCGACATGAAGTAGATCCTATATTGGAGCAAGGGCTGTCATCATCAATTTCCAACCATTACTTTTGAAATCGGTTAGGTACTTTCTGAGATTGCCCAGAAATCTCCATTTAGAACGTTTTTTGTAACTCTTTTCGCGCATTTTCATCCCTTTTAAATTTCGAATTTTTTTAACAAATGTTCTTAGAGATCATGTATATCTAATAAGTACCTACCATGCCAAATTCCATGTATCTGGGCCCTTTAATAACACAAACATCGCAATTTCGAACGTTTTTTTGCTCCTGCACCCCATTTAGGTGTAGTATAACGGACATAAAATGTAGCTTATGTTGGAGCAAGTGTTGTCACCATCATTTTGACACCATTATTTTTTAAATCGGTTTGGTACTTCTTGAGATTGCATAAAAATCGCCATTTAGAACGTTTTTAGAACGCTTTTTGCACATTTTCACCCCTTTTAAATTTCGAATTTTTTAAGAAATGTTCTTAGCGATCATTTATATCTAATAAGTAGCTACCATGCCAAATTCCATGTATCTGGGCCTATCAGTAACACCAAAAATTACAATTTCGAACGTTTTTTTTTTGCTCCTGCACCTCCTTTAGGGGTAGTGGCACCGACATAAAATATAGCCTATTTTGGAGCAAGGGTTATCACCATCATTTTGACACCATTATTTTTTAAATCGGTTTGGTACTTCTTGAGATTGCGTAAAAATCGCCATTTAGAACGTTTTTAGAACGCTTATTGCACATTTTAACCCCTTTTAAATTTCGAATTTTATAAGAAATGTTCTTAGCGATCATTTATATCTAATAAGTAGCTACCATGCCAAATTCCATGTATCTGGACCTATCAGTAACACCAAAAATTACAATTTCGAACGTTTTTTTTTTGCTCCTGCACCTCCTTTAGGGGTAGTGGCACCGACATAAAATATAGCCTATTTTGGAGCAAGGGTTATCACCATCATTTTGACACCATTATTTTTTTAATCGGTTTGGTATTTCTTGAGATTGCGTAAAAATCGCTATTTAGATCGTTTTTTAGAACGCTCTTTTGAGCATTTTCTTCCCTTTTAAATTTCGAATTTCTTACGAAATTTTCTTAGATATCATTTATTTCTAATATGTAGCTACCATGCAAAATTCCATGTATCTGGGCCCATCAGTAACACCAAAAATTACGATTTCGAACGTTTTTTTTTTGCTCCTGCACTCCCTTAAGGGGTAGTGGCACCGACATAAAATGTAGCCTATGTTGTAGCAAGGGTTTTCACCATCATTTTGATACCATTATTTATTAAACCAGTTTGTACTTCCTGAAATTGCGTAAAAATCGCCATTTAGAACGTTTTTTTTAGAATGCTTTTCGCACATTTTCACTCCTTTTTAATTTCGATTTTTTAAAGAAACCCAGCAAGCACAAAACTGACAGATTGATAAAAGAAAGATACCTTTCGACAAACACCACAGGTAGTATTTTGATAACAGTCAATCTTAACATAACTGTGTCGATTCTGTCCTTTTGTCTTATATCTTTGGCGATACGCGAACGGGTTATCAATTTGTCGCCAGAAAATCGACACATCGCGATATAATCGATACAAATACGCATGAATTCGGATATTATAGGCACAAAAAAGGAAACAAAATGACACAATATTTCTTATAGATCAGTTTCAACTGACGTCACACCCTAGCAACCAGCTTAGCAACCATTTGAGCGTTTTGTTTACCCTTCAAATTTGGCTACTTTAGCTATTTATATATATATATTAATGGACTTCACTATCTAAAATTTTAAAGTTTTATGAATACAATCATAAAATCTATCTGTCCATATGTTGTTCTAGGGGGAAAAAAAAAACAATTCATGAAACACAAAAAGAACATTAAAATTTCTCCTCAGCTATTATTAATGCTGAAATTAGTATTATATATAAAAGTTATATATTTTACTTATTGCAGATTTTATTGTTTTTTTTTTTTTTTTTTTTTCTCGTATGACATTTGCCTTTAATTCCATTTATGATTTTAAAAGTATATATATATGTTATTCCAAAGAAGCCAATTCTTCCGAGGGAAAAAAATCGTTTAACTTTTCTAATTAATTCTGAAGCATAAAGAATATTCTAATTTTTGCTCAACTATTCAATTATCAACTTGTTTTTGACCATAAAGAATATATTTTCTTTTAACTTTCTAACTAATTGTGAAACATAAAAAGATATTCTAATTTCTACTCAATTCAATGGCTAACTTGCTTTTGACCATAAAATAGATTTAATGCTGAAATTAGCATTAAAAAAAAGTTGATAGTTTTACTTATTTGAGACTATTCCTTTTTTCATCTTATGGGATTTGCCTTGAAATCTATATATAATAAGAAAAAAAAAACTTATTACTTACAAAATTAAATATTATCAGCTGTTAATACAGGCATTTTCCCCCTTGAATAATAAAAAAAGTCTTGGGATATAACATGTTTTGTTTTTGAGATGCATAAACCATTTAAATAAACAAAAAGTATACCAATAAAATTGTGACAATTCAAATTTAGGATAAGGGGGGGCTTAAGTGGAGTAACTCATACTTCATAAACTTTTATAGACACTTAACTACAACAAATTGAAAATTTTGTATCAAATAGAGTTAAATTCAAAATTTGCAAACTAACATGCCAACCAAAAATAACTCCATATTCATACACACACCAAATATAAACATTTTTGTTTAATTTTTAAAATATTCACACTAAACTTTACGTACCAAAATTGCAGTGCATTAAACTATGCACTGCTGTTTTGCATGAATTAAATTTTCTAATACTTGAGGCAATCATTGAGACTTCATGCAAAATCAAACATGAAAGTAAAAAAATAAAAAATAAATAAATCATGCCCCTCCCCTTTTGTGATAAACCTTGAAATGTGTCTTCCTTTTCAAACTGCACCTGGAATTAAGAGTTCTATGTAGCTATCCCAAGCTATTTGTATAAAAGTTAAGGCTGTAATTTTATGTTTACACATGTCTACAAAAAGAGAGTCTGTAGCCTTAAAAAGAATGGTTTTAGTCATTTTCGGACATCATCTACTAAAGTAAGGTTTTTTCTTCTCTTTATGCTCCATCTGAAAATACCTACCGTCCTACGATAGCTGAAATAAATATACACAGACAATTTAAAGCAATGCTAGTGTTTTCATTGTGCTACTTTATTTCTTAAGCATAATTTCTGCTTACAAGTTATATATATTACTTAATGATTAGATACAATTATATTACAATTTGAATTAAACAAGAAAAGCTAGAGCGTCAAGGCTACTTTTAAAATATGACTTTTCTTTTTGTAATATATTAATCGAAAGTTAACTTTTTTTACTTTGTACAGAAAGTTTAGAACTTTATATATTTAAAGGATACATTTATAAAAAAAAAAAAAAAAAAAAAAAAAAAAAAAATTATAAATAAAATTTTTCTAAAACATTTTTCATGTTTGGCTTGAATATACTAAAATTTTAAGTATCCTGTTCTGACTTTGTCCTCTGCAAATTCAAATCAATTAAAAATGAATAATTAAATAAAGTAAAATAATATTCCAACTATAGCACAAATTCTACTTAACTGTATAAATCGTAATATATCGCATAACATTTTAAATTGTATCTAATAAAAATAACTTTTGATAATAAGATTAAAAAATAACAATACAAATACATGGTAATTTCTTTATTAACATCATTCATATTCACATTAGAATTTTCAATTGCAACAATGTTTTTTTCAAGATAACAATTTTCAATTTGATCTGTTGCGTATTGCAGCCTACTTGGCTATCCAGCTTTATATCACGTTGATTGCAGAATCTTCATGCATCTTATTATGTCATACAGATATAGAAGCTATAAAAATATAAGAAAAATATAACTTATTAAACTACATTAATATTACCAGTACAAGTTACAGTTTTGATACAGGGTTTAAAAAAGATTTTATTTCAGAAACTGATTGCTTTTCTTTTCATTGTAAAAAGTGCTCATGCATGCATTTACAATGAATGATGATAGCATATTTAACCCATTCTAGACAGGGTTGCAAAAACCCCACCTGGTACCTACCCCCCCCCCCAAAAAAAAAGGGTGAGTTTTTTTTTGGGGGGGGGGGGGGGTAAAACCCACTCTAAAAAACCCAATAAAACCCACGTCAAAGCAGGTTTTATTGGGTTTTTAAAAATCCATATTATTATTTAATATTCAGTAACTTTTATGTTAGTTTTTTAACCTTTTGTGTTTAAAGCATTACACTATCCTATTAAAACATATTTTGGGTGTACTACCAAATCCAAATGTGACAGTCAAAATGAAATAAGTGATTAAGTCTTTTAAAAGCCTATTAATATTAAGAAAAAAAAAAGCCAAAATCAATATACACAGCTGATCATAAAAAAGGACCTTTTGCAAAAAAACCAAACAACCCGGGTTTTGTTTGTTTGTTTAAATCTGTTTTTTTTTTTTTAGTATAATTTCCTATTACATACAGATGCATGTTTGTTGATAAAAATAAGCATTGTTGGATATTATATAAGTATTATAACTTTATTTCAAAATATTCAAATTATATAATTACAATCATTTATGTAGATAATTGGAATCATTTGTAATTTAAATATTTTTAGTAACATCTACGTTCAAAGAATAAACTGTTCTATACAGTGAACCATAGATATCTTGAAAATATTATCAAGCATTATTTGGTTAATAAATAATAAAAGATTTGTTTCAAAAATGTGTTCTTAGTGGGAATACAGATAAAAAGTAATCTATTAAAGTAACTCATATATGTGATATGTGGTTATTATATAATATTATATGATGTCAGAAGTAAAAGCTTTTTTACAGACTCTTACACTGTTTATTTGTGTTATTTCAATTCAAATTACTTGTACATTAAGTTAATCAATAAAAATATAAGATTTCTTAATTTAATACATATACTTAAAAAAAAAAAATAAGGGACTCCAACTGCCCTCACTTCTTAAAAAAACCAGCCGGGTTGGGTTTTTTTTTAAATAAAAAACCCGGGTTTTTTGCAACCCTGATTCTAGGGCAAAGTAATTCTGCTAATTAAAAATTGAAATGAGATGATCACTTAGAAATGGTAATGCTAAGAAAAAAAGAATACCTAAGAAATTTAGGGGGAAAACTGCTTTTATAATAAAAAAATTCCCATTGGAAAGAGAAATTTTTTTTACAAAACAGAATACTCGAGAACTTTTCCAAATTCAAAACTCGAAATTTCATTTAAAAAAACTATTTAAAATTTTATAACAGATACATTCTGATACTTTTCTTGACATTTTGTTTTATGTTCAATGCCTTACATGGAAAACATTAGAGAAAAAAAAAAAGGGTGGGTACAAAGAAGTGAACATTTCAGGGTGAAGGTTGAGATATGAAATTCACTAGTTATACTAACTGTCAAATCAAAATAAATATTTCAGAAAAAATTCCAAGCAATGCAACAATGTGCTAATTTTTTTTTTTAAAGTGAATTGGGGGTGATAACAGTAGGAAGTGAAAATCTAGATGAAATTTCTGAAGAAAACTACACCTGGAGTAGGGTTTGCGAAAACAAATCATTTCGCTCACTTTTAAGGGGGCAAAGCTTTCAATTATTTTTCTAAATCACAATAAAATTTATTGAATTCCATAACATTTTTGGTTGATTACCAACGACTTTTCCAGGTACTGCAGTACTTTCTCGTAAAATATTATGACATTTGATATTTTGTAACACAGTATTTGTTACATACAATCTATACATATGATTTATGAACTTGACATCTTCAAATTCAAACAATCATTCAGATTAATAATTTTTACATTTTAATTAATATACAGTTAAGAATTTATTCATTGTGTAATGTGCCCAAAGGCTATTTTCAAAGTACTTTATATGCCCAGTGGTCCTTGGTGCTCTTTTTAACACATCTTTTCTTGCAAAATATGTTAATTAGGCATAAGGTAAAAAAATTGTGAATTTCATGAATTGGCCGAGGAAAAATATTGAAATTTGTTGACTGATCAAGGAGAAGGTGAGATGTACAAAATTTGCTAGTTGTTCAGGAAAATATCTCAAAATTTTACTGATTAAATTACTCTAAACAGCTACAACTGTACCCAGCAAAAAACGAAAAAAAAAAAAATTCTAGATGCCAGAACCCCCCCCCCCCCCCCCAAACATACACTTCATTGTAAGTTCCCATGTTTTAAACTTAATCTTTAAAGATATGGGTGGTGCATCCTATGCAGCTTCAGTTTTTATATTCATAAATAACAACTTTTAATAATAGTCTTATTTAATGCAATGTGCACAGAAAATTATAAACATCAAATTATTATACATAATAAAACACTGACTTAACCATAATCAATATTATACACAACCATAAATAATATTACATGCATGGTTTTGTAGTAACATAAAGACACGGGTGACATACTCCATGCACCAATGCCTTTTAAAGCTTAAATATCAACTTTTGGTGCTGAAGAATAGTGCCTGATGTCCAGGGTTGCAGAGTCTGAGTAAAACCCAGTTTTACACAAGAGTCGGAGCGGCTAAAAAAAACAAGCAGACTCAGACTCCAGATTTTTTTGTTAGACATTTTAAAATGAAATGAATCAAATTATATGTAGCTTTAAATCTATAAAATGAATTATTATTGTTACTTATGGACTATACCAGGCTACTCAAGTTGAAGATTACCAATTTATTGCAGTGTACAAAGTAGATACAGAATAACTACACCATACTAACCATGTACAGAGTACACAAAAACTGTTTTAATTCATAACTGTAGTAGATATTTTACATTTAGTAGGGGAGACCGGGGCAAGTTTTCCAACGTTTTACAATTTTATTTTTTCTATTTTAATATCATTGTATTCCCTAGACCTTTCTGTACAAAGTCGCATAATTATTATTCAAAAAACTAAATATACTTTTTCACAAAAATTGGTTAAGTCTTCCAGCCTCCTAAAAATGGTCAGGGGCAAGTTTTCCAACTATACTTTAAATGCTAATAAATCTTGCTTGTTAATTAATAAGTATTTTTTATTAAGAACTAAATGCACAGTAACATAAAAATCAGTTTTAATCCATTACACATTTCAAGACGAAGGTCCAAACAGCTCCCTGGCCGGAATTGGATTTTGCTTTTCTCGCCCCTTTTATCAGATTCCTTTTTTTCAGATGATTCTTTTTTTCCAATTTCAGTTGATGTTTAACAGGAGAATCAGTCAGTACAATACTTCCTATTTCTCTTTCCATGCTGTGTTTGCCTTTTTAGTGCACCTTCACAAAAGTCCTAACTTCTGGTGTAGGCAAAGTTTGTTTGGATGTAGATGGAATGCCTTTTTCATAAGCAATAGGGAAAGTTTGAGTAGAATTCAAGGAACGGCTTCTTTGGAAGTGCTAGCCTGCATTGGTGTAGAAGGATTTGATGCTTTCGGAGTTTGGGGTTCTTTATGGGGGGGGAGGGGGGGGGAGAGGACAATCGATTGTTGAGGAAAGTCTTTTCAGGATTGTTGGTGCTTTCAAGATTTGGTGCGGCAGGAGGTGGCCTGTCAGAAAACTAGGATGGCATAAAAGCAGAGTCTGTAAATATTTCAGGATTCAGTGGGAAAATTCTTGAACTTTTAAATCCTGCCATAATATTGACTGTGAATTAATGCCAGTGGAGCAGCTCTCAGCACGATTAATTTGCTTTTTGAGGGATCCATACACGATGCGATCTCAGTGTTGTAGCTTATGACTATAAAGGCATAATTAACATAAAATGGATTCATTAAATAAATGCATTTTTGAAAAAATTGATAGTTTATTATATTTTTTAATTTATCTTGTTTTTTATATTGATAGTTTTACTGAAATGACTAAATGATCAAACGGGTTCATAAATATATATGGTTATTTGGCCGATTTTACTACACAATAAATACATTTTTGATACAATAAGACTAGCTGATTTAGGAGGGGGACGTTTTCCAATGAGAAACATATTGGAAAACATGCCCCGTATGTTGTTGGAAAACCTGCCCCGTCGCCATATTTGAACTTTTACACTACCTGGACGAATAGCGGTGTAAGTTATTTGCAAAACAAATGCATAGCTACCTGAAGAAAGAAACCCTTTTTTAGTACATCCAATGTCAAAACATGTAAGTTTAACCCTAGTACATTTATTTTACATTTTAATAAAGACTTGAAATTTTACTCGCTGTTGAAAAAATGAAAAAAAAAACAGCTTTCCTGACGAATTGACAGCAGCTACTAAACTAACTTTTGTAGATGATGTGCAAGATGTTGCCACTTCAACCAGTTCACCAGCTAGCATCACCTAGCGGCTCATTTAAAAATTAAAGAGAGTTGGAAAACTCGTCCCTATGGAAAATGTGCCCCGGTCTCCCCTATATAAGTACTTCCCCTCATATTTTTGGGGTTTGCTGATAGAACCAGAGGACAAAGGTCTGAAAGGACCCAATGCCCGGAAAATGAAGGTAATTTTTCAAACAGCCCATGTAAGAAGAATTAAGAAAATGTATATTAATGGGCCGGATCAGACTGATAAAAAAATTGATCAAGCTGACAAACCCAATGTAACAAATTTGAAAGAATCAAAATACGCCTATAAAATAGGAACAATTTACAACGGGCATCATTGGGATGAGAATAAATACAAAGGCACGGCCGAACATTTTAGAGGACAGGCCTTAAAATTTCGGCTCATTACCAAAAATGCGAAAATTATAAATTTGTACTATTTTTGGAGGCAAAAGGGCTAAGAACCTGGTATAGCATTGATCTCCCCCCCCCCCCCCCCAGTCAAATATTTCAGGTCTGTATAACCAAAACTCAAAATACCCTTCCTTTATTTATTTATTTTTGTTCACAAGAGTTAAAATAAGATGAAATTGTAATTTTTTTTTCCTGAATCGGCGGTAACCAAAATAACGATAAAATCGTGAAATTTGTCTTTCATGGTTTGAATTTTAGATTTTTTACGTCCGCAGTTGAAATAAAGCCAAAATTGTAAAATTAATTTAAAAAAAATAACTTTATTTTTTCATTAGAATCCACAGAATCTGAATTATTTCCAAAATAATAAACATTTTATCTTTATTTTGCCACCTTCCATAGAAATTTTTTGAGCCTGAGGACACAGCAAAATAATAACTAAATTGTAACATTTTTGCTTTTTCGACGCAGTCTGCCGATCCAAAATACCGTATTTACTCATGTATAATGTGCACTTTTTTTCCCAAAAAATTTAAGGCAAAAACACCAGGTGCGCGTTATACACAAGATAATTTTTTACTGTTGGATGTAATCACACAATATACATATGAATCAAGAAATGTATTCAAAGAAGAAATGAAAACAGGAAAAATCTTACTTAATAGACGTATTGCTGTATATTTATTTCACTCCTTGAACTTTTTTATACAACAGCGCTACTAACGTTATTTAAACATTAATTAGCAGTTCTCATTGTCGCTACTGCTGCTGTCCAAGTCAGCACTGGCACAGTCGATTTATCCTCGTAAATCATACCGTCTTCAGTTCCACCCATCTGATTGGAAATTACAAGCTTCACATATCCGCTCACATACAGCTGGGAGTGACGCACGCTTCATTCTGCCATTTGGAGAGAAGTTGTGATCTGTTGTAGTCATCCACCGATTGTAAGCATGCCGAAATGAAACCTCAAATGGTCGGTTGATGACAACATTTTGTTAAAATAAAATTCTACTTTTCCTTATCTCCCATACACGGTGCTGTGCCGATGTATTTTTCTCACTGTGTTTACTTTTCGCAGTTACCGGCGAGACAATTGAGTAAATGCTCGAACTGTAATTTTGCTGTTAAAACGTAACTTAATAAATTCTTTCTTTTTTCACATTATATAATTTTACTACACATTTAAGGGCTGCAGCACTTTCATCATCCCTCCTGGTATCACAATCAAATCACTTGGGCGACAAATTTTCGCTTTTACTCCAGACGCCGGCTGTGTGTCTACCACAGAAGCTGTCCAGTACCAGCATCGACGGCTGACGTAAAGCACATAGCCGATTTCCCCACACAACTTTAAACCAATCTTTCATGAGTTTATCCGTCATCCACCTGTTTTCCTGTCCTCTTACAATTATGCTAACTCGAAAAGATTCTTTAGGGATAGTTTTATGTTTAAAAATCACCGTGTGTGATCATACGGTGTATACTTGCGGCCGTCAGCCGTAATGGCCAGCATAATGGCACATAGTTGCTTGTCTTCTCCTGTTGTGTACACTTCAATGCTTTATCTCCAATGGGATGAACGGTTGTAGTTTCCAGCATATCAAACCACAATGGAGTTTGATCTGCATTCACGATTTGCAACATCTGATATCCCTTTTGTTTTCGTAGCCTTATAACGTACTTGAAGAACTTTATACGCTGTTCTTCACCTGATACAGAGACTGTTACGGATCATAAAGCGTCGTACACATCCATAACTCCCCTTGAAATCTTCTCTCTGGATATTCATTTTCCTAGCTATTTTACAGGCTTCGAACACCAAAATTTAAGCCGAGACCTAGTACCCCGAAAGCCGCACATCCGTTCCATGAATTAAAAACTGCCGCTCCATTTGCGGATATTTACACGATTTCCCCCAAAAAGCACGCTTATTGGATGGTGCTTTTTTTAGTTTTCTTACATATTCCGTCACTCTCGCACACTTGACTCACCAACCCCAAACTTCCGACTTAAAGCACGGTCACCATTTTCTTTTAGATACTGAACTATTTTCAACTTAAATGTCGCAGTTTATCTACATAGATTCTCCATATCACTCGCATGTTGTCAAAAGACGCTCTCAAGTATTTCGTTTAGTGAGTGATGTCAACACAACATGATACGAGACTCATTCCTACCCTCGTCACTCACTCCCCCACACAATCCATATCCGAAGTCTAAAAATAGATTTTCGTTCTCTTTCCTGGCATGACATAACATTTGTTTCGACTTTCTTTACCGAAATTCATTTAGTCATTCATTCACTTTCATGTCAAGTTTATGGAGCGTGTTATATACGAGATAAAAGAAATTGGCAATTTTTTTTTCTAAAGTAGGGGTGTGCATGTTATACACGAGTAAATATGGTAGTAAAATTTACATTTTGTGTTTTTCCGACTTCAACAGTTGGATTTTTTGGGTTTGCCTGCACGAAATTGTAAAATTTATAAAGTGGAAAAAGTAATTTTTCAATTTTGAAGCCCTAAAAAGATAAATGCCGAATTAATGAGATTTTAGATTTATTTTTTTTTGTAGTCTATCATTATTTTAACCAACAGGCAACACTAGTACCCCAGCCTGGAGTCGTTTAAATATATGATAGTCAGACATTTCCCCACCGACTCTGCAGCCCTGCTGATGTCTAGTAAAATAGTATAAAAGTAATAGACATCGCATTTATAAAAACAAAAGTTTAAGACAGAAAAAGAATAGATTACACAAAAGCACAGACAGAATATTCCATACACCAGTGGAAAACATTGCAAACTTCAAATTAAACACTTATTGCAAGTTAGGAACTTTGGGAAGAGAAGAAATTAAGTGCAAAGGTTAACCACCACTATGGCAGAATTAACAATTGTTTATTCATAAAACCCAATGGTGCAATCAGTATGCCGCCTGCGTTTTTAAAGGTTGGGTAACTGATTATGGTGAAGGTACCGATTTCCATAAAGCACAAAAATTTTTAATGAATTAATTCAGACAGGAAACTAACAAGGATAGTTTAGAGTTATTAATTATAGTTAACAGAGTTTAAAAGAGTGCAATGTCTTCTAATGAGATTTCAGGGGTCGATCTAGACAAAATTTGGGGCCTGTTTAGGGACCTTTCACAAAAATCTAATAAAATACAAAAATAAATTTAATAAAATGAGCCCCTTCACAAAAATAAAATTTAATAAAATGGGCCCCTTCACAAAATTCATTTTCATAAAAACTGTTTAAAAATGTATAACTTTGTAAATAAAAATCAGTTCACCAAGAACAAAAACTTTAGCAAGAGGATTTGAAGAAGTTCTTGTTAATGAATGCTTTGTTCGAATTTGAGTAACTGTATTTCAACTTTCGTTGCAAAATGCTATTTTTCACAAAAATATTATAAATTCACAAAAATAACTTACTTTTCATAAAATGGGCCCAAGAATAAGAAATTCTGATATTATTGTCAATTTCAACATATTTCATAGAACGTTTGAAAAATTTTGACTTAGTTTATGACACAACAAGAATTACCATTGAAAATATAAAACAAAATTAAAATATCTGGTATATACTACTATTTGATTATCCCATCGACCAATTTCGCTAAATTATACAAATCGCCAAACTATTAGCCAAATAATGCAAATGACATAATTTTTATTTCAAATAACGAAAGAAAAAATAAATTAGTAAAACATTATTAAAAATAAAACGTTTAATTAAAAATCACTTGATGACGAAACAAACATTTATAAAGTGTTTTATGTCAAGCAATTTTGACATTTACGATCACCCATTATTGGCATTTTAAATCTTATAGTTTGGCGATAGTTTTTTGGTCGACGGGTTAATCAAGTAGTACCAAATATCTTTATTATAACTGTCAGCTTTATCATAAAAACATACAAAAAAATGTAAAATCTTGAACGTTGAATGCTAAAATTCCAAATACTGATTGTTTGTACCCTTAAAGGATCGAAAATGTTGGATAAAAAGTGCCTGTTAGATAAATTGTTTCTATTATTATATTTATGAGTAAACTGTACTGTGAAAAAGTAAAAGTTTTCTTAAACTTTATTTTAGTTAATTTTGGTCTTTGAATAACTGTAAGAGTGTAAGACAAACATTTTGTATACATAAAGGCATATGACAATATTTATGTCGTTTTACTTATTAATAACTGTGCAATCAGTGGTACAATTGACATAAAAAAGTCACTGTTACCAAGGACCAGTAAGCATAACTGTTCTGCAGTCATCATCACTGGCCCGTTACATAAAAATCTATAAAGTCCCTTTAACCCTTTGAGTGCCCCCCCCCCCCCCCCGACCTCTCCTAGAATATAAAATAAACTTCCTTGCAGTCATCCAAAATTTTCAGCATAATAAAATGTGAAATTATAATTTGCTAAAAATTAAACAGTACATAAAGAAAAACTATTAATTTAAATATTTTATTTCAGATTAATTATTTCAACTGACTAATGTGTAATGGATCTTTTTTTTTTAGATAAAATAAAATTATGTGATTTGTGTTTGGTTTCGGTTTTCTCAGGGACAGGAAAGTTTACGTTTACCTGTCAGAGAGGAGAGAAAAGTTACTGGTCCTGCGTATCACAAAATTTTTCAAATTAGTAGTCCGATTGAATTTTTGGTGGTATCGGGACTAACAGACCACCAGGGATTTCGAATGCTGGTAATAAAGCAAAAGTGGATCTTAATGGGAAAGAATAATTTTTTAGACGCATTTATGACGAAAAAAATAAGAAATTCTGATATTATCGTCAATTTCAATATATTTCATAGAATGTTTGAAAAAATTTAAGACTTTTCGTTTATGACACAACAAAAATATTCAAACCATTAAAAATATAAAACAAAATTAAAATATCTTTATAATAACTGTTAGGTTTTTCATAAAGAAAAAAAAAAGTAAAATCTTCATCGGTGAATGCTAAAATTCCTAATATTAATTGTTTATACCCTTAAATGATTGAAATGTCAGATAAAAAAGTGTCTATTAGATAATTTTTTTTATTATCACATTTATGAGTAACCTATAGTGTGAAAAAGTTAAAGTTTTGAAAGATTTTTTAATCTCCATTTCAGTTAATTTCGCCTTTGAATAATTTTGTGTACAGACAAACATTTTAACATAAATGCTCGACACTTTCTAAGTAATTTTATTTATTTAATAGCTGTGTAATAAACCAAAAGTGGATCACAATGAGAAAGAATTTTTTACATGCATTTATGAGGAAAAAATAAGAAATTCTGTTATTATCGTCAATTTCAACATATTTCATAGAATGTTTGAAAAATTTTAAGACTTTGTTTATGACAACAAGAATTCAAACCATTAAAACAAAATTAAAATATCTTTATAATAACTGTCAGGTTTTTCATTAAAAAAAAAAAAAAAAAAGTAAAATCTTGATCGGTGAATGCTAAAATTCCAAATATTAATAGTTTATACCCTTAAACGATGTTGGATGAAAAGCGTCTGTTAGATAAATTATTCTATTGAGTAACCTATAGTGTGAAAAAGTAAAAGTTTTAAAAGATTTCTTAAACTGGATTTTAGTTAATTTTGTGTTTGAATAATGTTGGATACTGACAAACACTTTGTTTACATAAATGCTTATGACACTTTCAGTGTTGTTTTATTTATAGTTTTTTACACGCATTTATGAGGAAGAAAAATAAGAATTCTTAAAGTACAAATTCTGATATTATCTCCAATTTCAACATATTTGATAAAACGTTCGAAAAATTTTAAGACTTTTGATTTATTACACAGTAATAGTTGACACCATTAAGGAATTGAAATACCTTTATAATAACTGTCTGTTTTTTCTTTTTTATAAAAAATTTTCATATTTGTTTGTATAAAGTTTGTGAAAATGAAACACCAATCTCATTCCGTCATTTTTTATGTGTGTTATATACTGGTATTTAAATATAATATTAAGATATTTATTACAGATAAAATTTACTTACTTGATTTATTGCAGTAAATTTTTATTATATAGTTTTTAATAACATGCAGGAAATGTTGCCCACCATGCCTTTTACTATACTTACATTTTTAGATACAGATCCGGCCTTAAAGGAAGCAAAATCAGGCAGCCCAACCAATGGCACTAAAAAATAAAGGACTGAATGAAATATATGCAAGATAAAATAGTAAAGAGGTTTTGTTTTTGTTTTTTTTAAAGAATATAGCATTTGTAGAAGTGCAGAAAAGAATCTAGCGCATGGTGCCATGTTCTAGTACAGCCACTCGTGCCTCTTATTTTCCCAAATTATTTTTTGGAATTCCTGCATGTTTTGCTGAACTATTTTTAAGGCAACAACTAAAAAATACCACCTCGTTCCTATTGTTGAAAAAAAAAAAAAAATTAATCCAGATTACACCTTTGGTGAAGGAGGGGGAGTGACTGTGGGGTATACTAAAAAAGGGGATGAAAAATATGCAAAGCAAAATACTTAATAAAACTTTTTTATAAGAATATATCATTTATAAGGCTATAGAAAAAATATCACACAAGTGCCATTTGCTAGTAAAGCCGCCTCTCTTTATCCTCAAAAATTAAAATTATTATTTTTTCCCCCCCCAAACAAGAGATATTTTACTGAAGGAAATCCTGATTTTTGGATTTTTAAGAATTTACACTAGTTACGTGAGCTTACAAGCTAACGTTAAACCTATGGGAGCAATCTTCTCAAATACTTTCATTTTAATATTTTTAAATTATCCCCCCCCCCCCCAGGGTTGTATAATATAGACGCACACGCCGTGCGCGGAAAATTTTCCACAAAATTCGGAACTTTGCGGAAAAATTTTCAGAAAAAAAATGTACTTTTTGTTCTTGTACCTTTTTTTTTTTTGCCTTAAATACCAAAAATAAAAATATCCCCCAATTTTATGTACGATCTATTTATTATTTGCCAGGGGTGATTCTGTTCCGAATTTTCCGAAAATTTTAAAAAATCGGCCATCAGTCCGAAAATTCAGACATAAAAAAAGTCACTGAAAAAATATTGCGAATTTCAACAAATGGTCGCCGAAAAAAAAGAAAAACGATTTCGTCAATCGTTCACAGAAAAAAATCACCCGTTTTGTTGAAGCATCGCGGAAAAAACGCAAATTTCTTCAAAAAACCACGGAAAAATGTGAATTTCTTCAAAAAATTGTGAAAAAAAAAAAAAAAAGATAATTTCGTCAAAGAATCGCAGAAAAAACCAAATTTCATTAAAGGAGCACAGGAAAAAACGAATTTTGTCAAAGGGCTGCGGAAAAAGCAAGAATATGTCAAAAGATCACAGAAAGAAAGCGAATTTTGTCAAAGAATCGAAGAAAAAAATGCGATTTTCGTCAAAAGATTGCAGATAAAAGGGATTTCGCCAAAGGATCGCGGAAAAAAACGGGAATTTCGTCAAATGATTGCAGAAGAAACGGGAATTTCATCAAAGGGCCACGGTAAAAACTCATCGGTCTCTTTAATGATGATGCCTATGAATGGACCTCTCCCTATAAAATGTGATTAAGTTATTTCAGAAGCAATGCCTGTGAAAAAAAAAAAAAAAGTACAAAATCCGCTCCCAGAACTAATGTGTTTTTTTCCGTGCCTTTTTTACTACATTTGCGGTTTTTTGTGCTCTTTTGACGAAATTTGCTGTTTTTTCGCGTTCTTTTGATGAAATTTGCCATTTTTCGCAAACTTTTGACGAAGCCTTCTGTTTTTTCGCAATCTTTCGACAAAACTTGTGTTTTCGTGATCTGTCGACGAAATTTGTCGTTTTTTTCACGATCTTTTGACGAAACTTACTGTTTTTTCGCGATCTTTTGACGAAACTTGTCGTGTTTTCGCTATCTTCTGACGAAACTTGTCGTGTTTTCGCTATCTTCCGACGAAACTTGTCGTGTTTTCGCTATCTTCCGACGAAACTTGTCGTGTTTTCGCTATCTTCTGACGAAACTTGTCGTGTTTTCGCTATCTTCTGACGAAACTTGTCGTGTTTTCGCTATCTTCTGACGAAACTTGTCGTGTTTTCGCTATCTTCCGACGAAACTTGTCGTGTTTTCGCTATCTTCTGACGAAACTTGTCGTGTTTTCGATATCTTCCGACGAAACTTGTCGTGTTTTCGCTATCTTCCGACGAAACTTGTCTCGTTTTCGCTATCTTCCGACGAAACTTGTGTTTTCGCTATCTTCCGACGAAACTTGTCTTGTTTTTGCTATCTTCTGACGAAACTTGTCGTGTTTTCGATATCTTCCGACGAAACTTGTCGTGTTTTCGCTATCTTCCGACGAAACTTGTGTTTTCGCTATCTTCCGACGAAACTTGTCTTGTTTTTGCTATCTTCTGACGAAACTTGTCTTGTTTTCGCTATCTTCCGACGAAACTTCTGTTTTCGCTATCTTCCGACGAAACTTGTCATGTTTTCGATATCTTCCGATGAAACTTGTCGTGTTTTCGATATCTTCCGACGAAACTTGTCGTGTTTTCGATATCTTCCGACGAAACTTCTGTTTTCGCTATCTTCCGACGAAACTTGTGTTTTCGCTATCTTCCGACGAAACTTGTGTTTTCGCTATCATCCGACGAAACTTGTCGTGTTTTCGATATCTTCCAACGAAACTTGTCGTGTTTTCGCTATCTTCCGACGAAACTTGTTGTGTTTTCGCTATCTTCCGACAAAATTTACCTTTTTTCGCTATCTTCCGACAAAATTTGCCGTTTTTTCGCTATCTTCCGACGAAATTTGTCGTTTTTTTCTCGACCTTTTGACGAAATTTGCCGTGTTTTTGATCTTTTGACGAAATTTGCCTTTTTTGCGATATTTTAACGAAGTTTGCCTTTTTTTGCGATCTTATGACACAACTACTCTTTTTTTTGCGATCCTTTGACAACTGCGGTACTTTATCAATCCTTTGACAAAATTTGCGTTTTTTTCGCGATCTTCTGACAAAATTTCCGATATTCGTGATCTATTTTATGTCCGATTTTTCGGATTTATGACCGATTATTTTTTAACTTTTGAAAATGATTGCCTCAATTTTTCAGAAAATTCGGAATTCTCAATATTAAGGATTGGGCTAATTCTAAATGCATCTTGGCAAAATAATTGATAAGAATTCATCCTTTCTTATCATGGATTTTTAGTTTTATTATTTTTTTAACTAAAATAATTATTCTTTAATTAATATCAATTAATTTTTAATTTAAATGGTAATTATTTTAAAACTACTGTTTTTAATTCAAATTGTGAAAATAATTATAACACGTTACTTTATTAACCGTTAAGTCAATTTGCAGAAAGTTTTTGACCCAATATTTGTGTGCGCAGAAAGTTTTTTGTTTTATTCAAGTCTGCCCCCCCCCCCCCTAGCATAATTGAGATTGATCTTTAATGTTGCTATTCTTTTACTTTTGAAACTACTATACTAAAAAAACTTGACCAAAAAAAAAAAAAAAAATACAAACTCACAAAAAAGTTATACACATCAGGTACCTATTCCCCACCGCCCCACCCCCCCCCCAAAAAAAAAAAATTAAAAAAATCTGTAAACAACCCTCCTATAGTATTAACATTAGCTTGAGTGTTTCTTTCTCTGACTATTATAGGCTATTCAGAGTAGAGGTCTACATGGGCCGAAATTTCCAGGCCCGTCCTGATAAAAAAATTACTTTGGCCCGACCCATAAAAAAAATATATATTGACCCGGCTTAGTAAAAAACTGTTTCGAATTTTCTGAAAATTTAACGCATTCGGTTCAGAAAATTAAAAAATTTCTTGAGTCAGAAAAGTAAAGACAAAAAAAAATCACAAATTCTGACAAATAGTCGCCGAAAAAATGAATTTCGTCAATTGTTCGTGGAAAAAATGAGAATTTCAGCAAAGGGCTGCAGAAAAAAACGCAAATTTCTTCAAAGGATCGCAGAAAAAATGTAAATTTCCTCTAAAGATCGTGAAAAAAAAAAAAAATCGCAAAAGGGTCGTGAAAAATTGCGTCAAAGGGTCCAGAAAGAAATGCAAATTTCATCAAAGTGTCGCAAAAGAAATGTGAATTACATCAAATGATAGCGAAAAAAACCTGAATACCGTTAAAGGATCGGGGGAAAAAAAGCGAATTTCGTCAAAGCATCATGGAAGAAACGCAAATTCTGTCAAAGGGTCATGAAAAAAATATGGTGGCCTCTTTAGATAGTGTTGACTCTAGAAAAAAAGGGCCGCCAGGCAGGAATTTTTCAAATAGGGAGCTATATTCTAAAAAAGGATACATTTTTCAAAAAGGGAACCCTATTCTTAAAAATAGGGGCTCAGTTAGAAAAAAAAAACTTAAAATACACAAGTTAGAGCCCAGAGAGTTAAATATAAGCCTTTTTCAAAATTTTATGATTTGTCGTTTGATGTGAGGTGTTCAGCTATATGTATGCAAAATTTTAAGCCTTCAATTTAATTAGGGGCTCAATTAGAAGAAAAAGCTTAAAATACACAAGTTAGAGCCCAGAGGTTTAAATATAAGACTTTTTCAAAATTTTATGATTTGTCGTTTGATGTGAGGTGTTCAGCTATCAATCAGTATGCAAAATTTCAAGTCAAACTTAATTAGGGGCTCAGTTAGAAAAAAAAAGGGCTTAAAATACACAAGTTAGAGACCAGAGGGTTAAATATAAAACTTTTTCAAAATTTTATGATTTGTCGTTTGGTGTGAGGTGTTCAGCTATAAGTATGCAAAATTTCAAGTCTCCAACATATATAGCTTCTGAGAGCGGGCTCTGTTACAGACAGACAGACAGAGGAGCGAGGCGAATAGGGTTTCGTCAGATGAACGAAACCCTGAAAAAGGGCACATTTGTACCTTGTTCACAAAAAATATTTTGAACTGGTTTGTTTAGAGACCCCTAGAATTTGCAATATTTTCCTGGGATCAATTGAATTGCCACGGGGTGCATAGGTAGTGTTAAAAAGGGCAGCCGGGTGCATCGGAAGGGTTTAAAAGAGCCGCCAGATGCAAAAAAGAAATAAAGTCCGCCAAGCGCTGTGCCCTGCTAAAGCGGCTTAAAACCAACACTACTTTAGAAAACAGTACACGCGCAAAAATCTATGATTATTATTATAGGTATAGTTTTTGGTATAGGTATAATTTCGTCCAATGACAGCAAAAAAAAATGGGAAAAAAACACGAATGTCATCGAAGGGCTGCGAAAGATAACAATATTCGACAAAGTACCGCAAAAAAAACACAAATCTTGTCAAATTATTTTGGAAAAGACACACATTTCATCAAAGGGTAGAGGACAAAACATGGTGATCTGTTTAGAAGACAGCACACATACAAACATCTATGATTATTAATATAACCATTGTTCTTAATGTGAAATAATACACTGAACTAACTTTTGAAAAATCCTGTTAAACCGAACCAAACTTGCAGGAATCTATATACTCAGCCTGAAATCCACCCAACCAGAAAACAGTTAACTCGATGAGCAGCAACAACAACAAAAAAAATTAGCGCTGCCCCCCCTCCTTCTGCTTGACTAGTCGTATCGTTTTTGTCTATGTAAATTATGTTTTAGGAAGTATTAAATACATCTACATGAATTTATAAAGCGTATTTATGATTTATGAAAAGAAAATAATTATTAAGGGTTGCTTGTACTTTTTTTGTCTTTTACATCGATATTTTCAAATGCTACGTAGTAATGTTTACATTTTCGCCAGTGGCATATACGAGTATATCTGTACTTTACTTTTTATCTCAGCAATAATTATTGTTTAATCAGTAAAAAAAAATAACTTGCTTAATTGCTTTCCATTTCTACCTAAATGAAATTTTGCGATCTTGTGATTTGTTTACTTATCTGTAGCAATGTATGAATTTTTAAAAACATCTTAGATGTAATATTTGCAGGTTAGATCAAAACACATTTTATAAGAATATCTTTAAAAATTTTAGAAGTTCTGAAATTTACTGGAAACAAAATTCAGAATTCTGCAAAAAACATTTTATAGCATATTTTTATAAAGAAAAAAAAAATATTTGCATATTTATATTTTTATGGGCAAAATGTAATAAAATAGTTAAATTGAAGGATATTTTTTATTATTTATAGCTGCGCAATAAACCAAAAGTGGATCTTGATGGGAAAATAATTTTAACATGCATTTATGAGAAAAAAAAGAAATTATGATATCGTCAATATAAAAAAATTTCATAGAATAGTTGAAAAATTTTAAGACTTTTAGTTTATGACACAACAAGGCAACGAAAAACTTTCTGTGCACTTAAATATTGAGTCAAAAACTTTCTGCAAACTAATGTTTAATAAAATTATGTATTACATTAAGTTTACGATATGAATTAAAAACAATAGTTTAAAATAATTGCCATTTAATTTAAAAATTAATATAAAGAGTAATTATTTTGGTTAAAAAAATAATAAAGCATAATATCTATACTAGGAAGACAGGTGATTCTGAGTAAAAAAAAAAAAAAAAATCTGCAATTCAAAGCAAATTTTCTGAAAGGTTACAGCAGAGGAATTATTTTCCCATCAAAATCCACTTTTGGTTTATCACGCAGCTATAAATAAATAAAAAAATATCCTTCAATTTAACTATTTTATTACATTTTGCCCATAAAAATATAAATATGCAAAATACTTTTTCTTTATAAAAATATGCTATAAAATGTTTTTTGGAGAATTCTGAATTTTGTTTGCAGTAAATTTCAGAACTTCAAAAATTTTAAAAGATATTCTTATGAAATGTGTTTTGATCTAACCTACGAATATTACATGCAAGATGTTTTTAAAAATTCATACATTGCTACAGATAAGTAAACAAATCACAAGATCGCAAAATTTCATTTAGGTAGAAATGGAAAGCAATTAAGCAAGTTATTTTTTTTACTGATTAAACAATAATTATTGCTGAGGTAAAAAGTAAAGTATAGATATACTCGTATATGCCACAGGCAAAAATGTAAACATTACTATGTAGCATTTGAAAATATCGATGTAAAAGACAAAAAAAAAAAAAAAAAAAAAGTACAAGCAACCCTTAATAATTATTTTCTTTTCATAAATACGCTTTATAAATTCATGTAGATGTATTTAATACTTCCTAAAACATAATTTACCTAGACAAAAACGGTACGACTAGTGGATGAATCCGTTTTCGACACGTTTATTTATTTATTGAACAACAAACATATGACTTGTGTGCTTGACATAGATCCCGCTTTGCGCACACGTTTTAAAAATTTTGTAAAATGATAAATAGTACAAAAAATATTTAGAACAGTTGCTGTTCCTACCTTGCATTATGTTGAATCAGCGTTACTCAAATTGTACACACGTTGAATACAAACATTTACGCGCCAACCCGCCTCGCCGTCGCCATTGAAGATAGAAGAAATTTTTACCTTAGCGTTGCCATTTTCCATTTCGGTAAAGTGAAAGACGAGTCAATGCCAGGAAAATAATACGAAATTGATGACGCGTTAAAAAATTATCATGTCCATGGTCTGGAACTAATATAATGCAATTCATACTTTAGTGGTGGTCAAACAACTATCATGTGCCGAATAGTTATTGGATAACAAGATTTGACACGATTGCTGCTTCGCAAAAAGCTATCGCCTGCCTATTGCTCTTTTGGCAACACGTATGCGATACAACTTTGTTTTGCCATTAAAAGAATGTCGCATTGTTATATGAAAATCGATATACCTAACAAGAATGATAATTCTAACATCAGATGGTGAGGTTTTTGACAAATCTGTGTTTGCTGGGAATGGCTTTAGAAATCATTAATATCTTATAAGTAACTAACATTCCAAATTTCATGTTTCTAGGCCCTTCAGTAACACAAAAATCGCATTTTTAGAACGTTTTTTGCTCCTGCACCCCCTTTTGGCCAGTGGCACGGACATAAGATGTAGCCTATGTTCTAAGTTGGACTAACAACATCATTTTGATACCATTACTTTTGGAATCGGTTCGGTAGTTGCAGAGCTTATTTCCTACAAATAAACAATTTTTACCTCTTTATAATATTAAATATAGCAAACCCCGCGGCTTTGCTCGCGTAATATTTGAAATATGCCAAGTGATATTTATATGTCTAATTTTTATTAAAAGGTACTAACTAAATTTTTATTTTATTAAAAGGTAATATTTTATTTTATTAAAAGGTACTTTTTACTTTTAGGAATAATTAAAAAAATTACTATTTAAAACACAGTTTGATTAAACATCATTGTTACACTGCATAAGGCAGAAATGAGACTTAAATTAATAAAACTAAATAAATAATAATAAAGAAAATATTTCGAAACTTTTATGCTCAATTAATACGCTCATTTCAGTTTTCATTTGAAGTTTTCAATTTTTTAGAAACCATCTTCTTACATCTTAAAATTAACCATCAAGTCAAATTCCAAGTCCTACCACCTCTCTCAACATAAAGGGCTATGTTGAAATAGGAACTGTCACCATTAATTTGCCAACATTAATTTTGAAATTGGTTTCTTATTTCCTAATATTCCACAGAAACGTAATTTAGAAAGTTTTTAAAGGCCTTTTTTAGAGAGTTTGTTGTTCCTGTGAACACCTGGTGGTAGAATCAGCGGCATAAAATATAGCCTGTGTAGGATCAGAGACTGTTACCATTGATTCGCAACTATTACTTTTATATTTGGTTTATATTCCCTAAAATTGCGTAGAAATCGTAATTTAGGACTTTTTAGAATGCTTTTCGCACCTCCCCTTCACTTCACCCTTTTTTAATTCGAATTTATTTTCGACAGTCCTTCGAGGGCATTTATATTTTATAAGTAACTACCATGCCATATTTAAAGTTTCTAGTCTTTTCAGTATGACAGAAATCGCAATTTAGAAAGTTTTTAGCTCCTGCAACCCTCTGGTGGTAGTGGCACAGACATAAAATATAGCTTATGTTTGAGTAGGTTCTATCACCAACAATTTGTCATCATTATTTTTTTAATCGGTTTGGTATTTGATAAGATTACATAAAAATTGTAATTTATAACGCTTTTCGCTCACTTCATCTTTTTAAATTTGAAATTTTCTTTCGGCAGTTCTTAGAAGGCAGTTGCATCTTGTAAGTAAATACCATGTCATACTTCAAAGTGTTAGAACTTTCAGTTATGCAAAAAACGCAAATTAGAACATGTTTTGCTTTTGCAACCCTCAGATGATAGTGACAGCAACATAAAATATAACCTATGTTATAGCAGGGACTGTCACCATTGATTTGCAACCATTACTTTTGAAATAGCTTTGGAATTTTCTGAGATTGAGTAGAAATCGCAATTTAGAACGTTTTTAGAACGCTTTTCGCGCATTTTCACCCCTTTTTAAATTTCCAATTTTTTCGAAACTGTTCTTAAAGATCATTTATATGTAATAAATATGTACCTTGCCTAATTTTAAGTTACTAGCCCCTACCGATCACAAAAATCGAAATTTGGAACGCTTTTTTGTTGCTGCAACGTCTAGGTGATAGTGATACTGACTTAAAATCGCGTCTATGTTAGAGAAGAGGCTATCAGCATCAATATCTTACCATTACTTTTGAAATCAGTTTGATTCTTCCTGAGATATTGGTGACAAATCGGCATTTAGAAAGTTTTTAGAACGCTTTTCGCTCATTTTGCTCCTGCATCTCCTCTGGGGTAGTGGAAACAGATATAAAATATAGCCTATCTTGGAGCAAGATCTGTCCCCATCATTTTTACACCATTATATTTGAAATCGGTTCAGTATTTCCTGAGATTGTTAGAAATCGCAATTTAGAACGTTTTTTACAACGCTTTTTGCGCATTTTGACACCCCCCCCCCTTTTAAATTTCGACTGTTTTAGGAAATGTCCATAGAGATCATTGATATCTTATAACTAACTACCATTCTAAATTTCACGATAAGGCCCTTCCGTCACGCAAAAACAGCAATTTAGAACGTTTTTCTCCTGCACCCCCTTTGGGGTAGTGGCACCGACATAAAACATAGCCTATGTTGGAGCAAGGGTTTTCACCATCATTTTGATGCCATTATTTTTTTAATCGGTTTGGTATTTCCTGAGATTGTGTAGAAATCACCATTTAGAACCTTTTTTAGAACGCTTTTCGCTCATTTTCACCCCTTTTAAATTTCGAATTGTTTAAGAACTGTTCTTAGAAATCCTTTATATCTAATAAGTAGCTGATACTTCAAATTTCATATTTCTAGGCCCTTCAGTAACACATAAATCGCATTTTTAGAACGTTTTTTGCTCCTGCACCCCCTTTGGGGTAGTGGCACCGACATAAAACATAGCCTATCTTGGAGCAAACGTTGTAACTATCATTTTGACACCAATATTTTTTAAATTGGTTTGGAATTTCCTGAGATTATGTAGAAACTACCATTTAGAACGTTTTTTAGAACGCTTTTTGTGCATTTTCACCCCTTTTAAATTTCGAATTGTTTAAGAACTGTTCTTAGACATAATTTATATCTTATAAGTAACTAATATTCCAAATTTCATATTTCTAGGCCCTTCAGTAACGCAAAAATCGCATTTTTAGAACGTTTTTTGCTCCTGCACCCCCTTTGGGGTATTGGCACCGGCATAAAATATAGCCTATGTTCTAAGTTGGACTAACACCATCATTTTGATACCATTACTTTTTAAATCGGTTTGGTATTTCCTGAGATTATGTAGAAACTACCATTTAGAACGTTTTTTAGAACGCTTTTTGTGCATTTTTTCACCCCTTTTAAATTTCGAATTGTTTAAGAACTGTTCTTAGACAACATTTATATCTTATAAGTAACTAATATTCCAAATTTCATATTTCTAGGCCCTTCAGGAACGCAAAAATCGCATTTTTAGAACGTTTTTTGCTCCTGCACCCCCTTTGGGGTAGTGGCACCGACATAAGATATAGCCTATGTTCTAAGTTGGACTAACACCATCATTTTGATACCATCACTTTTGGAATCGCTTCGGTAGTTCCTGAGCTTACCTCCTACAAATAAACAATTTCTTCCTCTTTATAATAGGAGTATAGATATGCAAAAAAAAAAAAAAAAAAAAAAAAGCGTATCATCTCCAGAGTTTATTTAAACGGTTAAAGACAGGGTAGTCCAGGCAATAGGGAATTTTACCTAGTAAAATTAATGGTAGTTCTGGAAATCGGCTTACTTTATGTTTTTTGGGTCGCTGAATTCGAATTTGCAACTTCCCACCAAAATTTCCCCCGGCAACATCCCCAAATTTTGGTAAAATCCCCCCCAAAAAAGGTTTTTATTAAAAAATCAATTTTTTTATTGTTTTAGGGGAAAAGTATCTAGAAATTCAGAAAGCAGACAAAATACGCAACAAATTAGATACATGACATTGTGACTTAGGATGAACGGGAAGGGGGGGGGGAATCTGCCTCGGAACATGCGCGCGTTGCTGCGTGGACTAAGTTGCACAATTCCACTTAACCACTCACACGTTTACATTTGCCCTCCCATCTCCCCTCCGAACTTTCCTTATATAATGTTTACTTTAAGTTTTTTGGGTCGCTGAATCCGAATTTTTAACTTACCCCCAAAATCCCCCCCCCCCGAAACCCCCCCAAATAGTTGTTATTAACTTAAATTTCTTATTGTTTTAGGGGGAAAGCATTACGAAATTCAGAAACTAGACAAAATTTGCAACAAATAGGATATATGAAAAAAGGTAAAATTCCCTTTTGCCTGGACTTCATAACTTAGTGCACGTAGCGCCGCAGTGCATGTTCAGAGGCAGCCCTCCCCCTCCCCGTTCATCCTACGTCATAATGTCATGTATCCTATTTGTTGCAAATTTTATCTAGTTTCTAAATTTCGTAATGCTTTTCCCCTAAAACAATAAGAAATTTAAGTTAAAAACAACTATTTGGGGGGGGGGGGGGTCGGGGGGGAAATTTTGGGGGGAAGTTAAAAATTCGGATTCAGCTACCCAAAGAATTTAAAGTAAACCTTATAGAGAAAGTTCGGAGGGGAGATGGAAGGGCTAATGTAAACGTGTGAGTGGTTAAGTGGAATTGCGCAACTTAGTTCACCCAGCACCGCGCGCATGTTCCGAAGCAGATCCCCTCTTCCCCTTCATCCTAAGTCATAATGTCATATATCTAATTTGTTTCAAATTTCGTCTACTTTCTGAATTTCTAGATATTTTTTCCCTAAAACAATAAAAAAATTGAATTTTTTAATAAAAATCTTTTCTGGGGGGCATTTTACCAAAATTTGGGGGGCGGTTGCCGGGGGAAATTTTGGTGGGAAGTTAAAAATTCGGATTCAGCGAACCAAAAAACATATAGTAAGCCTTTTTTCAGAACTACCATGAATTTTGCTAGGTGAAGCCACTATACGGTCTCTATTGCCTGGACTAGGGATAGAGAAAAAACGGAAATAAAAATATACCGTTTATTAAAATACTAAACTGGTTTATTCACAAAATAAATGAAAATGGAGTATGTATATCGCATATGAAGTGGAGAGCCGTAGTTGACATAGTTGACAGCAATGAACGTAACATCATGTTTATCCATTATATGCATTAAATCCCATTGTTTGGCGACAAGTTTTGTTTACTTTGAGACAAAACTGGCCATAACTTAAGTTCCAATTAATGCAATAAAAAAGGAAAAGTTTCTTTTAAGGGGTCTTGTACATTTTAAACGCGTCGAAAATTAACGAAAAACTTCAAAGTTTGAATTAGTATATCTTTAAAACGTTTTTATGTATAAACGTGAAATTTTGGATATTGATTAAACAGATTATGCTTTGTAATATACTACCAACCAAAATTTATTAACCCTTTACAGAATTTGTGTAATGTTGAAATCAAAATAGCTCTTTTTTAACCCCATAAGTCATTGCGCACATGATATCTTGAGAAAGTATGTATGGATTGTCATGAAATTTGATAAATATACTAAACAAATATGTGTGTTTAAAATGATCTACTTTTAAATATTTACAAAAGAAATATTTTTAGTTATGACTATTTTTATTCATTAAAAATACAAAATTTTTATTTTTTTTACGAAAATATTTTTTTTACATAATTAATGAAATAATTTTAGCCTAAAAGTAGGTCATTTTAAACACACATATATGTTTAGTATCTTTACCGAATTTCATGCCAATCCATACGTACTTTCTCAAGATTATCATGCGCGCAATGACTTATGGGGTAAAAATAAGAGCTATTTTGATTTCAACAATACACAAATTCTGTAAAGGGTTAGTAAATTTCTAATGATAGCATATTACAAAGCATAATCTGTTTAATCAATATCCAAAATTTCATGTTTATACACAAAAAGGCTTTGAAGATAGACTAATTCAAACTTTGAAGTTTTTCGTTAGTTTTCGACGCGTTTAAAAGGTACAAGACTCCTTAAATCGTACAAAGCTTTATCATTGTTTTCACAATAGAACCTCCATCGCGGACATTACGGAATAACGGACACCTCTATTTTGCAGACACTTTTTCGATCCCTAACTCCTATGTATTTATACATTTTAACCTCCAAATAGCGAGCAAATTAAGTTCTCTCGAGGTGTCCGTTATTCAGAGGTATTACTGTAATTTAGTTTGTAATAAGATGTCATCTTCGCATTAAAGTTAAATTCAACTTCCCCAAACTGTTATTGTATACAAACTGACCCGCCCGGCGTTGCCCGGGCCCGTAATGAATGAAACTTAAATGAACCTAAAATTTTTATGATTTTATATCTTTAACTCCATTTTGTCAGAATTTATATTTTTAAAAGGAAAAAGCGCGTAAAAAATATTGAATTGAAAATATATGCTATTTGGTATTTTATGTTCTGCGTAATTTGAGTTTTGGAGCCTATGCGTACCCGAAAGTCAGCGAAACCGCGACGAAACGCTTAGTTTTTTCCTGTTTTTGTCGACATTTTCACACATTTTATTTTGAAAAAAAATATATTTCTACCCGGAAGAACATTTCAAAAGTTTTGTAGGTGAAGTAAATCTGGTCTCTTGAGATGCTCTAAAAAGATATTGTTGAGATACGGACGTTTAGACTAGAAAAAATATCGTCTCCGTGAGGCGCGAAGTGATCTGCGCTCACCGATGTATTTGAAAGGTTTAAAGTTCATATTTTTAAAAACTGATTACACTATCGATTAAAAGAAGACCAGCTTTAAGAGCATATTTTTGGTTTGTCAGTACCTCTAAAATTGCGCTTTGGAAGGCATTGCAATAAGGGGGAAGACGTTTTTCGGAAAAACGGCCTTTTTGAATTTTTTTTCAAAGTGTTAACTGCGACATTTTTCGAATTGATACGGGATTTAGAGACTACTTTTCGGAATAAGTGTTTCAATTTTAGCAGTACCGAGCGGTCTGGTCGATTTAGCTGAAAGCAATACCATTAAAAAACACAAATAAAATCGCAACTCGGTTCTTCGCTAGCTTCCGATGCGTAAATTGGTTTGTGCGCGTGCGCAAGCGCTGTCCTTCACTGGGGATCAAATAGATGACTTTTTGACGAGAGTTAGTTGCGATGTTTAATTAAGTATTCAACTAATTATTCGAAAGTTAAAATTCTGAGTCTCTTGTGCATTGACACTTTATGCTAGCCTCACAAAACTTTTAAGCTACGTACGTGTCGTAAATTTTGCTAGCCATCGCACACAGTCAGAGCTAATTTTTCTTTCATTTTTATAGATTCGAGTTCCCAATAGGTGGAAATAGAAATTGGAATCCATTTTCAATGATGAGTTAGCTAGATATAAATTATTAAAAAATGAACCATTCAAAGTTAACGATAAACGTCAGTTATTTAGGCATAGCACGAACAATAATTCATGCATTCCAGCATTTTTTGTTTCATATGACACTTTGTTAAAGCTGAAACATAACGCATACACATATGTTTTAACAAATTGTGTTTGTAATATTAATTATTAATCAGTAATGCGATTATTACACATTTATAAACAGAAACACATATTTGTTTCCTCACCATTATAATTCTCTCATTATAAATTTTCTTTCACTTCTGTCAGTTTATAAGTAGATATGTAAAGTAGGCAATTTTAGCAAATTGAAGACTTGTGGAAATATTTTTTATATACTTAATTTTAATCAAGTTGCGCACCAGATTTTTTTTTTTTTTTTTTTTTTTTTTCGTAACTTTAGCAAGAAGCGCTGGAAATTGCATTTCCTTATTTTCAAGTAAACTTTGGCGAAAATTCTGGTGTGCATTCAACATTACAGAAAAACAATTACTTGCCCCTGATAGGGTTAGAAGGGCATACTTAAGATAAAAGTTTAAAATCTCTTTTGTATTAATTCAATCACGCTAGATATAACAAATGCACATATTTTTGGGTGTTGGCTGTTGAGTACTGTTGCTTTCATTAACAATCTATTGCTACATCATTATCTAAACATCTTCAGATGCAATATAAAGCAATTTTTAAAATGTGTTTCTTAATATTGATACAATCCTGAATGCGCTTTAATTCATATTTCGTGTGTTTTTGTAGAGCGGTTTCGGCGAATTTATATTAATAATAAATGACAAATCGAATGAATTTAAAAAAATAGAGAGATTCTTATAGTTATTTTTAAATTTCGAATAAAAATAAATATGTATACAGATATTGCCCACAAAATAAATAAAAATGGAATATGCATATCACGTGTAAGGTGTGGCATTGTAGTTGACAGCAATGAAAGTGACGTCATTCTTATCCATTATTGCCATTAAATCACATTGTTTGGTTATATATTTCCATAAATGATCGACAGTAAAATAAGCAATTGTAAGGAACAAATCATTGAAACTAATAATAAATTGAATAATCGATTGAAATTTGTGAGGGTAATAACTTTCTGCCAAGGAAATTTCACCATAACAAGATTGTAGAGAATCATAAACAAGGATCTTTGATACAAAGAGTTTCATTTTGAGATATTTAAAATTAGTGTTATGACTATGTTTAGATTTTTTTTCTAATCAGTAACTACTGAAAACAAAAAACAAAAAAATAAGATTTCATAATACTCTAGGTCCCAATGTAATGCGGTTCATCTATATTTAAAATCTGTAAATTAACTATTATTACGCCAACATGAATAATAAGATAGAATTTATGATTTTAGATTAATGGCAACAATTCTAATACAAAATAGACTACAAAGGTGGTGGTGGTACAAACAATGGTACCAATCAACCATAAATTTTTTTAAATTCGTAAGTTTCAGAACATTATGTTTGAAAATTCAAGCAAATCGAAGTAGATATGCAGGCATGAAAGCAAGCAATTAGAAATCAAATGCGTCTTTCAACTGAGTTATCATTTAGAAAGAGATTTGGCTCAGAAGATATTTTTTGATCTTTAAATACTACAAACAAATATTTAAATTTTGACTTTATTTCTTGTTGAAATAGTTTGATACAAGATGCTAATTAAAATTAAATATACATATGACTGAATGTCGGTTAAATCTAAATCTTTTAAACTCATGCAAACGTGTATCGCCAGGTCAGCTCAAAATAATTAAAATTTATTTCTCAAAGGGCGTATTAACTTGAAAAACGGCGTTATTAAAGCATATATCTATTTCATACAAATTGTTCAGGGTTTGTGAATATATTCATTTATTTAACTGGGACAGTTGCGAAAATTTTTCCATTAAACTTATTCTCTTAAAGCATATTATGGTGATAAACAAGCCAATAGATACAATATTTTAATGAATTTAGTAAACATGGATTAAGTGTAACAATATTAAGCGATAGTTTTGCAATAAAATTATCTTTGAACAAAGTCTATAGAGCTGTTTTGAGTAATCACAGTTATGGATGAACACCTAGGTTGTGAGAGATTAAAGATATCATTTATTCTAATCAACATGAAAGATGAAATATGGTTGTTTAGCAACGACAATTGACATGTCTAAACTTGAATTAACGTTGAGAGAACTTCCATTTTCTGAAATCCTTTTGTATGCTGTCTCTTCTAACAATTTAATCGATTGAACGAAGAATTCTGAATAAATAAAGTGGAATTATTCAATGTTTAAAACGCATGAAACTGTAAACTCGAACGCTCGGAAAATGAATTGTGGTTCGGAGGTGTGTATTAAGGTATTATTTACTTAATAATGAGATAAATCACAAATCATATAAATATCATATAAATATGAATTAAACAGTACACACAATAAGTACATTAGTTATATTTCAGACAATGAGATAATCTTTAAACTTCAGTAAATCTATTCGGATAGATACGATTAACATTATTAAAGTAAAAGTAGTTTTGTTGTCAAACTTGTAAAAAAATCGGACCCGAAAGGGTTAAAAGCACTCTTCTGGAAACAACGTATATTAAAATGGATGTGAATGATAAAAAAAAGTGTTGAAAGAAAAATTCAGTTGGGGGGGAGGGGGGTGCACTCTGTTGTGCTAAGCCATTCTCGCTAAAATATACCAAGAAGCATGCAATAAGCTAACAAAAATTAGTCAAGTTCATAATATTATTTTTTTTTAAACAATCATTGATATCGAGTGTTTTGAAAATTACATGTTACGTCCTTGATAATTCAAATCTCGAAAATAAAATAAGTAAACATTTTGTTTTACTTTATATAAAGACTGCTCGACACGGCTGAAAGTTAAGGAATTATTTAAGTTTACAGCTCACCCAAGTAAATTATGAAAGGCGTCACTGTCTGCTGCCTACGATAGAAGCATTATGTTTCAGAGTTCCGGTCTATAACTATCTTAAAAAGACGATTATGCAGCTGGATTAAATATTCTGTAAAAATGTTATTTATGTGAAATTGTGTTTTTAAATTTAATTAAATATTTTCTGCTGAGATTTTCCCGGTAATACATTTTACTTCATTTATAGACAAAATACAGATCAAAATGCGTAAACGTTAAAAAACTGGATGATTTTCGTAAATTCGATCCTAACAGCTTTAGAATATTCACAATAAATATTTATTTAGTCCAAAGTTCTTTAATTTTGGTTTTCTATACTCCCGTCAAAGTTGTTAAAGTTTCAGGAGGAGCCATACATACATTTATTTCCGTATGATATTTAAAAATCTCGAAACAAAACCTAATATATCTATACGAATAAAATAAAGTTTCTCTATATATATGTGTGTGTGGTGATGGCTAGCGAAATTTAACGCACTTAGAAATCTGCAAAATTCGGAGAGGATAGTAAAAGACAGGCTCTGGTGCATCTGAGGCTCAGTTTTTTAATCTTTTGATAATTAGCCGAGTTATTTATTAAAAATAACAAAGAACTCTCATCAAAAACTCATCTCTTTCATTCAAATCCGGCAAAAATGCTCGCACATGTACCTGATTTACACAGCAGAAAGAAAAAATAAACCGAAGGCAGGGATTTTAGGGGTGTTTTCGTCATTCTCTTTTAACTTTCATAGGCCAAACCGTTTAGTACAGTTGAAAACAAAAGACATATTCTGAAAGATAGTACTTTTATGTCTTAAATGTCGCAATCAATTTGAAAAACCACCGTTTTTAACCATTTCAAAAAAATATTTAAAAAAGAGTCATTTTCGCAGTTTTTTTCTCCTATACTTTAAGGGCGCAATTTCAAAGATACCTATTAAGAGGAAAAAAAAAAGCATGTTTATTTACTTTTTTTTTTTAAGATGCCATTTCAAAAATACGAATTGTAACCTTTTACGAAAATTCGCGAGCGCAGGTCACTTTGCGCTTTCTGGAGACGATCTTTTTCCTAGGTAAAAGTGACTAAACGTCCGTATATCAATACAATCCTTTCAGAGTATTTGGGCCCGGACATCGTTCTTTCCGAACAATGCTGGCATGTAATTACTTTTAGCAAAACCTAAGGGATATTATATATTTGTTCAACATAATCTTTAGAAATTTGTTTTGGTTTTATACATTACAGATAAATATTTATTTGTTGTTAATTTTTTTAAATAAAGCTTTAAAGTTATGATTTTCTTTAATCATATTTTTTTCATTTAATAATCACGTATTTTTTAAATAAATTTTCATATCAATGTAATTGGCTAAGTTATCATTAACTCTAATATTCCGTATGCAATTGCTTGTGAATGAGCCGTCATAAAACTAGTATGTTGTGGCCATCACAAAACTTTCTTCTATCTCATACATGTCAATACTTCAAAATTCACTATCTCAGTGCCAAATTAAATGGCAATCTGTGTTCATCATGGGAATGCTAAAAATATGAAATTCCGTGCATTAGTTCTCGCGGTATGACTGTCGCTGAAATCGTGTAAATCCAGCAAAATGCAGCATAGCAGCGCCACCTATTGGGTTATTTACACCAGAACCTAATTATCAACAACTTATGTCAACGTCTAACTGAATATGAAGTTTGAGGAAAATTCGTGCATTAGTTCTTGAGATAGAGGTATTGCGCAAATCATGACAAATGCAGCATAGAATCGCCACCTGTTGAGCGATTTGTAACAACACATAATCAGCAGCAATATTAATCAAGTTATACTTAAATCTGAAGTTTGATGAAAATTCGTTCATTAGTTCTTGAGATAGAGCTATTGAGGTAATAGTTCAAAATGCAGCACAGCAGCGCCACCTGTTGGGAAATTTACATCAACACGTAGTCAGCATTCATTCATGTCAAGGACTAACGGAATCTGAAGTTTTATAAAAATCCGTGCATTAGTGAAAAATGCTACATTGCAGCGCCACCTGCTGGGCGATTTACACCAAAAACTAATCAGCACCAATCTATATCAGGGACTACCTGAATATAAATTTTTATAAAATTCCGTGCAGTAGTTCTTGAGATCCTACAAAATTTGTGTCACATACAGACAGGCAGACTCACAGACAGACATTTTGTAAAAACATGTTTTTTGGAATCTCTGACTCATAAAACGTGTAAATCCGTCGAACACTGGAATTCGAAAATTTTCATAAAACCAATACTTTCTTGTAAAATAGAAGAAAGTAAAAACATGCGTAAGAGACGGAGATTTTCGGGGTGTCCCCGCTTGTGACGTAATATTCTAAAAAATATTGTACTTTACTTAAAAGAATAAAACAAAACCGTATATAATATTCTTTTTAAATAATTTTAATTAAAGGATTTGTTTAGTAAAGATATATTGGCACTTTTTTTGTGTAGGAATTCAGCTGGAATGGGCATATCATTGATTTTAACGATCCATATCGGGCCATGTATGGATCCATATCATGCAAAAGTCATATTCACCCTTCCCCCCCCCCCCCCCCCCCCAAAAAAAAAAAAAAAAAAAAATCGGGCCAAGCCAAGATAATTCTTTATTCACACCTGCTAATTTCTGCCTCTGCAGATTTCTACCGAGATCTGAAAATGCTTACGTGCCTGCGTATATAGCGATTATAGTTACGAACCTCAAATTTCTGATTTCAACTGACGACCTGGTGACAGAAACTTCGCGCATTATGATAGAATATATGCGTAATCAAAGCCAAAACAATATCAAAATCCAAAAGAGCAGAGGTTTATAATATTTATGTACATTTCATAAAAAATACTACCTATTACATTCTTCCCTGCGTTGAAATTTCTGAAAAAGTTTTGCAGATCTACGCCGATCATGACCCATAGAACCCTGAACAAACCCCAGTTCAAAACTTTGTCTATCTATCTATCTATCTATATCATTTTTTGTGGGCACGATAACTTCCATAATTGTGCACAAATCTCTTCCAAACTGATACATAAAATCAAGGGGCTGAAAATTTCGGTCAAGTTCGTTAATGGGCAAAACCGGACCAAGGGTGTGGAAAGAAGGAGGGTTTTGAGAAAACCGAAAAAAAACCACAACTTCTTAATTATACTAATTCTTATCAAATCAGTTTTAAGTTATTATTACTTCTAGGAAAATGGCCAAAATTTTGTGTATCACAGATTTTTGATAAAATTAAAAATGGGCCCAAGAGGCGAAAAAAAAAATAGGGTTTTAGGGAGAAAAAAATTCATAACTTCGTCAATTCTTAAGATATCAAATTCACTTAAACTTATTATAAATCTTCTTAATATTATCTACAACTTTTAAATTGAGAAGTTTTTGATAGGACCAATTCTTACCGAAAAATAAATAAATAAATAAATAAAAATAAAAACGAAAAAAATAAAAAAATGGGGGGGGGGGGGGGGGAGTTGAAGAAGAAAAAAATCATAACTTTGTCAATTCACAATCACTAGATATCCAATCCGTTTAGATTTATTATACATCTTCTTAATATTATCTACAATTTTCATATTGACAAGTCTTTGATAGGCGCAACTCTTACAGCAAAAACAAATGAAACAAAAATAGGGGTTAACGAAAAAAATTACCGTATTAAGGGTGTACTCAAATCCAAACGACTTATGTTCTGACTCATATTTTAATTCATTTTTTGCTCTCAAAGACATCCAATTGGCAGGTTCTCTTATTCAAAAACTTTATAATGTGCTGTATTGGTCGATTTTTTTTTAATTTTTTTATAAAGGCAGATTATATTTTTTTAAATGCTGTCAAAGTGGGCATTTCGAAGCGAATTTCCCGAAGCGATAGTGCTGGAAGCGAAAAAAACATTGTCGTACTGAGAAAATAATTGTTTGTAAATCAAGTTCTAAATAATTGAACTAAAAATAAAAACACAGGTCGCTTATAAATCTCTTCAAAAAATTCCGTCAGCAAGTTTCATGTTTTTACTTTTAAAAATGAGTCTGAAAATGCGTCAGAAAATTTAGAGTTGTTGAGTGAGCAAAAACATTTGTTTTAATACTGCCTTAATATGATTCTGATAAAACCAGCTCATGCAGAAAAATTAAATTAAAAACTCGTCAAAAGCAGACAGATAAAATTGTGAAACTGGGTTTATCTGTAATCTTATTTAACTTTTGTTGGTGAAATTAGTACTTAACTTCGAAATCTACCTCCGCCTGTATACCGAGCCGGCAGGGATTTTTTAAACTGGTGTACCACTAAATCGAATGCTTTAGACGTAACTACCATGCAATCAGTGAAAATGCTAACAATGACTGATGTGTTGTAGGGGTCAGGGCATTTGGCTCTCCAGCCGTGATGCACATTTCTAAGATCAACCACTTTCAAATGCGATCCGAGTCTTTAAAATAGGCATAATAAAAGTTATAATTTGTCTGTAACGTTCTTTAAGAGCTTGAAAAAGCATGCAGGTCTAGTTTTTTGAAGTTGCTAAATCTTTCTTGATATTTAATACTATTATACTACTACAATGGTATTTAAGTTATCATCTTATATTAACATTCATAAATGGAGTAATATACTGATTATATAGTGAAATGCTATTCAAATAAGAATAAGAAGTGTTATATAAAAAACATGGTGCCGCTATTTCAATCCTACTCATGTGCGGATATGGCTGCGAGGTTGCTATTGTCTTATTACTAAAGGCACTCTACTGGCAACAACGTATATTACAATGGATGTGAATAATAAAAATGTGTTGAAACACAAATTCAATCTGGGGGACGGGACACTCTATTTTCCTAAGCCATTCTCCCTAAAATATACCAAAAAGCGCGCATCAAGTGAATAAAAAATTGGCGACGTCATGTTCATAACAGTATTTTTTGCAAACAATTATTGATAAAAAGTTTTTTTCATTTTTTACTTGAAAATTACATGTTACGTCCTTGATAGTTAAAATCTCGATAATAAAATAAATAAATATGTCTTTTTAATTTATGTAAAGACCCCACGACACGACAGAAAGTTGAGGAATAATGATGCTAACTAAGCTACACCCACGTAAAATAATGAAAGGCGCTACTTTCTGCCGTTAATGATAGGAGTAGAGGTCTGCACGGGCCGACATTTCCAGGCCCGGGCCCGGCCCTACTCAGAGAGAAAAAAATTCGGCCCGGCCCGGCCCGATACAAAAATTAAAAGTTCGGCCCGAGCCCGGTCCGGCCCGGCCCGGCCCGAATGAACTTCTACAAAACATTGATTTTTACGTCGAATTGGTTAAAAATTTGTCTCGTAAGAGGAGTTCTGACCAAAAATATTTATCTTGACTTTTTTTTTTCATGTTTATAATCTTCATTTTTATAGAAGTGCCCCAGGCAGCGATATTTATTTTTTTTAATGTATCTCTATTTCTTGTATGTAAATGTTTTAGTTATCATTAATATTGTTAATCCATATTCCATGTATAGAAGTATTAAAAATCTGAAAAATGCTATACAGTAAAATCTTCTAAGACGGAATTGCATAGAAAAGAAAAAAAAATGCGTTATAGACAAGTTCCCTTCTTAGCAAGTGTAAATGTATTATATATTCTTTTCTTACTTATTAGTATATTAATTTTGTATGGATCAACACGTTTTTCAGTTTAAAACAGGGCTCCTTTTCCACATTTTACTATATTTTAATTTAGTTATATTTTAATATGCGTAGAAGTCTACTATTCTTTAAAAATAATAAATTTTAATATTTAAGTGTAGAATAATGACGATTCAAAAATGTATGCATTTTTTGCAAAAACGTTTGCGCCAGGCTTAATTTAACTGACCTTTAAATGGACCAGGCTACGCTGAGACAATGATTTTCAAACGGGCTGGCTCAAAACTAGGACTGAAAATTTTGGACCGTGAAGACTAGGAATGAAACCAGGCCCGGCTCTGTACAGAAAAATTAAGTTAGGCCCGGCCCGAGTGCCGTGAATAAAAATCGGCCCGAGCCCGGCCGGGCTCGGACTTCGGGCCACGGGCCGGCCCGTGCAGATCTCTAGATAGGAGCATTATATTCAGCATTCCAGCCTCTAATCTTCTTAAATAGAAATGTATGCAACTCGATTACACATTTTTAAATCTGTATTTATGATATGTTGTGTTTTCAATTTCAATTAAATATTTTCTGCTGGGATATTTCCGGTACAAAATCTTACATCATTTTAGACAAAATATAGATCAAAATATGCAAAGGCTAAAGAACTGAATGATTTTCATAAATCCAATTCTAAAAGCTGCAGAATATCGATAATAAATGTCTATTTAGCCCAAAGTTCCTTAATTATAATTTTCCATACTCCCGTCATAGTTAAATTATATATATATATTTATTTTAGTGTACTGCTTTTACTAACCACTTCTTCGTCCACTATTTTTTGAATCACCTTGTATTATGAATTAGCCCAAATACAGCGAATATTTTAGTACAGAAAACACGCTGTTGTAACTTTCGGCAATCAACATTGAAAATGAAATTGCTAATACCCTGGAAATAGAATTACTTACGATTTAAAATATCTGAAACTGTGAACTGCAAAGGCAAGAAAATAAATTTCAGTTCGAGGGAATTGCGTATTAAAGTATAATAACTTGTCCAATAATTAAATAAATCACGAATTTTTGGGAACTGTTAATTGATATTTAGAGCTGTGATAAGATTTTACGATTAGAAAATATTTTAAATTTCCTAAATTTTAAAATGGGAAAATTTGAAAAAGGATATTCAACATAAGAGCCAAGAGAACTTCTTAAAACATCATAAAAAATATATAAATGCGCTAGGCCTTTTGAAAGAACTTGGTCTTTCTTCATCAGGCGCAAAGAAGACGTGCTTCAAGACTGACGTGGAGCAAGAAGACGTGGAGCAAGACTGACATGAAGCAAGAAGACGTGGAGCAAGACTGACATGAAAGATAAGGTAAAGAAACAGCCAATAGGAAAGCAGGAAGAAACAGCCAGTAGGGAAGCAGGAAAAAACAGCTAATCACACAAGCGCATAACTCAGTCAGAGGAACGCAGAGTAGAAGGAGAACTCTGAAGCAAACTGAATAAAAACAAAGTCCAAATATAAAGGAAAACACACGGAAATATAAAATAGATAATAATATTAAAAGAAAAAATACAAAATAAATCCAGTTAAACAAAATAAAATAAAACAAAACAAAATACAAAATAAATATAAATAAATAAAAAATAATAACAAGAAAAAATAAAACAAAATAAATATTAAATAATACATATAAATATAAAATCTGCTATCATATTAAAATAATAATGATAATAAATAAATAAATTAAATACCAAACTAATATTAATTATACAAAATATAAGGATTGATTGTTATGACTGAAAAGGCTTTTCCAAGGTCCAGAGGCCATGCTGGAATGAGATTTTTCATTAACAGTAACTTCACGATTAAGATAAATTGCTACATTTTCTAGAAAGTCCAATTCTGGAATGCTATTGGCATTAACATACATTGATATTTAGCATGCTGTATAAAAATGCATTCGGCTGCTTGTATTATTCATACGAGTTGTAATTTTCCAACTGAGTGAAAAATGAAGTCTTGTCCAGGATAGCTCAGTTGGCAGATCAGTGGCAGTTTGCGTGAATGATCGCTGGTTCGAATCCTGTCCTGGACACTTTTCACTCAGTTGGAAAATTACAATTCGTATGATTTATTTACCAATTAGAATAACTGTGTTAAAATTAATATAGTGCTAGTTTATTTACTAAATACAGATCGACTACGATATTATTCAACGACAATTTTGCTGTAACATGGAGGAAAGTTTAACTGTGGTCTGCGGGATACCTTAAAAAAAAAAAAAAAAAAAAAAAAAAAAAAAAAAAAAAAAAACTTAAGAATCTTTATGAAAACCATAAAAAAGTACCTATTTTTTATTACAGAAATTGAATAATTATAAGGTTTTCAAATAAAATACGCAATTAGTTGCACGTTTTAGGCGAAAAAAAAAAAAAAAAGATGTTATAGAACATAGTCACATTTCCAGAAAGGACTCCTTGTGGGAATTTGGTGCCTTAATGTTTGTTTCACACTATACAAATTAATGCGAATAAGATTCTTGTTTTCTACATTTTTGTTACTTTACGCATTTGTAGAAGTAATATATGAAATAATACATGTACATAAAGTGTTGTTTATCAATAATTTTTTTTTTTTTTTGGTATGATATATTTCGAAACATGGAGTGCAAAGCCCAATATCAGGTCAAAAAATATCGACCTTCTTTTCAAAATCTTTTTGAATTGTCATAAAATTTACTCTATTCAGAAATACTGCCGGATTCAGTAATATTCCAGTTACATCAAAATGCTTGATTAATCAAAATCCATATAGGCCGTACTAGCCAGTCCTGAACGCGATTCGAAGACTGTTTACTCGAGGTGCCTGGGACCCATGTCCCACATCCCCGACACATAAGAAAATGGGAGCTAACTGTTAGGGCAAATTCAGGGCTCCCAAATGGTCCGCCAACTGAATACCAATATTTTTTTAGAAAAATTTTCTTTTTAGATTTTTCTTACAAACCGCTCCAGAATCAGCTTTGAAAGTTAATTCTAGCGCAAACCTACCATAAAATTTTCTGTTAAAATTTATTGGCATTCAGTTGGCAAACCATTTGGGAGCCCTGCAAATTCATAGCTGGTAGCAGTGCGAAGGGAGGGCATACTTATAAATAAACGGTCAAGTGCGAGTATTACTCGCGTTCAGATGGTTCCGTACAATAAATATATGAATTATTAACTGTATTTCGTTACTAAATGAAAAATAGGACTTTGTAAAAAAGTGTACAACGTAGGGTTTGGTATAGCTATATAAGGTTAGTTGGGACAACTGGGCCATGATTTTACAATGTGACTCTGGTGCTTCTGACGATTCAGCTTCAAAAAGCTAATATTCATTTGAATTAAAGTTTGAACTTCTGTAAATGTGTTCAGTTAGGTTCCCTCTATCAGACAGAAATGCTCAAAATTACATTTTAATATTTAAAAATATAAAAATATGCATATTTCCTCTTTCTTTCCTCATGGGTCCAGTTGCCCCATAAAAATGGGGTAAGTGGACTAGGAGGGTTTATGTTACACACGCGTTTATTTATTTATTTTTTTTTCATATGGTATATAAGGTCCTGTTTGAAAAAGTGTAACCATCTTAAAAAAATTTAAACCAGGCAGATCAAGTAAATTATATATCAACTAAAGAGCGTTGTAAGGGAAACCTTTGCTGTCAATGTGTTAAAAAAAAACACTAAAAGTGAAAATATTAGATTTTTTTATGCCAAAAACATAAAAATTAAGTAAGTACTTATGTATTTTAGTATAGGTAATAAGTATAAAAGTCACATGGGTATTTTAAGGAAAAAACAGCAAGGTAAATCTATGAACAAACGGCTACGTAAGTACTTAAGTACTTTATCTGTATCCAGGGGTCGCATTATATAGGGAAAATTTTATTGTTCCTACAAAAACCCTTAATGAGTTACCTTCATGATGATTTTATTTAACATTTTCTAAAGAAAGGTGCGATGAAGATATTATTTTCAAAATAGTGGTAGGAACAATAAAAGTTTCCCTATAGAATGCGATCCCTGTAGTATCGTACAATTCCAAGGTTTGACTATCTCGCTTTCAGGGGCATTCGTAAAATGTTGAAATAATTTTATGACACCAGTATTTACAAGAGATTCTATTTGTAAAGAAGTAAAAGTATATTTTCGCGTACTTAATAAAGGTGAAATTTTCATTGTAAAATTATGGTGCCAATATGGCAATTAGGGATTAAAATTATGTGATGCCATAAAGGCATCACCGCCTCTCAAGGGGACAAGAAATTTGGTTTGATACCACCCAATATGCTCTAGTTTAAATTTTATTCTGTAATTTTAATAAGGTAATCTATAAATTTCTTTATTGTGAGCAAAAAATAATGGAGAAATTTATTTCCCGTAGTAAGAGAAACTCAATAAAATTATTTATAACTGTTGGAGTAACTGGATCCAGCATGGTCCAGTTACCCCGGATACATGTCCCAGTTACCCCATTCTTGAAAAAATTATGGGGTAACTGGGACACCGGGCTTACATTTCAAACATGAAGTAAATATGTATAGATACCTAATAATATTAATGTAGTTATATGCCTGATCTTAAAAAAAAAAGATTGTTTAATAAAAGTGCTTACAGTATTTTAATAAAAAGCCGAGGAAGTTCAACCATATTGACGTTGTTTTTAAAAAAAGAAACGTAAATTTTTGACAACCCATCACAGCAAAGTGAGAGTTATGATTGAGTTGACACACGTTGTTTTAGGAAGTAGAGATTAAGGTGCATTGTTCACAAAAGCTAAAACTTAAAAAACATCAACAGTTTTCTATAAAATAGCGAATGGCCCAGTTACCTCGTGGGACCAGTTACCCCAACTAACCTTATATACTAGAAAAGTATGAATGGGTATACCATAAAAGTTCATAGAGATATGAAGCCTAAATAATATCAAAAATTGCTATTCTGTATAACTCTTATTTAAATCTTATTCTAATCTGTTAATGATGAACTTAATTCGGCACTGACAATAAAAGTAGTGCATATTTAAACTTCATTTGGCATTTCAAAAAACTAAATTCAGCGTCGGAATAAACTTTTCTTTTTACAATGTAGCTAAAACAAAACCCTTGATCAAAGTTTTAACTTGGCATTTCGCTAAGCGCACTTCGAAAGGAGGTTGCAAAGTAGAAACGCCGCCTTGGTCCGTGCCGCGTTTTTCCAGATAGGTTTTTAATTAACTTTTAAAGACACGAGAGGCATATTGAAAGATCTATTCAATGCAAACTAATCGCGAATCCCATAGTATTTATGAGATTAATTCTAATTAAAGTAGTCTGTTTTTAACAATTTGACGTTTATTGCTGTTATACTGCTACTGGACATTGTATTACACAAATGTATCATTAAAAGTTGTTATCTAGGCTTTAAAAAGCGATGGTACATAGAGTACGCCGCCCCTGTCATTATGTATGTCCAAACCGTCCGTGTCTTTAAGGGTTAATATCTCGGCTAATTACCAACGATTTTTTTTCAAAACTCATTATGAACAATGCTTTTATACTTCTTCTACGATATGTACCTGCAGAGCTCTTCAACACCTTTGCTGAATGCCTGCAAATCCAAATTTGTGCGTAACGGGAAAATGCGCTTTTCTCAAAAACTATTTAACCTTGAGTAATAGCTATAATTTTCCTGCAAGGTTTAAATTAACGTCTACTACCTCTACTTTTTTCATAATTTTAGTTTCAGTAGATTCGGAAATGGGTGGGGAAGGGTGCATATTTTTGCACTGCATTTTCGACGATATATCTGAAAATATAATACTTAAAATTAAAAGAAAAGTATTTTTCAGTTCAGCGTTACAAAAGCTTTCAAACGATACCCCACACGATATACAAAGAAAAGATTCTTTTTAAGTAACTTAATTAGCCCCTCTACATTTTTCCTAAAAATATTTTTAAATGTTTTATAATCTGTAAATATGTGGGCCAATAGCCTTTATTACTTTCCCCAATTTGAACTTTACACGTTCTACGAGTAAAATGGCTGTGATAGACGGACAGATAGACACAGGAGTGATCTTATAATTGTTCCGCTTTTACTTTTTAAGTACGAAACCCTAAAAACAACAGGATTACTTGGGTAAAAGAACTCATAGAGAAAATAAAAATACTATACAGCAGTACAATAATAAAAGAAAATTTTGTAATTTTATTTAAAAAAAAAATAAATAAATTTTTATAGAATTTTTCATAATTTTTATAATTTTTTTGTAGATTTTTTATTAAAATATATAAAATTAAAGTAGAAAGTAAGGGATGATAGCAACAAAAGTGAAATGCGTAGCCACTAAAAATGAATGCTGTGGCTAGGACTCGTTCTAGATGAAAAACGACCTTGACAAAAGGGCCCACCAAAGCGATATATGTAAGCGTCCTATCTTAAATGGGAGAGGTAACCGCAAGATTAAAGGCGAGGTCACATCAATCAAGATCGCACGTCACGTAGCGGACGGGGTTAAACTACAGGAAGATGCCTAACTGTTTTCTTACTTCACACCATTAAAATTGTAAAGTTTTTTCCATATTGATTAATAGCTGAAATGTTTTTGACAAGGTGAAGAAAACTTCGTGGTTTCAAGTGCATCTGGACGCCCCTCTCGCTACGCTGTTATTTTGCAATAAATGTGGTAAACAAAATGCAGATCCATGAGTCACTAAAGATTTAGAAAATATGCGCAGGTGGTAGATATCCTGTCATATATGACGTCACACTGAAAGTCAGCGTATGTGGATTATCACCCCGTCCACAAGATGCCGCAACTGTGTTAATTTACGCCCGATTCCAGTATTAAGTTTGTACACTTACTTACATCGCTTTGGGTCCCACCCTGAGTCGAGAGTCCATGTCGGAATACATCCCACCAGCCCAGAGTGCGACTATTTGCACCCGTATTCTCGCTTCGTCCGAATGCGAAAATTTGGCGGAACGCCCCCCTTCGCGTCATCACTTTGACGTCATCGTGGCATAGAAAAGGGAAAACTGTATTCTGGAGCACTTCTTTTCGTATTTGGCGAAAAGTTAGATGCGAAAATTTATTTCGAATGTTTACATTTTTTCGGCTGCTCTTTTCGCCATCTCAAAGTAGGTGAAAAGCATGTGAAAAGCCCATTTCGGACGCAACTTTTATGATTGTTTACAAACAATAGGACATTTAAATAAGTAAGTTTCTAGTATTTTTCAATGTTAGGACTTTTTTATTGCATTTATGAAGAATATTATAGTGTATTTGGTTAAAAGTTCACTTAAAAAATGAGTATTTATTCAGTTATTTTGATGTGTGGAGGTTTTGTTGATATTTTGCTTGCAAAATTATCTGACGTTTGGTAAAACAAAATTTTTGTTTATTTATTTTAAAATAAATTATGTACATTATAAAAAATACTTTTATTAAAAAAAAAAAAAAAACTGATGTTTGGAGATGATTTTAAAGTTGTAGAATTTTTTTTAAAATGAAGATAGATCATGGATTGAAATGCATAGTATATATTTATAAAATAAAAATTGTGTGTGTGTGTTTATAGACAATTGCTTGAAAATAATAAAGTTTCGTTATATATTTACGGGAGATAAATATGAATTGAAAGAGTTATATTCTATATTTTAATGAATAACTTTTAAACTCTATATATCTTCATGGATTATTTTTAGCAAGGAAGAGATTACATGAATGTCATAAATCGGTCATGATCATTTGAAAATCTCATGTTACTTACAGTTCTATAATACGTTAGATTAATTACTACAGAACGGTCATTTTTTCCGCCAGCTTCAATTTAATTTTTGAAATATTAGTATACAATACAATTGAAATATTTATTAATCTATAGGAAAATGCTTAGCAATTAGATAATAGTTTTTACAAATGTGCTACTTGTTAAATAATATGAAGAATCCGAGATGTTCTGATAGCATTGGTACTGTCTAATCAAAATCCAAGAGGGGGGGGGGGATTTTTCAACAAATTGATGATAATTATTATAATAAACAAAAGCACTTTGCTTGCAATTATAACTGCTTTATCTATATTTAATTATTTTAAGTCAAATGGGTAAAATAAATTTTAATATATTTTTTAATAATTTAAAAAAAAATAAACTTCAAGGTTCAAGGGTTTGCAGTAGATGCTCTCCAATAAATACAGCTTTACAAAGAGTTTAATAACTTAATTGTTATGTGCTACATAGTTTTAAACATAATAGGTACTTATCTCAAGAAATACATACTATTAATATCTGATTTTATTTATTTATTTTACATATAACCTTAGGTTTTGATGAATGCTTAGCTGAAAATGTTTTCTATGGTATACCACTTCCTTTGAAGTTGCCAAGAATATGAAATAATCTGCATTGAGGTGTACATCAAACTGGCTGAAATATTATTTAATATTAATATAATTTTTGAAATTGTTATATCTATGTGTAAGAAAAACATGTACTGTTGCTTTCTTGTATTTTTGAAAAATGAAGAATAAATGTTTTTTTAAACTTTTTTATTTATGTATTACAATTATTTTTTCATTAATTATACTTTTCTTTTATCAAATTAATCGGAAACTCAGTCAAAAAGAAGCTTTGTTACTGATTAATAGTGTATTAATAGATAGTATTCAAGTAATAATAGTGTATTCAATAGATAATGTCTATAAATTCTAAGAAAATCTAACCCAAAGATTAGCAGAGTTATGCCATGGCCATTGTTTTGAAATAGTTGTGATCATCATAACATAATAAAAACAAGGTTCTACTTTGTTATCCCGTCGACCAAAAATCTATCGCCAAACTATAAAATTAAATGCCAATAACGGTTGATCGTAAATGTCACATTCACTTGATTTTAAACAAGTTACACGTGTTTGCGTCATCAAGTGATTTTTATTTCGGTGTGTTATTTGTATTTTTATTGATGTTATACTAATTTATTTGTTCTTCCGCTATTTAAAATAAAAATTATTTTAATTTGTATAATTTGGCGAAATTGGTCGACGGGATAACTAAGTAGTACCAAAAATAGATGGCAGTGCTGTGTAAATGATGTTGGAGAATTGTTTTCTTTATTTTTAAATCCACAACCATGCATCTATTGCTGTCTTACACAACTTCTGCTTTTTATTCCACCCATGAAATCATCTTTTCAAATATAGTAGCAATTTGGTACTGCTATTACTAAATATGAATGGCTTTGTTACTAAATATTTATGTATTTCCAATAATATTAAAATAGCAAGGCTAAAACTGCTTCCCCCCCCCCCCCCCCCATGAAATCATCTTTTCAAATATAGTAGCAATTTGGTACTGCTATTACTAAATTTGAATGGCTTTGTTACTAAATATTTATGCATTTCCAATAATATTAAAATAGCAAGGCTAAAACTGAATAATAAATACATGGTAGAATTTAATTATTGAAGTTTTTTTAAAATATTGTATATTATATACTTACAATAATGTAAAAGTTAAAATACCAGTGAAAAGATACCCAAAAACATAATTTTCATTGTAATCTTTACTATAGTTACAAAATGAATTTCATACCTACATGAATAAAATTTTCAGACAAAAAAATACCTATAAGTGTTATATAAGCCTCTTTGATTAAAGTTGGTTGCTAGCTGATTAACTTCATTTTTTGTGGTTTATAGTTTTTTCTTTGAAAATTGCTTTTATGAAAGTTTGTTTTATTCCCTTTTTGGAAGAAAATTTTCAAAATGTTTATTTATTAGAAATGTGAAACTTTTATTCATGTGTTTTATACATTAATCACACACATATAAATAAATATACAAGAAAATATTTCTAAAAGTAGAAAGTTTGAACTTTAAGACGGTCTTTAAAAAAATAATAACAATAATTCTTGATTTTATAGAAATTGTTATAGAAATTTCAAGTAATATCAAAAGCATAGAAATGACTTACTTGCATGTATAAACTGCATAGTAAATGTGAAACAGACAAGTAAAGTTCAATGAGAGTTTTGAGACAGCCATTTATTTAATTTGTTTACAGTTGAAAATGTGCTTTTTACATTTTATATATATATTTATTTATTTATTTATTTTAAGAAGGTATTAATTTTTTTAAAAGAATATGTTTCACTTTTTAAAATTTCCAATCACTATATAGGATACATGATAAATAAATATTAATTGATGTTCCTGTAAAAATACGAGAGAAAAGGAATGTAAGTTATAGTGTGTTGCTATACTGAAATAGTGATTGAAAGCTTTGAAAATTAAACTTGTAGGCATTTTATTTCATGAAGATATATTTAAGAAGATTTAGATTTTTCTTTACTCTTGATGTTTCCTAGAAATCTTAAAAAAATAGGAAAAAGAATTTTATTTTCACCAGTGTTGAAAAAAAAACTTTATTATTATTTTCTTTTGAAAATAAATATAAAGAAAAAGAAAAGTGCCCAGTTAAACTGATGGCATTGAGCTCACAGGCTATTCACACTAATTGTATATTATACTTTTATTTAAAAAAATAATGCATCTCAAAAAATAAATGGAGGGGGATTAGCCCCTATCCCCCCCCCCTCCTTTATACTAAACCAATGAATCTCCAAATCTAATCAAAGAAGCTCCTTAACATAATAAACCGGTATACCAAATTTGAAGCAAATCAGATAATTCTGCATAAAAAAACCATTTCGCTAAGTTAAGGGGGGGGGGAGGGGGCTAACACCCCTTTATACTTAACTAACGAACGTCCAAATCTAATAAGGAAAGCTCCTTATCAGAATGAACATAGAAAAAAAAAAGCAAATTCTGCATGAAAATCCATTTATCTAAATTAAGGGGAGGGAACTTGCCCCCTTTTATACTTAAACCAATGAACCTCCAAATCTAATGAAGGAAGCGCCATATCAGAATAAACTGGTACATCAAATTTGAAGCAAATCGAATAATTCTGCACGAAAAATACATTTATCTGAATTAGGGAGAGGGACTAGCCCCCGCCACCCCTTTATGTTTAACCAATAAACCTCCAAATTTAATCAAGACAGCTCCTTAACATAATAAACCGGTATACCAAATTTGGAGCAAATTGAATAACTCTGCATGAAAAACCCATTTGTCTAAATTAAGGAGCTGGGGTAGCCCCCCTTTGTACTTAACCAATGAACCCCAAAAACTAATTACAGAAGCGCCTTATCAGAATGAAACTAGAAAAAAAATTTTAAGCAAATCGGATGTTTCTATCAATAGTTAATGCATTACATACATACACATAGGTGCCAACCTCAAACTAATCTTCCATAATACGTGCGTTAATTTAACCCTGGTTTATTACGTTTCGAACCAGAAATTTTTTGAAGAAATGAAATTAAATAGGTTCCACGTAGAAACCTTGAATTAAATAAATAAAGATTCAGTAAATAAATTTTCTGGTTCGAAAGTGGTTAGCCTGGGCCAAATTAATCCAGATATTACGGAAGATTAGTGGAAGGTTGGCAGCTATGCATACAGAACCGGCGGGCACATTAGCTCTCAGGCTTTGATAACCTGTGAGCTAAAAATGAAATGCATTTCTTTATTATCTTTAAGAAAGGAAGCATTTGAAATGTATTTTTTACAAAGAATTTATTTCAAATGTCTCTTTTTTGAGAGAAGGGTGGGTTGGAAGGGGGGGGGATGTGATTTACATTTAGTTTCTCCTTTATTTATTTACTGGTTTTGAAAACATGTAGCAAATTACTTAGTCAATACTTTTGTCTGCATTCTTAATCTTATTTAAACATCGTTTAAACAACTGTTTATATTATCAGTCTTACCTTAATGCTATGAATAGTTTTTTTCTTTAGTCTTTCTTAAAGTATTTACATTAAATATCTCAATATATCAATTGCACTATTGAATCTGCACTTGTTTACATTCCTGCCACCCATTTACAATAAACAAATTTTATCCTCAAGCAATGTGATGTAACACCAATAACATATATGATAAGCATGTTCAATCAACTGTATCACTGCATTTCACACACAACATAAACATACATATTTCATTTTTATTTATTTTGTGGATCAGTTTAGCTTTTATAATGAAGCATATGTTACTTGAAATTTTTTTATAAATAATGACATGAAATTTATTAAAATGAAAAGATATAAAATAAAAAAATCATAAAAGCATGAACTGTTGCAAAATATTGTATATTTTTCTTATGAAAGATAACATAAAAATTATCTTATCCGTGAAAACAAGTAATACCATTGAAGGCTTCTGCCGATTATCTCTGCATAAAGGTAAACAGCTTTGCTACTTTATATAAAGTTGGATTTTTTGGAGGTTTTATTAAAGCCTTTAGCAGGGGGAAATATGCCCTTCTATTAGAGTTATATATATAATATAAAGTAAATAATAAGTTGCATTAATGAGTCTTTTGACTTTCAGAACTATCAATCACTATTTTAATAAGATGAAAAGGGCTGATAAGCATTTATTTACATGTAATATAATGTTAGGCTGGTAGGGGGGGGGGGGGGTTGTTGATGTGCTGTAATATTGAAATAGTGATTGAAAGCTTTCTAGAAAACCATTTTGCAAGCACTTTCTATCTTGCAAATGTATTCAGTGCTTTATTTCTTGATTTTTTACATAAATCAAGATTTTTTACATAATTTGTATTTTCATCACAAGGTTAAGCGAAAAAAAAAAGGACAACTTTATTCATTTATGAAAATAAGCATTATAAATTAAATACATATCTTTATTGTCTGTTTTAAAAATGCAAATTTAAAAAAAGAGAAAGAAAAGGAAAAGAACTAACTTATGTGATTTATTTTTAGAGAGAATAGATTTCAAAAGCTTTTTTTTATTTATTTTTTTTTTGGGGGGGGGGGGGGGGATGGGGAGGTGGGGGGCCTGTATTTAATTTACAAATTTAATCACATTAGAAGAAATACAGTAATAGTAAAAATGTCACTTTTTTTTTTTTTTTTTTTAGTTTTTCCTAATGAAATATTTAAGACTCAGAATTAGATTTTTTACTCCCTGTAAAGGTTTTTCTTCTTTATCAGTATGACTAATATATTTAAATTCATAAAGTTTATTTTTACTCTCTAAGCAGGGTTTGTGATTTTTTTTAAATCAAAATTTTAAAGTAAAATATCCTTTACTAAATCATTAAAACTAAATTAATAATTAGAAAAACTTATTTAAATTAATCTGAAAAAAAAAACCCTCATTCACTTAGTACTAAAACTACTTAAACTTGGTAAAAAACTAATTCACTTTTAAGCATATAAAGATTAAATATAATAAAAAAAATAGAGCAATATAAACAGGGATTTGAAATAGCAATTCGCTTTTACTTTTGAAAGCATAAAATAAATAAAACATTGTGCTGTGTTGTATGAACACCCTCACTTATACTAGCTGCAATTTAACAAATATCCTTTACTATATAAAATAACCTATATTTAATATAAAGTAGCTTTGTAGATAACTATGATCATTTGTAATATTATGTTTATAATTCACGCATTCCATTTTTTTGTCTAAACTGCAAAAAATACTCTTATTTACAACGGTAAAATTAAAAATTTCTCTTATAACAGTATACCATTTTTCAGCTTTAAAATAAATAATAAAAATGAATATTGCTGGTTTCCTACCTATTAAGGTCTGTATAATTCTAGAACAAGTGCTGCTTGTAGTGCTGCATAGAACAATTTTATAATTATCTTGTTCCTGGGGCTGGAGGGTGGAGGATCATTTGTAGAAATAACTGAATCATTATTGCCAAAGTATGTGGCGTTTGATCAACACATACATGAGGCAATATTCATTCAGTCAAAAGTTTTATATGGCAAGAAAGTAAGCACAAGTAAACACACTACACTTCAATAGTTAGTATGCAGATATTCTGGAACAAGCTTTTCATCATAAAAGGAATTTCTTTACGATTGAAATTATCTTATACGGCAAAAATTATCCTCGCCAAATGAATTACAAACACTAGCTAGCAAGCTGCCATTGAAACGAAATTTCTACGTTTGTTTAGGATGAAACTACGATACGATAATGATTATTTCGATTAATGTGTGATGGATTGCCATTGGCTATATCATAATATCGCTCATCGTAATCAGTAAAATTGACGTACATTTGGGAGGAGTATCCCCGCCTTTTCGAATGGCATCCTGCATCCATAATCACTTTCGAACGTACGGAAAGCTGATCCCAGAATAGCACTTTTCGCCAGATGCGAAATGGCATAGGGTGCGAAAGAGTGTTTTCACCTGACGTCACAATTCGCCGCAAATTCGTTTCGTAACTTGCAAGAATACGGGTGTTGACTAACGCCAAGGCCGTAGCCCAAAGCGTTATAAGTAAGCGAACAAACTTAATGCTGGAATCAGGAGTAAATTAACACAGTTGCGCCACCTTGTGGACGGAGTGATAATTCACATACGCGGGCTTTTAGTGTGGCGTGTATTTTCTAAATCTTTAGTCGCTCATGGAAATGAATTTTGTTTGCCACATTTATTGCAAAATAATGGCGTAGCGAGGGGGGCATCCAGATGCACTTGCCACCACGAAGTTTTCTTTGCCTTATCAAAGGCACTTCAGTTATTAATAAAGGTGAAAAAAACTTTACAATTTTAGTGGTGTCAGTAAGAAAACAGTTAAGTATCTACCTGTGGTTCACACTCCATCCGCTACCGTATGACCTTGATTGATGTGACCTCGCTTTTAATCTTGCTGTTATTTCTCCCATGTGAGATAGGACGCTTACTTATATCGCTTTGTCGTAGCCCTAATTTCCAAAGACTTCATATAGAAATACCAATTAATTTTTTCAGGTTTCAGTTGTTTTTTGCGGGTAATGTAATACTTTTAAATCTTTAGCCCGGCAATATCATGCACGGACACCAGAAATAGAGAACAATACACCAACCCGTCATATTGACTGGAGCTATAGTTAAAAGGTTGATAGGGTTTTTTTTCTGCATATAATCACAGAATTTCTGCGATAAAATAAAGAAAATTTTACTCTTAAAAAATAGCAGCATCCCACGGGCCACAGTTTAGGGCTTCTTTCTTAGAGTATAAAGCATTTAGAAATAGCTCTATATAGGCTCTATAGACATAGAAGCATTCTGAATAATCACAAAGTAGTGAATATTTAAATTGTGAAACGTCACCGTGATATTTATGATGAACAGCATCGAAATGAAACATATTTTTCAGAAAAGAGAATTACTCGTGATTGTAAAACTGTAAACTTTAACAACAGGAAAATAAATTTCAGCTCGAGACAGTTGCATATTAAAGTATGATAATTTAATATTGAATAATTAAATAAACTAGAGATTTTCAAGATGTTAATTTAATTTTACCAGGAAATCTAATACGTACTTCCCGGGTTACAGAAGGTACTGATTGATGTGCAGAACATATTGTAAAAATCATTTTTAATTGAAAACTATAATAGATATTTTATATTTAATATATTTTATTTTTAGATTGCCCACTAATACCAAACAGTATTTTCCATGAGAAAATTCCATAATGTGCTCAAATAAGGTTTTGAAATTCATTAAAAACGGTACTTTCGTATTATCTGCATGCTAACGGCTAATAGCCAAAGAAATCGCCAAAAATTCCTCTAATTATATCAACCTTTTTTTATTCTGATTATTTAAGTATTTAAACCTTTGAAAGGTGATCGGATTTCATACATACCACTTAGTTTTAATCTCCAAATGCAACAATGATACCAGAATTTTAGAATAAAATTTAGAGCTTTCATAATGTATGTGAAGAAACGCTTTTACTTATTTTCAGTTAAAGTTATTCGTAAATACAAGCAACCAAGACAACCAGGTGTCATTCAATCATTTAAACATTTTAGAAACAGAAGTACTTTACCCCTGAAAGGATTAAGTGTATTTTTATATTGTTATATTGCAGTAAAATGTTAATCTTCCGTAATCGGGCAGCAGGCGATAGAGATAGGTTTTAAAGAAACTGATGATTGAAAATTACTTAAAACCAGTAAAAAAACCCAGTAAATTGAGATACAGTTTTAAAAGAAATGCAGCTGAAGTATATTTTTTCTCCTATTCAGTGGTATAAAAATTGAAATTGGGTGATATTTAGAAGCTAAAAAAAAAAAAAAAAAATACAGTGAAATCCAAATTTCCTGGTAAAGTCGTTATCACCGTCGATATGACGACAGCGTTACTCACGGACATGTTTTTGCTTTATAGTATAGATATGACACACATTTTTATTTATCAAGCTCTCAAAATCAGTGTTTTGTTTATTTTAATATTTTACTGCCACCTTAAAGATACTTGTCAATTTCGGTTCATTTAAAGTATTTGATGTCCTTATGAATTTTCATAAATTTTAAATTGGAAAATATGACAAAAATGCCAAACAATTTTCTATTTTAATTACTAAATGTTGATAAACTACGACATTTATGCTATATGATATGGCATCTCTAGACAAAGTGTCCAAACGAATTTTCAATAATCACAATTGCACTGGATATCTAAGTAATGGAAAGACGCTGCTATAATTTACGGCGATCAACATCAAAATTGAATGTATTTGTCTGGGAATAGAATTATTCACGATTTACGTTTGAAATTGCAAACGGCAACGGCGGGAAAATTAATTCCAGTTCAAGATTTGGTTATAAAAGTATAATAACTTGTTGAATAGCTAGATATATCAGGAGGTTTTGGAGTTCGTTAATGATGTACAGAGCTGAATTTGCATCATACAAATCATGAAATAATATTTTCTCGATATCTCCGACGGGGTAAGGCTTAAGCTGACGGCTTAAGTTTAAAATTGATGTGGTATGTCGAAAACTGCAAAACAAATTAATTTATAAATTCAATTTTTAAAACGTCCTTGAGAAGCACAATTGCCATTCAGGAAAAAATGTTTATGTTTGAACAAAAATAAATAAATAAATAAATTAGAGTTTTTGGATTAATTAGCAAATATGATACTCTACCAATAAAACTTTTTAACCCTTATTGGTCCTATGTCACTTACCACGAGACATCTTGACTAGCATCTCTTACACGAATTTTATTCATTTGGCACCAATATTTTTTTTTTCAACACTTTTACTTGTACTACTTTGAAATATGTGAAGAGAAATTTACCACAAAATTTATTTTTAAAATATAGTGGTTCGAATAAAATATAAAATAGAATCATGTGTAAAAAGTTAGAATCTGATAAGGGTTAAAGTTAAACGTATTCATTAAAAAATATATAATTACTATTTTAGGTAATGAAATTTATTCAGGCTAATTCTCTCAGCCAGTTAAATAAAATTATGATCTACATATATCAGCGGTTGCTTATGTATCTACACTATTCATTGATGCATATAAAATGAATTAAAATCTAACCTTTAATAAATAATATCAGTGTTCCATCCAACCACTATATATAAATAGAAATATTTTTTTTAAGCAATTTCAAATGTCTGGCATTAATTAAAATCAAGAAATACTCATTAAAATTTCTGGTGTCTAACTCTAAATATGAATAAAAGAAAACATGTCTCTAAAATAAATATTCGTGCAGTTTAGGGTTACAATACACGAGTGAATTGGGTGAAATTGTGCTTATAAGTCCTTTTCTTGCACGCACAAAACTTTCACAAATTTGTATGCATAAGTACATATTTTGCACCTATGGTAAACAATTTTGGTTTTATTGCTAAAAGAAAAAAAACGTGTTTCCAATCTATACAGTTTTTTCCTATAGTGAAATTCGCCGTGAACGATATATTGAAAACTGGCTCTGATTGAAAACGACAGCAGTTTTGAGCATTATTTCAAAATTGTTATGCTATGAGTTGCAAAAAGTTTCCTGTTGCCTATTACACTAAAATTTTTTTCTCAAGCATCTTTACATACATGATTATTCATACTGTAAAGAATTGAACTTCTATGTTTTCATATGATGGGGGAAGAAGTCTTCCTAAAGAAAAACTGAATACACCCAGGTGCATAGAAAGACTAGTAGACATTTTTCTCACGCTCTAGGACATTGTAAGTGATGATGGATTAGCACTTAGGACGTAGCACGCCCTGATAAAGGATATGAGATACATCTAAGGGTTCGGAGTATAGACCACCCTGTTTAGGTCTCGCAAAGGAATTCGCTAATGCCTAAAGGCATTGACAGAGATGGATGTTGAAAGTATTCTCACGGTGTCCGAGAGAGTGACCATTTTTCTTTCGGAGGAAAAGAGAGGAGGGGATCAGTTTGGATTCGAAAACTGAGGGTGTGCGTTTGGCTCGCACGAACGAGGGAAAAAGAGATTTTTTCCCGGCTGGAGGCACGAGAGGTGCCGAGTAAAATTGAGCGAAGCGCTCGGAACTTGTATAGGACGGCGGGAGACCTTCCTGTAAAAGCCATCCGACCAACGAACTTGCTGCTGAATGAGAAGTTCTAGAGTGAACTAATTTTCCAAATTTGAAGCTACAAGGACTCAGTGTTTTATACAATCATATAAGTCGACAACCTACGCATTTAATTTATTATTTTTGTTGTGTTCTATATTCAAGATTTCAAAATAAAACTTTTGATTATTTTGCATGGTAGAGAGAATTATTCCTCACAGCTACCGTTCAATTAGATTGATCGAGGAATAGATTCTTAACAGCTGGTGGCAGCGGAAGATCATGTTGACCAGATGAGGCGTAGAACAATAGGGGTCCTCAAAGAACATTTGTGAAGTGCAACGTTAATAGTGACAAGCATTGTGGTGATTAAAACTTGTTATCAAGTGCTATTAGTGGTGACAACGTCAAGGATTATTGGAAAGAAACATTTCTTAGAACTGACTGCCTTGTGTTTAGACTGTGTATCTTGGGTCAAGCTAGAAAAACATTTCTGTGTGGATTACAAACCTCTGGAGCTAAAGGATTATCGTAGTGACGACGTTGATTGACAGTGCCTTCTATTCGGAACAGCTGGGTGGACGACAACGGATCCTGTTTTCAAAGGGGTGAGCTAACAAATTCTTTTATCTCAGTGGCATTCTGTTGAGTTTAATTTCCTTTTGCCTTAAGCTGGCTATTGTGTGTCAGTGGTTTATTGTGTGTGACACGAGAAATATCTCAGTAGATTTCAATGATAAAGGGCAGTTATTTTTTTTTTCTTTCCTCTCAAAGGAAAAGTAGTAATAAAGGATAGTCTTTCTGTTATTGGCATGTGAAAAAAAAAAGAGAGAAATGTTAATATTTTTTACTGTCAGGAAAATTTTAAGTGCGTTTATTCTGTTAATAACAAGTTTTGTTTAGGAAAATTTTGCTTGAGCTGTATCTAAAATTTGATATTTTAATGTTCTGGTTTTTCTTTCGGGAAAATGTATTTGTCGTGATCTGGCAAAGACGTTTAATATGTGAAAATTTTGCGAGATGGTGGGTTGCAGAAGTGAAACATAGTGCCATTTTTTTAATACAAGTTATAAAAAGGGGAAAGTATATTTCTAACTGTTTTGTAAATGTATTACTGAATTATATTTTTTGTGTATGTATGTATTTTTTCTGTTTTAAATTTTGATCTGATATCCATGTAAATTAGGTTTTGGGGTTAATTTTTCAAAAATGTCAGAGTGGAAAAATTTTAAAAAGGTAGATTTGCGAATCCTGGCGGGTGAATTAGATATTCAAATAGATGAGAGCGACACGATTGCAAAAATAGTTAGTAAAATAGAAGCGGCTGAAGATTTTGATAGAGATTTTGCATTGGCACAAGCCAAAAATATACTGCAAGATCGGGAAGCGCTTATAGCGGAGGAAAAGGAAAGAAAGAGATTAGAAAGGGAGGATCGAGACAAAGACAGGGCTTATGAACTCGAAAAGTTAAAATTATTGCAAGAAGCAGAGACGCGTAGCTTAACATCAAATCATGGTGCAGAGAAAAGCAATAAATTGCCCTTAAAATCCTTAATACATCGTTTCGATGAGAGTCGATCAGAAATATCTTTATTCTTAAATTTGTTTGAGAGGCAGGCAAAAAAATGTAATTTAGAAGATGATGAATTAGTGACAAATTTATTAGCGCTTCTACCGGTAAATGTGGCAGAATTAATCCTTAGAGAGCCAACACATTTGATTGATAATTATGATTATGTGAAAGGTAAATTATTAGAAAGGTACAAATTAAATGCAGAATCGTATAGACTAAAATTTAATCAACACCAGAGGAATCCAAGTAATCCGTGGCGTGATTTAATTTTCGAATTGAATAGCTATCTGGAGGGGTGGTTAAATTCTTTAAAAATTACTAATTTTGAGGAATTAAAGAAGCTTTTGATCACTGATCAAATTAAAAAAAGAGCCCCTCAAGAATTAAAGGATCATCTGATTGATGCCTGGTCAAATTTCACTGACCCAGAAGTTTTAGTGAAACGCTTAGATGAATTCGAGGTTGTGAAAAATTCCCAAAGGAAAACAGGAAATTCGAGAAATTTTTTTGATAAGAAATTTGAGAAAAATAGCTCGGGGATGGAGAATAAAAGTGCAGACAAAAATTGCAATTGGAGGGACAAGAATATAGTGACAGATAGGGATCGTGTTTTCGAAAAAAGGAGGGTAAACAGGTGTTTCCTTTGTGATTCCACAACTCACCTTCGAGCCAATTGTCCGCAGTTAAAAAAGAAGGAGAGAGACACCGCTAAAGTGAATCATGTGAGTAAAACGTCGGATTATGAAGAAGGGTTCAAACCTTATCTTAGTAGAGCGAAAATAAATAGGCGTGATATTGTCACTCTAAGAGATACGGGTACCAATTACGATTTGTGTGGTGAGGAACACGTAAAAAAGGAACAATTGACCGGAGATTATATCTTCGTGAAACAGCCCTTGGATTCTAAAATCCGCTGTTTACCTGTCGCTCACATAGAGATAGATTTTGATGGATTGGGTTCCCTAAAAACGGAAGTTGGGGTTGTAGACAAAGAAGCAGACTTGCATTGTTATCTCTTAGGGAATAAAACGCAAAAGATAATTGAATTAACCCGAAAAAAGGTTAATGCAGTGAATGCGGTAATGACGAGATCGCAGGCAAAGAAAGACACGGTTAGTTTGATGGACGGGGCTAGTGGAAATACGAGTTGCGAAAGGGGAGAGGGAAAGCCGGTCGTGGATTTAGAATGTGAATCGGACGAGTATGCAGAACAATGCGAAAAGGAGTTGGAGCAGCTAACGGAAAATGAAACCTCGGAAAGTGTATTGTTACCTGCTGATTTAAATGACAAGTTCAGAAATTTAGCACGGATTAGTCGTGAGGAATTTAAAAAAGAACAGGATGTTGATCCTTCGTTAAAAGAAGTTAGGGAAAAAGCGAGAGCCAAGAAATCTCACTATGAAATTATGAATGACTTGGTGTTTAGGAAAACTTTTGACAATCGTGGTGGGGAGAGATTGCAGTTAGTGGTGCCTTCGAAATTCAGATTAGACGTTTTAGGAGCCTGTCATGAGGGAATTTCATCGCACTTTGGTGAAATGAAAACAAAGGATAAGGTTTTGCGTCATTACTTTTGGCCGAATGTAATAAAACACATAGAGAATTTTGTCAAAACATGTGATTCATGTCAGAGGATTGGAAAACCTAGGGAAATAGGGAAAGCGCCGCTCAGACGTGTGCCGATTATTGGAGAGGTTTTTTCGAAGTTATCAGCTGACATTGTGGGTCCCTTACCGAAGTCTGAAAAAGGGAATAGGTATATTTTAACAGTTATTTGTGTGGCGTCCAGGTATCCGGAGGCTGTTGCGATATCTAATGTCCGATCGGAAACTATAATTGAAGCATTAATGTGGGTATTTAGCAGATTAGGATATCCCAGAGAGTTACAAACAGATCTCGGAAGATATTTTGTAAGCGAGTTAACAACCGCATTCTTAAAGAAATTTGGAGTTAAGTTAACTCAGTCGTCGGTTTGTCGACCACAAAGTAATTTGGTTGAGCGATGGCATCGCTCAGTGAAAAGATTATTGAAAGTTTTGTGTGTTGAAAATGGCGCAAGTTGGGAGGGAAATTTGCCGTATGCGTTATTAGCCTTGCGTACGGTAACTCATGATTCTACGGGTTTTTCTCCTGCAGAGTTAGTACATGGAAAGAATTTACGAACTCCCGAATCATTGCTCTTTGAAAAGTGGACGGGAGGAGAGGAAGAGAATGAGTTAGTTACTGAATATGTATTTAATTTGGTTAATAGGCTAAAACACTGTCAGGAACTAGCAGTGGAAAATATGACCGAATCTCGTGAAAAAAGAAAGTTGTGGTATGACAAAACGGCGGTAGAACGGAAATTTAAGGTGGGTGACGAAGTGTTGGTTCTAGCTACCAACAAAAAGAACAAATTATCGGTATCGTGGATAGGTCCAGGAAAAATTCAGTCCAAAATCTCAGAGACAAATTATATTGTGAATGTTCCAGGTAGGCGCGAAAAGGCTCAAATATATCACGTCAATCTCTTAAAACCATATTTGAAAAGAATTGAGTTAGTGAATTTTGTGGCGCAAGAGATAGATGAGGGCGAGGAAAATCAAGATTTGGACATAGCATTTCCAGAAGCGGGGGCTGAGATTTATGATTTTGAAAATGTTATTAAAGACAGCAATTTGAGTACTAGATGTACGTCGGGGCAGGTAGAGCAATTGAGAAATTTATTAGATAAATTTAAAACTTTATTTTCTAATGATCCGGGTCGCACTGACTTAATGGAGCATGACGTGGAACTATTAGAATATAAACCTGTAAAGATAAAACCTTACAGATCTTCGCCTAGACAAACTGAAAAGGGTATTGGGGTTATTTTAGCACAACGTGAGGGTTCAGAGGAACATCCCATAATTTACTTAAGTCGGAAATTTTCGGAAACAGAAAAAAGTTTTTGTGCGACGGAGAAGGAATGTGCAGCTATTATCTTTGCAATCAAGAAATTGCGTCACTATGTTGACGGCCAACTCTTTGCTATAGAAACCGATCACAATCCTTTAGTTTTTCTTAAACGAAATTCTGGGAATAATCCGAGGCTTTTACGATGGGCTCTCACACTGCAACCCTATCATTATGCAATAAAGAATAGACCAGGACGAGATATTGCACATGTTGATTATTTAAGTCGTGCGGAATAAACTCGTTGAATACTAAAAGCTAAAAGTACTATTGTACGAAAAAAAAATAATAATTTCATTTGTTTATACTTTGTAAGCCAAGAAATAGTTGTTTTATTCTAAATTTTTCATTTGGTAATTTTTGATCTTGTTATGTATATATATATGTATATATATTTTTTTTAGTGTAATGTATCAGAGCGCGCATTGATAATTGTATTTATTGCATCTGCCACTCTGAGATATTGGAATTTGTTGCGTTCATCCACTGGTCATAAGATTCTTCATTCAAGCCTGAAGAATCGTCTTTTAGAGGGGGGTGTTGTAAAGAATTGAACTTCTATGTTTTCATATGATGGGGGAAGAAGTCTTCCTAAAGAAAAACTGAATACACCCAGGTGCATAGAAAGACTAGTAGACATTTTTCTCACGCTCTAGGACATTGTAAGTGATGATGGATTAGCACTTAGGACGTAGCACGCCCTGATAAAGGATATGAGATACATCTAAGGGTTCGGAGTATAGACCACCCTGTTTAGGTCTCGCAAAGGAATTCGCTAATGCCTAAAGGCATTGACAGAGATGGATGTTGAAAGTATTCTCACGGTGTCCGAGAGAGTGACCATTTTTCTTTCGGAGGAAAAGAGAGGAGGGGATCAGTTTGGATTCGAAAACTGAGGGTGTGCGTTTGGCTCGCACGAACGAGGGAAAAAGAGATTTTTTCCCGGCTGGAGGCACGAGAGGTGCCGAGTAAAATTGAGCGAAGTGCTCGGAACTTGTATAGGACGGCGGGAGACCTTCCTGTAAAAGCCATCCGACCAACGAACTTGCTGCTGAATGAGAAGTTCTAGAGTGAACTAATTTTCAAAATTTGAAGCTACAAGGACTCAGTGTTTTATACAATCATATAAGTCGACAACCTACGCATTTAATTTATTATTTTTGTTGTGTTCTATATTCAAGATTTCAAAATAAAACTTTTGATTATTTTGCATGGTAGAGAGAATTATTCCTCACAGCTACCGTTCAATTAGATTGATCGAGGAATAGATTCTTAACAATACATTATCTATATCTGGAAATTCAAAATAGAAGTTATAGTAAATTATATTTTAAATCCCTGAAGGTAGAAAAATACTTCAATTTTGAATACCCTAATTAATATCGAAAACGTCTATAATCTACAAGTCACGTCATCATAAGCCCATACGATATCATTTTCGTTTGAGTTGAAGAAATTTAAATTCGACAGTTCTATATTTTAGAAATTAAATACAAACCGCACGTCTCTAATACATTTAAAGTTATAAATGCAAAATCTGCCACTTTTTTAATGATATTGCGAAAATAATGGTTTCGAACACTCTTTTTGTGTATATAATATATATATGTCGTAGGCTAACTGAGAAATCCGGCTCTTTGCAAACAGCCTAGGCTCTTTGCAAAGAGCCGGGCTAATTGGAGAATCCATCTCCCTTTTTCCAATTAGCCTGATATTTTTCAGGCTTATTTCGAAGAGCCTAGAAAGCGTTAGGCTAATTGAAAAATGACCACTTATTATCCTATCAGGGTGATATTTTTAGCTCACAGGCTATCAAAGCCTGAGAGCTTATGTGCCCGCCGATTCTGTATGTACGTGTGTACGTACGTACGTACGTATGTACGTAACACGATAACTCTTGATAGAAATATCCGATTTGCTACAATTTTTTTTTCTAGATTCATTCTGATAAGGTGCTTCCCTGATTAGTTTTTGGGGTTCATTGGTTAAGGAAAAAAGGGGGAAAAGCGGGGCTAGCCCCCCCCTTAATTTATATAAATGGGTTTTTCATGCAGAAATATTCGATTTGCTCCAAATTTGGTATACCGATTTATTGTGTTAAGGAGCTTCTCTGATTAGATTTCGAAGCTCATTATTTAAGTATAAAGGGGGGAAAGGGGGGCTACCACCCTTAATTTAGATAAATCGGTTTTTCATGATGAATTATTCGATTTGCTCCAAATTTGGTATACCGGTTTATTAAGTTAAGGAGCTGCCTTGATTAGATTTGGAGGTTCATTAGTTACATATAAAGAGAGGAAAGGGGGGCTATCCCCCCCCCGTAATTTAGATAAATGGGTTTTTCATGCAGAAATATGTGATTTGCAATAAATTTGGTATACCGGTTAATTATGTTAAGCAGCTTCCATGATTACATTTGGAAGATCATTATTATGTATAAAGGGGGGAAAGGGGGGCAATTGCCCTTAATTTAGATAAATGCGTTTTTCATGTAGAATTATTCGATTAGCTGAAATGTGGTATACTGGTTTATTATGTTAAGGAGATGGCTTGATTAGATTTGGAGGTTCATTAGTTAAATATAAAGGGAGGAAGGGGGGGCTAGCCCCCCCTTAATTTAGGTAAATGGGTTTTTAATGCAAAATTATTCGATTTGCTCCAAATTTGGTATACCGGTTTATTATGTTAAGGAGCTTCCCTGATTAGATTTGGAAGTTCATTAGTTAAGTGTAAAGGGAGGAAAGGGGATCTAGACCCCCCCCCCCTTAATTTAGGTAAATGGATTTTTCATGCAGAGTTATTCGATTTGCTCCAAATTTCGTATACCGGTTTATTATGTTAAGTAGTTTCCCTGATTTGATTTGGAGGTTCATTAGTTAAGTATAAATAGAGGAAAGGGGGCTAGAACCCCCCCCCCTTAATTTAGATAAATTGTTTTTTCATGCAGAGTTATTCGATCTGCTCCAAATTTCGTATACCGGTTTATTATGTTAAGGAGCTTCCCTGATTATATCTGGAGGTTCATTAGTTAATTATAAAGGGAGGAAAGGGGATCTAGACCCCCCCCCCTTAATTTAGATAAATGAGTTTTTCATGTAGAGTTATTCGATTTGCTCCAAATTTCGTATACCGGTTTATTATGTTAAGGAGCTGCCTTGATTAGATTTGGAGATTTATCGGTTAAGTATAAAGGAGGGACAGGGGCTAGTGTCCCCTTAATTTAGATAAATTGGTTTTTCATACAGAATTAATCGATTTACTTCAAATTTGATATACCAGTTTATTACGATATGGCTTCCTTCATTTGATTTGGAGGTTCATTGGTTAAGTATAAAAGGGGGAAAGGGGGGCAATTGCCCCTCCCCTTCATTTAGATAAATGGGTTTTCGTGCAGAATTATCTGATTTAGTTTAATTTTTTTTTCAACCGGATCCGAACTTGAAGGTTCCATTTGAAGTCAACCCGAAAACCGACCACAACCAGGTTTCGGATTGAGTTCAATTAGAACTTTCAGATTCGCATCAGGTTGCCGGTGGACGGAGATTATTTTGTCTGGCTTGCATCGGGTTATAGCTCTTTGGAATATTTTTGTCGGTTAAGATTTGGTTCGGGACGGGTTTCAGGTTGACTTCGAATGGAATTTTTAGGTTCTATTTTTATTAGGTTCTATTTTTCTCTCTAGGTATTTTTTGTTTAGCGTTTCGTGTCCACGGAAACTAATTTGTCTTGTTCGGATCCGGTTACGGATCTTTGGAATATTTTTGTCGGTTATCAGATTTGGTTCGGGATTTCGGGTTTTTTCAAATGGAACACTCAGATTCGGTCGGGTTGCTTGTAGACTGAAATTATTTTGTCTTGCTCGGATCGGGGTACGATCTGTTCTAAATTATTTTTCGGATTTGGGTAGGGTTATGCGTTAATAAACCTAATAAAAAGAAAATTGCCCAGTTAAACTGATGGCATTGAGCTCAAAGGCTACCCACACTAATTGTATATTATACTCTTATTTCAAAGAATAATGCCCCTCGAAAAATAAATGTAGGTATTAGTCCCCGTTTCCAACCTTTCTACTTAACCAAAGAACCTCCAAATCTAATCAGGAAAGCTACTTAAAATAATAAACTGGTATACCATATTTGAAGCAAATCAGATAATTCTGCATGAAAAAACCATTTCACTAAATTAAGGGGGGGGGGGTATTAGCTCCCCCATTTCTCCCTTTATGCTTAACCAATGAACTTTCAAATCTATTCAGAAAAGCTCCTTATTAGAATGAACCTAGAAAAAAATTAAACTAAATTAGATAATTCTGCATGAAAACACATTTATCTAAATTAAGGGGAGGGGCAATTGCCCCCCTTTTATACTTAAAAAATGAACCTCCAAATCAAATGAAGGAAGCCATATCGTAATAAACTGGTATATCAAATTTGAAGCAAATCGAATAATTCTGTTTGAAAAACCCATTTATCTAAATTAAGGGGACACTAGCCCCTGTCCCTCCTTTACACTTAACCAATAAATCTCCAAATCTAATCAAGGTAGCTCCTTAACATAATAAACCGGTATACGAAATTTGGAGTAAATCGAATAACTCTGCATGAAAAACCCATATATCTAAATTAAGAGGGGGGGGGGGTCTAGCCCCCCTTTCCTTTCTCATTATTAACTAATGAACCTCCAAATCTAATCAGGGAAGCTCCTTAACATAATAAACCGGTATACGAAATTTGGAGCAAATCGAATAACTCTGCATGAAAAACTCATTTATCTAAATTAAGGGGGGGGGGTCTAGCCCCCCTTTCCTCCCTTTATACTTAACTAATGAACCTCCAAATCTAATCAGGGAAGCTCCTTAACATAATAAATCGGTATACCAAATTTGGAGCAAATCGAATAATTTTAAATTAAAAACCCATTTACTTAAATTAAGGGGAGAGGCAATTGCCCCCCTTTCCCCTCTTTATACATAATAATGATCTTCCAAATGTAATCAGAGAAGCTGTTTAACATAATTAACCGGTATACCAAATTTATAGCAAATCGCATATTTCTGCATGCAAAACCCATTTATCTAAATTACGGGGGGGGGGGGGTTACCCCCCCTTTCCTCCCTTTATTTGCAACTAATGAACCTCCAAATCTTATGAAGGCAGCTGCTAAACTTAATAAACCGGTATACCAAATTTGGAGCAAATCGAATAATTCATCCTGAAAAACCGATTTATCTAAATTAAGGTTGGTAGCCCCCCCTTTCCCCCCTTTATACTTAAATAATGAGCTTCCAAATCTAATCAGGAAAGCTCCTTAGCACAATAAACCTGTATACCAAATTTGGAGCAAATCGAATATTTCTGCATGAAAAACTCATTTATATAAATTAAGCGGGGTGGACTAGCCCCCCTTTTCCCCCTTTATCCTTAAGCAATGAACCCCAAAAAATAATCAGGGAAGCATCTTATCAGAATGAACCTAGAAAAAAAAAATTTAAGCAAATCGGATATTTCTATCAAGAGTTATCGCGTTACGTACATACGTACGTACGTACGTACATACGTACGTACGTACGTACATACAGAATATACACACGTACACACGTACATACAGAATCGGTGAAAACATAAGCTCTCAGGCTTTGATAGCCTGTGAGCTAAAAATATCACCCTGATCGGATAATAAGTGGTCACTTTTCAATTAGCCTAACGCTTTCTAGGCTCTTAGCAATAAGCCTGAAAAATATCAGGCTAATTGGAAAAAGGGAGATGGATTCTCCAATTAGCCCGGCTCTTTGCAAAGAACCTAGGCTGTTTGTAAAGAGCCGGATTTCTCAATTAGCCTACGACATATATATATATATATATATATATATATATATATATATATATAATATATATAATATATATATATATATATATATATATACAGGGTGTTCCGTTAAAGGGGTCCAATATTAATAGGGGTAATAGAGGAGATCACACGGAGCATAAATCAGTATATAATGCCTGGCCGGATCTCAATAATTTTCAAGTTACAGCAAATAGAATGAAAAATCAGAAATTTGTAAAAAAAACCCTCATTGCTAAACTATCGATAATGCTACATAAAAACGAAGCACATATTTAGAAAGAGCAGAAAAAATCCTACGAAATGACATGAGTTGTTTTAGAATATTGAGAATTAATGGCGAGTTACAAGCTCTGAAACAGTGAAAAAATACAAAATCAAATATTTAGCAAAATAGTTAATCGTTAATTCCAAAAATGCAACTCTACCTACATCAAGGAAAATGTTATAAAATTTGGTCCATTCCGAAAGCTTTCGAAGAAGCTGACAATAAACCATATCAGTTTAATTGTATGGGAGAAATCAAGCAGTTCCCTAGTTACAACTCTGTACTGTTGCACGCTCGGAAAGGGCGAAACTCCGCCCATGACGATTGTAAACACCCCGTTTTAATATCTTTCAATTATACATTTCTGATCAACCTCTATCAATACCCTTTCATTATTCAGTCTGGTCAAGTGAATGACATATTGTGCAGCTCTCGCCTTGTCTTAAAGCAAACTCCGTGACTGCTGCGTTTCCTCCATGAACTTTCAGGATGATGAAGAAGTACTTTTTATGCAAATTTTCTATGTGTATAGGAAGAAAAGTGTAATAAAACAGCAGTCATCAGTGGGCGTTATGTTAAAGGGAGGCTGTTGTAAGTGGGATTGTAGTAAGTTGATGTATAATAATTATGCCGGAATACTCTAACGAAGAATATGCGGACATGCATCTGATGTACGGGCAAGCTCATGGAAATGCATGTCTAGCACAGCGCATGTACCGTGAGCAATTTCCAAGGAGACGTTGCCCAAGTTCGAAACTCTTCATAAAAATCGATAGACGATTACGGGAGACTGGATCGTTTAATACAGCAAGCATTGATGCAGGGAAACCTCGACATGTACGAACACCTGCAATGGAAGAAGATGTACTGAATATTTTTAAAGATAACCCCTCCACGAGTACACGAGCTGCTGCGTGTGAAGTCGGTGTTTCTCACCAAAGTGTGTGGCGTGTTCTGCGTGCAGAAAACATGCACCCCTTTCATGTGCAGCGGGTACAACTGTTATCAGTAACAGATTGTGCTCAGCGGACAGAATTCGTACGCTGGTTGCTTAATGTAACAGAAAATAATCCACAATTTCTGGAAAATATTTTATTTACTGATGAAGCAACATTTACGAGAGAGGGCGTGGTAAACACGCACAATATGCACACATGGTCATATACAAATCCGCACACTGTTTTCCCGTCGAACGCACAACAAAAGTTCGGTGTGAACATATGGGCAGGTGTCCTCGGCGATTATCTCATAGGACCATATTTACTCCCAGATGTACTCAATGGCAGTACGTACTTGGTTTTCTTACGGGATATCTTACCGCAGTTACTGCAAAATGTGCCAGCAACATTGCGCCACAATATGTGGTTTATGCACGATGGCGCACCGGCACATTTTTTCATAGGTGTTCGCAATCACCTCAATTCAACATATCCTGGGAAATGGATTGGACGCAGTGGACCTGTTGCTTGGCCTGCACGCTCTCCAGACCTCAATCCGTTAGACTTTTTTGTTTGGGGACACCTTAAATCGCTGGTGTATGAAACGCCTGTGGATACACCGGGGGATTTACTAGCGCGAATCATTGTCGCTGCAGGAGACATTCCCAACTCCGTCGGAGTTTTTCGGCGTGTTCGCCAATCTTTACGACGTCGCTGTCGGCTGTGCGATTCTGTTAATGGGCGCAACTTCGAACACCTATTATAATAATGTCCGTTCGTCTGCCTTCCGACATTGAACTGTGCAGCGCAGGCCAGAAGACTGTGCTTCACATATGCCATAAAGTTTCTTTTATTTTCAACACTTTTTGGCACAGTATTTTGTAAGTCACAGACTGTGGTGTACTCAAATTGTAAATTACAAAGTTTGTATGAATTAATTTAAAATTTAGTGTCTTTTTTAAATTTATAATTAATAAAATTATTATGCTATTTGTTATTATTATTTCCTATCATAAATTATGATGCACATATACATACAATAATTGTGCATGTAAAACATGTATTGAAACTTCTTGCATAGTTACAAATCGCAATATTTTTAATTATTTCCGAATTTTCACCACCAGTTTAATTTTAAAGAATTTAACTTAAGATTTATATCAATAAAAGACCACTTTAAAATGTAGACTATTATTGTAAAGTTATTTTGGTTCATTCAACTCTTGAATAATTAAAAATGTTGCATCTCAGAAGAAGCATGATCGAAAATGTATAGTTGAGAGTAATTAAAAAGGCGGTGTTTCCAATCGTGATGGGCGGGGTTTAACCTTTGCTAGTGTCAAAGAAAGCGGAGTTGTAACTAAGAAACTGATTAATTTCTCTCACACAATTAAACCGATATGGTTGATTGTAAGCTTTTTCGGAATGGACCAAATTTTACTACATTTTCCTTGTTGTAGCTAGAGTTGTCTTTTTGGAATTAACGATTAACAATTTTGATGTATATTGGATTTCGTACTTTTTTCACTGTTTCAGGGCTTGTAACTCGTCAATAAATATTGCTATTTTAATACAATTGATGTCATTTTGTAGGTTTTTTTCTGCTCTTTCTAAATATGTGCTTCGTTTTTATGTGGCATTATCGATAGTTTAGCAATGAGGGTTCTTTTACAATTTTCCGAATTTTCATTCTATTTGCTGTAACTTGAAAACTATTGAGATCCGACCAGGCTTTATATACTGATTTATGTTCCATGTGATCTTCTCTATTACCCCTATTAATATTGGACCCCTTTAACGGAACACTCTGTATATATATATAGATAGATAGATATATTAAGATCCTACATTTCATAAAAGGATTTATTGGTGCTGTCAAAGATTCATTTTTTCTGGTCTTTTTCCATTGGTTAAAATGTTTTAAGTACAAATAGCTTGACAAATATTTCAAATATTTATGATTCCCTACATATTTATCTTTATTTATTTATTCTTTTTATGCATTCACTTTCCTGTTAATATTGACCTTTCGACAATTTTAAATGTTATAATTTCTAAATACTTCATTTATAAGTGATTGGATCTAGTCTTAAAAAAAATCATTAGTGATTAGTTAATTTAATAATTGTTGATCCAAATTTAATATGTATAATGTTTGTATCGTGTCTTGATACTCAATTTATAAACTTTATTTGAAATTGATGATGAATATATTCTATAATGGTTATATATATATCAGTGGCGTGGCGTGAAAATTTTCGGTGGTCATCGCAATTATTTAAATTTGTGGTGAAAAATTATTAACTCTAAAATTCAATGGTTGAATGTTCAAAAAAGAAACTTTAAATCTTACCTTCACTTATACATGAACTCCAAATGTTCTGCTAAAACTGGATCGTAGAGTTTTAAAAGCTTATTAAGAGTTTTAAAATATTGCTTGGTCATCGCCGCATCCAGCGATGACCGGACGCCGCGCCACTGATATATATATATATATATATATATATATATATATATATGTGTGTATATATAATCGTTCTTTAGAATTAAACCATTTAAACACATGAAAATTGGCCAAAATTAATGCAATAACCAGTTACAAACAAAAGAAACAGAAAACCAGCTAAATAAAGTAGAACTATTAAATGACGTATGAAAAAACAAATGAAGGATCAATTGGATGGATGTGGAAGTAAGCTTATAGTATATCTCACTTCTTCAGGGGGTACATGAAATACAAATATAAGCAAAACACAGTCGATTTCTGTAAAAGAATCAAATCACTATTTGTATTATTTCAGTCATTTTTTCTTCTTGGACAATTGGTACTCTTAGCTCTTATCATAATTAATTTTTTGTAATATATATTATTGAATCAAACATTTGAATTTTTGTAATTTTAATTTCTATAGCGTCTATTTCTCTTGAAATTTAATAGTTGTTTTATTTGCAAAAAGATCATTAAAAATATATATATATATAATTGCAATAGAGGATGTTAAAATCATGATACACAAAAATGAAAAAAATGAAGATGAAACAAACGCCTGTTATCACACACTATTTAAAAATGAAAATTGAAAAAATTGGGAAATCCATTGTAGAATTGTTAAGCAAAAAATACTAAAGTTTCCACAAAACATACACTATTTTATCTCTGCAAGAGCTGTAATTAGATAAAAAGACGCAAGGTACTTAAAACAGCACAGATATTGGATTAAAAATGTGAACTTATATATGTATGTATAGTAGTTCCAACAGGAACACAAAATTACTATAAGTAAAAAAAAAAAAAAAAAAAAAAAAAAAAAAAAAACGATAAAAATGTGTTTAACAAGGAAATTGCCTACCCTTTGACTAAATACCTTCATTCTATTTGACTGTCTAAGTGGAAACGTTCAGACGTGGGAACTACGTCTGTAGAGCATATATGTTCCCACTGATTAAATATTCTATGGGACATCCCTGTTCTCAGACTCTTTTTTTTCTGCTCTCAGACCCGCCTGCCACAGCGTTTGTTTAAAAACATGACCGTGTTTCGGATTTAGATTTTCAAATGAGTTTGTGTGTATCTATATAACAAACACTCTATTGTTAGAAAAATAAAATTAATGTACGCTGTGGGTTAAGTTGGTTCATGTAATATGTTTCAATATTAAAAGCAAATTAATAACTGTATAATTTCTTTTTATTTTTCTATGAAAATACCCCCCCCCCCCTCTTTGTTATTACTCTCTACACACTCGTATTTCCCAATCTGGACATGCTATTTCCCACCAAATTTTCTGTATAATTGACGTTGCCCTATTTAACGTAAAAAAGGTAAGAATTCTTTATTATTAAAGAGTATTAAGAACTATGGGTTAGGAAAAAGCAGACCTGGTTTGAATAGAAAGGTCCGTCCCCAATGTATTAATATATCATTTAAAAATCAAAATAAAGTTTTTTTAATCAAAACGTTTATTTCTGTCGTTTTTATTCAAGCTTAAGAAATTCTGTTTTAAAGCAATTCTTCTTTTCAAAGGATTTTTGGAAATCGTTTTTATAAGTGCATCTATGTTACATTTTCAGACTTACGCTACACCATCATCGAAAGGAAATTTAAAAACAATACGCATGACGTCACTGCATTTCAACCTTTTATGAATATTGTTTATAACTTAATTTATTATTTAACATTATTTCTTTATTTTTTTTACAACATTTCCTTTTCGAATGTTTCTGCTCCGTTATTCTATTTATTCTTTCTCATGTGATTTGTTTTCATGTAATCACTTCTGACAAAAAATTTCGTTATAGTCAACGGTATTGCTAAGCATTTTTTTTTTTTTTTTTTTTGCCCTTATTTCTGTTTTAAATATTCCCTCGTTAGCGACGAACTTCTCAGAATCGTACTTCTTGAAAGCATCTATAAGCAGAATAAAGCAATTTTGTTTTCTTTTCTTTCCTTTTCAGGTGTGAAGGTAGATTAAAATCTCAGGAAAAATATTGTTTATTGAATATCAATTGCAATAAATTGATTTGTTTTAAATACTTTATAATATTGCTATACTTTACTAGTGTATTCATTATTAAATGCGATTCTTTATATTAAAAGCAAATGTTTAACTTAAATCTAATATCATTTTAGGATTTTATTGAAATAAAATTTAACATTTACATTTCAATCTCAGAAATTTTTGTTTACGTAATGCATTTTTTAAAAATTTTGAATACAAGTTTTTTGCATTTTAATATTTATTAAATTATAGCTCGAAATTTTAAAAACAGTACACAACGCGTAAATTGAATTGCAGGATTTTAAATTTCATTCAAAATCAATGTAAATCGTTTCGTGGTTAAATAGAAATTACACATACCTATTTCATTAAATAAACGGTCAAGTGCGAGTATTACTCGCGCACAGAGGGTTCCGTAGAATAAATATATGAATTTTTAATTGTATTATTAAAAAAAAGTTGCTAAAAATACTAAGACTTTGTAAAATACCATATAATTGATAGGGTTTTTTAAAGTCTTAGTGTTCTTTTAGCAACTTTTTTTTACTACTTACGTTAATGTAGGGTTGGGTATAACTTTATATACTAGAAAAGTGTAAATGGATATATCATGAAAGTTCAAAGAGATATGGAACCTAAATAATATCAAATATAGCTATTCTGTATAACTCATTTTTTAATATTATCCTAATCTGTTTATGATGAACTTAATTTGGCACTGACAAAAAAACAGTGCGCATTTAAACTTCACTTGGGATTTCATAAAACTAAATTCAGCGTAGTAATAACTTATCTTTCTACGAGTGTAGCTAAAACAAAACCTTTGTTCAAAGTTTAAATTTGGCATTGTGCTAAGCGCTATTTATTCGAAAGGAGGTCGCAAAATTGCAACTCCGTCTTGGTTCGTGCCACGTTTTTCCAGATAGGTTTTTAATTAATTTTTAAAGTCACTCGAGGCGTATTGAGAGATCCACTCAATGCAAACTAGTCGCGAATCCCATAGTATTTATGTGATTCATTCTAATTAAGTGGTATCAGGAGTCTTAAAGTTTCGAAATTTCAGAAATTTTAATTTTTTTAGATGTCCTATATTTTCTGAACATTTTGATATAATTGTTTGTTTCCTTGAAATTCCCATTAGAACAGAAGTTACAGCTTTTAGAATTATACCCGTTTAATAGCTGAGGCGTTTCCAAAACTTTGAAGTCATTTTTCTCCAAATGACGTTTTTGGGCATAACGCGCAGGATACCTCAAAAACTTCTGAATACTTTTCATAAAATTTTCAAAACATGTATTTCATGTTAGTCTGTATAATTAAAACTAAAATTTCCTTTTTATTGTTCAAAAAATATTTTTTTTAGGTTATTATACTGTTGAAATTTTTAAAATTTTGTATCCCCTTAAAAATACTAATTATGCATCTTGCAATTTTTAAAATACACGGAATGAAAGAACATATACTTATATATTTCATCCCAATAAAAACTGTGTTTTAAAATCATATACATTTTAAGACATTAAATGTTGAAAATGGTCTTTTTGTTTTTCATTTTCTCCAATTTTTTTAAGTCCTGAGACCTCTTAAATTAGTCTGTTTTCAACATTTTGACGTTTATTGTTTGTATACTGCTACTGGACATTGCATGATACATATATATAATTAAAAGTTGTTAACTAAGCATGGAGTACGCCGCCCCTGTCATTATGAATGTTCAACTGTCCGTATCATTAAGGGTTAATATCTCGGTTAATTACTGACGATTTTATTCGAAAATCGTTATGAACAATGCTTTTATACTCTTGCTACGATAGGTACCTCCAGCGCTGCTCAGCACTTTTGCTGAATGCCCGTAAATCCAAATTCCTGTGTACCAGAAAAATGGGATTTTCTCAAAAACTATGTGACTAAGGGTAATCGCTGTAATTTTCCTTCAAGGTTTAAATTAACGTCTACTACCTCTAATTTTTTTTTTTTTATAATTTTAGTTTCAGTAGATTCGGAATTAGATTGGGGGGGGGGGGGCATATTTTTGCGCTACATTTATGACGACATCTTTGAAAATATAATACCTAAAATTAAAAAGAATGTATTTTTTAGTTCAGCGTCACGAAAACTTTCACCCGATACCCTATACGATATACAAAGAAAAGAGTTTTTTTCCAAGTAGCTTAATTAGTCCTTCTACATTTTTACTAAATATATTTATGAATGTTTAATAATCTGAAAATATGTGGGTCAATAGTCTTTATTACTTCCCCCAATTTCAACTTTCCACGTTCCATAGTTTACGAGTAAAATGGCTGTGACAGACAGACAGACACAGGAGTAATCTTATAATGGTTACGTTTTTACTTTTTAAGTACAGAACCCTAAAAATAATTTTGTAAAGTCCTTTTATTTTTATTTTTTTAGGGAAGATGTACATGAATAAAAATCATTAAATGTCCGTTAAAAATTCAGTGTTTGCCTGTGAAAAATACCACTATTTGAACATTATTGTTATTTTCTTTATATTTATTTTCTGTATTAATATTATTTCTTTTACAACATTCTTATAAGTTCTAAAAAAATTAATTTGTTTTTGCACGCTTGTTCTATCCTGTTTTTGCTAACATAATTCGAAATTCGATTACTAATCTTTATTTTTCTTTTAACCTTTTTTGAATATATATTCTCTGGCAAAGAAGATTTCAGAATCGTTCTTCTCGAAAGCATGTATAAATAGCAGAAATTCATTGCATTTCTTTCTTTCTTTTTTTTCCCCTTTCATTTGTGTGTGATAGATTAGAACTCGAGCAAAATGCTGTTGTTTGAACTTCGGATAAAATGAATTGTCTTCAATTTATTAATTAACCAGCTCACCCACCCGGCGTTGCCCGGGCCCGTGAATTTTCCCAAACGAATTGCGACTATTTAAAACCTCGATTCATAAAAAAAAAAAAAAAAAAAAAAAAAAAAAAAAAAAATCTCAAAATGAACCTTTGGAATGTGTACCAGCTGTCTTCGCCCGCATGCGCCGAGCGTACTACACAGTATGTTCAAAATCAAAACAAATCTCTCCGAACAAACCTCCGACATGGATGCAAGTTGCCTACGGCACCGTACAGCAGGCGTGCGCCGGAAAAATTTAAGAAAATCGTAATCTGAGTTCAAAGAAATAAATTTTGCTTAAATCGGGCCCATAGAACCCGAGAAAATAATACGCCTTTAATGTTCGAAAATAGTGGTAACTGAAGTCTAAGATAAACATTCCTAATGTAGAAAGTAGCTGAATCGTAGGCAAAGTTGAATGAACCAAGGGGAAGAAACCCTCGTCGACAAACTCTTAACTCCTTGCGTTATTTATAATGAGTAAACACAAGTGGAAGCCGAAAAAGAAGATTAATATTCGAAAAAGAAGGTAGCTTGAGTCTAAGGAAAATTTTAGCAGTTTATAAAATAGCCGGAGGATCATAGTTCTATGCTAAAGAAAATTTCAAAAAATCGGATCATTTTTGAAGAAACTGCACTAAGGGGCTTAAGGAGGAGACTGATAATAAATAAACGGTCAAGTGCGAGTATTACTCGCGCTCAGAGGGTTCCGTACAATAAATATATGGATTATTAACTGTATTATTAAATAAATCGTTGCTAAAAGAATAAGGAAAATAATTGTGCATATATAACGTTACACTGTTAAAAATAAAGTGCGATGTTTCACCACGAAAATGGTTAAAAGTCGCTGAAATTTAGCTGCAACCAAGATATAGGTGATAAGTTTCACCAGTTTATTGGTGCTTTCATAAATACCATTATATTAGTGAAATGTTAAACCATGATTCAGGTTTTTTATAAATCCAATTTTCTGGTGAAAGGTTGAACCATAAATCAGGATTTTTTTAATCCAATTTTATAGTGAAAGGTTGAACCATAAATCAGGGTTTTTTTAAATCCAATTTTCTGGTAAAAGTTTGAACCATAATTCAGTTTTTTTTAAATCGAATTTTCTGGTAAAAGGTTGAACCACAAATCAGGATTGTTTTTAAATCCAATTTTCTGGTGAAAGGTTTAACCATGATTCAGAGTTTTTTTAAATAACATTTTCTGGTGAAATGTTAAATCATAATTCAAGGTTTTCTCTATTCCAATTTTGGTTGAACCACGATTCAGGATTTTCTCTCATCTTTATGAGGAAAGGTTACACCGGATTGTAGTTTTCTTTTTTTCCCCTCACTTTGGTTTTCAATTTATCATTTTATTGTATAATAAACAAAATTTCAGATTATGCGAGATTATATTGCAGTAGGGAAAGCATATATATATATTTTTTCATTAAACCGAACATTATTAAATTTTTAATTATTGATTCGATTGTCTTTGAAACATATTTAAAAAACAAATGTAAACCAGTTTGATCTAATTTGATTTCACAAAGTAACTGCATTTTTTTTTTCTTCTCACAAATATTACCATTCTGTCATTGTACTTTTTGGAATATTTCTCTGCACTCACTTACACTTAGTCCATTTAGTGCTTGCTTATTCACAAAAAAATATAAAAAAAAAAAAAATAATTTTCTTAGATTTAAATGCATACCCAGTTTTTATTATATTTTAATTTAAACAATGGCTGAATGAATTTCTTCAACCAATATTAATTTTTGCACAGGTTTGAAAAAGTTTTTTCCACAATGCAGTTAGCTGCTGCTTTCATGATCTGTAATTTTTTTTTTTTTTTTTTTTTTAATTGTTGTGAATCTATAGATGGGCGATTCCATGGAGAGTTTCACACACATAACGCAGGCTTTAATTTGCATTTATTCAATTATTTATTAAATTTTAATGTTAATTCTGATTTTAAGTGGTATGGTAAATAAGTTATTGATATATTTTTAAATTTAAATGTGTGGCAATAAAACTCACAGAAGTATATCATTTAATTTCATTACTCAAAATGTGCTTTTTTTCTACTTCAGAAAAAAAAGCACAGTTTGAGTAATTAAATTATATATTTCTGTGAGTTTTACTTACACACATTTAAACTAAAAAATATGTTAATAACTTATTTACCATACCACCTAAAATCAGAATTAACATTAAAATATAATAAATAATTGAATAAATGCAAATTAAAGCCTGCGTTATGTGTGTGACTCTCCACATGGAATCGCCCAGATGCTGAAATTTTTATATTATACAGTTTTCAAATTTTTACCTTCTTTTCACAAAACAAAAAATAAAAGTATTTTAATTAGCAAAAAATATTTATAGGCATTTCTGCATATACTTAATATAAAGGTACAATTGTTACACATATGAAAATTTCACATATTTTCACTATTTTAAGTTACATAATTTTTAATAGTACTATTTTTGAACAGTAAAATTGACTAAAAAAAATTAATTTTTCTACTGTTGCTGACATATATCGACAGTAACAATCTAAGCAATCCACTTCCCCTTTTCCTCAAATTGAATTATTGTCACATAATTTTCATTTTTACGTCGTTAAAAGGGGGGGGGGTTGCAATGTGAAATGCAATTAAATTAAATCTGTATTTCAATTTACTGATTTTTCATAGTTTTAAAAATAATTTTCAAGCATGATTCTTTTAAAAATTTATACTGCACACAGCTCGATTATGCAAAATTAGCTCATTTGGATATAAAAACAACAACAAAAAAAAAAAACAACCTCAGAATTTGTTTCTGTTTAACATTCAATAATGAATATGACACTTTTCAATAAATAAAGACAAAACATAACGGATACATAATAAAAGTATATGCGTAAACACTGAAATAATCAGCATGAAAAAGGCAGCTATAAGTAGCAGAATCCATTTAACCTCTAATATCAGCTAATACAAAAGTATTACTTTAAATTTTAAAGCTTTTTTTAAATACACAATGTACATCCATAGTATATTAAATACTTACTTTGAAGGGTTAATTTAATAACAGCAGTGTCGCCACCAAGCGACTAATTATTGTTACATATATATTTTTTCAGTATTCCTAAATGATAATCTATGATGACAATTTATTTATTTTTTAACAATACTCGTAGAGAAGAAAAATATTCACCAACAGCAGCCTTGCAATAGCTGAAAAAAGAAATGATTACAGGCACAATTAAATAGCAACACATTTAAGTTGGTTTGCGGTATGCCGCTCCATTTATTGAAAATACAAATTATATAATCATTAGATTATATGTATAGTATGTCAGACTAATATTTATTGTAATATAATATCATTTACATAGAGTTTCTCTCAGACAGTTTTAGGAGGGTGCTGCACTCTGTCTGACCATTCAGGTCATCAAATATTTAAATTCTTGAAGCTTAGTATATTCTGAATCAGGATTTCAGTCAGGTAAAATGGAAGAGATCCAAGCATCAGGTTAATTTCTCCACCTGTTTTAAATGAAAGAGTAAATATTTTAAGACATAAAATTGTTTCTTGTGCAGACATAACAATAAAAGTCAAATTTCACACAGGGGAAATAATCAAAAAATTAAACAGAATATAATTCAAATCTCTTTTACAAGGAAATCTTCAGCATTTGAAAAATCAATCAGTGTTCGAAATCATTGATGATCCACTGGTCAGAGAAAACCAAAAATGATATTGGACATTGGACCACTAATTTGAAAATTTTAGTAGTCAGCAGGATCAATAACTTATTCCCCCTTCTCTCACAGGGTCACACTCACAGGTAAACTTAAGTTTTCCCGTCTCAGAGAAAACCACAACCAAGCAAAAACCACACAATTTTATTTATTTAAAAAAATAAATAAATAAAACTGCATTAAACGTAAACCTTAGTCAATTGAAATATTGGAAATATCTAAATAATTTTATAGTTTTTCTTTATGTACTGTTTATTTAATTTTTAGTCATAATTTTACATTTTATTATGTTGAAAATTTTGGATAACTGCAAAGTAAGTTTGTAAGAAAAGACTGCAGAATTCTCCAATTGTTAGGTAGAAGGAGGATATTGTGAAATTCTTGAATCAAATGTGGAAAAATATTGCAAAAAGTGTCAGCTGGTTGAGGAAAAAAATTCGTCAATTGTGATTAACAAAAACTGACGTTTGCCATTTGGCTGCAATAGGGTGTCAACGATTTTAATCAGTTGATTTAAATCAACGATTAAATCATGATTTTAATCAACTGATTTTTTTTTAAATCATTGATTAAAAACACAAATTTTCTAAATTTTAAAATGACATATAAAATTATTAAAATCTAAGATGAACAGAAGTAGAAAACCAAAATAATATGTGGCATTTTTAGAAAAGACGATACTCTTCGTTTTATGATTTTGAATTTTTATGAGCGAATGTTATTAATCATGGTCAAATGTTTATAAAATTGAATTAAGACACTCTATTCATTCAAGGAATGCAGTAATTCCCTCACAAAATAAAATAATCATGAATGTAAATGATGTTATATCAAATACAGGGTGTAAAAAAATCATGATTTAAAAAAAAAAAAAAAAAAAAAAAAAAAAAAAAAAAAAAAATCTGATTTTTTTTATTTAAATCGGATATTTTTTATTTTTTTCCCTGTGTTAGAATATTAAACATCTACCAAGAATTAAGCATTTCAAAAATGAATAACCCTCCAATAACATAATCTGTTTTTTTTTTTTGCTTTAATTAATAAAATTTTAATTATGTAATTATAGAAATTTAAAAAAAACTGCAAATTAAAAATTTCTTTAGTAGCATATAACATTAGGTGCACTAATATTTTGTAATAATTATATAAACCAATATTAAATACTCCTTATATTTTAAAGTTATTGATAAATTGCAAATTTATGATACAGATTAAATTTAGTGATTATTAAACAATTAACTGTTTAATTAAGAACACAATCTACATTTTTGAAAAAGTGGTTGAAAAAAAGGTGATAAATAATCGTTTGATAAATTCATAAAGCGGCCAATAATTTTACACAGGTTCTAAAGCATATTTATGTCAAATTGATCAAAAATTGTAGCAATGTATACAGCAAACTCACACATAATTTATAAATAGATTACAAAAATTGTATTTTGAAATTTAAATCAGATTGTTTCCCCACAACATTAAAATATCTGAATAGCTACTAAATATTATAATATTTTGAAGTTATTTAACATTTAGTTAGATGTTTTTTTAAATGTATAATACTTCTTTTTACACAGTTTAACATTGTTATAATTAACAATAACAAATATTACAGTTTTTACAAGTGATTTAGTGATAATTTTCATTACTGATTATAATGCTTTTTTACTCTATTTCAAAAAATCAGAAAATATGTGATTTTATCATCTGATTTAAATCAGTTGATTAAAATCACTGACACTCTATTGCTATGTTTATTGTATATAAAAGAATGAATAATTTGATTATTAAAAGGAAATTCTGACATTGTAAGTTATATTAGATTATATGTTTAAATTATATGTTTCCCCATGTTAGACCATCATTCCCTCACACATTGCTATTATCTCAAATATCTACCACTAATGAGCAGTAGCAGTCTAGCATCCTTCACAGAGAAGAAGCTATTTTGAGCACTTGTCAGTCCAGCAACATAAATTGGTGGTGTAAGATTTTGTTAATTTTACAGAATTTTTTTTTTTAGTCAGTATATCCGGAAGCGTTTTTATTAGCAGTCATTCCCTCACACAGAATATTCATTTTTTTTGTAAATATCAAAAATTTTAATTTTATCATACATTATATATTAAGTGTTTCTCTTAAAGGAAACAGTTTGGATTTCTTCATAATTTTGCATTTCCCCCCTACAACTAGTAAAAATGTCTTATTTCATCATTCCCTCACATTTTTTATTTTATTTTTTCCACAAATTTTTATTTTATTTTTTTTGTTAAGTTAAATTTTTAAAACAATTTCTGTTGCTATTAAAATCTTCAATAATTGTCTGATTTCTTACCATTTATCTAATTTTTATGAAAATTTACATATGCATCATTCAAGTCAGACTGCTGGCCAAATTTGCAAGTATTGTAGAGAACAACCCAAGTCACAATACCTGTAGAAACTATCCAAATTATGTTCATCTCAGATTTGAATACTTTTATGTCATTTTAAACATTTAGAAAATTTTTGATTTTAATCAATGATTTAAAAAAAATCACTTTATTAAAATCATGATTCAAATCGCTGATTTAAATCATTGACATCCTGATCAAATATAAAGACAATAATAGAAAAAAAAATCTGGATACATGTAACTTTTAAAAACTATGCTTAAAAATCATATAAATCTCTTTTTTTTTCATTATTTTGTTTGTATAAATTGCTTTAAACATGGTAACTAATGTTTAAGATACTGATAGAGATATATATTATAAGTTTTTAAAAGTAATAAGTTGCATTTTTAGAAAAGGCGATACTCTTCGTTTTATGAATTTGAATTTTTATGAGAGAATGTGATTATTTATGGTCAAATGTTTATAAAATTGAATAAGGCACTCTATTCATTCAAGGAATGCAGTAATTCCCTCACAAAACAAAATTATCATGAATGTAAATGATGTTACATCAAATATAAAGACAATAATAGAAAAAAAAAATCTGGATACATGTAACTTTTTCAAAACAATGCTTAAAATTCATATAAATCTCTTTTTTTTATTATTTTGTTTGTATAAATTACTTTAAACATGGTAACTAATGTTTAAGATACTGATAGAGATATATATTATAAGTTTTTAAATGCAATAAGTTGCATTTTTAGAAAAAGCGATACTCTTTGTTTTATGAATTTGAATTTTTATGAGAGAATGATATTATTCATGGTCAAATGTTTATAAAATTGAATTAAGGCACTCTATTCATTCAAGGAATGCAGTAATTCCCTCACAAAACAAAATTATCATGAATGTAAATGATGTTACATCAAATATAAAGACAATAATAGAAAGAAAAAATCTGGATACATGTAACTTTTTAAAAACAATGCTTAAAATTCATATAAATCTCTTTTTTTTATTATTTTGTTTGTATAAATTACTTTAAACATGGTAACTAATGTTTAAGATACTGATAGAGATATATATTATAAGTTTTTAAAAGTAATAAGTTGCATTTTTAGAAAAGGCGATACTCTTCGTTTTATGAATTTGAATTTTTATGAGAGAATGTGATTATTTATGGTCAAATGTTTATAAAATTGAATAAGGCACTCTATTCATTCAAGGAATGCAGTAATTCCCTCGGAAAACAAAATTATCATGAATGTAAATGATGTTATATCAAATATAAAGACAATAATAGAAAAAAAAAACTGGATACATGTAACTTTTTAAAAATAATGCTTAAAATTCATATAAATCTCTTTTTTTTATTATTATTCTGTTTGTATAAATTGCTTTCAACATGGTAACTAATGTTTAAGATACTGATAGAGATATATATTATAAGTTTTTAAAAGTAATAAGTTGCATTTTTAGAAAAAGCGATACTCTTCGTTTTATGAATTTGAATTTTTATGAGAGAATGTTATTATTCATCGTCAAATGTTTATAAAATTGAATTAAGGCACTCTATTCATTCAAGGAATGCAGTAATTCCCTCACAAAACAAAATTATCATGAATGTAAATGATGTTACATCAAATATAAAGACAATAATAGAAGAAAAAAAATCTGGATACATGTAACTTTTTCAAAACAATGCTTAAAATTCATATAAATCTCTTTTTTTTATTATTTTGTTTGTATAAATTACTTTAAACATGGTAACTAATCTTTAAGATACTGATAGAGATATATATTATAAGTTTTTAAAAGTAATAAGTTGCATTTTTAGAAAAGGCGATACTCTTCGTTTTATGAATTTGAATTTTTATGAGCGAATGCTGTTATTCATCGTCAAATGTTTATAAAATTGAATTATGGCACTCTATTCATTCAAGGAATGCAGTAATTCCCCCAGAAAACAAAATTATCATGAATGTAAATGATGTTACATCAAATATAAAGACAATAGTAGAAAGAAAAAAAAATCTGGATACATGCAACTTTTTAAAAACAATGCTTAAAATTCATATAAATCTCTTTTTTTTATTATTTTGTTTGTATAAATTACTTTAAACATGGTAACTAATGTTTAAGATACTGATAGAGATATATATTATAAGTTTTTAAAAGTAATAAGTTGCATTTTTAGAAAAGGCGATACTCTTCGTTTTATGAATTTGAATTTTTATGAGCGAATGTTATTATTCATCGTCAAATGTTTATAAAATTGAATTATGGCACTCTATTCATTCAAGGAATGCAGTAATTCCCTCAGAAAACAAAATTATCATGAATGTAAATGATGTTACATCAAATATAAAGACAGTAGAAAAAAAAATCTGGATACATTTAACTTTTTAAAAACAATGCTTAAAATTCATATAAATCTCTTTTTTTTATTATTTTGTTTGTATAAATTACTTTAAACATGGTAACTAATGTTTAAGATACTGATAGAGCTATATATTATAAGTTTTTAAAAGTAATAAGTTGCATTTTTAGAAAAGGCGATACTCTTCGTTTTATGAATTTGAATTTTTATGAGAGAATGTGATTATTTATGGTCAAATGTTTATAAAATTGAATTAAGGCACTCTATTCATTCAAGGAATGCAGTAATTCCCTCACAAAACAAAATTATCATTAATGTGAATGATGTTATATCAAATATAAAGACAATAATAGAAAAAAAAATCTGTATACATGTAACTTTTTAAAAACAATGCTTAAAAATCATAAATATATTTTATTATTATTATTATTTTGTTTGTATAAATTACTTTAAACATGGTAACTAATGTTTAAGATACTGATAGAGATATATATTATAAGTTTTTAAAAGTAAAAAGTTGCATGTTTAGAAAAGGCGATACTTTTCGTTTTATGAATTTGAATTTTTATGAGAGAATGTTATTATTCATGATCAAATGTTTATAAAATTGAGTTAAGACACTCTATTCATTCAAGGAATGCACTATTTCACTCACAAAATAGAATTTATACCACGCATTAAAACAATAATTCAAACGAATTTCGCTTCGGATATAATGCAGATCGGAAATACTTTAGGCTTAAGCAAAATATTCAGCATTTGCCGGTAAAAGAAGTACGTTGATACGAAATTTTGTTTACGAGAGTTACAGTAAAACATTATTATGTGTATAACAGTAAAATAAACAATCACTAGTGTACTTACTTCGAGTATTTCATGGATTGACATGGCGAAAAACTAAACCTGGATACCAGTATCCACGTTTCTGCTTGAGATATCCAAGTTTTGATTCAGCATCGGCAGAGCGGAAGACGCCATTAAAGTTTATCGATTGTTGCCACTCAACGATAACAAATGTTGAACCATAATTTCGGATATAGTGCATCCGACATGTAATTATCTTTTCCAGACATTTTTACTTGAACGAAAAACATGGTGAAACCTCCTCCTTAATCCAGTTTTTTGGAGAAAAGTTAAACCTTTATTTTTAACAGTGTACCAGTTTAGGTGGGAGGGGGAGTCTGGCACTTGTTTTCGTAAGATATCTCTGAGAGGAGGTATAGGGGGTTTGCTTTTTGATATCGTTATCATTTTTGATCCAACGAAACTTTTCTTTTTTCAGAAACTTTTTTTTACATTCAAATAGTGGGTTACCTTTATTATTATTTTTTATATGTTTTTGCGAAAATACAAAGCTATTATTAAAGCCATTAAATGTTTATAAAATCATTTCATTCCAAAATTTGGAATACACCAACGTTTGACATTCCTGTTCTTCTGCCATATGCGCATGTAATTCGTTGTTAGAGAAATCAGGAACATAATATGTAGAAAATTATACTTGTGTTTGCCTGTAAAGAAAGACAAAGAATGTTGTCCACTGTTTTTATCGACAGGGCTGCTACAGGCGACTACTTTTCTAATTCTGTTCGCACCTCTATAAAAAAAAAAAAACACAGATTTTGTATAGTATATGTCTCTGGTAAATGTTCTCGAACAGTATGTAAATAATTTTTGTTTTGAGAATGTGGTGTGAGGTAGAATTAAAACATTAGTCGCCTGTGGCAGCCTTGCATTGATAAGTTCTGCTGAAAGTTCCTCCCCGGCAAGAAGACAATATTACTTTTGAATACATTATGTAATAATATTAAATATTAAATACTAATAACACTGTTATTAAATACTTTTAAATAGTAACTAACTCTTTCAATGTGATTCAATATGAATTTATTTCATTTATTGATATTTTATTGACTTTTGAATCCGTAAAGTATGCAAATAATAAATGTATAATCATATGTGTATATCACTGCAAGCGTATAAAAAGTAGGAAAAAGAATCTAAAAATAAAATAATTTTTAGATATTGATAACGATATCAGCAACTAATAAGTAATAAATGTATAATCATATGTGTATATCACTGTAAGCGTATAAAAAGAAAGAAAAAGAGACTAAAAATAAAATAATTTTTAGACATTGATAGCAATATCATCGGAAGGTTGGGGGTGGGGGGGGGGGGAGGGGGATTAAAGGCTGATAACGTATGATATTGTAAGGGAGTGGGAAGGGTCCAAAATTTGCAGAATGCTCATAATGTTATATTTGTAATAGCCCCAAAGTATGAATGGGTATCCCATAAAAGTTCAAAGAGATATGAAGCCTAAATAATATCAAATATTGCTATTCCGTATAACACTTTTAGGTAGCTTTCTTTACAAAAAAGCTACCTATTGCAGCCGTTCGGAGGAAAGCGATTTCAAAAAATTTTGGTATATTTTCATCGATCATGACCCCCAGACCCCGAAACCACCCTCCGTTCAAAATTGATATATATATATATATATATTATATATATCTGACCTATGTCACACTGTAACTCCCGTAATTATGAACCGATTTCGATGTAATTCAGTGTGTACATAGTACATACCAATGTCTCGACCGAGTTCGTTGGCCAGCTTCATCCGCCGTTTTGTTTCAAAATGGCGGCCATTTAAAATTTAAAAAAAAATTTTAAACTTGAAATGTGGTATCAAAAAATTAAAAATGGAAAAATATTTTTTTCTTATGTATTTGACCTTTATACAAAGATTCTGGAGCAGCTTTTGTTTCGTCTATATCTTAAAAAATGGCTGAGTTATAGCATTTTGAATTTCTAGCGTGGCTGACATTTTGAAACGTCCTGAATTTTGTCACGTGATAAAAGGCGTATTTATGAACCGATTTGGATGTAATTCGGTGTGTACATAGTACATACCAATATCTCGACCGAGTTCGTTGGCCAGCTTCATCCGCCATTTTGTTTCAAAATGGCGGCCATTTAAAATTTTTTTTTTAAATTTAAAATTTGAAATGTGGTACCAAAAAATTGAAAATGGAAAAATATTTTTTTCTTATGTATTGGACCTTTATACAAAGATTTCGGAGCAGTTTTTGTTTCGTCTATATCTTAAAAAATGGCTGAGTTATAGCATTTTGAATTTCTAGCGTGGCTGACATTTTGAAACGTCCTGAATTTTGTCACGCGATAAAAGGCGTATTTATGAACAGATTTGGATGTAACTTCGTTTATACATAGTACATACCTATGTCTCGACCGGGTTCGTTGGCCAGCTTCACCCGCCATCTTGTTTAAAAATGGCGGCCATTTAAATTTTTAAGAAAAATTTAAATTTGAAATGTGGTACCAAAAATTGAAAATTGAAAAAATATTTTCTTTTTATGTGTTTGACCTTGATAAAAAGATTCGGGAGCAGTTTTTGTTTCGTCTATATCTTAAGAAATGGCTGAGTTATAGCATTTTGAATTTCTAGCGTGGCTGACATTTTGAAACGTCCTGATTTTTCTCACGTAATAACAGGCGTATTTATGAACCGACTTGGATGTACCTTGGTGTGTACATAGTACATACAAATATCTCGACCGAGTTCGTTGGCCAGCTTCATCCGCCATCTTGTTTCAAAATGGCGGCCATTTAAAAAAATTAAAAAATAAAAAAAATTTAAATGAGATGCCAAAAAATTGGAAAATGAAAAAGATTTTTTTTGTATGTGTTTGACTTTAATACAAAGATTCCGGAACAGTTTTTCTTTCGTCTATATCTAAAAAAAAATGGCTGAGTAATAACATTTTGAATTTCTCTTGTGGCTGACATTTTAAAACGACCTGATTTTTGTCACGCGATAACAGGCGTATTTATGAACCTATTTGGATGTAACTTGGTCTGTACATAGTACATACCAATGTCTCGACCGAGTTCGTTGGCCAGCTTCATTCGCCATCTTGTTTAAAAAGGGTTGCCATTTAAAAAAAATTAAATTTAAAATTCAAAATGAGGTATTAAAAAATTGGAAAATGAAAAATATTTTTTTTATGTGTTTGGCCTTGATACAAAGATTCCGGAGCAATTTTTGTTTCTGAAAATTTGTTCTTTTGTTGATATCTTAAAAAATGGTTGATTTATAGCACTTTGAATTTCTAGCATGGCTAACATTTTGAAACGATCATGTACAGTGGGTTGCCAAATTATTAGGGACAGTCATGAAGTATAGGTTTTTTGTACAATATTAGGATATAATTTGAAAATAAACATTGTTTTTAAGTTTAAAAAGCTTTTTTGTTATAGTTGAAGTATTTACGCAATATTAGTATATGAAAAAACACCAACAAAAATATAATACAGTCAATTTACCAATGTTAAGTAAATAATATTAATATTTGGTGACATTTCCTTTGGCTTCGAGAAGTGCTTCGATGCGTCTCTCATCCTTTTTATTCAATTTATGGCACTTTCTTTTATTTTAGGATTGTGATGCCATACATTTATTAATTTTTCGATGAGTTGTACCTTGGTTGTAATCATGTCTTTGGCGATTTCCGGCGTGTGATCTCCCATCAGTTTTCTATGGGATTCATGTCAGGAGAATTGCCAGGCCAAGGTAAAACTGGGATATTGTGGTCTGCCAAAAACTTTGTAACACTTCTAGCTTTATGACAAGGCGCTGAATCATGCATAAACATGAACTATTCACCATCTGGTAAGCATTCTTCAATTTGCGGCAGCAGCCGAGTTTCCAGAACTTGCCTGTACTGGTCTTGTCTCATGGTTCCCTGGACAATGTAGCTTTTCAAACCACTTTAGTGCTTATGACAGACCTCACCATTATTTTATCAGTGTGTTTAACACTTTCCACGATGCAGTCAGGGCAGTATTTTTCACCTGAGTGCCACCTGACAAAGCTGCTTTTATCGGACAAAATCTCAAAGGTTGATTCACCTGAAAAAAATTAAATATGTTAATAATTTAGAAATAAATGATTTTAAATGACACAAATAGTAATTATCTTAACAACTGACCTCACTCCAGTCATCAGGTGTCTTCTGGTGGTGTTCACGAGCCCAGGCAAGGCGCTTCTTCTTCATCGCTTCTGTCAACCGGGATTTCTTGGCTGGACGATGACCTGTCAACCCATCCTCCGCTAATCTCCGCTGAAAAATTCTCTTAGAAACTGGTATTCCAGATTCTTGAACGATCTGAGTAAGGACTCCCACACTTTTCTTTCTGTTTCCTAAACAGATATCGCGGATTTTCCTATTGGTACGTGGTGTTGTAATGTGTTTTCTTCCACTTTTATTTTTTCGTTTGGGTGAAAGTGGCTGGTATTTGTCCCGATTTATTTTTATCCTGTTGACTACTGACTTGGAAACTCCAGCAAGTTCTGCTATCTTCCTTTAAGACTGACTCGTATGCAGAAGAAGGGTTTTTACCTCAGATTTTTTCCTAGGGGGCAAATCAACCCCTCGACCCATACTGAAATCAATAAAAATAAAAAAATAAATTAAAATCGTACATAATTTCGCAAAAACCAAATATTTAATCAATAAAAGAAAGATAATACTCACATATAATTCTTAACTTTTCCAAAAAAAGCCAAAGAACTTTGTTTAAATTAAAGAAAAGCGTCTTCCACTATTGCGTGTGCAAAAGACTCAGCGTCTCTCTAGTTATTAAAACATTTATAGAAAGCAAACAAACCTTTTAACATACCAAAAGTACTTAAAAGTTGAATTATAGAGATGTTGAAAACGGTAAAATACATTCCTGCAACACTTAAACCACTTAGAGCGGCAGTCAAGTGCACCCAAAGTAGAAAACTAGCAAAAAATATGACTGTCCCTAATAATTTGGCAACCCACTGTATTTGTCACGCGATAACACACGTATTCGACTATTTCGATGTAAGAAGGCATGTGGATAGTATACATCAACACCTCGACCAAGTTCGCTGGACAAATTCATCAGCCATCTTGTTTCAAAATGGCGTTTATTAAATTAAAAATATATATATGTATTTAAAGTGAGGTGCAAAAAAATTAGAAATTGAAAAAGGTTTCTTTCTTAAGCATTTGATCTTGATATAAGGATTCAGGAGCATTTTTTGTTTGTCTTTACCTTAAAAAATGGCTCAGATATAGCAGTTTCAATTTCTATTGTGGGTGACATTTTGAAAAATCTGATTCTTTGCATGCGACAGCACTCCTATATATTAACCGATTCCAATGTGAGTGAGCATGTGCACAGCAATTACTAAGGTCTCGGCCAAGTTCACTGCTTAGCCTCATCCAACATGTTGTCTTAAAATGACAGGCACTTTAAGAAATTGCCGAATTTGGCAGCCAAATATAAGTTACTTTAAAGAAAAGCAGCTTGGATAAAGCTGACTAATTTCGCGAAATTCTCATTCATTATATTGATAAAAATTAGTATTGAATCTCCTATCCTCCTTTCCACTAAATTGAGCTTCGTGTGTTTGCATGATATAAGTTGGCTTTTTTAAATAAGGATTATGAAAGCTACCTCTTCCTCCCGGCACTGGCCGGAAGGACTTTTTTAATCTTATCCTAAACTTTTAATTTTGATGGACTTACTGCGGTACTGACAATAAAAGTAGTGCATATTTAAACTTCATTTGGCTCTTCATAAAACTAAATTTAACGTGGTAATAAACTTTTCTTTTTACTGCGTAACCTAAAACAAAACCATTGTTCAGTGGGCAAACTTGGCATTATGCTAAGCGCGCTTCGAAAGAAGGTCGCAAAATTGCAACGCCGCCTTGGTCCGTGCCGCGTTTTTCCAGATAGATTTTTAATTAACTTTTAAAGGCACAGGAGACGTATTGAGAGAGCCACTCAATAGAAAGTAGTCGCGAATCCCATAGCATTTATGTGATTAATTCTAATTAAATTAGTCTAATTTTAAAAATTTGATGTTTATTGCTTTTATACTGCTACTGGGCATTGCATTACACAAATATATCATTAAAAGTTGTTATCTAGGCTTTAAAAACTGATGATACATAGAGTACGCTGCCCCTGTCATTATGTAGGTCCAACATCCGTAACTTTAAGGGTTAATATCTCGGCTAATTACCGACGATTTTTTTCAAAATCATTATCAACAATGCTTTTATACTTCTGCTACGATAGGTACCTCCAGTTCTCCTCAACACGTTTTCTGAATGCCCGAAAATTGAAACTTGCATGTAACGGGAAAATGCGCTTTTCTCAAAAACTATGTGACCTAGGGTAATCGCTATAATTTTCCTGCAAGGTTTAAGTTACCGCCTACTCCCTCTAATTTCTTCATAATTTTGGTTTCAGTAGATTCGGAAATAGATGGGGGGGGGGGGGGACATATTTTTTCACTACATTTTCGACGATATCTCTGAAAATATAATACCTAAAATTTAAAAAAATGTATTTTTGAGTTTAGCATTACGAAATCTTTCACACGATACCCCACACGACTTACAAAGAAAATATTTTTTTTTCAAGAAACTTAATTAGCCCCTCTACATTTTCCCTAAATATATTTGTGAATATTTAATAATCTGTAAATATATGGGTCAATAGTCTTTATCACTTCCCCCAATTTGAACTTTCCACGTTCCATAGTTTACGAGTAAAATGGCTGTGACAGACGGACAGTCAGACACAGGAGTGATCTTATAATGGTTCCGTTTCCACTTTTAGGTAGCTTTCATTACAAAAAGCTACCTATTGCAGCCGTTCGGAGGAAAGTGATTTCAAAAAATTTTGGTATATTTTCATCGATCATGACCCCCAGACCCCGAAACCACCCTCCATTCAAATGTTCATATATATATATATATATATCTGATCTTTGTCACTCTGTAACTCTTAACTCTCGTATTTATGAACCGATTTGGATGAAACTCGGTGTGTACATAGTACATACCAATGTCTCAACCGAGTTCGTTGGCCAGTTTCATCCGCCATCTTGTTTCAAAATGGCGGCCATTTAAAAAAATTTTTTAATTTAAAATTTGAAATGTTGTACCAAAAAATTAATAATTGAAAAAAAAATTCTTACGTGTTTGACCTTGATAGAAAGATTCCGGAGCAGTTCTTGTTTCGTCTATATCTTATAAAATTGCTGAATTATAGCACTTTGAATTTCTACCGTGGCTGACATTTTGAAACGTCCTGATTTTTGTCACGCGATAACAGGCGTATTCTTGAACCGATATGGATGTACCTAGGTGTCTACAAAGTACATATCAATGTCTCGACCGAGTTCGTTGGCTAGTTTCATCCGCCATCTTGTTTCAAAATGGCGGCCATTTAAAAAAATTTTAAAAATTTAAAATGAGGTGTCAAAAAATAGGAAAATGAAAAAGATTTTTTTCTTATGTGTTTGACCTGAATACAAAGATTGCAGAACAGTTTTTCTTTCGTCTATTAAAAAAATGGCTGAGTTGTAGCATTTTGAATTTCTATTGTGGCTGACATATTGAAACAACCTGATTTTTGTCACGCGATAACAGGCGTATTTATGAACCGATTTGGATGGAACTCAGTGTGTACATAGTACTTACCAATGTTTTGACCAAGTTCGTTGACCAGCTTCATCCACCATCTTGTTTCAAAATAGCGGCCATTTAAATATTTTAAAAAAATTTAAAATTTGAAATGTGGTACCAAAAAATTGAAAATTGAAAAATATGTTTCTCTTATGTGTTTGACCTTGATACAAAGATCCCGGAGCAGTTTTTGTTTTGTCTATATCTTAAAAAATAGCTGAGTTATAGCACTTTGAATTTCTACCGTGGCTGACATTTTAAAAAGTCCTGATTTTTGTCACGCGATAACAGGCGTATTCATGAACCGATATGGATGTACCTTGTTGTGTACAAAGTACATACCAATGTCTCTACCGAGTTCTTTCGCCAGCTTCATCCGTCATCTTGTTTCAAAATGGCGGCCATTTAAAAAAATTTTAAAAATTTAAAATTTAAAATGAGGTATCAGAAAATTGGAAAATGAAAAAGATTTTTTCTTATATGTTTGACCTTAATACAAAGATTCTGGAACCGTTTTTGTTTTGTCTATATCTAAAAAAATGGCTGAGTTATAGCATTTTGAATTTCTATTGTGGCTGACATTTTGAAACGACCTGATTTTTGTCAGGCGATAACAGGCTTATTTATGAACCGATTTGGATGTAACTTGGTGTGTACATAATACATACCAATGTCTCGACCGAGTTCGTAGGCAAGCTTCATTCGCCATCTTGTTTCAAAAGGGAACATTTAAAAAAAATTTTGTTTAAAATTTAAAATGAGGTATCAAAAAATTGTAAAATGAAAAAGGTTTTTTTTATGTGTTTGACCTTGATACAAAGATTCAGGGGCAGTTTTTGTTTCGTCTATATCTTAAAAAATGGATGAGTTGTAGCACTTTGAATTTCTAGCATGGCTGACATTTTGAAACGATCTGATATTTGTCACGCAATAACACACGTATTTATTAACCTATTTGGATGTAAGAAGGCATGTGGATAGTATATAGCAATGCCTCGACCAAGTTCGCTGGCCAGCTTCATCCGCCATCTTATTTCAAAATGGCGACCATTAAATTAAAAAAAATTGAATTTAAAGTGGGGTGCAAAAAAAAAAAATAGAAATTCAAAAAGGTTTCTTTCTTAAGTATTTGACTTTGATATAAGGATTCCGGGGCATTTTTTTTTTGTCTTTATCTTAAAAAATGGCTCAGATACAGCAGTTTGAATTTCTTTATGTGGGTGACATTTTGAAATATCTGATTTTTTACCTGCGACAGCACTCGTATATATCAACCGATTCCGATGTGAGTGAGCATGTGCACAGGAATTACTAAGGTCTCGACAAAGTTCACTAGTTAGCCTCTTCCACCATGTTGTCTCAAAGGGCAGGCACTTCAAGATATCGCCGAATTTGGAAACCAAATGTAAGTTACTTTAAACAAGATCAGCTTGGATAAAGCTGACTAATTTCGCGAAATTATCATTCATAATGATTTAGTATTGATAAAATTTAGTATTGAATCTTCTGTAATCGGTTTCCACTAAATTGAGCTTCGTTCATTTGAATAATATAAGATAGCTTTTTAAAAGTAAGCAATATGAAATCTACCTCTTCCTCCCGGCACTGACCGGAAGGACTGTTTAAGTACGGAACACTAAAAATGGTGGTAGCTGATATCTGAGAAAAACTTTTGTGGTTCATTTAGTAGCTGGAGGACCTAAGAAGTTTCTAGAAAAAAAAATAGTGAATCGGACAATTTTTAAGGGAGCTATAGTAGGGGACCTTAAAGGGGCCAACTGTTAGTTGAGAGCAGAGGCCTAAGATAAAAACTTTTTAAAAGGTTCTAGCACTTAACGCTTTGGACCTTCAAAGTAATTCGTAATATTTGCAGTGGATAAGTGGAAGTTGAAGCTGAAAACGAAGATTAATATTAGAAAAAGATGGTAACTGGTGTCTAAAGAAAAATTTAGAAATTTATAAGGCAGCTGGGCAACCGTTGAACTATGTTAAAGAAAACTGCAAGAGAATCGGATCATTTTTAAAGAAGAAGATTAATATATTTTAAAATATTGGTAGCTGAGGACAAAGAATTTTTTTTATAGTTCATATAGTAGCTTTAAGAACATCAGAAGCTATCAGAAAAGGAAAAAGTTAATCGGACCATTTTTAAGAAAGCTATAGTAGAGGTAACTAAAGGGGTCAAATGATAATTGAGAGCAGGGCTCTGTGATCAAAACATTAAAAGGCCCTAGTACTCAACGGTTAGGGAAATAATTAAAGAATACAAATTTAAAGAAATGCGCGAAAAATATGGGAAATGCTTAAAAAAGGGCCTTAGAAACATGAGCAACTTATTAATAATTTAGTGGTTACAAGTATTCAATTTTCTTTATTAATTCGATCCATTGTCAATATGCTTCACCCCCCCCCCTTTCTCCCCTTTAAGTTTTACATACTTATGCTTAACGATTTTCAAATCTATATTTTAGTTATTTTAATTTTCCCTCTTTAGTTCGCAATCATTCCCTTTGATTTATGGAAAGAAACTGGAGGGATCGACCGGAAGGAGATCTCTTTCTAGTTCAATTTTTAATGAATGCAGATCCTGCCTTGTTCATTTTTTAATTGTATAGTCAGTTTTTTGAAGGAATTAAGAAAAATTACGCACCAATCTTTACAAAAATTGGATATTCGGGTACAGAAAGTTTTTCTGCTTATGTATACACTGTTTCAGATTGATACCGCAAATAATTTTCTTAATTTTCGCAAATTGGTGAAAATTAGAAAAATTCCATCGACTGTTATTTAAAATTAAAGTAGATGTTTTATTTTCAGAATGAAAAAGATTACATCGAACTGAGCATGCGCGGACGTGCTTACGATTTTCAGTAAAAATAATGCGTTTTCGATGAGCTTTTAATTAATAGCTGCGCCAATTTCCAAAAAATCAAAATTCTGAGGCTCAAAAGGCCTTGGAATAGCCTCACCGAAATTTTCAGACTTCTACGTGCGCGAGATTTTCCTAGCCATGGCAGACACGCACACACATACACACACACAGAGTGAAACTTTATTTTACAGTCAAACCTCGTTAACACGAACACATTTAACGCGAATTACTTTTAGCACGAACTTTTTCCGATTGCCTCGTCCAGTTGTATGTACTATAGTTAAGTTCCGATAACACGAACTACTTTTAACACGAACAAAAACAGTTTCCCCTTGAGTGTTCGCATAAACGAGGTTCGACTGTATTAGTATATATGCTTTACCAATAACTTTTTACTAATGAAGTATAAATAATTACTTTAATAAGAAGGTATAATAAGCATAAAGATTAATCAAATAAATACTAACAATTAATGAGATTTTTTTCGCTTTGGAATCAAGAAAGTCAAATCAAAGCTCATTTTTATTTTGTATTCAAATAAATATCTCATTTATATTTAATATTATTCTAGGATTTTTTTTAATTCATAAAATTTAATTTTTTGTTTCCATTTTTAATTTAGCCAAATTTAGAATTGACTGATGGTGGTGTTCTTCTCTTAGAACATTAAATTAGAGCAGTCTCCTACTAATTGCATTTGTGAATAGTCATGGGTGTCGAAATTACTGAAAAATGATTCAGGAGTACTGGATGGGATTATTACGGTCAACGATGATCCTGAGTTAAATAAAGAAATTAATATTCGCGCGTATCGTGTGTTTTTTAGTAATACTCGCCTCGACCACGACTCCAAACCCTAGTTTATAACATATGTATAGATACAAATTAATTGAATTAAATTAAATTAAACTAAAAAATTAATAAATCTGAACACAAGTCACAAATTCTGTTTTAATGCTGCAAAATTATAATATTAGTTTGATTTATTTTCATGCAACCTTTTACAACAAAAACCTCGTTTCTGCGATCTTCATTTGAATTTCGATTACTAAGCATATTTATTCCTTTTCATCTCTTATTTCATCTTATTTCTCTTTTAAATATTCCCTCTCTGATAATGACGTTTTCAGAATCGAACTTTTTGAACTCATTTGTACATAAAAGAAAGATCATTTCATTTCTTTTTTCACTGTGAGAAGAAGGTTGGTATCCTGAGAAAAATATTTTTTATTGAACATCAATTTTTATAAATTGGTTTGCCTTTAGCTTTCCTTAAAGGCCTTTCTAATACAGTCAAGGTTTGATTATTTGTTTGTTATAAGATAAATTCAGGGTTTCCAAATGGTCCATTTTTGAATACCACTACTTACGAAGACTAATTTACGTGCTAGGTTTCAACAATATTTTCATTCAAAATAAACTTCGGGATCGGTTTATGCAAAATTTGAAAAATATATACAAAATTTATGGAATATATTAAAAAAAAAAGTGTTTTGTCTGAAAAACTGGTATTAAAAAGGAAGAGAGATAATTTGGGAGCCCTTCAAATTGATATTTTCACTTTAGGATTAAACATGAACGAAAAATCATGCATCAAGGCATAGATTACCAAATACTTTCCAACACTACAGAATATTGTTAAGGAATTTCCTTTTTGTTCATGAAGTGAAATGAGATAGCTAAATAAATATAAAAAATATGTATATATAAAATAAACATCGCAGTAAAAATTCATTTTCAGCAATTGCGGCCGTAGCCGGCAATGTGTGCGAATTATTTCGTGTAGCCATGCATATAGTTTATACACCTTGTAATACACTAAAATTAAGTTTTAAAACGCATATCACAGCGGAAAACACACATCCTCCAGTTTTCGCTCATAGACAGTCCTGTAGCTCAATTCTTTTGAGTGTCCCTGTAAATAAACGATACAGTCTTTGCACACAATAATCTGTAAAAAAACATGCTGTAGTGCACCATAATAATGTATATCGATTTCATTGAAATAGTGTAACACCACTAAAATGCACTGGAAATGTTTTTTTCCGTTGACCATCACGTAACAGAACACTTTGCAGGGAGTGGTCTTGTAAACAAGAGTGGTCTTTCACTCGGGACGTGGCTGGGAACCTATGAACCTAGCTTCCGCAAAAGAGTCGGACTAAGTGGAAAAATAAAGGGCTGCGGGTGAAAAGAGGCCGCTTGCCGCGGCGGTTATCCGGTTAAAATATAATTGTTAATAAATCTATCCGGTTTCAATTTTCAATTTTTTTTTTAATTCAACCTGGCTTTCGCTAGAGTGTCTTTCACTCGGGACGTGGCTGGGGACCTACGAACCTAGCTTCTACTTATTCTTTACTCTATGGCAGGGACGGCGAACCTACGGCACGCGTGCCAAAAGTGGCACGCGAAAGAATGATTTTGGCACGTTGAGTACTTGTGACTAAATCAATATACAGTGATACTACAAAAAATGCACAAACTCTAGATGATCTGATCTTGACTAAATTTGATTTATTGAAAATTGAAGAATTAAATGTACCAAGGATAAAATTATTTCAACTTAGAAATTAATTTCAGAGCTATTTAAAGAGACTGGCGTTTGATCTTTTAATATTTTTTCAATCTATGTCCGCAAGGTCATTAGTTTCTAAAACGAATAATACAAAATATCAAATAAAAAGCAGTTGTCATATAAATCCAGTTCAATTTGCATTCAGTTGAAATTAAATGAGTATGAACCTGATATTATTTGCCTTCCAAGATGCAACTACACAATTAATCACATACATTTTTTAATAATTTCTAGCATCTAATTTTTTTATGATTATTATAGTGCAATATTTCACCTGTATGTTACCCATTTGTTTTTATCATCTAAATGTTATTATTTAAAATTTTGTTTTGCGCGATTTTTCATTCCACTAAATGTGTTGGCACGTCAAGGTCGTGTAAAATATTTCAGGAAAGAAATTGGCAAGCGGTTATAAAAAGGTTCGCCAACCCTGCTCTATGGTATTTACTTAGCATGTCGTCCACTTCAATGTCGCTCACTTACATGCCACCCACTTCAATAACGAATAGCGATTTCATTACGTTTGAAACTACTGGGTGTCCCAAAAAGGACTGACTGATTTTAAAATTCAATAACTTGTAAACGGTGACAGATATTTAAAAAATTCTTGCAGGAGGGTTATGCATAAGGTCAAAAGTTTTTTTACAGTGATTTTCAATGTTAGTTCGAATTACAAACAATAGATGGCGCTGTGATCAATAGACACTAAATTCAGGCTCGATTTTTGGTACTTCGTGGCCCGGATAATACATTTCCATCTCCTTTTTCTGCATGGACCAAAAATCGATCCTGTATTTAGCGACTATTGCTTACAGCGCCATCTATTGTTTGTAATTCGAACTAAAATTGAAAATCACTGTAAAAAAACTTTTGACCTTATGCATAACCCTCCTGGAAGAATTTTTTAAATATCTGTCACCGTTTACAAGTTATTGAATTTTAAAATCAGTCAGTCCTTTTTGGGACACCCGGTATGATGAAACTATCATAAAAATGCACGGAAAACAATTTTCACCCACTGACCGCAATTGTAACGGAATGTTTTAGAGTGTCTGTGTAAACGAACTGCAATTATTACGTATACTCTACTCTATACATAACATGTTGTCGTCTACCTCAATGATTCATAGCAATTTAATTATGTTTGAAATATTAAAACTATTACACATAATTAACACATATTAAAACTATTACATATGTGTATACACATATGTAAATAACATTCATTGCATGAGTGAATCATGCTTGGGAACAATGGGACACATATGTGTATATTTGTTCCCGTCCAAAAAATGTAATACAAATAAATGTAACACATAAAAAACACATATTTAAGCAGGATTAAATGCGTTGAAAACGATATTTCCCCATTGACCGTAATGTAACGAAAAACTTTTGAGTGTCTCTGTAAACTTGCCATATATGTTGCATACTTTGTTTTCAATACCGAACAAGCGATCGAACCGAACATAACATATAGTAAAGCGAGGAGAGTTCGCGCGGTAGGAGAGATTGCGCACAAAGAGATTCGACGGGAAGGAGTACAGTGCGCGCGCAGCGACTCCAGGTAGTTGTACAGCAGTATTAGTGCAGTGTATACATGAATTTGCATATTGATTTTTCCAAGCGTCTTGGATAAAACAGTGTTATTTTGTTTGTTTTTTCAAAGTAAGTGTTTGAATTTTGATAACTGTTCGTCAGAATTTTTATAGAACGTCAGTAATACAAAATATTTTGAACTTAAACGATTTTTTATAAACTACTAACCTGGACTAAGTATGCGAACACCAACAATTTATTTTAGAAGTAGCCATATTTAAATAAAACGCTGCGCAATCTCTCCTACCAAATTAGGAGAGTTAGCGCATCTGCTACTTAGAAGAGATGGCGCATTTCCTCATAAGTTTAAGTGCTAGGAAAGATTACGCAGTTTATTGATAAATTTGTATCAATTGCAAATTACGTGTAAAACATATTAATGAATCAATTTTGAAATAATTTCGGAAAAAGACATAATTATCAAAACTAAATTTGGCAACAAATTAATTTGCAAAAAAAATACTTTTGCAGATACAATTTTATTAATAAATTAATAATAGAGTTGTTATTAAATTAATTTTATGTAATTATTTTTGTTAATAAATTAATAATATATTTGTTAATAATTTAATTAAATATATATATATTTATTTATTTAATTTATGAGAAATTAATTTGCTAATAAATTAATTTTGTTAACTAAAATAAATTTTCTAATACAATGTTTTGGAAAAGTTTTCACCCATTCCAAGTAGTGTAATGTCATCTAAATCAAAAGGAAACAGAGTGCAACTAATGTTACTGATCCACAAAATATACATGAAAAAAGACTTAAGAAGGATGCCACTACAGAAAAATAGAGCTGAAGATAAGGTGCTTCCACAAAAAGTGGGATAAAAAAACTCAAGGAAAAAACCCCAAGTTCAATGAGGATGAGTGCACTGAATGTCTGGAATTGTACCAGGAGAAAACTTCGACAACTGACTGGATCCAATGCATTGCTTGTTGCAAGTGATTGCACGAAAGATGCACGATTTACAACAATAAGTGCATTGATTGTGGACGACGACAACTTCGGTTAGCAAACAAAATACAATGAAACTGTGGAAATGGAAATGAAGTAAATTTCAAGTTAAACATGTTATTAACTAGATTAATGTTATTTTGTAATCTTAGTAGGGCTTACTTTTTCTAATATTTTAATCTTCTTAAATTAATTTTTTTAACTGTCGTTAAAATTCTTTCTTTTACTTATTATTTAAACATTTGATTGAAATATTCACTCCTAATACAATAATATTTATTCACAAAAACCTTTCAACAATGTCGATAAAGTGTAATTATTATTGTTATCAGCTTAATTGTAGTTATTATTAATAACAATCTCTTCAACCTATGTGCGCAATCTCTCCAACCCATATGCGCATTATCTCCTACCCTGTAAGGAGAGATTGCGCAAAATAGTTTTCTTGGTTTTATTACTGCTGTTCTATTAAATTACAGTATAACAACAAAATAACAATGGAAATACATAAAAAACAAATCAAGTCAAAATTATTCATGCATAGTTTAGCAAAATATTAATATTTAGATTTTTTATTATTATTCTTTTTATTAGACTCTCCTCGCTTTACTATATATCTATTACATTACAATTTGAGTATTTACACGAATTAGAGCACCGGCAAGCTGACCAGAACGTAAGACAGACAGATAGACAAACAAACCGAATTCATAAACACTTTGCAGCTATGTTGGATAGTGTTAAAAACTAAACTACAGGGTGGCTACGAAATACTGTTACAAATATTCAGTCATTTTATTTTACAAATAGAAAATAGAAAATGATAACTACCCTAACATGATGAACATCAGAGATGAAAGTTTTACCGGAAATAATTTTAATGAAGTTGACCGCCATCTTTATCGATTACCAAAGATAATCTCTTATGCCATTGTACGACTGCGGCGCGAATCATTTTAAGAGGTAGTCGGTACCATTCACGCAATATCGAATCTTTGAGAGAGTCGAAACTTCTGTGTTTGTTGCTATTTACTTTAGCCTCTAAAATCCCCAGACGCAATAATCTAAAGGATTTAGATCTGGTGAAGAAAGTGGCCAATCTCCTTGCATGATAAAGTTCGGACAGGTTAGGGAGCCAAGCCTGTGTTGATTTATCTCGGTGCGAAGATGTAAAATCTTGCAGAAATATCCAATTTTTTTTTTTGGGGGGGGGGGATACGATCTGTCAGCACGTGGTAATAAATGTGTAGCCAATATGTCCTGTTTGTAATATTCGCATTGATTTTTATCCCTTTATCGATGAACTTCAAAGGCAATTTTCCATTGTTTGACACTGCAGCCCAAACCATAACAGAATTCTTGTTCTGAAAGCGTTTAACAATTCGAAAGGTTTCAGGTATATCCTCGAGGGTTGCGATATCATTTTTAGCATTATAATACTGTTAAGTGCAAAATAGCTTCCCATCAGAAAATATTATTCTGTCAACACTTTTACTACCGTACCGCTTCATCAATTTCTCCCTTCTTTGTAATTTTTTTATACTTTGTGCAGCAGTCAATCCTTGAATTTTTCTTTTGCGATAAGGGCAATAACCCAGATCTTCCTTTATAATAACTTGCATAGTTCTGCAATTCACGTTCTCTTTTGCAGCCATTTTATTTGCAAAACGTTGTGGATTTCTTCACACCTTTTCGCGAATTCTTCTGATGCGCTCTATTGTGAGAACTGAGCGTGGACGACCAGACCTAGATCGATATTTACATAGCTATTAGTATCCAATAATCGATTTATAGTTTTATATAGTATAAATGTTCCATAAAAACCAGGGCATTTTAATTGCTTAAAGGTTTTACCCGAGGAAAACCTGCGATCAGAGAGCTGTTTAATCATCATTCTTTTGGCTTCCTTCTTTAAAATAATTTTAAATATTCGCTTTATAACCAAATTCGTCTGCACTAATAGAAGCTTGTCAAACTCTAAAATAGAGAAATAAATTGTTTTCCCAAACGATTAAAATTAATTCGTATTTTTTGGAGTGTAACAGTATTTAGTAGCCACCCTGAATAATCTGACTTCGATTCCGTTGAATTCGAACTAAATGTCGAATTTAAATTTAATATTATTTTAGCTTTTTAAAAATACTACATGTAATTTAACATTTTGATTTCGATTTGTTTACATAGGGAAAAAAGGTAAATAAAATTGTATTGTAGTTTAAGATTTATTACATTATTAAATGAAATTCTTAAAACACTCTACAAAATACATTATTGTATTTTAATATTTTCTTAAATTTAATATACAATCAATGGTAATCTCTTTAGCGTTTAGCTAAAATTAAACTATATCCATTTCACTAAAAAAAAAAAAATTAATATTATGCTTTTAGTTTTGTTTCTTAAAAATGTAGATGCACAAAAATCATTAATACTTTAATTTATTGCAAAGATTTCAATGTGTGCGTGTGACAAATACTATTATTTAAAAATTATTAACACAGTTTAACATTTGTTTTCAGCAATTAACATTATTGCATTTACAACATTTTTATGAGTTCTTCTAAATTGTATTTGTTTCTGCACGCCTGTTCTTATTTATTCTTTCTCATTGATTTATTTTTACGGAATCAAACAAAAACCCTGTTTTCGCCAGCTTCATTTGAATTTCGTTTAGTAAGCATTTTTTCACCCTCTTTTCTTTCATCTTATTTCTCTTTCAAATATTCATGCTTTGGCAAAAAAGTGTTTAGAATCGTACTTCTTGAAAGCACCTATAAATAGAAGAAAGTCACTTCATTTTTATTTTCGCCTCTGAGGGGGATGTTGTTATCGAAACAAAAATAATGTTTATTGGAAATCAATTTTAATAAACAGGTTTATCTTTCATCTACACTGGTGTCCAAAATTAAGGACCAGTCACAAAATACTAATTTTTAAGTAAGCGAATACTCAAAAGAAAATAATATAATTCAAAATTACTATACCTACAGCACAGCTAGTCCATATAGCATTTCATTCATGTCACACATGGTGACAAGTGTCACAGGTGAAACGAAAAATAGGAAATTCCACACTTCTCATTATGAGTCTCAAATTATCACTATATGTGACTACACTGAGACGTCACTGTGACTGCTAATTTGTGACGAGTCACCAAGTGACTTTACAATGTAGTTACGTTATGACTCTCATGTAACTAATTTTTAGACTCAATTTCAAAGTCACTTATTAACAAATGTTAAAACAACAAATGTTAAAACAAATGTTAAAACAAATGTTAAACTTATTAACACAGTTTAACATTTGTTTTCAGCAATTAACATTATTGCATTTACAACATTTTTATGAGTTCTTCTAAATTGTTATTTGTTTCTGCACGCCTGTTCTTATTTATTCTTTCTCACTGATTTAATTTTACGGAATCAAACAAAAACCCTTTTTTCGCCAGCTTCATTTGAATTTCGTTTAGTAAGCATTTTTTCACCCTCTGTTCTTTCATCTTATTTCTCATTCAAATATTCATGCTTCGGCAAAGAAGTGTTTAGAATCGTACTTCTTGAAAACACCTATAAATAGAAGAAAGTCACTTCATTTTAGCCCCACCAGTGGCTGAGAGGTTCTGCTCTCGAAGCTGGTAGACGGGAGGTGCTGGGTTCGATCCCAATCGCGCCCGTCGGCCTAATCGTTCGGAGTTTTCGTGGTTTTCTTCGAGCCACGGATTTCCATGCGTAAATACGGGTTAGGTTCCCTTAGAAAGACCCCCAAGGAGGGCACTCTCCCCTCGGGCCTATATCCCTAGTGCAGATAATCGGCCGTCAAAATTCAACCAACCAACCAACCACTTCATTTTAATTTTCGCCTCTGAGGGGTGGGGGGGGGGGGGTTGTAATCGAAAAAAAAATGTTTATTGGAAATCAATTTTAATAAATAGGTTTATCTTTCATCTATTATTAAATACTTTACAAAAATTTTAAATACAGGGCTCGAAATGGAAAAATTCACAAACCGGAACGCTATTTAAAAATTATTGTTGATAATTTTTTTTTTAAACTTTAGGTAAATTTATGTCTAACTGTACACTCTAAATAAAAAAGAGTGACTATTCACTCTATTGCAAAGTTAAAATGAGCCCAACCTATTTAGAATCTATTTAGAGTGAATAGAATGACTATTCACTCTGAGAAAAAGTGGGATTTTTAACTCTCTTAAAGAGTGAATACTCACTCCTGGAAAGTGAATATTCGCTCTAAACAAGGGTGAATAATCACGCTTTTGGAGGAGTGACTATTCACTCTTGCTAAAGGAGTGCTTTTTTCACTCCTGGTAGGAGTGAATAGTCACTCTTTTATACGAGTGAATAGTCATTTTTTATGGAGTGTATTTTTTTTTATGTTGCTTTTATGGTCATTTTAAGAGAATCATATCTTTTAGAACATGCAATGAAAATAAATACAAGCGTGGTAAAAATTGAAATAAAATACTTTATTGGCAATATTTATTTAATTCATAGTTTGTAACACTAATTGAACTTTTAAGAAAAACTTCAAATGTGAATGCATGTTAATTAAATTAGATTACTGACAAAAATAAACTAAAATATTTTAATTCAATCTTATCCCTTGTGTTTGCTTTCATTGCATACGCTATAAATATATGATAGTTTTAAATGCCTATAAGGGCAAGTAATTAACCGAAATCTTAATCAGTAAATATTATTTCTTTCTTTTCAGATATCCAGTAAGCTGCATTTAGTATTTTAATAATTCCCGTGATGTACGCTAGTTATGTTGTTTTTTTCATGTGTAATTCAAGTTTTAAAATTTTATATCTCAGGATTCATTGCTAATGAATTTAAATCTAATCAAACGTTATTGTTTATTGTATTTTAGTTACTTTTAAAGTTTTATTAATAACTGCATAATAGTCATAATTGCATAATAGTCATGTTGTCAATCATATGTTATATGATTAACAACGCGTGATTTCGTTTTAATTTTTGTTTTAAATATAGAATCGTATCTTTTTACCGTACTTTTCAGTAAAGCATCGCTATTTTGCATAGTCCTATTGTTCCAAAATATTTTCAATTTTTCGCTTAAAAAACAATTTTTATCATCTCACATCTTTTTTTTAATAAGTTCAAAGCAAAGTTCTAAATATTAAGAATGTGTAAGATTTTTTTTATGTGCTGTGATTTATCATTGTTTTATTAAATGTGAACATGGAGTCTAGATTTATATTCTCTGAATATGTATATATTTTTCTTTTAAACATATTTCTTAACTTAATCATGATTTCGAATTTTCTTCCACTATTCCTGAAAAACGGACTTTAAGACAGCGCTTATTTATGGAACAACATGATAAACCCATATTTCAATTAATTTTTTTTATTCCCGTATATATTGTATTTTGTGAATATGAGCTAAATAGATTTCGTATGTTTTATAAGAAAAGACTGATATGGGAAATATAAAAAGAAAGAAATGACTGCATATGTACTGTTCTTATTGTTTGAAAAATATTTTTAATGTACAAAGTAATTATTTATTTCTTTAAAACAAATTCAATCTTATATTATATAAGCGATACTATGAACTTTAAAAAATATATACTAAAGCAGTTTTATCTATAAACTTCGTATCAGGCTTAAAAAAAACCTTTATTTCAATGTTTAAATATCATGCTTTATTTTTTAGTGCCAATAATTACGTGTATCATAAACGTAGAAAATGCATTTACAATAGAAGAAAATTTAACAACTGATTCAGAATGTCTATAATTAAATTTTTGATTAAGATCATAAACAACAGAAAAATGCTTACATACAATTTAAAAAAATAAATATATCAATTTGAAAAACAGTAAAAATAATAATTAGTTTTTCATAATTCTACTATTAAACAACAACAAACTACAGTAGATGAATTAAATGCATTATTAGATTTAACAACCTCAAAAATCTCGCTATATGTCATAAGAAATAAGTCTATTATTTTAGAAATTTGGTAAATCTTAAATCTGAAAACATTGGTAAGAAGATTTAGGATTTTAAATAATAATTTAAAATATTATTAGTAATAAAAAAATTCTTTTAAAAGCTGCACTTCTTAAATTAAAAACTGTAATATGTAAAAAGACAGTATAATGATACGATATAATCCCAGTTTAATGCTATTTTTCAATCTGAAACCTTTTCGTAATATCATTATAATCGAAAATCATTAACTTCAAAATAATAGTAACGATAAATACTGCAAGTGTTTATGATCAGAAAACAGCAAAGAAAAAGAAAAAAAATCCAACAGCACACTATCTCAATACATTTCAACAAATCTCAATCACTACAAATTAATGTATACTGTAATCTGCATGAATCTTGATGCATCTGTTCATGAATCAAGATATCTCTATGTCCTCATTTCAAATGTGAGATATACCACGTTTTGGAGAATCAAGTAAACAATTCTAAATCAATCTTTTTCTATATAACATAAACTATTTAACTCATAAACATAACACACAAAATCTACAGAAATAAAAGATTAAAATTATATAAGACTTACCGTAACGCTTCATAAATAATCACTTTAATAATATCTGTATATTTTAAACCTAAAATGGCGGGCGTCTTTCTCTTATCTTAAAAAAAAGTCGTAGACAAGACTTTTCTGTTTGGCTGATGAGTAATAAAAATGCATACAATACTCGCTCCTTCTTAGGGTGAATATTCACTCTAAGCAGTTGAAAAGGAGTGAATTTTGGTACCCAATCAGCGTTATTTCCAAGGTTACATTATGAAATGGAGTTTCTGAAAATTAAGAAGTGACATATTTTGGTGCTTTTCATTATTTTACTCCATATATTGGTTCAAAGCTGAACGGAATTTTTTAAAAGTGTATAATGTCAGGGTTTCTCTCTCGCCAGCGGAGTGAGATATTTCACTCTCGAAAACGGAATGACATATTTCACTCTCGACAATGGAGTGAAATATTTCACGCCTTCTTAGGGAGTGGAAAATTCCTCTAAGCAATTGAAGAAATGACTGCTTAGAGATCACTTCTTAAGCTTAGAGGTCACTTCCACTTCCTAGAGAGGGGGAAATTCCACTCTTTAAGGAACGTATTTTTATACCATTCACTCCAAAAAGAGTAAAAAAGCCTGTCACTCTTTCAAAGAGTGAACTTTTCATTCCTCCCAAATTTAGAGTGTACAAAAACAATTTCAACATGTTCAACATGTTCAACAATTTCAACATTTACGCCAAACATGGCAAATGAGGTGCGTTCGTACTATAACCGAAAACATTTAGAGCCGTTTTAACCCAAGCTTACATTCAGAAACCAATATAGCGTCACTTCTAAATTTTCCGAGTAAACCGTTTTTCGGTCTCTGAACGCGCCCGAAGAATCTAATTTTTAAGAATGTCAAACCGTCAAACTAGCCTGATTTTATTTATTTTCTCTTTCTGGATATGCTATGAAATTCAGTTGCTATGCAACCGTTAAATCAGAAAAGGAAAAAAAATATATATATACGTATCATTTCAAAATTGTAAAAATGATAAAGAAAAAGGTTTTACGTTTTCTGAACATATGAACAGAATTCCATTAGAAAATACAGAATGTCCAATGGCTAATTTCTAAACCCTTAGACACAGACATATATTTCCAATTACAAAAACGTTTTAAATGATGTAAGCATTATTTTAAAAGTCTTTAGGATCAATAAAAACATTTTTTATAAGTTACGAAAATAAAATTTTTATGCGATCCCCCGGTCCTATAAGTGATATTTAGTAAAAATTTCCGATTATACTAATAAGTAAGACAAAAAAAAAAAAAAAAAAAAAAAAGTCCCATTCATCAAACACTAAAATTAACCGAGTTATCAAACATTGAATTGCATGACTTATACCAATTTTTTTCATCTGAACACAGATGAGTTAGACCATGCTTTAAGGGATCGTACACAAAATGCTTAAAGTATTAGAAGGACTTTATTTCTCGTGTACATTTCTGCATTGCAGCCGAAAGGAATCACTTAGAGCAAGTTTTAAGATAACTTTAGTTTTTATTAATTAAGTTTTAGATTATCTAATAGATAAATTTTAGATAATCTAATAGAATTTAAAAACATGTATCATTTCATAAAGAATTGCGACTGCTTTTTTTTCATCATTTCATTACACAAAAATTCTGTTATTTTTTAACATATATTTTTAGTACAAGTTGAAAATTTTACTTTAATACACCAGAATGAAAGTAGATTTAAAATTTAAATTTTGTTAATTTACATGTTGTATAACGTTAATTTTACTCTCAACTTTTTTTTTTTTTTTTATATCTGATGATTATTTATATTTCTAGTAAACTTGTGATTGATCCCTATTTCGTAGCAAAAAAGATGCTTCAACTTCAGTTATTACTCGGTCAGTTTTAATCGTACAAGAATGGGACTTTTTTTCGTTTTACCTTTTAGTGTAAATAGAATATTTTTACTAAATATAACTTAAGGACCAGGGGACCGTATAAATATTTAAATTTCGTATTAAAGAAATGTTTTCTTTGACCCAAATCGCTTTTAAAATACTTATTTACCTTTATAAAACATTTTTGTAATTGGAACTATATGTCTATGCCTAACGGTTTAAGAATTATTCATTGGACACCCTGTATACAGAGAATTACGAATGGCCGAGAAAAGCATTGACGAAATTTCAATCCGATTTAGCCGATTTAAAACATCCCAGAGCAAAAATTTAGCATCCATAATGTAACATTTAAATCAACTAATTCAATTAAGTCATATTTATTCAGTGAGTGATAAAATTGAATATTGTCAAATTCCCATAGAAAACATTATGACAAAAAATAAAATGTTCCATATTTCTCGTACGAATAAACCAAATTTAAACAAAAACTAATACAGCTAATTCTGGGTAAATCGTTAACATACCTACATAATTACAAGCTAATTAGATGCATTTATGGCAGTTACCAGGAGACATATAGACAAACAGAAACCGAGAACTTTTTGGATCTCAACAGTAAATCTGACAAATATTTCGGCAATAAAATTGAAATAATATTTTACTGCAATTTAATATTTATTGCATAATTAAATGAAAAATTAAAAACATTATGCAAGACATTGTTGTATTCGAATATTTCCTTAACTTTTATTTTAATTCAATGGTAATCTTTTTCGTACATAACTAGAAAATTACACTAGGTTCATTTCCTTAAAAAATAATATTGTAGTGCCTTTTCATTTATTTTTAATAACAAAGATGTAGACGAACAAAAACCCTTAATACTTTCATTTATGTTAAAGAATTCAATATTTGGGTATATAAAATTCCGTTATTTAAAAGCTATTAACATTTTTTAACATTTATTATTATTATTATTATTATTATTATTATTATTATTATTATTATTGTTATTAAATTAAAAATTAAAAACATTCGGCAAGACATTACTATATTTCAACATTTTCTTAATTTTAATTAAAATTCAATGGTAATCTTTTTTATATCTAACTCGAAATTGCACGAGGTTCATTTCATTAAAAAATAATATTGTAGGGCCTTTTTATCATTATGTTTTTTAATAAGAAAGGTATAGATGAACAAAACCCCTTAATATTTTCCTTTCTGTTAAATAATTCAATATTTGGGTATAAAAAAATCCTTTATATAAAAGTTATTAACTTTTTAATATTTATTATTATTATCATTTAATGTTATTTCTTTTAAAATATTCTTATGATTTAAAAAAAAAAACCCGGATTGAACGCTTGTTCTATTTATTTTTTCTCATTTCATTTATTTTCATGAAATCATTTATGTCAAAAATCTTGTTTTTTGCTAACTTTATTCGAATTTCGCTTACAAAGCGTTTTCTTTTTCATCTTTTCTTTACCTTATTTTTCTTTTAAATATTCACCCATTGACAAAGAAGTTTTCAGAATCTTACTTCTCGAAAGTTTTTATAAATTAAACAAAGTCATTTCATTTCTTTTTTTCAAGTGTGAAGGCGAACTATAATACTTTTTGTTGAAAGCAAATATTTAGAGTAAATGTTGTTATTTTAACTTGTTTTTACTAAATTAAGTTAAATGTTATTTCCCTTTTTATTAGGCAGAAAAAGGTTCAGGTATTGAAAATTCTTCATGATTCTTTTTGTATAGAAAAACTCCTCGAATTTGGACCAATGGGCCATTTTATGTCAGTCACGTGGGGGACTGCTTTTCTACATATTACTGCATTTTTAACAATGATGTTATATCTTCAAATTAAAAAAATTATGCTGATATAAAAATATAGGTTTTATTGTTAATTTTAATGTATAGTTTATATTTTAACAACTTATAAGTTAATAGATCATATAGGTATTTAAGTAAGTGTCATGCGCAAGACATTTTTTCTGTTTTTCACGGAATGCCCTTAAACGAGCAGATTACTCATGTCTGCGGTTTAAAATGTAGAGATTTTTAAATCTTTTCAAAACGGGCTGAATACTTAGGTCTGGGGTTTAAAAAGTGGAGATTTTTAAATCTTTTAAAAACGGGCTGAATACTTAGGTCTGGGGTTTAAAATGTAGAGATTTTAAAATCTTTTAAAAACGGGCAGATTACTTAGGTGTGGTGTTTAAAATGTAGAGATTTTTAAATCTTTTACAAACGGGTAGATTACTTAGGTCTGGACTTTAAAATGTAGAGATTTTTAAATCATTTAAAAACGGGCAGATTACTTAGGTCTGGGGTTTAAAATGTAGAGATTTTTAAATCTTTAAAAAATGAGCAGGATACTTAGGTCTCGGGTAAAAATGTGGAGATTTTTAGACCTATTAAAGGGCCATTTCATATATCACATGTGGGATAGCTTTTCTACATATTTCTGCTGTTTTAAGTATACACTGCTATTTCCCCCTGAAATTAAAACAACTATGCTAATATGAAAATCTAGGATTTTTTGTTATTTTTAATGTATAGATTATATTTTAACAACTTACAAGTTAATAGATATAGGTATTTGTGTCACGTGTAGCACATTTTGTCTGTTTTTCATGGAATGACCGCAATAAATGTTTGGAAAATCCTAAAATGCGATGATTAATTCACAAGTTGTGAGAACGATTAAATTTTTGTTTAAAATGTCTCAACAAGTGTTTGGTTTTAAGAGAAATTCCATTTTATAGTTCGTTTAAACGTGTGCGTACTAGACATTAGTCGGTTTCTTTTCTGGGAGCCAGAGGCCGAACATTTTTGTGTTATCGGAACCTGAACCCGATACCGAAAGCACATAATAGAAAATTGCCATTAACTTTTTGAAAATTGTTTCAAGATTAATTTTCTCATTTAAAAAATCTCTTTTTGCACAGAAATATGAATTATTCCTAAATTCTCCTTCATGGCGACGCTTGTGATTTTCAGTAATGCTATTTAAGATAGAATATTTGTTATTTATACCCAGCCATTGGCAGAAGACCGAAAAAATCGCAATCGTTATTCTTTTAAAATATCATTGTACAACTATGGCAGGAAAACATGAGTTCTGTTTTCCAGTAATTCTCGAAAGGGACTTCAAACAAAAAGTGAGGATAGATAAGAGATACAGTGCATGGATTCTTTATGTTACTAACCCTGAATGTGCAAAGCAGCGGTAGAATTGATAAAAAAAAAAAAAAAAAAAAAAAAAAAAGCCACTGGTCCGCAGACATCGTCACTGGCCCACTACATAAAATTCTATTAAGTACCTTTAACCCTTTGAGTGATACAACCCCTTCTCCTAGAATATAAACCAAACTTCCTTTCAGTTGCCCAAAATTTTCGGCATAATAAAATGTAAAATTATAATTTGCTAAAAATTAAATAAACAGTACATAAAAAACTATAAAATTATTAAATATGTATATTATTTCTGATTATTCATTTCAACTGACTAAGTTTTAATGCAATTTTTTATTTTATGTTTTTTTAAAATAAAATAAAATTCTGTGGTTTGTGTTTGGTTGCGGTTTTCTCAAGGACGGGAAAATTTACGTTTACCTGTCAGAGAGAGAAAAATGTTACTGGTCCTGCGGACCACTAAATTTTTTAAATTAGTGTTCCGATTAAATTTTTAGTGGTTTCGGGCCAGCAGACCACCAAGGATTTCGAACGCTGCAAAGTCTTTACAATCAAAAAGAATATTTCTCTTTATAAAATGTTGAAATCAATAACAATTCAATTTTCGAACAACTTGATTTTTATTTCCTTCTATCTTTACAAGAAAGTATTGGATTCGTGAAAAATTTCGACTCCCGGTTTTCGACGGATTTACATATTTTTAGGGGTCAGGGAATATGAAAAACATGTTTTTACAAAATGTCTGTCTGTGAGTCTGTGCCTCTGTCTGTATGTGACACAAATTTTGTAGGAGCTCTATCTGAAGAACTAATGCACTAAATTTAAGTGCGCAGCTTTGCATATATGCAAACAACAGTATTTTGAATTTAATGGATATTTTTATTCGTATATACCTAATTCACACCAGAAAATTAAAATAGAAATTTTCCATTTAAATAACAAGAGACTTTCAGTATTAAAATATGTTAAACTTTTTTACTTAACAAGCTATATTAAATGTATGGTCTCTGAATTGAGTCTTTTTTTTTTTATGGGGCTTCCTTTGGTAGCTTTTTCGCCTGTCCTGGACATTTATGTGGATCATATGGAACTTTTTTTTTTTTTCCTACTAGTTCTACTAACAATTTTTTCTTAAAAATTGTCTATCTCTTTAGCTTTTACTCTCCATTTTTTCGTGGCTACTAGCCGCGTTTAAACGCTCTTTTTTCCAAGGCTCCCATTGCATTGTAACACAATATACTCTTAGCCTGGATGTAAAGTTGCCATGCAACTAGGGAATCCACACACCTGCTTGATTGTTCCATTGTTCCAGTATTAAAATAGAGCGAAATTAACCATTGAAACTTTTTGGTGTAAATTCAGATTCTCTGGACTACGTAACTTCTAGAATGTATTCTATCATGGGAATTAAAGGGTTAAATATTAAGTTTTATAAAATAAATAATTATATAAAATAAGGTATTTGGAGATAGTATGCCGACCCCCTCCTTTTTCCCCGTAGAAACGGTAACTTTGAACATAGTAGGGAAGGAAGTTGAAAGCATCCTGGATTCCGGAACTGAATACACGGTTTTTAAAGAATCATATATTCCGCGGGAATGTTTAGAAAGAAGTCACGGTCGGGTTCAGCCGAGGTCAGCTTTCGGCGAGACAATTGAAGCTAAGTTGTGTGTTATTCCAATAGGAATTTGGTATGGACAAGGCCGGATAAGTAAGCCCGTTGATATTGAAGTCGCTGTAACTGAAAGGCTGGATTTTACTTGTTTATTACCGCCTGAAATATACGAACTACTGAAAGAAAATACAACCCCCAATATCCAGACTATAGAGGTCGGGAAGGGAAATGATGAAGCAGAGACTAGTAGAGCTATCGGGGGTTTACGAACGGAATTTTTAAAGAATGAGAGGAAATTTTCGAAGATCGAGATATCGGATAATGATGCGCTAAGTAAATCGATAACTGTAGAGTGCGGAATTAATGCAGCCGCACTCAGAAGCAACACTTTAGAACAAATATCCACTGTTAACCTTTTAAGGAAGAGCAAGCTAAATGCGAAACCCTTAAAAACGTACGTAATGATCTAGAGATGGGAAAAGGGAATTTTACTAGTATTGACAGGTTGATTTATCATAAGGATAAAGTTATAGGTGAATCGGTGTTTCAACTGGCGTTACCCCAGAGTAAAAGAGAAGAGGTCTTGAAACTAGCACATGAATCAATTTTTGGCGCTCACTTGGGTTACAGGAAAACGAAAGAACGGATTCGTTACAATTTCTTTTGGCCTAACATGTCTAAAGATATAATGGAGTTTTGCAAAACATGCGAAAAATGCCAATTAAGAACCACTGAAAAGATAAGTGATAGAGCCCCAATTACCCCAGTTTTAAGACCGGAACTCCCGTTTGAGGTGGTGAACGTTGAAGTAATTGGACCGATTGATCCACCCTCAGGAAGAGGTCATAAGTATGTTTTAAGTCTCATAGATCAGCATACTCGATGGCCTGAGGCCATACCTATGAGATCTCTTACTGCAAAGACAGCTTGCGATTCATTATTGCAAGTATTCTGTAGAACAGGTATTCCAAATATTATTGCTAGTGATCAGGGCACCAATTTCACGTCCGCATTAACTCAAGAATTTCAAAAAAGATTAGGATCCAGCCCCCGATTTTCTTGCCCCGGATATGCGGCCAGCAATGGTTTGATTGAACGATTTAATAGGGTATTAAAAAACATGTTACACCATGTTATTCGAGAGGATCCGAGAGACTGGGATAAGCAGATTCCTTTTCATTTATTCGCATATCGTGAGGTGCCTAATTGCACCACCGGGATCTCACCATTCAAATTGTTATATGGTAGGGAAGCGCGGGGGCCGTTAGCAATCTTAAAGTCTACCTGGGCGGGAAAAATACATCTTTCAGTAAATATAACCGAGTCTGCAACCGATTATTTACAAAACCTTAAGATTAGAATGGAAAAAGCTGCTGATCTTGCATCTATTACGGCGGCGAATAGGCAAAAAACTTATACTGACTATTTCAATAAAAGGTCATCTATTAGAAAATTTTCCGTAGGTGATCAGGTATTTCTTCTCATTCCGGACTCTAATAATAAAATATATGCGCGGTGGACAGGTTCTGGGGAAATTATAGAATTTTGCCCCCCACACGCGTATAAGGTAAAATTACAAGATGGGACTATTAAGAAAGTGCACGTAAATAAAATTAAGAAGTTTTATCCTAGAATTAATGCTATAGGGATCGTTTTCGAAGAGGAAAGTGACTTCGGGGATATTCAGGCTAGTCCCGAGAATATGCAAAATGAAAAGAACGATGTCTTTGCTGACATTAAATTGTCTCACCTACAAACTAATGAAAAACGAGATTTGGAACAATTATTGAAGAAATATGAGATCCTATTCAGAAAGAAGGTCAGAGTTGCGGTGGTAGATCCTCACAAGATTCGGTTAATTACTAACGCAGAGAGAAAGAAACCATATGTTTATAGGATTCCAGAGACATTAAAATCGAAAGTGGATGAACAAATAAATGAACTCCTAGAGTTAGGTTTGATTGAGGAGAGTTCGGCAGAGATAGCACACCCAGTGGTGTGTGTGCAAAAGAAAGACGGTAATATACGCTTATGTGTGGACTATCGAGCTCTAAATGCTGTGACTAAATCTGATGACTTTCCCATGGAAGATGCGACGAGTTTAATGTATAGCATCGGACAGGCTAACATTATTACAACCTTAGATTTGCTCAAAGGTTACTGGGCAATCCCCATGGAAGAAGAAAGCCGTGATTTTACATCCTTTAAGACGCACCGTGGACAGTATAGATTTAAAGTAATGCCGTATGGGCTTAAAAATGCGGCTGCGAGTTTTCAGCGTTCAATGAATAAAGCCCTTCGAGAATTCGAAGAATTTTCTCGTGCGTATATTGACGATATTGCCGTATTTTCTACAGACTGGCATTCACATTTAATTCATCTAGATACCGTGTTAAATAAGCTTGATGAACTGGGATTCACCGTCAATATTGACAAGTGCTCTTTTGGGAAAACCCAAATTAAATACTTAGGACACTTGATAGGCTCAGGTAAGCACCAACCTGATCCCGCAAAAATTGAAACAATCGAAAAATTATCGACTCCAAAAACAAAAACTCAACTGAGAAGTATCTTAGGCCTGTGTAATTACTACCGGGATTATATATCTCATTTTTCTGAGGCTGTTCTGCCTCTCACCGAGCTTACGAAAAAGAAATTTCCTGAAACACTAATATGGAATTCTGTTCACGAAACAGCTTTCCAGCAACTGAAACGGGCACTCAAGGAGGCCCCCACTCTATACACACCCATCTACGGGAACCCTTATATAATTCAGACGGATGCTTCTCAATTCGGTATAGGAGCTTGCATTTCCCAGGAAATTAACGGGAAAGTCCGCCCGATTTCTTATGCGAGCCAGAAATTGACTCCAACGCAACAAGCCTGGTCAACCATTGAAAGAGAAGCATACGCAATTGTGTGGACACTAAAACATTTTGAAACTTTAATTTTTGGTGCAAATATCGAACTGTATACTGATCACAATCCATTGACTTTCTTGACAAGAAATGCACCACAGTCATCGAAACTGCAGCGATGGGCTTTAGCTCTCCAAAAATATAACATAAATATTCAGCATTGCCCAGGTTCAAAAATGACGAATGCAGATGCACTTTCACGATTGGTATGATTGTAATAAGCATCTTTTCGTCTGTCATTTATTACTATTTTTTTTATTTTTTTTTTCTCGTATGATTATTATTATTATTATTTTATTGTGGCAATGTAACAAGGCATCTTTACGTCTGTTCATTTTTCATTAGTGTTATTTGCTGTATTTTGCTTTATGGTAAATGTTTTTTGTGTATTTCATATATATATATATATACGTGAGAATTCGTACCATTATATTTGAGAAGAAAAGAGCCAAAATTGTTCATTTTGGGGTATATTCTGACCTATAGTTCAGATATGTGTTTGTTGGAGAAACATCCCCAAACACTCATCTTGCGGGGGGGGGGGGGTGTAGGGTCAGAACCCATCCTCCCGCTGGCGTTGCCAACAGAGGTCGTGCTCGGCAGCAGCTTTTGCTATGGAGGAGGCTGTTACGAGAAAAAGAGGGCAGAAGGGGCAGGAGGAGAGCCGAGCTAGGGTCTCTCTCTTGTAGTTCCATGTTATGGTTGATGCACTAAATATGTATATGTAACCTTTATTGTTCGTGTGATGTCTATTCGTAAATAAATGTCAGTGTTTCATTTAACCAAAAGAACAGTGGTTGTGAGTACCTACATACAACACACGGCATCCTTCTACATTGTTTTATTAAATAAAAATATATCAGACGTATCTGTTACTATGACTTTCATACAGGCTCTATTTTAACAACCAGCTGACCAAACAACTCACGATTTTCGGAAGGGCGTGAACTCTTCTCCCCTTGTTATGTCTATGGACGATAAATCAATAATTCAAAAATTATTATTAAATATCTTTCGAAAATTAACTGTTTTTTTTTTTCAAAAACACGTACCAGCTGTTTTTCATCCCCCCCCCCCCACACACCTGGCCTCCCACCATAAATCCTGCATACTCATGTGCCTTTAACTATTTAGATTCAATGTAATAGGCCGATTATAATAATTTATTTCATATGATTTTAGGAATATGTAGATAGATTGGTTATTCCATATAAAAATTTAACGTACGGTCAAAATCTTTATATTTTGCGTCTCGATATTACAGAGGTGATTATATAGTAGTATAAATATCAGCATAAATAAAGTACAGTACATTTATGCCCAAAGAAATTAGCCTTGTTCAAGCAGTCAGTATATTAGCTTAACGCATTTACTGTAGAGTTATTCTGTTTAACAATGTAACTATCTCACCCGCTATATTAACCGTCGCTGCAGGTCTCAGTAATTACAAATCTTCATTTAAGATGCATATTTAATTTTGTGAATAAAAATAAACCTCGTACAGTTTAAAAATGCAAATGCACTTAACATAAAGAACTAAAATTCTAAACTAAATTTTCGGATTTAAATCTCAAATATAATGTTTAGTCTAGTATAAGGATTAAACTGTGTTATTATAAACGGGCAGTTTAGGATATACAGGTGGTATACTGTCTACACAAGAATTGAATGCAACAGAGAATATAATATATACAGAACATTCTAGCTGTATTAATAACTGAACGCATCACACTTCTACATGTATGCTTAGTAAGCTCAAGAACACCATGATGATCTAACAAACTAAATGCCATTTTCAACAATTTCTCATAGAATAAATGCTTGAAGAAAGCTTTAACGAATTACGTCTGATAGTAATTCTGTAACATAACTTATTTATATAATATCTTACCTCACTATTACTTGTGTATTGTTTCTAATCTTATTATTACCGAAACGTCAGTGAGGCTTAAGGTGAGGGTAAAGACACGCACTTTCCATAAATTTTGTTTTTGAATGAAGACATTTGTCTAAATTTGTTTGCTGACTGAATAAAATGTTATATTAGAAACTCACTAAGTATCACCATCAGCCTAGATTCTGTCAAATTATAATATCACAAGAAACTGGACTTTTTTTAAAAAAACATTAATCTGCCTGTCATTGACCCATTGAGTGGGGTGAAAATCCGCAGTGAAGAGGCAAAACCCCATTTTGTTTAACCAGCCAACTGAAAGTTTACAAAAATGTAATCGAGGTAAACTACACGGCATTTAGAAGCTAAAGAGTTTCCGTTCTTCACTGAATTTTTGGATTTGTAGAAATTTGTAGTATTATCACCTCAACAATCACATGAATTTTTTAAAATATTACATTAACTCCTTCTGGACGAGCGTCTTTTACAGAATTTTTAATCTTTAATCACCGGTTTTTAAAAACAGAAATTTTTGCCTAATTGAATCGGGAAAATGCTTGGATTAAATAGGGCAAAATTTACAATACAAATTTACTGGTGAGTATAATCCCCGATTCTGAGTATCTTACACGGTACGAATGCCGGTCGCTCGTCCCCAAGGGGTTAAAAAAATCAACCTAATTTTCTCTGCAGGGAATGTTTCATTTGAATTATTTTTTCTAAACCTATGATTAGAGTCTTGGTTCTTTGGGCTTTTTTCGTACAATATGGGCGAAAATTCCCTTTCTCCAAAGTTTGTGCGTTAGTATCTGAATATGCTGCATAGTTTGAATTTCCGATGATTAGAAAATCTAGTTCTGGTTTAACCCCTTAACCTAAACCTACGTGTGAGATTCGTGGTCTTGTATTCGGGCCAAAACTGATTATCACGGGCCTGGCCCGTAGCACATCGGTCGAGCCAAATGTAAATATTACGGGCCTAGCCCCTGGTACAATAATCGAGCCAAATGTAAATTCTTCTTACCACTAAAATTTTATAGTAAATATTATATTATTTAATCGTCTAAATCTCTTAATTAAACAAGGTGAATATCTCATTTAAATTTTAGTGGTAGTAAAAAACCGTAAAAGTTGCCAAATATGGATTCGCCGAATCGTGGAATGGCTCGAAGGATGCGCGATTCTGTTTACATTTTGGTTTTGGACCCCTATCTGTTGAAACGTAAATCGTAGGTTAAAGGGTTAAGGTGACAACGTCACTTATTACATACTATGGAAAACAGCTGATAAAGAAGTACCGTAATTTCCGGTGTATAGCCCGCAGATCAAACAATTCAGTTTGGACCCAGAAATTTTATTCAGTATTTGAAGACCAATATTTTCCGTGATCTAAAAAGTTACATTTTATTTTTTAAAAATTCTGGGTCGAAACACGATTGTTTAATCCACGGGCTATACACCGGAAATTACGGTACATTTTTTTCGGGAGCTGCTGAAAAATTTCACTGTATTTTTGAAATAGTTTTAGCAATTAGTTAAACTATAAATTGATCATTTGGTAAGAAATAAAGATGAAAAATGTAGTAGTTATGCGGTAAATCGATCCAGTAGTCTCCGGGAATAAGGCACAGATCATATTTGACTTACTTTTGGATATATTAAATTTCACTTTAAGATACCGAACGGGAAGTCATTCAGTTAAGTAGTTTAGAAACTATGCTGGCTTAAAGTTTGGAACTCTTACTTAAAAGTTATTTATAGCTTATAGAAATCTATCTCCGTTAAAAAAATAATCATAGGTTACATTTCATATTTTTTTCGAAAAATAATTAAAAATAGATTGAAATTAATAATATATATATATATAACGAAAATTAAATTTCCGCGCCTTATTAAAATTATTCCATAGAAATTTCTTTTCTAAATTACTCTACAATCCTAGTTTATTAAATATTCCCTATCTTAAATAATATTCCATTCATTCCGTTCATTTAAAAATCATTCTATTTAAAACGCGTATTTAATTTCCTTCAAACTCTTCTAAAAACATTTCCCATTAATAATTTTTCTTCACGACCTTTTTATTTTTAAATATTAAATCACTGATATTTATTAAAGTTATCTGATTTATACCATTTTTTCTCTTTAATATTTTTTATTCTATAACTCGATTTCCCGTGTAATTCTGACTCGGTAATTTATCCTCAATATTATGCTGCTTACAATAAAGAGTTCCCTAACCTTGCCGCGAGCCCATTCGTTCTTCATCATATCTGCATTAGCGTAAAAGATCATCCGCCTCCGACTATTTAACCTGAAACATGAGTGCGGAACGAGGAATTTCCGTGGCATTTGTTGATATAAAAAACCACGTTGCTGCCCATAAGAAGCCACGAAAAAATCGAATGAAGTGTAACGTCGTATTAAATGGAGTTTGAACAGCGTTCGGTGGGAAAAGGTGTTTCGTGTTTATGAAATTTATGGTGGATGCTTGACCCCTGTATTAATGTAAGATGGCGTAATAAAATTTCTTCTTTTGTGAAGAAGTGTTGTCATTATTCGGGAAACAGCCAAAGATTATCGACCAAAGCCTAAGTTATCAGAGTGCCGATGAAATATCGAATATGTGGTCTTGATTGGTACTTAAATGACGGCTGCTTAAATTCTTAGAATGTTACGAAGCGGTTGTTGCTTTATTTGATATCGTTCCATGAACTGTCACCCAATATTATCACAACGAATATAATAATAAGTCGACGAGGATTTTGTTTATAGCCTGTGACTTTGAGAATAAAAATACGGACACCAAGGTAAAGTTTCTTATACAGTCCGAGAACCTTCGGATAGCGGCTTTCCTTCGGCTGTTCCAAAACCAGAAATCAACTATGTTAAAGATGCGAGTCTATTTTCAAATGTATTTATTTATTTATTATTGTTATGTTATTGAAAATTTGTATTATGTTTATATAGAGAGATATTGATTATTTATTTATTCTTATTTATTGTTTTGTTATTATTATTATTTATTATTATTATTATTTATTTGTTATTATTATTTATTGTTTTGTTATTTATCTATTTTAAGTAACTATTTTATTCTGAAAATTCAAGTTGTTAAGCAAGATAATTTATATATTTATTTATAGAATTTGTTTTAAAGCGATGTCAATATTTAAACTAAATTCCAATTTTTTGAGATCCGGGTTTATGAAAGAAAACAAAAGTCCTTCTTTTATTAGATTTAATACTGATAAAAACATGACTGAACTAACATTTGTGGCATTCGATCCTGATTCGGGAATGAATATTCAGTCATGATTGAAATATTTTGATAATTTATGTGAAAAGGAAGGAAAAAATACTGATTGGAGTTTGAGAATATTTCCAAAAATTTAAAAGGACAAGATCTACATTAATGAATGTCTCGATTGTACTACATACGATGAAATTACTGATTTTCTAACTGAAAATTTTATCAGTATTAATATAATATACCCAATTTTTTTTAATTTTCGGCTCTAAAATTAGAAGATACGAGTGAGCTAGAAAATTACTTTCACAAGAAAGTAGGCATTGGTAGAAAATTGCGCTTATGCGAAATTAGATTATTGAAGGGTCTGACTGATTGGTTAAGACCTGAATATCAAAATTAATTGTTAAACCGCCTGAAAATACAGCAGAATGGTATCAACTTGTCAAGCAACTTATGGTAGTTTCAACACATACTAGTAGAAACCGTAGTAACCTACCCGAAAAATGAAAAATAGTCATGCTAGTACAAGACACAAGTAACCTACTCGAAAAATGAAAAATAATCAATGTTCACTTTATTACATTAGATTATTCTACACTATGTACTGCACAAAATTCCCATCTCGATGTGTGCTCTGGAAGTACCCTAAATTGGTTTGTAAAATAGAGCATAACACTGTAAAAAAAAAAAAAAAAAAAAAAAAAAAAAAAATAACGGACTGAAAAACGAATATTCTACTGGCAATCCAGACGCTAGTACTATTTCCGTATTTTAACGGAAATTTCCCCTTCCCATAAATTCTAGAAATCCGTATTTTTATGGAAATTTTCCCCCATAAATTACAGAAAATTTTCCGTTTTCCTGGAATTTATTCTGGAATTACCTTTTCTCCAAATCCATAATAGCCATCTCCATATTTTTTTTTTTTTTTTTTTTTTTTTTTTTTGTCTGTCAGAATGTCTCATTGGTCATCATTGGAACTGAGGAAATTAGAATATATATATATATATATATATATATATATATATATACAGTAGAACGCCGCTAATCCGAACTAATTGGAACCAGTGCCTGTTCGGATTACAAAAAATTCGGATTACCTGAAATTCCGATAAAAATTGAAACGAACAAGATGCGAGTTAAAAAAAAATGTAGGTTGTAAGTGCGCAGTAGTACAGTAAACATCATCCTGTAATCCGGCATCCTAAGGTACGGCATGCTGGATAATCCGGCACGACTTTCGGAAACAATAGTATTTCTTGTTTAATCACTCCTGGTGTTTATAATAATCCAATGGAACTTCAGAATGAGGAATTATGTAACAACCCATTACAAACGGTTCAAAAACGCGAATCTATAAATAGCTCAGTCAGTCACTACGTCGACTAGAGAGAGGGGGATCATTTCTGTAGGTAATTTGCAAAATAAAACTGTTGAAGGAAAAAATATAGTTTTATCATCTGAATTAAGTACTTTTTTGCATTTTAGAAAATAATTTTGCAGTTACTGGCAAACAAACTGATATTCGAGGGTTTTTTCTTTTTTTTTTTTTTTTTTTTTTTCTTTCGTGACTTTTAAGAGTAAGGGTACAGTGCACGTTTTCATTTTATATTAGCGAGCATATGTTGTATTTTTTCATTATTGAGTAATTTTTTATTCTATTCAAGCTGTTTAAAGAATAAACAACATACTTTAATGCCATTTTTTGTTTAATTCTAACTTCTACACGTTTTTTCCGACATTCATCCTATAATTCGGAAAATTTCGTAATCCGATATGCTTCAAGTCTAGTAATTTTCGAAAATAAAATCGAAAATACGGGATGTGCCAAAAGTTCGTTACAACTTTAAAAACTCATAAAAAAGGAAGAAATTATGATAAAGGAGTGCGGTTTGCAAGAAAGGGCTCACACGGTAGTCGGTTTTTTTTTTAGCAGAAAAAAAAATAATTAAAAAATCACATGTAGAGGCCGCTGACGACCCGAAACAAAATGAACAGGACAACAATACGCTCTATTCGTTTGTTCTTCCAACAACAAATGTTCAACATGACCTCCAGAACATTCTACGACACAACTGTTGTCCTGTTGATTGCGTCTCGTGTCGTCAGCGCCCTCTACATGTGATTTTTTAACTAAATTTTTTTTGCTGCTAAAAAAAAATCCGACTATCTTGTGAGCCCTTTCTTGCAAACCGCACTCCTTTATCATAATTTCTTCTTTTTTATGTTTTTAAAGTTGTAACGAACTTTCGGCTCACCCGGTAAAATTTTCGTAAATAATTTTCGAAAATAAAATCGGTTCGGATTAACCGGAATTTCGGATCAGCGGGGTTCTACTGTATATATGTATTTTAATATACTGAAAAAAGGTACAAAAATACTTTTTTTTTTTTAATAAAACCTCAGTAAAATCTAAGTATTTATTCGTTTAAAAAATCCTTAATTCATTTAATAAATATAAATTCAATAAAGTTATTAAAAAAATTTGTGGAGATCCGAGGAGTGGTTTAGGAGAAAAGAAACATTTAGTTAACATATGAAACTTCTCAATAGGTTACCCCCCTTAAACTAAAAAAACGATTTCTCCCTCTCTCTTTTTCGCAAAAAGAATAATGACGCAAATATATCTCTATTTTTTTTTTTAAATGTATAATTCTGTATCTCTTTTCAGAACTCTATTGTGTTTTTTTTTTTTTTTTTTTTTTTTTTTTTTTAAAGGTTTAAAATAATGAATCATTAAAGATTATACTCTAAAACATAAAAAGCACCACTTAGTAATTCTACAAGAAAAAGAAAAAGAAAGATCTTTTGCTCATCCAATTTGTTTCAAACCAATTAAGGGATATTTTTTTTTTACATTGCTCTTAGTCAAATTTGAAATTCATTAAGTTTTCAAATCCAAAAACTTAATGTTTAAAAAAAAAGTGTATTTAGCTTAAATGATTTAATGATTTTTTTTTTTTTAAGTTTGAAATTCTGCTTGGTTTTACTTGACAAATATACTAACCACGTATTTCTAGGATTTTTTTAGAATTGGAATCAAGTTCTTCAATTTGAAGATTAATTAATAATTGTTTGGTGAATATTAGATTCGTCTTCGTATTTATTTTATGAGTATTAATATATCTTAAACAATATTTAATTGGATAAAATGAATTTATTAATTTTTAGGTATGTGGTATACTGTAAAAAGAGGTAATTTTTTCTTAATTGATGAAAATATACCATATATAACTACGATATAAAATATACTATTACCTCTTCCGAATTACCCACGATTCCGAAAAGAGATCTTTATCATTACAACCCTTAAAAAATATATATATATTAATACATTATTAGATCTAATTCCGCGATTTCCTTATATTATTCTAAAAGACTACTTTATATTCACTAAATCCTTATTCTTAAATAATCTCTATCGTTAACTCTGTTAAATTCCCTTTAATTTAATGTCTCACTTGTCTAAATTACTTAAATATTACGCTTTTAGTATTCTTAAATTAAATGTTCCATTTCCGCTCTTTTTAGGTGCGTTCGTAATTATATAAATACGTAGCACCTATAGTCGTCGTTCAGTCCGTCTGTCCGTCTGTCCGTCCGTCCGCATATAACAGAGCAAAAACTACCCAACAGAATGGTCTGAAATTTCAAATGTATGATTGGTGCAAAATTTTGTCGAGCCATTTCAAATTTTATAAAAATCGGATGTATAGTTTAATTACAGGGACAGTCAAAAGTTTTTCTTTACATTACGGCCAATGGGAAAAATTATTGCAAGTGCATTTTAATGTTGTTACAGCCTTCCGAATCGTCTGAAATTTTAAATATATAATTGTTGCAAAATTTTGTCGAGCTATTTCCAATTTTATGAAAATCGGATGTATAGTTTAATTACAGGGACAGTCAAAGTTTTTCCGTTACATTACGGGCAATGGGAAAAAATTATTGCAAGTGCATTTTAATGATGTTACAGAATACGAATGGTCTGAAATTTTAAATATATAATTGCTGTAAAATTTTGTCTAGCCATTTCAAATTTTATGAAAATCGGATGTATAGTTTAATGACAGGGACAGTCAAAAGTTTTTCGTTGCATTACGGGGAGTGGGAAAAAAAATATTGCAAGTGCATTTTAATGATGTTACAGACTATGCACTTATGAAGTGCAAAAAAATATATATTCAGTACAATATGGGGTGCAAAAAATAATTATAAAACTAGTTATAGTACGAACGCACCTCATTTGCCACGTTTGACGAGCAATTTCCAACTTGTTTCTTTTAGAATGTTCTTTTAGCAACCATTTTATCTTCCCTTCCGAGAATTTTACTATCTCGCGCATATTCCGGGGTTATCCTTTTTACCTTTAAATTCATCCACTCGCTCTGTCACCACTCTTTCTATGGCGTGATATTCTTAATTATTAATTGGTTGATAGCGTGACCTACGTCATATTTGTATTACTACGCTTGACGCACAAAAAGCCGATGCTCGCTGTGTTTCCGCAGATTTTAGTCGCATTTCCATTTTTCATACCACCCCCTGGTCACCGTCCATGTATTCTATTATCTACAACTTTGTTTATCCCTAAATTACTACTATGAAGCGATGGCCAGCTATCTTGGTGGAAACTGCGCCGCCGAAAGGTGTTAAAATAAAATGCTGAGCTGATTTTACGTTTTATCTCAATTATTTCTAGAGAAACTTTCACGGATAAATGTATTCCATGGCCTTCACTCTTTGACTGGAACAACTTCCGAATCATCATATAACATTAATGTCGTAAACTTTAACACGACAGGATTCCAGTCTTCGTTATACTAGTACGACAGAATCGACCTTACCTGTTCTGACAACTTACACTGCTATGTTACTGCTAGACGTGATCCACTACTAGTATCATGATAGCCAGTTACTTCATTTCAACTAGAAAAATCTTCGAAAGTTAGAATAATCTAACACACACACACATACATATATTATTTTTAAAGAAAAATTTATAAAAACAAAGTTTCTTTTGTTCCATATATTTTCAGAAACGTTTCCGAATAGTATTTATAGAGTACTAGCTTAAGTACCCGGCGATGCCCGGAAATTTATATTGCGCTTCGTTTTATGATACTATTTATTTAATTTTTCTTTTTCACGAGGAAATCTTGCAATAGAAAAGTTATGACGTAATATTCACTTAAAAAAATCGTCAAACTATTTATTTCATTTTCATTTTTCACTTGAAAATCATGCAATAGAAAAGTAACTGTTGTGGTAAGAATTTTATTGTGGTTGGTTGGTTGTATTTATGTCGGCCAATTATCAGCACGTGGGATATAGGCCCTAAGGGGGGGGGGCTGCCTTCCGTGGAGGTCTTTCTAAGGGAACCTAACCCATATTAACGCTTGGAGAACCAAGGTTCGAAGAAAACCACGAAAACTCCGAACGATTAGGCCGACGGGCGCGATTGGGATCGAACCTAGCACCTTCCGTCTACCAGCTTCGAGAGCAGAACCTCTCGGTCACTGGTGGGGCGAATTTTATTGTGGATTTTTAATTGTTGGCAACTGCTATAAAGAAAATTTTTTTTAATTTGATAGGAAATTGCTGTTGAATTGGTGTTTTTTTATTAATTAAAAATTAAGTGTACATCATTTTGATTCCGGATTACTTTAGTTGGCTCGACCGTGTTTTAATACACATGTACGTACGTAACATTTCACAATTCTGGCTTCCAAACTGTGGATTTGTATAGAATTACAGACAGACACATTTTCATTTTTACATATTAGATTAATCGGGTTTCCCGAACCAAAATATCTGCTTTTAGGATGCGATTAATTCTTAATTAAACATTTTCAGCTGGTAAATTAAATGTATACAATGTAAAAAAAAAAAATACTGCCAGTTTTCCGATAGGAATAGGAAAAATAGTTCTCTTATCGTACCGGAATAATTTCGAATCCAGCTCGGAATAAAATCCGTAAAATCGGAATAAAATCCGTAAAATACCGTTTTACTGACTATTTCCTTATTTTTACAGATTTTATTCCGAACTGGGTCGGAAATTATTCCGGTACGATGAGGGCAATTATTTTTCCGACTCCTACCGGTAAACTGGCAGTATTTTTTTTTTACAGTGTACATACAATAGTAACAAAATAATATTAATCACACTGTTAATGTTAATGTTGTTAATTTATCATGTTTGTTTGTAATACATGCTTGTTGACCATGAAAAAGTTTACTTGAGAATGGATAGCATCTGATATATCGTTATTCCGGGTTAAGAAAACCGATAAATAAACTGAAGACGTGAGTTTCAAAACTTGCCTTATACAGAAAATCAAATTTGAGGAAATCACATAAAACCTCCGACTGCGCCCATTGTTTTCATTGTAAAGCCAGAAGTTGAAATGCCAGAGATAAACGATAAAACTACTCTTTTTAGGTGCACTGTAAAAAAAATACTGCCAGTTTTCCGGTAGGAATCGGAAAAATAGTTGCCCTTATCGTACCGGAATAATTTCCGACCCAGCTCGGAATAAAATCCGTAAAAATAAGGAAATAGTCAGTAAAACGGTATTTTACGGATTTTATTCCGATTTTACCGATTTTATTCCGAGCTGGGTTGGAAATTATTCCGGTAGGATAAGGGCAACTATTTTTCCGATTCCTACCGGAAAACTGGCATTATTTTTTTTACAGCGTGCGTTCCTAATTATATAAATACGTTGCACCTATAGTCGTCGTTCGGTCCGTCTGCCTGTCCGTCCGCATATAATAGAGCATAAACTGCACAACCTAATTGTCTAAAATTTTAAATATACAATTGTATCAAAACTTTTTCGAGTCATTTCAAACTTTAGGCAAATCGGATGTGTAGTTTAATTACAGGGACAGTCAAAAGTTTTACGTTACATTACGACCAATGGGGAAAGAAAATATTTCAAGTGCATTTTAATGATGTTACAGCCTTTCGAACAGAATGAAATGGATATGCGCTTATGAAGTGCACTAAAATATATATTTAGTACAATATGCGGTGCAAAAAATATTTATAAAACTAGTTGTAGTACGAACTAGTCATTTGCCACGTTTGACGTGCGATTTCCAACTAGTTGCAGATTGTAGTGTTTTTCCGATACATGTTGACCAATAGAATAGATTGATAGAGAAAACTCGATTTTTTTAAATTTTGGATAACCAGAGTTTTGAAACTCACGTCGTCAACTATAAAATCAGTGGCAAACGAAACAAGTTTTGAAAATAGCAAATAAAGCTTTGTGCAACAATATGAAAAAGCAGTAAACCAACTTTTTAAAATGCACAAATAATGCATGAAAAGCAGCAAATTCTCACTCTTTAGTCAATGACTTATCTAATACTCCTGATTTTCCAAGTATTTCGAAAGCATTAATTTAATTTCCCCCTTTTTTGGTTTCTTTTTCTCTCGTTCTCCGGTAGATGTCGCTACTTTCCACCCAGTCGTTTTCCCTACTTCTCTCTCATTGGTTGTTTTTGGCGCATTCGCTACCCGCATCGGGTATATAAGCCAGCGCGTCTTTAACATTTTGCTCAGCCTTGCTTTTTCTAACATGCTGTTCCTTTTCCCTGCCTTGCACTGAAGAAGAATCTCGCTAGTAGATTCGAAACAGCTGTTTGCTGCTTTTCATTTATTATTTGTGCATTTTAAAATGTTGGTTTACTGCTTTTTAAAACAAGTTTTGTTTTTGTAAATTCTTCTTTGAACCTCGAAATTATATTGATTTCTGATGTTTTTAAAGATAATGGGTCGCTTTTCGCCATGTGGGGCAACTCCGAAGATGATATGGTATATTTCCGTTCATATATTCAAGATCGTCTTTTTTACAGTTCAGAAATATTCGATTAACCACCGACATAGTACAACCAAACTAACTAGTAAATCTGCAGATCAGGAGCCTCAACGTCATCTCTGCAACTCATTATTTTCAGCACACTTTGCGTAAAATTAATCTTTCTACAAAAACGCAATTCAAAGTTTTTAAATCACATAAATATTTATAAAAGTAAAAAATATTTTGAATGTTTCAGACATTAGAAGAGTTAAATTAAACACGTTGTTATGTAATGATATTCTGAAATTCTCACGATCTACTTAATCTGGTAATTTTTAGATAATAAAGTAAATTTCTTCAGGGGGCTCTGCCCCCCTGAACCCCCCGTAGTGTAATTTATTTTACATTTGTAATTTTTTATTGATTGTGTTAATGATTATCGTATATCTTAGATTTCGTTTTACACTGCGATTTATAAGGATAAACAACAGCTTGGACAAGCATTTTACGTTATCCTAATATCCTTACAGCTCTATTTACTTGCCTGCCAACCACAAACACCAGTATCTGATGAATAAGGAATGTTTGGAAGTGTAAACTGAGACTGTTAATGCCTCTCTAATTTTTGTTTCAAAAAAATAGTTTTTATTGCCGTTTTACAATATTTATATCTAACATCTAATCTAAATATCTAAAAATGTACTCGATAGCATTAACTTACTAAAATCACCCCGAGACTTCTAAACCTAACGGTTAATAAGTCATCCTCGTATCCACTTCCAATTGACTAAATACATAAACGTGATTTGGTGCCATAAAGTATTTTTTGTGATAGCTTTTTAATAGTATCCACATTTAATTTAAAATCGTGATGTTACGAATACCGTTTATATTTGATGCAAACCTATGTTTCTAATCAAATTACGAAAGGTTAACTAACCTTTTGTTTCCCTTAGTGCCACTGTGGGGATGACCTAGGAAGAATAAAATTCGTTTTTCCGATTGTCTCGGAATTTAACAAGACCGCGTATGCTGGTAGCCAAATGTCTCTTTCATCGAGTTCCGAACGAGTTTTGTCGAAAAAAGTCCGAGGTGTCGATTAACTACGACTGTAAAGAAGTCACTTGCGCAGTTGGTTTGAAGGTGTTTTAACGGTTGCACTAGTTTCCTGTAAGTTCAAAAGCACATCGTGGCTATTCAGTTTTAAGGTAAATGCACCGGTAGTGGGCCACTAACTTTCACAGTTTAAAAACAAGCTCTTAATCTATTTCAGAAAAACGACTGAAAGAAATCTGATTAGCTAAAGTCCTTAAATGTTAACTTTCCATAAACGGTTAGGAATAATTGTTATTTTCCTGGAGATATATTTGTTTATCTTTTAGAGTGTCTTCAAACACAGATTTTTTTTCAAATTCTTAGTGATTTCATTAAGAGATAAGGTTTTACTTAAAGTGTTGTTTCTTTAATATTATGTTTTATTTTAAATTAAACTGCCGTTGATATACTCGATTACATTATAAATAATTTGTTAGATTAGCTGAAAGGTATAAAATTAAGTATTATATTGATTTTCAGGGGTGGCCTACTTTTGGATCACAAATTCTTAAATTGTACCAGTAGTGGGCATGAGGGCCCACTACTGGAGCATATGCCAAAAAAAATTATGTTTAATTTATTTTAATTAAGTATTTTTTGAGGTTATGAGATTTTGTATATAATTTATTTAGTTTTTTGTTCATCAGAACCAGTAGTGGGCCAGGGGCACACTACTGGTGCACAAGTTGCCCGCTTCTGGAGCAGCGAAAATGCAACTTCACAAAGCTATTAGACGTATGATTATTAAAAGAAGTTAATATCTAAAATAATTCATACTTCAAATGTTCAATACTCAATACAAAGGTTCAAATGTTTGAGCCATATTTAAATAAGCACTGCATAGAGAAACATGTAGTGTTATTTATGGATGGACATACTTCTCACATATTTTTGACTCTAAGAATCTTCTGTTCGGCTCATGGAATTGAAATAGTAGCTTTTCCCCCAAATTCCACACACCTAATGCAACCAATGAACGTTGCTGTTTTCCCTATTCTTAAAAGTGCTTGGCGGCTGGAAATAGTGAACTTCAGAATAACCCATCAAGGCAAACAGATGTAGAAACATGACTTTCCACCAGCTCTAAAATCAGCACTAGATCGTTTAACTCCTGCAACAATTGTGAATGGATTCAAAGTAAGTGGACTAGTTCCATGGGATCCAAAGAAAGTAAATGTTGAATACACACTAACATCAAAGAAAGTGATAATATCACCAATAAAGGAGAGAGAAATGGCTTCTTTCTTGGATGTTCTTGAAAATAAAATTAGGGAAGAAAAAGTAAAATATTTCTCATAAAATAAAGGCAAATGGAAAGGCCCTGCGGAGCAAACAGATCTTTACTACTTACGGTTCTAGATGACGGAGACTTTGAACATGGAACCAATTTCTCAGGTAATCTATCGCAAAATAATTTGGGTACAAAACACTTGAGTATATTTTTTTACTTCTATTTATTCAATTTTTACATTTTACTTGTTATAGGGTACACCAGTCATATCTGTTGAGGCGGCATACACTGAAGAGTCTATTGATACTGTTGATACTGAGACTATTGATCAAGAGCAAAGAGAAATTGTTGAAGATGCTGAAGTGAACCTTTACATTCAAGAAGGATCAACTGAGACTGGCAGATACTCAGTGCTTTCAAACGGTGGGCCATCTAGAAATGTACCATCTCCCTTCAAAAGGGGCCCCACCAGTGGCTGAGAGGTTCTGCTCTCGAAACTGGTAGACGGGAAGTGCTGGGTTCGATCCCAATCGCGCCCGTTGGCCTAATCGTTCGGAGTTTTCGTGGTTTTCTTCGAGCCATGGATTTCCATGCGTTAATACGGGTTAGGTTCCCTTAGAAAGACCCCCACGAAGGGCGCTCCCCCTCGGGCCTATATCCCTAGTGTAGATAATCGGCCGTCACAAAATCAACCAACCAACCAACCCTTCAAAAGAGTTCATTTTTGGCCAGAAGGGGGAGTTAACACAAAGAAAAAGAGAGAAACTTCCTGCAGTTGTGGCCTCTCCCCAAATGCTTCAATATTATAAGAAAAGAGAAGGTCTTAAAAATGCTAAAAATGAAAAAAATAAATAAATAAACTGAATGAGAAAAAAGACAAATTCAAAAAGAAGAGTTAAATAAATAGCCGATGGGGAAAAAAAGGAGTGTCAGGAAATTACTGCCCGAGTCTGATACCTCTCTTTCATTGGAAGTTTCAACCTAAAGTACTCTTTGTAATACATTGATAGTAAATCCCTCTCACATTTTGAGATTTTTTTCGTTTTTGGATGAATCATTTTGTTTTGTAGTCATTTCAGCTTTTAATTACCCTGTGTATTATATTTGTCTTATTATTTATCACCACTGCGAAATAAAAAATAGGGCAGATTTTTTTTTAAGCTACAAAATATAACAGACTGTTATTTAGAGAAAAAAAAACTATGCATTTCGATATTTAAAAAAAGGTTGCTACGTTGTCTTCTATTAATTGTGGATAAAAACTGATGATTGTTTTTTCTACCATTTGTATCATTCTGGTACAAAACGCAGAAAATGCATTTTTAATGTCAGAAATCGCTGAAAATGCATTAAATTCATTGTAGCACAATTCAGAAAGTTTTGATAACAGAATATGAGAATATTTACTGTTTAACAAGTGAAAGCATATAAGAAGATTTTCTAAATATAACTTATAGATCACAAGAACTGTACAAAAATTAAATTTCGTAACATTAAGAAAATGCAACTATTTTGATGGAAATGGATTTTCAGATTATAAAAAAACATCTGAAATAGTTCAGCAATTAAAATTATACCTCTAAAACTAGCTTCTTGGGAAATGGCTATTTTTAAACGATGAGAAAGAACACCCTGTATATAATCTAAAAAAAATTACTTTGCAGCATATAGAACATTAGCTTTTATGCAAAGTGAGATAAAATTAAAATTGATTTACAGAACTGAAGTTGAGGCCCCTGATTTGCTGATTTGCTAGTGAGATTATTTTACGTAATCATCTAAACTTTTATGTTTGATTTCATTATTGTGTATATTCAATTCTAGAACTGTACAAAAAAGTATAACTTCAGTACTTTCACACTAAACTCAAAACTGGAGTGGCCCACTTCTGGGGGGCCCACTACTGGTGCATCAAAAATTTACTATGGAGCATCTACTGGAGCATCGAGGAAGGTAACTTTTTTATTTTTCATTTTTTCCAAATAATATATTTTGAAACTTTGAACGTTTATTCTGATAGATGAAAGTTAGGACTAGGTTAAAAAATATATATGTCATTTAGAATTCATTAATACTTTAATAATTATAAGATAAATGTCCCTAAGTGGCCCACTACCGGTACGTTTACCTTATTTGAAAGAACGAGTTTACTAGACATATGCCATATGTTTGTCAAGGTAAGATTTAATCTATTGTTTTTTGAAAATATGTGCCATTAAACCCACTTAACCGCTTTTTTCAGAGATTGTGATTCTAGATGATCCATGTTGTTTTTTATACACATTATCTTGACTTTTAACACGGTATTAAGCATTACTAAACAATAGGCATTTTTTTAAACCCCTTAACGATCTCAATAAATTGCGGTTTAAAAATTCAAAGTCAAATTTCGAGTCAGGAAAATCAATAAAAAATCATCAAATTCGAGGGATTTTTTTTGAGGTGGGGGGGGGGGGAGTTTTTTGCATAAGCCGGAATATTGCCTACCACGGAAAATTTTCTCAGTCCCGATCGATTCCGCCTTAGACAGAGTTTACTGTATCTGTTTGAGCTGTAACTTTGACTACATGTGTATTTCTGATGACAGTTTAATTATATTATAATTTGAGGAACGTAGCAATTATGCATTTTTTACAGTTCCACACAAAATATTGCGGAAAGATTTTTGCTTATAAGCAGAAATTTTAATTCAATTTCAGCAAAATTAATATAGGTTATTGAGATACACAATAGCAGCTTTTAATTTGAAAATAAAGTAGGCAGCAGTTGTATTTCTTTTACAGGGCCACACAAACAATTCGCACATATTACACTATATAAGCAGAAATTTTATTTCAAATTCAGTAAAGTTTTTATAGGTTGTTGATTTACGCAACAAAATTTTTTCATCTGAAAATAATTTTGGTAGCATTTATATTTTTTGAGAGGTTACACAAAACATAAAAGCCTATATATATATATATATATATATATATATATATATATATAACTTTTATTTTTCAGGATGACTACCCAAATTTCTTGTCAATCTGTTGTTGACCTATGCGTGGCTAATCTAAAGGGAGGTAAATTCGAAGCTGTCCTTTCTTTTTTATTGGAAAAACTAGGAAATCCCCCATTATCTGAAGACATTCTTAAGAGCCTTAAATCACGTGTTGTTAAATAAACCAAATATTTATCACTGTTTGAGTATTTTATTAGTGAAACAATCGAAAACCAGCAAAACCTAATTAAACTTCAACGCAATAATTTTGTCCACCTAGATCGCCAAAACGCCCCATTGTGAGCCGATTGAAATTTTTCCATGAGTAACATAATAAATAGGTCTAATAAATGAGCTACATTTATTAGACCCACACATATTCTAGTCATTTTATGATTTAGAAACATATTCTTAAATATGAAAAATCATTGATGTATTAGAAAAAGTTAATCATGACATACAATAATTTGTACAAGGAAAATATCAGCACCTTCTCAAATATACGTCTAAATAAAATTAGAGCTGATTCCTGTCAGGAATTTTTGAGATAACGAGAAATTTTTCTTTTTGACTGTCGAAGAACGCAAAGGACAAGGAAGAATTATTCTGTTATCCTTTGCATCTACTGAAAACAAAATCCTATAAATTAACTAAATAAGATTCTTCCCGGAAAAATACGAAAATCTGTCATTAAATAAATATGAAAACACTCTTCGTATTTTCTGGTAAGAATCTGATATGTCTGACTAAAAATGGAGGCTAAACTGGTAACCCTGAGAGGGATCGTCTTGCTTTCTTTCAAAATCATATTTAACTTTAAATTGCAGGTAAACAATGTGTTAAAAACGAAACCGACAGCGATCTAAAAAGTCATAGTATTTCCACAATTTTACGCCCTTTGACTAGATGTACACAAAAATGTCTTATTATTTAATTCAATTCTGCATTTAACTACATATTTTCATACATTAACATTATATATTTTTTTATTTATATTTTCAACAAAATTTTAGTATTTAATTATTAAATTTAAATGCATCTTTATAACGAACAAATGGTAATTTGCTTTAAAATAAAATTAAAGTACTCAATTAGTTTTAAAGCGCTGTTCCTCTTTTTTTTACCCAAAGTAATGATTAATATGCGACATTAAAAATTTATATTGAGACTGATTGATAAACTTCTCCTGCTTGGAAATTAATTGCCATTTCTAACTGAGAGTACAATTTTTACCAATGTATTGACAACTACAAACGCAATAGTAAGAGTAAGACAGAGTGGCGATTGGAACTTAAAACGGCCTATAGAGGCGCTGATCGCAGCCTTCGGTACGGGAAAATTGCCCCTTTAACTAATGCTAAAGTGCCATTAAAATAATTATTTATTGTAAATACATTTGAAAGCATTAGATATTCAAATTAGAATACATTTTAATTTACCATATAACACATAACACAAATATCACATGAAATCTGAAATTGTGAAAAAAAATAATCATTCCAAACAAATTATGGCTTTTCCTGAAGGTAGAAGTTACATATTTCCTCCACCAGATGGCGTATTCAAGCGCTTGAATCAAAGCGATATCAGTAAGCGTCCTATCTTAAATGGGAGAGGTAACCGCAAGATTAAAGGCGAGGTCACGTCAATCAAGGTCATACGCCACCCAGCGGACGGAGTGAACTACAAGAGGATTATTAACTTCTTTCCCCTTTGTGGATGATCTATAAGTTCGATATCTATAAAATAACTATTCGCACGCGCAGCCGTGATTTTATTCGTTTGTCGTCTGAAGTACTTAATTGTTGGATGTATAGATATAATTCGATTTATTTATTCGCCATTATTTAATTTATTAATTGAAGATAGTTATTTAAACCAAATCAGTTCTTTTAAGAACTTATATTATTTGAAAAAATGCCACGTTGGCGTTCTAATTATTGCAGTTTTCTAAACTGCAAAAATAACTCTCTATCTGAGAGAATTCATTTTTTTCGCTTCCCAAAAGAGAAAAACAGGTTAGTTTTGTGTTTTATTATAATTTATAAAAAAGTTAAAATATTATTTAATATATATTATTAAATGTCAGTGATTTTAATACGTTCTATTTGAATTATGTTTTTGTAATGCAATGAACATATAAAAATTAGTTAATGTATGTTAAGATTTTACAGCAGCGTTTTTAATTCAATTCCTGATAAGATAAAGTTATAAAAATTACATAAACATGTGTATTTCCAATGAGAATTAAACGTTTTATTACGCTTAGAGTTTAAGCATAAATTATTTAATTAATTTTAAGACATATTTTTTATTTACCGGGCGCAGCCGATAAATTGCCAAATATTCTCTTGATCGAATTGTATTTATAATATTTAAAATAAAAGCATTTCATTCATTCCATTTAAAACTCATTTAATTTTACATTGGGATCCACTTTAATTTAAAATGCAAGCAGTAATTCTTGTACTATTAAACCAGCAATAATTAATTATTTATAGTTTTAAATATTTTGAGAATTTCAGACAACAGCTTTAAAAAAATTCCTAAAATCGACAAATTACTTTTTTTTAAAAATCTAGTAATATGTCGGTCATTGTGTCATATCCGGGAAAAATAGTTTTCATGGGATACCTGCACTTCGCACAGGTGAATAATATTGCAGAAAGCATGCAAAGTATAGAAGAAACTTAAAAAATTGGAATAAAATATAAAATATTTACAAATAGTGCGTGGTATGCTCAGTTAAACATTTATTATCTTACACCGGTTCTTCGCAGGGGTAAAATGGATAACTTTCCGTAATCGGGCAGATAGCCATGATTGGCGTCAAATGAGAAAACAGTATACAATTGTAACTGTATAAAAGTTAAATAATGGTTAGAAAATGAAAGTAACTTCTATCGAAATAACCCAATTGCGGAACATTCTCCAAATTTGAAAAAGGCTTATGAAACACACAACAATTGCCAATAACTGAAAACTATAAACTAATAATAAGTTCCACGTAGCAGTTGTTGGTCGGTAGCCAATAATTTCAAATTTCCCTTTTAATTTTGTCCGGTTTCAATTTTTGATTTTTTTTTTTTTTTTCAATCTGGCTTCCGCAAAAGAGTCGGAATAAGTAGTAGCAAAAAGGGCTGCGGACAGAGATGGGCCAATTGAACATATTAAAATCACTGACATTTAATAATATATATATTAAATAATATTTAACATTTTTATAAAAAAAAAAAATATAGGGCTGAAAATCACGTGTGCAAACTTTTGAACACTCACCCTATGTCCACGAATCGTCGGAAAAACATCTGAAGCTTAGATGGATTATAATCTATCTCATAGACTAGACAGCTGTGACAGTAGCACTTAGTCGAGATGACCAGATGAGCGATCGCTGGTCAGGGATCAATTCCAGGGACGAGACAGCCTGCAAGGGCACTGAATTCGTAAAGCCCATAAGATATCCCTGTGATCATTTTGTGATCATTTCCTACTTTCACTTTGAGGCAGATGGTCCCCAGAGCATGGGAAATTAAGGTGTATCCTAGCTAAAAGCTCATGAGCAAATCAGAAACAGGAAGAACAAGGATTGGCTGAACCCTCAACGCCAAAGAAAAGACAATTTTTAGAACTCAGAAGAGAGTCCTGAAGGAGTAGTTAGTTAATGACGGGGACGCGAAGTAGCAAGTTGGACTTGCAGTACTTGCGCCGAGGTTTTGTTGCGGAGAATTAGATTCTCCAGTTTTCATTTTACCCTCTCACCTTGAGAGGGCTCACCAAAGCAGACCGGGTCTGCAATTCTCGTACTTACGTTGGTGAACGACGGCAGATTAGATCTCCCAGTCAGGACTATTATTACCGCAGATCGTCAAAGACCCCACGGACTAAGCGATATTTGAACAATCTCTTACTGGACTATTTAGAATTATATTTTAAGTCTGCCACCTTTCAATAAGACTATTTTCCTCGCAACGTTCGTAAACAAATATTTGTGACGTAGGAGCAACCTGAAATAACTCTCATATCGAAAAATCAAATTTGTCATTTTAATTAATAAATGTCATTTATTTATTTCTTCATAAATTGAGTTGTAATTTGATTCACTCCCCTTCGAAAACAAGCCTTGACCGGCTCGCTACCACGTAATACCGAAGGTCGCACACACGTTTAAGATGTTTAAAGGGTTTAAATATTTCTCTTTTGCAATTTCCCAACCAGCTGGTATATTTTAGAAATCGTAGTTTGTTACATAACTTACTCAATTGTTGTACTTGTATATACAGTTGTAACAACCATAAAGAATGCGGATTTATCAGCTGCTACGTTTAGATAACGTAAAATTAATTTGCTAATTTATAATCAAGTTGTAAAAATACTAAAATGTTGTATTGTTACTAGAAACACATCCATGTACATAATTTTTATTTTTCTAGCGTATCTGGGAGGGAAAAATCGATTAAAATTTTTTATCTTTTCATGTATATGAACAGGGTTAGATTAAATAAACAGTGTAAAAAAGTACTTTTATGTTAGCCGGCCGCAGTTCATAAACCGTCGAATATTTTCCCCATCACCAGCGTTTATGTTGCATTCATTTCATTCAAAATATAAAATCATCATTTAAAAAATATACTCGTCATTTGAAAAACATAACTTTATTTAAAATACATACATACTGGTATATTACATCAATTTAAACACATGCTTTTCGCTCATTATATTTAAAATACATTTTTTTTTCTAATAAATAATAACATAACCCAAGGTGGGCAAGTTTTTTCCAATGTGGAAAAAAACCTGGAAAAAACCATGGAATTAAAAGTTACGCCTATAACTTTTATTAACAAAAATGGTTTTTCTTTTAGCCTGAATAGCTTGCATAAAATTCAGGTCTATTTGAAGATATTTACAATTTAAGAGTTATAGGCGGAAAAGCAGACAAAGCCATTTTAGAGAATATCTGTTAAAAATTTAATCGTGAATTTCAAATATTTACTCACTCGTGGAAGATTAACCTTGTTTACCAGATTTATTGCAAAATATTTTTGTTACAGCTTGTATAAAAATATATGGATTTAAAAAATAGTTGCAATGTCAGTTTAGTTTCGGGGCAAAATGCAATACTGTTTACTGCATTAGTGCTTTTTCTCCCGAAATTAAATGACATTGCGATTTTTTTTAAATACGCATATTTTCATTAAAACAAACTGTAACAAAAATATTTTGCAATAAATCTGGTAAACAAGGTTCATCTTCCATGAGTGAGTAAATATTTGAAATTCATGATTAAAATTTTAACAGGTATTCTCTAAAATAGCTTTGTCTGCTTTTCCGCCTATAACTCTTAAATTGCAAATATCTTCAAATAGACCTGCGCACGAGATGCGCAGATGGTAGATATTCTGTCATATATGACATCATACAAAAAACCCGCGTATTTGAGTTATTCACTCTATCCACAAGATGGCGCAGCTGTGTTAATTTACGGCAGATTCCAGCATTAACTTTGTACGCTTACTTATAGCGCTTTGGCTTTTGAATTCGCCAATAAACTAAATCATATTAGATGTAAATTTCCAACTGGACGAAAAATGTCCGGACCAGCATTCGAACCAGGGATCTCTTGGCTGAAACCGCCAATGCTCTACCATCTGAACTACCCCGGATGAATCTGGTAGAACTTTTTCACCCAGGTGCTTCAGCCAAGAGATCCTTGATTCGAATCCTGGTCCGGCCATTTTTCACCTAGTTGGAAATTTACATCTAATATGATTTATTTGCCAATAATTCTATTAAAATTAATCTAGAATAAATTAAACATTGGCTTGCAGTTGTGGTAGCGTAAATCAGTGCTTCATTCTTTCATTCACCTCCATCAATTTTCAAAATGAAAACAGAGGTTTTTAAACTGTAATTCTAAATTATTAAATACTTTAAGAATACTGTTTTTTGTTAATGTTAATTATTTCTTTAAAATGTTTCTGGCACGAGACTTAATAACGCGATACGTAAGTTAAAAAGTTTAAATTAAGTCTTAAGCAGATTCAATAAACAATATTAAGGTACTACTAAAAATTAAATGTGAATTGGGGATTGTTTTTAGAAATGTAAAATAATATACTTTCCTTATTTATTTAATTACATTTGAAAACATTTCTCTTCTGACTACTGCTAATTTGAATTTTCGCTCAAAATATTTCGTGTTTCAATTTTCAATGTGTAAATATATATATTATAGTTATATGTTTTTTTCCTTTCTTCCGTCCTTCCATTACTTTTCTTATCTTAATTTTTCGCTTTGCTTTTAATTTATCTCCTTTATACCTTTCCCAAGATAAATCATGTACAATCCTGGATGTAAATGTTGATCACGAACAACAAAATTTTACTGAAAATAATGCTATGGTATACAAAAAAGACATAGGAACGAATGGTTTGAGATTAATGTATATTAAATGTTCAGAGAAGATTAAGTTTCGGGAGCCGTCTATCTGTTAAAAATTGTGGTATAACTTTTTAAAGGTCTTTTTGACACTTAATCAAGGTTCGCACGCAATTAAGCCACGCCCCATTTTGTAAGGACTCTATCACCAGTAATCGGATAAAACTATCATCTAGCTAATGAATCGTGAAGAAAATAATCTTTGTAATAATACTGGTGGTTGAGTACTTACAAATGGGGCGTGGCTTAATAGCGTGCGAACCTTGTTAATACAAGTTTGTTGGATCAACCGAGAACGGAAAGTTCTATTAGTTTAAGCATTTTTTCTTAAATCACATCACAAAGTTAAAAAATATCAAAACTTGAGCATGCACATTTTAAATCTACGTGGCAAAGTTCAATTACATCATTCTTGACCAGAAACAGGAATTCCGGTTTTTATTCAAAAAAGATCATTTACTAAGGGCGTGGCTTCTATCTTACAAAAAATGCATTTATATCAATATTGTCCGTATTTTTTTTTTTTTTTTTTTTTTTTTTTTTAGATTGTAAAACATTTATATTAAACGCGTTCATTAAAAGATATTTACCGATGCTTGAGAAACTTAGTAACAGCTTACGCACACTTTTCCGTCATTTTTTTTTAGGGTTTCGTTCATCTGACGAAATCCTATTCGTCTCGCTCCTCTGTCTGTCTATCCGTCACAGAGCCCGATCTCAGAAACTGTACATGTTGGAGACTTGAAATTTTGCATACTTATAGCTGAACACCACACATCATACGGCAAATCATAAAATTTTGAAAAAGTCGTACATTTTAATCCTTTGGGCTCCCACATGTGTATTTTAAACAATTCTTTCAAAGTGAGACCCTAATTAGGTTGAAGGCGTGAAATTTTGCGTACTTATAGCTGGACACCTCAGATCAAACGAAAAATTATAAAATTTTTAAAAAGTCGTACATTTAACCCTTTGGGCTCCCACATGTGTATTTTAAACAATTCTTTCTATGTGAGCCTCTAATTAGGTTGGAGGCGTGAAATTTTGCATACTTATAGCTGAACACCTCACATCAAACGACTAATCATAAAATTTTGAAAAAGTTGTAAATTTAACCCTTTGGGGTCTCACATGTGTATTTTAAAGAATCCTTTCTAAGTGAGCTCCTAATTAGGTTGGAGGGGTGAAATTTTACATACTTATAGCTGAACACCTCACATTAAACGACAAATCATAAAATTTTGAAAAAGTCGTACATTTAACCCTTTGGGCTCCCACATGTGCATTTTAAACAATTCTTTCTAAATGAGCCCTAATTAGGTTGGAGGCGTGAAATTTTGCATACTTATAGCTGAACACCATCATGCGACAAATCATGAAATTTTAAAAAAGTCGTACATTTAACCTTTTGATCTCCCACATGCGTATTTTAAGCAATTCTTTCTAACTGAGCCCCTTATTAAATTGGAGATTTGAAATTTTGCATACTTATTGCAAAACACCTGAGGCCAGGCGACAAATCATAAAATCTTGAAAAAGTCTTATGTCCCTTTGAGCTACCACATATGTATTTTAAGCAATTCTTTCTAAGAGAGCCCCTAATTAAGTTGTAGACAAGAATTTTTGCATACGTATAACTGAATACCTCAGACCACATGACAAATCATAAAATTTTCAAAAAGTCTTACGTTATTTACTTCTCCGGGCTCTAACTTGTGTATTTTAAGCAATTTTTCTAACCTCCGCCCTTTTCACCGGGGGAGCACTGTTCCAACTTTTGCCGGCACCCCTTTGACCATTCTTTCATATTATGCACCATAGCCTTACATATTTTAGTTCCACTTTTTACCGCCAGGGGTGCCTACTTATCTCGGGTGCTATGGGCCCAATCCCCTCGACTAATATATCTATAGATAGTATGTAAAACGGGGTTTCGTTCGGATAGAGGTTTGTTTAGAATAGAATGCGCCCTGGTAGCGAAATGTAGAACTGTCAGATTTTTCAAAAGGATAAAGTGTTTTGAAAGGAATATTAAACGAAACCCTCTGTGCGATCTGTGATCACACTTACCCACTTGTTTCTTTCTCTTTTTGTATTTACTAAAAAAATATTATGTACAGTCGTGGGAAAAAAAAGTAAACACCCCCTACTAATTCCTCAACAAATCATCATAGAAGAAAGTTACTGGTACCGAACGATTGGAAATAAAGTCTACTTTTAAATGATGTATATAAAATTTTCTTATGTGGGTCATCTACATATTAAAACGAATCCTAACTTCATTTTTTTCAATGGCAATACCCAATTTTAACGAGATATTTCAAATCATCGGTTCAAACTATGCCTAGACAATAAATTTCAAGTCATTTGAATGATAAGTTTTTGAATTATAAACATTCAAAATTTAGTGCTTCTAATGTTAAATTATATTTTCATATTTTTATTTATATCTCCCGAAATTATGCTCCTAATGTGCTAATTTTTTTTTGTGGTAATAATACTAATATACCCAAACATAAATAAGCTGAATTTGCAATTTTTATAATTTTATGATATGAATTATGAATAATGAAATTAATATTCGAAAAAATTATGAATTGCAACCTACAATTTTTTTGATGGATTTAGGTTTATTAAGTCCTGCTTTATGGAAATTCAAAAATTTCACATTTTTTTTCCAAGTAGTTTTCAAATTATGCTTAAAAAACGGCAAAATGATGGTTTAAGGGGCCGTCTATGATGGAAGTGAGTAGACATTTTGAAATTTATTCTGCCGTACTGTAATCTAACACGCTTCATTGACTCCTTGAGTGGCGCTTAAGGTGCCTTGATCAAGGAAGCGGCTCTCTCGGTTAACAATCCAGTACGGAACTTCAATTTGGATACAGCCCTTAAAATACGCTTGTTTTAAAATAATTAATATCTCGGAAACTTATGGTACGAATTGCATAAAAATTCGTTTTTAGGCTAATTGAAGGGTGTAGAGTTCATTTATGCTGTCAGAATTAGGTACTGCTATTGAAAAAAAACAAAGTTATGGTTCGTTTTAATATGTAGGTGGCCCCCTAAGCAAATTTTATATACATCATTTAAAAGTAGACTTTATTTCCAATCGTTCAGTACCAGTAACTTTCTTCTACGATAATTTGTTGAGGAGTTAGTAGGGGGTGTTTACTTTTTTTTTTCCACGACTGTATATGAAATTTCTGCGATTTTTTTTATATTAAAATACTTTAAAAAAGGAAAAATATTGGCGAAAAGCGCAAAACTGATTAGCAGTAGAGTAAAAATAAATAAATAAATAAAAAAAAAATAAAAGTTAAATCCCAGAAAAACAAACAAAACCGATAGGCAGAGAAACATATCATTTTTTGACAACTGGTAGATTAACCCTTTATCTACTGCAATTTTTTTCATGCAATTTTTTTTTCGGTTACTACAATGAAAATTAAAGGATAAACATAAAAAAAAATACTCACACGTGAGAAATTTAATTAATTTGAGGTAAGTCATTAAAGTGGTACTTTAAAGTACCGTCAGTACACTATGACAAAATTTCGTAATAGAAAACATACAAGATATTTTAAATGACACCAGAATTGTGGTAAAATAGTTTCGATTTGATAGGCATAGCCTTTTTCATATTTACAAATAATTTTTTTGGCGAATTTCGGTGCCATTTCAACACATTGAAATATTGACATTTCAACACATTGACATAAAAGCATTGAAAATGCTTTTATCCTGAAAGAGTTACGAAAACTATTTCTTTTTAGGTTTCGATCTTGTTAGCAAGCAGTCATTTAGTTTTGCGACGTCTATATTCCAGTAACAACATGTTTTCTCGCATCTCCACATGTTCAACATATAAATTTACGTATGCCATTTCTAGCATAGCAAAAAAGAGCCGGTGCCACAACTTTTTCTATTTCCCATGAAAAATAACAATGAAACAGAAAAGAAATACTAGGAAAATTATTACTACACTACATTTTAGTAATTACATTTTAAAGCAGATGAAAACGATGGATAACTACACAGACGAAAATTAAACAAGAAGTTTTTCTCCAACACCCAGTGTACTGACGGTACTTATAAGTACCACCAAGTAATTCAACTGTCAAATCAAATGCATAGCCCGTTCACCTAAAATAGCTAGTCAAATTGTATTCTAAGAGCATAATGAACCCATAAAAAAATCCAACACTTATCTTATATCCTTTACTGTATATACAGCAATAAAAAGACGAGCGTGGCGATCTGTACAAAATGTCGGCACAAAACAGATCGACTGTTTCAAAGATACCTTCTTTGCTTGCTAAATTAACAAACCTAGAACTACTACATGAACGTCCATTGTAACTTTTGTGACTGTCAGAGCAAATTTCCATAAATATTTCCAATTCTTTCATTACAAAATATATTTAGGATAAGTTTGATGCAACCACTTAAAAATACATGTGCTCTACTCTTATAAACCATATGCAATTTGTAACTAAAAGCAATTTATTTGCCTAGATTAGAGAAAATTTCGTTACTCTTGTGACCACAAAAAAATGCACTTTTCAAAAATTGTGTTTGACGCAGAAATTCTGTGAATTATACGAGACTATAGAAATAAAATTTACAGAATTTAGCAGAGTAATTATAGATTTTTAAAATGTATTAATTATTGAACTCATCTGATAACACGTGAATTAGTTACATTTGATTTTGCAAAATGCTAAGTGTTACTCTTGTGACATTTTGTCCATAAAAGAATTTTCCCAAAAACTCAGTTTAAATACAAAACAAAATTAAAATAAGTTTAAAAAAAATTACTTTTTCATAGAAAAAAACTTTTAATGATGGTTGCATTTTAAAATAACATAAAAAGGTAAAAAATTCTAAAATTAATTAGAGTTTGTAAAATCCTCGAGAGTTTATCAATCTGAGAGCATTGATGTCAGCCACAATTTCATTCTTTTTTGCCAAATTTTGTGGTCATCAAGTTCAAACTTGAGAATTCCTTATACTTTAAATAGATCTTAGCACTTTATTTGATAATTTTCGTTTACCACTTCAATAGTAAAATCACGAATCTTTAAATCATCATATTTTAGAATCACTCAGTATAACCACATAGCAACTTGTCAGTTTCTACTACTGAACAGAATAAATCATTGTCTTTATTATCAATAATATCACTTGCAACTTCTCCTGTATCATTACTTACTTAATGAAACACAAATTCTTTGTACGAATGATGTTAGTGTATAGTTTGTAGTAGATAGTGTCATTTTTCATATTTTTAACAAATTGTATTTGTTGAATGCCCTTCGCTGTTGGTGTTTCCTCGCTGATTTCTTCATCTGATATATGGAGTATGCTTGCTTTTGTTTTTTCATGAACAATTTTGAAAAAATAAGCAGTATTTCTTAAAATTGCTTTTTCAGTACGCGCTTCATTCCACATATATCATCATACAACGGCACAAAATAAATAAATCTACAGCATGTATACCAGGAGAATTTGATAAAAAAATATGCCCAATTAAGTTAATTGTGAAAAAAGTCTGATTCATTGCAGGCATATTTGCATAGTTATATTTTTGTTTAAAGTGGAAAGCATAACCATCATATAAAAAAGCAAAATAGATAAACTTTAGGAAAATGCATTATCTTAAAGATGCTATGTTGAAATTTTACATACGAGAGCATTTAAAGAAAATTGATTATGAGTTACATTGTCTGAAATAATAGCATAAGATTTTACTATTTTGGGATCATACTAAATAATGGCTGGAAATACAGTCGCTTATGCATCTGACCAGTATGCAGTATCTCGTAACAAAATTTCGTCTTGGCATAAACATGTACAGTTTTCAGAAATTCCACTGGCATAACGATTCTTTGAGAAGTGGTTCTTTTGTCATTATCAAAATAATCCTGTGTACAAGTTTGAAGGAATGTGTGCCACAGAAATGGATTTTGTTGCTTTCGAAATTTTTGTAAAAAATCAGAAATGATTTCTTCAACTGTTACTTTTTCAAAACGTTTATAAAAGTTTTGAGAAAGTAACAGTTTTGAAGAAATGTTGAAAAACGTTTTGTCAATAACGAAACGTTTATTATCGATTTGCTATTTACAATAACTTATAAGAAATTTCGTATTATAGACTTCCTTTTAAAATAATTCTTCGATGTTATCTTCGCAAATTAGACATTCTGAATTCATACATTCCAATTATGATGTATCTCAGCAGACAAAGTCATTACATTTTTCACAAGAATGTTTAATGCAAAAAATAGACAAGTCACTGCATTATGAATTGCTTGAATGTTTTCATGACAACCACAAATGCAGATATTTTGATGTATAATTTTCTATTGTTTTATAAAACTAGGCTTTAAAGGTGCGAAGGAATTTCCAATTTTTCAATTTAAGAAAGCTTCTTTAAACAAAAAATTTATTCTTTTAGTAAACGTCACCTAGGATTGTTGGAATTATGTGAACTTTTTCACACCTAACTAATGCAGATTTAGCTGCTAAATGACCTCTTCTTAAATCTTCGTCGACATAAAATCCTCCAAAGCTGTGGAGTTGGATTTTTTTTCGTTAGAGAATCTGAGGTTAGCTAGTTCTCTACTTTTTCCTTTTCTTAATATTTTCATTCTCTTGCTGAAGCTTTTGCTGACTCTAAGACTTATCTTCATTTTATCCTAATACATTTTGTTTTGTTTCTTTCTCACATCAGCATATTCAATTTCATTCTTATTTTTTCTCTGCAATTTTTGGCGCTTAGCAGAATTTTTCTTGCTCTTTAAAACAATTTCATATATAAGAAGCAATATTAAAATCTTTCCTTTAAAATATACTATCAAGATTCTTTACATAAGAGTTACTATAAGAATCTCTGTAGGTCATACAGCAGAATTTAGTAAACGAAGCTTTACAAATCCTATAAAATATCTGATCAAAGACCATGTGCTTCAAACCAAAAGAAAGAACACAAAAATGACACAAGTTGAGTTGTTTTAATCGATCTTTAATTACTTGTCATTATTATTTTGTAATCTTAAGTAATAACAATAAATGAATAAAAATAAATCCATCCATTTAAAAATACACTAATAAAGATAATTTATCTTCCTTAAAATTTACAAAATAACCTTAATTATGGCTAAAACTATTTCAAGAACTGTTCTAATAACGGAGAAAACAACTAAACTTTAAGCATTCTGTCTGTTTTGGTTGTAGCGCAGTTTCATCTCAAACTATTGACAAAAGTATTATGTGTTACTCTTGTGACACAGACGTTTGTTACTCTTTTGACAACACCCCAGAGCCTATTTCATGCATAGCATAAACAAAATATTTAATGTAATATCTTTCTTATACCTCGAAATCAGAGAGTTAGGAGTTTTGGGTAAAAATTTTAAGTTGTTTTTATAAAATTAAAATTTTAAGATGTTTTCTGTTACTTTTGTGACACTTAATTATCAGCTAATAAAGTTAAAATCGCAGTTAATACTCTAGATGAAACCTTTTAACTTTGTAGATCTAACAGATATAATATTATCTTGTTATTTTCAATCCATAATAATTTAATTTAATGAACAGAAGTAAAAAAACTATACAACTCAATAAGTTGATTTTTATGCTCAACTGTAAATGAATTTTAATACTCTCAGTTTCCAGCCCAGTTTCGGTGTAAACTTATTCTTATGAAATTGAAACTTACAAATTCATATACTGCAAATCTTTAGCTCTTTAAATTGATGTATCACACTTATATTTCCATTTAAAATAATTTTTCAGCAAAAATTTTCTTCTGCCGTGGACGTTCCCATATCCGGTGTAATCGTGTTTTTCATAAATATACATTTTAATCCATTCAAATTTACCTGGTGAACGCCAGTCACTTCGCGCTTCATGGAGACGATATTTTTTCGACGTTAAAAGTAACTAAACGTCCATATTTTAACACAATCTTTATGGAGCATCTCAATAGACCAGATTTACACCACCTACATAAATTTCTAAACTTGTGGACTAGTAGAAATATTTTTTAGAAAATAAAATATGTGAAAATTTCGAAGAAATCAGTAAAAACAACCAATAATAATAATAATAATAATAACGTACGAATTAATTGTTTAATATACTTTCTTTGACGTCGCTTAAAAAAAAAAACAACTAGAGAAAAAAATTCGCAGTGTTAGTGCTAAATCTTAAATTCAACAATAATAATATAATAAATGCATATTGAATTAATTCTTAGACAATATATTGGAAACTTTTTAGAAAAAACACTAACCTTTTATAATAACTAAATATTTTAATTTATTAATTGTTTATTAATTTCATTCAATTAATTGTTTATTTTTGACTTACATAGAAAATTATTATGTACATGAAATTTTTGCTAGTTTTTTATCTACCCTATATACATAAAATCCTAATGAAACGAATTTATGAAACGAATATATGAAACGCCTGAAATGTATCGATTCTTTGAATCGACTGATTAAACAACTGACTTTGTTTCACGGCGATTTCTCCTAAAATATAGAATACTTTGCGATGAAATTAACACCAAAAAATCCGTATTGATCCACAGATCTTAAAACTGGTATTAGAATTTTTAAATTCGAATTAGTTTTCGAAATATTAATTTTTTTCTAATTTTAAATACATTTTTCTAATGATGGCAACTTAAATTTTAATCATAACAGATATCTTTTTTTCATAATTCAGAAAAGGTTACTATTTTAAATTAATTTGGCGACCAGTTTGGCCTCCTTTAAATCTATGCTAAGAACAATGCTTTTTGATGAAAATCCGTGCATTAGTTTTTGAGATAGAGCTATTGCGGAAATCATAAAAAATTCTGTATAGGAGCGCCACCTGTTGGGTGATTTACACCAAAATCTAAACAGCATCAATTTATATCAGGGACTAACTGAATCTGAAGTTTGATAAAAATTTGTGCTTTACAACATGAGATAGAGATATTGCCATAATCATGAATAATGTTGCATAGCAGCGCCACCTGTTGGACGATTTACCCCAAAAAGTAATCAGCACCAAATTATATCAAGGAACTGAATCAAGAAGTTTTATGAAAATCCGTGCGTTGGTTCTTGAGATATAGCTATTGCAGATATTGTGAAAAATGCAGCATAGTAGCGCCACCTGTTGGGCGATTCCCACAAAAAAATAATCAGTACTAATTTATATCAGGGACTAGACTAACCGAATCTAAAGTTTTATTAAATTTCGTTCATTAGTTCTTGAGATAGAGTGCCCACGAAATTTTTGTTACATATACACTCACAGAGTGACAGACAGACACTTTGTAAAAACATGTTTTTTGGGGTCTCTGACCCCTAAAACGTGTAAATCTGTCGAAAAACTGGAATTCGAAAATTTTCACAAATCCAATACTTCCTTCGTAAAGATAAAGAGAAAGTAAAACGAATGAATATAATTTGAAATAATAAGTATACAAAATGTAATTTATTTAACCCCTTAACCTACAATGACGGGCATAGCCCGCGTACGATGATCGAGCCAAATGTAAATTCTTCTTATCACTAAAATTTTACAGTAAATATAATTTAATTTAATCGTCGAAATTCTATGATTAAACAAGGCGAAAATCTCTATTAAATTTTAGTGGTAGTTATGGATTTGCTAAACCACGGAGCTGTTAAAAGTAAATCGTAGGATAAGGGGTTAAATAACTAACTCTAATAACAGAGTGGACAAATGCAAGATTGCCATTTTTACTTTCTTCTATCTTTACAAGAAAAAAGTATTGGATTCGTGAAAATTTTTGAATTCTGGTTTCGACGGATTTATAAATATAAGGGGGCAGAGATCCCTAAAAACATGTTTTTTACGAAATGTCTGTCTGTGAGTCTGTCTGTATATGACACAGATTTTGTGGGCTCTCTATCTCAAGAACTATGCACGGAATTTAATAAAAAATTATATTCAATTAGTACCTGATATAAATTGGTGCTGGTGAGTTTTTGGTGTAAATCGCTCAACAGGCAGCGCTGCTATGCTGCATTTTACACGATTTCCACAACAGTTTTATCTTGAGAACTAATGTACGAATTTTCATCACACTTCAGATTCAGTTAGACGTGGACACAAGTTTTTGCTAATTAGGTTTTGGTGTTAATCGCCGAATAGGTGGCTCTGCTACCCTGAATTTTTCACGATATTCGGAATATCGCTATCTCAAAAAGTCAGGCACGGATTTGCATCAAACTTCATATTCAGTTAGACGTTGACATAAGTTGTTGCTGATTAGGTTTTTATGTAAATCCGCCGGCAGGTAGCGCTGCTATGCTGAATTTTGCAGGATTTACACGATTTTAGCGATAGTCATATCTCAGGAACTAACGCACGGAAATTCATGTCTTTAGAATCTTCACGATGGGCATAAATTGTCATTTAATTTTACCACTGTGATAGTGAATTTTGAAATATTAACATGCATGAGATACGAGGGTGAATCAAATATGAACCGGAATTGCTTCTGGGAGGCCTGAAGGCCATCGCGAGGGCGTTCAAAACTCTGCGCATGGCAGGTGGGGATATCACATGACTATGTATGCTCCGGTATGTGCTGCTACTCTCTCCGTTCCTCAGTCGGAATCACGATGAGTGAGCGAGAGGTTAACCCCAGCGTTGCGCAACGCATTATCGTTAAATTTCTCACAAGTGAAGGCGTAAGTCCGGCAGAAATCTTATAAAGACTTCAAGCACAATTTGGGGAGATATGGCTGAAGAAAACCCAAGTGTATGACTGGTACAGAAAGTTTGTGGAAGGACGAGCAAGAGTTGAAAACGCACCCCACGCCCGCCGCCCTCGAACAAATTTGACAAGTTCGGGACATTCTGGAGGGTGACCACCGTTCAACTGTTGCTGAAATTTCATCTCAGGTATAGATAATCTACGGATGTACTGAATTCATCTTTACAGATGTACTGAGGTTTCGAAAAATCTCCGCCAGGTGGGTTCTCCGTTTGCTCACTGATCAGCTTACTGAAGTTGGAGGAAATGCATTGGACAACACTGGAACACTCTCCCTATAGTCCTGACTTATCCCCCTGTGATTATCACCTGTTTGGGCCTTTGAAAAAAGTATTAGGAGGTGAAAGATTCGTCGATGACACTGCTGTTGATTCCTGTATGTGCAATTGTCTGGAGACACGCCCCTTTTCTTTCTATGATGACGGTATCAAAAAATTTCCAATCCGTTGTGGGAAAATGTGTTTTGAAATCAGGAGATTATATAGAAAAATAATATGTAACTTTCTGTTTTGCATCTTGTACCAATAAATTAAAAAACAAAAATTCTGTTTACATTTGATTCACCCTCGTAGAAGAAAGTTTTGGGGATTGGCACATCCGATTAGTTTAAAAATTCTTTACGACATTATTTAGGCATAAGTAGCCTCTTACATACATGCATAAGCTTACTATTAATTATATTTGCCAATCTTAACAGTTATTTATATTATCCATAGCAAGGAAGCATAGTGACAAACAAAAAGTGTACTTACCTAATTTTTTGTTACAAAAATCTGAAAATAAAAATATTTTTCCACTTTAACAGTGCAAATGCCATGCGGACTAAGTCTTCATACATGTACACAGTCTTGAGACATGTGAGTCCATCTATTGTGTAATAGGCTCATTTGAAAATCTTGGTAACAGGGTGTACATAAGAAAAAGCACAGTCTTTGGGGTCATGTTATTTCAAGCTATGTAATATTTTTATAATTAAAATATTTTTTTTTCGTTTTATCTTAGTTAAAATACAAAAAATATATTTTTGAAATGATGTATAATTTAAATACATTTCATTCTGTATCGTGTATTTTCAAGGCTTTTTTTTAAGTTTATTGAGGTCAGTCAATTTCTCAAAAATTGAACATCATATAAGCTGAAAATACTTAAACGTATGAAGAAACTATTGTTCAACAGATATTGTATTATCTTCAAAAAATTGCATACAATTGTATAAAATAAGGATAATATCTCTTTTTTTTGGGGGTGGGGGGGGGGGATTTTTTTATAACCGAATTTTGAAATGATGTATAATTTAAAAACATTTCATTCTATCTTGTATTTTCAAGGCTTTCCTTTTGAAGTTTCTTATTGGGGACAGTCAATTTCTCAAATATTGAACATTTTAAACTAAAAATACTTAAATGTTTTAAGAAACTGTTATTCAATAGGTATTGTATTATCTTCAAGAAGTTGCATACAATTGCATAAAATAAGTATAATACCTCTTTTTCTTTGTAAATTTTATTATAACTGAATTTTGAAATCATGCATAATTTAATACATTTCATTCCATCTTGTATTTTCAAGGACTTCTTTTTGAAGTTTCTAACTGGGGACAGTCAATTTTTCAAAAATTGAACATTTTAAACTGAAAATACTTAAATGTTTTAAGAAACTGTTATTCAACAGATATTGTATTATCTTCAAAAAGTTGCATATAATTGTATAAAATAAGGATAATATCTCTTTTTCAAACTGGGAATTTTATTACATGTTTGGACACTGTTTTGTATCTTTATTTGAGAACGACTCTAAAACGTTTTGTGAGACTGACTGACTGTGAGTAACTGCATGCGTTCGCTGTGAACTTCCGATCGGGTGACAGTTTTTTTTTTTTCTCGTCACAGGCATCTGAGAAAACTTTGGTCTCCAAAATATGAAAAGACATTAAATTAATTGGAACTTATACCAACATTTAGTTTAAAAAGTTGATTTTTGACAAAAGGACGGTCATTTTATTACACCCATATACTTTACACCCATACCCATTTATAGTTTTGCAATGATAAACATTTATTATTCGCATATTTTACTAATTTAAATGAAGCGAAATCAATTAAATATCTCCATTAGACATGGAATAATGTTATATCAATTAAAATTTAAAAGAAATAACTACTTTTTAAAAGCATTTAATAATAGAGATGAAACAGCACCGAAAAACTGTCGAAAAATCATAATTAGAAAAATAAAACTTTGTTAAAATCACCATAAAATACAAAATAACAGGCAGAACACCTTTCCGGATGGAAATGTTAACAGCTCATCAGCCCGCGTCATGTGTGTTATTTTCTATTTTATGGTGATTTTAACCAAGTTTTATTTTTCTATCCTATCATTTAATAATACGCTTTTGTTACACAATGCATTCAACAATAATATTGTTTTCTTGCTTTTACCCCCTGCATGGGATGAGAGCAAGCAGAACTGCTTATGAACAAAACAGGCAGCCAACATTATTTCTCTTTATTTTAGGAATAAACACAACGTGTCATTTCAAACATACTTCCTACCTGTGTTTTTCTAATAGCGGATTATATGCACACACGGCAGAAGAATATGAATGCCAAACGTTGAAGTATTCCATATTTTTGAATGAAATAATTGTTTAATCATTTAATGGTTTTAATAATAACTTTGTATTTTCGTAAAAATACATAACAGACTAAAAGTATGGTATATATATATATATATATATATATATATATATATATATATATATATATATATTTTTTTTTTTTTTGATGTAAAGAAAAAGTTAAAACCCGACTGCGTAAAAAGCGAGCTAAATAATTATTTCTCATCAATGTGAAACTATTTTTTTTCAATTCCTACTATTAGCTCACACTCTCGCTATATATATATATCTTGTTCAAATTTTCAATCGTTAATAAAATACTCATTATTCATTCAATCAAGCTCAAATAAATTTTTTTAACTTGTAGTGGATGACACTTGATGTTAATCCAGTTTTTTTTTAAATATTAATTCATTAATTAAATTTAATTAATTGAATTTCAATAATCGAGAGAGCCCTCTTCTTGATCAAGGAATTTTAAGATCCAGAGAGCCCGCTTCTTGATCAAGCATTTTAAGCGCCACTCAAAAGGAAAGAAGAATGGGAGAAAAAAATTCTCTTATTGACCTAAGTAGGAATTGACTTAATATATATTTTTTTATATTACTTGTTTATATTACTTAGCTATTTTTTTTTATTTACTTGTATTGATGACTTTTAAGTTGTGTTTAATTGTTAGTTCCTATCTAAAAACACTGTTTTGATGAGGTCTATAGATGTCTATGATGGTTAGAGTTGCAGTAAAGCTAGAGATCCACAATACATACACAACTTCCAGGTTGTATAATATTTTAACGGAGTTTCTGACTGTAAAAGAGTCAATGAAACATCGTCTTCATTTTGAAAGACCTATCCAATGATATGCCACTCAATAGGGTGCGTAATTTTTTTTTTTAGTCTCTACCGCCATTTCGTATTTTACGGCTGCCATTTTGAATTTATAAAAACAAAACCTAACCTATAACCATCGGGCCGTTAAGACGAATTGATAGAGACCTCATTCATTAAAATCCATCCAGCCGTTGAGATGTTTCGAGGGTTTAAAGAAATCCACATACACAGATACGCGTTAAACACATAACCTTTCTTTTCAGTCGGGTTAAAAGAAAATTTTGGCTTGATAAAAAATTACAACTACCGTATATCTTGGCGTATAACACGCACTTTTAACAATAAAAAATCACTTCATTTTTCCGTGTGCGTGTTATACATCGAATATAAAATGGTTGATGTAAAATCGTAAGAAGAAAACATTCCAAATTTTTAGAGGTATATTTAAATGCATTTAAATATCATTATAAACAAAGAAACCTACAATATATACTATTTTCTAACAAACTTAATCTTCCTTAACAGATAACATGAAACTTTCGTTATACTCGTCCTCATTTATATTCTCGTGAATGTCATCTTCTTCACTAGTTGCCGCTTTCATGTATTTTATCAACACTATCGCTTTCATCTAGCCATAAGTATGGTTAGATTCGTTTATTCTTTTTTTTTAAATTATACCTGTTCTATGAGATCTAATCATATCTCAAACTAAGAGACTTTCTGGCTCGTGGACGCTTTTCCCAAACATTTTTTATCCATAATTTTAACCCATTTTCGCCCATCCAGCCCTCCTCATGGACATGAACAAAAACTCCATTTGGAAAATTACTAAGTAGCTTTGTTTTTCGTTTAAAAATTACCAATCGTTTTAATTTGGTACTTTAGCTAAGCAAGAAAGAGCCTGTGTGAAGTGGAATTTTTCGTTTCCCGTAGTTTTAAATGGAACAGTTTTCCACCTATTATTTATACACTATTTGTTTCCTATTATATGAAACATTACTGATGTTTCGTCCATATTTCCAATTTGAGACAAATCATAGTTTTTCTCCTTTCGTCTATCAATGACAAACTTCTGGAAACTTTAAAGTTTTTGTTCTAAGTATTTCTGGTTTGTTTTCGTGGGGAAAACTTGATGCGTGTTATATAGCAGTATATGCACAAAATAAAAATATATACCCTCAAATTAGTAATGCGTGTTATACGCCGGGATATACGGTATATCAAAAGTCAATCTCCCCCAACTCCCTAATGATATCTTACGATATCAAGACCCCCCCCCCCCTTACCCGTAAAGTGATGACGTTATATATGCACAGTCACTTTGAGCTATAAAAAGCATTTTTTGAAAAAGATTTCCGACTAAATTTTATTTTCAGAGTCAATTTTTAAACATGAAGGATTCACACAAGATATAAGTTTTCTTTTCTCTACATATTCTAGAATAGTATTTAAACTATATCAATTCACAAAATCATATTTTAAAAATACTTCCAAAGAGAGACGGTTGAATAACTTATGATTGACTACATTTATTAGAGAACAAATTTAAATCTTTCGAAACAGTGATGATATTATTTTATTCATTTGTTCTCATATTTTTCCCGGTTTCGTTAATGTAAAAAAAGAAAAAAAAAGAGGATTCTTTTTTTTAAGCTATGCTATTTTTAAATGTGCTTTTTTCCACATCGATTATAATTTAACTTGAACCTTAAAACTTTCATATCTAAAGCTACTAAATTTAGAAAATTTCAGTTCTTTTAACAATTTTCATTCAATAAGCACAGTCAGAATTTTTCAGTTATTACTTTAAAAGAGTTGTCTAATTAATACTTAAAAGACACAATGAACATATGAACATTTCTTTCATTTTATTCTCATTTCATTTTTTTATGAAAAATATTTTAACTATTGAGGCCTTTTTATTTGGAAAATTGTATGATATTTTAGAGGTTTATTTATTTCAAAGTTTAAAAAGGGTTATACTATGGCAAGAAGTAGTGTTATTTTTTTTTTTAATTAAAAGGTTTTTGCATAATTTTTAATATTTGTAGTAAATTAAATGTTTTAGAACTGATTCCATAACAAAAGATGGAATTCCTTTTTTACTGAATACTTACATCTTGATTCATATTTATTTTTTTTTTCTGTTTTTCATATCTTTGAGTAGTGGCGACTCGTGACTTTCTTTATTGGGGGCACTAAATGCATAGCTGAAAAATTTATTCCTTTCTTACTGTAATTTTTTTTTTAATCTCTTCATTGTTTAAGAGGCCACACTAGTCACTCAAAAAGACCCGGATGATAATGTTAATCCTATGGGGAAGTTATTTTCAAATATCTCAACATTATCATCCGGGTCTTTTTGAGTGGCTAGTGTGGCCTTTTAATGGTAAAAAATTCTGCCAATAAATAAAGCAAAGATTTCATTTTAAAAATAGTGGTAAGAAAAGAATGAATTTTGCATGCATTTAGTGCCCAAAATAAAGTCAGTCACGAGCCGCCACTGTCTTTGAAGTATTTTTTTATGGTACTTCTGTACTTATGTCTATAATGTTCGTGAACAGAATTTAGAAAACTGAAATTTAAATGTACCTAAAAGTTGAATAGCTGAAAGGGAAACCTAATACCGGATCCGAAACATTGCAAAAATGGGAACCCTGCCACCAATAGAAGCCAATATATCCAGATTATTCAAAACAACATGTTAAAGTATAGCAAGTCGGAAATTGTACATCAAACATGGCAAATGAGATGCGTTCGTACTATAACTATTTTTATAAATATTCAGATCTTGGTGCAATTGCCGTTGCACTCATATGCAAAAATGCATGAATATAAAATTTATTACAATTATACATATTATATTCAGTAATACGGAAATAACATGACTCCATCCTGATTAGGACGTAATCACTATGACAACCTATGGAATCACTACCTATCATGGGATATCATTGAATTAATAGAATTTAACAGAATGAAGAGAACTGTATTAATATTTTTTTAAGTTTTGTTTCGATTTTTATAAAATTTGAAATGGCAGGACAAAATTCTTCAACGATTATATATATTAAATTTTAAACCATTCAGCTGGGTAGTTTTTACCCTGTTATATGCGGACAAACAGACGGATGGACCACACGAGGACTATAGGTGCTACGTATTTATATAATTACTAACGCACCTAAAAATGTCTGCATAAGCTGCTGTCTGGGTGTCACACCACCTACGTATTAGCCATCTAGTAAATGTTTGCATCTGTTTTTACGGCTGATTATGGATCCAGCTTTGTGCTTCCATGAAAATTTGTAGGATTTCATTGCATTACTCGGTAATATTTTAGATTTTTTTCTAGTTATGCATTTTTATTTTGAATAATTTTATTTTAATTATCGCATATTCCGGCATATAACGCGGATCTCCTTCTTTGTAAAGAAGCCTTCATGAGATAAGTTCATTGTCCTAAATGTGACACCATTCTCATAGTTTTGTCAAATTTAGGATATGTTTGGCATTTATTAAATAAATATATATTTTATTAAGCAGAAAAGTGTTGAACATTGCGCTTTTAATTAAAAAATAACTTGTTTTATAGAAAATGAATCCTTATATGTAATCCAAGAAAATAATATATTATTGTCGCATTTAAGTCCTTTATGTCACATTTATAGTGCTGAAAACCTAAATGTGAGATCCAATGTAGCTAAATGTAACAATGCATAATATACATGATAAATTTCAGTTCATCTTAAAATATTTATTTAATCGCTACCAGATTTTGAAAAAAAAAAAATAAGGAGTTGAAATACATAAAGTTGAAACTCTTATTATTAGTCTATACTTAATATACTAATAACTTAAATAATAAAAAATAATTTGATATACATAATATATATTACTATATTGTACATATTATAATGCATATTGTAATTACATGATGAATGGTTCAATATTCGAATTTTACACACTTTAATTTTTGATCATATAAAATACGAGACTACCAGTACAACTGAAAATTTATGAAATCAAAGTCAAAATTTGATATTGTATGTACACTAGTACCGCGGCGACAGGTCATTTTAAGCTGTACATAATACATAGATGTCGGTTCGTACTAGAAAATTTTTTTAAGTGCAAGTTCAATACATACTACACAAAAATACCGTAAATAAATAAGTTAAACTGTTCTTAATAAAAATTCTGATTTGAAATATTTTTACAAAACTTCAGTAAAATTTCTCGCGGTTCTAAGTGTTAAGCAAATATTTTGCTTCTCAGTTTGCCTTCAACTTATTTCTGCTTTTCATCTTCCATGTAAGCCTCAATACTTCCTTTTTGGTTTCTAAGCTGTATGGATGCATATAATTTTGAGGTTTAGGCTTCGTTATATCTTCGCTTTCTGCTGTATGTTTATTTCCAGATGGTTTTAGGGACTGACTTCGAATTTTTGTTGAATTCTGTTTTTATAACGCTGTTTTCGCCTTTCTTAAAGCTTAATGGTTCTTTCTTTCCGAATTTTTGTCTCTGTTTTAATCCTTTCACTTTATTGTTCATTTTTATTTTTTTCATATGTGCTTCAGTTGTTGAGCGGTCTTCAAAGTTTGATCCTACTGCATTTCTCTATTTGGCTGGATTTCGGTTTGTTAGTGAAACTGTTTTTAAGGAACAACTTTGGAAAGAATAAAACAAGTAAAAATTAAATTTAAAAAATCAAAAAACTCGACTGCGTAAAAAGCGAATCTAATTAATTATTTCTCATCAATGTGAAACTATTTTTTATATTACTTATCTATTTTTTTTATTTACTTGCATTGATGATTTTTAAGTTGTGTTTATTTGTTAGTTCCTATCCATAAACGCTGTTTTGATGGGGCCTATAGATGTCTATGAAGGTTAGAGTTGCAGTAAAGCTAAAGATCCTACCTACACAACTTCCAGGTTGTGTAATATTTAAACGGAGCTTCTGACTGTCAAATTGTCAATGAAACATCGTCTTTATTTTGAAAGACCTATCCAATGATATGCCACTCAATATGGCGCGTAATTTTTTTTCCGTCTCTACCGCAATTTTTAATTTATAAAGACAAAACCTAGCCTGTAACCATCGAACGGTTAAGGGGAATTGATAGAGATCTCATTCATTAAAATCCATCCAGCCGTTAGGATTTTTCGAGGGTATAAAGAAATCCACATATCCAGATACGCGTCAAACACATAATCCTTCTTGGCAGCCGGGAAATAAAATAGTTTTAGAGAGCAATATTTCTGAATGTAATTCAGTTTGCACTCCAGACTGTTCTTAAATAGAATGTGGCAGGCTGTAAAATATACGTTCATTCTTTGGAAAAATTCAAAAACATTACCACTTATATACAGATATAATTTTTTTAGTTATGAATTACGCCCGAAATATTAAATATTTTAGTTGCATGATTTTTTTTCATTGCCTGGAGGAGTACCAGACTGGGTGCCGCTCGAGTGGTTCAATTTGTAGAAAGTTGGTGCGCTATACCAATGACCCAATCCTCCATGTTTTCATATCTTTGGGTGCAGGAAAACACAATGGTAAACCTACGAGTCAACAGCTAAAATCAGGTTTTGAGGTGTTTTCCACCAAGATACGACTTGGCAGATCGGTTGCGTCTTAATATGCGAATCGAGTTTTAACTAATTCTGGAATTTCATCCATGAACTCGATGAGGTGATAGTCAGTGCTGTCGCCTCCCGGTCTATTATTTATTTTTATGAATTTGAATTTGAAGAGGAATACATAAAAATGACAACTTCAGTTATCTTGTACATAGTTATGATTCCTAAGTTTTAGAAAACTAATTAAAGTTCCGAACCGTAACTGTAGGATGTAATACATGTAATATACGTGATAATACACTTTTTTTAAATATTTTTTCACAAATTTACAATTTATCTCTCAAAAAAGACAATATACTTTATATCAAAAGTAGTTTTTACTTGGTAGATAACATTAAAACATTAAGTAACGTCAATAATATCATCACAAATGACTTCAAGGACCTCTTCAGTAATACCTTATTGAGAGACTTACAGTATGTTATTAATACATTATTCATAGAATATCTACCCTCAATTCATTTGCCTGACAGTATTGATCTTAATTACTTCAAAACTTTAACTATTTTTTTTTACTTTATAATAACTATTTTTACACAATAATTCAATTTTTATTCTGGTTCAGGGGATACCACAAGGGACTGCTAGTTCCAGCATGTTATCAGATTTATATCTCTATTACTATGAAAGAAAGTTTATCAACAATTATCTTTTACTCTATAGATATATAGATGACATTATTATTTTTTTCTCTTAATGATAATCAATCAACATCTCTTCCTGTAGCGTATCCTTCTAATTTAGAACTGACAAGGAAGGTCTCCTTACAGGGCATACTCAGAATACGTTGAAAGAAATGCTAGTGAAACTGCTCATGTATGTAATAAAGGATCAGTTAAATTAGCGGCGGAATTTCAGTAGAAAGTCGGTAAAAAAATAAAATACTTTCGAATATTTGGCGCGAAAATACGAAAGTGACACGCGATTTGGCGAGCAGGATTTTTCTCGCCAAAAGCAAACGATTTTAATGCATCTGAAAAGTGCTTGTTAATTGTTTTTTAGAATGCATGGTATTTAATGAATTTAAACTTAATTAATGAAAGAGTTTATTATATAATTTTTTTTATATTTCATATGTATGTTGCTTGTTGCTGTAGTTATTTAATTTTATCACTGTAAAAATATTTTCTATGCTTTGCAAGTTTCAAATATCTAATTTAAGTTATAGCCAGCAGACATTTAAATGCCATAATACATTTCCATATTGAAGAAGAAGTTGTTTCCATAGCAACAAAATCAAATCGACATGGCTCTATCTGCCTTATTTTTGAGCTTGAAACAATTTAAATCAATTTAAATTTTGCTTTAAATAGTAAAATATGATATTTAAGTTTCATTATAAATACATATAAATATATATGACAAACTATAGTTAAAACAAACTAAAAATGGCAAAAACTAAAGTTATTTAAAATAAACTTATATAAACAAATTCAACATAAAAAGTTTTTTCACTAAAGAGTATTCTACATAAAAACGTATTTATTTTGTTTTATTTCAAATCCAAATAAACGAAATGTTCATTATTTTTTACGGACTCTGTATCGAGGTTCCGCCGAGATTTTTTTTTATAAACATATATATCTATATGAGAAGAACATTCTGTAATTTTTCCAGATTTTTCTGAGTATGCCCGTATGGAGACCTTCCTTGTGAGCAAGCACTACGATTTTAAATAACCCTACAATTAATTTCATGGATGTTAATATTATTATTCTATCTAATAATACTCTAACATTCAATATATATTATAAACGTAATGATTTTTCATTTAATTTTATTAACTTTACTAACTTTAATGCCTGTCTACATATTTCTGTTTAGAGAATTATTCTTCTAAATCATAGTAATCGTATTAAAAGTTTATGTTCATCCCTTTTTATAAGATCCAATTTATTAAAATTGAAGCATACTCCGTTTTCGTATAACTACCTCTCTTCTTTTATTTATTCATTGATAAAACATTAACTTTTCCTCTACCCTTACCAGGTTAAGCATTTAATATATTTTTTAAAAAATTATGAATTCAAAAACAATAATTTGTATGGAGGACGAGCGTGAATTACTGAAAAAATTATAAAAATATGTTTTTAAAATATAATTAAAAAATGTAAAAATTAATAAAATTTCCCCAAAATGTTTATAAAATCGATATACAATTATGGAGGTTTGAGGTCGGGACTGATAAAAAAAGTAAAAAAAAAAAAAAATGGTTTCAAGCATTTCCCAATTGTTTATCATGCTACGATGTACGTTGTTGGAATTTCACAATAATTTATCATGCTACGATGTACATTGTGGACTCCTTATATATGGCTATATTTTTACCCCCTAAAATCATTACTTTTTAAATATGAATTTATCATTTACATATCAATCTTTATTTTTATTATTTCTATTCACGTTATTAATTATTACAATATCTATCATCCATTCTATATGTTTAAAGGTATCTTTTCCATCCATCTTCTATTTTTTTTATTGACAACTATTAACTCCTTATTTTGTTATTTACCTATTGTTTAGTATAAAATTATCCATATTTAATTCTTATATCTATAATATATTTACAATAATTTCATTTCCTGTTGTTTTATTTTAATTCTTTGAACTACTGCTTAAATGATTTTGGCTTCTCTAGTTTCCTTATTTTCACGCTAACTGGTAACACCAGCACCTTTCTTAATCTTAATTTACTATTCTTTTCTTTTTGCCAATATTACAAACATCACACGAAGTACGGTCTGGTAAACATTTTAAAAATCCTCTTAAATCATTTTTCATTTTCTGCCCTGGTGAGTTTCGCTATTTTTGTAATGCCTTTATATATTGTATTCGGATCATAATTTATTTTTTGGTTGTCTTATTATTTTCATTAATTTTTGGATTTCTTGATATGTCATAAGGAGCTAAATATTGTCATTTTTACGCCTAATATTTCATGAAATAACGTATCTTTACAATGAACTATGCTTATGTGCTTCTCTGATGATTGCATAAGCTATTCATAGTTTCTTATTTTTCCATTTATAATTTCCCGTTTTCATATTTTGATTTATTTTTCCCTTTTATTTTAACAGTTGTGACTTCATTTTAATGGTTTAATTTCATATTAACTTTTCCATTGAGTATCACATATCACGCATGTGGTTTCATTTTAAATATGTATATATATATGGTGGTATGGTATACCATATATATATATGGTATATATATATATATATATATATAATGGTTATACATGTATAACCATTAAATAAACATTACCGACCACCAACAAAAACAGAACGAATAAAATGAATAAAATGACATTAGCAAATTGACAAAAATACAGTTCCCCCCAACACACTTAACATAGATTCCGAAAACGTAGTAAATAACAGCAGGAATTGAATAACTGAAATGGAATAATGGAAATTTGCAGAACTTAGACAGAATCATCGGGTCCCAAATGCCTCAAGTTCTACAAATAAAATGTTTGGATTCATCTTCATATTAGCCATAAATTAGCTAAAGAATATGTATAAAATTAGCTAAATTATAGAATTATAGAATTAGCTAAAGAATTTATATATATATATGTCGTAGGCTAATTGAGAAATCCGGCTCTTTGCAAACAGCCTAGGCTCTTTGCAAAGAGCCGGGCTAATTGGAGAATCCATCTCCCTTTTTCCAATTAGCCTGATATTTTCAAGGCTTATTGCAAAGAGCCTAGAAAGCGTTAGGCTAATTGAAAAATGACCACTTATTATCCGATCAGGGTGATAATTTTAGCTCACAGGCTATCAAAGCCTGAGAGCTTATGTGCCCGCCGATTCTGCATGTACGTGTGTTCGTACGTACGTACGTATGTACGTAACACGATAACTCTTGATAGAAATATCCGATTTGCTTCAAATTTTTTTCTAGGTTCATTCTCAAAAGGTGCTTCCCTAATTAGGTTTGGAGTTCATTGGTTAAGGATAAAGGGGGGAAAGGGGGCTAGTCTCCCTCCTTAATTTATATAAATGGGTTTTTCATGCAGAAATATTCGATTTGCTCCAAATTCGGTATACCGGTTTATTGTGTTAAGAAGCTTCCCTGATTAGATTTGGAAGCTCATTATTTAAGTATAAAGTGGGGAAAGGGGGGCTACCCCCCTTAATTTAGATAAATCGGTTTTTTATGATGAATTATTCGATTTGCTCCAAATTTGGTATACCGGTTTATTAAGTTAAGGAGCTGCCTTGATTAGATTTCGAGGTTCATTAGTTACATATAAAGGGAGGAAAGGGGGAGGCTATCCCCCCCCCCGTAATTTAGATAAATGGGTTTTTCATGCAGAAATATGCGATTTGCAATAAATTTGGTATACCGGTTAATTATGTTAAGCAGCTTCCCTGATTACATTTGGAAGATCGCTATTACGTATAAAGGGGGGAAAGGGGGGCAATTGCCTCCCCCCTTAATTTAGATAAATGCGTTTTTCATGTAGAGTTATTCAATTAGCTCAAATTTGGTATACTGGTTTATTATGTTAAGGAGATTGCTTGATTAGATTAGGAGGTTCATTATTTAATTATAAAGGGAGGAAAGGAGGGGCTAGCCCCCCCCCCCTTAATTTAGATAAATGGGTTTTTCATGCAGAGTTATTCGATTTGCTCCAAATTTCGTATACCGGTTTATTATGCTAAAGAGCTTCCCTGATTAGATTTGGAGGTTCATTAGTTAAGTATAAAGGGAGGAAAGGGGGGCTAGCCCCAACCTTAATATAGATAAATGGGTTTTTCATGTAGAGTTATTCGATCTGCTCCAAATTTCGTATACCGATTTATTATGTTAAGGAGCATCCCTGATTAGATTTGGAGATTCATTAGTTAAGTATAAAGGGAGGAAAGGGGGCTAGACCCACCAGCCCCCTTAATATAGATAAATGGGTTTTTCATGCAGAGTTATTCGATCTGCTCCAAATTTCGTATACCGGTTTATTATGTTAAGGAGCATCCCTGATTAGACTTGGAGGTTCATTAGTTAAGTATAAAGGGAGGAAAGGAGGGGGTAGACCCCCCCCTTAATTTAGATAAATGAGTTTTTCATGCAGAGTTATTCGATTTGCTCCAAATTTCGTATACCGGTTTGTTATGTTAAGGAGATGCCTTGATTAGATTTGGATATTTATTGGTTAAGTATAATGGAGGGACAGGGGCTAGTGTCCCCTTAATTTAGATAAATGGGTTTTTCATACATAATTATTCGATTTGCTTCAAATTTGATATACCAGTTTATTACGATATGGCTTCCTTCATTTGATTTGGAGGTTCATTGGTTAAGTATAAAAGGGGGAAAGGGGGGCAACTGCACCTCCCCTTAATTTAGATAAATGGGTTTTCATGCAGAATTATCTGATTTAGTTTAATTTTTTTTCAACCGGATCCGAACTTGAAGGTTCCATTTGAAGTCAACCCGAAAACCGACCACAATCAGGTTTCGGATTGAGTTCAATTAGAACTTTCAGGTTCGGATAGGGTTGCCGGTGGACGGAGCTTATTTTGTCTGTCTTGCATCGGGTTATAGTTCTTTGGAATATTTTTGTCGGTTAAGATTTGGTTCGGGACGGGTTTCAGGTTGACTTCGAATGGAATTTTTAGGTTCTGGTAGCGTTGCGTGTCCACGGAAACTAATTTGTCTTGTTCGGATCCGGTTATGGATCTTTGGAATATTATTGTCGATTATCAGATTTGGTTCGGGATTTCGGGTTTTTTCAAATGGAACTCTCAGGTTCGGGTCGGGTTGCATGTAGACTGAAATTATTTTGTCTTGCTTGGATCGGGGTACGGTCTGTTGTAATTTATTTTTCGGGTTTGAGTAGGGTTATGCGTTAATAAACCTAATAAAAAGAAAATTGCCCAGTTAAACTGATGACATTGAGCTCACAGGCTATTCACACTAATTGTATACTATATTCTTATTTCAAAGAATAATGCCCCTCGAAAAATAAATGAAGGTATTAGTCCCCGTTGCCTTCCTGTCTACTTAACCAAAGAACCTCCAAATCTAATCAGGAAAGCCATTTAACATAATAAACTGGTATACCAAATTTGAAGCAAATCAGATAATTCTGCATGAAAAAACCATTTCGCTAAATTAAGGGGGGGGGGGGTATTAGCTCCCCTATTTCTCCCTTTATGCTGAACCAATGAACTTTCAAATCTAATCAGAAAAGCTCCTTATTAGAATGAACCTAGAAAAAAAAATTAAATTAAATTAGATAATTCTGCATGAAAACACATTTATCTAAATTAAGGGAGGGGCAATTGCCCCCTTTCCCCCTTTTTATACTTAACCAATGAACCTCCAAATCTAATCAAGGCAGCTCCTTAACATAATAAACCGGTAAACGAAATTTGGAGCAAATCGAATAACTCTGCATGAAAAACCCATTTATCTAAATTAATTGGGGGGGGTGTCTACCCCCCCCTCTCCTCCCTTTATACTTAACTAATGAACCTCCAAATCCAATCAGGGAAGCTCCTTAACATAATAAACCGGTATACGAAATTTAGATCAAGTCGAATAACTCTGCAAGAAAAACCCATTTATCTAAATTAGGGGGGGAGTCTAGCCCCCCTTTCCTCCCTTTATACTTTACTAATGAACCTCCAATTCTAATGAACCCACTCCTTAACATAATAAACCAGTATACCAAATTTGAGCTAATCGAATAATTCTATATGAAAAACGCATTTATCTAAATTAATGGTACAGGCAATTGTCCCCCTTTCCCCCCTTTATACATATTAATGATCTTCCAAATGTAATCAGGGAAGCTGCTTAACATAATTAACCGGTATACCAAATTTATAGCAAATCGCATAATTCTGCATGAAAAACCCATTTATCTAAATTACGGCGGGGGGATAGCCTCCCCCTTTCCTCCCTTTATATGTAACTAATGAACCTCCAAATCTAATCAAGGCAGCTCCTTAACTTAATAAACCGGTATACCAAATTTGGAACAAATCGAATAATTCATCATGAAAAACCGATTTATCTAAATTAAGGGGGGCAGCCCCCTTTTTCCCTCCTTTATACTTTAATAATGAGCTTCCAAATCTAATCAGGGAAGCCCCTTAACACGATAAACCGGTATACCAAATTTGGAACAGATCGAATATTTCTGCATGAAAAACCCATTTATATAAATTAAGGGGGGTGACTAGCCCCCCTTTTCCCCCTTTATCCTTAACCACTGAACCGCAAAAAATAATCAGGGAAGCACCTTATCAGAATGCACCTAGAAAAAAAATCGAAGCAAATCGGATATTTCTATCAAGAGTTATCGCGTTACGTACATACGTACACACGTGCATACAGAATCGGCGGGCACATAAGCTCTCAGTCTTTGATAGCCTGTGAGCTAAAAATATCACCCTGATCGGATAATAAGTGGTCATTTTTCAATTAGCCTAACGCTTTCTAGGCTCTTTGCAATAAGCCTGAAAAATATCAGGCTAATTGGAAAAAGGGAGATGGATTCTCCAATTAGCCGGGCTCTTTGCAAAGAGCCTAGGCTGTTTGCAAAGAGCCGGATTTCTCAACTAGCCTACGACATATATATATATATATATATATATACAGTCGAGTCTCTCTATAACGAAACTCCATACATCGAATTTCTCTATATAACGAATTTTTAGTAGGAACGGTCCCCTTTTCCCATGATCTCAGCAAACCAAAGAGCAACACAAGCTATTGTTTGACGATGCACCTTTTAAGTAGATTTCGTATGAAATACTTCCTATTGCAATCTCCCCTAAGTTGGAATTTCGGAAAAATTTTTGCAGATCTACACCAATCATGACCCCTAGAACCCAAAACCACCCCCAATAAAAAAACTTTATATATCTATCTACCTATCTATATATATATATCTATATATATAGATAGAATAAATGGGGAATATTTAAGTCATCTCCGATTCGCTGACGACATTGTAATTTCCAGTAACAGTCCTGAAGAATTGGAAAATATGCTAAAAGAGTTGGCAGAAGCTAGCATTAATGTGGGATTAAAAATAAACTTGGAAAAGACTAAGGTGATGTTCAATTCATTTGCATCAAAAAAGAAAATTGTCTACAACAAGACTGAAATTAAAGAAGTGCAAAGTTATGTGTACCTTGGGCAGGAAATATCATCAGATAATAGTATCATTAATGAAATAAATAGAAGAATAAGAAATGGATGGAGTGCTTTTGGGAAGAACAATATTATTCTGAAGAGTAGCATGCCCCTTTGTTTGAAAAGAAAGGTATTTAACCAATGTGTTTTGCCTGTGCTAACTTATGGAGCAGAAACATGGACGCTAACAAAACGGATGGTACAAAGATTACAAACAACACAGAGAAGTGTGGAAAGATGTATGCTAGGTATAACTAGAAGAGACAGAAAAAGAATAACCTGGATTAGAAGTCAGACGAAAGTTTTTGACATCATTGAAAGAATTAAACGGCTAAAATGGAAATGGGCTGGGCACATTGCAAGAAGACAAGACAATAGATGGAGCACAAACACCCTACAGTGGTATCCCAGAGATGTAAAACGGCCAAGAAGACGACCTCAAGTAAGATGGAGTGATGAAATCAGAAAAGTAGCCGGTGTAAATTGGATGACTAAAGCACTAGACAGAAAACATTGAAAAAATCTGGGGGAGACCTACATCCAGCAGTGGATTGAAAACGGTTGATGATGATGATGATGATGATGATGATATAGATACCCTATAGATACCCCTTTTTATGGACACGATAACTTCCAAATTAGCACAAATCTTTTCCAAACTGATACATAAAATCAAGGGTCATAAAAGCTTGGTCAAGTTCGTTAATGGGCAAAATCGGACCAAGGGGGTGGGAATAGGGAGGGGTTTTGTGAAAAACGAAAAAACCCCATAACTTGCTAATTATAATACATATCAACTCAGTTTAAAGTTATTATTACTTCAAAAAAAAAGGACCAAAAATTTATGTAAGACAGATTTTTGATCAAATTAAAAATAGGCTCAAGGGGCGAAAAAAATAAGGTTTTAGGGAGAAAAAAATTTATAACTTCGACAATTCTCAAGATATCAAATCCAATTATACTTCTTATAAATCTCCTTAATATTATCTAAAACTTTTATATTGACAAGTTTTTGATAGGACTTGCCGCAAAGAAAAAAAAATTAAAAACGAAAACAAAAAAGGAGAGGGGATAAAGAAGAAAAAAATCCATAACTTCGTCAATTAACAAGATGTACAATCCGCATGAATTTATTATACACCTTCTTAATATTATCTACAACTTTTATATTGACAAGTTTTTGATAGGACCAATTCTTACAGCAAAAACAAATTAAAAATTCATAGAGGTTGAAGAAAAAAATATCGCATTAAGGATATACCCAAATTCAAACTGCTTATTTTCTGACTCATTTTTAAATTCATTTTTGCTTTCAAACGCATCCAATTGGTAGGTTCCTCTTATTCAGAAACTATATAATGTCCCGTAATGTTTTTTTTTTTTTTTTTTTTTTTAATATAGAGGCAGAATATATTTCAAAAAATGATGTCAAAGTGAAAATGTTGAATCGAATTTCTCGAAGCGATTTTGTTGGAAAAGAAAAATATGGTCCTACTGAGAAAATAATTGTTTATAAATCAAGTTCTAATTAATTAAACGAAAAATAAAAACATAGGTTGCTTATAAATCTCTTAAAAAATCACGTCAGCAAGTTTCATGTTTTTTGCTTTTAAAAATGAATCTGAAAATGTGTCAGAAAATTTCGAATTGTTGAGCATGGGGAAATATTTTTTGAAAACTGCCTTAACATGATTCTGATAAAACCAGCTCTTATATAAAAATGAAATTAAAAACTCGTCAAAAGCGGTCAGATAAAATTGTTAAAGTGGGTTTATCTCTAATCATGATTTAGTTTTTGTTGGTGAAGTTAATACTTAACTTCGAAATCTACCTGCGCCTGTAGGCCGAGCCGGCAAGGATTTTTTTTATTTTAGCGGAATAGTTAAAGTGCACATTAGAGAGGAAATCAGGCTCTTCTTTTTGAGCCTGAGCATCGCGAGGCTAAAGAAAAAGACAGTCTGCCACGTTATCTTTCGCCTTAGACCGCTAGAGTCACGTGATGATCTTTTTGTGTACCTGTATTAGTGGACTTGAGTATCACATGACTCAGGACGTCTGGAAAAAGAGACACGTGTAATGCACTGCGGTAGCCTGTCATTTTCGTTAGCTTCGCGAGCATCGAGTCTAACGATTTCAAATTCATGACCATCCGAACGCGAAAAAAAATGTGGCATCAAAACCTGAGCCCGATGTTGAAAGTACGCAGTAGAAAACTATTAATAAAATTTAAAAAGATGTTTAAAGATTAATTTTCTCATTTAAAAATCTCTTTTTGGGTAGAAATCGCTACCAATCCTAAATACACCCTCACGAAAGCGTTTCATGATTTCCATGTTCTTAAAAATGTGTTTAAAATAGAAAATTTGTCATTTATAACAAACTACAAGCAACAATTTGCCAAAGTCGTGATTCTTATTCTTATAGAATACCATTGTACAACTATGGCAGAAAGACCCAAGTTCTGTTTTCCAGTAATTCTGGAAATAGACTTTATACAGAAAACAACAACAGACAAGAAATATCCCGTGGCTTCTTAGTTACCAACATTGGCCGTATAAAGGCTTCAGAATCAGTTAGAATGTGTTTCTTTTTATAGCTCATCAATAACAGTTCAGTACCCTTTCAAACTAATTTTTAAAGGATTGTCAGAGGCTTTAAGAAACTGAGGTTACATTCTTTTTTATTTAACTCAAGCTGGCATCAGTATGTAAAGATGGAATTTTATAATCGATATGTACCTCACTTCGAGAAATGCTGGAATTATAGATATTACTTAAACAAAGGTGTGTTTTCGATGACAATACAATATTTTAATCCTCATCAGACATAATCCTTTTTATACATGATTTTATTTTTATTTTCTGTCGCACCACTATATTTTAGAAATAAATTTTGTGGTACATTTTTCTCTTTCATATTCTTTCAATACTAAGAATAAGTAAAAGTGTCAAAAAACAAATAATAAAAGTAAAGAACAACCTTTTTCTTAAGCAAAAAGTGGTGCCACCGAATAAAGTTCATGAAAGGTATACTGGTCCCGATGTCACGTGGAAAGTGACATAGGTCCGATCAGATTTAATATTTTTACAATTTAATTATGAATACATTAATTTTAAGGCATTTTTCAATTAGATCACCACAGGTGATAAATCGCCAAATGTTCTCTGTAACTCGTAACATTGTATGGGAAGTGAAAAAACAATGAATTTTATTATGAGCCGTCACATGCTCGCCAAAATATGCCAAATCACCAGGAAACTGCAACAATGTAACATTTTAAAAATAAAAAGTAGAAAATAAGATATAAATAAAAAATGACTTTTATCAATTAATAATTTAATATTAATTATTTTACGATTATACGTTAAGAAATCAATTTAGAAATCCCAAAAAGATAGTTTAAATAAAGTCTTCTTCTTTTTTTCTTTTTTGTTGAAAAGAAACAGAGAAAAATACATTTATTTTTAAATAAATTCACTTGCTCCCGCTTTCTACCAAACGTAGAAATAGCAGTGAATTTTTCATAATCGTGTTTGGTACTTACGCCAAATTAATGTATTGTAATTGAAATTTTTGGAAAAAAAGAACATAAATTGCAGCCAAAAATTAGTCACATTTTTCAAGATGAACATTGAATACTTATAAAAAAATGGGTTCTTTAAAACTATTTTTATTTTTATACTTATTCAGCTACTAAGTGCTTTTTTTCTTATTTCAATTTGGGAATAAATGAATTTTTCACTTAGAGTCTGCGTCAGAAGACTGGTATAAAAATCGATCTCAAACCCGTTTTGGGCCCGGGTTTAGGCTGAGCCTGTTTCTAATAGCCCGCAATTGCTGCATGGTGCTTTTCATAGCAATTGATAAATAGTAGAAGGCCGTTTTACGCAAACGAAATATTCGCGGCATTAATTTTTGATTTTTACTTACCCATCATACGTAGTGTAAGGTAAGTCTTGTAATCGTTTTAAAAATCGAAAAAAAAATTTTTTTTGATGGATTTACACGTTTTAGACACTGGAGATTCCGTAAAACATATTTTTAGAAGAAAAAAAAATTGCCGTCCGTCTGAATGTGTGTGTGTCTGTAAACGCTCTATCTCCCGAACAAATTGAGACAGAGACTTGAAATTCGGTGTGTACTTAGGGAGTAACAATGGAAAGAAGCCTATTGGATATCAGTAACTTCGATTATCCGGAACTATTTTTTTCGGACTCTCGAAATATTCGTTCTGATAAAAGGTAGACAAAAATTTTCGAAATTGTTTATTTGAAGGAGTGAATATAAAAGACAATAAAAAAAAACATAAGTTTTGCATCATGAATGAACTCGATCGGATAATTAGTTGCCGAGATATTTGTAATTTTATTTTTCACACTCTTCGATTTTTCATGACCCTGTATTTCATTCAAATTTCAATTCAAAGATATATTTTGATTGGAAATGAGACGCTTAATCCGACGCAGTAAACTGTTAGTTAATATTATTATAATTTTTCGAGTTATAAGGATGTTTCTTTTACGCAATTCGGTTCTACACGATTATCCCGCCAACCAAAAAAACTATCGCCAAACTATAAGATTAGATGCGAATAATGGCTTATCGTAAATGACAGGCATTTAATGCACCTGTTACCATAGAGGGGATCTTGTGCTGTCGCCAAATGCCGCCAAGTTTGTCACCAACTTGGTGATATATCGCCAAATTTGGCGACCAAAATTAGCCGCCAAAAGTGAAACCAAATTGGCGGTATCTCTGATATTTCGCCAAATTCCCAAATACTTCCATTGTAAACCTATAGTGTTTACTTGCTTAGAGAAAATCAACAAATTCAGATATTTTAATGCAACAAAAAGTAATATTAGCTTAAGGGATTATATTAATTATATTTAAGGGAGTCTAAGTAAATTAAATTATGAATAAAGTAACATGATACAATGCTTAGTATGTACCACATGTTTTATTTTCATATTTTATATTATGTCCATGATGGATAAGTATTACGGTGGCCACCAACGACTAGTTTAAAAATGTATCGTTTTGAAAGGGATGTTTTTTAAACAACAATACAGTAATACCTCGACTTATGTCAGCAATTCGTTACAAGACTAGAGACGTAAGTCGAGGTACATTTAGATAAGCAGAAGTGGATAAGTAATAAATATTCTCCAAAATCTAATAAATATATTCTATTGTATTTAGGGATTATGTTACAACATACATTTAACATTAGCAAAAAATACCTTTGCAATACAAGAAGTTGGAATAAATCAATAAACTGTTAACTTACAATTTATTGTTCTTCTAGCCGCCCCGTTCGAGTTTTAGAGGATATGAAAAGATCTTGCAATAAAGTTTGAAACGACAAATTTTTCTTTTTTTTCTCTTAGAAGCATTTTGTAACAGCAGAGTGTGTTTTATAAGCTTTTACCCGACTGCCAAGAAGGATTATGTATTTCACGCGTATCTGGGTATGTGGATTTCTTTATACCCTCGAAACATCCCAACGGCTGGATGGATTTTAATGAATGAGGTCTCTATCGATTCGTCTTAACCGTCCGATGGTTACAGGCTAGATTTCGTTTATATAAATTCAAAATGGCGGCTGTAAAATACAAAGTGGCGGTAGACAGAAAAAAAATTACGCACCCTATTGAGTGGCATATCATTGGATAGGTCTTTCAAAATGAAGACGATGTTTCATTGACTATTTCACAGTCAGAAGCTCCGTTTAAATATTATACAACCTGGAAGCTGTGCAGGTAGGTTCTCTAGCTTTACTGCAAATCTAACCATCATAGACATCTATAGGTCTCATCAAAACAGTGTTTATAGATTAAAACTAACAATTAAACGCAACTTAAAAGTCATCAATACAAGTAAATAAAAAAAAAATAGGTAAGTAATATAAAAAATAGTTTCACATTGATGAGAAATAATTAATTAGTTCGGTTTTTTTTATTTTCTAAATTTAATTCTAGTGATTTTTTTTATTTATTTATTTCTCACTATCACGTGAGGTCGCAAGAAATTTTCCCTTCATAGAACAAAATTCTTCAAAAAAGTTCAAGGTGCATCTTAATTAAGGAATTTTTTTCCCATGTCAGACGGCGTAAATGCGGAGTGACGTAAGTCGAGAGGACGTAAGTAGGGGTACTACTGTAATTAAATCTTTCCGTAACTTTTACCATTTCAAATTTACCTGACCTAGTTAAGCTGAATAACTATGTCGTAAAAACGCACTGATAAAATCTTTCACAAAAATTCACTTTAAAATTATTTCATGGAAATCATAACCGAGAATCTTTACTTGACAAAATCTTAAAATGCACTTATAACTAATGAATGGAATTAAGATATTTTTGATTGCTATTAGGCATAATAGGAATGTTTAAAGTGAGAAATTTAGTAACATAGTTAACACATTTTGTAGATTAGATTGTCAAAATGTCAAGCTTTTAAACAGGAAAAAAAGTCTCCATTTTAAATTATCGCATAACAAAAGTATATACTATAGCACATAGTATAGTTTTTGTTTCGTTGACAGATGTCAAATAAAACCTAGAAAGTTAATTAAAAGCTAAAAATTAGGATCGTAGTATTATTCACAAAAATATATTGCGAATAATTTTAAATGTTAAGTTTCAATACGGGTTTTAATTATTATTTTTAGTGAAATAAACACAGCAGTTTTTCGTGTATTTTTAATATCTCATTTGAAAGAAAATAATCGGAGAAAAAAATGGAGAAAAACATTTAAAACAAGATTTTGATCTACTAAAATCTAGCATATATAATTTTAATTAATTTTGAGCAGTGAAATTACGCTCGAAATTATTGAACATTATGTGATTTATCACATTGTTAACTAAGCGTAGAACCAACAGAGTGAAAAACGTCCAAGCCGGGAATCGAACCCGGAACCCTGGGAATAGTGCTCCAAGTGCTCTATCTTTGGACATTTTTCACTCTGTTGGTTCTACGCTTAGTTAGCAATATGATAAATCACGTATTAGATATTAAAATCTAACAATTGATACTAAAATTGCACAGTATTCATAATGTATGGTTCTTAAATTTAAATACAAAATTGCCGTCCCAACAATTTATGCAGCAAACAGTGTTCGTATATACCGAGGCTACTCAAATCTCAAATACACATTCATCACGCTCATCTCAGTTTTTAAAGCAAATTTAGATTTAAAAAAAACGCGTGGAATACAAGAAAAAATATGATACTTTTAGAACTTTCCATTTTTTATTGACTAATAATAATAATAATAATAGTAATAATAATAATAATGATGATGATAATACCAATAATAATAATAATAAGAAGGATATTAATAATATCAAAACTCAATTCAGTACTATCCTCATTTATCTGAAAATAAAGTAATGATTTGTGTTTAGTTAGTAGTTTTCATTGGTAATCACAAAAATTGTTGTCTTATTACAAGCAAATAGTGATGACATATTAACCGACTAGAAAATGTAATAAGGATAATATTAATAGTAATAATGTATATTAAAGCACATAAATTAGCGTCTGAATTCATTTTTTATTAAAGGTACATATATTAAGACAGACTTGAACACAATTAATAACCCAACAGGAGCGAAAAATTAGCCTGGCACCGGCTTACTTTTCACTCCTGTTGGGTTATTGTATTAATTGTGTCCAAGTCTGTCTTAATATATGTACTTTTATTATTAATAATAATATTAATAATAATATCAAAACTCAATTCAGTACTATTCTCATTAATCTCAAAATAAAGTACTGATTCGTGTTTGTTTAACAGTTTTCTTGGTAGTCACAAAAATTGTTGTCTTATTACAAGTAAATAGTTGTGACATCTTAACCGATGAGAAAATATGATAATGATAATAATAATAATATCGAAACACAATTCCGTGCTTTCCTCATTTCTCTGAAAATAAATTTCTAATATGTGTTTAATTAATAGTTTTCTCGGTATTCACAAAAAATGTTGTCTTATTATAAGTAAATAGTTGTGACATATTAACAGACTAGAAAATACAACGATAATTGCGATAATTGTTATCATAAAATAATTATGAAAACCATTCCGGCCGCTTAGAGCACAAATTTTATTGCTATAAAAATTAAAGCTCTGAGTTATGTTGTAATTAACTAATAATACCTGATAATTGTAAATACTTGTGTTTTCTTAGAATTAATACTTTAAGATATTTATATTTTAGGGATTATAATAATAATAATAAATAAATTTAGAAGACATTTCTACTAAAAGTTTTGTTGCGATAAAAAAAAGCAATATCAGTAGCAAAATAAAAACAAATGTTGGCTTCTACCTTATGGAAGTGCATATTTTTAGTTTTTCTCCTCAAATTTACTGATTAAAATTAAATGCGAATTAAAACAGGCCGGAAATTGTAAGTCAAACGTGGCAAATGACATGCGTTCGTACGATAATTAGTTTTATAAATACATATAATATGTACATATGATTCAGAACCTTTTGCAATAGCTGTTGCACTCTCATGCAAAAATGAATGAATACAAAATTTATTACGATTATCTGTATTGAATTCAGGTAATACGGAAATAATATGACTCCATCTTAAATAGGACGTAATCACCATGGCAAACTAGAATAATTATCTACCCCGGGATATCATTGAATTAATTACGTATGACTGGTGTTAATAGAATAATTTACATGGCAACGTAGAATCATTACCTATCATGGGATATCATTGAATTAATTATGTATGATACGATTTAATAGAATGAAGAAAACCTTCATTAGTATCTTTATAAGTTTTCATTCGATTTTCATAAAATTTGAAAAGACAAAATTTTTCAACAATTATATACATTAAGTTTCAAACTTTTCGGTTGGATTAGTTTGTGCTCTGTTATATGCGGACAGAGGACTATAGGTGCTACGTATTTATATAATTACGAAAGCACCTAAAAAGTAACTAAAGCTGTCACCGCCGCCGTAAATGAATTTTTTGTGACCTAGGGTCTTTCTAGGCTAATATTAAGAAATCCCTTGCATATAAAAATGCAAAAATTGGTAGCTTTATAGAGAAATGCTTGATAAACACGGTGAAGTAGACAGTTCTTAAATCGAAGAATTATTTTAAGAGTCTTTTCATGTTAAAGTCAATCAAAATATTTCAATTAATCTTGCGGTGTGCACTGTGAAATTATTTTACTAATTTTTTAGGGTCTTTTTTTCAATTTGTTATTCAAATTTTCCTTATCTCAGTGGAGATTTATTTCATATTTAGAAAAATATATATATATGTTTAAATTATTGCGAAATTGTAAAACAGAGCAAAGAGTAATATTTCATCTCAATAAAAAAAAATGTATTTGCACGGGACTGTTAAAAACAGAATTAAAAAAAATGCAATTTAAGAAATTACAACGACCATTTGGAAAATGATTTTTTCAAAGACTAAAATTTAAGACATAAAAAATCGCACGGAGTTGATCATACATTACGTACGCCATGGATTACATTTTTAGGTACTGTAATTTTTTAAACTTCTACGGAGCTGGTCATACATTACGTACGCCATGGATTAAACATTAATATTCCTGGACCAATTTAAAATGAAATTTCATTCTTAAACTTCTAAACATCCCACAATATTACTTTTTACACCGTCGTATAGAGAAAAAAATGTACTTTTAAATGCAATTTGTTTGAAAGCTGTATCTCAATTTGTTTCTGAGTTATTATTATTTTTTTGTAATTTTTATTACTTTTTTGTCATAGTGGCAACAGAAGTACCCATCTCTGTTGAAAGTAGAGGGAAAATACAGATTACTGTATAGACCAATCAGAAAACGAATAAAATGCGAATTCAACCAATAAAACGCTTCAGATATTTTTTTGATTTCCCACCTTGACCGAGGACAATAACCATTTTTCCAAATGGTTAATAAATAAATTAATTAAATGATCACGTGTTAAAGCAGGATATGGGGAAAATTACGCCAAAAAATATTTTTACACATGAGTATGTAAAAAGAAAGAAAGAATAAGATTATTACACCCGAAATCTATTTAACGTTGAAACTCACGTCATGTATTAAAACGATACATTTAAAGCGATTTTCTTGTGGACAATGTTCATATGACGTCACAATGGGAATCTCATGGCATAAAAGTGTGGCTAATTTTATTTATATATTTCTTCACTTCATGCAGCATAAATATAGGTAAATGCATGTGTAAAATACTTTAGATTTATTCTATACAAACTATTATTCCATAAATATTAGAAAATTCGTATAAACTTATTAATTAAAATAAACAATTTACATTTTAAAAATAACATGAAAATATCCATAATGGTGCATTAAAATAGAGAAAATAATTCATGCATAAGCTACACTTGTTCCTGAAAATACCTAAAACTCGATCTAAACATAAAATATAAGCATAAAATTTCAAAAGCTGACGGAGTTTTGTAACCTCTAATCCAAAGGAAGAATATTGTCCATAGCGCGTTGTTATCTCCTTGGGGACGAGCGACCGGTATACGTGCCGCGTAAGGTGATCAGAATCCGTGATTATTCTCACCAGCAAATTATTATTGTAAATTTTGCCTTATTTAATCCGAGCATTTTTCCGATTCAATTAGGCAAAAATTTCTGTTTTGAAAAACTGTTGATAAAAGAAGAAAAATTCCGTAAAAGACGCTCGTCCCGAAGGGGTTATAAAAATCCGAGAGGCACAGGTGGATGAGGCCATGGTAACTGAATGATGCCTCATTCAAATGGAATAGCATGACAACCCGATTACAGAAAATCGTCGCTGTTCGTGATAATATCATTCAATCTTCCGTAACCGGCTAATATTTTTAAAACAGAGCACATTATCATGTTTTTAGCGGCTGCGAATGCTGAATGGGGGTTGGTGAGCGTATCTCGCAGGGGGCAGAATCAGTTTTTTAAATAACTGTTAAATTAATTTCTAAATACTAAAAATACACTCTAATACAAAGTTTTTTAGGAAACTTGATAATTTTATGTTACATTAGGTTACTTTATGTTATAATTATGTAATCTTCTGGTAATCAAAATATTTTCTTCATTGTCATTATAACCATTTTAAAGATTCAAGTTACTTATTGACAAAAATTAAATATTGTAGCAAAAGTTGTTACGGATACTAAATGTATAAACTTCACAGATTTTATCAATAAATAAATAAATAAAAGTTCTGATTTGTAGTATAAATATCTAATAAATAATCGTCAAAATTTCTTTTGAATATTGTAATTTTCTTTTTTAATTTATCGACTAAAACTGAATATTACCTCCATGTCTATAAAATCATTTCGGTTAATTAGAACACAAATATCGTAACTATAAAAGGTAAAAAAAAATACTTATGATATTATTAACTAATTAAATCTGGTAATAAAAATATTTTCTTCTTTATCATTACGAATATTCTAAGGATTTTTCTTGTCTATTGGTTAAAACTAAGAATTGTTGCAAAAGTAATTTCCGATGATAAAAATACAAACATCATTACTGTAAAATAATTAATTAAACAATTACCTTATAATCTCCGATAATCATCATATTTTCTAAACTATAAATAATTAATGATTCATGGTATTTGTAAAAGTTTTACTCTTAACATAATAAACATTTGAAAGATCTTTCATATTTATTGGGCAAGATAAAAAAAATAATAATTGTAAAAGCAATTTTTGCTGCTAAAGAAAGATTCAAACTTTATTGTTATGGAGGGAAAAATCTGACTTCGGTTACAAATAACTGATAATTCTAATTAATCGTTAAGAATTCAGTCTTGAATATTAAAATATACGCCCAAATACATAAAATTTAAAGTTACGATAAATTGGATCTGCCAATATATTTTATTTTGCTTTTTTTTTTTTTTTTTTTTTAGGAAATTTATTAAAAATGAAAATATTACTATAAATATTTAAATTAAAGAATTTTAATATACAACATGAAGAAGGAATTTATCTAATGTGAATAACATTCATTAAATGAGTACGGTATTCAAATTAATTTTCTAAAAATCTTAGCATACAAAGATTTATATTTGACTCACCTTTAATTCTATTTTGTTTCCAAAGCTTAATGACTCACTGAAATGAAATTGGAGATACCTCGCTTAAACTAATAAAAGCAACAATTAATACTTTAACATCCGATACTTTTGGAGAATTCCCTGGATACCTGCTGAAGAATTCATTTTAACTGGCATTTCCACCAAGTTTTGGAACCTCCTTTGTTGTGTGACGTCACAGTCAGTACAGCCAATGGTTGATCGGACAAAGCAATTAACGCGCGCTGGCGCGGCTAATAAACGCACATTCTGAGGAAATGAACTAAATGAAAACACGGAAATAAAACGTATAAATTGATGAAAGCGAAAAAAATTGAATTGAAAATCTGCGATGACAGTATTGTTATTTTATTTGGGTGAAGGAAGGCTAATTTGTTTTGACAGTAAGAGTCATGACATGTTTGGAGATTCACAAAAGTTTATAAAAAAATGTTTAAAGAAGATTAATTAGCAAATTATGCCAAAATATTCGCATGGAAAAACACTGAATTCGTCGCACATGAGAATTAAAGGCACAGTTAAAGGAAAGTCAGAGGGATCATAGTCTAGCGTGCTAACTTTTTAGGGCGCGAAGCAATCGTTGCATAAAATATGTCATTAACACTATAGGTACCTCTGAAAAAGGGGTGCATTTTTTAAAGGTTCTCAAACCCGATGCAAGGTATAACGATACAGCATCATCCAATTTACCAAAACTGTGACTAGAGTTACTCAGTGGTTTCGAAAATAGAAATAAACATCCAAGTAAAATAAAAATAATAACGTGCGTTACATGAAAAACTGAATGATGGCGATTTATTTCATTGCATCATAGACCGTGCAGTTTCAGTATATCATTATTTATTTGTTTTGAAAACTACTCGGAAACAGTTGAAACATATCAACAGTCAAATAAAACTATTTTACTGGTTTAAAAAAATTAAACTTACACCTTTTTAGTAATAAGAAATAATATATTATTACAAGGTGCTAAATTGTTATGTATGGTTAATGTAAATCATAATTTTAATGTTCTGAAAATAAATAAAGGCAAGAAATGAAGTAGATTTTCAAAAAAAATATCTCTGTAACTGTTTAAACAAAAATAATTTTTTAAAGATTCCTTTTACCAAACATACAATATCACTCTCTTAAAAATGTAATCATGAATAAATAAAATACGGCCAAGCAAAAATTAAGTCGAAGTTAGACAGGGCCGAAACTAGCCTTCTTTGCACCTGGGGCAATGATGGATTTTGACGACCCACAGTCCCTCCTCCGTAAAGTAAATTTACAAAGAGAATTTTACAAAGTTTCTAAAAGTCGACTTAGATTAAAATTTAAAATATGTAATTATAAAATATGTACCTAATACTGAATTGCGTAATCAGCTTTGTCAAATATTGATTCATTAAAACCTTGAAAACGGAATCGAAAGGAAGGGGAAAAAATTTAGATTTATACAGGATACTTATCCCATATCATCCTTAGATCCTTCTATGCTTTGACATACAGAAAGGACGATTTTAACAATACCATGCTAAACATAGACGAGACGTGAGAAAAAACGACAAACAAAATCTTCATTTGGCGCCCCCCCCCCCCTTTGCCTTTTGTTCTGGCGCTCAGGGCACATGCCCCCTCCCCCCCCATTCTTAGTTTCAGCCCTGAAGTTCGATATGGTTCTGAAAGAGTGAAGTCCAGGCCCGGGCCGGGCTCGTGGCTAAACTAACTTTCAGATGGAAATCACACATTTTGTACATTTTTATGCATGTCGTTGGAGGCCTTTCCTTTTAGAACGAAAATAAAATCCCCCTGTACAAAACATAGTAAAGGTAACAAGGCTAAACGACTTAGAATCAGGGATGTAGTGGAGGGTATACGCCGTATACCTCCTGGATTTTTTTAAGGAACACAGTATACCCCTGTTTCTCAAAAGAGCTATAGTATATACACTGTAGGGTACACCCTCTGTCTTGAGCGTATACCCTCTGCTTAGAGAGTATGCCTTCTGCTTTTGTTACGACTACACCACTGCTTAGAATCAATTTTAAATTCTGATGTTAAGCTATATCTCAACTTTTGTTATCTCTATAATAACAGCCTAAGTCATGTGACTGTCATTAACAGTTCCGGGCTGGCCGCTCCACTTTTTATATGTCAGGCGGCCATTTTGCTACTTTGCGATCTATCTCATGGCCCTGATAATATGTAAATATCGTAAATGGACATGAAATATAGAAATATAAATAATGACTAAGGGAGTTAAGCGGTTTAGTCAAAAAAGATGAAATACTCAACAACAAACAAGATTCAAAATGCTGCCATGATCGTAAAGAATTCTTGATTTCTCTGTCAGAATCTTCTGTTTTGTGGAAGGATTAAGCAAACAAATTAAATTGTAAATAAAAGCAACATGTTGTAATGCTTAGCATGCACTCCAAGGCGACCAAACTGGTTGCCAGAGGCGCTAGTGTTATAAGAACTCCTTTATCTCAAAATGGGTAGCCTAGATTTTTTTTTATCTATTATTTTTTAAGATATATGTTGCTCAATTCTCTACTTAAATAAAAACGGCAAATGATACTGATTTTTCATGTTTTCAATTGAAAGTTCAACATAATTGTTAACATCTGTATGTGATCGCAATAAGAATGTTGCATTGAGTCGTTTAATCCGATTTTACCCTAATCCGACCCGAAACGTGGATCGAATCGGTTCGAGTTGGAAGTCATATTTTCCGTTGGGTATAAAGTTCGGTCTCGGGTTTATTTCGATTCGAGTTCTGATATTTATGGATCGGTTTCGGTTTAATGCGATTTTTCAAAAGAGAGTCTAGAATATTGTTCCAGATGAAAAACTATGTATTTGAATATGAATGAGTCTTTGCAAGTTCATTTTTCACATAAAAATTCTAACCTTATTTTTTTCATAATTGTATTAATTTATACATTTACTTTCTATAATTTTGGGATTCAGGTTGAAATAATTAGGATTTCGGGTCGACGAATTTTTTATTTTTATTTATTTATTTATTTATTTATTTTCGTGTTCGCTCGGGTTTCGGACAGCTAAAATTTTTTTGTCGAGTTCAGATTGAATTTAAACAAACTTTTCGGGTTCGAGTCAGGTTTCGCACAACTAAACTGTTTTTGTCGGATTCAGATTGAATTTAATCAAAATTTCGGGTTCGAGTCGCGTTATAAGCGACTCACTCTGACTCTAATCGCAATATTAAATTGATGGTGTATCAATGAGGTGGTCTATAGTTTTTGGGAAGAACGCTTTGACTATCGTCTGAAAGAAATACTCTATTTTCTATCACAAGTAAACATTATTTAATATACGTACAATTAGTTTTAAATAACTATTGTCTATTAATTTAATTAATATTGTTTCTCAAGGTTTTTTAACTTTAATTGCTTATTTTGAACAAAGTAATTTAATTCACTTCTGTATAGTAATACTTTCCTCGTAAACTTTTTTATGCCTTATATAATGTGCAAGTAGATAAGATGCTTTTTGTAGCTTCGTGCATCATATGTACTAAAAAACACACACGGTACATGATGAAAACATTCCTAATTTTTGTTTGTTACATGCTCTCAAAGTAGCAGTCTTATATAAGGAACTAAAAAGAAAAAAAAAGCATGCATTTCACAATTGTTCTGGAAACAATTGATCGGTTCGGATTTAATAATAGAGTAATTAAGAACTTCCATTAACTGCAGACACTTTCATTTTGAAACATTTCTTTTGCGACTAATTAAAACAAAGTTTTAAATAAAATAATTAAATGTTTCTATTTTTTAGCCGTCCTTCAGACGGCATTTTCCCCCCACTTACGAGAACTAATATGAATGCTTACTATTTTTATCATACTTTATGTAACAGATTGAAATGCAATTTTTTAGTATTGTTTGTACCCTAAAAATATCGGTATCAGAAAGTATCGGTTTGAAAATAAAGATATTTTTTATTTCAAATTTATAGCAAGAATTTCCCAGCTATTTAACGTTACAATATACGAGAAATAGTAAGTAAGTAAGCACCCACCCTGGGAACCCGCTTTTGGCTTATGGTTGGGTGTAACCCCCAAGCCCAGGGTAGGGAAAAGTTTTACTACCTGCGGAACCCTTTGGAAACAAATAAGTTTTAAGATTAATTATAACTATTCTAAATATTGTTATGTACAAACGAGGGTTTATAGATTACCCACAACTTTTTAAAGTTAAGTGTTCATATAAGTTCATGTATAAGTTCATACACCTTGTAGTTATAACTAGTCCCATCAAAACCAGCCACCACCACCAAGGCCACTAGTGCCTGGACTGGAAATGTCATTCCTGTATTTAATCTGATTCATAAAGGTGGGGCATTGTGTTGAGTTCGCTGTGTGTTTATAATAATTTGGTAAGTTTATACAATTTGCACAGTTTCTGAGATCCTGTTTGTTTATATTCGTGCAACTAGTGGTCTGATGACCCATCGCACAGAATGCGCATATTGAATTTCTCCTGCAGTTACTTTCGGAGTGTCCGTACAATTGACAGTTCGCACACCTGATGATTGGCCTGTAAGGATGAATCCCGCAGTTTCGTAATCCCACATTTATAAGTTCCATGCTCAAAAGTGTGTCTGAAGTTGTCTTGTCTACCTCGAGGAGCAGTTGATAATATCTTGACGAAGTTTTTTGTATTACTTTTTGAATCTGGATGTATGAACTTTATACGAGGAACAGTCAAAAAGTTCCGGGAATTTCGTTGTAACTCTTTATTACCATAGTATAGGTACACATTTACTTAATCGCCTTCAAAGTACGCTCGCCAGAACACGAGCACTTGCTCTACTGCTCCTCCCATAACTGCAAACAACGATGAAAGTCCTGTTTTGATATTTTTTTAAGTTCAACCGTCGCGTTGGTTTTGATGTCTTCTACGATGTAAAAATGAGTATCTTTGAAAGCCTTGCTTAAACGGCTGTTTCCTTTAGCCCTCCGAGCGTCTTGAGAGCTTTCCTGCATTTTCATAAAAATGCTTATAAAAATAATCTTAATTAAAATTTTCTTTCCCTGTTTGTTTCTAAAATCCACTTCATGCCCCTTTATTTGATATACATCTTGAAATAGAATTCTGTTTAAAATATTTTTGTCTACAACAGATTAAACTTGTTTTTAGGAAATGGAAAAATACTCGCAAACCGATCAGAGGGTTAAAGAATCGCCAGCGTAAACTGTTTCTAAGGCTAACAAAAATCTCCGAAGCAGATTTCCGCAATCTGCCCATGAACTTGATGTTTGCCCTTTGCTCGGTGTTTGAACTTCGACTTCGCGCCAGCTGATCAACACACACTGAACAAATGAGAAGTTGATGGGATACCCAGTAGCAGTGCTACTTCACTCTCTGTACATAAGTAAGGGTTTTTAAAATGGTTATATTTGAAAGCCACCCGTAAACAGATGTTTTCTTTAAAAAATCGCCACCGTAAACTGTTTGAAAGGCTAACAAAAATCTCCGAAGCAGATTTCTTCAATCTGCCCATGAACTTGATGTTTGCCCTTTGCTCGGTGTTTGAACTTCGATATTGCGCCAGCTGATCACCACTCACTGAATAGGTGAACAGCTGAAAAGTTGATGGGATACCCAGTAGCAGTGCTACTCCACTCCCTGTATATGAGTAAGTGTTTATCATATCATAGAGGAGCCATGAGTATAAGTCTAGTCATAGCACATATATGTTAAAATATAAGGAAGAAAAATAAAAAATAAAAATAAGAAAAAGGCTGAAATTTTTTCATAGGGTAATCCGAGAGTAAGAAAAGTAAAGTTAATTTAAATATAATCATAAGAATGAAAGATAAAAATAAAAATAGAAAGTTAAAAGTGAGTTTAATGAAAAATATATGTTTACACTGCTCTTAACTAATCATAACCGGACGAAGCAAAGCTAGATGTTAGAAAAGCAACCATTTCCCTCAAACAAAAGAGGCTGTTTTCATTGCTATACATTTTAAAAAGAAAGCTAATAATAGTTTAGCAAACTTTACCTAAGTAAAGTAATAAATAAGAATATAAAGATTTTTTTACTAAATAAACAAAATAAAGAAAAGACAAAAAAGTATTAGCCGAAGAGCGGGACTACTCTTCTAATACAGTAGTACAGCGGGGTCTTTTGCGTGTAGGAGCTATACTGCCGTCACTCTGCCTGTTATGAATTCCGGTAGTAAAAAAAATATAGTGGTAGTAAACAAACTAATTATATTGTGATACTAAAGAGTTACAACGAAATTCCGTGAATTTTTTGACTACCCGCTGTATTAAGGAATCTATTAAATGAATTAAAGAAACGAAATTTCATTCTTTTAATCAAATTATTAAATACTTCCAACCTTGCAAATAATAATAATAATAATAATAACATTAACAACAACAATATTAATAATAATAATAATAATTTATTCTAATAATCTTAGTGTTTTAAAAAAAGAAAAATTCTTGAAATTTGCAGTTATTGATCATGGAATGCAGAGTATATAAATTTAAATTCTGATAACTTTTTGAAATGTAATCACAAAAGTACAGTCATTCAGGGTGAACCATGGAGTGTAACTTTGCACCACCTCCTAATTTTCAATATTTTTGACTTCAAAAGACTAATTAAACTCCAGAACTGTGCTCAGTTGGCAAGGTTCTAAACTGGAATTTCTATTCTTTATTTTAGAAAATAAGTTAGTAACATTATGCGCAATTAATTGCATCATCTATTTTTATAAAGTACTGTTTTCAAGTTAATTTTGAATGCTGTTTTGAAGTTGTTGTAATCCAATTAAATTTTCACAGTAAGTAACAATATACTCATTTATCAGACATATTATTATCTAAATGTTGTAAATGTGTTAATATTTTGTGATTATTTATTTATTAATAGTTAATAAAATGTAAAATAAGAAGGCACTAACATTTTACCACATTTTCAGAGTAACTTTGAGCCGGCTCAATGTTATACTGATGTTTATAATTTACTGATTATAGGTGCTACTGTCAAAATTTTCCCATATTTGCACGTGTATTTTATATAAATACCGAAAGTGTGCATTAGATATAAGATGTAAATATTTTCACAAATATGTGTAAAATACATAAAATTCATTTAAAGGCGTTATTCGGGGCGGAGCTACTCAAATTTGACATTTCATACATTCGACATTTTTTATTCTTGTTTGAATAATACTAGTACTAGTACACTATGACGCAAAAGTTTAGACAATGACGTCATTCAGCTTTAAAATGTAGAATTATGACGCCAGAATTACAAAAACCTGTAAATATATTCAAAAACTGATTTAAAATGCTATGTACAAAAGACAGTCGTTTTATTTGCTATAATACTAATTTTTTTCATAAAAATTCAAATGTGCTTGTCGCAAAAGTTTAGACACTATTCTAAATTTCTTTGAATATTCGCTGGCATATGGAAATTTAGAATCGATGATGTCACAAATTTGGAGTACTTAAGTTCTGCAAACGATTGCGCTTCATAGTCGACATGCCGAGAGCTAAAGAAATTCAAGTGAATGAGGTTTCAAGGATTTGGCAGTTGAAAGGTGAAGGGAAGAGTGTTTCTGAAATTTCTGCTATTATTAATAGGTCAAAAAAATCTATTTATCGAGTTTTATCGAGTGGTTCCGAATATAAAGCAAAATGTCGGTCTGGGAGGCCACGTGTGACAAATGTACGAGAGGATCGCCCGATACAAAGACTAGCGAGTACTCAACAAATGAGCGTACGTGGAGTCAAAGCTCATCGGGACTCTCTGTATCAAAGGATACGATTCGTAGACGGATTTTGGAAAAAGGAACAATCGTTTATAGCAAAATGCAGAAGAAACCAGCTCTGAAACCACATCATAAGTTACAAAGACTTATGTGGGTTCGAAAGCATATGTCATATGGAGAGAAATGACAGTCAGTCATATTTAGCGATGAAAAAAAGTGGAATCTGGATGGTCCAGATGGTTGTTTATCGTATTGGCATGACTTGCGGAAGGAACCTCGACGTTTTTTTAGTCGCAGACAAGGAGGGGGCTCGGTGATGGTTTGGGCAGCCTTTTGCTATAATGGACAAGTATCTCTGACCTTCACCAGTGGTCGTCAAACTTCACAGCATTATACACAGACATTAGAAAAAAAACCTACTGCCATTTGCTGAGCTTCTAGGGGGTCCTCAGTGGGAATTTCAGCAAGACAATGCTTCATTTCACACTGCAAAACATTCAAAATCTTGGTTTAATTCCCATAATATAACATTTCTCGACTGGCCAGCATGTAGCCCAGATCTTAACCCTATAAAAAACCTTTGGAGCATCATGTGTCGCAAAGTTTATAGCAACGCTAGACAATACTCTTCTGAAAAGGAACTTAAGACATCTATTGAGAATGCATGGTACGATATCGATCCACAAACTATGCAAGATTTAGTTTCTTCCATGCAATCTCGTGTATATGACGTAATACATAAGCATGGATGCGCAACCAGGTTTTAAAAATTGTTTATTTCGATTTTATTTAATTTGTGTCTAAACTTTTGAGACAGCAGTTTATTTTTGTTACCATTTAATTTATTGCAATATGCACAATTCCACTTTTCTTTGTTATAAATATTGTTTATATGTACAGCACATTAATTTCAAGCAGTGATTTGAAAATTGAATAAATATTTTTCAAAGTATGTAAGAATTTCTTCATTGTCTAAACTTTTGCGTCATAGTGTATGTATTACTGTAACTATGGATATATTATTGAGTTAAAACATTGGAAATTGTTTTTCACTGCATTTTTGTTTTATAAGAACAATAAACAGTTTTTTTTTTAATTTCTAAATATTCATGGTTCTCTTCTTCCACTATTCTTATGCATAATATTTGTTGTAATATCATAAATTATACAAATCTTGTGATGTTGGGAAATGTAAATACGGAGTCTTTACATATCTGAAAACATTTTTGAGGGTTCAAAGTTGTCCTAACTGTAATATTTTTTTTTATAATGAATTACTTTAGATAATATTTATCAGATGGTGCAAAGTTACCCTAAATGGCTGGGTAACTTTAAACCAGGTTAAAAATTCATTTTTTATAGCTTTTATCATTATTATTCCTTAATTTCTGATAGTCATACAATAATTTAGGATCATTTCTTCACTTTTATGCCCCTAGTTGCAACAATATTCTTAAAATAAGAGTGTGGCATATGAAAATCGAGAAAATGCGAATCAAAGTTACCCTGGATGACTGTAATTAAAATGTACAGCAGAAATGACGATAAGTCATAAGAATTATACAACAAAATAATATTTGGAAGTAATATAAATAAAAAATAAAATAAAGTGTATAAATAAAATTAAGGCTTAAAAAAAGAACAAACCGGAGAAACTACATTTTAATCTACATAAACCTTAATAAACCCTACTCTTAGATGTATTAAGTATACCGTATCCTCATTAGTACTATCAAAAAAATTTATGAAGTTTTATTATAATTTTTAAATCAAGATTATTAACTTAAGTTGGTTATTTTAATATATGTGAAGGAGGAATAAGGCAATAATTAATGAATAACGGGAATTTAATGGTTCTGGGTTATTATTACGTTTCAATAGAGGATAGCTATTTACAAAGTTTAAAGGTGTTTCGCGGAAAGCTATAGCCACGGCATTTAGTCCAGGCAAAAGGGGATTTTATCTGGCAAAATTAATGGTAGTTCTGGAAATTGACTTACTTTATGTTTTTTGGGTCGCTGAATCCGAATTTGTAAATTCCCACCGAAATTTCCACCGGCAACCCCCTCCCCCCCCCCCAAATTTTGGTAAAATACCCCCCAAAATGGGTTTTTATTAAAAAAATTCATTTTTTTTTATTGTTTTAGGGAACAAGTATCTAGAAATTCAGAAAGTAGACAAAATTTGCAACAAATAAGATACATGGCATTATGACGTAGGATGAACGGGGAGGCGGGGGCCTACCTCAGAACATGCGCCGCCGGGCTGCGGGCACTAAGTTGCGCAGTTTCGCTTTACCACTCACATTTTTTATGTTCGCTCTCCGGTCTCCCCTCCAAACTTTCCCTATAAGGCTTACTTTATGTTTTTTGGGTCGCTGAATCCGAATTTTTAACTTCCCACCAAAGTTTTTTTTAAAAAATCAATTTTTTTTATTGTTTTAAGGAAAAAGTATCTAGAAATTCAGAAAGTAAACAAAATTTGCAACAAATAAGATATATGGCATTATTTAATTTGTTTTTTTTTTGGGGGGGGGGCACTTTATCAAAATTTGGGGGTGGGGGTTTGCGAGGGGAAATTTTAGTGGGAAGTTAAAAATTCGGATTCAGCGACTTAAAAAACATAAAATAAGTCTTATAGGGAAAGTTTGGAGGTGAGACGGGAAAGCGAACATAAACGATGTGAGTTGTTAAGCGGAATTGCGCAACTTAGTGCACGCATCACCGAGGCACATGTTTCGAGGCAGGGCCCCGCCTCCCTGTTCATCCTACGTCATAATGTCATGTATCTTATTTGTTGCAAGTTTTGTCTACTTTCTAAATTTCTAGATACTTTTACCCTAAAACAATAAAAAAAAAATGAATTTTTTAATAAAAACCTATTTTGGGGGCATTTTACCAAAATTTGGGGGTTGCCGTGAGATATTTTGGTGGGAAGTTAAAAATTCGGATTCAGCGACCCATAAAACATACAGTAAACCTTTTTCCAGAACTACCATGAATTTTGCTAGGTAGAGCCCCTATACCAGGGTTGGCGAACCTATGGCACGCGTGCCGTAATTGGCACGCGGGACGATATTTTTGGCACGCCGTTTATGGAAGTTCTAAATCAAAATTCAGTCAGTCCGAAAATTCTGCCCCTCTTTATTCTTTTTTTTATCAATACACGAGCTTCATTGAAAATAACTTTTATTTTATACAATAGGTACTTGTGTACTTGTTATATCACTGAACTTCCCGCTTAGAAATATTTGACCCTTCCCAACTCCCCATTTCCTCGATTTTGTTATGATGGCACCTATGATTCGCATAGAAAGAGAGAAATCTAGCAAATCAAATTATTCTTTGCTGTAATAATTCTGCATTATTTTGACCTGCACATGAAGCTTTATTTAACTTTTGTTAGAATTTGATAATTGATCTTAAATGTGTTAAAATGGCAAAAGTATTAATAAACCAAATAAAGCATGACTTTTTTCATAAGTTATGAAAAAAAAAATAATTTGATTGCTAAAACATTTGTAAAATGAAATGAAAACTATAATTATATTTTTCTATAATGCGTATGTTGGTATTACCCGCAGGTATGTTAGCTATATTTATAATAATGTTATAATGATATATAATGTTGACACTATTATTTATTATTATTAGAATTAAACTAACTTATAATTCACTATTAAATTAATTCGCAATTTTTGTGCGGGAATGAGAAGCCGTGTAGGGGGGGGGGGGGGGGGGGGCGTTGTTGGCACACCATGTTCAGTTGAATTTTTTTTTCAAAAATATTGGCACGTGGATGTAAAAAGGTTCGCCGACCCTGCCCTATACGGTCTCTATTGCCTTGACTAATTAGGATTCCTGCCGAGCCGCTGTCGTCCGGTTTCATAGTGACTTCGACTCTCCGTCCTAAAAATGCTCAAGATCCGTCTGATCTCCGCCACTTTGAAATGAAATCTGAGATTAGCCGGTTAATTGGTTGTCGGGGTCAGAGATGCAAAAATATGCATCAGCAATTTAGTTCTAACTGCAGTCGTTACTTCTCGTGGAAAATTTCCGTCTCTCCTTGCTGCTTATGCGAGAGTTATAGGAACGTTTAAACCACAATCACATATATACGTGAAAATTAGTATTATAAAGCGAAAACATGTCCGTGAATAACGCTGATGTTATATTGACAGTGGCAACATCTGGTCAATAAATTTCGCTTTATTGCAAATTTTTAACTTCTAAACATAGCACGATTTCAATTTTGAGAACGTTGAATAAGAAAAAAAAAAATGTTCTTTCAAATGCACATTGTTCGAAAACTATACTTCAGTTTGCTAACTTTTTTGTGGTTTTAAAATAATTTTCAATCATAATTTAAAAAAAAATCTATCTCTTACGCGTACAAGTCGATTACGACAGATTAACCCATTTGCACTTAATATAAATGGTTCAGCTGTTTCCGACTAATAATCCATAACGAATGTAAAAAATCATCAGTAAGAAAATAAAATAATAAAATAATGTAAATAAAACACAAATTTAACAGACATGTAATCGAATTACGCGCTTAAACTACTGAAATTATCAAAATTATAAAGGCAGCTATAAATAGCTAAATTTTTGGAGACTTCTTTAGCTGTTATTAGATCCTTACATGCAAATGCAAAAGTAACGCTTTTAATAACTTACAAAATTTTATTTGAATGCATAATTGATATTCTTTACATAAAATGCTTTTTATTGTTAGTGGACAATGGTTAGTGGTAGAAATATATTATATTAAATGCAAAAATCTATTAGAGTTTTCTTTTTTTTTCTGGATTTTACCTAAGTTTTGTGTGAAGCCAAGGTTGGGTCCCCCAGTGCATTTCGAATGAGGAGCAGTCGGTGAAACTATTTTTCAAGAAATGTGGAAAAAAATGTTATTTTTTTTAACGCTATGTATCGATAGTTTTTGAAAATAATTTCTTATCAATATTTACGAATATATAGTTCTATACATTCGCAAACTATCCACAATAAAAGATGGATGTTGATATATCGGTGTCTTAATGAAATGTCCACATTTGCAGTATTTTGATATAGCAAAGCCATTTCATATGAGAAGTACAAGATAAATTCAAAGACTTGGTATATGATAATAACTATCAGAAAAATTTAAATGATCCTTCTTTAAAAATAAGTTTTTCGAAATGGTTTAGGAAAAGCCTGTGCAAAATTGACGGACGCACTGTTGTGCTTTCTGATACTAACTAGGCTTGACAAAACCCTTTAAGACCTGACCTACACAATTGTGTAGCTGTAGGCGATCCTATTGAAAAGCAAAAAACATTTTACTCTTTTTGTGTGATTTAAAGTTGAGAAGTATTGCGTGGATCCCCCCTTGGCATCGGATATTTTTTTCAATCAAACATGGTCCTTATTAACTAGGGGAAAACACCAAAACTGTTTTCATTTCTACCAAAAATCTTCTGGTCTTAAAGGGTTACAGCGGAGTTGAGATGCTTTTCTTGGTGGCTTTTATTTTAATGAAATGTTTGAACCATTCCGGATTCCACAAATGTATAAAAAAAAAACAGCTGAGAACAAGCTTCGCTTCTTCGAAAGAAAAACACGATTCATAAGAAGAAACTAAATTCCACTTCTGTATTGACAAATTGTGGAAAAAAAATTATCTCTATTTTGAAAAATACACATTCGGCAAAAAAGTAGCAATAAAGAAAAGTATAAAATTTAAACAAACCTTTCTCTTAATTGATATACATTCTGTGTAAAAAGTATCCGCAATTGTTAAAAAAAAAATTATTCACAAAATTTATTTTGTCGCCTTCAAAGTAGGCCCTACAGCGTGCAATACAACTGTACCGCGTTTGGCATTTTTAGAAGGCGGTTTGAGGTATGGTCTCCTGCTCCCACAATCACAATCACAATCACTCTACCAGGAAACCAACCAAAAAAATGGCAAAGGCATGAACCCCTGGCAGAAGAAAACCCTCCGCCAATCAGCCAAGCCACGGCCAAGAAGACTGACCCAGAAAACAGCGACACATATATTGAAACAAAGTATTACGAAAACAATGGCACCTAAGCACCATAGATAAAGTATAAGAAACAGCAATTATAGTCATTTACAATGCATAACATATGACTTATAAGTAAACATAAAATCATAAAGAAGACGGAAGAAAAACAGAAAGTATAGACATATACAAAAATAACACATGACTTCTATGCAAACACAAAAATTAAAATAAAAACAAAATGAAAACAGTGTTTAAAGTCATTTACAAATACAAATGGCTTAGGAATGAGGAAAATAATAAAGTTCAATAAAAGTTCACGAAGATAAACAGGCAGAAACACCGTAGAAAAAAGAGTCTTTAAAAGCGATATTTGATGAAAGAGTACAGTTTATTAAGTTCATTGTATAGGATGCAGAGTTTTTTTGTAATTTGATTTTGATAACAAAACGTTCTGAAGATTCCAGTTCAATGTTCTATTGCGGACAAAATTAAAACAAAAAGGCATTAAAGGAAATTTGCCGAAGAAGTAATGTTTGACATCACCAACACTGCCGCAGTCACATTGGGAAGCACCATGAGGTGATAAAAAGTAAGCCACAACTTGTGAATACCAAATAAAAGTATAATCCGGTTTACGAAGAACAGAAAAGGTGTATCTTCCCTTTAAGCTGACCTCCCATTCATTCTGCCAAATATTAACTATGTTACTCTTAAAGTAACTCTTAACATAAGAAACTGGTATAGGGATGTCCAAAGCATCATCATAAGTATTTTCCAAAATGACAGATTTAACAAGGTAATCAGCTCTTTCATTACCAACCAAGTCAATGTGTGATTTTATCCATCCAATATGAATACTTTTGTTATTTAAAAGCCTAAGATTCGAGTAAATATTATAAAGAAGTTTATAAGCAGGAAAGAGATTCATTAATGTCTGAATGGACGAAAGACTGTCTGAATAGATGTGAAATTCGGAGAAAGAAGATCTGCCGCACCTTTCGATGGCATTATCCAATGCTGAGAGTTCAGCTTGATAAACTGTATTGTAGCTGTTCAGTTTAAAACGTTTCTCGCACAAAGTCACATCATTTAAATAGACACCAAAAGCACACCCCACACCATTGTCTATCTTCGAACCGTCAGTATAAATGATGGGATGATTAAAATTAGGCACTGTTTTGGTAACAGGATATGCAAACTGAACAAACTGATGAGAGGCAAAAAAAATGAGTAATCATAAGTACAAATACAAGTCGCAATCTTATCTCTAGAAATATAAATACCATCGATCAAAGTAAACTCATCACGATGCAAAATATTATAGAAGGTACATAATTGGTTGAGCTCCAGCTCAATAGGAGGGATTCCAGATAAGACACATAGGACACATAGTGGATACAGTGCGATAGACTCGAATGATTGATAAAAGACAAAGACGCTGACAAGTCTCTGTACCAGACTTCAAAACCATATGAAATTTGTTTTTTCACAACAGTGTGATACCATATCTTCAAAAAATCAATCGGCAAACCACTGTCTCTAATACGAGCTTTCCTCATTGAACAAGAGAAGTACTTGACTTTATCACGAACTAAATCTAAATGATCCAACCAACGAAAACGACTATCAAAGAAAAAACCTAGGTATAAAATATTATCTTTAACAGAAATACTGACATTAGACAATTTAAAAATAGGTCGACGTTTACTAAGAGTGTTCTTTCCAAAGAGCATAGCTGAAGACTTCTCAGCACTGATTTGTAGGCCAACTCTATCACAAGCATTTTCAAAATAATTAATACAATTATTTATTTTGTCTTCTAAGGCGGCACGGGTATCAGCACCCTCGACCACAGTGGAGTCGTCAGCATATGAAACTATATTCTTTCTAAGAATATAGTGGTATCCAGTTCCCACAGCGAATTTTCTTGTATGGTCTCAATTGACTCAAAATGCCTTCCTTCAAGCGGTAATTTTAGCTTCAGGAACAGGAAAAAATCAATCCCAGTAGTGTAGTGGTCAGCACGTTTGTCTGCCGCGCTACAGGTCGCGAGTTCTGCTCCCTGCTGGGCGAGTACCAAGCTTGATTGGAAACTAAACACTAAGGGTCTCGCGTTGGGTTGACGACCTGTCCGGGGCACATGCTGCACAGCACCTCGGAGTCCAATATCAAGTAAACAGAGTTGGACACTGCAGGCCCTGATCCTTCATGGATCGTACTGCCACAGGTTTAGTTTTAACAGGAAAAAGTCACACGGGGACAGATCAGCCGAGTACGAATCTTGTTCGATGATATCTGTTACGTTTTTGGCCAAAAAATCTTGCACAACAATAACTTAGTGCGATGGTGCATTATCGTGGTGCAAAATTCACAAGATATTTCGGTGATTTTTTACATGTTTGGCATACGAAATTTCATTTCAAACACAACATTTAAGCAAAGTCTTTGTTCAACTAATTTTTCCATTGTAAAAAATCACAGAGCACTCAAAAGTAACGACTAAAAAACAGCTTCTGTCAACGCCCCAAGTCACAAATGACGCTCAAATCCCCTTTATAACTCGGTATTGTGGTACTGGCTTATACAGAAAAAAAAATTGTCATGAGATCTTTTATGGCAGTCTTTTAAATGATAAATTCCGGGTACTTTTTTACACAGAGTATATCTCAAGAATGTATAATAAGCAAATCTTTGTTTATGAATTCTGTTTGTCTGTCTGTCCATGCTCTAACTCGCGTAATTATTGTCCGATTGCTATGAAATTCATAGATGTCATTGGGTATCAGTATGGCATGTTTGTTATCGAAAATGAAGTGTGTAGCATTTACGGTTAGTTTACAGGGACACTCAAAAGAATTCCGTTACCTTACGGTCTATGGAGTAAAAATCGTTTGTGGTGTATTTTAATGATATCCCACTATTTTAAACATACGGAAATTTAAATACATCACTGAGGTGTACTAAACGGCTCTAGCTGTAGAATATTGTGTGCATAAAATTTATCATCCACTTACAGGGACAGACAAAATAATTTGGCTATTGAAGACATTCGACAATAATTGAATTATTGAAACTTATGAACAATAATCGTTGAAAGAGCGTTTTTAGCTGTGGTATGCGTTTTTAAATTGATCTACTTTTTTATATTACTTGGCGTGTATAAATTCTATATATCATATACAGGATTGCACAAAAGTTCCCAAGTGCATTTCCGTTTATTCACAAAAATTGCTGAATGGAAATTTTCAACTGTGTTATTCGTTTAACTGAATGAAGTTTTAGCATACTGTGTAGTATAAATTCAAATCTATGGATCATGTACATGGCTTCCCAAAAGAATTTGAATACTTTTCTGACTATAGATGATAATTGCTGAAATTGAGTTTTCAATTGCGTTATGCATTTTTCAAATTGTTTATTTATGCATCGTCTTTTTACCTTGATAAACTGTGAAGTTTTGTTACAGTGTTTTGAACGTGTTGGAAAATGTTTCATAATCTATGCTGGGCGCGTGATTTTTCGTTCTTGTTTTATTTTTTAAATAATTAATATAATTGAGGGGCCCATGAGCGATTAGGGCAATAAATTCGAAAATTTTAAATACATTTTTTTTATTTTATGTTTTTGACGAATTTTTGCCTTTTTTATGTTCAACCCGTAATCGCGCGAGCTCTAACCAGTTCTAAATGTTTACTGCAATGTGAGGTATACATATTACGTACGCCACGCTGCAATACTAAGAAGCTGTAGCGGGTATTACTATAATTCTTTTACTTCACATGCAAATAATTAGAGATTATTTAATTGTGCTTAATTATTACCTTTTTAAAAAAAAAAAAGAAAGAAAAACTTTTTATCAGAAACATCAACAAACCTTTTTATTCTATTTATTCCCTTATTCCAAAGATATCGTTTTATCGTTTTCTGCCATAGCAACATGATAATTTTTATTTTTAATTTTGGTTTTAGAATTAAATTCATGAACTCCCATTCGTAGAACGTGTTAAATAGCTAGTAATTCTATATTTTGTGTGGTCTTGTTTCATGTTAATTTACTGTACGATATTGATTATTTGTGTTAGCCGACAAGAAAATCATGTTTTTTCTATGCGTCAACGGATTTGCTTCACTTCCAAAAGCAATGATTAGTCGAAAACGTAGATTTTCTTTGGATGGAATATCTATCTATCTGTATTATAAAGAATAAACGTGTCCGTGCGCAACGCTGACTTCGTAATTTTGACGAAGCAAACGATTAAATTTAACTTTTATTAATTTTTATCACACGTTGTAATTTTTTAAACTTCTAAATATCGGACATTTTTAATTTTTACACCGTTGAATAGGGGAGAAAATGTACTTTCAAATGCAATTTATTTGAAAATTGTGTCGCAATTATACACAATTTTTATTGTTTTAAGGGGACCGTGGGCCTTTACATGAGCAAAAATTGACCCCAAAATCGATATTTCCTTTTGTGAGTATTTTTATCCTACAATTTGTACTACGTCATTCGTGGAAAACCGCATACAGAAGCTATTATTTTACGCAAACTTATAACTGTTTTAATTTCGTTCACAAACATTTTTTTGGCCTTTTACTATACTTTAAATCTATTTTTCTCAATACTGTTGTTTCAGTTTTTTTTTTGTTTTTTTTTTTTTAATTTGAAATGCTCTTTGCTACTTAATTTTTGATCAAAATTCATAAAATTGATAAGGAAGAATCCTGACATTACTTAAAAAGAAACTGTGTATGGATTTTAAAATTCGACTGCATTAAGGCAACTAAATTTGATTTTTAACTTATTATAAGGCAGAATTTTGATGAAAACCGATATTGAATTCAGAAAAGTAGTTCTAAAATATTCACTATTTAAGGGATTAAAAAATCGATACACAGATTTGTTTGTAATGCAGTTTTACGGGATTAAAATCTAAAATCGAGGAAATACCTAAAAAATTAAAACGCAAGGATCAGTTTAAAATTTCGTTTTAAAATTTAAAATTTTTAAAATGATTTTAAAATTTTAATAAGATTGGAAATTTTTTTTGAAGGTGCTCTATATACTTATGGTGAAATGTACCTTTGCACAAAATTTCAATTCTCTATTATGAAAATGAAAATGAAAAGAAATTTTTTTAAACGTCCACCGACCCCTTAAGATAATTTTCAAGCATGATTTTTTTTTTTCCAAATCTACATCCATCGCGTGCAGACGATTACGAAAGAGAAATCCGGTTGCACATAAATTAAAACAAATGGCTCATCATTTGGTTCCAGCTTATGACCCATAATTAAATTAAAATGTTCATCGATCAATAAATAAAACACAAATTTAAGACATGTAATCGAATTTCGCGCTTAAACCACTGAAATGGACAGAATGAAAAAAATTGATTGTAAATAGCGATCTTTGGAGATTTCTTTGGCTGTTAACCTTGGCGTGAGACCAATATGAAAATATCGCTTATAATACGCTTCAGAATTTTATTTGAATGCATTATTGCTATTTTTCATATAAATATGAATTTTGGTATTGTTAGTCGTGGTAGATTTAGATAGTGAAGATTTTTGTAAGTATTACTGATAAAATTCTCACTGTGCTTGTTATTATTATACAACATAAAAATAATTTGATTCAAAGTGGACTTGCCTCAATTGCGTATGTTGTGCCCATCACAAAACTTCCTTCTGTATAAATCATATCAATTAAATCATTTAAATAATACAGGAAATTACATCAATTTAGCACCAATTCATATCAAAGTACATATGAATTTTATGAAAATTCGTGCATTATCTCTTAAGATAGGTATTGCGGAAATTCTGAAAAATGCAGCATAGCAGCGCCACCTGCTGAGCGATTTACACTAAAGCATAAACAGCACTAATTAATATCAAGGTATACCTGAATCTGAAGTTTGTTGAAAATCCAAGCATTAGTTCTTGAGATAGAGCTACTGGGGAAATCGCAAAAAATGCAGCATTGCAGCGCCACCTGTTGAGTGATTTATACCAAAATGAATAAGCCGTCAATTCATGTCAAGGACTAACTGAATCTGAAGTTTGATGAAAATCCGTGCATTAGTTCTGGAGATTGAGTTATTGTGGAAATCGTAAAAAATGCTGCATAGCAGCGCCACCTGTTGAGCGATTTACACCAAAAACTAATGAGCACCGATTTATATCAGGGACTAACTGAATATAATTTTTTTATTAAATTCCGTTCATTAGTTCTTGAGATAAAGCGTCCACAAATTTTTTGTTACATACATACAGACAGACAGAGTCACAGACTCACAGCCAGATATTTTGTAAAAACATGCTTTTCGGAATCTGTGACCCCTAAAACGTGTAAATCCGTCGAAAACCGAAAGTCGAAAATTTTCACGAATCCAATACTTTCTTCTTGTAAAGATAGAAGAAAGTAAAAACAACGCATTTGAAATGTCGTTGACCCAATAAATTAGTAAGAAATTTATACTGATATTTAAAATATTTATTTTGAATTGAATAAAAACATAAATTTTATGTTAATTTGTAATAAAATTCATTTTTAGCATTTTTTTCCCCACAAAATGAACTTCCCCCACTTTCAAAATCATTGACTCATTGATTGATGTGCCAATCCCAAAACTTTCTTCTATCTCATGCGTGTTAAAATTTCAAAGTTCGCTATCACAGTGACAAAATTAAATTACAATCTATGCCCATCATAAGAATTCTAAAGATGTAAAATTCCTTGCATTATTCTTTAGATATGACTATTCCTAAAATCGTGTAAATCCTGCAAAATGCAGCATACCTGTTGGGTGATTTACACCAAAACCTAATCTGCAAACTTATGTCAATGTTTAACTGCATCTGAAGTTTGATGAAAATCCGTGCATTAGCTCTTCAGATTGAGCTGCTGCGGAAATCTTGAAAATTGAAGCATAGCAGCGCCACCTGTTGGGAGATTTTCACCAAAAACTAATCAGCATCAATTTATATCAGGGACCAACTGAATATAATTTTTTATTAAATGTCGTACATTAGTTCTTGTGACAGAGCGCCCACAAAATTTGAGTCACACACAGATAAACCGACTCACAATCCGTAAGGCATGGTGGCGTCACGGCGACGTCGTTGTGAAGTCACACTGTGATTTTGTGACCGTCGATGTGCCGTCACAGTGACTAGAATGCGAGGTCGTTATGGCCGTTTTAGAGGACGTTTGTGACGTCACATTGTGACCACTCTGTGAAGTCACGGTGTGACAAATTTGTGAAAAGTGTGTCATTTGTGACTATTTTGGAATTAACTTTGTGACGAACCTGTGACGAAAGCGACAATGCTTTGAAGTCACATTGTGACCAATTTGTGAAATATGTGTCATTTGTGACGAACTTGTCATAAACACTGTGATTTCAAATGAAAATCAAATTTCAAATTAATTGCTTAAAAGACGCAAATAGTGAAAAAGATTCCATGCTGGGACTCGAACCCGGGCCATCAGTACAGCACACTGACATTCTACCGACTAAATCACATGGAACGATACCCAGGCTGGAAAATTTCTCACTATTACATGTTGGCAAGGCTACAAACGCAGCAAAAGATGGAATATTTAGCGTGATCCACCCACATGATGCAAACACGAAACTTAATTAAATCCAGCATTGATTGAAATTATATTAATACTTTGAAATTTTTCCAGAGAGAACCATTCGCCTTGCATACAATATTTCAAATGAAAGTCAAATTTCAAATTAATTGCTTAAAAGGCAATTTTAATTTGAAATGTTGTATGCAGGGCGAATGTTTCTCCCTGGAAAAATTTCCAATTATTAATATAGTTTCAATCGATGCTGGATTTATTAAGTATCGTGTTTACCCCATGTCGGTGGCTCACGATAAATATTCCATCTTATGCTGCGTTTGTAGCCTTGCGAACATGTAATAGTGAAAAATTTTACGGGCTGGGCGTCGTTCCATGTGGTTTAGTCGGTAGAATGTCAGTGTGCTACACTGATGGCCCGGGTTCGAGTCCCGGCATGGAATCTTTTTCACAATGTTGGCCTTTGCGCCTTTTAAGCAATTAATTTGACATTTGATTTTCATTTGAAATATTGTATATAAGGCGCAGGATTCTCTCTGGAAAAATTTCTAAGTATTAATACAGCGATGAATTTTAAAATAAAATTTTGCTGTAAATATAAAATCGTATCTTTTTACCGTACTTTTTAGCAAAATATCGCTACTTTGGAGTCCTATTCTTCTAAAACATTTTACATTTTTCCACTTAAAAAACAATGCTTATCAACTGACATATTTTTTTTATTAAGTTCTATGCTTGATATTTAGAATGTGTAAGTTTTTTAATTTGTTTTGATTTGTCATTGCTTTATTAAATACGAACATGGAAACTAACGGATATTAATACAACTATTATTTATAGAGCGGCATGATAAGCGATATTTATTTAAATTTTTTATTCCCGTGTATATTGTACTTTGTGAATATGAGCCAAATAGATTTGGTATGTTTTATAGGAAAAGACTGAACTGGGAAATAGAAAAAAAAAAAAAAAAAAAAAAAAAAAAAACGAGTAAGAAAAATCATGCGTTAAGCACAGATTAAAATATACTTTCCAACACTTTCTGAATGCTTTAACAAGACATCGTAATTTAGGGAAATGACGTAAATAAGATAACTAAGTAAACATTTTAGAAAACGCATAAAACATTTGAAAAACTGATTTCAGCAGTTACCGTCCATAGCCAAATATGTTTTCCAATTCTTTTAAACAGCCCTTATTTGATCTGTAGGTTGATACACTGAAAAAAATGAAGTACTCAAAAATGAGCAAACCGACTTACTCATATTGAATTGAATATTTTTGGATCAAAAATGAACCTATGCTTTCTCTATTTTGAAGCATCACATGTTATCAAACCCAAACAAACAAATAGTTTTGTACCCTGTAATGGTTCATTTCATTTATGGCGGCATAAATGATGTTTATTAATGTAAATATTAAATTATGCACAGCATTTTAAAAATAATTGCTTGGAAATAATGTTCTTGTCATAAAAATATTCGATTTGAGTATCTTGTTAAGAATTTTGTTATTTTTCTTGATAAATAATCAATTAAACATTTCTTGTTGAAAACTTTGGACGGGAAATAAATGTCAGTACATTTTTACTTTACATTTTAGGTTTTTTTTTTTTTGGGGGGGGGGAGGCAGTACATAACGATTCATATTTGATCACAGCCATGGAATAAAAAATGAGTACATGTGTTTCTCAACTTTGTGTACATTTGGATCGGAGCTATTTTGTGCATGTGACGCATTTAAAATTGAGTACTTTTTACTCAATTTTGAGTACCCATTTTTTTAAGTTTATATATACTATATAATGGGAAAATTTAGTTTAGCAAGAAAACGCCTAACAGTTTGAAATTCATTTTCAGCAATTTATACTAATGTATGGAAACATACTTGAATACCTTTGTACAACCCTGTAGTTTACCTAAAATCTTTATTACACGCCACTATTTAGTTAAAATTTAATTCAAACTAAGACACTCTTAAAACTGCTGAAATCACATTTCCAGAAATTATAATATATAGACGGCCATGTATCCAATTCTTTACGCGACCCTGTATATCATTTTATCTATATTCTGCAAATATTTCTTGGTAAATTAAATGCAGTTCAGCGAAAAAAAGCATAACTCATTTAAAAACCACCTTTAAGCAATTTGCGCCCATACCCAGTAATCCTTACGAATACTTTTGTGTAGCCTTGTATAGGAATTATAGCATTTATATACACCATACACTATGCATAAATATAGTGAATCATAAAAGTGCATATCATAATTAAAAATATATTTCCAGCAATCATCGCTAATGAACAGTACTTCGGATACAATATGGTATCTGAAAGATTTTGTGTGTCCCTGTAAATGCTATATACGTATTATTCGTATTATACATGAAATAATTTATAGTATGTAAACCTCAGCGACATACATCAATTTCATTATATATGAAATAGATTAACATAATTAAAGTATGCCGCAAACAATTCCCTCCACCTCTATATCATTATGTATTTGAATTCCTTTTTTAGTCCTGTAAATGAACAATAACTATTCTTTGCATCGCATAGTCAACAGAATGCATATTTTAGTGCACTTCATAAATGCATATAAATTTTATTCTGTTTGAAAGCGTGCGTAAAATCATAAAAAATCATTTGAAACGACTTTTTCCCATAGGCCGTAATGTAACGGAAAACTTTTGGCTGTCCCTGTAAATGAACAAAGCATGCTACAAACTTCATTACAAATAGGTACCGTGCGATGGTAAACGTCAATACCATCCAAAAATTTCAGGGCAATCCGAGTATATTTTCGAGAGTTAGAGTGCGCACAGACTGCTAGACGGACAGACGGAGAGACAAACCGAAGTCATAAGCACTTTTCAACTTGTGTCCTACATTATGTATCCTGTATTATATGAACTTTAAAAAAATATATACTAAAGCAGTTTAATCTATAACTTCCTATCAGGCATGAAAAATATTTTATTTCAATGCTTAAATATCATATTTTACTTTTTAGTGCCAATAATTACCCGAATCATATACGTAGAAAATTAATGTACAATAGAAGAAAATTTAATAACCCATTCAGAATGTCTATAATTAAATGTTTGATTAAAATCACAAACAGAAAAAATGCTTACATACAATTAAAAAAAATAAATATACCAATTTGAAAAACACTAAAAATAATAATTAGTATTTATATTTGTACTGTTAAACAACAGCAAACTACAATAGATAAATTAAATGCATTATTAGATTTAACAATATCTCAAAAATATTTCCATATGGTATAAGGAATTCCTATTATTTTATAATTTTGCCAAATGTTAAATCTGAAAGCATTGGTTTGAAGATTTGGGATTTTAAAAGATAATTTAAAATATTATTAGCACTAAAAGAAAATTCTTTCAAATGTTTCACTACTGTAATATGTTAAAAATACATTTTCCCAGTATAATGTTAATTTCTAATCTGAAACAGTTTCGTAATCTCATGATAATCGAACATCATATTTAACCCCAAAATAATAATAACTATAAATGTTAGTAATCAAAAAATAGTAAGAAGCCGATAAAATAATTCCAAATCATTGTCGTTCCATACATTTTCAATCTCAAGTAAGAGTAAATTAATGTTTATATTAATTCCAGTATGAATGTAGGCATAAATGTCTCTGCGCAGTTTTTTTTTTTTTTTTTTTTTTTTTTTTTTTCAAGCGATGGCAGATTAAAATATTTTTCTTCACAGTTATCAAATTGGAAAATATCGCTTCTGACAGTTAAAGATCAGTCTCTTACAAATATAACTATTTAACTCATAATATACAACCAGGAATAAAATATTTAAATTAAATAAAACTTACATGCACGTTCCATTAATATCCGTGTATCCTAAAATGGTCATTTCCTTATCTTAAAGTGTTGTAGACGTGTTGTTCTAAAACAAGTGAACTATTTCCGCCGTATTCTCATATTTATTTTTCTGTGGGCAGACGATTTTCGAGCAGATGGTTTGTTACAGATTGTTTTTGTATATAAGAAATATGGAATTTGAACGCGCAGAAATTTTCTGAAAGTATCATTCATTAAAATTTTGTATTTGAAGAAATGTCCAATGTAATTAATCTTTTCTTTTTATCCGTACCAAATAATTCAAGTTAAAATGTATTGTAAAAAGTTCCTTTTTTCTAAATAATTATAATAATATTCATAATTAGAGTTTATTAGATAAAACATTGTTTAAATTTTTAAAAGGTGTAAAAATAAATTTAATGTATTAACGACACCCCCCCCCCCCCTTCTTTTTCTATTTTTTTAAAGTAAAGTTTGTTTTCCTTTATTTTCGGAAAATGCTAATTTTATTTTAAAAGTCTGAAAGAAGTAGAATTTATGACTTGAATACAAATTATAAAAATATTCTAAAGCAAGAAATGCATAGATGACTAAACTCTGAAGACTCTTTCTACATGCTCATTAAAAGGTGCAGATTTAACTGTAATAGAAAATTTTTAGTTTGAGACCACAGAAGTGTTTCGAATAATTCTGGTCGGTTAAAAAAGAAAGAAAGAGTGAAATTTCCTCCCAGCAAACTAAATATGTAAAGGGTATAAATTTAATATTCGTAATTGTAAATATATTATCCAAAATGCTAGATAAAATTGAAATCATGAAAAAATATACATTCACTGTCTTAGATATCAAATTGATAAAATATAGCCTAAAAATTTAGTTTATTAATGCTTGTATCGTGCACTTTATTTATTATGCCCCCCCCCCTCCCCTTTAGTGACGGAATTTACCATTTGCTATCCACTAATATATTTTCATTCCTTATGCCGCTGTAACTCGTGGCTGTTTAAAATATTTCTCTTCATTTTCAAAGATTTTTGAAGTTCATATTTTTTGTCACACTGTGATTTACAATATGCTGGTTTTTTTGTCACATATGTGACGTGGCGTACGTTACATAGCAGTGACATAACAGAGACGTCACAATTTTTTTTAATTGCCAGAAAAATATAATTTTACAAAAAGTAACATGTTTTGAAGAATTTTCGTAAGTTTTTAAAGTTTTCTAAGAAGTTCACATTTCAGTCACAATGACATCACTGAGTGGTGGCATTTCGGTCACAGATGTGACGTGACCACAGTGACTTGCAGTGACGTCACAGTGACGTCACCGTGACCATGCATGCTATGAGGGAAACAGACTTTTCTGAAAAACAGTCAAACCATGTTCATGACCTTCTAAAACGTATAAACACGTCGAAACCCAGAAGTCTAAAATTTTCACTAATCCAGTACTTTCTTCTTGTAAAGATAGAAGAAAGTAAAAATATTGAAAACTAAAAATCTATTATTTATTTGACAGGATCGGCTCAACGATACTCAGGACCATGGGCAAAGCACTTTGAGGGGCCCAACGCAGGCCCTGATTATGACTGATTGGGGCCCTGGGCAAAGATAAATTAGGGGGCCTCATTCTAATCGTTGCAACATTATTCCAATAGAACTGATGGTCAGTAGTATGTGTAATACATGAACAATATTTTCGCACCTTGGATTTTAAATAGAAGAAAATTCTTAGCTCGGTCAATTCTAAATTAAGTACTGTAATTAATAAAAGGTACTCTTATCTCAGTACAGAACAAAAGTCTTTTATATAACTTAGTAACTTGCTATACTACTTTAAGATGAATTTAATAACTTCAACTTATGGAAGAGTGTCAAATACTCTTACAAATAAACATGAGTTTATCAAGTTAGTTCCTTTTACATCTTTTCAAGTTGTACTGCACACAAGTTAATATCATATTAAATACATTCTACTTCACAAGTAAAAGGTGCTTTTTCAATAAATCTAAAAAGATGGCAATTTTGGGTTTGATTTTCATATTTACTCAAAGTTAAAAGAAAAAACTTTGAATACAGAAGAAAATTTGGCTAGTGACAATTAGAACTGGTTATTTTTTACCACTAAAGCTTAGATATGATTTAAGTTCATTGCTAATACAATCTATTAAAATCAATATATATATTTCTTATTTAATAGTGGTTGAGGTTAGCTTTGTGAAAGCATTGAGTTCTGTGTGTTCAAAACGAAATTTGTTTTTCAGAGAGAGTTTTAGTAGAATCTTTTAAAGATGAAATTTGTATTGTGTATTTGAAAATTTTCAGAGCTGGAATTAGGGTGGGGGGTAAATATTTTATAAATTAATATATGGATTTGGGGGCCCCTTGAGGTCTGGGACCCCTTGACAAAGTCCCGATTTTCCCATGCGATAATAAAGGCCTCGCCCAACGACTCTGACTACAATAATGGACAAATAAAATTTATTGTTAAATTGTATATAAGGTAAGTCAGGGATAGTTTTCGTCTTTAAGGATCCCCCTCCTAATTTTTCTTTTTTATAGTAATGATTTTTGTAGTGCACAAGCACATATAACCTATCTACTCCAAATTTTATGTAGAACTTCATAAAATATATTACTGTAATATAAAAACCAGTTAAAACGGGATTTTTTATCAAAAAACTTAATCAATGATTTCGACCATCTATCCTGGATCCCAGGGTTAGTTAGACACCCCCCCCCCCACACACACACACACCTGTTCGAAATTGATTTTCCTCTTGAAGTAGGAAGAAATATGACTGCAATCTACAAACTAATACATTGTTTACACATTAACATATTATTTACCTATTAACAAATTATTTACACATTGACACATTATTTACACATTAACAAATTACGAGGAAAAGTTAGTAAGTAGGTCACAAACTGATATGAGAGGTCGGAAATTAGTAGTAAATTGCTTCCAAAATCTGCCAATAAGTGGCAGCATAATCCAACTGTAAGATGTTAATTTCGAATTTATGAGACAGCAGTTGTACAATATGAGCAGGGTCGTTAAAAGTTGTTGACGAAGAGCGAAGTGGTCATTCAGTTGAGATTGCAACATAAGAATCAGTGCAGAAGGTTGAGGAAATGGTTAGAGCTGACATGCGAACAACAATAGATAGCATAGCAACTATTTTCTCAACATTCCGCACTGATTATCCTGTCGCAGTTTCAAGTGGACGACCACTTCGCTCTTCTTCAACAACTTTTGAATGACCCTGCTCATCTTGTACAACTACTGTCTCATAAATTCGAAATTAACATCTTATAGTTGGATTACGCTACTACCTATTGGCATATTTGGAAACAATTAATTACTAATTTCCGACTTCTCATATCAGTTTGAGACCTATTTAGTGACTTTCCCTCGTATTTACACATCAACACATTATTTACACTAACACACTATTATATTGATCTGTTTCAACTACATTCGCTAAATGTTTCACAAAAAAATTGTACTAAATACATTATACTTCATCTGCTACTATCTCTATCTTATGAGAACATATAACAAAAGCCAAACTTGCCTTTTTTGATAAATATAGTTTTATTTGAAGAAAGAAATCGTTGTAACGCCGTCTACTACGCTTTTTTATAACAATTGAGAATAGAACTTCACTACCTCCGTCATAAGTCATATAGCTGAAATGCAATGACTGGGGCAACTAACCCGATGGGCCATGTAACCCAGATTTACTCTGTTATAAAATACATTTGGTGATATTTCACAGGAAAACAAATTTTACACATACATTTTATTCTTTTTGCTTATTTATTTTTTGTACTGAAATGAATGAAAAACATCACGCCACTTTTTTCCTACTTAATGTGCACGATTCTATCTGTAATTCTTAATGAATTCTACTTAATAAGAGCTTTGAGGTACAGACAGTTTAAATTAATTTTTAGAGTTATTCCTTGATCTAGTGTCTCCTTATTAATTTATATTTAAAAAAGTAAAAGATTAAGTTACATTACATTACATTCCACTTTTGAAAATGATAATTTAGACGAACATATTTATGTCCTTCTTTGAATGTTAATTTAAATAATAATTACACAGAATAATGTAATAGATGTGAAAGGATTGCTCACTGTTGAATATGTATGAACATTTTTTTTTTGTTGTTGTTGTTTGATGCTTTCTTTTTAATTTGATATTTCCGTGAATACATTTAACGCGACGATCACAACAGAGACCGCCTAGAAGTATTTAGAGAATTATTCCCAGAAGAAAACTATTTAGTCTTTGTCCAGACACACGGAAATCTATTTGTCTGGATTTATATTCAATATTAATGCAGCATGTCTAATTAAATCCTCGTCTACAAAAATTTGTATTGACTTTGTCAATGTATATAAATCAAATAGGAATTTTTGTAAGACTATTTTAATGAATTAGAATGCATTAAGTTTTAGAAATATATTACAATAGTGAAACATGTATGTTTAAATAGTTAAAATTATTATTTGTAATTAAAATTGCATGATTTCTGCTGCATTTAAGGGATGTAATTTCGGGATACGCGCATTTGAAAGTCCTGAATCCTGGTTGTTTTTAATCTCTCAAAAATTTCTGTATTATTTTATACCAAATCCTTGAATTGCTGCGATTGTTAAATAATGATTACTAAGCCCCTTAATTCTCCCTCCAGTCTATATGACGGCTGTGGTGTCGTTCTCTATTTCTCGCGCCCTTGATATTACTGGGCTGAAGTTATAAAACCGGAAAAAACCTTTGAAACCAGAAAAAAATATCAGACATTTCCGTATGAAATCTTTGAAAAGTTGGTACCGAGTTTAACCTGTACAATCTATGTTTTAAGTAAATTATGGATTCTGGTGAATCAAGCATTTCTGATCATAATTTGACTTGGTGCAATAACTGTTGCACTATTATGCAAAAATGCATGAATACAAAATGTATTACGATTATGTATATTAAATTCAGTAATACGGGAATAATAGGAATATAGGGCGGAAATAATACTATCTTAAATAGGACGTAATCATCATGGCAACCTAGAATCCTATTGTCTATCATGGGATATCATTGAATTCATTACGTATGATAGCATTAAATAGAACGAAAAAACTTTTATTACCTCTTTAAGTTTTGATTCGATTTTCATAAATTTTGAAATGACGCGATAAAATTTTGCAACGATTATATATACATATTAAATTTTAAACTATTCGGTTGGGTAGTTAGTTAACAGACGGATGGATCAGACGACGACTATAGGTACTACGTATTTATATAATTATGAACGTACTTAAAAAGCATCCAAGAAATTTTTTATTATCGAGTTAAACCGCTGTCATCGAAATTCTCAAGGCCAGAGGACACGAGTGTGACGTCATCACTAATCGACCGACTTTTCACTAGTGTTGGAATTCACACCGGAAAATTTTGAGTAGCAATTTTATTTTATTTGTGATATATCTATCATCTTATAAAACAATAATAGCTATTTAAACTTACTGGTGAGTATTTGGAATCCCCGAATTAAAAAATAAAGCCAAATGCGGCAACACTGTAGCATTCCGCATCTGGCTGAATTTTCGTTTAGGGATTTCGAATTTTCACCAGTAAGTTTAAATAATTATTATTGTTTTATAAGATGATAAATCAGTGTTGCCAGATAGTCGCAAGTCAATTTCTCCAAAATTTCTAAATTTCTCCCCAAATCAAGAGTTTTCTCCGAAAATTTCCCCAACTCATTTTCTATTCTAAAAAGTAAATTTTCAATTTTCGATTTACCATATAAAACATATTTAACTACTTTAAGCTCAAAATTTCCTCCCAAATCAAGCCGTTTTTTGAAAGAATTCTCGATTTACAAAAAATAAACATTTAAACTCGCCAGAATTTTCCATGCATATTCGACAGCTAAATGAAGAGAATGAGAGATGGATTTTACAATGACAAGCTCTTTTATGCTTGTTTTTAAAATTGTTGCCTATGAATGATTCTGGTCTATCATTACATTAGCTCCATCTACACCTATGCCGATAAGTTTTTCAATCTTTAGACCATCTTTAATCAGTTAGTATATGAATGAATCCGAGATGGTGTTGGCATCACCTACTTCTGAATTCCCCGATAAAACGTCCTCTTCTTTCCTATAACACATTTCTTCCTTCAGGTAATTATGCTAATTGAGTTAATTTTTGAGAACTTTTTATTAATACAAAATTTTTAACGTGTCCTTATGTTTATTGCTGTTTGAATGCTTTCGGATGTCTTTCTTATGTGATTGTACAGTCCTCAGCAAAAGTTTAGACACTAGTGATTTTTAACCTTTAAGTAAAAAAATACGAACACTTGGGTTATACAAATGGCTGTACTTATTTTTAAACATATTTTAAACGTTTTAGGACAGAAATAACGGTTTTAATATAGGTTATTATTTAATTTAACTTTAAAAAGTGAAATTTGCATATTGCAAAAGTTTAGACACTTTTGTGATTTTTTGGCAACTGTTCACGGAAAAACGCAAATTTCAAACTTATGACGTCACATGCATGAAGTATTTAAGTGCACCTCGCGATAGTATCGGTTAGTGACGATGCCTCGAGCTAGAAATTTTCTGTCAGATGAAGTAATTAAAGCATGGAAGCTGAAATCGAAAGGGAAGACTGTTGCAGAAATTTCAGCTACTTTGAATCGTCCAAAGAAGTCTGCTATTAAGTACTGTCTAAGGGTGACTCTTTCAAAGCAAAACATAAATCTGGAAGGCCTCGTGTGGCCAGAAAACGAGATTATAGAAGGATCCATAAACTAGCATCTAGACAAATGATGACAGCTAATCGCATTAAAAGTGAGTCAGAGCTTTCTGTGTCAACGGATACTTTCGTAGATGAATTAAAGAAAGATGTACACTAGTTTATATGAAAATGATGAAACAACCAGCCATGAAATCGCACAACAAATTGACCCCTTTCCGCGGCGGAGTAATTCTGTTTATAAAACTGATGAAATAATGGGCTGAAACCAGTATTTATAAACGAATTTATTAGAAAATACGAACTTGCTTATTTTCACGTACATTATAAAAGGAAAATTTTATTTAAATCTTCTTGGTGCCGTCTGTCAGTTTTGGAATTAAAATTAGGTGTCCTTTTTAAGGACACCAACCTGGAAAGAGTTAATGATTTAGGCCTCACTTTGTTTTAATTCTCAAGTATCTCTGGAGTTTTCTGAATGGTCGACAAGCACCGTAAGCCTACATTCATACATTGGAAAACAATTTACAGCCATTTGGTGAACTTTTAGCTCTTCCAAAGTATGTATTTGAGCAAGATAATGCGTCTATTCATGTTGAATACAAATCAAAAAATTGGTTTAACTCTCAAAATATTACTGTTCTCGACTAACTCGCGTGTAGCCTTGATCTGAACCCAATCGAAAACTTTTGTGGCATCAAATCTCATACGGTTTATGCAATTTTTTGACAATACTCCTCTGTAAATGAACTTCAATCTGCTGTTGAACGTGTTTGGTAAGAAATAGACCCCCAAGTGATACAGGATTTAGTTTCTTCGATGGAAAGTCACATTTTTGCATCAATAGCAGACAATGAAGGTGCTGTTGGATTTTAATTTATAGATATTTTTCTGTTAAAATACAAATTGGCTATACTTTTGCCACAATGTTAAATTTGTTTTTTTTGTCATTATATATTATGTAAAGTGTATAAATTAAAATTTATTGTTTGTGTATGAAAGAAAAGTCCCCAGTAATATATGACAGTTAAGTTACAAAAATTCGTTGCATACTTCTCAGTACAGAAGCATAATCGATCATTGTCTAAACTTTTGCTAAGAACTGTAGTATGAAATGGGTGTCTTCAAAAAGCTCAACTGTTATCCCCAGAAGAACAAATTAACTAGCCTTAAACTTAGTTATAAAATTGTCTCTTTTTCTGTTATATCAATCTATACTAATAAAAGAAAGGTGTATGTGTGTTTGTGTAACTATGTCCGCAATGACTAAGAAAATCTGCTGCACTTAAAGGTCTCGAAATTCAGGCGGGTAATCCATGACAGATATTGATGCACATCTAATATGCGTAAACTGTAATGTTGTAAATGATGATTACAATCATGAAAATAATAATTCATATTTCCTATTTCTATATTTTATTTTCATTTTCCAAATCAAGATCGAGTTGAAGACGAATCCAGAGTTGGAAAATGACTGAAAGTAATCTTTATGTGAACTAGTGAAACAAATTCCCCAAGTTTTACTCCAAAAATTTCCCCACGAGCTACTTGTCCCCCAAAAATTCCTCAAAACGGGGCAAAATCCCCAATCTGGCAACACTGTGATAGATATTCCACAAATAAAATAAAACAAAATTGCTATTCAAAATTTTCCGATGTGAATTCCAACACTAGTGAGAAGTCGATCGATTAGTGATGACGTCACTCTCGTGCCTCTGGCCTTGAGTATTTCGATGGCAGCGGTTAAACGCCAATCATTCACGCCCAATTAATGTATTGTAATGGAATTTTTTTGAGAAAAAAGCATGAATTGCGGTTATGAAATTAGGCGTGATTCTCAAGATGTGAACATTGAGTCCTTACAAAAGCGTGTTCTTAAAAAAAAAATCTATTTTTAGTTTTACACTTATTCCGAGCGTCCTGAGGGCTTTCCTGCATTTTCATAAAAATGCTTGTAAAGATAATCTTAATTTAAAAAAATTTCCCTGTTTGTTTCTAAAATACACTTCATGCCACTTTATTTGATAAACATATTGAAATACAATTCTGTTGAAAATATTTTTGTCTACACCAGATTAAAGTTGTTTTTGGGAAACGGAAAAAATACGTCCAAACCGCTTAGAGGGTTAAAAATTAAACACATAAATTTATTGCGATTTATAGCAGCATATGGTGCATTTAACGAGCGAGCGATAATTGTTCCAAAACAGTGAACGCGATTTCTCTGAAACAATACCTTTTTAGTTACTACACAAAATATTTCGGCAACAGATGAGCCGATTTTCTTATATATAATATGTTTTTTTTAAATGAAAGCTTATTATATTTCCCTAGTCTTTGAGTCTTTGACTGGTATGTATATATTTATTAATTCGTATTTCAGCCGTTTTTTTTTTTTTTTTTTTTTTTTTTTTTTTTTTTTTTTTATATATATATAAAGGATAGAAAATCAATTTATTGAAAATTTCTACTTTCTAAGTTTGATAGTATGCCATTTTACTGAAACTGCGAAATTTCCAAAAACTATCGATTTCGGAATAGACAGTTATACATATAATAATGTGTTTTTTGTTTTATTGCTTTCAAATGAAACCATTCCGAGAAATCTTGGGTATCAGAGAACGGTACACCCTTTGCCTAAGGAAAACTCGAGTACAAAAGTCGCATTTTCGATAAAAAAATAATAATAATAAGCTTTTTGTTCAAAATATGTATTTTTAATATAAAAACCTACTCATTTGTACCAGGTTTCTAGACTTCAAAACAACTTCACAAAATATATTTATTTTTTTCAACTGAAACACTCCAATAACTCCGCAAGCTAAAGTTAAACCAATGTCAGCGTCTTTTTCAAATTTCTCGTTTGCATTTTAAAATTTTTAAATAATATGTTTTTTTTTTTTTCAACGGTATCTGAGGTAGATGTTTAACCGAGAACTTCCATCCGTACTTTTTCATTTTGGTTGCTCTTTTTTAGTACATTTTATCTTTTGAAACCGCTTCCAAAAATAAAAATGTCCTCAGAAAAAAATAAATAAATAAATAAACATATTAAAATGCAAAGAAAAAAAAAACCTGACATTGTAAAACAATAACTTGTGAGCGTCTTTACGTTTCTGGTATAGGCTCTTAATGGCTCCTTGCAACTATACTGTTACTAAGAAATAAGTGGGACAACGTGAAGATAGCACAAATGTAAGTATGTGTGCAGAAAAAAGTAGAGAACTGTTTAAGAGCTTCTAAAGCTCCATCATCAGTGTAAAAGTTTAAATTAGCCGAGGTAAGTGTTTAAAACATGAAAGTATGCGAGCGACGCAGCTCGTAGCTCGCGGCCAAGGCGAAATGGCAGTAAGTGTCGAAAAACAAACAGTGGAGTCAAGACCAAGAGTTCCCGTACCCAAGAAGACCAATGAGAAGTGATTAGTCAGTCTGAGAGAGATATCCCGTTCGCACCGAATATTTAAAATATCTTAGACCGCCATTTTTGAGGTGGTACCCTCCCGGAATTGATTCACTGGTCAATTCGCAAAAAACTCTGTGAACGTCACTGTGTCTGAGATCTGAAAGAATGTAACGTGTGCGCATGCGCATAAAATAAAATCGGCCTCAACAGCCAAAGAGTTAAAACGAAACTTTATAGACAATCAGAGTGTGGTAGTGGTTGTATATAGCCAAAGAAAGTTGGAACTAAACAGGGTATTAGCATGAAGGAGAAAAAGGAGGGAAAAGAGAAGAGAGTGAATGAAAGAAATTTGAGCCAGACTTTAGAAAAATTGGGTGTACTGGACATATCGTTAACCAAGCTGTCAGAATTCTTTCATGTATGATAATCACTCTTGACCGAGTTTTCAAAGCTTCGAAACAGCTGTCTACCCTTTTCTACACCCATATTTTCCTCCCATATTAACTATATTCTTACTGTTTTACTCAATATTAATACAATATGTGTAAACAATTTATTTTCTTAAGATTATTTTAATTAACTCCGTGTCTCTGTAAATATGATAATGAAATATTTGCACTTTTCTATGATGCGATCCGAAAACTTAAGTCATAACTAAAATATTAAAAACAAAATCCTGATTCCCTCTGCATATACAATCGAAACAAATGTCTAAAATTTAACTGAAATATAGCTTTAACTAAAGGTGTCAAATGTTTCATTAGAATTACGTAAGCGTCTGACAATATTGACAAATAGATGCTCTAGGTTATTCAACTTATATGTAATATTATACCCTGAAGTTAATTTCCAATAAGGTAAATCTTATCTTGTATGTGAAACTGACTCGACTTAGTCTCGAAGCTATTCATAATAATATGGACTAATAATTTCTGTTCTATTCGTGCAAGATTCTCTATATATATTAAAATGAAGATCATCACGTGAATTGAGAATTTCAGAATCGAAAGTCAACTTAAGTAGAGCTGAAGAACCGTAATTTCTTATTTGTCTATGTTTTAAGAAGAGATAAATATTTTTGGATATTTAAAAAATTATATATTTAGAAAATTATATATATTTAAAATACATATATGATTAGAATTATATATATTTAGAATATTATGTATTTTTGAATATTAGAAATATTTTTTTATCAATTTTAAAAGTATTTTCATTATAGAAAATTTTTAAAATTACAATAGATTTTTGCTTAACAACTATCATTAATATTATTAAAGTGTGTGTGGTTCGAGATAATTTTGTTCTTTTGAAGTGCAGCCTGGCACAATTTTTTTTCATAAAATGTAGCCCAAGGAAGTCCAAGGGTAATTTCTAAGGCAAATCCTTGATTTAAATGGAACTACGTTTAAACAAGAATTTCCGATAACTTTCAATACGATGCAGTGAAAGAATTTTTTTTATGAACATTGAATAACAGCTACAATATCATCTAAATACGAGGGCAAGTCAGTAAATAGGTCACAAAAGCCAATAAAAAAAAGTCAAACCAAGATACATACTTAAAAGGCATGTTTATTTCTCTATATAATCGTCATTTACATTGATACATTTGTCCCATCTCTTTATAAGTTTTCTAATACCTTCTACATAAAAGTCTTTGGACTGCACTCTCAGCCGTCTGTGTACCTCACATTCAACGTTTGCATCAGTCGGCTGTAGGCTAAACCATGCGAACAATCTGTTGCAGTTGCTAAGGCTGTCTATTATTGTTCGCCTGTCAGCCCTAACCATTTCCTCAACCTTCGGCACTGTTTCTTATGTCGCAATCTCAACAGGATGACCCCTTCGTTCTTCGTCAACAACTTTTGAACGCCCCTGCTCATCTTGTACAACTGTTGTCTCATAAATTCGAAATTGACATCTTACAGTTGAACAAGTGCTGCCACATATTGGCATATTTGGAAACAATTTACTGCTAATTTCTGACCTCTCATATGGGTTTGTGACCTACTTACTGACTTTCCCTCGTAAAATCAAATTTCATTTAACAGAGAGAATAAAAAATTAACAATAAAGAATGTTAATTAACCAATAAAGATTGTTCAGATTTTATCACATATTAGCCCAGTGGTAGGGGAGCAAAAAAAGGCCCAATTCGGAAATAATTAGGGGAAAGCTGGAAATTGTTTTAATCCCTTCAGTTTATGTCTAGAATGAATATGCTACGTTTTCCCCCTCGCACTAGGTGAGCGCTAGGAATTATACATTGATTTATAGTAAAAAAAACACGTTTTTTTTTTTAAATACCATAGCACTATCTCGAAATCACTAACTTTTTCAAAAACATTGTCAATACAAATGTTGTAGAGCTTAAAATTCTGAATAAAATGAGTATCTACACTTTTGTTGAATATTAAGGTCACAATTCTACTTTAAAGTTTCAGCATCATGGTCAGAGGGTTGAACTCAGAATTAATTATGGGAAAACTGGAAATCCTTTAATCCCTTCAGATTAGGTTTAAAATGAATATTCTATGTTTTCCCCTTCGTACTAAGGGAGTGTTGGGAAATATATGTATATACATTCGAAAAACGCGTTTTACTTTAATATTTTCAACAATATCTGAAATTGCGACCTTAATTTTGAACAAAAATATTAATGTGAGTATTCATTTTATTCAAAATTTTAAGCTCTACAACATTTGTATTGGCAATTTTTTGATATAGATAGCTGTTTTGAGATATTGTTAAGGTAATCTGGTCTCTCCTATCTTGAAGCTCTGGATTAGTGATTAAGGCAAAATTTTGAAATGGAATTGCGACCTTAATTTTGAACAAAAATATTAATGTGGGTACTCATTTTATTCAGAATTTTATGCTCCATAACATTTGCATTGACAATGTTTTTGATAGAATTAACTACTTTAAGCTATTGTTAAAAATATTAAAGAAAAACACGTTTTTCGAATGTAAATACGTACATATTTCCTAACGCTCACTTGATACGAGGGAGAAAACATAGAATATTCATTTTAGACCTAATATGAAGGGATTAAAACAATTTCCAGTTTCCCCCTAATTAATTCTGAGTTCAACCCTCTGACCACGGTGCTAAAACTTTAAAGTAGAATTGTGACCTCAATATTCAACAAAAGTATTAAGTGTAGGTACTCATTTTATTCAGAATTTTAAGCTCTACAACATTTGTATTGACAATATTTTTGAAAAAGTTAGTGATTTCGAGATAGTGTTATGGTATGTAAAGAAAAAACGTGTTTTTTGACCATAAATCAATTTATAATTCCTAACGCTCACTTAGTACGAAGTGAAAAACGTAGCATAATCATTTTTAGACCTAAACTGAAGGGGTTAAAACAATTTACAGCTTTCCCCTAATTATTTTCGAATTCAACTCCCTAACCACTAGCCTATATGTGCAATTAAACAAGATAGTTCCAATTTAATTATAGTCCGTAAAATTAATGTAAGAAACTTATTATAGAAATTCATAACAATTAATCCTTATAAAAAATAAAAATGTAAGTTAAAAAAAAAATATTTTTATCTTCACTAACAGTGAATGCAAAAATAATATATTCTTGAATAACAATATAAAGGGTGTCCAAAATGAAATATACAACTTGAATATTCTCTTTAAAAAAATGTTGTTAAAACAATTTCGTATTTTACTTATTAGGAGACGGACAAAATGTTAAAGTTTGTAATCGTAACGGTAAATGTGAATCCTAGATAATTATAGATGAAATGGATATTTAAATGACATCGCTTACAGTAATATGAAGCAGAATTTTGATGAAATCGCATCGATCTATTTTAAATTAATTTAATTTATACTTGTTCTCATTGATTTTAAAAATACCATTTCTTTTTGAAGAATAATAGAAATCTAGTGTGAACGTTTTAATTATGAAATGGAAAAAAACTAATTTTTCATGTAAAATTTGGTGATAAGAAGATCTTAAAATCATTTAAAATTAGAATGTTTGTTTTGTTTTTTATGTAGCTATCGTTATGGAGGAAAGAGATAGATGGAGATGCAGTATGCCGTAAAAATGGTTTGCAATATGATGCGCGTTATCGCTCAAATTTAAATGCTCTCACTAGGCCCAAACAAAACAAGCACTGGAACAGGGACCGAATTCGTTGACATCACCCGTGCATTCTCTTCTCTAAATGAAAGTGAGCTGCTTATTTTTAAGCATTCTAAAGCAGCATTCCATTGTATTATGAATTTAAAATTGTATACTCAAAGTTTTCTGTTTTTTTTTTTTTTCTCGTGAAAGAAAGTACTTGTGTTTGGGCTGACTGTAGCTGATTTTAGGATTACTTTTTTGGCGTTACCCCCAGCCACCTTACTGCATCTCCATCTATCTCTTTCCTCCATGGGGTAGTCAGGTGGGAGTAGGAGAGAGGAGAGAGTGTTCGAACGGAATGGAAGTGAAATGAGGAGCGGTATGAAAAAAAGGCTGCGTGTGTAACGAAAGGAAACCTTAACGTAATGATCTACAGATTTTAATGATGTTTTGAAATGTGAAATGTACTCTCTTGTAAATATTTTTTGTGCATAGTTAGTTATTTTAATATAATCTTATAACAAGTAATATAAAAATTTTGTTTTTAAAGTCAGTTCCTACTTAGGTCATCAAAGAAAAATTTAATATAATCCCTTAAGCTAATATTAGTTTTTGTTGCATTAAAATATCTCAATTTGTTGATTTTCTATAAGCTAGTAGGTTTACAATGGAAGTCTATGGGAATTCGGCGAAATATTGGAGATATCGCCAAGATGGCGTTACTTTTGGCGATATATCGCCAAGTTGGAAACAGAACAGGGTCCCCCCTATGGTAACCCCCTTATAGATATGAAGATGTATTAAATGCTGTTCAGTAACCAATGGCCGCCATTTTGTCTCCCATATAAAACTAAAATTAATTAATTAAAATTTAATTAATGAATTTATATTTGAAAAAACTGTATTAACATCAATTGTCATCCAGTACAAGTTTTAAAAAGTTTATTTCAACTTGATAGGATGAATAATAAGTATTTTATTAACGATTGAAAATTTGAACAAGATATATATATATATATAGGGAGAGTGTGAACTAATAGTAGGAATTGAAAAAAAAAAAGGTTAACGGTGTTAGTCTTGTATTCTATGCTATTGTGGAGCTCAACGTTGGTAATAACTAGCGCCATATATCTACAGACTTAGGATAAAATGCCATTGAATTTGTATCTTACAACTAATATTTCGCAAATTATTTAGTTCTGAAATTGTATAACAAATTTATATCCGCACTATATAACATGCACCTGTTTCATAGTGAACATGCCCCTGTGAGCCTCAATAATGTACATCCATTTCATTAAATTTTACTAATTATTTTAACACAGTTAAAACATATATTTATTGCCTATACACCGTAATGTATTCGAATTCTTTCCCATGTCTCTGTAAAATAAGTACTCCACTATTTTCAATAAATAATCTATTCAATGCGTATTCTATACCTAGTTTACCGTAATAACATGTTTAAATTTCATAGAAATCGAAGATTTTTCATGCAAACTTACAGCCCAACAAATAGAAGGACGAATTGAAAACATAAACACTTTTTCACCATAGTGAAAAACGCTAAAAATGACAAACGTTCATTAGTGACAAATGTCTGAAAGAAATTGTAGAATACGTCTCAGAGATTTGTCTGAGTGAAAGGTTTATTTTATTTTTATATTTAATTTGTTTATTTTTTGTACTTAACGCATTCTTTCAGTGCAAAACGCATCCCATTCTTTAGTTTGATAAGACTTTTGGAAATTTTAATCGATTATAACAAAGATGTTAGCAGTTTCAGAAATACTTAAATGTTTTGTTTTAAGTGTTGTGCCAATAAAAGAACTAAAAAAAATCTGATTAAAGATCCTTAAAATAAGCATGCTTACAGAGACAGTTTTTTAACTTTATGTTAAGGCGAAAATTATGAATTATCAATTAATTACGAGTATAAACGGTTTATTACGAGAAAGTTTTGTCTTAACAACTTTGAACTAATTTCCTATTATAATTTTTAAATAACTTGAAAACTAATGAAGAACTGTTTCGCAATTTTGCCCATTTCACAAAAATTTTGAAATCCTTTTTAGATTCATGTTTGAACCCTAATAGAATTCATATGTTTTCATATTTAAGTCGTTTGGCACATGTTCTTTGACCAAAATGTGAAATAAACAGATAAATTGTAAAAACTGAAAATGAAATAAAATAAATAAATAAGCAAATACAAATACAAATGCAAAAATAAAATAAAATAAAAGCTTAAATAATATATATATATATATATTACAGAATTTATTTTTTTCTTTTTATATTTCATTTTCTACTATTTAGTGTTTTCATTGTACCAGCTTTACAGCCTTATTGACCTTATTATATTTAGTAAGCGTGGTTTATGCGCATAGTTAACTCCGTTGTTGATGCAACTCTTATGCAGTTATAAACCCAAAGAATATTTGGCGATTTATTGTCTTGTCCCAGCTTGCAAAAATGTTTTAAAATTAATTTATTAATTCAGTTCTAAAAATATTAAAATGTTATATCGTATCCAGGAACTCACCTACGTGCAGATATATGGTTTTTTTTTTTTTTTCAATTCTAGCATAGCAAGAAGTGAAAAATCGATGTTATCAAAATTCCATCTTTAAATGCATCAACCAAGTAAAGTTAAATAAAAAAGCCTAGCAAAAACAACTATATAGAAATAGAGAAACAAATTATATTTTTCTTCGAGTATATTAGATTAGAAACTAAGTAAATCAAACCTGTAATTTAACAGGACGAATTTAACATAATTAAATACTTCAAAATGTTTCCTTTGAATTCAATCAACTCAAATGAAATCAAATGATACAAATAATTTTAATTGCATAATAAAAATCGAGAAACTATTAAAATTAATAATATTAGACAAATATTTTCTTGCAAGAATTAGTCATTTCTTATTTGTCTCATTTTAACCCTTATCGAACGCAAGCTTTTTATGTATGATTTTATTTTTATATTCTATTCGCACCATTATATTTTAAAAATAAATATTATAGTGTATTTCTCTTGCAAATTTTGTTGAAATTTAAGTAAAACTCTTTCTTAAAAAAGTAGTGGTGCAAACCGAATAAAATTCATGTAATAGATGCTGGTCCCAATGTCACATAGGACCTATAAAGGTTAATTCTTGAAGAACCTCTACTGTCCCCATCCCTGAAGGTAATCAATATTTCAAGGTATCCTATCTGTTTTGCACAGCGAATCGCATTATCTCTTTGTGATATCAATGCACAGACCTACTCCGATTCCTTGGAAGCACTGTAAAGTCAAGCGTGATTCACATGACTTAATTTTAAAATACTGAATTCAACTCTTACGAACGGGATATTTAATTTAAGTCTAAAAATCAATATGTAAGGCAACGCTAGTTGAGACATAGATTTACAGGGTGATTATAAAGGAATATACCACCTTTACAGGCCTATTAAAAAAAAGAGTAAAACCCTGTTGTTAACTGGCAATGAAAAATAACAGTTGAAAGTTTAAATTCAACAGTTATAAGTGTTCAGTGTGAGTCTCTCCAGAAACAAGAATGATATCAAGGTGGTACGATAACTCAACCCATACTTCTCTCATCATGATTTTTACAATAATTTACTGCTTTTTTCAGCATGTCAGGTGTGAATGGCTGCAGATATGCGTATCCTAAGTTTTTCAACATCAGTTGGTAGCGGTTGAACAAACATCTGACCTTTAATGAGGCCCCATAAAAAAAATCATGCTGAGAAAAGTTTGGTATGAGTTATCGTGCCGCCTCGATATCATTCGTGTTTCTGGAGGGCCTCACATTGAACACTTATAACTGTGTTGAATTTAAACTTACAAGTGTTATTTTTGATTTCCGATGAACAACAAGGTTGCACTTTTTTTTTGTTTTCTTTTAATAGCCCTGTAAATTTGGGATATTCATTTATAATCACCCGTATTCAGAATGTTATGCAACTTTAAACTTACGTTGTACAAATATTTTGTATTACAAGAACTTCTGATAGTGTTACAAGCAGACTCTCGATCTATTTTGGCTGTTTAGCTATGACAAATGAAATTATAATTTATTCGCATGTAGAAAAATACAAACGATGAACTCCAAGGGAGGTGAGACGTAAAAACATAAAATGGGAAGGCCTGGCTATTGAAACAATTTGGAATCCAATAGCGCATTTCAGTTTTTGATAAATAAATACTTGTCAGATTTTATGCGATTGTTGTCACGTGACAACAAGTTTTCCCCTGCTCGGGCTGCCACGTCGGGAATTCGTTTTAAAACGGCCATTTTGACAGTATTTTCTGAAAGATTTTCTGCCTTTACTAAAAAATGGAAAACGCCATTCGATTACATAGTTTCTGAATACGAACATGTGCCCATTTCATGCGTTTCCGAACAAAAATTAATTCCAAAATGTGTCAGAAAGTAGCCACTTTGGATTTGAGAAACAGCCATAACATTAATTTTGAATAGGACTTGATGGGGGAAACGAATTCTTCTGTTTAACCGAAGATACACTTTAAGGGGTAACGCATTAACGGGAGCCCAGTGTGTTTCTCAAGCAAAAATGCTTTCCTTTCCAACAAAATGTTGTGTCTTGCAATGCCATTGAGATATTACAATAAAAAAATAAAAGCATCTTTAAAATCAATATTGTTAACAAAGTTCACACCTTGCATATGTTTAGTACTCTTTCATTCAAATCACTATTCTTTAAATTTGGAAAATATTTACAATGTAGAATATCTTGGTAAACAGAAGTCAATACCAGAAAATACTTATACGTATCACTAAATACATAACGTAATACATCATTATCTCAGATATTTCCCGTACCGAATCATAGCTATATTATATTTGTTATTAATTTGTTCTAATTATTACGAAATCCCAATTATTAGAGGATAATAGAAAGATGATTGAGATAATAAGTTAATATTGAGAGCATTATATTGTTTAATACAAATTGTAAGGAAAGCAAATTGTTCATTATTTTATTACAATTAGTGTTATATATGTATACTAATATATTTGCTGTTTCAGTGTTTTCGTATTTCAGCATTAAAAATAATTATTTTGATAAATAAAGAATTGCATGCTGGTGAAGTTTTTGGCGCCAAAACTACTTGCAGAGAACTTTTTTGAGAAGAGATCATATCATGTAAACAATTCATATAACTAATTAAAATAATAAAACTTTGTAAAAAATCACCATAAAATTAAACAATACACAGGACGCGTTTCGAGCTAAAAACATAACAACTCGTCATCAGCTACCACAAACACGTGTCCACAAGCGAACAAGGTCAAAAATGAACTGAAGGTAAAGACTTCTTTACCTTCTTTAACTTCTTTACCTTCAGTTCATTTTTGACCTTGTTCGCTTGTGGACACGTGTTTGTTGTAGCTGATGACGAGCTGTTATGTTTTTAGCTCGAAACGCGTCCTGTGTATTGTTTAATTTTATGGTGATTTTTTACAAAGTTTTATTATTTTAATTACTTCAAATCGCCAGTTTTCGGTTCTGTTTCGCTAATTCATATAACTATTTAAAGATATTTATCTCAAATAACTGATGGCAGTTAAGCTAGTACAAATAAAACCAAATTAGGACCTGGGTGGACAAAACCTCCCGACAGACATATAGATACTGGCTCATTGACGACCTCCTAACTTTTGCCAGAAGTGGCCACTACAAAATAGTCATAAGTGATATATGTCTTCCCACCTAAATATAGCCGAAAACTATTGCCCGCAAATATATGAAGTCGTGTGCAAATATACTAATAGACTGAATGGCGACTGAACAAACCATCGCCTCATTGAATTCACGGCTGAAATTCCAGGATAGATAGTACTTGATCAGCATATTAATATGGAATTGGTCTGCCCAGTCATATTTTGGTGGGAACCACCTGCAGACACAAGTTTAATGGTTGATAGCTAAATTCCCATTGAGTTTTCCAATGAAATTCCTGCATCAGCATATTAGCATGGAGAAACGGTTGCAGGAATTTCACTGGAAAACCAATGGGGATCTACTAGTCAACCTAAAAATTCAGCCTGCAGGTGATTTGCATCAAGATATGACTTGGCAGGCCAGTTCCACTTTAACATGCTTGTCGAGCCTTATCTAATCCTGGAATTTCAGCCATGAACTCGATGAGGTGATGCTTCGTGCAGCCGCCGTCCACATTGTAATAGTCGTCACAAAAGAAAGCTAACCCAAAGCTGGTCACAATAATGAACTTAATCACTATCGTAAATGAAAGTCAGTCCAAATTTGACATCAGGCATGTCACTTTTCGCCATAATGAATGAATGTTAGTCGAAAGATAACCACACCTATAAAGCTAATGGTCATCACGAAAGAAAGCTAACCCAAAGATCTCCATAACCTTTATTTATATTTGTCATCATGCATGCAAACTATCCCAAAGCTAACCACAGAATTCAAAAAGAAACTTAGGATTCGCCATAAGCTGTAAATTAATGTGGTTATTTTGCTAAGTGCATAACGCTAATGGTCACCGCGAAAAAAACTAACCTACAGTCTCAGTAAAATTCGCGAATTGAACGAAGTTTTCTGTTGGTTATATTTTGCTAAAACACAACAAATTCGTATTTTTTTTTTTCACCAATTTCCCCCAAAATACAGAAAATTCTCCAATCTAACGTAAAAAGTACCTTAAATCTTCCAATTTTAAGCTGCATTTTCGTCAAATCATAGGGGTGTGTGTTACGGTAATTGGTACTTTTTTGCACTAGAAACAGAATTTTTACGTATGTCCCTTTTCCATCAAAACATGTAAAATTCGTAAACTTAATCTCAAAACGTTCTGAAATTCTCTAGTCAAAAGACGGAAATTTCTTCAAGTAGCAGAAAAATATTTTCCAACCATAGGGGTGTACTGGTGATTTGTTGCCTGTACTTTTTACGTTTTTTGACTAAATTTTTTGAGAGCGTAAAACATACTTCTATTAAGAACAAAAGATCTTCTTAAAACACTTAAGAAGATCTTTTGTTCTTATTCATTCACGCTAGTTTTAAATTATTTCCATATTCTATTAGTCATTTTGACTGAAAACTAGCTGAAAGCTATACATAAATACACTTCTATTAGTCACCTTGAAAAAATTAAAAACTAGCACAAAGCTAACCATAAAATTCGAAAAGGACCGTGCGTTTCTCCTTAAGTTTTGTTTTCCTAAGTTGTAAATTATGGGTTGATTTTGCAAGTGTATATGAGAGCATTTTTTGCTATCATTTTCTTTTAAAAGGTTCTTAGTTCCAATTGTTTGCTCATATGGACATTTCAAATGTTCAAGTTTACTGTGACTAACTGATTAATGTGATTTCGTCTTGAAAATATGATAACAAAAAAAGAAAAAAAAGCGAGCGACTAGCTATTGTGTGATCATCTTACGAAGATTTATACTTGTGATCATTTTAGAAAAAACTATTTTACGAAGTTTTATCTTAGATCATTAACAAAAGTCTACAGTGTTGAATTTCAGAATAAGCTCTCAGATTTAAAAGAGTAAAAATAAAATCGCACCTTGAGTGCATATTTACCATAAAGTTAAAAGTCACCGGACATTTCCTAATTTAGTCCTTTTGTCAAATATCTAGAGCAAAATAATTTTAGCGCTTTCCAAAGAAAATTATTCAACGTTTAAAAAGCAATATTTCTTACAAAAGCATTAATAATTCCAACGATTTAAAAAGCTTTAATGATTACAAGTTTTCTGAAACGTACAAAATTAATACCATATACAATTTTGTAGTTATGAATATTAAAGATTTTAATTGCAAGATTTTTTTTTTTCGCAAACTAAGCGTTTAGCCAACAGAGTGAAAAACTGTCTAAGCTTGGACACGAACCCGGGTCATCAGCATAGTGCATCAACGTTCTACCAACTGAACCACTCAGACGATCCCAAGCCTGGCACTCCTTACTTTTATATGTTGGCAAGGCAATTCCATCTGGTGCTGCGATTGCAGCACAATAGAGTTGCCAGTGCAATTCATTTTTACGCGATGCTTTTCCGATATAAAAAAAAAATGTAACTGTTCTGCGGCTATAGAAAAGAAAGTGAGAAAGGGGAGGGGGAGTAAAGAGATTCAAAATTTTAAGCCATTGTTAGTTTTTTTTTTATTTTATTTTTAGAAGGTAGGTAATATAAAGAAAAGTGGGAATTGAAAAGTGCAAATTTTAATACTATATTGTAACATATTCATAAACATTACAAAATAAGGAAACCAATAAATTTTATTCATTATTATTGAAAACAATTAGGTTGCTCCTAAGATAGATCATATCTTTGACATTCTTAACATAACACAGTTCATTCTCAAAATCCTTCTCAATAAACTTATGTAAATAAACAAACATTTTGAGGCGTTAACTAATTGTAGATTAATTAAGAATTTTGATTGATCTTTGGAAAACTTCCAACTTCAGATAAACTTATAATTAAATGTCGGCTGTCAAATGAAAAATTGTAGGCCGAGTTTGACGTGAAGTTTCTTGAATCGATCTAAAACTTCTTCGCGGTTTTTCATCCGGTCGAAAATTAATTTCACATAATATTTAAAATGATTGATTTGGTCTTTTATTGTGAATTTGTTTGTGTTTTATTCTCTAATGTTTTCTAGCATGAAATGTAACTTTTATACCAAAATTTAGTGTGAGAAATGTAGGGAATAATGGAAAATAAATGGTATTACAAAGCTACAATTATGAAATATGGAAAAACAGTTTTTATTAAGCCAATCTATATATGTATTTCTCTTACATGGCGCCAAAATAAGGTTGGATTTATAGCTTGCCATTTGGCAACAGCCATAGCAGCGATCCTCAGTGGATAATTTACGGTCACATGGCCCGACCCATTCAAGAAATCAACATTAAGAGATAATCTCTTTCAAAGACAGATCGCCTGATCGATATATGAATAGAATTGCGATTGGTTTGTTTTACTGTGACGTATGCATTCAGCGAATCAGCTTTCTCGTAAGATTGTCTTTCAGACACAAGAAAACGTTTTATTTATATTTCATTAGCTTGTCCGTAGTGTTTCTCAAAGAGTTTTAAATGAATGCATGCTGTACTGGGTAATATAGGCGAAAAAAATTATTTTTATTTGCATATTTCAACGCAGTTTTCTATAACCTTTTTACACATTAAAAATATTTGTAAATTTCATATGTTAAAATGATTTATGATAATATTCATTCTGGCTAGAGTTGATGTAAATAGTGGAGATCGAGCGAAGCGAACTGGGATCGTGTACCGGTCCCAATGTGAATTGCGTTACAATTCACGGGGGTTGTGAGCGTTAGCAATCAGGGAACTGAGCCCCCTAGTTTATCATAATCTCTTTATACATAATTTCGTAACTTAATATTTTGAAGTACACTCTGTTGCAAAAAAATATATGCACCCAGAAAAAATTGAGCCACGATCATGAAACTTAGTATATAAATAGTGCTTGCTTAGATGAATAAATGATTATAAATTCAGAACAAAAAACATTTTATTGATTAATAGCAACAAAAAGAATATAAATTTAAGTAGGTTGTAAAGCGACATTTGGAAGCTACAAAAGCCAATACTCGGTGAGGCATGGAGTTTATTAAGTTACGGATGTCCTTTTGCGGTACATTTTGCCCTAAATGTAGCATCTGATAAAGTAGTTCGGTGGTATTTCGAGACGGCTGAAGTCGATTTTCTAACATGTCCCAAACATTCTCTATTCGAGTAAGATCTGGTGAACTGGCAAGCCGTGGAAGAACTGCTGGTAAAATAGTAATCGTTGCTTCTAGACAGGGTGAGAAGAGTAGTAAATAGATAATTAGCCAATTTACCAGTTAGATGTAACATTTAATGACTCTCCTAAATTAAAAGGAATCAATGCGCTGTGAATTTTTAGCCGCCCCCTTTTCGTATGAAGTATGGACTAGGGGAAGCATTAAATTAATTTAGTATACTTAGAAAACAAACACTAGTCCGTTCCTGTTAAACCAACTATATAAAAATATAAGCTAAATAAAAGGAAAGGAAGGATTACTCAATGTCATATGGGAGTTATAACATGTAAATTAAACAGAGAATAAAATTAACATAACAAAAAATGTTATTTGTATACGTACAAGGAAAGCATAAAATAAATAAAAATTGAGTATGTATATGAATGTCGTACTAAAATGCACCCTTAAGGATGTTCGTGTTTTTACTAATCCTGAGAAAATCGTCATAAGCACACCTATATAGGTGCATATTTAAACACTTAACTCTGAGCGTTCAGTTGCTCTATTAAAATTATACAAGTTATATTAATTTAAGGACGCCTTTTCTATTTCTCGGTAACCGACCCCTTAATATTTCAGATATAAAAGTCACATACATGGGGAATTATCCAAATGTTACCTGCTGACCTGGGAGACTTAGGCATCGGCAGATGATCGCTATAGTTCGGATAGAAAATTCGGCAGTCTGTATATAAAGAAGGCTATTTTGTGGTATGTTTCTCCTCTACTTCCAGGTAGTTCAGGAAACACTCACCAGTCATATCGGAGGCATCTTTTCACGGCTCCTTCTGGTAGGTGAACATCTATTCCGTGACATCTCAAGAGGATTTCTCTTCAGCACATCAGAAATTCGAATGATTCCGTAGACCCAAAAAGCAGCGAAAAATTAAGGATTTGACCCCTTTTAAGCCCTAAACATGTTGGACTGCTTGAACTGGAGCTCACGCCTTACTCCTGGATGGATGAGGCAGTTCTGCCCATGGGACCCGCCTTGTCATCCCAAGTCCCCGGTCAGACCTCCCCCCCCCCCCTCATCGTAAATTGTTGACTATCGACTCAACTCTAGTGACCAGAAAGCCATAAATTTTAAGTTATAAGACCTTCTTACCTAAGTGCCCTTATTGATCCTACACAGATCTGTGTCTCCGAGAGTCATAAAGGGGCTGAAAGGGGGTGGTCTACCCGAACCTATCCGTGGGGATAAACAGCTAGCACAATATCCCATGTATTTATACCGTATGTGATATTAGCAAATAATAATCAAATAAATACATACAGTATTAGAAAAATATAACGAATAATAATTAATAAATGTATATAATCTTAGAAGGGGATATCAATTAATTAATATCGTATAGTCCTTGATCCCATGTTCTATGCTAATGTCTCTTCATAGTGAATTTTTTTATTAATTTTTGTGTTAAAAATTAGTGGTGGTTGGAGGTGGTTAACATCTGCAACCAAGGATATTAGATCCTTGTAGACATTGTTGCGAGAGTCGTGCAGTAAGTGGATGAGCGTTACATTGCTGATAAATGGACGCTTATGCGACTTCAAAGCACAAGCCGTACCACCGGCTACAAAATGTCGTCTACGTATCTGCGAGCCATCAGAGTGCCTTGTAGCGCTAATAAAAGTGATAAGCTGTCCCAACAGATCGCTCGCCAGAATGTCACATCAGGTGCTGTGGCAGTGTTCCTCTCAGTAACAACTGCAGATTTAGGCCGTGACCTCTCTGACTGCACACACATACGGTAGTCAACAGCACTGAGAGAAAAGCGAGATTCGCCACTGAATATCACATTTCTCTAATCAAACATCGTTTAGCTTGCTCGAGATCGACATCAATCCAGACAACACCGCTTATGTTGAAGAGTTAGAAACAACTGCCTAAATGGAGGCCCAGAGCTGAACCCAGAGTCGACCTGTCATCTAAGGATGACATGCGTTGATACCACTGTATCCATATTAACTAGCAAATGGCGTCGAATAAATGATAGTGACATTGTTGGTGTAGATGTGGCTGCTCTTTTGATTGCTCAATCATCTCTTGCATTTGTGGCCTGAGCCACGACAGTGGTTAGCCGTGTCTTCTCTTATTCACTAATGTAACACCGCGGAACTACAATATCGCTTCGACCAAAATGCTGGATCATACGTCTGTTGGACCAACCCACTTTTCTGAGGCCTATGGTTCGACCCCTTTCGAAGTCGGACCACTGTTCATAGTGCGGTCGAGTACGTCTTAAAGGTATCATTTTGTCAACTCCCATGTATCAACCATGATAGTCCAATTCTAATTATTCGTGAATTGGAGTACCGACTTTTTTAAATGTTGCCTGCTGCGAAAGTTAAATACATATTGCACAAGCAACTATTGGTTTGTGGGGCTGAAATGGTAACCATTTACATAACTCATCAAATCACACCAGCACGCCAAGTTTCGTAGATCTGGTTCAATTCTTTCTGGGTGCAGTGCATATATTTTTTGGAACAGAGTGTATTTCATTAAAGAGCTCGAGCCGGCTGCACAAACCATCACCCTTATCGAGTTCAGTCTAATCCTGAAATTTCAGCCGTCAACTCGATGATGCAATTTTTTTGTGCAGTCACCTTCCATTAAATTATTAATGATGTATCTCGTTTTTTACCCTTTTTCTTTTTATTCTTGTCTTTTTCTAAGTAGTATATTATAGGCAAAAAATAAACAAATATTCAGCTTAGGTGATATTAACTTGCTAAACTTTACTACTAATTTTTGAAAACACAGTTCTGATTTTTTTTTTTTTTTTTTTTTTTTTTTTGACAAATACTTTGCTTCCAGATTACTTTTTCTTCCTGATATCTATTATTACGCTTATCTCTAATAATTTTGCCTGTTTTCAATAAAATATATTTTTAAACAGCCTTAATATTGTTTTATTTGATGAAATCTTACATATACAGATCGAATATATGTGTGTGTGTGCGTGTATACGTTTTTTTTTTACCCTTTTCTTTTTCATTCTATCTCTCTTGGCTAAAATCTGCTTAGTTATTTATGGTCACATGACCATACGTAACGTATCTTGAAGAATCTATGCCAATTTTAATTTCCCGGTGAGTTATTTTTGCTAATTATTAAGTAATTTTTACCAATTATAGTTTAATTTTAGTTCATTTCTTGAATATGTCCATTTATTTAAAGTATCCTGGTTTTTTAAGATTGTTATAAGTATCTTAATATAGTAATTTTTAGACATCATGCTGACAATGTTCGAAGAAATAACATATCTTTACTATAAATAGTGCCTACGAAGGCCCACTGTTATCTATATTTCCTTATTTTTTACAGCTTTAGCCTCCTTTGTCTAATATTTTTAAAATTTATTTTCCGATATACACTATATGGCCAAAGGTGACCGGACACTTGCAATTTTAGACGTTTTGTTAAATATCTAGAAGAATTAACCTGAAACTGCAGGTGTGTAAACAGTATAGTATAGGTCATACATTTCCGCAAAGATTTTTTCCCGAAACCCCATAGGGGACTGTCAACAAATTGAAAAAGAACAAATATCTTTTGGATAACCCTGTAAAAACTAATGTAGCAAAAGCGTTCAAACTCGAGATTATTAATAAGTGGCTTATTGTAATATACTGTGTTCATTTTTATGAGGATAGCATGTATACTCGTAGAGAAATTAAGGTTTTTATAAAAAGTCCCAAATTTCTCCAAGTTTTTTGCTTATAATTTGCAGAGTTCTTAATATAAAAATAAGTTCTTTTCAGAAAATATGACAAACAACATTGTACACAATACTTTGCAACCAGAATTAAAAAATAATAAAAATTGGATGAAAAATGAGCAGGTTTACTAAAAAAGGTTTCGCTGCGCATGCGCGAATACAATCAAAATGTAATATGCATAATGTATTAGCTAAATATATAGAGCAACTTTTCTGAAAGTCTCAAAATCATAGCTTGAAAATTCTGAAAATTATCGTCGATAGAATAAGCTCGAAATCCGTTGTTCCCAAAAAAGAAACAAAAAGATGAGGTGATGTATCAAATATCTGTCGATTAGTGCCAAGATAGCGTACACAATATTGCACGTACGACTTTATTTGTCATAAAAGGACAGACTGATTTTAAAATTCAATAACTTCCAAACGGTGACAGATATTTAAAAAATTCTTGCAAGGGGGGTTATGCATAAGGTCAAAAGTTTTTTTACTGTGATTTTAGATTTTAGTTCGAATTACAAACAATAGATGGCACTGTAAGCAATAGGCGCTAAAAACAGGCTCGATATTTTGGCTGATCTCTTCTTCCATGCGGAAAAAGGAGATAGAAATGTATTGAGCGGGCCACGAAGTACCAAAAATCGAGCCTGAATTTAGCGTCTATCGATCGCAGCGCCATGTATTGTTTGTAATTCTAACTAAAATCGAAAATCACTGTAAAAAAACTTTTGACCTTATGCATAACCCTCCTGCAAGAATTTTTTAAATATCTGTCACCGTTTGCAAGTTATTGAATTTTAAAATCAGTCAGTCCTTTTTAGGACACCCGGTACATAATTATTAATTAATCATGTGTGTGGCCCAAGTTGGCTCGATGTGCCTCTGACCAAAACTTTTTATTTTCGTATAAAATAAATTGTAATTAATTCATCAACAACACGTAACGATTTTCTAATTATATGAATTTCATCTCATTAACCCTTTTACGGGCAAGTAATTGTGTTTCTGTAATGTTGAATTCACAACTGAATTTTCGGAACATTTTGTTCTAATGAAATAAGGAAAAGCAATTTTATAACTCTTTCCACCAAAGTTTTAAAAGTAAAATTTAATTAAAAGTTTCTGGTGCAAATCTCGATTAAAATTAGATGGGATATAATATATCCCACGGCCCCTCAAGAGGTTAAAAAGGTTTTAGGTATACATACCTCGATTTATCTTTTTTAACGATTGATGTACATCAGGGTTCTCGCTGCCGCTCGTCATTGCGCCAAATCACGAGAAAATGTTTCATTTGGCGAGTAAACTGATGATTAGACTCGCCAAATTGCAAGTGCTCAAGTTTTGCTCATCTTTTCTTTTTTTTGTGTGTGTGCGTGTGTGATAAAGTGTGATAAAGTGTGAAGAGGATAATTGGTACAAGCGACCCTGCGTCACTCTTATTTACATTACTGAAAAATTTATGCCACTTATCATGTTCACTCGTATCGTACAATTTATATTATTTTTAGAGATACTAACCCAACACCAATTCAATTTAGCATCAGCCAAAGTCGCAGTAAGCAAAAATTCATTTCAGTATCTGTTAATGTGTCGACCTATTTTGAAATTGCCCTTGAAATATGGGCTTCAATGAGCCGGATAATTCTAGAAAAACAAAGTTTTTGACACATTTTGTCGTTTATATTTTGAATTTTTCAGAATTCATTGAATGTAATATATTGAAATCCTGGGTTAACTGGGATTGGAAGTTTTATTTCATAACATTTTATTGAGTTAAATCAGATTTTAATTTTTTTTTCTCGATTGCACAAGGCATTTAGAATACAGTTATTTTTTACGATGTACACCGGGCAAGCATCGTTCTGGGGGTGTCCCCTTTTATCTATCTATACATTTTTTTGTTAATACTGTGGAAGTAGCTAGTACTAAACTTCATACATATTGTATTACATGCATAAGTTTTGTACCCGGTACTACTTACATCTGTATACAGAGTGTCACAAAAAGATGGTCACAAAATACTAGTAGGATAATCTATATATACATTACACTATCGTATGTGGCACAGAAATCGCGAATATTTGTTAACTGTTTAATGGCAACCCTCGAAGGAAACGCATCTCATTGGTTATTGAATAGCATTTAATGCATCTCCATACCTATAAATGGGGGGTTACCATAAGGGGGACACTGTTCTATCGCCAAATGCCGCCAAATTTGTAACCAAATTGGCGATATGTCGCCAATTTTGACAACCAAAATTAGTCGCCAAAAGTGACGCCAACTTGGCGATATCCCTAATATTTCGCCAAATTCCCATAGACTTCCATTGTAAACCAATAGGGTTTACTTGCTTACAGAAAATCAACAAATTGAGATATTTTAATGCATGTTAGCTTAAGGGATTATATTAATTATATTTAAGGGAGTCCAAGTAAATTAAATTATGAATAAAAGTAACGTGATACAATGCTTAGCATGCTTTTCCAAACCTAAATTTCAAGGGAGACCAAACTGGTCGCCAAGGACGGCTAGTAGTAGAAAAAAATGATAGATTGTTTGCTACGCTTATTTCTTTCCAAACTTTTACTATGCTTATCTGAGTATGCGTTATAAGATGTCTAAAAGAAAATGCCCCAAATTGGTCATAATTATTGTTAACTTGCCACGTTACGAGAAAACCGTTAATAAAGAATTTCTTTTGAAAACAATAGAATACTAAGTCGTCATAATAAAACATTAATCATTAGTTTTCTAATGATATAGTTTGTTTTTTGATTGGGTGGAGAGGGTACTGGAAGCAGAGGAGGGAAGGGAGACCGCTCTTCCTTCCTAAATGTTTGAAAATATATGAATTCTGGTCACTTTTGTTTAATTTTAAACATTTGGCACCTTTTAATGAAAATCCTGACTACTCTCATGGGGGCCCCATAAAAAGGGGGGCCGGGGCAGCTGCCCCGCATGCCCCTGCATAAGTCGGGCCCTGCTTATTAATAGTTTTAAACCGCAAATATCTCCCCCTACTCTAGATATCCAGATATCTCTGCCGAAGAAAAAAATTCTGAATTCAAAAGCGGCATAGTTGTTTTCGAGTTGAGTTCTATTAATAGTTTTGAAATTCAACGCCTATGCACCGAATTGGTGCTAATGATTGTTATAACAAAAGTTTAAAGCCTTTGAAATTATTTAGAAACCTAATTAAAATTGTGATGCGCCAAACAAGTAAATCAGATAGCACGAAATTTTAAAATTTCAAAGAACAGAATATAACTTTACAGCTTTCTTCGAGATGGCAGCATCTGTCAAATCTGAAATAATTTTTGATAAAATACTAAATGATGTGCCAAAATTAAATAAATAAACATTAAAATGTTTCAAAAACGATTTTCTTCAGGAAAAGATATTTAGAAATATTAAGTTATTCTTATTTAAACTATTAGAGGATCCAATTAATTTTTGTTTCTAAAGTTGATGGATTTTTCTTTGGAAAAGTTTTATAGTATATTGTAAACAGTCTTACACCACGTTTATTGATAATTTTTATAGCGTTAGGCTTTTCCTTTTCTTTCTTTTATAATTTCCTGTAGATTAGTTTTCAGAAAGTGCAATTTAAGTTTAATTGAATAAAAAAATTTGGATACTTGAATAATAAAAAATAATTAATTAAACGAAATGTTAAAAAAAAAAAAAATAGAAATATAAATTTTGTTTGATTTGCAATTTTATGCCAAAGCTTTAGCACAGAAATTTGGAAATTAAATGCTAGCATCTAATTTCTAAATTAGGGGTACCTGTCCAATAACGAATTCATATCAACAAAAATATCATAAACAGATGCATCCATATACTGAAAAAGTATTTTGTATTTTATATTGATAAATTTAAGTAACAAATATAATATGAATATGAGTGTAATAATAACAATTAAAAAGAAAATAGGTTCATATGAACTTCGTTATATTATATGAGTTTGTATACTGTCATAAATTATTCTGGGTAATATCAATAAACAAACAAATAAAACGAAAATATATTTAATACTCAGGTGCTGTAAAGTTTGGAATTTAAGGCTTAATACCGAAGAGTGTATTGGAAGGAGATAACGGACACACCCGATTAGTGGACAGGACATCTCTATTTAGCGGGCATTTTTTCGATTCCAACCCTTAAATAACTATACATGTTTTACTCTCAGTAGCGGACACCTCCAAATAGAGGACAAATTCTGCCCTCCCGAGGTGTTCGCTATTCAGAGGTTTTACTGGTAAAACCTCCATAACGGACACACCCGATTAGCGGATACCTCTATTTAGCGGACATTTTTTCGATTACCAACACTTAAATAACTGTACCTGTTTTACTCTCAGTAGCGGACACCTCCAAATAGAGGACAAATTCTTCATTCTCGAGGTGTCCGCTATTCAGAGGTTTTACTGTATATATTATTGATAGTTATGTTACAGGGCCGCACAAAAGAATAAGAATATATGTAACGAATATAAACTAAATTCGGGATTGGTAGATCGCTGATGGTAATGTAATTTTAAGATGTTGTTACAGTCATCCGAAGCATGTTTTTAGAGTTTCGTTCATCTAACGAAACCCTACCTGTCTCACTCCTTTGTCTGTCTGTCCTTCTGTCACAGAGCCCGTTCTGAAAAACTATATATGTCGGAGACTTGAAAATTTGCATACTTATAGCTGAAAACCACACATCAAACGGCAAATAATAAAATTATGAAAAAGTCCATCTGGGCCATCAATTTAACCATCTGGGCTCTAACTTGTGTATCTTAAGCAAATTTTCTAACTCAGCCCCTAATTAAGTTGGTGAAATGAAATTTTGCATACTTATAGCTGAACACCTCACATCAAACGACAAATAATAAAATTTAGAAAAAGGTCTAATATTTAACCCTCTGGGCCAGTGGCGTAGCCAAGGGGGGGGGGGGGGGTCCAGGGGGTACGGACCCCCTCCCCCCCCCGAAAGTAGACCTGGTTTACTGAATCATGGATACAAATACAACAGTAAAAACTGCTAAGACAGAATTACAAAGAATCTATAAAAAATTCCGCTTTAGAGAGGTATTCGTCTTAGAAGGTGTACTATGAACTTTTCTGTTTTAGGCAGATTTCCGTTATAAATACTTTCCGTTTCACAGTATCCCTTAAAACTGCTAAAACGTACTCACTTCCCAAACTTTTTTCTTTCACGTTTTCTTAGGTTTTTCATTTCGGAGTACCCCCATTTCTCATAAGCACGCTCCCCTCCCCCCCCCCCTCCACTCAAGAAGATAACGTAAACATGCTTTTTTTCATTAGTAATCTTCTTATCACAACCATATAATAAATAGATGCAAATTACATTGATATTCCTAACATTTTTGTGACTTTCGCCATTACCGATATTATTTTCACATACCCCCAGCAGACCCGCCACGTACCCCTGGTTGGAAACCGCTGCTATAACACCACCTCTGAAGAGCATAAATCTATTACAGGAAAATCTGTGAAGATGACCTATCTCAAAGGAAAACAATTCAAGGTTAGACGAAAACAACTCTATATATTTGTGCTTGATAACGTTTGAAACCTATCTGAAATGAAACTTGTTCGAATTGTGAATCCTTCTTGGCAGGTTTTCTGAAAACACGGAACCCTCTCATAAACAAAAACATTTTAATGTCCCGAGACGGAAGGATAATTATGCAAGTATACCTGCTATTCCGTTTATACAAATTTACTGTAACTAGATTAAACGTAAAACTTCTTTATCTTGGACTTCGATGGGGTTCTGTTGTCGACACTTATGGGAAAGAACGAGTATATATGAACGCAATAATGGTACATTGGTTGAGTTTCGTGACCCTTATCTTTGTTCACTTTATAACGGACAATATTAACAATTACTTTAAATCTGCTGCCTGCAATTAATAAAAGTAACTTTATTTTTGGACTAGTTATTTGCTACCACTTTCAAAATACACTGGCTAAAAAAATTAAAGGAACAACCATAAAAAGGTGCTTTATGTTAATTCTATTAAGGAACTTCCAGAAAGGTAACTCAATGTCAACGATATCACGTAGTCCAATGGGATTAACATTCGCTACAGAAATATATGCAAATTTTTCAGCCTCAGCAAATTTTTTCGGTTCACGTGTGAAAAGGAGCTCACGTGGGTAATTTAAAGTCTAATTTTAAGGATTGTACGTGTAATAAGGTAAAACTTTCGCTTCTAGTAGGTGGAATATGTCGTCCAGAAGACATTTGACCGATTTTGAGAAATTGCGGGAGAATGGAAGCAGGACAGACAATCTTAGGGGTCTGTAAAGACTTAAAAATAGCCAAAAGCGTCATGTCAAGAATCTGGAAACTGTTTAAAGACACTGGTATAATGTCCACAAACAACCAGGTCAAGGTAGAAAACGCACCACAATAGGCTCTCAGGAATGTAATTTGCCAACGATTGCTAAAAGAAATAGGCAATTGACGTCAGTTCAGACTGCAAGGAGTTTGCTGCAGCAACAAGAACTCGACTATCCTGGTTTACTGTGAGTGACAGGCTGCATGTAAGGAAACCCATGATTTGTGTTCCACTAACTCCGGTAGCGAAATGCGCCCGATTAAAGTGGTGCGGAGATCATCGTCATTGGAGTACCACGGACTGGAGCCGAGTTCTCTTTACCGATGAATCCCGATTTTGTTGAGAGAGTTTATGTTACCATATGAAGGGAGAAAATCACACGCAATAAGACTGGAAACATCCGTGAAAGGCATCGATACAAAGGTAATGGAATCATGGTATGGACGGACATAATTTTGAATTGCCGCAGATACCGACACATTTTTACCAGTGCAACTGTGAATGTGAAATATACAGAGATGAGGTTCTTGATCCTCCTGCCAAGTTGTTTAAGGGTGCAATCGGAAGATTCGGAATTTTATGATTATTAATGGTCTAGAATGGCGTTATCCCCTTCCACGGAACTCCTAAGTGTCCCTTCTAGAGCTGCATAAATCTGACCTGTCCGAAGCTTACTGCTGAACTTGGAGAATGCTCTAAAACTGTTTCGAACCATCTAAAATAAATTGGCTGGGAAGTACAAAAACAGAAACCACCATGAACCGTTTTTTACACATTCTAATACTTCCAGAAAAGTGCTAATACATCAAAAATAAACAAACTTATTACAAAAGTTTAACTTCCTTAAAGACGACCAGATATCGGAAGCAACTATTAGATCGAATATGGTATCAAAAGTGGCGAGACATGAAACATGGAAACCCAAAAGAATTATGGCTGAATAAGACAATTGTAACAAAACTGCTTTTTCCAGCATGAACTACATTTGATGTGTTTGCTTCTTACATCACTAGTTTCTGTAGCGGAAAATGCAAGATCTTTTTCTTAAAGTTAAAACCTTCCACATAGCATTTTTAGTTTGCAGAAAATTTGCTACAGTCTTGCTTTGAAAACCTGCGAAGTTGCAGTAAGCTCAGCATGACAAGACTGAAAGTTCATAACAAGATTGCAGCAAGATAGCGCAAACGTCGAAGTCACCACACTTTGAACTTGCAGCTAACTTGTCGTGCAAGTTAAATTTATACTGTATCAAATTTATTGCAAACTAACGACAAACAAGTAATCAAAAATACTGCAAACTTACTGCAAAGTAGTAATATTTCCATGTCACACAATAAGTTTAACTCCTTCGAGGGGATCCATAGACCTGATCAAGTCTATTGATGCGAAAGCACCGTCAGAAGGTGCATGCATCGGTTTTATCACTATAAACAAATTTAGATAATATTTGTACTTTTCATTTCGAGCATTTTTTGGTATTTAATAAGTATAGCGTTTAGAAAAAGCGGTGCCCACCGAATAAAATTTCTGCAATTTCTGCGTATGCGCTGATTGTCTATTATATCAACAGATGGATTTTTTGCTTTCGCTACTAATGCTACTCATGTAAGTGGGTGATGGTATACCTTGCGGGAGATTTTCTACGAATTTCACAATTCAAATTTGTCGCGGCAAGATAATGTCAGAAAAAATCAAACTTGCTGTTAATGTTCATGCTATCTGGGTTATTTCAAAAACTGCCATGGGAGCTCGGCGGGTCGCATGAACGGCTCATGCAATTGACACTTATGTGAAATCATTATCCAATATCTATTACAGCAAAAGTTCTTAATTCAATGGCAAGAAATTAAACATGGAAATTGCTGTTTTAAACTTAACCACTTGATCCTAACTTTATTGTAGGCAAATGTTATGTAATATGAAACTTGATTTAACCCATTCGCTGCCAAAACTATAAAGTAAGAATTTTCAAATTTTTTGTTAAAAGTCGTTTGCTACCACAAATTCAGAAAGGTAATTTTCGCTTTACTAATACAGCAAAATTTCTGCCAATAAATGAGGCAATTTTTTAAATTCTAAAATAGTGGTGACAAATTAATTAATAAATTAAAGCCACGAGTATACTCGTGGATGACAGCGAATGGGTTAATTAAATTTAACTCTTCATTATGCGCTCAGCTTTTTACATCATAGTTAATCTTTTTCATTGGTAAATATTAATATAACTTCAATGTATTATTAGTTGCAGTTATAGAGATTGGCCTTACATTTTTTATCCATGCTTTTTTTTTAAATTAAGAAATTAAATAAGGATATACCTAAATTCTTAATGTTACTCCAAATACTTCTATTATACATACACAGTCAAGACAAGATTGCAAGAAACTGGTAAAAAGCTCCATTATAGACAGGCTTCCATAGAAAGAAGTGTAATTAATTATGCTTCTAAGGTACACTACCTCAATAAGATCTATTGTTCGTTTCGCAGGGATTCTGAAACTCTTCCGTTTGAGACAGGATTCCGTTATAGAAAGATTTCGCTTTCACAGGCATGTTTCACTAAAGAACGATGAAAATCCCCTTTCAGACAGGTTTTCAGCAAATTTAATTGTATCGCAATTCTTATTAAGACCATGTAACGGTTCCGTTAAAGACAGGATTCTGTTATAGACAACTACTATTTTGACAAGTTTTATTCTATTCATATGACATAAATAAGTATATTTATATAAATACACAGAACTTGTAAAATTGGAACCTGCCTATAACGGAATTCTGTCTTAAACAGAAATGTTCCATAGTGCTACGGTAAAGAATACTATACAAATACACCTGATAACACAAAAACCTGTGTAAAACGGAATTTTCCAGCAATATTTACGATTTCATCTTGACAGGTTTTACTATATATATATATAACCTGAAGGAAAAATTCTGGACCCCCCCCCCGAAACGAAATCCTGGGTACGCCACTGCTCTGGGCTCTAACTTGTGTATTTTAAACAATTTTTCTAACTCAGCCCCTAATTAAGTTAGAGACATGAAATTTTGCATACTTATAGCTGAACACCTCACATCAAACGACAAATAATAAAATTTTGAAATAGGTCTAATATTTAACCCTCTGGGCTCTAACTTGTGTATTTTAAACAATTTTTCTAACGCAGCCCCTAATTAAGTTAAAGACATAAAATTTTGAATACTTATAGCTGAACATCAAACGGCAAATAATAAAATTATGAAAAAGTCTAATATTTAACCCTCTGGGCTCTAACTTGTGTATTTTAAGCAATTTTTCTAACTCAGCCCCTAATTAAGTTGGAGACATGAAATTTTGCATACTTATAGCTGAACACCTCACATCAAACGACAAATAATAAAATTTTGAAAAAGGTCTAATATTTAATATCGTGTAGAAATCTACACAACAAGGCTTGTTATTAATTTAACTAATTAAATATTTTTCGCACGATCCAATAACATTTAAAAATAATTGAATTCTCGGAAAATAATTCTTTAGTAATTAATTTATACAATAAATTAAAATAACAAAAAAAATACTCCAAAATTAAAGTATATTAAAATGAATAATTACATAATGCGTAAGAAAAATAAAAATATATATGTTGTTTGGTATTGGTATGTTTAGAAAAAAAATAAGGAATATGAATTGTGAATTTATTTTGTATTAATATTGAAAATAAAAAATTTCGAATTGTAAATATTTATATGTGGAAAAACAGTGTAATAAAATAAAACTCCCCAAATAAGACCAGACAGAAAATAGGAAATTACAGATAAAGGGAATAGTACTGACGCCAGACTTGGACAGAAAATGTATAGCGAAAGAATAGAAAATTTACGATGTTGAAACAATAAATTTTCTATCAATTAAGATGGTTTTACAACACTCGACGTGGGTGGTGATTCCCAAGAGAAACCTGATGCAAGGGGCAAAAATTAAGTTAATGCTATGCAGTGAAAAATAAATTGGCACGCCCATAGATGGGATGTTTAGAGTACCAATAAGGGACCAGGAGTAGCCTCCAATCAGAATGACAGCTCTGGGTTAATTTAGCCCTCCCCCAAAAAAATTAATTGGATCTTGGAAGATGGAATGAGAGAAGATTATTAAGTCTTGTGTCTCGTCCTCAAGAGGTTCTATAATTTTTTTAAGATGTGACTTCCTCTAAGACGATCCAGATACTTCAAAATTTTACATCAAGTTCCTTCGCAGCAAATTTTAAGGACAATACAAAAATTAGCGATTGAAATGAATGCTGAAAGCAGACAAGTCTTTGTCACAAAAAAATGATTGATGCAGAAAAAAAGGAAATGATGATGAAAATTAATGCTGAGAGTAGACCTGTTCTTGTCATGATCTATTGACGAAGATCGCTGAGAGCAGACAAGTCATTGAAAATAAATTGATGCAGAATTTCACAGAAGAATTCACCTGATGTGGAGATATAAGCTAAGTGGATAGTAGAGAGATGTATGAAGTGTCTGCAGATTTTGCCAATGAAAGAGTACATTGTGGAGTTGGAGCTCGGATAATTTTCATGCGTCATAGAGTGCTTAAAGGAAGTGAAATTGGTTGGTGAAAGATCCCCATGAACTCTACATATATAAAAGAAAAAAAAAACTTTATGCCCAGATGAACTTACTTGTGTTTAGGATTCCATGAACTATGAGTGAACTGTATAATTTGGATGATTACAGAAAAGATCGAAGTCTATTTGGGTGAGAAATTCCTTATATTTATTTCAAAATATACTCGTGGCTATTGTTTTCACGTTTTCTTACAATGTGTACATTTAATATTAAGCAACTAATTTTCTAAATTTTCACTAAAGTACATAATCTTATGTCATTGAATATTATGATTGTTTATGATAAAGATTTTTATGATAACGGGAATATTATGTTTCCACAAATAAAATTTTGATTAAAATTTAGGCAAAAGCCCCATCATCGGATCGTGCTGTGAACGAAAGGGCAAGTATAGGATAACATAAATTAATAAAAAAAATAAGTAACAAAATATAATTTTGATGAAAGTTTTGCTGTTCTAATGAGAATGGAACTATGTTATATTCTGATAAAATAATAGATAATTTGAATCTTGATTTGAAAAGATTATTGTGACATAACAAATCATATTTGAGTTATGAATTTTATATAAATGAAAATAAAGTTTGTTTATGTATGTATACTCATATGTCTTTCCTTTGAACTCCTTCCTTGTTTCCTTTTAGATAATATTCATAATTTATGGTATCTAAAGAACTAATATTTTGAAATTATTAGAATTGGACGTTTCTCTATGCAACCTACAAGTTCGATATTTCCATTTCAACGTTAAATAAGGCGTCCTTGAGTTATTGTCAAAATTAATTTTATTCCAAAATTTTCTTCTCTCCTAATTTATCAATTAACATTATCCCATTTGATCTTTTCACAACGCAGATCGGGATAACTGTTTCTATTGTGCTAACCATTTTACTGTCGCGTGACCCTGTGTGTTATGACGTCCAAATCGTCACAACATTTAACCCTCTGGGCTCTAACTTGTGTATTTTAAACAATTTTTCTATCTCAGACACTAATTAAGTTAGAGACATGAAATTTTGCATACTTATAGCTGAACACCTCACATCAAACGACAAATAATAAAATTTTGAAAAAGGTCTAATATTTAACCCTTTGGGCTCTAACTTGTGTATTTTAAACAATTTTTCTATCTCAGACACTAATTAAGTTAGAGACATGAAATTTTGCATACTTATAGCTGAACACCTCACATCAAACGACAAATAATAAAATTTTGAAAAAGGTCTAATATTTAACCCTCTGCGCTCTAACTTATGCATTTTAAGCAATTTTTCTAACCCATTCCCTAATTATGTTCGAGACTTGAAAGTTTGCATAATTATAGCTGAATGCTTGCGATAACACGATAAATCATAAAATTTTGAAAAAGTCATATTTAACCCTCCGGTCTCTAACTTCTGTATTTTAAGCAATTTTTGTAATTCAGCCCCTAATTAAGTTGGAGACATGAAATTTTGCATACTTATAGCTGAACACCTCACATAAACGACAAATAATAAAAATTTAAAATAGTCTAATATTTAACCCTCTGGGCTCTAACTTGTGTATTTTAAGCAATTTTTCTAACTCAGCCCCTAGTTAAGTTGGAGACATGAAAGTTTGCATACTTATAGCTGAACACTTGCGATAACACGATAAATCATAAAATTTTGAAAAAGTCATATTTAACCCTCCGGTCTCTAACTTCTGTATTTTAAGCAATTTTTCTAATTCAGCCTGTAATTAATTTGGATACATGAAATTTTGCATACTTATAGCTGAACACCTCACATCAAACGACAAATAATAAAATTTTGAAAAAGTCTAATATTTAACCCTCTGGGATCTAACTTGTGTATTTTAAACAATTTTTCTAACTCAGCCCCTAATTAATTTGGAGACATGAAATTTTGCATACCTATAGCTGAACACCTCACATCAAACGACAAATAATAAAATTTTGAAAAAGTCTAATATTTAACTTCTAATAGTTTGTCTCGCGCTTTTTTAAAATTTAAACTGTTTTGCAATATTATTTTTTGTTCATTTTGCATAATAAGTGTAATGTGACGTAATTTCTTCTATTTAAGACTTCTAACGCATGTTAATGTATTTATTTTACAATATCCCCCCACTTTTAAATTCACATGTAAATATAGTTTTTATGGCGTAATTTCCAATCCGCTTTTTATAACTCATTATTTAATTCTAATTTGAAGGGTTTTTTCTATTTATAATAGTAACGTGTAAATATATATATTTTTTTGAAGCAAACATTATTGTTTGCGCTGTTTATACAGTTGGCAATAGTTTAAATTAATACCATTTTCTAAAATATGTAAAAAATATCTGTCGAAATGCTGAATATTTCAGTTTAAAATAGAAATAAAACCTCAAAAAATGAGTCAAATTAAAAAAATTAATGGAATCTGCACACCGGGATTTACTATTGAATAAAATGATCTAAAAATGATTAAATTCCCATGTATAGTTTTTGCTCCTGTAAAACTTTTTTAATAGAACAATTTTGTCCAACTTTAGCATTAAATATCCCTTCAAATACTTCTTCTGTTTGAAAACTGTATGCATCAGCGTGTTGATCAAACATTTCTCTATAATACTACCGATTTTCATATTTTTGTATGCAATAGTTTTCTTAATATTAACGAAGAAAGACCTCCGGTCACAAAAAATTCAAAACCGGCGGCGGCTGCGGCGGCGGCGGTGACAGCGTTAGTTACATTTTTTAAAATAGAGAGATATATAAAAATGAAAACTTGTCTATCTGTCTGTTTGTAATTCTATAAAAATCAACAATTTGGAAGCCAAAATTGCGAAAAAGATACTTACATGTGTATTAAAACATGGCCGAGGCAACTAAAGTAATCTGGAATCGAAATAATTTATAGTTAATTTTTAATTAATAAAAAACCACCAATTTAACGGCAATTTCTTATCAAATTTAAGCATTTTTCGTTATAGCAGTTGCCAACAATTATAATACACAATAAAATTATTACTACAACGATTAATTTTCTACTGCAAGATTTTCACGTGAAAAATGAAAATGAAATAAATAGTTTGCCGAATTTAAAAAAAGGTGAATATTACATCATAACTTTTCTATTGCAAGATATTCACGTGAAAAATGAAAATGAAATAAATAGTTTGGCGAATTTAAATGAAAGTGAGTATAACTTCATAACTTTTCTGTTTCAAAGTTTCCACGTGAAAGAGGAAAATATTACGTCATATTGGGAATATAAAGGACGTGGTGGATATAATATAACGTCATATGAGTGTGAAAAATGTATTGAAGCTTGATAAAAACCCGATTAGGGAAATATTGGCGTATTTTAACATTATTGTTCCAATTATAAATTAAAATAAGTTCATTTATAGCTGTATTCTTTTGCGTCTGTTATATACATTTATACATTTTTATATAGCATTTTCATATGATTCATTCATACAACATTTCGACTGCCTTTTTTAATGTTTGTTTGTGTTGTATGTTAAATTTTGAAATTGATTTTTCAGAACAAACATCCTTCAAATTCTGGGCAACGCCGGGCACTTTAGTTTGTAACAGATAAATGGCATTTGTATCTGTACATCTAATGCTAATATTATAAAGCGTTATAATATTATAAAGTATATAATATTATTAATGCTTGTACGTTTGTGAGGTGTTATCTCTGAAACTACATAGCCAACTTAAAAAAATGTTGGTGGCCATTTCTGCTCCGAAAAAAAGACTGTATTTTATGTCAGTGTAAGAACGTACATCGCTGCAGGAGCAAAAAAGTTCTAAAATTGCGATTTCTGCGATATTGATTGGGTTAGAAACTTTAAATTTAGTGTGGTAGTTACTTTTAAGATGTAAATACTAGTAATGAACGATCTCTAAAAGGTTCAATTTGACGGATAAGCGTAACAATTTCTAGAAAGGTTCTAAACTATGATTTATTTGGAATACTGAAATTTTTGGGATACTGTTGGGGTTAGAAACTAGAACTTTGGCATGGTAGTAATTTATAAGATGTAAATGCTCGTTGTAGAACGAATTCTAAAAAATCGAAAGACTAAACAAAGCGGAAAAGGATTCAAAGATGATCTAAGTAACGAAGTACATGGAATTGTTAGGAATATAAACATGAAAATTGACATGGCTGTATTTATCATGACGTAAATTCTCGCAGTAGAACAATTTCTAAAAATGTCGCTATATAAAACATTGCAGAAACAAAATACTTTCGAAAATTTTCTATTTCTTTGTTACTGCTTGGCCCAAAATCTCGAAATTTTGCTTCGGGTTAGTTTTAAAATATAAAATTGTCTAAATGAATGGTTTCTAAAAAATTTAAAATTTAAAAAGATGAAATGAACGGAAAGCGATCTCAATTACCATTAATTTGGAATTATTAGGTATAGCAACTTTAAATATTTCATAATGCTGCTTTCCTCCGCAAAACATGCAATTTAAATGCAACAAAACAGATAGATACCCACCTAGCATTAAATAAATTGTGTAAATATTGAATAAAGACCTGTATGAAACAGTGAGTAGGTTGCCCGAAAGTACTTGTTAAAGTGTTCCTTTTCTAGGCTTTTCTCTCTCTCGCCAAATCCACTAACAGAGGGAAGTGCCGTTTTAAATGTGATATGAATTTTTTATCTGATTCATTTTTCTAGACATTTTATCATAAGGTCATATTCCAATTATCATTAGTAGATTTTTTATATATTAACTTATTCTGGTGAAATTTCATAATCTGGCTCATATTGGCGTATGTTAGCTTGCATGATTTGCTGAATAAATATGTATGGATTTGTAAATTACTTCAAACGACACTTTGGCAGCTCAAAAGTTATGCAGACGATATATTCAGATCTTGTGTCATACTTTATGTTGCAATCATTGCCGATTTCTTTTATTTAATACATGCTAAATACAGCTCAACTTGTGCAAAATATGTTTGAGAACAAAACAATACAGCACATGTAGTGGCCAGCATACACTCATCATTTAAATCCGATCGAGCATATCTAAAACACACTCTAACGAAGCATTGCACGCCACTGATGATGTATTCGGTACTGTAATACTATATCAGGTATTGAGGAAAGAATTCCTTAACTGTTATGGACAACCTCATTGCATCCGTGGAAAACAGATATGGGGCTATGCATATATAACGTTATCATTTTAGGGGGGAGGGGGGGTTTGGCACATGATATCGTAAGATATCTCTAGGGGGAGGGGGGGTTGACTTTTGATATCGTTATCATTTCTGATCCAACCAAAATTTTCTTTTTTTATTTGTAACTTTGTCTTTACATCAAAATAGTATGTTCATTACGATTATCTTTTACTATTGTCATAAGTACATGTTAGAATTATATTTTTTTAGTCTATTATCTACTTTTATGAAAATACAAAATTATAACTAAAATCATTAAGTGATTATAAAATTATTTAATTCCAAAATATAGAAAACCCCAACCTTTGGAATTCCTGTTCTTCTGTATGCATATATAATCCGCTGTTCGACTAACCATATGCGAAGTATGTTTGAAATGGTACTTGTGTTTACTACTAAATAAAATGGAAAGAATGTTGTCCACCTGTTTTGTTGATAAAAATTTTTGTCTGCCCTATCTCCTGCGGGAAAGTTGCAAGAAGACATTATTACGTTGAATGCATTGTGTAACAAAAATATATTATTGAATACTTTTAAATAGTAGCTATTTCGTTTAAGTGTTATTTGATATAAAGTTATTTCATGTATAACGTGACATTTTTATTGACTTCTCTTCATTTGAATCAATAAAGTATGCGAAAAATTAATGCAACCATATTTGTATATCACTCCAAGCAAAAGAAAAAAATTTCAAAAATCTAAAAAAAATTTGTACATTGATAACGATATCTTTACCGGGGGAGGGGGGGAGTTCGAGGAATGATAACGTATGATATCGTAAGGGGGGGAGGGGGTCCAAAATTTCCAAAAACTTGATAACGTTATATATGCACAGCCCCTATTGTACAATATTAACTATTCCGGGGGAGCACACACCATATAAAGTATAGTCCATTCTCTTTAAACATCATATATTTGTCATTTAAAGTTAGTTACTCACATTGGTGCGGAGCGTCTGATTATGCTCTTGACATCATTTTATACAGTTAAAATTCCGATATAAGATAATTTAGTGTTCATTTTCTATTTTACTTTTAACATATTGCGTACTTTCAATTTTATATCCATGCATGGTTGTCTTGCATGGTGTGATTTCCCATTTTTTTAAACAGTATATACGAATTTATATATAAGATTTTGTAATTCTACGATCCGTTTATTTTCATCATTTCAATTTATCGCAGTATATGGACAATTAAAGATAACATCTCATTTTCTTTGCTTCCACATGTTATTATTAAATCTATGTTCTCAGCAATATCGCTCAGACTAATCCCTCCGAGGGAAGTCCTAGTTAATATAATACCTTAAGCTAATATTAGTTTTTGTCACATTAAAATATCTCAATTTGTTGATTTTCTGAAAGCAAGTAAATCCTTTTGGTTTACAATGGAAGCCTATGGGAATTTGGCGAAATATTAGAGATATCGCCAAGTTGGCGACAAACTTGGCGGCATTTGGCGACAGAACAGGGTCCCCCTCCATGGTAATCCTTCTTATAGGTATGGAGATGCATTAAATGCTGTTCAATAACCAATGAGATGCGTTTCATTCGAGCATTGCCATTAAAAAATTAACGAATAATCGCGATTTCTGTGGACATACCATAGCGTAATATATATATACCGGGTGTCCCAAAAAGGACTGACTGATTTTAAAATTCAATAACTTGCAAACGGTGACAGATATTTAAAAAATTCTTGCAGGAGGGTTATGCATAAGGTCAAAAGTTTTTTTACAGTGATTTTCAATTTTAGTTCGAATTACAAACAACAGATGGCGCTGCGATCAATAGACGCTGAATTCAGGCTCGATTTTTGGTACTTCGTGGCCCGGATAATACATTTCCATCTCCTTTTTCAGCATGAAACAAGAGAAAGGACCAGAAATCGAGCCTGTATTTAGCGACTATTGCTTACAGCGCCATCTATTGTTTGTAATTCTAACTAAAATCGAAAATCACTGTAATAAAACTTTTGACCTTATGCACAACCCTCCTGCAAGAATTTTTTAAATATCTGTCACCGTTTGCAAGTTATTGAATTTTAAAATCAGTCAGTCCTTTTTGGGACACCCGGTAGAAGGAACTTTAGCTCAGTATTAAATTTGTGAAATTCTAAAAAGTTGTTCAAATGTAACCGTAATTTGGGAAATTAACAGTAAAGTGTTACAAACTATCGAAAAGTATTCTTATAAATCGCATAACATTGAAGGGTACAATTAATTACATTAAGAAAAGTGTAAGAATTGCATAAGAAAATAATGAATAATCTTTTTTAAATTTCGACCTACGATGAGAAAATTCCAAACCGTTATTTGGGCAGGGTTTAATTGTAAACAAAGAAAATGCTGATACCTCGTTGAATCTTAGTTCATGGTTTGTGGTGCACCCAGCTACGTTTTTTATATATATTAAATGGTTAAAATATTCAATGCGCAAATGTTTTTTTATTTTTTTATTTTTTAATGAAGCTCAAAAATGAATGATTCTCTACACGGTTAATTGTTTATGTTACATTTCTTTTAAACACTATTTCTGAAATGGTTTGCCGATTGCTTAAATCAACATTAGAATATCCGTGAATAACAAAATAAATAAAGTTTTTGATACATATGCAGGGCAAAGATGACCGATTTTATAATAAAATTAGTTTGCTTACCATTAAATAATTCAAAACAATAATCTGGAAAATTTGTAATAGTCTTCTAGGTAGATTATTACTGTTAGTGGTAGAAATAGTGGTAAGCAAAATACTAAAATAATAATTTATGTGATACAAAATAGTTGCATTTAATTTCTCCAATTTGTAGTACTGTAGAACCTCTTTTATCCGAAATTCTTTTAACCAAAACCCATTTTCAAAGCCTTTTTTTTTTTTTCATACTATCACGTTCCTTGCGTGCAAAATTCGTTTTGAAAGTTTTTTTTTAAGCTATCATATTCCTTGTGTGCAAGCGGTCCTTTCCGAACTACGAGTACATATAAATATTTTCGATCTCCTTTCTTAGAATTCCTTTGAATTTAACGTGAGCTCCCGTAAGTTGCGGAGTGGAACGAAGAAAACGATCAAATTAGAAATTCTGAAGCTTTTGAATTTTTGCAAAAGGTTTAGCATGGCTGGAGCAGCAGAAAGATTGTGATACTGGTGAACTAATAATATTTAAAAACTCCGTGACAGAGCTTCAAAGCAAAGGCAATCGAAACTGCGACAAAAAAAACATTTTTTCAAACCCTTGTGATATATGTAAAAAGTACTTAATTTGAAAATTAAAATTTAGGTAATTTATTCTTGATTCTATTTTGCTATTGCTTTATTTTTATTACGCACTTGTTACCATAATAAGAAATATTGCATATATTTCTCCTTTATCTTAAAATTGAAGCATTCTCGATTGTCCGAAAATTTCGATTTTCCGAACGAGGGTCGGTCCTAATTACTTCGGTTAACCGAGGTTCTACTGTATTTACAATATCCAAAAATACTAGTCTAAATCCATTTTAACAGAAGAAAGTTTCGCTCTGTCTATGTGCACATCTGTGTGTGTGGCTGTCAGCGATCGCTAGCAAAATCTACCGCATGTACAAAGCTCAAAATTTTTGTAAGGATAGTCGAAGGTCTGTGTTAGTCCACCTGAGACTCAGAATTTTAAATTTCGAATTATAAGCTGAGTTACTAATTAAATATCGCAACGCACTTTCATTAAAACTCATCTCTGTCCTTTTGAAAGGGAAAAAGTGCTGGCGTATGTGCAGAAACCTTACTTACGCAACGGGGGAAAATGAAGTTAGAAAGTACGAATTTCGGTGGGTATTTTCTCATTATTTATTAACTGAAATCTGCCAAACCGCTTAGAAAAGTTAAAAACTAAAGACATATTCTGAAAGATCTTACTATTACGTTTCAAATGCCACAATCAATTTAAAAAAACGTCGTAGTTAACCCTTTGAAAAAAGATTTAAAAAGGGTCGTTATTCCGAAAAACATTGTAATGCCCCTCCAGGGCACAATTTTAGAGGTACCGACAAATCAAAAATACTTTCTTAACGCTGAAACCTTCTAATCGATAGTGCAGTCGGTTTTAAAAATATGAATTCTAACTCTTTAAAATACACCGGTAAATGCAGGTCACTTTGCGCCTCACGACTATGATATTTTTTCTACGCTAAAAGTAACTAAACATTCGTATTTTAACACAATCTTTTTTGAGCATCTCAACAGACCAGATTTACATCACCTAAAAAATTTTTCAAGCGTTCGAACGGGTAGAAATATTCTTTACAAAATAAAATATATGCAAATTTCGACGAAATCCGTGAAAAAATTAAATGCTTCTTCACGGTTTCGTCCCATTCAGTGCGCAATTTTAGAGGTATCGACAAACCAGAAATATGTTCTTAAAGCTGAGACCTTCTTCTAATCGATGGAGCAATCGGTTTTAAAAAATAAGAGATTTAACCCTTTCAAATACACCAACGAATTCAGGTCAATTTGCACCTCAAGGAGACGATATTTTTTCTACGCTAAATGGTTTAAAATATATGAAAATTTTGAAGAAATCAGTAAAAACCTGAGTGTTTCGCCGAGAAAATTTCGGTACGCGTAAACTCCAAAACTAAAATTACACAGGAAATAAAATACCAAGTAGCATATACGTTTAATTCAATATTTTTTCATTCAAAATATAAATTCAGACAAAATGAAGTTAAAGATATTATACAGTCATACAAATTTAAGTTTCATAAGGGTGATTCATCACGGGATCGGGCACCATCGGGCGGGTCAGTTAGTTTTAAAAAAAATTAATATTATTTTCTTTTTCTATATTTAAAATATATGATTGAAGGTGCTAATATCTTTGTAATATACGAGATGTAAATTTCCAACTGGGCGAAAAATGTCCGGACCAGGATTCAAACCAGGGATCTTTTTGATGTAGCTGCCAATGCTTTACCAGCTAAACTATCCCGGACGAATGTGGAGGGCCTAAATCACCCAGCTGACCTTACTGATCATAGCATCTGATCTGATATTTGAATCAGCTCAACAGAATAAATCGCAGGTAATGGAACTGCACTAAACGTTGGATATGTAATTACACTAGATTAATTTTAACATAATTATTGTAATTGGTAAATAAATCACATGAAACGTAAATTTCCAAGAGGGCGAAAAATTTCCGGATCAGGATTTGAATCAAGAATGGGATATCCTGGCTTAAGCTGCCAATGCTCTTCCAACTGAGCTATGCCGGACGAATCTGGAGGACTTAATTCACCCAGCTAGCCTTATTGATCATAGCATCGGGTCTCATAGTTGAATCAGCTCAACAGAATCTGTTCAGCTAATCAGAGAACAATTGGTTAAAGAGAATAATTGGATCGGGAACCTCTTGGTGGACAGACCTAGTTTATTTCATCTTCAAGTTACCTTCGCGAGTTCGACCGGAGGCACCGCGGGGCACTTATGATTATTTTTGGGCGTAGGTTAAGCAGGCCTCTCAAATTTGCAAAATCTAATTTTTTCGAGCAAGTTCTTGCTAATAATTGGCAGTTTGTAATATTTACCAGCAGGGGGCGAAGGTGTCAATCTTGGGGAATTTTTAGTTTAATTGGTTGATTAGTTCTTGATTGATGTCTCGGGCCTTATGAGAAACTAGGATTGACTAAGACCCGGGTGCATCACAAACCACAAACGCCTGCAGGAAGTACAAACTCAGCAATTTTTATCTTAAAATCGTCAGAAAGTAAAAAATGTAGTGCTGGGAAACGAAGTTACCAGGAGAAAAAAGGGTTTTAAAGATAAAAATAAAGTCAGGAAAACAAACTTGGTGATTTTAAATTAAATTTTGAAATTAGATTTAAATTTTGAATTTTAGAAGGTTTTTTATTTTATCCTTTCATACATATGTTAAAATTATTTGAATTCGTATATGGTGTAATTCTTACTTTAAAAAACATATACAGTGAAACCTCTGAATAACGGTTAGCAGTGGGACCAGTAAAAAGTGACCGCTCTTCAGAGGTGGGTGTTATTCAGAGATTTCATTTAAAAAAAAAATCAAAATTACATAAATTTAAATAAAAATACACACAGTCATTTTAATAAATCCTCATTATTTTAATACACTAAAAAAATCAGTGATTTGAAGTGGCTTTGCTTTTTGTTCTTTTTGCTGCAAATATCTTTCTCCAAAGAAATAACAATATGAATTGTTTTGCTGTACAACTCATCATCATCATGATTTAATATGAAAGTTTGGATTTCATGAAGGTTACTTCATCAATTCTTCGGCATTTGTGTTAATAGTGGAAATTTTGACTGATTCTATAATCCATTTCCTCTTCTTCTCTCCTATCTTGCACCATTTGTTGTACGGAATCAAATGTGGCAGTAACTGCCAAATCTTTGTCCAGACATACAAACTCGCTGCCCTTTATGTTAGTTATGCCTGCTGTTTTAAGAATATCATCTAATTTTCCTCCATAATTATTAATGTCTTCACTTTCTTTTTGTTGACATATGAAGTAAATTTTGTTTGATCTGTTTCACATTTCGGTTTTCAAATAAATATGAAATTGTACCAGAGCTGTAAATTTGTTTTTCTCGGGACTTTTGAGTGGCCGCTATTCAGAATTCCTTATTTAGATGTTCGTACTAATGTTAATTCTATGGAACGTGTTTGGTTCCATCAACATGTGGACGATATTCGGATGTTTTCGTTGCTTATAGAGGTGGCTGTTCAAGGAGGTTTCACTGTAATTCGTGTGTATGTGTTGCTTTATTGGGCGTATAGGAAATTTCTATAGCGGAGACTGCAGTCATAGAAGACGGAACTCCGGGATCATTCCCAGCAGTGCCGACACCAGGGTCTGTTCACAAGGGCAGATAACCTTTTGCGCTCTGTGAGGTCATGCTAATTTGGTCATTTCCAACAATGACGTACGCAGCGTACGTCATGATATCTGGCTGATTTTTTAATCAGACATTCCGAATTCTCACCAGAAAGATTTCACTTTTATTTTTGCTTTACCAGGTGATTAATTTTCCTTACATAAAGTTAAAAAAAATACCAATTAAATTTTTGTGGTGTTAATTCAAAATTTCTAAAAACAAATCTGCCACAGGCGGCAACACTGTTGGCTAGTGACATACATCCGGCGCCAGAGCCCAAGGGGTTAATAGAAGACTGATTATAAGTCTTATTGCTTGCTACGAGAAGTACGCTTGAAGGGTGCAATATCTTTAGTGTTTTTGAGTTAGACAGATGCTCGGGAGTACATTTCGGAGAATCGACTTCAACTTCAGTGTACATAAGTGTCCATGCTCTCCTAGACTTAAATATTATAAATATAGCCATGCGTTGCACGCTAATTGTGATTTTAATTGTGATTTTAAGTAGACAAGAAATTATGGCTAAGTGCCGAGATGTAAAACACATGTCTACTCATAAGATTATAAAACTAGACTCAGACACGTAGAAAGAAGATTATATTCGGTAATAGCCACTTAGGCCGTCATTACTGTGACTTATATAGGATTCTAAGTAATTGAGGTGTTCAATCCGGTCACATATAGAAATGGATTTAGACACTGAGGGAAAAATATGTTAATTGAATTGTTTCAGGAACATATAGAATAAAAGTAATGGAACATCTTTTCAATTTTATAACATGTGTATACATTGTTACGATTTAAATTGAAATTGAAGATGTGCATTAAGAGGACGAATCAGTTGACTAATCAGGAAATAGGTGCAGTCGAATGACAAGACAATTAAGAAATCCACAAAAAGTTTCCAAAAACTGAAGTCATTGCAGAATAACAACTGTTTATTTACACATTGCATAGCGTACGACCGTTTTCCACAATAATCGGTTTTTCCTGGTTTCACAACTGTCGGTCATGACAGATACGATGATAAAAATTCGGTGATTAAGTTGCGTCCTTTCTTTACAGCGCATTGACATTATCCTCCAAACAGCTACATGTTATTTAGACAATAAAAAACACGAAAAATTATCGGCTCCGCGCTCATGCAAGCCAATTTAAGGAGGGTCTGCGCGGAAGATTATCGACGCATTGGCGTATGTTCTGGACAAATCAGAAGCCTGCGCCAAGCTACGAATCCAATCAAAGCTTAATTAGTTCTTGAGAAAGAGCGATTGCGATAATCATGAATAATGCAGCACAGCAACGCCACCTGTTGGATGATTGACACCAAAAATTAATCAAAACTAAATTATAAAAAGATTAACTGAATCTAATGTTTTGTAAAAATTCACGCATTAGTTCTTGAGATAGAGCGCCCACAAAATTTGTGTCACACACAGACAGATAGACGGACAGACTCACAGACAGACATTTTGTAAAAATATGTTTTTCGGGATCTCTGACCCACAAAACGTGTAAATCCGTCGAAACCGAAATTCGATCATTTTCACGAATCTAATACTTCTTCTTGTAAAGATAGAAGAAAGTAATAAACGACTAGAAAACAGGAATTCTGCCTTTTCAGAATTTAGTGTCGCCCCCGATGAAAAAAATATATGTATATATAAATAGTACGAGACATATTTCAATTTTAAGACTTACAGCACACGCTTTTATTTTATGTAAAATGATGCATTCGCATCCGCTTAAGAATTCCATATTTACGATCCACTCTTAAACATCTACAGTAAAGTATGCATAGGACGTCACTATTGCGAAATAAAACACAAATGAAGCAAAAAGATGCCATCATTAAAGAAACTCGACAAAAAAGTCGCTGTCTAATGATTCATAGGCCTTCATTTGTTTGTAACATTAATATAGATTAGAGATGGGAGAAACAGTTACTTTTTGTTAACAGGTTCCATCATTACACAACTAGCTTGGTAACATGTTACAATAACTTAATAATTTTTTAACACCTTACTAGAGACTATAAATTTGTTTTGCACTTTTAGGGTCTTTCTTTAAAATTAGATCATTTTTATAGATTTTGGTTAAGTATTCGTAGGTAAAGAACATTTTTTGGACTTTTGGGTAATATTTTGTTTCTTTGAAATATTAATGTCTGAAAAATGATCTAAGCTCACATTTAAAACGTAGAGGTAAAATTTACAAAAAGTCAAAACAGGTTTTCGAACTTCAGCAGTGGACATAAAGACACACTAAACAGAATTATATATTTATTTAAAAAGTTAAACATTACAGTCTATATCCAATATGATTCTTCTTTTATAATTACAGCATCCTACTTTCTTAGTCCCACCCAACCTAAGTCTGAAGATATCTATCTGTACATAAAGGAATGGTATAAAAAAATTTTCTTTTTAATAGCTTCTAGCATTCAAAACTCTCTAGGATTTAAGATGTCCCTAATTCAAATGTCATTCAATGTCTAGAATAATTCTCAATTTTTTAAGGTGAAAATTCATATATTCAAGTAAATTTATCACTTATAAATTCATCTGCCTAATAATTAGACTATTCGATAGATATCTAAACACTTATTCCTAAAATGCACAACTCTCTCTCCCTCTCTGTATATATATATATTGAGTGTTCCTTAATATGAGTGGTTACAAACATACCCCCATTCGACATTAAGAAAGGATGTTTAAATATCTATAAAAAAGACCAAATTAGAGTAATTATATATATATATATACTAGGGGGCTCTGCCCCCTGCAAGCTACGCTCGCCAACCCCCGTTCAGACACCGCAGAATCTAAAAATAAAAAAACATGCTAATCTGATGCGTTTTAAAAATACTAGAGAAGGTTAAATTATACTGAAAAAAGCTGTGCAGATCTCCCTGTAAACGGGTTTCCATTCAATCCCCTTTTATTACAAAAATTTAAGGGCGAATCAGTTGCTGTTAAGACATCCAATGGTTCTTTTCGTGTTTGATTAAAGAGGATCAGTTAAACATTTGAAAAGAAGCTAAAATAAAATGAATTAAGTATTCAGAGTCTTTGTCTCCCGATATTTTTAAACAATCTCTATAATAATAGCCTAAGTCATGTAACTGTCATCAATAGTTCTGGGCTGACCGCTTCGCTTTTTATATGCCAGGTGACCATTTTTTACATTTTTTATTTTCGCGTGGTAAATTAAAACAATGCTTTGATATTAAAATTAAAAGTCATGGTTTTTGGTATTATTTATTATTTTTCTTTTCTTTTTCTTAAAAAATGGAAAGAAAAAGTGAAAGTCATGAATTTCAAATTAAAATGAGTGAAATTATTATATTTTAGATTAATTTAATGAAATATGAAAAAATGCGATTGGAAAGACAATGTTTGATGATTTATTACTTGCGCCTGGCTAACATAAAAAGGTACTACTTAGTTATACCGTAGACCGATTTCGCCAAATTATATAAATCGCCAAACCACTTGCCAAATTATACAAACTGACATAATTTTTATTTTAAATAGCGAAAGAACAAATAAATTAGTATAACAAATTAACAATACAACAAATAAAACGTCGAAATAAAAATAACTTGATGATGTAAACACGTGTAACTTGCTTAAAGTCAAGCAAATGTGACATTTACGATCAACCATTATTGGTATTTAATCTTATAGTTTGGCGATAGATTTTTGGTCGACGGGATAGTCAAGTAGTACCCATAAAAATACGGAGTTCTTGATTTCTCTACTAGAAACTTCTGATTTGGAGAAGTATTGAGAAAGTAAATTAATTTTTGGATAAAAGTAAAATGGTACAATGGTTAGCACTCATCTAACGGAGACCAAACTGGACGCCAAGGGCGGCTAGTCTCTATAATAATAGCCTAAATCATGTGACTATCATCAACAGTTCCCGGCGGATCACTTCGTTTTTTTATACTCTAGGTGCCATTTTGATACTTTAATGTTATCCAGGCACAGGTGATAAGTCGCCAAATATTATTCTATCCCCATCATTTCATCTATATTATAATAGTTCAAGTCATCAAATGCCATAAACAAATAGGGTCTGATCCCTTCGCCTTTCATATGAAGGTTTGGCACAAATGTCATATACCAAATGTCATATACCGCGATTTTTTCCCAACGCCTATTTGGAGAACGCATCAACAGCATAAACAACAACATCCGGCTTAACATATCAAGCAAAATAACGATACTTTGGCGCCAGTTAAGTACCCGTTGCGTATATGACACTGGCGTCAGAAAAAAATCGCGCCAATATGGGGCCCTATATCACATCTGTGCCGAAAGAAAAAAAAAGCCGGGTGCAAATCTCGCCAATATCTTTTTTGCAACTCGCCAGTTAGAATTTTTCTATTCTTCGAATGGTAAATTAAAACATTGATCTGAAGTTCAAATTAAATGTCATGGTTTGTTACATAATTTAATATTTCGCCAGATGTCATATACGCACCGCATGTTTGGCATGATTTTTTTTTTTACGAAAATTTGGCGAAAACCTCGTTTTTGAATACCAGTTACATATGTATTTTTGGTACTACTTAGTTATCCCGTCGACCAAAATTCTATCGCGGACTATAAGATTAAATGCCAATAACGGTTGATCGAAAATGTCACATTCACTGGACTTTTAGCAAGTTACACATGTTTACGTCATCAAGTGATTTTATATTCGACGTTTTATTTTTATATTTATTAATGTTATACTAATTTATTTGTTCTTTCGTTATTTGAAATAAAAATTTTGTCAATCTGTACAATTTGCCGAGTGGTTTTGCGATTTATATAATTTGCGAAATTGGTTGACGGAATAACTACGTTGTACCGTATTTTTTAATTATTTTCTATTATTTTCAAATGGAAATAGCAAAAAAATAATTAATAACTATAGAACAAAATAATTTATATAAATTAAAAAAAGAAATAAAAGTAAATAAACATTTATTATTAAATAAACGACAATAGACGGGCTACCATGTCAACCAAAATAATGCCATTTTTGCGCCAATTAGGTACCCCAGTGCGTATATGACATCTGTGCTAATATTTTTCCTTTCGTTTTGTTTTTTAAAATAAAGAAAGAAGTGAAAGCCATCAATTTAAATGTTTCGTTTTTAAATGAAAGTTTTGTATTAAATAAAATGATAACGAAATACAAAAAAAGCATTGTTCTTAGCATAGATTTAAAGGAGGCCAAACTGGTCGCCAAATTAATTTAAAATAGTAACCTTTTCTGAATTATGAAAAAAAAAATATCTGTTATGATTAAAATTTGAGTTGCCATCATTAGAAAAATGTATTTAAAATTAGAAAAAACATTGATATTTCGAAAACTAATTCGAATTTAAAAATTCTAATACCAGTTTTGAGATCTGTGGATCAATACGGATTTTTGGTGTTAATTTCATCGCAAAGTATTCTATATTTTAGGATAAATCGCCGTGAAACATAATGAGTTGTTTAATCAGTCGATTCAAAGAATCGATACACATTTCAGCCGTTTCATATATTCGTTTCAAAAATTCGTTTCATTAGGATTTTATATATACGAGCTGGAACCCGTCGAAATTCGACGAATTAAAATGTTTAGAATGGAACTGTTAGATCGAATTTATAATAAACCTACAAAAATAAATACAATAAAAAATTCCTCTTGCATTGGTTATCTATCTAACTCTTAAAATAAATAATATTTTTAACCTAAAATTACCAAAATATTATTTCCAAAAATTTCACCTGCTTAAATTATTGAAAAATTAAACTGTATTAGAATACGTAATAAAAATGAGTAATTGTGTTGAAGTTATCGATTGAGGCTCTTACGTTTGTTTTTACGGGATGAAAAATCAGTGAAAAGGATTTCGCTTTGTCACATCATAAAAATTTCCCCCATAAAATCTAAACTGTACGTTATTTTCATATTCTCAAAATTTACATACGCTCCACTCAAATTCACAATTTAAAAGTATTTTAACGCGCAATACATTATTAAAATGGATATATTTCCAAACTTAACGTCACGTTTGTCCGATACAACTTTTCATGTGAACATTCGCATAAAATTTAAGTTCTAATCTCAGTGCCCGCGAAAATTTACAATTCAGAAATTTGCCTTTAGTTGCCATAGTATTGATCATTTAGTATTGGTCAAATATTTAGTTTTATCAAAGAAAATGATCGTTTTGTTTTAAATATGACATTTTTACTCACTGAATCATGCCTAGCACCTGAAACTCAATATCAGCGTAATGAAAAAATATGGAAATATCTTCTTCAATCTTTAAATTTATGAAGAAGAATGCGTATTTTTGTTAATGGCTAGCGTCATTTTCTGTTCAAAAATTAGAAAAAAGTTACTTTGTAATGTGAAAATGGCATCAATAAGGATATAATCAATAAAAATAAATAAACCCTGTCTATTTTCCCTTTACTTTTAATAGAAATGGAGTACTTCAGTTACCACAATTACAAAATTGGTACTAAAAACTATAAAAAAATGAATATCTCCAAAATAAATTGAGATACAGCTTTCAAACAAATTTCATTTAAAAGAGCGTTTTTTTCCTTATACGACGGTGTAAAAACTGAATCTGTGCAATGTCTAGAAGTTTAAAAATTTGCAGTAGCGAAAATTGCAAAACCGAAATTTCATTTCAAATTTCAAAGTGTTGCCATTCGCAGAATGACGTATGCGTTACGCACAGATATGTTTGTCCTTTATAATATAGATAGATAGATAGGGTAGATATATATAAATATATATTGCTTACAATATTATTTAGTCTCACTGTTTACATATCGCTGCGACCCGTAAGAATAGAGACTTGTCTTGCAAATATTCATTTTGCGTTTTTTTCCACTAACAGGTCTGTTGTAAGTGCGTCTTGCTACACAAACAGTTTCATAAGTGTATCTATGCGGAAAATCACTTTATTGCGCCATATGTCCATTTATGACCACAGAAGATGGGCGGATTGTGTGGGGAGGTAAAATTATCCAACCCTCTAAACCTCATCCTACGTCTTCATTTTTAAGTGTTTTATTCTTTTATGCAAGTTTTTATTCCAGCATGCAGAGCTACGTGCTATAATTTCATGTTACAGTAAAATCATGGAAATTGTCTTTTGCCTCTCCTGTGAAATTTACTGTTGTCGAGATGTGTCACTTTTCTTGCGGGTGAGCGATATATTAAATTAACAAAATTGCTCATACTAAAATAAATGTTTACTCTATGTATTCCCAAGCATTTTTTTTCCACATTTAAAAATATTTTTCGTTTTTTCTGAAACACTTCACTTTTTCATTTGTGTCACTTATCGAATAATGGTGCGATGCAAACAACTGTGTATTTTGACCTATCCAATAACATTATGGGATATAAAAATAATTTAATAAAATCTTTTAAAGTTAATTAGGTTTAAGGCAAAATTTGTGAATTAAAACATTCCACTTTCATGATATTGCCACTTATATGAACAAATAGTTTTTCAGTTACTGATTGGTCAATCTAATTTTACTAACAGAGAAAAATTTATCTGGATCTCGGACATTAACTTTGGTTGGTTAAGACGATTTTGAATAAAATCAAATCAGGAAGTCAATGTTTGTTAACTTTTCTGGTTAGTTTAATCGAAATCTTCCACGTCTATTACTGAAAACTGAGTTACTGTACTTTGGACAAAAACTTGAATATGAGTACACGACTTGTGCATATGTCACCACTCTTACGTATAAATGTTCTCTGTTATGAGCATGATTATAAGCGCAGCTGGTTAAATTTGAGTATCTGGGTATTAGAGAAAGCAATAATGGCCCGCCGTGGCTGAGTGGATAAGACACCACGCCGCTAATCGCTTGAGAGCGTAGGTGGAGGCGGGTTCGAATCCCGCCGTGATCCCCACGTGATCTGATATATGTATTCAATAAAACAAACAAACAAACAAGCAATAGTGAAAGGTACACTTGCCATGGAAACAACGACTTCTTTAATTCGTATAGAAAATTAATGAATAATTGTAAACGACTTAAGTGTAAAATGTAAAGCAAATGCTCTGGAAATATCAATGGCTCCCATCTAGTATTTTACAAAAGTAATTTAATAGATTCACATGATGTATAAGTTGATGCAACTCTTAGCTAATGAAAATTCTGCAACAAGACTTATGTAGGTAGATCTTTTCAATGATGAATTCAGAATTCTAAAAACAAAGCGAAGTTCTTAAGCGCTCTTCCTCACCCCTCCCTACCCTCTCAAAAAAGGAAATACGATAGAAAGATACAAGTATTTGGATAACTTCAGTGTGTCTGTGATCTTTTGTCAGAGTTTAGAAAAGGTGTCTGGGTATTAAAAAAAACATAAAACAAATTTGACGAACGATAAGACTATACATTTCAGGCAATTTTTAACCGGAAAAATTTAATTCTAATGTATATGCGGCTTTAATAATAGACTATTAAAGATGGGGAATTTTTATACGAAATTATATTCTCACATTTATGCAAATAGGTATGGATAAACAGACTTGAGTAAAATTACATATTTATTATTTCTTCTCTATAACACGATCTATATGAAGATGAAGTTATATGTACAGTTTACATCTTTAAATTTTTAGATTTTTTTATTGAAAATGTTTCATCATCATGTCTAGAATTTCTAGATTTGCAGATCTTTAAACAGATCTTCGATTCTTTAGATGCCTGCGGGGCTTCATTCTCGGATTATCCGTAGGTATTTGTAAAGGTAAATTTATTTTGCAAAACCACCAGCAAAAAAAAAAGTTAGAACAAACAATTAACTGACAGACTAACTGTAAATATATATTTTATTTCGACTCTATCTGTTTTTTACTAAATTTTCATCCTTCATAGAAAATTTTAAGAAGATATAAATTGAGAAAAACTCATACTTTGAAAGAAGAAATTGACTTTCCTTACTTTTAAATTATTAATTACTCTAAAAAATGAATGATAGGTAAACAAAATGTATACTATTGTGTTTGTTCCCTGCTTATAAAGGCTATACAAGGACTAATTTTAGCGAGTGTAATTATTTCAATTATATTTAATCTGTTTAAAAAAAAGTACTGATATCTACTAAAAACAACTTTTCAAAAGTAAAAAAAAAAAAGAAAAAAAAGAAAAAAAAAGAAAAAAAAAGAAAAGAAAAGAAAAAAAGTGAAAGTTGTGGCTAAAAAATAGTGTGATATCACATTTCCAAACTTATATTATGGTACTTATTTAACATTTTTTATTAAAAATTTACCATATGTAAGTAAAGTGCCTAAGTATGCGTTGATAGAAAGCCTTTTCTCCTTTACTAAATACATCATAACGTGTTTCTAAAAAATAATTTTTTAAAAATTATGCATGATGGGCTTGGCGCCCATCTTTCCATATTTTACACAAATTTCTAAACATACAAGCTCGTAATATGTTTGCATTATTAAGAATTTTGAACTTCTATTTTTAGCTACAGACAGACAAATTAAGAAAGTCTTTTATTTTGAAAAAAACAAATTGATTTTTACTGCTTTAACTAATTAATTAACCCCCTCCGAAAAAAAGAATCATAAGATGAAACCTGAAGTTACTTCAGCTTTATTTTAAGTCACAAATTTCTAGGCACCCATTTCCATAAATTAAAAGCATAAAATGTTTGCTTTAGCAACAATTTCGAACTTCGAATCTTAACAACGTACTTATGTGCTTAGAAATGTGTGTAAAATATGCATGGCGCCCAGGGCACATGCCCCCCCCCCCCCCCCCTTAGTTTCGGCCTTGACTCCATCTCCCGTCTGTTTTTATTGACCCGGAAGCCACCGGACTTCGCCCATGACGGGAAAAATGAAAGCTGAATGCTGCTCAGGGAGAGAGAGAAAAAACTGAACAGCTTTCATGGAATCTTTTCATCACAAAAGTCAGAGTCAAACAAAATCTTCATTTGGCCTCCCCTTCGCCTTTAGGTACATTTGGAATTGGAGAAAAAAAAATAGCCTAACAGAACAGCTCTTTTTTCTAATTCATTTGCAGTCTTCTATTATAGATGAATCTTTTTATATATTTGTAAATTTTAATGAATTGGGTTCCGTTTTCTTTCTGGATTTTCGGGCTGTGAGACATTTTTATGCAAATTCAATATAAATACATATATATTTTTGTATATAAAGACAAAAAAATGTTTACTGTTGGCGCCCCCTAGGCTTTCTGTTCTGGCGCCAGGAGTGTAGAAGGTTGGGGGGGGGCACTTTACTTTTGGCGTCCCCTACGCTTTCCGTTCTGCCGCCAGGAGTGTAGAAGGTTGGGGGGCACTTTACTTTTGGCGACCCCTACGCTTTCTGTTCTGGCGCCAGGAGTGTAGAAGGTTGCCCCTCCCCCGATGCTACGCCTATGGTGGGGAGGGGATTCCACCAAAAATGTTCTTCTTTTTTGCAGTTTAGCTGATCTTACCTTTGTAAATATTCGCATAATTTCTCTTTCATATAACAGTAATAAAATGAAATACACGTAATACTGTAAGATCCAGATTATAGCCCCAAACAAAATTATTGAGCTTCAACAAGGAGGCAAAAAGCATGTGTAAATAAATCTCAGAGCAAAGAAAAAAGCTAGCTACTTTCCTAACGTTTCAAGTCACATGTTGGGATATTTCCCACAAATGATGGCTCTAACTTTAATCCCCGCTCTCTGCACGTGGTGCATTTTTTTTTATTGTGTACAACAAGTCCAGGAATATTTCGTTACGGCTTCGTGACGTCAAATAAACATTATCTATTAATGCAAAAGAAAAAGTCGTCTGTTTCTTTCATTTTTATTATTTTATTTGCATCTGGCAATTTTCTGATTTTTTTTATTTGTAAATTGGAACTGTTTTGTGTTTATATTATAAAGAACAAAGTGAAAAATCTGATACGTGTCGTAAGTATAAAAAGCTTGATTCTTTTTTAAGAAAATCATTATAATTGCAAATTTTTAATCATTGAATATAATTTCAAAACATATATTTAAATTAAACATGTGTTATTGTTCCTATTTAAAACTGATTCGATTAACCTTTAACTGATGTCACAGAAATTGTCACATAACTAGTGTGAAGCGGTCTGTGAGACAGCTCCATCGAAAGATTAATAAAAGGCACGATTAACTTATAGGATGGTGTTTTTGTACAGGACTGTTATAATTAAAATTCACCTATTCAAAAGTATCTGGTGATAGTACTAAAGTTCCAAACGTAACAAAATATCGGTAGTGTTTATAGTTAAACTGAAAATTGCAAGTTAAACTATAAAAATTTAAAAAAACTCGCAGTCTGAGAGACCGGTAACATCAGTTAAAGGTTAAAATAATATGCTAGAATTATGTTTTTATAATGTTATTTCTGAAATACATATCTTTTTTAACCGTGATTAAGTAGTTTAGATGCATTTATTTTACAAGGAACAAGAGTCGCATTTTTAATAACATATCAACCAGCGTTATAAAATGGGAAAAGTACAGTTTTATTAAACAAATATTTGCGCCGCCTTAAAAAGTTGGGTACGATGCAACAAAAGCGATGCAAATAAAATTTTATCGCCATTTTGGGTATTTTAACAAATAATGAAAATACATAAACAAATTTAACAAACCGGTACTAATTGATTCTCCCGTCGAACAAAAAACTATCGCCAAACTATAAGATTAAATGCCGAAATCGGATGATCGTAAATGCCACATTCTCTTGACATTAAAAATTGTTACACCTACCAAAGCGATGCAAATAAAATTTTATCGCCATTTTGGGTATTTTAACAAATAATAAAAATACACAAACAAGCCGGTATTAATTGACTCTCCCGTGTCCCGTCGAACATAAAACTACCGCCAAACTATAAGATTAAATGCCAAAAATGGATGATCGCAAATGTCGCATTCTCTTGACGTTAAACTTGTTACACGTGTTTGTTATGTCATCAAATTATTTTTCGACGTTTTATTTGTATTTTTATTAATGTTCTACTAGTTGATTTCTTCTTTCGTTATTTAAAATAAAAATTATGTTAATAAACGTTTATCTTAACTGGCGTCTAAATGGCGCCCCTCACAACGGCTCATATATCACAAATGCACCCGCGAAATTCCCTAGCACGGGCGCTGGCTCATAGGATGCTTTGTTTACTTTCAGCCTAAAAGCGGAGCGTTGCATATCCTGTCTTCATAGTTTTCAGAAATAAAAAATAAAATAAAACAGCTAACAATTATCATTCATGTACAAATTAAATGAGCTTTATTTAAAACCGGATTTAAATTGCTTTATATCATCATTTATCTGTATTATTATTTTTTTAAAATCTGAATAAAATCAGTTTATTTTTTCTTTCTTCTATCTTTACAAGAAGAAGGTATTGGATTCATGAAAATTTTCGACTTTAGGTTTTCGACGGATTTATACGTTTTAGGGGTCAGAGATTCCGAAAAACATATTTTTACAAAATGTCTGTCTGTATGCGACACAAATTTTGTGGGCGCTCTATCTCAAGAACTAATGCACGGAATTTAATAAAAATTTATATTCAAATAGTCCCTGATATAAATTGGTGCTGATTAGTTTTTGGTGTAAATCGCTCAACAGGTGGCGCTGCTATGCAACATTTTTCACGATTTCCACAATAGCTCAATCTCAAAAACACAAAAACTAATGCACGGATTTTCCTCAAACTTCAGATTCAGTTAGTCCTTGACATGAATTGATGTTTTATACATTTTAGTGTAAATCACTCAACAAGTGGCGCTGCTATGCTGCATTTTTTGTAATTTCTGCAATAGCTCTATCTCAAGAACTAATGCTTGTATTTTCAACAAACTGCAGATTCATGTATACCTGGATATGAATTGGTGCTGTTTAGCTTTTGGTGTAAATCGCTCAGCAGGTGGCGCTGCTATGCAGCATTTTTCACGATTTCCACAATAGCTCAATCTTCAGAACTAATGCACGGATTTTCATTAAACTTCAGATTCAGTTAGTCCTTGACATAAATTGATGTTTTATAGATTTTAGTGTAAATTTCTCAACAGGTAAGCGCTGCTATGCTGCATTTTTTGCAATTTGCGCAATAGCTGTATCTCAAGAACTAATGCTTGAATTTTCAGCAAACTTCAGATTCAGGTATACCTTGATAGGAATTAATGCTGTTTATGTTTTGGTGCGAATCGCTCAACAGGTAGCGCTGCTATGTTGAATTTTTCAGAATTTCCACCATAGCTATCTCAATAACTAATGCACGAATTTTCATCAAACTTCAAATTCAGATATACTTTGATATGAATTGGTGCTAAATTGGTGTACTATTCTTGTACTATTTAAATGATTTAATTTACGTGATTTATATAGAAGAAAGTTTTGTGATGGCCACAACATACTAATTTCTTTTGGATTGATTTTAACTGCAGACGGGATTTTATATTAATGTTCAATAAAGAGAAATTACAATATTACAGACAACTTAAACATAATGAAAGAAATAACATTTTATGAAATTTTTGTCCTTTAGAAAAGAAAAAAAACTCGCTATTATTTTATGAAAGTAAATACTAGAATACATTTAAAAAGATCTGCCTTTTAAGTATTGATGCGAGATACAATATCCTAAAAGTAAAAATATGATTAAATATTCTTTTTTAAAAACTGCTTCATTTCCTAGTTAGATGATCACTTTATTTTTGTAATAATATAACTAGACTTATGTGCCAATTCCAAAACTTTATTCTATCTCATACATGTTAATAATTCAAAATTCGCTATCACAGTGCTAAAATTAAATGGTAATATATGTCCATCATGAGGAATGTAAAGGTATATAGGTTCGTTGAATTGGATGCATTTAATAAGAATATATAAGTACAGTAAACCCTCGATTTAACGGACTAATTGGGACTAAGATGTGTCCGTTAAATCGCAAAGTACTATTTATAATATTAACTTGTTATAATTGTCTGAGCGAAGCGAAGGCTAATACTCAGCGAAATATTACTGTCCGGACACATTACAACTACGATGGATATTAACGCCATGTCCTACTAAAAAAAAAGCCTAATGAAAACCTTTCGTCAAGCATAACTCAAAAAATATTTGTCGGATTTCGTTTCTGATTGCACCAGAAGGTACCTATGAGGGCCACCTACTGAATGCACCTACTATGAAAAAGAAGTTCCAAACCGTTTAAAAATTATATTAAAATAACTGTTAAAAAAGCACAATTTATCTGCATACGTCACAGAAATTTGGTGTGCGTCACTTTCACCGGTGGATGTTTTCGTAGACAACTGGTTTGAACACATGGCGCAAATAAAAAAAATACGCACGCAGTAATATTGAATAGATCAGTTTCAACCACGTGATCACAAACCTTGCAACAACCCGTGGCAACCAGTTTTGGTCGGCAAACAAATAATAATACAGTACTCCGTACCACGGTGACCGTTTTTAGACTGTTGTATGACATACAACAGGTTAAACCGGCTAAAAACTCAGGCTAAAAGATAGTTGTCAGTCTATCGACTGCAAATTAGCAGATTTTTTTAATACTCGTATAACGAAATTTAGAAACGATTGTGGATGATTAAAACAAAAGACATGAGTGTTTATTGCTCCGGGAGGTTATCTTTCTCTAGATATCTGTCTGTCTATCATACAGCATGCAATTTTATTGTAAAGGATGATATTATTATGCAGTAAAACCGCCATAACGGACACACCCGATTATTGGACACCTCTATTTAGCGGGCATTTTTTCGATTACCAACCCTTAAATAACTGTACATTTTTTACTCTCAGTAGCGGACATCTCCTAATAGAGGACAAATTCTGCCCTTCCGAAATGTTCGCTATTCAGAAGTTTTACTGGTAAAACCTCCATAACGGACAGACCCGATTAGCGGATACCTCTATTTAGCGGACATTTTTTCGATTACGAACACTTAAATAGCTGTACATGTTTTACTCTCAGTAGCGGACACCTCCAAAAAGAGCACAAATTCTGCATTCTCGAGGTGTCCGCTATTCAGAGTTTTTACTGTATATATTATTGATTGTTATTTTACAGGGCCGCACAAAAGAATAAGAATATATGAAAAGAATATAAACTAAATTCGGGATTGTTAGATCGCTGATTGTAATGTAATTTTAGGATGTTGTTACAGTCATCCGCAGCATGTTTTTAGAGTTTCGTTCATCTAACGAAACCCTACCTGTCTCACTCCTTTCTCTGTCTGTCTGTCTGTCCGTCTGTCACAGGGCCCTTTCTCGGAAACTATATATGTCGGAGGCTTGAAAATTTGCATACTTATAGCTGAACACCACACATCAAACGGCAAATAACAAAATTTTGAAAAAGTCTAATATTTAACCCTCTGGGCTCTAACTTGTGTATTTTAAACAATTTTTCTAACTCAGCCTCTAATTAAGTTGGAGACTTGATATTTTGCATACTTATTGAACTGCATACTGTTGAACACCTCACATCAAACGACAAATAATAAAATTTTGAAAAAGTCTAATATTTAACCCTCTGAGCTCTATGTATTTTAACTTATGTATTTTAAGCTATTTTTCTAACTCATCCCCTAATTAAGTTAGAAACTTGAAAGTTTGCATAGGTATAGCTGAACACTTGCGATAACACGATAAATCATAAAATTTTGAAAAAGTCATATTTAACCCTCCAGTCTCTAACTTCTGTATTTTAAGCAATTTTTCTAACTGAGCCCCTAATTAAGTTGGAGATATGAAATTTTGCATACTTATAGCTGAACACCTCACATCAAACGACAAATAATAAAATTTTGAAAAAGTCTATTATTTAACCCTCTGGGCTCTAACTTGTGTATTTTAAGCAATTTTTCTAACTCAACCGCTAATTAAGTTGGAGACATGAAAGTTTGCATACTTATAGCTGAACACTTGCGATAACACGATAAATCAAAAAAATTTGAAACAGTCATATTTAACCCTCCGGTTTTTAACTTCCGTATTTTAAGCAACTTTTCTAACTCAGCCCCTAATTAAGTTGGAGACATGAAATTTTGCATACTTATAGCTGAACACCTCACATCAAACGCAAAATAATAAAATTTTGAAAAAGTCTAATATTTAACCCTCTGGGCTCTAACTTGTGTATTTTAAACAATACTTCTAACTCAGCCCCTAATTAAGTTGGAGACATGAAATTTTGCATACTTATAGCTGAACACCTCACATCAAACGACAAGTAATAAAATTCTGAAAAAGTCTAATATTTAACCTCTAATATTTTGTCTCGCGCAATTTTTAAATTTAAACTGTTTTGCAATATTATTTTTTGTTCATTTTGCATTATAAGTGTAATGTGACGTAATTTCTTCTATTTAAGATTTCTAACGCATATCCTTTTTCTTAACGCATTCCTACAATATCATTTCTCTTTTAAAATTCACATGTAAATATTGTTTTTATGGCGTAATTTCCAGTAAGTGCCTGCATTTTATACCTAATTATTTAATTCTAATTTGAAGGGGTTTTTTTTTTCTGTTTATAATAGTAACGTGTAAATATTTTTTTTTATTTGAAGCAAACATTATTGTTTGCGCTGTTTATACAGTTGGCAACAGTTTAAAATAATACCATTTTCTAAAATATGTAAAAAATATCTGTCGAAATGCTGAATATTGGAATTTAAAATAGAAATAAATACTCAAAAATTGAGTCAAATTAAAAAAAAAATAATAATGGAATCTGCACACCAGGATCTTCTATTGAATAAAATGATCTAAAAAAGATTAAATTCCCATGTATAGTTTTTGCTCCTATAAAACTTTTTTAATGGAACGATTTTGTCCAACTTTAGCAATAAATATCTCTTAAAATAATTCTTCGATTTGAAACCTGCATGCATCAGCGTGTTGATCAAACACTTCTCTATAATACCACCGATTTTCATATTTTTGTATGCAATAGTTTTCTTAATATTAACGGAGAAACATCTCCGGTCACAAAAAATTCAAAACCGACGGCGGCGGCGGTGACAGCGTTAGTTACGTTTTTTAGAATAGAGAGATATATAAAAATGAAAACTTGTATATCTGTCTGATTGTAATTCTATAAAAATCCACAATTTGGAAGCCAAAATTGTGAAAAGATACGTACATGTGTATTAAAACATAGGCGAGGCAACTAAATTAATCCGAAATCGAAATAATTTATAGTTAATTTTTAATTAATAAAAAACCACCAATTTAACAGCAATTTCTTATCATATTTAAACATTCTTCGTTATAGCAGTTGCCAACAATTAAAATACACAATAAAATTTTTACTACAACAATTAATTTTCTACTGCAAGATTTCCACGCGAAAAATGAAATTGAAATAAATAGTTTGCCGAATTTAAAAAAATGGTCAATATTAAGTCATAACTTTTCCATTGCAAGATATTCACGTGAAAAATGAAAATGAAATAAAAAATTTGACGAATTTAAATGAAAGTTAATATAACTTCTTAACTTTTCTATTTCAAGGTTTCCACGTGAAAGAGGAAAATATTACGTCATATTGGAAATATAAAGGACGTGGCGGATATAGTATAACGTCATATGAGTGTGAAAAATGTATTGAAGCATGATAAAAACCCGATTAGGGAAATATTGGCGTATTTTAACATTATTACTCCAATTATAAATTGAAATAAGTTCATTTATAGCTGTATTCTTTTGCGTCTGTTATATACATTTATACATTTTTATGTAGCTTTTTCATATGATTCATTCATACAACATTTCGACTGCTTTATTAAATGTTTGTTTTGTGTTGTATGTTAAATTTTGAAATTGATTTTTCAGAACAAACATCCTTCAAATTCTGGGCAACGCCGGGCACTTTCGTTTGTAACAGATAAATGGCTTTTGCATCTGTACATCTAATGCTAATATTATAAAGCGTTATAATATTATAAAATGTATAATATTATAAAATGTATAATATTATAAAATGTATAATATTATTAATGCTTGTACGTTTGTGAGGTGTTATCTCTGAAACCACATAGCCAACTTAAAAAAATGTTGGTGGCCATCTCTGCTCCGAAAAAAACCTACATCGCTGCAGGAGCAAAAATGTTCTAAAATTGCGATTTCTGCGATATTGATTGGGTTAGAAAGTTTAAATTTGGTGCGGTAGTTACTTTTAAGATGTAAATACTCGTAATGAACGCTTTCTAAAAGGTTCAATTTGACGGATAAACGTAAAAATTTCTAGAAAGGTTCTAAACTATGATTTATTTGAAATATTGAAATTTTTGGGATACTGTTGGGGTTAGAAGCTAGAACTTTGGCATGGTAGTAATTTATAAGATGTAAATGCTCGTTGTAGAACGAATTCTAAAAAATCGAAAGACTAAACAAAGCGGAAAAAGATCTAAAGATGATCTAAGTAACGAAGTATATGGAATTGTTAGGAATATAAACATGAAAATTGACATGGCTGTATTTATCATGACGTAAATTTTCGCAATAGAACAATTTCTATAAATGTAGCTATATAAAACAGTGCAGAAACAAAAAACTTTCGAAATTTTTTTATTTCTGTGTTACTGCTGAGCCAAAAATCTTGAAATTTTGCTTCGGGGTAGTTTTAAAATATACAATTGTCTCTATGAATGGTTTCTAAAAAATTTAAAGTTTAAAAAGATGAAATTAACGGATAGCAATCTTAATTACCATTAATTTGGAATTATTAGGTATAGCAACTTTAAATATTTCATAATGCTGCATCTCCTCCGCAAAACATGCAATTTAAATGCAACAAAACTGATAGATACCCACCTAGCATTAAATAAATTGTGTAAATATTGAATAAAGACCTGTATGAAACAGTGAGTAGGTTGCCCGAAAGTACTTGTTAAAGTGTTCCTTCTCTAGGCTTTTCTCTCTCTCGCCAAGGCCACTAACAGAGGGAAGTGCCGTTTTAAATGTGATATGAATTTTTTTTTCTGATTCATTTTTCTAGACATTTTATCATAAGGTCATATTCTCAATTATCATTAGTAGATTTTTTATATATTAACTTATTCTGGTGAAATTTCATAATCGGGTTCATATTGGCGTATGTCAGCTTGCATGATTTGCTGAATAAGTATGTATGGATTTGTAAAATACTTCAAATGACACTTTGACAGCTCAAACGTTATGCAGACGATATATTCAGATCTTATGTCATACTTTATGTTGCAATCATTGTCGATTTCTTTTATTTGATACATGCTAAATACAGCTCAACTTGTGCAGAATATGTTTGAAAACAAACCAATACAGCGTATGTAGTGGCCAGCATACACTCATCATTTAAATCCGATCGAGCATATTAAAAACACACTCTAACGAAGCATTGTATGCCACTGTTGATGTATTTGGTACTTTGATACTATATCAGATTTTGAGGAGAGAATTCCTTAAATGTTATCGACAACCTCATTGCATCCGTGGAAAACAGATATTGTACAATATTAACTATTCCAGGGGAGCACACACCATATAAAGTATAGTCCATTCTTTTTAAACATCATATATTTGTCCTTTAAAATTACTCAAATTGGTGCGTTGCGTCTGATTATGCTCTTGACATCATTTTATACAGTTAAAATTCCGATATAAGATAATTTAGTGTTTCATTTTCTATTTTATCTTAATATATTGCGTACTTTCAATTTTATATCCATGCATGGCTGTCTTGCGTGATTTGATTTCCCATTTTTTTTAAAACAGTGTATACGAATTTATATATAAGATTTTGTAATTCTACGATTCGTTTATTTTCATCATTTCAATTTATCCCAGTATATGGACAATTAAAGATAACACCTCATTTTCTTTGCTTCCACATGTTATTATTAAATCTATGTTCTCAGCAATACCGCTCAGACTAGTGCTGTAAAAGTAACGACTAAATGAACACCCGTATGTATTCGTTACTTTCAAACGCACTACCCGTTAGAAAATATTCGTTACTCGTTACTTTCGTTACTCTTTAGAAAACCGATATTAAAAATCTTCTTAAGTGCTAGTACACATATATTCGGTGTATTTTCTAATTTTCTGAGTGTTTTTCCGATTATAATTTGTTTTATATTTTCCTTAAAATAAAAAAATAAAATATATCTGGATGCTTGCACTAATTAAACATTTCATGAAGTATAGAACTGGGGGTTCAAAATACTGCATGTGAAATATATGGTCACAAGCAGGGCAGCGGAGTCGGTGGGAAAAATGGATGACTCGACTCTTTCGCTCAAAAATGGGCCGACTCCGATAACGCAGATCTGCTTGTAAAATGGACGATTCCAATTTTTTCGCTCAAAAATGGACCCGACTCCGACTCCGCAGCCCTGGTCACAAGACTACAGTAAATATAATTATATACCGTACGTGAGGTCTTTTCAAAAATTCGTTACCGTTACCTAGACCCATAATAAAATTTTGTACGAAACCTGTCTGTAACAGAAATCTGCGCAAAAGTAGAAACATTCACAATATAATAATGACTAAATAAGTACAACCTCTAAAAGTGGAATTTTATTTTGAATTGAAATATTTCAAGATCGATTCCCCTGAAAAATAATACAATGAAATTCCATCTGCTAAGACGAAAAATCTCTCTAAAACGGAATTCCTTTGTGATTTCTCACGTGTCTGTCTCCGCAAGTATTACTGTATGTATTAAAGAAAAAAATAGTAATTGAGTATCTTAATAGAAATGTCCAATGCTTACTGAAACCAATAAAACATGCGACAACGGAACTGTCTATAACGGAAACTAGCAATCAGTTCTCAAAAACATATTTACCTCCGTTCAACACCGCAAAACTTTCTGACACATTGATATACTCAATCTAATGAATAAAACTGGCGATCATAGGAATGATATAGAATCTAACAGCGTTTTTCATTTTTTGATAAGTTTATCGCAGTTCAAGCTATAATCAAATGCTTTTTTATGACGGTGTAAAACCTTCGACTAACAGGTGGAAGTGGTAGCGTGGAACTTCAGTCAAGCGGAGGCCCAAGTAATAATTAAATCAAACAATTTATTTAAATGCTTAAGATAAATGAATATTTCTTGATTAATTACTTGTAATTACAACTACATTATATTTTTGGGTACTTTCAGCTGATGACAATGTTCATTAAAGACTTAATATCAGTGTATAAGATTAACATTCAAATTCTATAGTTTCTTTCTCGATACAAATCCAAAATCTTGTCACGATAGTCTGGTAAGAAACAGCTGCCTCTGTTTTCTGGTGTATATCAGTCCTTGTCAACTACACAATATCTCGCGGTTTACACTGGAGAAATCTTACCCAGCCCGAAACGGCGGATTCTTCTATCCCTACGGATCTTTCCGAAAACTCAACTCCCAACTCAGAGAGCAGCTCTCTCCTTGGGATTCAAAAACGCATCTCCCTCTTTTCTCTGTTCGTTCAAATTCACCTTCCTAAAACAAAGGCTATCTGTCGGCCCACTCAGAGCCTAGGTTGAATGATATCACTAACAAGCTTCAATCTCATAGGCCAAGAGAGACCCTCGCTGCTAGCGTGAGAAAATTTCGCATCTAGTTTCATTTTTAAATTGTCCTGGGAAAATATCGGCAAACTTGCTACTTAAAAAGGAATTCCATAACTCCTATTCTTTTCACGCTATTCTCCTTTTCAGTCAACCTTTAAGATTGGTTTAGATGGATTGATTCTTTTTATCATTTCCTGCAGAACCTTGAGACTTAGAAATATTTTGAGCTGGTATGCTTATACATTGCTCTTCCTATCTAGAGTTCTATTTGAAAATATATGGGACTTTTTTTGTGAATCCCATTGGATTCTTCACAACGGCCCTTCAATTAGTGTCGCGTCCAGAAATTCGGTTCAAAACACCCATTTTCATAGTATCGCCAAACAAATCTTTTGAATTTAAAGGAAAAAGAGAAACGCTAATACATTTCTTAATTTCTGATCAAAAGCGCCTACTGATTTTATGCGAATATGAGTAAAAATCAATGATTTAAAAAGTATGTTTTCATAAAAATATTTTATCATTCCTTAAATACATCTACAACGGATATTTTATTCTATTGTAAGCTTCAGTTCTTTTTACAGTAAAATTATGAGCAATCTTAATAGATTAAATGCATAATTAATACGAAATTAATCTAATTAAAATATTAAATGATAAACACATCTTGTCTTTTTACTGCTTGAATCCATGCTTCCTTTTTAAAATACATTCATAGAACCTCTTGGTCAAAAAGAAAAAAAAATCAATTATTCTCTTCATGTTTCGAAAAAGCATATAACACTTCATATCTGAGAAATAAAAAGTACAATCCCTGAAAGAATAAACGATCTCATAGTAATCGTTCTTCTAAAAGCAGTTTGTTCTGCTATTGACCACGTGTCTTCAACATCAACATCTTCCTTCCTTAATTATTTGCACGGACATTTTTGGCGAATGAACGAGTGTTGAAGTAACGAAACGATAATGAATACCCGTATGCGATACTAAAATACGGGCACAACTGATTCCAGAGTCCAAAGACCGAACACAAATTCGCATCTTTCCGCATCGAACAATGCGGCTCCGTTCATGAATCACGAAATAAAAGTAGCGTTTGAAGTTTGTTTCTTAGTTCTGCAGTAACGAGTAACGACTCATATTTTGAACTACCGATTCGGTATTTCGTATCAAAGAGAATACTCGTTACTCAGTAACGAATACATGCGGTTTGCAACACCTCTAGCTCAGACTAATCCCTCTGAGGGAAGTCCTAGTAAATAAAACTTATATTCTTTAAAAATATATTTTTTTGGAAATTTCTTCTTGTATTAAATCATGCTAGATATTTTTACAAAGTAATAATATAGTTTCATAGTTGATAAATAATACTTATCTTCTTTATTATACGTATATTTTTGGACATTTTGCTTTTTGTTTGTAAAAATTGTTAAAATTTAATTTTCGCTGTTAATGTGTATAATTATTTTTTTAATTTACCGCTTTTATTCAGGGTGTGAAAAATTTTTGATTTTTTAAAAATCGGAATAATAATTTTTGTTTTCTATTAAAATCAGATTTTTTTTTTTAATCAAAGAAACTCCCCCCTCCTGCATTAAGATATCCATTGGCTGCCAAAAGTTGTAGGTCCCAAAGGGTCTTCATACTTCATCTATTCTTGTAAACATCTTTCTAAATTTATGCGAATCAAAGAAAAAAAATACCACTTTAACACCTTGAGAGCGAGCGCCATATAACACATTTTATTTAATTATTTATGCCAACAATTCATATTATTTAATCCAATAATTCTACGACTGGGCAGGGCAAAGATTACGACTAAAGTGTCAACTCTGGAACTAAAAAATAAAAAATATACGCACCCTAAATGCAATATATATGTGACACATATTCTCAAGGGTTAAATAAAGCTGCCATAATCAACCAGATAAAGAAGGGATATCTCTCCTAAGATGAAAACTGTTATCTCTTCAGTTATTGCTTTCAAGAAAGAAAAAAAAAATGCTGTGCATGCGCCTTTTTTATCTTTCTTTTTCTTTTTTGCCTATTTGATCTAAATAACATGCAGATTCTTTAAATTTATTATATTCTAAACCGAGGCAAAACAATATTTTAAAAGAATAACATTTCAATATTGATTTAAATCAATTATTTTTTTTAAAATCAGAGTAATTTAAATCGCGATTTTAATCATAATTTTAATCAACCTGATTTAAATTGGCGTACACTTCTTTAATCTATACTAAGAAAAGAAAAAAATCCCTGTCAGCTCGGCCTACAGGCGGAGATAGATTTAGAAGTTAAGTATTAATTTCAGCAACTAAAACTAAATCAAAATTTGAGATAAACTCAGTTTAACAATTTTATCTGGTCGCTTTTGGCGAATTTTTAATTTCATTTTTCTATAACAGGTTTTATATCAGAATCATATTAAGGCGGTATTAAAAAAATATTATTCCGCGCTCAACAACTCGAAATCTTCTGACACATTTTCAGACTCATTTTTTAAAGTAAAAGCATGAAACTTGCTGACGTGATTTTTTGAAGAGATTTATGTGACCTGTGTTTTTATTTCTCGTTGAATTAATTAGAAGTTGATTTAAAAACAATTATTTTCTCAGTACGATCATTTTTTTTTTTTTTTTTTTTCGTTTCCAGTACTATCGCTTCGGGAAATTTGGTTCAAAATGCCCACTTTGACAGCATTTTTTGAAATAAATTCTGCCTGTATCAGAATATAGACCAATACAGCACATTTAGTTTTTGAATAAGAGAACCTGCCAATTGAATGCGTTTGAGAGCAAAAACGAATTTAAAAATGAGTCAGAAAATAAGCCGTTTGGATTTGAGTACACTCTTAATACGACAATTTTTTTTTTGTTGTTTAATTTGTTTTTCCTGTAAGAGTTGGTCCAGCGAAAACTCGTCAATATGAAAATTGTAGATAATATTGAGAAGGTGTATAATAAATTTAAACGGATTAGATATCTTGTGAATTGACGAAGTTATGAATTTCTTTCTTCTTCAAACACCCCATTTTTTTTTCGTTTATATTATATATATATATATATATATATATATATATATTACGGTAAGAGTTGGTCCTATCAAAAACTTGTCAATATAAAAGTTCTAGATAATATTAAGGAAATGTATAATAAATTTAAGTGAATTTGATATCTTAAAAATTGACGAAGTTATGAATTTTCTTTTCCCCAAAACCCTATTTTTAACTCCCCTTGAGCCCATTTTTAATTTTATCAAAAATCTGTAATACATAAATTTTTGCCCCTTTTCCTAGAAGTAATAATAAATTTAAACTGATTTGATATGTGTTATAATTAAGAAGTTATGAGATTTTTTTCGATTTTTCCCAAAACCGCTTATCTATTTCCACCCCCTTTGTCCGATTTTGCTTATTAACGAACTTGGCCAAGATTTTTCACCCCTTGATTTTATGTATCAGTTTGGAAGAGATTTGTGTAGAATTATGGAAGTAATCGTGTCCATAAAAAAATGATATAGATAGATAGATAGATAAAGTTTTGAACTGAGGATGGTTTTGGGTTGTAGGGTTCATGATCGGCGTAGATCTGAAAAAGGTTTTCAGAAATTCTATCATAGGGGAGATTGTAATAGGTAGTATTTCTTACGAGATCTATCTAAAAGTTTCGCTCTGTGTGTGTGTGCATGTCCGTGTGCGATGGCTAATAAAAACTACTGCACGTACAAGGCTGAAATTTTAGGTGAGGGTAATCCAAGGCTTCTCCTGGTGCACCTGAGGCTCAGAATTTTAATTTTTTGATAACTAGCAGAATTACCAATTAAAAGCTCATTGAAAACGCATTCTTTTTCTGAAAATCGGAAGCACTCCCATGCCCACGCATGCTCAGTTCGGTCATACAATCTGTTTTATCTGGTAACTAGTTATAGTACATATATATATTATTACGTACTTGTAATTACATATATTATTACAGTGCAAATTACACACATATATATAACATATATATGTACATAAATATATATTGTATATACATATATACTACTGTATATGTATATATAAGCACAATACATTACTTTTAATAATAGAATATTGGTAATGAAATACAAACGAATTAACACATATGCAACTTTTATGCATGCATAGAACGAAAAGCATATCACATGGCCGCATAGGTCGCCAGCATCATTGCGCATGCTTAGAAAAAACCACGCTGCAGTGAGAATCAAAGCGCGCGCTTTCGGCGTTTCGTGTTCTTTCCCTTTTTTTAAAGGTTTCGTTCATTTGATCACGAGACATTGTACAGATATAATAAATATTTTTTTAATTTACCGAGAAATCGCTTTTTAAAAATAGTAAAAAGAAATGCTTTGTCGTTGTTCATTGCTTGATTTTTCAATTCCTACTATTAGCTCACACTCTCCCTATATTTATTTATATATTTATCTTGTACAAATTTTCAATCGTTAATAAAATACTCATTATTCATCCTATCAGGTTGAAATAAATTTTTTTAAATTTGTACTGGATGACAATTGATGTTAATAAAGTTTTTTCAAATATTAATTAATTAATTAAATTTTAATTAATTAATTTTAGTTTTGCATGGGAAACAAAATGGCCGCCATTGGTTATTCAATTTCAATGAAAGTATTTTCAATAAGGGTTGCCATAGGGGGGGACCCTGTTCTGTCGCCCAATACCACCAAGTTTGTCGCCAATTTGGCGATATATCGCCAAATTTGGAGGCCAAAATGAGTCGCCAAAAGTCACGCCAACTTGGCGATATCTGTAATATTTCGCCAAATTCCCATAGAGTTCCATTGTAAACCTACTTGCTTATAGAAAATCAACAAATTGAGATATTTTAATGCAACAAAAACTCATATTAGCTTGATTATATAAATTTTTCTTTGATGGCCTAAGTAGGAATTGACTTTAAAAACAAAATTTTTATATTACTTGTTTACATATAAAAAGCTTAAAAGAGGGTTGCGTGTTGATTCTCAAGTAGGGGAGAGGAAAGGGGCAGTAATACTTTTTTTTTTTTTTTTTTTTTTTTTTTTTCGAAGCGTGTTTTATTGTTTTAGAAGCTGTTTTATCATGGAGGCTTCCAGTAAATAATAGTGATAAATAAATATTTGACATTTGTCAAATATAAAAATTTGAAATACGGGCGTTGAATTTCAGGTTAGGGAGAGGGGAATAATTTTAAATTAACGATTTTGATTTGTTAATTTAAGGATAAAGTGTTTTAAAAGGGATATTAAACGAAACCCTCTGTGCGATCTGCGATCACACTTACCCACTTGTTTTACTTTAAATTTTATTAACTTTTAATTTTTATTATTATTATTTTTTTTTAATTTGTCCGTTGAATCCGAAGTCCGTTGAACCGAGGTCCGTTAAATCGAGGGTTTACTGTATCGCATTGTTTCAAACAAATCACTGAATTTCGGAATCCGAGCTCTTAGATGTCCGCAACCAAAATTCTAACCTAAAGTATCAATCAACACCTGTTGTTCAATATACACCCAAGTCTAATAAGGATCTATTTACGTGAAAACGTAACAGAATACTAAGTTTGATAAAATTCCGTGCATTAGTTTTTGAGATATAGCTTTTGTGAAAATTGTGAAAATTTCAGCATAGCAGCGCCACCTGTTGTGCGATTTACACCAAAAGCTAATCAGTAACAGCTTACATCAACGTCTAACTGATTATGAAATTTGATGAAAATCCATGCATTAGTTCTTGAGCTAGAGCTATTAAATACTCAGAAATCGTACAGAAAGCAGCACAGAAGCGCCGCCTGTTGGGCGATATACACGAAAAACTAATCAAGCTAGTTTATATCAAGGTCTAACCTAATCTAAAGTTTTATTAAATTCCGTACATCAATTCTTGGCAGAGTTATTGCTGAAATCGTGAAAAAATCAGCATAGCAACTCCACCTGTTGGGTGATATACACCAAACACTAATTAGCACTAGTTTATATCAAGGTCTAACTGAATCTATAGGTTTCTGAAATTTCGTTTATTAGTTATTGAGATAGAGCGCCCACAAAATTTTTGCCACATACAGACAGAGTGACAGACAGTCATTTTCTAAAAACCATTAAATCGTGTTCAGGATTTTCTATAACGTATAAATCCATCGAAAACCGGAAGTCGAATATTTTCCCGAATCCAACTAATTTCCTCTTGTAAAGATAGAAGAGCCTAAAAAATCGGAAACATGGATTTTTCATTTAGAATTTTTATTAGTAATTAAAATCAGTACAAAAACACTCTACGGGTTAAACGTTTGTGACACAGCACTTTACCTTATGGCTCTAAAAAATTTAAATATCGGTATTAAAAATAATGATATAACTAGAGAACAGAAATTCTGCTTTTTCAGAATTTAATGTCGCCCCCGGCATTTCCAATACTTCATTTTCTTCTGATGGACTGATGGCTTCTATTATTATGAAACTGCCATTATAAATGAAGTGTTAGGTGAAGATGGAAGAGCAGCCGTAAAAAGTTAGAACTCTGATTTTCTGGTCAGAAGGGGGGAAAAAATGGCCATAATTTTTTTTCACAGCTGCTCTTTCATCTTCACCTAACACTTCATTTATAATGGCTGTTTCATAATAATAGAAGCCACCAGTCCATCAGAAGAAAATAACTCGGTTAAGCGGGACTCTACTGCAGTACAAAACATATTTCAATTTTAAGACTTAAAGCACACGTTTTATTTTATGTAAAATGACGTCATTCGCATCCGCTTAAGAATTCCACATTTACGATCTACTCTTAAACATCTGCAGTAAAGCATGCATAGCACATCACTATCGCGAAATAATGCACAAATGCAGCAAAAAGATTCCGTCATTCAAGAAAATCGAAAAAAAAAAAAAAGGCTATCTAATGATTCATAGATACTTACAATTAAATATTATCTATATAATAAAAGCCTAAGTCACGTGACTGTCATCAAAAGTTCCGATTTGGCCACTTCACTTTTTGTATACCAGGCGGCCAATTTGGTAATTTAATGTTAACCGGGCGCAGGCGATAAATCTATATAATAAAAGTCTATGTCATGTGACTGTCATCAAAAGTTCCGGTTTGACGACTTCACTTTTTGTATACCAGGCGGCCAATTTGGTAATTTAATGTTAGCCGGGCGCAGGCGATAAATAACCAAATATTGTTCCATCGCCATCATGTATTCAGTATTATAATAGTCCATTTCATGCGACTATCATAAACAATTTTTCGTGTGGTAAATTAAAACAAAGCAATGGCGGATCTAAGGGGGGGGGGGGCGAGGGGGCGATCGCCCCCCCCCCCCTTGGGCAAATAAAGGGTTTGAAAAACGGCATTATGCATCCTCACGAGAAATGACTTGGGGCGAAGCTCGAGCGCGGCGCGACCCGTCGTTTTAATCCACAAAACTCGTGCTGGGTCAGGTCTTCCCTCTTTTAGAGCCGGGCCGTGTCCTGATCTTAAATTTTTCTGCAGATTCGGGTCTGGCCAGACTTCTTTTTCTTACAGGTCGAGCCTGGCCTGGACTTCATTCTTCCTAGGTCTGCACTGGCCGAAATTTCCAAGTCGGGCCTCGGCCCGGAATAAAAGCTAAACGTTCAGTCCGTGTCAGTCCTTATGATAAGCGTTACTGGCCCGACCGCGACCTGTTCACTCCTCTAAATTCCGACTGTCTGTCCGTCTCTCTGTCTGTCTATATGTGACACAAATTTTGTGGGCGCTCTATCTCAAGAACTAATGCGCAGAATTTAATAAAAATTTATATTCAGGTAGTCCCTGATATAGATTGATGCTGATTAGTTTTTGGTGTAAATCTCCCTGTAGGTGGCGCTGCTATGTAGCATTTTGCAGGATTTCCGCAAAAGCTCTATCTCAAGAACTAATGCACGGAATTTTATAAAACTTCAGATTCCGTTAGTCTTTGACATGAATGGATGCTGTTTACGTTTTGGTGTAAATCGCCCAACAGGTGGCGCTGCTATGCTGCATTTTGCAGGATTTACGCTATTTTTGCAGTAGCTCTATCTCAAGAACCAATGCACACATTTTCATCAAACTTCGGATTTAGTTAGTCCTTTATATGGAATGATGCTGACTACGTGTTTGTGTAAATCGCCCAATAGGTGGCGCTGCTGTGCTGCATTTTGAGCTATTTCCTCAATAGCTCTATCTCAAGAACTAATGCACGAATTTTCATCAAACTTCAGATTTAAGTATAACTTGATTAATATTGCCGCTGATTATGTGTTGTTGCAAATCGCTCAACAGGTGACGCTTCAATGCTGCATTTGTCATGATTTGCGCAATACCTCTATCTCAAGAACTAATGCACGAATTTTCCTCACACTTCATATTCAGTTAGACGTTGACATAAGTTGCTGATAGTTAGGTTCTGGTGTAAATAACCCAATAGGTGGTGCTGCTATGCTGCATTTTGCTGGATTTACACGATTTCAGTGACAGTCATACCTCGAGAACTAATGCACGGAATTTCATATTTTTAGAATTCTCATGATGAACACAGATTAGCACTGAGATAGTGAATTTTGAAGTATTGACATGTATGAGACAGAAGAAAGTTTTGTGATGGCCACAACATACTAGTTCCTTGTAGAGCTTTAAAATTGTGATTTTCTTTTATCACCCGTTTCTTTCATTCTAAACTGATTTTTTAACTGGATTTTCATTTGAATGTAATTGTCTCATATTTTTAAGTAGTGTTTATGTACATAATTGCCTAAATAGTCCTTAATAATATCGTTTTTATGTATTCATGAATTTGGAACATAATCTGAAAATAAAATATGAGCATAAGTAAGTGTGGTGTGCTTTATGAATAGTTTTAAAGGCAAAATGCAGGCTGTGCTGGAGTCGATTTTTTAGCTTTTATACCGGGCCGGGCGATAATTTTTTTTGTGCGGGTTGGACCTGGACTTGGGCCAGAAAATTTCACCTCGGAGAAACCTCTAACTGACATATCGAAGGCCGCTTTATTTTTTTTTTAATGCTTCTTTCATCCATCATCCCATAGCTAATGAACATACAGGGTGTCCCAAAATGCACTGGCTGATTTTAAAATTCAATAACTTGCAAATGGTGGCAGCTATTAAAACAAATACTTGCAGGAGAGTTATGTAAGAAGTCAAGGAACAGGGGTGATTATGTTCCGAATTTTCCAAAAATTTTACCCTCTCGCTGCGCATCCCGCGATTTCCACGGCCAACGTAAAGTAGCAAAATTTGCACAACCCGCGATTTCCGCAGCAAATCTTTTTTTTTTTATGATCTAATTCTATTAAAAAAAAAACCTCTTTCACAAAGGTTTCGGGCATATTTTAACTCTAAAATATATGAAGATTTGAAATATGTAATAAAATAAATGCGCAATTTTTGAAGCTATTTTGCTTGAAAATACGCGGCGAGAGGGTTAAGGCGTTCGGTTCAGAAAATTAAAAAAAAATCATCAATGCTTAAATTCGTATATAAAAATAGTCACGAATTTTGACAAATGGTCGTCATAAAAAATCTATTTCGTCAATCTAAAAATAACTTCAATTCCTCCAAAGGATCACGGAAAAAGCGAAAATTTTGTCAAAAGGACGACGAAAAAGAGTGAATTTGTTCAAAGAGACACCGAAAAAGCGCGAATTTGGTCAAAAGGCCGCTGAAAAAACGCGAAATTCTTCAAATGATCGAGAAAAAAGTAAGTTTCGTCAAAGGGCAGCAGAAAAAACTTAAATTTCGTCAAAGGATCGCGGCAGAAAACGGGAATTTTGGCAAATGGCCACAAAAAACCACGAATTTCGTCAAAGGTTTGCGAAAAAATGCAATTTTTATCAAAGAATCGCGAAAGAAACGCGAATTTCATCAAATGGTCGCGAAAGAAACGCGAATTTCATCAAAGGGTCGCGAAAGAAACGCGAATTTGGTCAAAGAGTCTCGAAAAAACTCAAATTTTGTCAAAGGATCGCGGATAAAACTCGAATTTCGTCAAAGGATTGCTGAAAAGCACGAGTTTTGTCAAAGAGTAGTGGAAAACGCGCATTTTGTCAAAGAATCGTGGAAGAAATGCAAATTTCACCAAAGAGTCGTCGAAAAAAATACAGCGGTCTCTTTAGAAAACAGCACACATATATATATATCTATATGTTTATTATTATAGATATCGTTTTTAATCTGAAATAATATACTGAACTAACTTTTGAAGAAGCGGGTTAACACAAACACAGCTTGTGCAAGAATCTGCACTCAGCGACTCAGCCTGAAATCGACCCGAATCGAAAACAGTTAACCCGACCTGCAACAAAAATAATTAGTGCCAGGATTAAATCCCCCCCCCCCTCCCTCTACTGTAACCTTTCAGAAAATTTGCTTTGAATTTCAGATTTTTTTTTTTTATTATTTATTTATTGGGAATCCCCCCTAATCAGGAGTTTTTTTACTGCGATTCTATATTTTAGTTTAAAATAGCAACGATAGAGGGCGCTGCAAGCAATAGATGCTAAATCTGTGCCCGGAGGAGGAAGGCCAGAAATTGGGCCCGATTTAACGACTATTGATTGTAGCGCCATCTATCGCTGCTATTGTAAAGTAAAATCAAGAATTGCAGCAAAAAATCTCCTGACATCTTACATGACCTGCAAGATTTTTTTAAAATGGCTGTCATCATTTGCAAGTTATTGAATTTTAAAATCAGTCAGTCCATTTTGGGACACCCGGTATGTTTTTTGATAAGTTTCAAAGCATTCTTTACTGAATTACAACTGATCTTAGATCAGGGTTGTAGTGGGCAGCTGCCCGGGTACCCACCCAGCTGCCCGCCCGGGCTGGGTTTTTTATAAAAAACCCACTTAAAAAGCCCGGGTTTTTTTAAGAGTATTTCTGGAAAGGAACAAATGATGTATTTGTTGTTCATTAGGCCTGGGCCTTAAATCGATTTAAAGCTTACATTGGAAATCCGATTTAACCATTGGTCTTAAATCGATTTAAGCTAAAATCGGAAATCACGATTTAGCCATTATCTTAAATCGCGATTTAGCCATTGGCTTTAAATCGATTTAAAACAAAATACTGATTCTGAGCTAACATCGAAAAACCGATTTATCTACTTTGATGTATCTACCACTTACATGCCAAGCTGGTGTTAAATCGATTTAGGAGGATCCGATTTAAGCAAACATCGCAAGCCTCAATGCTTTCCGATTTAAGACAAACAAGGCAAGCTGGTGTTACATCGATTTAGGATGATCCGATTTAAGCAAACATCGCAAGCCTCCATGCTTTCCGATTTAAGAAAAAGACGATTTAATGAAAACAAGGCAAGCTGGTGATAAATCGATTTAGCAGGATCCAATTTAAGAAAAAGGCGATTTAAGAAAACGATGATTTAAGTAAGAATTGATATTTATTTATTTTGTAAACAAGATTCAGAGTTTACGAGATTGGAATGTGTATCTTTCAGAAATTAAGAACTTATATAGTGGAAAGTTGAAAGGAAAAAGTAAAGTTTAAATCTTCAAATCCAAATTCATCGAATTTCAATTTATATGCTAATGCAATCTTTTGATGATAAATTAAGTTTTCACATATTTGAGTAATATTGCAATATGTATTTTTTATTTTCCAATATTCTGTAATTAATTAAAATGTTTTAAAGTAGAACCCTGCATTGTTTCAAAAGATTGTTTTCCTGAAATTCATTCAGCATTTATATGATTAAAAATAATAATAATAAAGTTTTATATTTAAAATCCAAACTCATCGACTTGCAGTTTATACTTTTATGCATTCTTATGATGAAAAATTAATTTTTTACATGTTTTAGTAATACTATTTTAAAATTTATTTTTTATTTTCTATTATTTTGTAATTAATGAAATTATTTTAAAGGTATAGTCATGCATTGTTTTGTGTATCACTATTTGGCCGTGATCCACATGAAATATTTTTCTTTTACTACTAATATTTTTTTCCTGAAATTGATTGAGTATTTATGGGTGGAAAAAAAAGAATAAAGTTTCATATTTAAAATCCAAATTCATCGAATTTCAGTTTTTATTTTTATGCATTCTTTTAATGAAACATTCATTTTTCACATGTTTGGGTAATATTTTAATACATATTCTTTATTTTTTATTATTCTGTAATTAATTAAAATATTTTAAAATAGTCATGCATCAGATTTGACATCCGATTTCAATGCCAGTCACATGGATTGAGTATCTTGCTGAAATTGACTCACTATTTATATCCAAATTCATCCATTTTTAGTTTATATTTTTATGCATTATTTTCATGAAAAATTAATTTTCATATGTTTAGGTATTATGGGAATATTTTAGTTTTAATTTATTATTATTTTGTAATTAATTAAAAATACTTTAATAAAGTTCTGTAATGAGTCAAGTAACTTTATTTTTACAGCAGAATGAGGGAGGGCTGGAAGAGGCATTCATTAGATTTTTCTGCAGATCTGCGATTTTTTGCTTTTTTGACATTTTGTTATCATTAAAAAGAGATATATTTTAAGATTATATTTTATTACTAATCTTAAAGGATGGCAACAACCACGAAAAAAATCAGCAATTTCAGTGATGTGCTCCAAGGGTCACACTTTCAATCCTTCTCCATCCGCTATATAAATGTCAGCATTTATGTTAAACAAATCTTATTTTAATCTAAAAGTTAAAAAGATATAAAATTGCACCTTATTTCTCATATCTCCACCCCCCCCCCCCCTTTTTTTTACTACTTTTCTCCTCATGGTAAATGAATAGTTAAATTCATCATTGAAGTCTTAATATGCTTCTGTTTTACCTCATTAACTTTTTAAATCTGTGTCTGTAAAAAAAAAAAAAAAAAAAAAAAAAAAAAGTGTATGTAGGCTGTTAGCAATGAAGTGCTATTTGAGTGGGCTAGGGGAAGCCCCCCCCCCCCCCTTAAGGAATTTAGATTGTAGCATGCATAACAAGTCAGACAAAAAAAAAATCATTTTCTTTTATATTACTTCTTATAGAATGAGTTTATAAAATGTATTAGAATAGGTCACTAATTTTTAAAATGGAAAAAAAAAACTAGTGTTTTGGGACATTCAAAGCTTTTTTATGTGTAAAATATACCTCTTTTCAAAATTATTTGACAAATTAAAAGCCAAGTATACTAAATAATACAGGGGGGGGGGGGGGGCACATAAAGATCGTATTTTGTTGCTAAAAATTAAAAAATAGGCTTCCATATTCTAAAATGTAAAATCTGTGTTAAATCTCGATTTAGCACTAAATCGCGATGTTGGATGGATGATAAATCGATTTAAGAAATTTCTACATCGCCCAGTCCTATTGTTCATGGTTATTTTGTTTTATTTATTCACTTCTTTGAATCTTAGAAAATATATTTGTACTAATTTACTTGCACTTTTAGATTGGGAACCCTAAAATTTTAAAACGTTTTAGCTTTTAATTTAAAATGTAAATTTAAGCTTTTCAGTTAGCTTCAAGAGTATTATATTTACTAAACTTATTATATTTATTAAATTATTTTATGCACTTTTTACTGCTGAATCCGAAAATGACCTTCATTTTTAACCATCACGTAAGGAAAATTAAATAAATGTTTTACATCTGTTTTATAGTATCAGATTTTTGCTATATTTTAACTTTGACATTTACAATTTGCAAAAAAATTATAACGTGATGGATAAAGTGATATGATGGATAAATGAAGGTCATTTTCAGATTCAGTGTACTAATACATAAAAATCAATTATCAAAAGTTAAAAAACTCAGCCGTCTCCTCTATTTTATAGTATTTGATTTTTATTTTTTAACTTTGACAATTTATGATTTGCAAAACATCCTGAGATGATGGTTAAAAATTAAGGTAATTCTCAGATTCAGTGCTAAAAAATACATAAAAGTTAAAAACACAACCATCGCAATCTTGTGTTATCTAATCTAAAACTTTTTCTTAAACTTCTTGGCAGTAATCTATCCGAAATTTTTTGTGTTATACAATATCCTGTAAAATAAATATGAATGGTAACCACCGAAAATCATAATAATATTAGATTGTCATCAGATTTACATTAGTATACATGTAAAATTTAATCTCGATCGGATATTTGAAACTTGAAAGTGAGTTAAATTTCGACTACAAATTTTGAACCGGGAAAACATACATACGATCGTTGAAGTTAAATAAAATAACATAATATTTGTTAAAAGAAATCATGAAAAGAAATAGTCTCAAATCCTTACAAAATAAAACACATGTTAAAATACAATAATTTTAGCCAATCTGAAACTTAATAAAAGTTAACTCAATCCTAACACTTTACTATTTTTTTCAAAGTTCTGATACACATAAAAAGTTCTTCGAATACTTTAAGCACTTAGGATATGACCCCTCAAAGCATGGCCAAACTCATTTGTGTCCAGATGCAGAAAAGTGGTATAAGTCATGCATTTTTAAAGTTTCATAACTCAGTCAATTTTAGTGTTATATGAATGGGACTTTTTTTGTCTGTCTTGTCAGTGTAATAGGAAAATTTTATTAAATATAACTTATAGCACCGGGGGCTGTATAAACACTTAAATTTTGTAATTTTTTAAGAAATGTTTTTATTGATCCAAATCGCTTTTAAAATATTTCTTTACCTCAAATGAAAATATTTTTGTAATATTTAAACTATATGTGTATGACTAACGGCTTAGGAATTAGCCATTGGACACTGTTGAGAGTGGACACCCTGTATATACATAAGAAACATTTTTGTTGTAAGATATTTTTTATCAACATTTGCTAATATTATGATAATTTCAAAGGAGCAAGTTTTTTTTAAGTTATATTTATATTTTATTATTAAATAACACACAATTGATAGCTTTGCAATTTAAAGTTTGTTTGTTATTTAAATTTAAGAGGTCATATAATGTATTTTAAGAACAGAGAAAAATATTGAGATCCTTATTAAGACTATGAAGTCATTCCCATCTATTAGACTATGAAGTGTTTGTTTACAAAGATTGTATTTGAGATCAGGATTGCCACTTGTTTCGGCAATCAAATTTCTTGCGCTTTCATAAGCAAAAAATTAAATTTTCCCTCAGTAATTCCTCTGAGAATTTTCAAAATTTCAACAGATAAATTTTGCAAAGTACCAAAATTTAGTAGCCAATTTACCCGGGGAAAATTGCCCATTTAACCCGGGTTTTTTAATAAAACCCGCCCGGGCTGGGTTTTTAACAAAAAACCCGGGTTTTTTACAACCCTGTCTTAGATATAAAGAGACAAGCAGTTTTATACCAAATTAGTACTTTTTACATAATCCTGAAGATTGAAAAGTATCCCTAAATAATTATTTGGACGTGTCCGTTATGGAGCTTTTACTGTATATTGTTTTTATCTTAAAAAAAATTTAGACTTACTTTTCAAAAATCGGGTCAACCCGAACCCTTCCCGCAATAGTGAAAACCCAATCCGAAACTGACTCAAGCCCGAAATAATGTATGTCAATCTAACCCAAACCCAGCGCGCTAGGCGCAGCTAAAAAGTAGAAGTCAACCCGACCCGCAGCAGAAAAATAGAAGTCAACTGGGCCCAAACCCAACCCGCAGCAAAAAAGTAGAAGTTTACCCGACCCGCAGCAAAAAGTAGAAGTCAACCGGACCCAAACGCGACCCACAGAAAAAAGTAGAAGCCAACCCGACCAGCAGCAGAAAACTAGAAGTCAACCGGGCCCAAACCCGACCCGCAGCAAAAAAGTAGAAGTTTACCCGACCCGCAGGAAAAAGTAGAAGTCAACTGGACCCAAACCCGACCCACAGAAAAAAGTAGAAGTCAACCTGACCTGCAGCAGAAAACTAGAAGTCAACCGGGCCCAAACCCGACCCTCAGTGAAAAAAATTAGTCCCGATTCGCGCATCAGATTGGAGTCTCCAAATTTCTAAAATCGCCCCCCCCCCCTTGAGGACCCTCCAGATCCGCCCTTGAAACAAAGTTTTGATGTTGAAATCAAATGTCATGATTTATGACGTTATTTATTACTTTTCTTTTCTTTTATTTTTTAAAGCAATAATTGAAAGTCATAAATTTTAAATATTTTAGTTTTAAATTAAATATATGCATTTTAAATAAAACGAGTGAAAGTACTATATTTAAATGAAATTAATGAAATACGAGAAAATACGACGGGAACAATGTTTGGCGATTTATCATCGGCGCTGGCTAACATAAAAATGCCGAGTTCATGATCTGTATCAGAATCTTCGGATTTGGCAAAGGATTGAGCAAGTAAATTAAATTACCTATAAAAGTAGCGTGATAAAATGCTTAGCATACATTTAAGGAAGACCAAACTGGTCGCCAAGGGCAGCTAGTAGTATATAATACCTCCATTGTTTTAACAGAAATCATTCGTTTATATTTTTTTCAAAATAGCCCGTATTTTAATTACATTTTCTTTCTGTTGTTGCGAGAAAATGGCAACAAAAATATATAATTACTATTTTAAAACTATTTTTCCTTTACTTTCTACAGTAATAGAGTACTTCCGTTGCCAATATTAAGCAAATGGCTCCAAAAACTACAAAAAACTTAATATTTCAAAAATAAATGGAGATACAGTTTTCAAACAAAATGAATTTAAAAGAACTTTTTTTTTCTTCCTAATACGACGGTATAAAAATTGAAAACGTGCGATGCTTAGAAGTTTAAAAAATTGCTAAAGAGTATTTAATCGTAATGCTTTGTTTTACGGCTAGCTTCTGTAAGGTGACGTTATTTTTTGGACACAAAATAAGCTGGGAGAAAGAAATAGCATACCGTACTGGAGGCTAAAACTTTGAGTAACGCTATGCTATTAATTAAAAGAAAAATATATCATCATTTTCTTTCTTCTATTTATGTTCAAAAGTGCAAACAGTATTTTCAACATCAATTGATATATATACAATTTATTCACTAATGCTTTTTCATTCAGGTCTCTGATAAATTCAAAATTTGGGTTTTAAATGAGATGATATGAAAATTTGAGTGGCGAATTTATAGGACTTTAAAAGGTTTGTTTTAAATTTCAATAAAAATTATTTTTGGTTTGTCTTTTTAAATTTATTTTCACATCCAAACGATATTTTTAAATTTTCGAGTACACTGTTAAATGTATCAAATTTTCACCTAGTGCATATCATACATCGAAATGTTTTATTTCAATCAATTGAGTTATCTTTTGTGTCAAGCTATCCAAAAATCATAAGTAAAATTTATGTAAATGTTTTGTTTGCGTCATAGTAGCCAAATTAAATGAAATATATGCAAATCGATAACATGACATAAAGAAAACCCGTTAGTTTTTTTTAATTCTTTATTTAAAGAAAATAATCTGTACATTTGCTGTTCAATAAAAATAATAAATAAATAATTACTGTTAAGTTTGAACATGCTTTCCATGTGCTCATTAAAAGCTACAAAGTTTAGTCATATATGCATTTCTTGCGTTATTCTTTCCACTCACATCTGGAGTCCCTATGACTGTTAACTATAAACAGTGAAGTTCTTAGCAATAAATGAAGAGTGTCATTTAAGCCGATACAGTTCAAATCAATGAGTAATGTAGAAAATTTCCTGAAGAAACAAACGAAATTTTTGAAATACAGATAGTTTCGGCAGAATTTTCAGCAGCATTTTCCCCGAAAACGAATGTTTGGCAAAACTCAGATTTTGGGGCGAAAACGTAACGAATATTTCGGTCGATCTACATACACTTAAAGTTACTAAAACTTTTAAATCTATTATACTCAACTCGTTAGTTGCTTATTCTCTGATCTCTAATGCCAGATATTTAAGATCTGACTGCTTACCTTTACCTAAGAAAGCCATTTTAAAAATTAATATTCATATACAGTGGAACCCGGTTAAGACGCGTTTCAAGGGAATGAGCAAAACTCGCGTATTAAACGTGATTTGTATAATTTTGCAGGAAGTGGGTTATTTACGCATCTCATCGTCTGAATGAACTTTAGAGCTTTCATTTAAAGTATACTGCCGAAAGTTGTGATTTTTAAGTATATTTAAATTAAAATTTAACTGTATTCAATTTTAACTCATTGCTTCTTTTTTGTAGGACACTGGAATAATAACTGAAAATAAATAAGGATTCCAACATGACTTTATAGTTGATTAATGTTACAACAAAAAATAAAACAACAAATATATGTAATTTTCATGCTAGGCTAATGTTTTTAACACGAAGAAGAAATGTTAAATTTTTGAAGCCAGTTACAAAAATTATTTTTAGTAATTGTGGTAATGAGTATCATTATAAACTGTCCTTCATTTTTAATTTGAGAAAAAATACCATCCTTATTAATGATTGTGTAAAAAATATTGTTAGCCTAGCAAAAACTAAACGAAACTTTGAAAACATAAAATAACACAACTGCAATCACATTTGCTTAATCATCAAAAGTTTCATTTTTTTCTTTGCCGATAACATGCATTATAAAACATAGTAGTGATATAACGTGCATTTAAAACCTGACTAACAACAGTTATAATCATAATTTTTATGACATATCAGAGCAAGTTGTTCAAGGCATTTTTCGCAGCGAATGCTTTATCAATCATTAATTGATTTCTTTGATGAACAATCCGCATTTAATCAGTTTTGCTCATTTAGCAAGTTATTTTCATTCAAATATCTACCACTATTTCATGTTAGTAATATTCTCCTTAATTAATCTGTCATTAAATAAAATAAACATTACTATTTGGCATGAGTGGTTTTTATCTTAATAAAATAATCCTCTAATTTGGCAACATGGTAGAGGAATTCGCATTTTGATTTATGAATTCGCGTCTTAAGCGTGATTTTTTACTTCAAAGGACCGAAAATCTATCGCGTATTAAGCGGGATCGCGTAATAACCGTTCGCATATTAAACGTGATATTTTTACATTAGCCTTATGGACAACGTCAAGTGACCGGAAAAAATCCGCGTATTAAGCGGGATCGCGTATTAACCGTGAGCGTCTTAACCGGGTTCGACTGTACTATTTATTCTTTCCTTTAAATACTGAAACAACCAGAGATTTGATAACCAAAAAAATAACAAAATTAACAAAAATCGTATTCATAACATCTAAAGGACATTTTTATCCAGAAATATTCCTCTATAGAGGATAAATGATGAATGTATACATTCATGTATTTATTTTATTCAGAATCAATAAATAAAACTTTAATCTCACTGCTATCAAATCTATTTAAAATCATTTTCTCCCCATGCCAATAACAACACACACACACGCGCGCGCGCGTGCATTTAAAAAAAAAAAAGAGAGAGAGAGAGAGAGAGAGACGTTTCCGGTGTGCAGACTCGACTTATTTTTTTAATTTGATTCATTTTTGGAGGACTTTTTTCCATTTTAAATTCAAATTTTCAGCATTTCGAGACATATTTTTTACATCTTTTAGAAAAGGGTTTTATTTTAAATTGTTGCCAATTTTTAAAACAGCGAAAAGAAAAAAAATTCCTTCAAATTAAAAATTTATTCACCCGTGACTATTATAAACGAAACAAACTTTAAAATTTGAATTAAATGATTATATATTAAAAGCAGGAAAATATTGAAAATTACGTGATAAAAAAAATAATGCATGTGAATTTTAACAGAGAAAGAAAATTGTAAAATAATAAATTTATTAATATGCGTTAAAAGTCGTAAATGGAGGAAATTACGTCATATTTAAAATGGCCAAACAACAACATTGCCAAAGAGTTTAAATTTAAAAATAATATTTGCCCGAGACATTTATTTCATATTTTGAGATAATCATTTAAACTATTGTTGCGAAATCTAAGAACGCGCGAATAATGTTTCCTTTCTAACAACAAAAGTATTTTCACGTAGCTATTATATTAAAATGAAAAAGAAAGCTTTGGTGAAAATTATGTCAGATTTAAAATGTCTTATTTAAAAGAAATTTTTTATAGCGTTGTTGAAAAATTCCGAGAGACAAAGACGCTGTTAAATTTTATATTAGTAGCTTATTTTGAAATGTTTCACTGATCTCATTTAGTCAAGGACGAAAACAGCCCGTTAACAGGAAGATTGCCACTGTTTTTTTAGCCCCCGGTATGCTATTTCTTTCTCCCAGTTAATAAAATGTCGTCTCCAAAAAATAACTTTACTTTGTATAAGCCAGCCGCAAAACAAAGCAGAGGTATCATTATACGGAATAATCTCTACTGCAATTTTTTAAACTTCTAAGAATCGCACATTTTCAATTTTTATACTGTCGTACTGGGAAAAAAATTACTTTTAAATGCAATTTGTTTGAAAACTGCATCGCCATTTATTTTTGAGATATTATTTTTTTTGTAGTTTTTAACGCCATTCGTTTCATTTTGGCAACTCAAGTACTCAAATTCTGTAGAAAGTAAAGGAAAAATAGATACAAAATAGCAATTATATCTTTTTGTTGCCATTTTCTCATAAAAACTGAAAAAAAAAATATAATTAAAATACGTGCTATTTTGAAAAAATATAAATGAATGATTTCTGATAAAACATGGAGCTATTATAAACTAAATTTAATTTTAAGTACCTGTATTAATATTACAAACAAATGAAGGCATATAAATCATTAGATAGCCGATTATTATTATTATTTTTTTTTTTTTTTGTCGAATTTCTTGAATGACGATATCTCTTTTTTTGGATTTGTGTATTATTCAGATATAGTGACGTCATATGCTTACTTCACTGTAGAAGTGTAGATGTTGTTTAATACTGGATCGCAAATGAGGAATTCTTCAGCGGATGCGGATGACGTCATTTTATATAAAACTAGGGGGCTCTGCCCCTTGCAAGCTACGCTCGCCAACCCCCGTTCAGACACCGCAGAATCTAAAAGCACGCTAATCTGATCGATTTAAAAAAGATTAGCGAAGATTGAATTATAAGGAAAAAACTCTGTAGCGATCTCCCTGTAAACAGGTTTCCATTTAATTGCCTTTAACGCGAAAATTTAAGATCGAATCAGTTGCTGTTAAGACATCCAATGGTTGTTTTCGTGTTTGATTAAAGAAGATCACTTAAATATTTGAAAAGAAGCTAAAATAAAATGAATTAAGTAAACAAAGTCTTTGCATCCCGATATTTTTTTAACAGCGTTATAAAACGATTGACATAATACAATTTACTACAATTACTACAATTTACTGCTTTAACCCTTTCAAGGGTGGTGCTTCATTTTTGGACCACTCACTTTTAATTCTTAAAATACCACACTGATACCAGAATATTGGAATAAAAATATTCCTTTTATTAAGTAAGTGAACAAAAGCATTTTCGTATTTCGAAATTTGTCTAAATTCTGGTGCCATTCTCTGATTTCAACATTTTACGAATAGAAGTACCTTGCCCCTGAAAAGGTTAAACGCATATTAATGTATTTATTATTTTAAAGTTTCCTTTCTCTTTTAATATTCACGTGTAAATACAATTTTCAAGACATAATTTTCAATATTTTCCTGTTTTTAACACGTACTCATTTAATAGTAATTTTAAAGTTTTTTTTTCTGTTTTTAATAGTCACGTGTAAATAAATTTTTAATCGTTAGGAAATATTATTCTTTGCGCTGTTTTTATAGAATTGAAAACAATCTCTATAATAATAGCCTAAGTCATGTGACTATCATCAACAGTTCCGGGCGGATCCCTTCGCTTTTTATATTCCAGGCAGCCATTTTGGTACTTTAATGTTAGCCAGCCACAGGTGATAAGTCGTCAAATATTATTCTATCGCCATCATTTCACCTATATTATAATAGTCCAAGTCATGTAACAGCCATAAACTATTGCGGGCTGATCCCTTCGCTTTTTATATTCCAGGCGGTCATTTTGGTACTTTAATGTTAGCCAGCCACAGGTGATGAGTCGCCAAATATTATTCTAACAAAATACTAAACCTGTGGCTGTACGATACATGAAGGATCAGGGCCTACAGTGCCCAACTCTGTTTACTTTGATCCTGGCCCCGAAGTGCTATGCAACATGTGCCCCTGCCGGGTCATCAGCCCAACGTGAGACCCTCGGTGTTTAGTTTCCAAGCAAGCTTGGTACTCATTTTATCGACCCAGAAGGGATTAAAGGTTGAGCAAATATCGCACCCTTGCTACAAAAGTGGTTTAACTCAAAAAACTCCGTTTTTCAGGAAATTGAAAAAACTGTTTCTGGGCTGCGTAGGTAAATTTTAGTTTATCTAGTGATGTCATTCAGAAGAACCGTGCATATAATAATATTATAGATTGCCATTCTTTCAGATTTTTGTAATTTTCAACTAAAAATACCATTTTTTTTGAGTTGTGCCTCTTTTGTAGCCCAACATAGACTAATGCGTATGTCATCATTTTGAGTTGTGACACTTTTGTTGTTTGTTTTCTGGACATGCGACACTTTTGGTGACTTGACAGAAAATTGGGCTTTGAGTTAAGACGTTTCATTAACAAGGATTTATCTATTTATTTTTTGTTATCTATAGGTAGTACTTCATTTTGAGTGAATGAATGAAGCTGGAAACATATGATTGAATAATATTATTTTAATTTGATTTAAATAACTTCAAGAAAATGCATTCCTTTGCTTTTTTTCAGTTATAAACACGGTAAAACAAAACAGCTGAAATACAAAAACATTAAGATTAATTTTTAACATTTAGTATAAAGTACCTATTGACAGGGCTCTCGCTAAGCGGGGATGGGGAGCCTCCCCCCACAAACCGTTCGTAAATACTCTTATACTTGGCAAGTTTACAAACTTAGTTGGCAAATTTGTTTAAAACTTTAATAAAAACTATAATATACTTTTTATTTCTGATAGAATTGGTAAAAGTTAGAATTCAAATTGGGGATATTATTAATTTTTTTTACAAATAAGAACTATATTATATTTTCTAATTGTGGTAACTTGGCAAAATTATATAAACTAGTTGGCAAATACTGAAATTTGACTTGGCAGTTTAAGGTCCCCCCCCCCCCCCCCGAATAAGAAGTCTTAGCGATGACCCTGCCTATTCAGCTTACATATTTGTTTCATCTGTCCTTGAGTGTTCCATAACTGGAAGATAAGTACCCAGCTAATTAGTAAACTGCTTTTACTAGATATGCATTTAAATAACATTTTAATGTATAAAAGCCTTTATCATTTGTACCTGTAAAAGTAAACAACAAAACGTATTGCTATTGCGTAAACTATTACGTTTGCAAAGGAACTAGGCATATAGTAATAATATTAAATATTATCATATATATAATATTATCATTAAATTTTAATGCACCTGTTAAAAACTTGTAAATAGCAAACGTAAATCAGTCTTCTGGTCTGGTTGCAGATGAAAATATTTAGCTGCTTTATTCTAAAACATTCTTGAAGAACGAATTAAAATAAAATTTCGATATTATATTTTTATTAACGAGGTCTTGAATATCTTTTTTTTGTATTGTCAGGTAAGGGAATTTTACACGAACTAGCTCAACCGAATTTAAATCCTCTTGAGATCGTATATCCCTCATATTGCACACATTCACCTTCTTGAAAATCTCATCTGAGTAGGATGTTTTATAGAAAAATGCCCGAGGTTGATTCTCGTTCGACACGAAGCATCTTGATTTCTTGTCACTTCACTTGCATTTTAGTTGTGTCCACGTTGAAGTTGTTACCCCATTGTTTATGCAGCAACTTCATATCATAAAAATCCTCGAAAGTGAGCTCATTAACATGGTAAGGGAGTCCTGTTTTTTCTCCGTCTCTATCAGTGTGACGTATTGCTCTGGTACGTATATTGGGGGAGAATTTAATATGTTTTGCAATGTGCTTCTCAATGACGCTATGCGCATTATCACCCTCGTTTTGAAAATGTTCGTTTATTAGAAATTTGTGTTATACTTCGGATGCCGAAGCACTGTACCGCGTATGCATAAGCAGCAAGCAAATACTTATTTTTCTGTTGCCCACAACCATTGTTGGAATAAAATATCGCATTAACGTCAGTGTCCTGGGCTCTTCCCATCAAGGATTTAAGATATTGAATCACACTACTTCCGTCAAATAATTTCCCAAGTTTAATCCAAAGCACCACTACTTTTACTTCTAGCTACATTTGTATTACTAAAGACATATTTGGGAAGGATAGAGAAATGTAGTCGTTGGTTTTACCTGGTTTGAACCTTAAGTATGAAATAATTCATTTTTTTAATTCCTTTCTTCGATTAGATCTACTCCATTTCAAAAAATCCTGCGCGCAGGCGACCTGATTTACGTATGTGAACACACCGATAGACTCACCGATAGACCATTTGAAATAAAGGGCTGTATTTGAATGAATGGAACGGCAATTAATGAAAATATTCGTTGACGAAGACAGAGGGATCGCAGACCGAAGTAGTTGGAAATTTAAATAAAATGTATATTGTAAACTTGTAACATATGCACTAATATTATCTGTCACCTTTTAAGTTAACTGAGACCTTATTAAAGTTCATATTGCGTAGCTAAAGTGAGTTTAACAAAAATCGCACCCCGTTACTTTTCCTCGTTTGAAACATCAAAAGAGACACATTTAGAGTTCCAACTGGCAATTGTACCTAACTTGATCATCAAAAATGCCACAAATCAAAATAGGAAGCAGAAAATATTTAAACATGAATCATCTAGACTGTCACAATTCGAAATCATTTGGAAGAACATCATCATTTGAATCATTAAAAAGTCACAGCTCAAAATAATGTACTTTTGAACTCAGTTCACGTGTAAAGGTTAGATCACAACTGAAGATGTGGCACTTTTCTAGAAAGGTCAGTAGTCATCTGATAAACTTGAAAAACGACACAACTGCTACCTGGTGGCTAGATTTTCAGTGCACTATCTGGCACCTTAGGTGGTTGATAGAGGCGCAAAAACCAAGCCGAATGGCAGCCATAACTCAAAAAAGCCAATTTTTGAGTTGTGACATTTTTGTAGCAAGTGTGCGATATTATTCTATCGTCATCATTTCACTTATAATAGTCCAAGTCATGTAACTGCCATAAACAATTACGGGCTGATCCCTTCGCTTTTCATAAGAAATGTTTCCATTTTGATTAAAGAATCAAAATTATTTTTTCGAAAAAAAAAAAAAACTACATAAAAGTTCCCATGATCGCAAAGAATTCTTGGTACTTTTATGTTATCCGGGTGCAAATCTCGCCAATAGCATTTTTTTTTAACACGCCAGTTAGCATTTTTTAATTGGCACTACCTGGTTATCCCATTGACTAAAAGTCTATCGCCAAACTATAAGATTAAATGCCAATAATGATTGATCGTAAATGTCACAATCACTTGATTTCAAGGAAGTTACACTTGTTTACGCTAGTGATGGGCGATTCTGGAAAATTTGAGAATCGATTAAAATCGACATCGTATAAAACAGAATCGATCACAATAAAAATCGATTCCCAAATTCTAGAATCGATACTTGAATCGATATTTCGATGTTCACAGATAAGCTCAAAAATAGTAATTCACCTCTCACCTCTCACCCCCATTTATGGCGGTCCTAGACAGTGTCAGGGGCCCAGAAGTAAGCTACTTTTGAGTCGAATAATAAGGTTTTTTTACTTTTAAAATTATTATTTTTAAGATGTAATTTTAATAATTTATATTTAAATTTATTTTTTAAGAAAGATCTCGGTCAGAAAAAAAAAAAGGAAGAAATGACTTTTTTTTCATCCGGAAAAGATGTACTTTGTACTCTTATTTCCTTCAACCAAACAGATGGGGACTTATTTCTTATAAACGTCATTGTTTTCAAAATATGCAGATTTTGAAGGCTGTAAATTTATTTAAAAAGTTAAATGGTTTTTCAGTCTTTTTAGGGCCTCCTCCTATAAGCATGGGGAATGCAGTTATTGCAAATCTTCTTTTAAAATAGCTGTGATGATGTAATTAACCAATCATCACATACCACATACTAATTATCCCCCAATGAATAAGCAAAATTATCTTTTTAATAATATATTTAACTAAAATTTCTTTCCCTTTTTAAAGTATATATCTCCTTATCTCAAATTATAGTTTATAAATATCTTTCTTTTTAATGTTTACCAAATTTTCGGCTGTTAACAACAACAAAAAAAGTTCTCATCCTAGAATCATTAACAGTGAAATAACATACTTTTCTCTGGTTAACAAATAAATAAAATTATATCCTTTGATTATATGGGTTTTCTTTCCAGCAGTAATCTAAAAACTCTAAACAGTTATTGACTCATTCGCTGATAGTGTCGGACGTAACAGGACTTCTGTGATCACTTTGTTTATGAAAAATCAAAGAAAAAGAAATAGTATAGAGTGATAACAGGCAGATGCCTCAGTTATTTATTGAAACCACGAGAATCTGAAAGATTAATGATTATGGAAGTAGTAATTAAATTTGTTTTACTTAAATAAAAGGCTTTTTAGCAGAGATAAAAGGATAAATACTAAATTTATTTCAGAAATATAAACAGATTTTAGATATTATAACAGCTTAAAACGCATTAACAACACAATGTATTTTGATAAATTTTATTTGATATAAATTTGATATATTTTGATAAATTTGCTACTAATAAGTATGTGATCACTTCCTATATTTAAAGAAATATTCTTTAGTGTATGAGTTGTAATGATTCAAAATCCTTCCCAGGTGAAGATCCTGGTTGCGCCACTCTAGAGAGAAAAAAACAAGAAGAAAAGTGCCCAGTTAAACTGATGGCATTGAGCTCACAGGCTTTTCATACTAATTGTATGTTATACTCTTATTTCAAAGAATAATCCCCTCAAAAAATAAATGAAGGGGGATTAGAAATCCGTTTCCCCCCTTTATACTTAACCAATGAACCTCCAAATGTCTAATCAGGAAGCTCCTTAACACAATAAACTAGTTTACCAAATTAGAAGCAAATCAGGTAATTCAGCATGAAAAAACCATTTCGCTAAATTAAATGGGGGTATTAGCTCCCCCATTTCCCCCTTTATGCCTAACCAGTGAACCTTCAAATCTAATCGGGAAAACTCCTTATCAGAATGAACCTAGAAAAAAAAAAATTAAATTGGATAATTCTGCATGAAAACCCATTTATCTAAATTAAGGGGAGGGGACTTGCCGCCCTTTCCCCCTTTTATACTTAACTAATGAACCTCCAAATCTAATGAAGGAAGCGCCATATCGGAATAAACCGGTATATCAAATTTGAAGCAAATCGAATACTTCTGCATGAAAAACCCATTTATCTAAAAAGGGGGGGGGACTATCCCCCGTCCCCCCATTTATTCTTAACCAATAAACTTCCAAATCTAATCAGGACAGCTTCTTAACATAATAAACCGGTATACCAAATTTGGAGCAAATCGAATAATTCTGCATGAAAAACCCATTTGTCTAAATTAAGGGCGGAGATCTAGCCCCCTTTCCACCCTTTATACTTAACTAAGGAACTTCCAAATCTAATCAAGGCAGCTCTTTAGCATAATAAACCGGTATACCAATTTTGGGGCAAATCGAATAATTCTGCATGAAAAACCCATTTATCTAAATTAAGGAGGGGACTAGCCTCCCTTTTCCCCTTTTATCCTTAAGCAATGAATCCCCAAAACTAATCAGGGAAGCGCCTTACCAGAATGAACCTAGAAAAAAAATTGAAGCAAATCGGATGTTTCTATCAAGAGTTATCGCGCTACGTACATATATACATACGTACATACAGAACTTGCAGGCACATTAGCTCTCAGGCTTTGATAGCCTGTGAGTTAAAAAGAAAAGTGCCCAGTTAAACTGATGGCACCGAGCTCGCAGGCTATTCACACTAACTGTTTTTTATACTCTTATTTCAAAGAATAATGCAAAATCAACTTTTAACCTTACTGGTTCATTATAAATTGTCATTATTCTCCCCCCCCCCCTCTTCAAATAAAATATTTAGTTTAAATTTGACATTTTATACTTAATTTCTTATGTCTTTATTCATTCTCTCCCCCCCCTCTCACTACTGCATGTTTCACTTTTACTTTTTAAAGTTCTTTTTAAATGCAGACATCATTTATCTCGGTTCCTTTTTATGTCTTTCAAGTTCACACGGATAGAAAAAGATCTTAACCGCAGCAATTTTCCGTTGAAATAAAATAAAAGAATAAAATACAAGTGAATGTCTTTTTCGCTTCGCAGCCGATGATATGTAATGCATATTTTCTCAGCCTCTGGGCTTGCATTAGTATTCAATTCTCACCCTTGTACTTTGTCGGATACAAACCATATGCCCCTTGCTGACTAATTTTCAGCTGTCGTTATATCTGTAACGTGCATATAAAATCACGTGTTCCTATTTCTTCAAGTCTCCCTGCTTACCGCTGGAATGTTATTTATTGTAACCCTAAATAGCCCGCCATGGCATAGTTTTTAACTCAATGTAAAACTTCTTGATTGTTTTGTCTACCCAATTTGTTTTTCGCCAAGCATCTTACATATGGTTATCTAGTGTTCGCCAATCTGTATGTAATAGTAACAAAATCTAACTCACTTTTGATCCTGACCTCGAGCTATGTAGTCTGCAAATTAAGCACCGCTGTGGGGCGTCTGCCGTCGGGCAGTTATTGAAACTCTCCCCGTTCATCTGTACTTTTCACGGCCTTCCTTTAAAAGTTCTTTACAGTAAATGTAAGTCTCCTAAAGTATTGTGTTGGAGTTTCTTTTTTTCATTCATGAATCTGGGTATACAAAAACTCCTTCACAAGCCAACATGAATTTCCACGTTCTGTCTCTTCTTGAAATCGTATTTCGTATAGGCGCCTAAGTTTGCGGTCAATAGAATAAACATTGGACAGCAGTGAACTTGAGTTCTAGACAAAATGTATAAGGTTTTCGGTAACATCGGTCATTGTAACGACAGACTGTAACCGACATGTGGTTAAATTCTTAAATTTTCTCGTCGCAGACTAAGGAGTAAAATTTTAATTTAGATTAAACTCGTAAAAATTTGACATAATTTGCGTATGGTGAAAAATTCCACGGACGTTCCACGTAAATCGGTACACTTGGCAACACTTCTCTCAAGCAGGGGCGTCATTTGAGGGGGGCTGGGGGGGAATACCCCCCCCAAGGAATTCGATTTTTCAGAAAATTTATCAACCATCAATTGTCAAACTCAAACAAAAATTTAAACATTGCCCAAACGCTAAAATAATTTATCAGATTTGATTGCAATAAAAACATATGCATTAAATAAATGCTTTATGCATAGAAATTAATAATTATCAAAAAAAAATTCCGATTCGGACTCTCTGAAGGTGAGACATATATCGTACTTTGACTAATTTTAAAAATGCATGAGAGACTTTTTCTTTTATCATTGCTTCTCGGCTGTGTACAACTTGATCATAGGAATAGTCTCCTCATGGCTAGAAATTTAGGAATAGATTTTTTTCAGATAGTTTTTTTTTTTTTTTTTTTTTTTTTTTTTTTTTTTTTTTGTGGGGGCGGGGGAGTTGAAGCGGTAAGTATAATTCAAGTTCTTAACTATCCGACTTTTTTACTTTTTTGGATTATTAGTGTCACATTATATTTACTGCAATCATAGCAATGTTCCCAAATTATTTAATTATTTGCTTTATTAAATCATATTATATATGGTACCACTCTAAATTTTTCGACGCCTAGGAATGGAGTCTGAGTGCCCACAACAAAACAATTTCTTCAACCCAAAAACCGGACAGACTTCCATCAAATCCCAAAGTAAAAGAAAATTACTCCATATTTTAACACGTTTATTAATAAAGTAGTCTATAATTTTATCCCTTATGTACAGAAATGAACACTTGTGTTACTACTATGGACCACCATTAATAGCCAAATCTATAGTTTTTCATTTCAAAAATATTCAGGACTTCCTTGTTAAAATCCAGGTCATCCCGATTCCGACCGAAAGAGATAAAGCACAATCCAAAAAAACTTACTCACTCGCAACGAAGAAAATACATCAACGTATCCTGACTGAGGCAGGGCTGTAATTTCACATAAATACGAAAACCGCTAAAAAGATTTCATTGAAAGGCAATCCGACCGAAATGAAAGAAAATTAATCCATATTTTAAAATACAATTATTGTAAAAGAAATCTACAATTATATCTTTAATATAAACTTTACCTTTTATGTAGAAATCTGAAGATATGTACACCATATTGCCATTAATGACCGGCAACTTTCAATTTTAGACATTTTGTCGAATAGTTTGAAATATACTTGACAGATTCTTCTGGAATTTCAGGATTGAAAAGAACAGGTATGACCTCATATTTAGCAATGTCGATTTCATAAGAGAGGCAATTAGGGGGCCAACAAAAAATCAAAGAAAAAAAACAATACTTGGGATCACCCTGTAAAATAAAATGCACGAAATGATCTATCGCTACCGAATATAAATAAACAGACATTGTGAAATATGTGTATTCTTTTGTGTAAGAATAGCATGTATATTAATAGAGATATAGCGATTTATTTAAAAAAATTAAAAAATTCTTGCATGTTTTTTGCTCATAATAACACGCAGGGTTTTCAACCAAATTTAACTCCGGTTTCAGAAAAATTGACAAAATATAGAAGAAACAATATAGTTCAATTGGAATATAAATATATTAAATATTTTAGGAAATATGAGCAGTTGTATGAAATAATTTTTATCTGCGCATGCGCGAACGATAACAAGGATCATTTTACATAATTTAATACTCAACTCTATGGAGCAACAACTTATAAAAAAAAATCTAGTCAAATATCGTAAAAAATCAGAAAGATATAGAGTGAGCAAATTTTTAGTTGTTCTCTAAAAGCAGCTGAATGATAAGGGATTTTACACAAATTGTCATTTTTAATTTTTTTTAATTTTCATTTTTTATTGATGCTTTAGTTCTTCTTGGATAACCACCAGAACGATCCTATACAATGATCAAAAGAAGTATCAAAATCGAAGCATTTTTTCCAAATCTACTCGTTGATACTCACTAAATACTAACTTTTTTCTGAAAGTCAATTAATAAAAAATGACAATTTGTGTAAAGTCCTTTATCATTCAGCTGCTTTTAGAGAACAACTAAAAATTTGCTCACTTTAACGCCGATATCTTTCTGAATTTTTACGATATTTGACTATATTTTTTTTAATAAGTTGCTCTATAGAGTTGACTATTAAATTATGTAAAATGATCCTTGTTATCGTTCGCGCATGCGCAGATAAAAATTATTTCATACAACTGCTCATATTGCCAAAAATATTTAATATATTTATATTTCAATTAAACTATATTGTGGAGATTTCGCAAGCAACACCTGCATGAGACTGAGTGTCTCCGTATTTTCCGCTTCGAGATTAAAAAGGAAACGAGCCTTAACGAAGCGGTGTGAAGTAAAAATGCAGAAGAAGTAAAGAGAACGAAATGAGTTCGACGACGGAAGGGTTTTTTTTATTAAAGAACAGAACATATTTCGATGAAATAAGATTGAATATTTACACGACGTAAGAAAATCATAGAAGTATTCAACGACGTTTATGCCTTTAAGTAATTAAAGAACGAGAAGAGTGTTTATATCTGTATTTTTTGTGTATGTATTCGTCTCAATAAATGTCAGTGTTCGTCCTAAAAGTGAGTTGTGAGTTAAGTATGGAGTCTCGCCCCCATAAATTGGCGTCAGAAGTGACAGTTAACCCACCAATATGATTAATTAGAGTTATTCATCCTACATATTCAAGCCGGATATTCTTCTAACGGTGAGTTCATTGCTATTATTTTATTATGAAGTTAGTTGAAATACCAGAACTGGAAGTTGCGTTTAAAAACGAACGAACGCATAAAATTAAATTGCTGCATAAATTCCTATTTGATGCTGACGGTGATCGCTCTAATAGAAAGAGAATACGTGATTTTACTGGTTTCGGTTTTCAAACCGACAGCACCGAATTCAAAAATAAAATAACTAAAGTTCAAACTGATTTTTCATTAAATGATCTGATTACAGTGTGCAATCTACTTTGTATTGATAATGAGGGATCTTTAAACGATCTCGCAACCCGATTAGTGACATACCTTTCAGACTTGACCTTACTACAAAATAATATTATACAAAATGAAAGTGACACTGACTCGGAACCCGAACTGCCTTCAAATAATATGACTTCAAGTAATAACACTGAATTATCAAATTTTGACAAACAACAGCAATTTCCAGTTCAAAGTTTTATGCAATCGTCTATTAATTTTACTGATATTGAAAGTGTAATACCTCCTTTCGATGGTAGTTCTTTTGGTGATATACAGGTATGGTTTAATAATTTTGAGGATGTTACTAATATGTTTAATTTATCTGACTTTCATAAATTCATATTTTGTAAAAGATCATTACGAGGAAAAGCCCAGTTATTAACACAAACAGAATTTCATATCAATTCATATGATAAACTTAAACAACTCTTAATATCAGAATTTAGCACCACTTATAATTCTGCCGAGTTACATGATATATTAAATAAACGAAAATTGCAAGAAAATGAATCAATAGAACAATATTTTCTTATCATGAAACAAATATGCTCGCGTGGTAAAATCGAGGATTCCGCATTAATGCAATACATCATAAACGGCATACCCGACCCCGTTTTCAGAAAATCAATGTTATATGGATGCCAATCCATTGTAGAATTCAAGCAAAAGCTCAAAATTTATGACAAAATTCGACATGACTATGAGAATACTAAATTTCGTAAAGTCAAACCTGAAATGCCAATGAAAGAGAAATCCTTTCGACCAAAATCTGATCTTTTTTGCTTTAATTGTGGTTTGTCGAATCATAAAAGTAGCCAACGCAGACATAAAGATAAAGGCCCTCGTTGTTTTAATTGTTCGAATTTTGGCCATAAATCGGCTCAATGTGATCAACCAAGGAGGCCTAGAGTTAAGTCAGAACCCTCCAATGTTTCCACTGTCACATCGAACACTTTCATGACCAAACAAGTCATTATTTCGTCTGTAAATGTTACATCATTGGTAGACACAGGTAGTGAAAGAAGTTTACTAAAGGAAAGTATTTATCGCAAACTCCCTACAATTTCGAACCTTGAACATTCAACTATCACATTAACTGGATTAGGAAATACTATAATCAAACCCCTAGGTTTTTTCTCTACGAACATTATGATGGATGATTTTAATTATACAACTAATGTTTATGTAGTCCCAGATTATTCCATATCTTTTGATCTTATTATTGGTACAGATATCATTCAACAAAGTATTTTAACAATTTCTGGAAATAATATTTCGATGCAAAAAATCGAGAAAAATGACGATACGTCCAATAATTTTTTGATTAATATTGCTCATGTGTTAGACGATCTTAATCTTGATTTATCTCATATTACCGACGAAACAATACGTTCAAAAATTTCAGAACTTATTCAAAATTATTCCCCTAAAAAAATAAAGACAACTGATGTTAAATTATCAATTCATCTGGAAAACGAAGAACCTGTTACTTGTCCTCCCAGGCGCTTGGCGCAAATAGAGAAAAACTTCGTCGAAAAACAAATTTCTGAGTGGCTCGAAAAAGGAATTATTCGTAAAAGCACTAGTAATTTTTCATCACCTATTGTCCTAGTAAAAAAGAAAGATGGTTCATATAGATTGTGTGTTGACTATAGGAAGTTAAATTCTAAAACACATAAACAACGTTTTCCCCTCCCAGTAATTGATGACATTATTGATCAGTTGCATTCTGCAAAAGTATTTACTACTCTTGACCTTAAAAATGCTTTTTTTCATGTCGAAGTAGAAGAAAATAGTAGAAAATATACTTCTTTCGTAACACATTCTGGTCAATTTGAATTCTTATATATGAATTATGGCCTTAGCGATGCACCGTTAGTGTTTCAAAGATATATTTATCACGTTCTTCGAGACCTCATTAATGAAAAAGTACTTATTGTCTATATGGATGACTTCATAATACCAGCTGAAAACGAAGTCGAAGGACTCCAGAAATTACAACGCGTCCTTACAACTGCATCCGAATATGGTTTAGAACTGAATCTCAAAAAATGCCACTTTCTACAACGAGAAATTGATTTTTTGGGTTACCACATTAAAAATGGTCAACTGCACCCATCCCCCTTAAAAACTAAAGCTATCCTTAATTTCCCAGAACCTAAAAGTATAAAAGATGTACATTCATTTGTCGGATTAACTTCATATTTTCGTAAATTCATTCAAGATTATTCTTTAATAGCTAAGCCTTTAACAGATCTTCTTAGAAAGGACACTAAATTTCACTTTGGCGACCAGCAACGAAATGCATTTAATCAGCTGAAACACATCCTTTCTTCAGGTCCTGTTTTAAGTATTTATAACCCTAGTAACGAAACAGAAGTTCACTGTGATGCATCTATTGACGGTTACGGAGCAATCCTCCTTCAAAAGTCTTCTATTGACAATCAATTTCACCCTGTCTATTTTATGAGCAAAAAAACCACAGATGCCGAACGTAAATATTCGAGTTATGAATTAGAAGTTTTAGCTGTCATAGAAGCCCTTAAAAAATTTCGCGTTTACATTCTAGGTATTCCTTTCAAGATAGTCACAGATTGCAACGCATTCGCCCTTACTATGAATAAAAAAGATCTTTGCACCAAGATTGCTCGATGGGCTTTAATGTTAGCTGACTATAACTATACAATCGAACACAGACAAGGTACACGCATGCGCCATGTCGACGCTTTAAGTAGAAATCCAATATGTATGGTCATTCAAGATAGTTTTACTACCAAAATCATACAATCACAGAACACTGACGAACATATACAGGCCATCAAAGAAATTTTGAAAACAAAGCCATATGACAACTATTTCCTTAAAAATAACGTTCTCTATAAAAATCATAAAGGTATCGATCTGATAGTTGTGCCGGATGAACTGCAGCTAAATGTCATTAAACACGTTCATGACAAAGGACATTTTGGCCGTAAACGCTGTGAAGAACTCCTTAACGAAGAATTTCTCACCCCTAATATGTCAAATAAAATTGATAACATTATAGCAAATTGTGTAACATGCCTTTTGTATAATCGCAAACGTGGCAAACAAGAAGGTGAATTGCATCCCTTACCTAAAGAAGAGACTCCTCTCCAAACCTACCACATTGATCATTTAGGCCCTCTTGAAACAACCAACAAAAATTATAAACATATTTTGTCTTTAATAGACGCATTTACTAAATTCGTCTGGTTGTATCCATGTAAAAGTACTTCTGCTACCGAAGTTATATCAAAACTACGACAACAAAGTCATACTTTTGGCAATCCTTCCATTATCATTAGCGATAAAGGTCCTGCATTTACAAGCAAAGAATTTGCTGATTATTGTCAAGATGAAAATATAAAGCACGAGACAGTTACAACTGGCCTTCCCCGTGCCAATGGTCAAGTAGAGCGACTTAATTCCACCATAATTTCTGTAATCTCTAAAATGTCCAAAGACGAACCGACCAAATGGTTTAAACATGTTCCTAAAGTTCAACAAGTCATTAATTCAACTTACCAAAGAAGCATTAAGAGAACACCGTTTGAAATATTATTTGGTACAAAAATGAAACAGAAAGAAGATGTACAAATTATTGACCTCTTAAACAGTGCAGTCGAAGAACAATTTATGAAAGACAGAGAAGAGCTCCGTAAAGAAGCCAAGAAGAATATTCTGGAAATTCAACAAGAAAATCGCAAGCACTATAATTTACGACGTAAGAAACCCCGTAAGTACAAGCTTGGTGACCTTGTAGCAATTAAGAGAACCCAGCAAGGACCAGGTTTAAAGTTGAAATCTAAATTCTTAGGTCCGTATAAAGTAATCAAAGTGAAGTCTAACGACACCTACGACGTAACAAAAATCTCATCAACTGAAGGACCGATAAATACTACCTCCTGTGCTGAATACATGAAACCTTGGCCTGACAAAAACTAAAATTTAAAAAAAAAAAAAAAAAAAAAATTCTTTTTTTTTTTAATCTTTTCTTTCTATGTCCTATAAACATTTTACAAGTCACTGCTTTAAAAAAAAAAAATACGATGTTACGCTACTTCAACTATGACGTGCAGATTTTTTTTTCTTTCTCTTTTCCCCCTAAGAACAGTTACTGGTTTTTGTTTTTTGTTTTTTCAGATTCTATTTTACCACATGTCGCTGCGGCAGCTCCAGATGTCAGGACGGCCGCTTGTGGAGATTTCGCAAGCAACACCTGCATGAGACTGAGTGTCTCCGTATTTTCCGCTTCGAGATTAAAAAGGAAACGAGCCTTAACGAAGCGGTGTGAAGTAAAAATGCAGAAGAAGTAAAGAGAACGAAATGAGTTCGACGACGGAAGGGTTTTTTTTATTAAAGAACAGAACATATTTCGATGAAATAAGATTGAATATTTACACGACGTAAGAAAATCATAGAAGTATTCAACGACGTTTATGCCTTTAAGTAATTAAAGAACGAGAAGAGTGTTTATATCTGTATTTTTTGCGTATGTATTCGTCTCAATAAATGTCAGTGTTCGTCCTAAAAGTGAGTTGTGAGTTAAGTATGGAGTCTCGCCCCCATAATATTATTTCTACTATATTTTGTCAATTTTTCTGAAACAGGCGCTAAATTTGGTGGAAAATCCTGCATGTTATTAGCAAAAAACATGCAAGATTTTTTAAATCTTTTTAAATAAATCGCTATATCTCTATTAATATACGTGCTATTCTTACACAAAAGAATACACATATTGCACAATGTCTGTTTATTTATATTCGGTAGCGGTAGATCATTTCGTGCATCTTATTTTACAGGGTGATCCCAAGTATTACTTTTTTTCTTTGATTTTTTGTTGGCCCCCTAATTACCCCCCTTAACAAATCGACATTGCTAAATATGAGGTCATACCTGTTCTTTTTAATCCTGAAATTCCAAAAGAATCTGTCTAGTATATTTCTAAATATTCGACAAAATGTCTAAAATTGAAAGTTGCCGCTCATTAATGGCAATATAGTGTATATACTATTAATTAATGTTCAAATATGTATCTTTTTTATCTGAAAAATATTCAGGATTTCTTTAAAAAATAGTATTAACACGAACCCACCTCAAAATAGTGAAAACGCAATCCGAAACAATTAACGCTTTACCTTATCTTTACTTGCAGAGAATCACTAATGAAAATTTTCTTATCGCTATAGATCACAAAAGTTGCAAATTTCGTGACCTATTCATGACGTTCGTGGGATGATTATCTCATGACTGATTGAATTTCATGATTCTTTTTTCGCGATCATCTGACGAAATTAGCGATATTTTCCGCAATTTTTTCTCGGAATTCACGATTTTTTTCTGCAGCCGTTATCAAAATTGTTTTTTTTTCGCGACCATTGGTTGAAATTCACAATCTTTTTCCGCGACCAACTGATGAAATTCCATGTTTGTTTCTGTGATCTTTTGATAAAATTCGCGATTCTTTTTCACGATCATTTGTTGAAATTCGTGATTATTTTTCTCCACCTCCAACTAATAATATTTGTAATTTTTTGCGCGATAGTTACACAAAATTTTGTATCTTATTTCACGATCGTTTGATGAAATCCCCCTCGATTGTTTGATTAAATTTTCGTGATTTTTTGTGCAATCATTTCACGAAATTCGCAATTTTTTTCGCAATCCTTTTACAAAATTCGATATTTTAGTTTGCACAATTATTTGCCGAAATCTGAGTTTCTTTTCGCGATCTCTGATGAATTTAGCAATATTTTCCACGGTCGTTTGGAGAAATTAACGATTTTTTCGAGACGATTTCTGTTTTTTTTTTTTTTTTTTTTTTTTTTTTTTTTTTTCAAAATTTGCAAAATTCGCGATTTTTTCTGTGACCTATTGACGAACTGATTTTGCGGCATTCGAAAGAAAAAAAAATCGTGGACTTTCACGAAAATTAAAAAAATTCGCAGAATAATCACATGTAAGTGAAAGAAGTTAAGGAGACAAAATCACACAGAGCTTTTTTTTTTTTTTTTATTGTGCGGGATTTTCCCATTTTCTGTGAAATTCGTGCAGTTTTGTACGTTCCCTGTTCCACAAAGAAATTTTTTCCTTGTCCTTCGCCACGAATTTCTTGAAATAGAGCCACTATAGTAAAATCTGAAAAAAAAAGAAGTCGAAAGGGACTAGAAAAAAGTTCCATTTTATACAGGTCTCTGTCTTAGCAAGTATAATTGTATGATGTTTTTTCATTGAAATTTGAATTTTCTTCCCATTTGAGAAAGAATTTTGTTATAGACAGGCTTCGTTTTCACAAATTTTACTGTAATACATCTCTTTTCAGAGCTATGCTATAGAGTGAATGGTTTAACAGTTTTTGGGGATACCTGTAAAAATGGAACCTATAATAGAATCCTGTCTAAAAAGAAAATGTTTCATATTCAAAATATTGTAATTATATCTGCTAAGACGGAAACCTGTTTAAAACGAAAATTTTTATTGGTTTTTGAGTTTCCGTATTCAAAGTTTTTACTGTTTTTGTAAGCATGATTCAGTTTACGTTTCTTGTTCGGGGGGAGGGGGGGTTTTGACGCCAGGATCCTACCTTTAGCTTTATAACTTCCCTCAAAAAATCTTTGCCCCTTCCCCAAGAAAATTCTGAAATGGCGCCCCTGCTCTTAAGTATCAAAACTCAATCCGAAACCGAACACAACCACAATGAAAAATGTTATCCTCAATCCGAGCCGTGGGTCGGGTCGGTTCGGGTGTAGGTAAAATCGGGCAACATGAATCGGTGCAGTACTCTAATCTGAGATATAATTCTAGGCATTTTTTTTTTTAAATCAGCTTAAACAAGTGGGTAAGTGTGGTCATAGATCGCACAGAGGGTTTCGTTTAATATTCCTTTCAAAACACTTTCTTTCAAAACGTCCAATACATTTAGCGCCATGGAATACCTTCTAAATTTTGGCAAACTCATCCTAAACTATCTTAAAGTTTCAAACATATTCGTCTTGTTATATTTCCCAATTTTGTCCGTAAGCTCCCCCCCCCCCCCGAAATGCAGCGATTTATCACATGACGGGTATCTGCCAAATTTGGAAAAGAGCCCCATTTTGGGGGATGGGGAGTGGGCAGATGGTCACCATGATTTTTGACGCGGCCTTGTTTTTAAAAATTTTGTTATGTTTTATAAGCTGTATTAAAGTTTCAAACAGATCGTCCAGTTATATTTCCTAATTTTGTTCGCGCACCTCCCTCAACCACCCCCCTCGAAATGCGACGCGCCATTCTTCTTTATAATTTTTTATTATGTGTTATAAAGTATCTTAAAGTTTAAAACAGATCGCATTGTAAGATTTCCTATTTTACATGAAATCGCTGTCTATTAGTTCCAGAGTCCACCTCCAGGGAGCGCACTCAATTCTTAACAAAAGCGTGTGTGAACGAAACTCCTTTACACAACCTAACAGTAGATATGTTACTCGAGGGGGTGGCGATCTTCAGCAAGAATTTAAGATATTTGATGAAATTACTATTCAGAAATAGTGGCAACTTAACTTTTGACACATTTATATTTAATAATTAGCATGTATCCGAGGACTCCGTCAAAAAACCGCACCTAAAACGGTATGAAACCCAAAGGTAAAAAAAAAAAAAAGAAATATTTCGCCCCTCCTTCTACCCCCCACCTGCCAAAAATTTCACGCGCCATTTTTTATAAACTTTATCTTATGTGTTATAAATTATCTTAAAGTTTCAAACATATCGCCTTGTTATATTTCCTACTTTAAATGAAATCGCGGTCTGTTAGTTTCACATTCCACCACGAGGGAGCGCACTCTATTCTTAACAAAAATGTATCTGAACGTGACTCCGTTAAACAACCTATCAGGAGATATGCTAGTCGATGGGGTGGCGGTCTTATCCAAGAATTTAAGATATTTTCTTAAATTACTATTCGAAAATAGTGGTATGAACACTTATAAAATTTTTGATATTGAATTAGTAATAGTTATCTCATCACGCCATCAAAAAACCGTATGCAAAACAGTACAAAAAGCCCTGTTATGCTGCGTAATTTTGTTCGCGCCCCTTACCCTTTCCTCCCCCCCAACCGGAATGTGACGCGCCATTCTTTTTTATAATCGTTTAGTATTTATTTTAAATTATCTTAAAGTTTCAAACAGATTACTTTGTTGGAATTCCTAATTAAAATGAAATCGCGGTCATTTAGTTCCGCATTCCACCACCAGGGAGCGCACTCTATTCTTAACAAAAGTGTATCTGAACGAAACTCCTTTACACAACCTATCGGTAGATACATGGGTCGGGAGGGGGGGGGGGAGGGTGGCGGTCTTAACCAAGAATTTAGTATTTTTGTTGAAAATACTATTCGAAAATAGTGGTATCAATACTTCTGAAATTTTTATCTGGCATAAGTAACATTTATGCTGTATTTTTAAAAATCGGACACCGTTCAGAAGAATACTGCAATGAAACATCACGTGACTGCCTTTTCAAATAACTATATAATAGAAATAAACCAGTTAGTGAAATTAGCGCCCCTCCCCCCCCCCCTCTTTACCAGAAATTTCTTCCAATCTTTATTTAAACTTTTCTTATGTGTTATGAACTATCTTAGAGTTTCAAACAGATTGCCTTGTTAGATTTCCTAATTTAAATGAAATCTAGGTTCTTGAAATCACGTGCCTTCACTAGGTTTTTTTTAAATACAATACGCATTTGATAGAAATAAAACCAATTAATTAAATAATAATTAATATCTCAGCTTGTAATTAAGATAGGGGTTAGAAATGGGCATCAATGAAATCAGCGAAGAATTTCACGCCAAGTTGTCTGAAAATTTAATCTAAAAATTTAATTTTTCAAAAGTTTAAATTTCGTATTAAAATATCTTACTATGAGAACCACGTGACCCAGCGCCGTTTGTCTGGAGAAAAAAAAATTATGGCAGGCCTCGGAAATCAATTCTATGGACACCTGCTTTGGTAATGGAAGAAAATTAATTTTTATCGATCGATTTTTAGAGGATTTTTTAACTTATACGCATCGCAGAGAAATGATCTGTATACCAAATGAAAGTAGATTTTTTTCTGCGTATGTCTGTGTAAGTTAAAAATTTCTCGCCCAAAAACTTTCTGAGATACAAGTCGATTTAAAAATGTCCAGTACACTTTTTTGCTTAAAGCGCGCTCTGGCAAACCTGCAATTTCGAAGCGTAGATGTGTGGCAACCCGGAGGAGAAATGAAAATATTTCAAGAGTCCGTTCGTATCTGAATTCATTTTATACCGTTTCTTCGTTAATGAGACGTAAAATTGGGAGTTTTTAATTAATAGCGTCCGTTAATTACGACTTTTTCAAAATTTTATGATTTGTCGTTTGATCTCAGGTGTCCAGCTATAAGTATGCAAAATTTCAAGTCTCCAACATATATAGTTTCTGAGAACGGGCTTTGTGACAGACAGACAGACAGAGGAGTGAGACGAATAGGGTTTCGTCAGATGAACGAAACCCTAAAAAGACCGACGCGTAAGAATCAAAACTCATCCCGAAACCGAAAAAAATATAGCCAAGCCAATCCGACTTCAAAAGAAAAAAAAATCAGCGGCAAACTTATCCGTGGGTCGGGTTTTCTATAAACTAACCAGAGATCTTTTTTAAAAAACTAACATGCACCATACTAGACACGACTCGGGTCGGGAAGAATCGGGTTACCCGACCCGATGTAGGACTCTACACTCAAGTCAAAACATTTTCCTCAACGACGATTAAATTTGACCCCGACGGGGGGGGGGCAGGTGTGCCCGACGGTGGGGGGGGGGGGCATATGCCCCCCCTGACCCCCCTCTGGCGCCGCCCTTGGTACAGAAACAATGGTCACGCGCAGAAATATGCTTTTAGTTACCTTAATGAGCACAGTTGTTTGATTTGTTTCGATTGTAAGGATGCCGCGGAACATTGAAATTTCTAAAGATGAGATTTGAAAAATACGTGGATTTAAAACTAATGGCTTAACAGTTTCTCAAATATGTAAAAAAAACTGGGAGAAGCAGAGCTGTAGTTTATATAGTTTTATCAAAAACTTGCAATATAAATTCCAGAAAACGATCCGGCAGACCGAGAAAGACTAGTGAAATACTCGATCACAGGACCATACGACTTGTTTCGTCGCAAAAAGATGCCGCTCTGACAAGTTTCTCAATGAGTTGATGGTCTGGTCTCAAAAGACACAGTACATTCTCCTATAAATGAAAGCAAAAGTAAAGGGTACTGGCATATGTGCAGATTTCCTTTCTCTATTCTGGGAAAAAAGTAACTAACGCTGTCAACCGCCACCGGTTTTGAATTTTTTGTGACTGGGGGTCTTTCTTCGTTTATATTAAGAAAACTACTGCATGCAAAAATATGAAAATCTGTGGTATTATAGAAAAATGTTTGATAAACACGCTGATGCAGATAGTTTTTAAATCGAACAATTGTTTTAAGAGATATTTAATGTTAAAGTTGGTCGAAATCGTTCCATTAAAAAGTTTTATAGGAGCAAAAACTATACATAGAAATTTAATCATTTTTAAATCATTTTATACATTATAAGTTCGTGGTGTGCAGACTGCATTTATTTTTTTTTAATTTGATTCATTTTTTGAGGATTTATTTCCATTTTATATTCAAAATTTCAGCATTTCGAGAAATATTTTTTACATCTTTTAGAAAAGGGTATTATTTTAAATTGTTTCCGAATTTTTAAACAGCACAGACAATAATATTTCCTTTAAATAAAAGAAGTATTTATACGTGACTATTATAAACAGAAAAACACTTTCAAATTAGAATTAAACGATTACGTTTCAAAAGCAGGAAAAATATAGAAAATTAAGTCATAAAAACTATATTTACGCGTGAATTTTAAAAGAGAAAGAAAGTTGTAAAATAATAAATTTATTAATATGCGTTAAAAGTCGTAAATGGAGGAAATTACGTCATATTTAAAATGACCAAACAATAATATTGCCTAGCAGTTTAAATTAAAAAATATATTTGTGCGAGACATCTATTTCATATTTTGAGATCAACTTTTAAACTATTGTTGTGAATTCTAAGAGAACTGAAATAATATTTCCTTTCTAACAACAAAAGTATTTTCACATGGATATTAAAAAGAAAACGAAAACTTTGGTGAAAATTACGTCAGATTTAAAACGGTCCATTTAAAATGTCTTATTTAAAGAACTTTCTTATAGTCTCTCTATTCTAAAAAAAGGTAACTACCGCTGTCACCGCAACCGGTTTTGAATTTTTTGTGACCGGAGGTCTTTCTTCGTCAATATTAAGAAAAATAATGCATACAAAAATATGAAAATCGGTAGTACAGTCGGACCTCTATTTAACGAACCTCTATTTGCGAATTTCTCTATTTTACGAACTTTTACTTGGAACGAAGAACATTTTGCAAATTTCTTCGTAAAATAACCTCCAAATAGCAAAGTGCATTCTCTATTTAACGAACTTTTTCTTGGGATCTAAATTTTTTTTCTCACTATTTCGCAAAATATTACTGGACATTTCAAACTTATTCTTTCTTTTAACACATTTTATGATGATCAGTGACCAAGACCCGGTCTTACCAGGCACCTAACTCACCGAGAACAGTAAAATCGCTGTGATTCTTTGCTTTTCATCCAAGAAGTGCAAACTTTCAATATCCTATTTTAACCCTCAATGGAGCTGCCGCTTGGCCTTAGAGTCTCCCGCTTTCTAGACTGTTGATCATGATCAGTCGTGTTGGTAATTTCGGTTCTTGTAGCTCGAAAATGTGAAAGCGAAAATGTTTGAGTAACAAAGAAAAAAAAAATAATTCTTGATCAGGTGGGTAAAGGAGTGAAGAAAAAGGATGTTGCTTTCAAATTTGGTATTCCTCCAAACAGCTTATCAACCATAATAAAAAATCGTGATTTTAATGCAAGATCATTTTTTTAACTGAAAACACAATGTATTTCCAGACAATGTTTTGTTTCATTCTTATTTCCCTTGCAGATTTCTTTTGGATGGGTGAAATAAATAAAACAAATAGATATAATTTATGAAAAAAGTGTGGTTAATTACTTTTTTTAATTACTAGGGGGCTCGGCCCCCTACGAGCTACGCTCGCCAACCCCCGTCCAGACACCGTAGACTCTAAATGCACGCTAATTTGATCGGCTTTAAAAAGACTTCGAAAGATTGAATTATAATTTAAAAAACAGTGGAGATCTCCCTATAAACGGATTTCTATTCATTTATCTTTGATTGGGGAAGTTTAACGCCAAATCCGTTGCGGTACTACTTGATTATCCCGTCGACCAATTTCGCCAAATTATATAAATCGCCAAACCACTCGCCAAATTATACAAATTGACATAATTTTTATTTTAAATAACGAAAAAACAAATAAATTAGTACAACATTAATAAAAATACAAATAAAACGACGAAATAAAAATAACTTGATGACGTAGACACGTGTAACAACATTTCAAAATAAGCTAATATAAAAGGAATTAAGTAAGCAGAGTCTTTGTCTCCTGGTATTTTTTAACAAAGTGAAAAGAAAGTTCTTTTAAATGAGACATTTTAAATTAATCCTTTTTAATCTGACATAATTTTGACCAAACTATTCTTTCTCTTTTTAATATTCACCTGAAAATACTTGTGTTAGAAATGAAATATTATTTGCACGTTTCTAACAAAAATAGTTGAAAAGTATCCTCTCAAAATATCAAATAAATGTCTAGCACAATTTCTAAATTTAAACCGTTTTGCAATATTATTTTGTGTTCATTTTATGTAATAACTGAAATGTGACGTAAATATGACGTAATTTCTCCTATTTAAGGCTTCTAACGTATGTTAATAAATTTATTATTTTACAAATTCCTTTCTCTCTTAAAATTCACGTGTAATTATAGTTTTTATGACGTAATTTTTAATAAGTTCCTGCTTTTTGTACATAATTATTTAATTCTAATTCCAAATGTTTTTTTTCTGTTTATAATAGTCACGTGTAAATAAATTTTTAATTTATTTGCACGTATAAATATATTTTTTTTTTTTTTTGAAGCAAACATTATTGTTTCCGCTGTTTATACAGTTGGCAACAGTTTAAATTAATATCACTTTCTAAAATCTGTTAAAAACTAGGGGGCTCGGCCCCCTACGAGCTACGCTCGCCAACCCCCCGTCCAGACACCGCAGGCTCTAAATGCACGCTAATTTGATCGGCTTTAAAAATATTTCGAAAGATTGAATTATAATTTAAAAAACAGTGGCGATCTCCCTATAAACGAATTTCTATTCATTTCTCTTTGATTGGGGAATTTTAACGCCAAATCCGCTGCGGTACTACTTGATTATCCCGTCGACCAATTTCGCCAAATTATATAAATCGCCAAATCATACAAATTGACATAATTTTTATTTTAAATAACGAAAGAACAAATAAATTCCTACAACATTAATAAAAATACAAATAAAACGTCGAAATAAAAATAACTTGATGACGTAGACACGTGTAACAACATTTCAAAATAAGCTAATATAAAAGGAATTAAGTAAACAGAGTCTTGTCTCCTGGTATTTTTTAACAAAGTGAAAAGAAAGTTCTTTTAAATGAGACATTTTAAATTAATCGTTTTTAATCTGACGTAATTTTGACCAAACTATTCTTTCTCTTTTAAATAATCGCGTGAAAGTACTTTTGTTAGCAATGAAATATTATTTGCGCTTTCCTAACAAAAATAGCTGAAAATATTTTCTCAAAATATTAAATAAATGTCTAGCGCAATTTCTAAATTTAAACTTTTTTGCAATATTATTTTGTGTTCATTTTATGTAATAACTATAATGTGACGTAAATATGACGTAATTTCTCCCAAGACTTTTAACGCATTTAATGAATTTATTATTTTACAATATCCTTTCTCTTTTAAAATTCACGTGTATACTTTTTATGACGTAATTTTTAATAAGTTCCTTCTTTTTATACATAATTATTTAATTCTAATTTGAAAGTTTTTTTCCTGTTCATAATAGTCACGTGTAAATAAATTTTTAATTTGAAGCAAACATTATTGCTTGCGCTTTTTATACAGTTGGCAACAGTTTAAATTAGTACAATTTTCTGAAATCTGTAAAAAATATCTCTAGAAATGCTGAAAATCTGAATTTAAAATAGAAATAAAACCTCAAAAAATGAGTCAAAATAAAAAAATTAATGCAATCTGCACTCCGGCAAATTCTTACGCATGAAATGATCTAAAAATGATTAAATTCCTATGAACAGTTTTTGCTCCTATAAAACTTTTTTAGTGGAACGATTTTGTCCAACTTTAGCATTAAATATCTCTTAAAATAATTCTTCGATTTGAAAACTGTCTGCATCAGCGTGTTTATCAAATATTTCTGTATAAAACCACTGATTTTCATATTTTTGTATGCATTATTTTTCTCAATATTAACGAAGAAAGACCTCCGGTCACAAAAAATTCAAAACCGGCGGCGGCGGTGACAGCGGTAGTTACTTTTTTTTAGAATAGAGAGATATCTCTAGAAATGCTGAAAATTTGAATTTAAAATAGGAATAAAACCTCAAAAAATTAGTCAAAATAAAAAAAATTAATGCAAGCTGCACTCCGGCAAATTCTAACGCATAAAATGATCTAAAAATGATTAAATTCCTATGAATAGTTTTTGCTCCTATAAAACTTTTTTAGTGGAACGATTTTGTCCAACTTTAGCATTAAATATCTCTTAAAATAATTCTTCGATCTGAAAACTGTCTGCATCAGCGTGTTTATTAAACATTTCTGTATAATACTACCGATTTTCATATTTTTGTATGCATTATTTTTCTTAATATTAACGAAGAAAGACCTCCGGTCGCAAAAAATTCAAAACCGGCGGCGGTGACAGCGGTAGTTACTTTTTTTTAGAATAGAGAGATATTTAGTGTTTATGGACATGTTTTATGTAGTTTAAAGTGTTCTAAAAGGTGACTCTCTATTTAACGAATTTTCTATATAACGAACTTTTTTCGGGATTTAGCGACTTCGTTAAATAGAGGTCCGACTGTATTATACAGAAATGTTTGATAAACACGCTGATGCAGACAGTTTTCAAATCGAAGAATTATTTTACGAGATATTTAATGCTAAAGTTGGACAAAATCGTTCCACTAAAAAAGTTTTATAGGAGCAAAAACTGTACATCGGAATTTAATAATTTTTAGATCATTTTATACGTTATAATTCCCCGGTGTGCAGAATTAATTTATTTTTTTAATTTGACTCATTTTTCGAGGTTTCATTTCTATTTTAAATTCAAATTTTCAGCATTTCGAGAGATATTTTTTACTTACTAGGGGGCGCTGCCCCCTACGAGCTACGCTCGTCAACCTCCGTTCAGACACCGCAGACTCTAAAAGCACGCTAATTTGATCGGCTTAAAAAATATTTCGGAAGATTGAATTATAAGTTTAAAAATAGTGGCGATCTCCCTATAAACGGGTTTCTAATCATTTCTCTTTGATTGGGGAATTTTAAAGCCAAATCAGCGGCTGATAAATGATACAATAGCTGTTTCCGTCTTTGATTAAACAAAATCAGTTGACATTTCAAAGTAAGCTAATATAAAATGAATTAAATAAACAGTCTTTGCCTCCCGGTATTTTTTAGCAAAGCGAAAAGAAAGTTTTTTTTTTAATGACACTTTAAATGTATCGTTTTTAATCCGACGCAATTTTCACTAAACTTTTCTTTCTCCTTTTACTATTCACGTGAAAATAATTTTATTAGAAATGAAATATTATTTGCGCTATCCTAATAAAAATAGTTGAAAATATCATCTTAAAATATTACATAAATGTCTCGCGCAATTTTTAAATTTAAACTGTTTTGCAATATTATTTTTTGTTCATTTTACGTAATGTGTAATGTGACGTAAATGTGACGTAATTTCTCCTATTTAAGACTTCTAACGCATGTTAATGAATTTATTATTTTACAACATTCTTTCACTTTTAAAATTCACGTGTAATATGGTTTTTATGATAATTCTCAATGAGTTCCTGCTTTTTATATTTTCTTGTTTATAATAGTCACGTGTAAAATAAATTTTTAATTTGAAGCAAATATTATTATTTGCGCTGTTTATACAGTTGGCAACAGTTTAAGTTAATACCATTTTCTAAAATGTGTAAAAAAATATGTCTCGAAATGCTGAAAATTTGAATTTAAAATAGAAATAAAACCTCAAAAAATGAGTCAAATTAATAACTGAGTGCAGTCTGCACACCGGGAAATTCTGACGCATAAAATGATCTAAAAATGATTAAATTCCGATGTACAGTTTTTGCTCCTATAAAACTTTTTTAATGGAACGATTTTGTCCAACTTTAGCATTAAATATCTCTTTAAATATTTCTTCGATTTGAAAACTGTCTCCATCAGCGTGTTTATCAAACATTTCTCTATAATGCCACCGATTTTCATATTTTTGTATGCAATATTTTGCTTAATATTAATGAAGAAAGACCTCCGGTCACAAGAAATTCAAAACCGGCGGCGGCGGCAGCGGTGACAGCGGTAGTTACTTTTTTTTAGAATAGAGAGATTTTAGAAAATTGTACTAATTTAACCTGTTGCCAACTGTATAAACAACGGAAACAATGTTTGCTTCAAATTAAAAATGTATTTACACGTGACTATTATAAACAGAAAAGATACTTTCAAATTAAAATTAAATAATTGCGTATAAAAAGCAGGAACTTATTAAAAATTACGTCATAAAAAGTATACACGTGAATTTTAAAAGAGATAGGATATTGTAAAATAATAAATTCATTAACATGCGTTAGAAGTCTTAAATAGGAGAAATTACGTCATATTTATGTCACATTACAGTTATTACATAAAATGAACACAAAATAATATTTGAAAACAGTTTAAGTTTAGAAATTGCGCTAGACATTTATTTGACATTTTGAGAGGATCTTTTCAACTATTTTTGTTAGCAAAGCGCAAATAATATTTCATTTCCAACAAAAGTATTTTCACGTGAATATTTAAAAGAGAAAGAATAGCTTGGTCAAAATTACGTCAGATTAAAAACGATTAATTTAAAATGTCTCATTTAAAAGAACTTTATTTTCACTTTGTTAAAAAATACCAGGAGACAAAGACTCTGTTTACTTAATTCGTTTTATATTAGCTTATTTTGAAATGTTGTTACACGTGTCTACGTCATCAAGTTATTTTTATTTGGACGTTTTATTTGTATTTTTATTAATGTTGTACTAATTTATTTGTTCTTTCGTTATTTAAAATAAAAATTATGTCAATTTGTATAATTTGGCGAGTGGTTTGGCGATTTATATAATTTGGCGAAATTGGTCGACGGATAATCAAGTAGTACCGCAGCGGATTTGGCGTTAAATTTTCCCAATCAAAGAGAAATGAATAGAAATCCGGTTATAGGGTGATCGCCACTGTTTTTTAAATTATAATTCAATCTTACGAAATCTTTTTAAAGCCGATCAAATTAGCGTGCATTTAGAGTCTGCGGTGTCTGGACGGGGGTTGGCGAGCGTAGCTCGTAGGCCCCCTAGTATTGTTAAAAAATACCGGGAGACAAAGACTCTGTTTACTTAATTCTTTTTATATTAGCGTATTTTGAAATTTTTCACTGATCTGGTTTAATCAAAGGCGAAAACAGCCCGTTAACAGGGAGATCGCCACTGTTTTTTGACCAAATATGAAATTTGCTGCATTATTACAAGCCTATATATATTTGACTATCATAAGTATATATATATATATATATATATATATATATATATATATATAAACTCAATGTGGTACTTTACTTGAAAAAACACTTCAGTATTTACAAAACATATATTATGCACAACAACTTGCTAAACTTTAAATAAAAATTTCTATTATCAGTATGTATAAAGATAATACCACACACATTTGAATATACCGGGTGTCCTAAAAAGGACTGACTGATTTTAAAATTCAATAACTTGCAAACGGTGACAGACATTTAAAAAATTCTTGCAGGAGGGTTATGCATGAGGTCAGAAGTTTCTTTTTTTTTTTTTTTCTTTTTTTTTCTTTTTTTTTTTTTTTTTGCAGTGATCTTTGATTTTAGTTCGAATTACAAACCATAGATGGCGCTGCTGTTAATAGACGCTAAATTCAGGCTCCATTTTTGGTCCTTCGGGACCCACTTAATACATTTCCATCTCCTCTTTCACCATGGAAGAAGAGATCGACCAAAAAATCGAGCCTGTTTTAGCGCCTATTGCTTACAGTGCCATCTATTGTTTGTAATTCGAACTAAAATCTAAAATCACTGTAAAAAAACTTTTGACCTTATGCATAACGCTTCTGCAAGAATTTTTTAAATATCTGTCACCGTTTGCAAGTTACTGAATTTTAAAATCAGCCAGTCCTTTTTAGGACACCCGGTATATAAATTTTTTTCAATGAGCGTGTTATCATAAAAAACCGCTATTTTACCCACAAGAATTTATTTCATTGTTAAAATAGTTGCATTATGCAAATGGAAAATTACGTCAGATTTAAAACGGTCCATTTAAAATGTCTTATTTAAAAGAACTTTCTTATAGCATTGTTGAAAAATACCGGGAGACAAAGACTCTGTTTACTTAATTCTTTTTACATTAGCGTATTTTGAAATTTTTCACTGATCTTGTTTAATCAAAGACGAAAACAACCCGTTAACAGAGAGATCGTCACTGTTTTTTTTTTTTTTATTACAATTTAGCCTTCTGAATTTTTCTAAAGCCGTTCAAATTGGCGTGCTTTTAGAGTTTGCGGTGTCTGAACGGCGGTTGGCGAGCGTAGCTCGTAGGGGGCACAGTCCCCTAGTACTGAAAAAAAAACACAAAGGACGGAAGCTACTCTGGGCTAAAGATCATATGCATTGGAAGGACGAATGGATGCAAGTCAATTTTTAAGATGAAAAGAGATTTAACTTGGATGGCCCAGTTGGTTGGAATTCTTAATGATACTTAAGACGTGAACCTCGAACCACGGCCTCCTTCATATACGGCCAAGAAAGCTCTCCCGTGAATAGTTTCCTCTGTCCTAACTTTCACAAGCGACGGGTTCTTCAATCTTCAAGAAGCGTTTACGAACATTAATTTTTATCGTGGAGTGGTTTCAAAACTTTAAGAGAACGCTAGACAGCCAATTTCCCAATATTTTAAGTAGATAAAAAAAAAAAAGATTTAAGATAATGATTTCCATAATAACCCAGGATTCATAAAAAATTGACACAATATTGACTTAACTTTGTTTGTATCTTATTTTCATAGGGCCTATGTCATCAATGTTCGACACTCTCCTCCTATAGATATGTTGGAAAGCTTCGTATTTCCACAACTAGAAGAGCTTCAGCCACATGCCATTTTGCAACAAGATGGTGCACCACCTCATTGGGGTACCATCGTTCGTACTTCTTTGAATGACCATTTTCCAGGAAGATGGATTGGTCGAGGAGGTCCAATTCCTTGGCCACCCAGATCACCTGATATAACGCCGCTGGACTTTTTCCTTTGGGGATTTGTAAAGGACAATGTTTACAGGAGGAGAGTGTCGAACATTGATGACTTAAAAGCCAGAATTACAACCGCAATAGCCTCTGTGGATGCCGGCATGCTTGCCTCTACCTGACGTGAAATTGACTATCGACTTGATATTCTCCGTGCGACGAAGGGGGCACACGTGGAAGTTCATTGACAAGGGTCATGAAACTTTTTGAGTCTATCTAACCATTTATGTTATTAATTTTAATCTATCTTTATTATTTTATGAGTTATTAAACATCAAAATGGGTTCGGGACTTTATAAACACCCTGTAGATTAAAAGCTTTATTAGACTTAGAAAAAGACATTTTCCTTTTTCGTCGACGAGAGAGACAAATTAATATCACTTCATTTTTTGAGAAAATCTGATTTGCAAATCTTTAAAATAAATATTGTGGTAAGTGACCTATTTTGTGAACTTTTTTTAATATCTTTTATGTTTTATTTTTAATATATATTTTATAAATTTTGTTAAAATATGTTCTTAGTACTCAAAACGTATCGTATTTCATGTAGGTAAAATAATTAATGCAAATAAATTTTGAAGCATGAAGCAGTCTCTCACTTGTACGACTCTCTCTGTTATACGACTTTTTTCTACCGTCTCCTGAAAGTCGTATAAGTGAGAGGCCACTGTATTATGTTAATTTGATGTTTTCGAGTGATTTTTATATATAGTTTTACAGTTTTTCTTCTTTCAGGTGTCATTTCTCTGGTATTTCTCATCGTTGGATGATGCTGTCACAAAGATTATTTTCAGGTATCAAGTTTTCCAGAATTTAGTTTACTCCCTCTTCAGGCCTAATAAGAGTAATCGTTATCATCATTATATAAAGAAAATTATCACTACTAAATTATTTGACATACTGAATATTTCGCAGCAATGAATTTTATTCTAAAACCATCTCTTCAGCAAATTGCACTTGTTAAGATAACTGCTGCATTGTGGAATCAACATGACATTACGGACATGATAAATTTCCATATTCAATCACCCAATACAATATTAAAAGAAAAATGGCCGCAGATGGAACAGGAAGTTTCAGGAAAAGTATCACAACTTCCGCTACCAAATCTTTTAAAAGAGAAAGCAGGAGGTTTTGTAAGACTTATTGGACTTCAAATATTAAACTGTATAGAATATCATAAACGCTGTCTTGATATCTGCTATGTGCCAGATGCGTTTTATTTTACTTCGCGTGGAACAATAGATGAAAAGAAAACGGCTGAAATGTTCATTAAAGATGAAAGTATCGATATCATCACGCGTTATAAATTGACATGCATATATTGCTTAGAGGATGACATCCTAGAACTTTGGAACAAAATACCTGGAAGTAGAAGAACAGCTTTTTGTAGTGAATTAGTGCCTACACATTGGTTCAGAGAGAGCGTATGGTTTAATGCCAGTCAGCATGATTTTGTGGCTTTTTGGACACACAATATCAAGCGGAAAGAGACTAAGTGTCATAAGATTGCAAGAAGGGATTCTCTGTATCAAGAAGCGTTCAAATATGCAGCTCGCGCGGGTAATAGTGTAGCCACTGAATATTTTTTGCAAAAACTAACCTGTGTGGAAAAAAGAGAGTCCTTGATCAGTGTTGCAGGATCCGTAGTAAATATCAGATTATACATAGACGAGTATTATATGAAGAAATACCTTTGCGATATCTTATGCCTTTTATTGCGACAGATCGACGAAGAGCAGCAAATAGAAATATTTAAAAACAATCCTTATGTGTTGAAATATTTTTTAGATTGGCCCAGACAAATTTTCTTTATGGATATAGTAAGTCGTATGTGGAATTTTATTACTAAAGAGCTTTATGATTGTTTGTTATTCAGAATCTTCGAAAAAAAAAGAGATTGCTACAAGGATTTCAAGTATCAAGAGCTGTTTGAAGAATTTTGGTTACAAAGCTCTGAAGATCTGAAAAAATATGTTTTAAATGCACTGAAGAATAATAGACTGAATATACACCGCTCACTTTATGATGAAAATCAGTTTCTTATTGCGCTACTGTTGATTAGAAACCTTGATAGCGGAAAGTTGATCCTTGAAGAATTCTTCAATAGGAACTTTAAATAAAAATTTAAAATAATAATATAAAGTAAATAGGTAAGCGATCACAATGTTGAAGCTAAGAGACTTTGTGTAAATGGACTTGAATCAAGTTTTGCATTGTTTCAAAAACGAAAGTACAAAAGAGATTCACTCCACAAAGAATTCTTTCAGACTTTATATGGATTTAACAGACTGTTGCTTTTTAATTTTAGCATACGCTGGAATATGGTAATTATGCCTGGTGAATAACAATAAAATACTCTTTTTGCAATTTTTCTTACATTGACAAATAAAAATATTTTTCTCTTCTTAAAAAACGAGATATTACTGACAGTTTTATAAATTCTTAACAAAATTTTCTATGATTGTTTTAATTACTTAAACGTAATTTTATTTAATTTTTCTACAGTTTTATTTTTTTCCCTTTATATATTTTACATTTATTTGCAGTTTATTCTGAGTGAATTTGTTTCTGAAATATGGATTGCTTTAAAACATCTCTCTATTCTAAGAAAAATAACTAACTCTGTCACCTCCGCCGCTACTGTAAATCATTTTTTGTGACCTGAGGTTTTTCTTCCCTAATATTAAAGAAACTACTACATACAAAAATATGAAAATTGCATGTATTACAGAGGAATGTTTGATAAAAATGCTGAAATAGACAGTTTCTTTATTTAAGAATTATTTAAAGATCTATTTAACGTTAAAGTCGGTCAAAATAGTTCCATTAAAAAGTTTTATAAGAACAAAAATTAAACATACGAATTTAATAACTTTTTATATTTAATTTCGTCGAATTTCCTCTAGTTTCATTGATTTAATTTCTCGTATTTAACTTTCATCAAAATACTGTATTAATTTAATAGAAGGTATCTCATCACCTTGTGAAGAAAATGGTCAATAAATCGATTGACCTTAATTTGTGTGATTATTGAAGTTTGGAAAACACCAATGTTTATACGGCCATTACTACGTTCGACTACATTAGTTTGGAGGAACTGATAGTGCGCAACCTGGCTTAATAATTTGACACGTTGACGTGAATAAACAACAATTACTATTTTCCTCCATCGGCACTAATTAAACAGCGATCGTTTGCTATAATATGCTGAAGGTGTATGAAAGTGTTTCTTAACCGCCCTTGGCGAACAGTTTAGTCTCCCTTAATCCTTATGTCAATAACTGGGTACCCGGGTACCTTTTTGCTCTTGTCATCCCGATTTCAGAGTTTTAATATCAAAGAAAACTCAAATGAATTTAGATCTACTTTCCCCCATATCCTCTTCTGCAAAGGTGGGGCAGTTACAGTCAATGAAATAGAGGTGTTTAAAACAGAATTTACGGTGCACTAATGTAAATATTACAGCAGGTACCCGGGTACTCCTGTCATTGGAGACAAGGGCAAATTTTGGTCATTGACATAAGGGTTAAATTCATGCTAAGCATTGTATCATGTTACTTTTATTCATAATTTAATTTACGTGATCAACCCTTCGCCAAATCGAAAGATACTGATAGAGAAATCAAGAACTCGGAATTTTTTTAAGTTAGTCATGCGCAGGTGATAAATCGCCAAACATTGTTCCCATCGCATTTTAAAACTGAAACATTTAAAATTCATGACTTTTGCTTATTTCTTTAAAAAAAAGAAAGAAAGAAAATAATAAATGATGCCATAAACCATCACATTTAATTTCAGCATCAAAGTAATGTTTGGATTTATCACGCGAAAAATAAAAAAAATGCTAACTAGAGAGCTTAAAAATGCTATTGGCGAGATTAACATAAAGGCATCAAAAATTCTTTGCGATGGTGGAAACTATTATGTAGTTTTATTCTAAAAAATAATTTTTATTAAAAATAGCCACCATACATATGAAAAGTGAAGGGGGGCAGCTCGTAATTATTTATGATAATCACATGGCTCGGACTATTATGATATAGATGAAATTGTGACGATGGGAGAATATTTGATGATTTATCACCTGCGCCCGGCTAACATTAAAAGATCAAAATGGCACCTGCATATAAAAAGCGAAGTGGTCAGCCCGAAATTGTTGATGACAGTCACATGATTTAGTCTATTATTATAGAGATACTTCACGTCTGATTTTTTTTTATTGTTAACAGTATTTTTAGTTTTATCTTTCCTTTTAGTCGCGGGTCAATCCAATTCAAATCACCAAGGTGGTGTCGCTGGACATTTTTAATTTTCCTAATTTTAAATCAAGTTTTCTTCATAGTTTTCTGAGTTTAAAAACATGATTTTTTTTTTTTTTTTGATCATGTAGTTTTTTGTGGGTGGTCATTTTTAACAAGCTACACAGCCCTTTTCGGATGAAAAACGTGATTTACGGGAAAATCTATTTTTATACCTACCAAGATGAATCAAAAACCAAAATATTCAGCATGAAGTTATCGACATTTTATGTCTTTATAAAATTTTAAGTAGACTTAAGGATCTAGGTCAAAAACAAGCTTAAAAGCCGGAGAAATAAAAGGTCAAATACCACATTTCGCTGCCATTATTTTTTATGAAGGAGATCAAACTCACCTTAAATATTTTTTTCTTACACAGATCTACTTCGTTTTACAAATTTCAATCCTGAAAACCATTTCCCTTTTTTTACAGCTCTTCAAAAACTGTGTTAAGTTTGTTTCGGGCAGTTTTTACTAATTAATATCTCAAAAGGACTGACTAAAAAATTCTGAAAAGTTAGGATAATAAACATCATTGTAATATAAAGTTAAACTGTAAATTTTATGAGTGAGACTTAACTAATTTTTGAATAGCAGTTCACTAAAGATGCACCAACCGCCACCACACCCTTTCATTTTTTTTTTCTACATACATAGCATTACAAGTTCTTTTTGCTTAGGTACATTTAAATTGACGATAAAGACAAATTTTATGCTTATTGCTTAGTTAAATATAGAATTAATAGTCCAGGTAATAGGGAATTTTACCTAGCAAAATTAATGGTAGTTCTGGAAATCGGCTTACTTTATGTTTTTTGGGTCGCTGAATTCGAATTTGTAACTTCCCACCAAAATTTCCCCCGGCAACCCCCCATCCCAAAAAAAATTTTTTTATAAGAAAAATCAATTTTTTATTGTTTTAGGGGTAAAGTATCTAGAAATTCAGAAAATAGACAAAATTTGCAACAAATTAGATATATGACATTATGACTTAGGATAGGATGAAGGGGAAGGGGGAATCTGCCTCGGAACACGTGCGCGGTGCTGCGTGGACTAAGTTGAGCAATTCCACTTAACCACTCACAAGTTTACATTCGCCCTCCCATCTCCCCTCCGAACTTTCCTTATAAGGTTTACTTTAAGTTTTTTGGGTCGCTGAATCCGAATTTTTAACTTACCCCCAAAATCCCCCCCCCCGAAACCTCCCCAAAATAGTTGTTATTAACTTAAATTTCTTATTGTTTTAGGGGAAAAGCATTAAGAAATTCATAAACTAGACAAAATTTGCAACAAATAGGATATATGACATTATGACGTAGGATAAACGGGGAGAGAGGGAGCTGCCTCGGAACATTCCCCGCGCGCTTTTCTCAAAAACCAAATTTTTTCAAAAAGTCAATTTTTTGGGGGGTTGCCGGGTGAAATTTTGGTGGAAAGTTACAAATTCAGATTCAGTGACCCAAAAAACATAAAGTTAGTCGAAATCCAGAAAAAGTATTAATTTTTCCAAGTAAAATCCCCTATTGCCTGGACTTCACAACTTAGTGCACGTAGCGCCGCAGTGCATGTTCAGAGGCAGCCCTCACCCTCCCCGTTCATCCTACGTCATAATGTCATATATCCTATTTGTTGCAAATTTTGTCTAGTTTCAGAATTTCGTAATGCTTTTCCCCTAAAACAATAAGAAATTTAAGTTAAAAAGAACTATTTGGGGGGTGGGGGGTGGAGTTAAAAATTCAGATTCAGCTACCCATAAAACTTAAAGTAAACCTTATAGAGAAAGTTCGGTGGTGAGATGGGAGGGCGAATGTAAACGTGTGAGTGGTTAAGTGGAATTGCGCAACTTAGCTCACGCAGCACCGCGCGCATGTTCCGAGGCAGATCCCCCCTTCCCCTTCATCCTAAGTCATAATGTCATATATCTAATTTGTTGCAAATTTTGTCTACTTTCTGAATCTCTTGATACTTTTTCACTAAAACAATAAAAAATTGATTTTTTTAATAAAAACCTTTTTGGGGGGCATTTTACCAAAATTTGGGGGGGGGGGGGTGCCGGGAGAAATTTTGGTGGGAAGTTAAAAATTCGGATTCAGCGACCCAAAAAGCATATAGTAAGCCTTTTTCCAGAACAACCATGAATTTTGCTAGGTAGAGCCCCTATACGGTCTCTATTGCCTGGACTATAAGCAATGTTCAAATGTTCTTAAAATTGTACGTAACATTCTAAATAAAAAATGTTATGATTCAATGTGTAACATAAATTTTGGCAGTTGAAATAATTTTGATTTACTATTGGATTCGAATGAAAAATAAATTTTAAACATTTTCGTAAGAGGTGTGAAAAAGCATTGCAACATAAGAGGTAAACACACCAAAAAATCCTTTTAAGGAATAAAAATTATTAAATATGATACTCGACTAACATTTTATTCAGCAGGGGTTATATAATTTTTCGGAAGAGGTTTTTATATAATTTTTTCTCGGTGTTAAATTTTATTTCGAATATTTTTAAAGAGGGCCTAGAAGGAATTTTTTTGCGGAAATTTTAAAGCTACCTTTAATAATATCATAACATTATTTTCCCCCCTAATCTTTCAATGTGTGTTATTATATAAAAAATTGCCTTTCTTTCATCATATTTCAGAAGTTTTTAAATATAAAGACAATTTTTTTATCAATTGACCTAATAACATTATAACACATCTCGATATGACCCCAAAATGTCTGGGGGGTTATTTTGAGAGGGAGGTAGTGGAGGAGGGGTAAGTTGTAAAAAAAGCTCACAATACTATTTGATATACAATTATATTAATTCTGTTATTTTAAATATTTTTCAAAATGTAGGAAAATAAAAGACGACGGCGAAGAAGAAGACAGACTGAAAGAAAAAAAATGTGAACCTCGCTAATTCGCATACGCAGGGGCTTATGCAAACGAGATATTTCATAAAATTTCATTAGGGAGCAGGTGTTGTCGTGTGAGCGAAGTAGCCTCTTAGCGAATACATTGGCTAATTTAAAAAATATCAGAATAAAATTGTACCAGGGTCTCCTCAGCTGTGCCCAATATAAACAAAAGACCCCCTCCCCCACACACACACTCCAAGAAAGTTTTGAAAAGTTGCCATTTCCCGTTACCTTACCCGCTGATTGGTATGATATTTGCTTCATTTTTATATTTGAAAATGCTCTTTTTATTCGCATTAGAGAAATTCACATTTTTTTTCTTTAATTTTTTTTAAATATTTTGTTGCATAATTAAGATAATAGAATTAATTTAATTGTATATCAATTTGTATCGAGGGTTTATTTTACAAATTACCCCTTATCTCCAGCTCAAAATAAAAACCCTAGCATTTTGGTGTCATATGGAGGTCGATTAAAATGTTGTTAGTTGACTGAATGAAAAATGTTACTTTATATTTAAAAAGTGCTGAAATACGACGAAAGAAAAGTAGTTTTTTTTATATAATCACACACATTGAAATTAAAAAAATATATATTATTAATAAAATATTGGATCCCTTAAATGTCAAACGATGCTGAAATCCAATGAGTCGATCACAGCGACCTCTGCAGGATATTTTCTAAAACTCCAAGGCGATGTAGTCTAGACGCTGTAATAATACGATGTTTACTTTGGAATTTGAAAATATATCTCAGATGTCGCTGCGATCGGTTCCCTGGATTTCAGCAAAATTTCACATTTAAGGGATACAACTTTTTAGCGCTGTTTGGATAGCCGATTTCGACACTATATATTCTGGACGTTGTACCTTAGGCATCAGAGCGCGGCTAAGTTCTTCCATGTGTCAGTGCCCACCAAAGTGACTCTATATCCCGTGACTTCTGACAGTGCTTTCCTGTGTGTTGTCAAAAGTGCTACGATTTCAGTCAAAAAAACTAAAAAGAAAAATGTCAGTAAAAACCGCGCCATGTTTCTGTGAATAAACTGCAGCCATCTAATTTCTATAAAAGCAGAAATGGCACGTAAAATGAGTCGTGATGTTTGGATGTTGAGTCTGAATCTGTAACCTGAACCTGGGTGTCCCTATGCCAGAGTGGCAACATTCGATGCTCAGATTGTGCTTTGACCGATGCTTTTGTCCAAATTATATCCTAGACATTTTCTGGTCCAGAACATGCGGTGGTCACCTGAACGAGTTCGGTTATACGAGTGAGAGAATTTAACAAGCTTGAAGGCAATGGCAGACTCATCAATATGCTTCACGAGGTTAACGAAAAAGAAAGGCTACCACGGTGCTTTACGAGTATCTTTTTTTTTTACAGACCGCTGGAATCACGTGATGCTCGAATGCACCAATGCAGGTATACGAAAAGAGCATGACGTCACTCACACGGTCAGTAAAAAAAGATATGAGGAGTGCACCGCGGTAACGGTAGCCTGTCTTTCTCGTTAGCCTGGCACGCTTCATAATGACGTAAAAAAAATAATCGCTTTTGTCTCGTCTCAACCAATCAAATATCTCCGAATGATGCAACTTCCCTCTCGAGGAAACCTATCTGAATAAAATCTAAAATCATTCTGATATCTAATCCGATAACCAAATCTCAATCTAAAGGCAGTGTCGCTGCACATAGCAGCGCACTCTACTGTGTACTGACATATGAAGGTACTTTGTGCCTTTAGCACAACAAGCACACTCATACACAGGTACTTGTGTTGTAATACACGAGGAAACTTTAAATGTTGATTTTCAACTTTTCGACACCTACGTTACAGCGCCTAGAATACATAGTGTAGAAATCTACTATCCAAACAGTGCTAAAAAATTGTATCCCTTAAATGTGGAATGATTCTGAAATCCAATGAGCCGATCATAGCGACATCTGCGTTTTATTTTCAAATTTCAGTGTACACATTGTATTACAACAGCGTCTAGACCAAATCGTCTTGTTGTTTTAGAAAAAATCCTGCAGATGTCGCTGCGGTCGACTCCTTGGATTTCAGCACTGTTTGAGATTTAAGGGATACAATATTTTAGCATTTTTTTAAGTACTACTGGGATAACCGATTTCCACACTATATATTCTAGGCGCTATACCTACGTTACAGCGCCTAGAAGATACAGTGTGGAAAACGGCTATTCCTATAATGCTTTAAAAAGTGCTAAAAACTTGTATCCCATAAATCTCCAACAATGCTCAGCGGCAATATGCTGATACGACCGCCATCTCGTAACTCTTTTCAATATAAACATTGTGTTTTCAAAAATTATAGAATGTTAAATATTGGAAACTATAAATATAAGATATTTTGGTCTGTTATAAGCTAATTTAGTTAAGGAATGACGTGAAATTGGTTAAAGAGTCTCTTTTAGAATGACTATCGTTTTTAAATCACTACGATGGCGCTACGATCGACATCTTGTTATTCAGCATCGTTGTACATTTATGGGATTCAACTTTTTAGCACTATTTTGTAGCCTTTTTCCACACTGTATCTTCTAGGCGCTGTACCTACGTGCTATATCGGTTGGTATCGATACGGGTCTTCCGGTTTGGTGAATGAGAGAACTTATCCAGTCAAGATTTCGCGCTTTGAAAAGATCTCGTATCTCTGTAAGAGTAACAGCATGAAAAATGAACGCTTCTAATTGGGCGACAGCTTCAAAAAGGATTTGAACTTTTAAGTTTTTATATAAAAAAAAATTGTTCTAATCATCAGATTTTGATGAAATTGGGACCAGAGGGGTGTCTCACACTTTCAAACAAGAAAAGAATTATCAAAATCGGTTCATATTTACGAAAGTTATGCATAAACAGAGCCAAAAAAAAAAAAAAAAATACGGGTCGAATTGATAACCTCCTCCTTGTTTGAAGGCTGTTAAAAATGCAACTGCAATGAACTCCCGTTAGTGTGGATTTCCAAGGGAGGTGATATTTGTCCGCACTAACCGAAGTCCACATTAAACATACAAGTTTGAATGGTCTAAAAATTATTACGCGCTTTAAATTGACTGAATTCAGTTTTTGAAGGAAATTAAATAGTTTACAACTTTATGCTAAAATATAACAACTTAAAAAAAACCTAATAATTTTAGTAAAAATACCAATTAATGACAATATTGTTAATATAAAATAATTAAGCACTCAGTACAAACAGAATATGCAAAGAAATCTATGTACTTCGGGTAAACTGGTGCAGGAGGTTGCACTTAAGCTATTTCATTAAATAACAATAAATGAAGAGATTTAAAGGATGATGTTATACTTTATTCATAATCTTAAATTATTAAGCTAACAAAAGAAATTACATTTATCAACTTATAAGAAACAGTTTCGGTATTATTTGAAAAAATAGTATCCTTCTAAATGAGCAATCTTGTACAGCCATTGAGGGCATAAGTGCGCAGTCAAGTGTGCAAAAATACATAATATAAAAAAGGAAGCGTTTTACTTACAAACGTCACATTTGTAGAGGATATGACCTGCTTAGTCTGTGCACTCTTCGTGCCACCAGTCTCTGCAAGAAGTGCACTCGATCTAATCATCTACAATTGGTTCTCTGTAGGTTTTCGGAGCAGCCTAGACATCCACAGTTTTTTCTTTGGTGCAGTTTTTGGCTTCATGGATTTACTTTTACTCTTTTTTTTGATAAAGTTTTTGGCTCTTTTCTGCAGCGTCTTCTTCAAGCTGTCTTTTGTGTGGTGAACTGCTTAAAATTTCAGACTTTCGGCTCCTCTTGTATCGCAGCACAGATTATCCTGAATAAGTTGGCAACTATGTTAATTTGACGTAAGATGAAGTTGTTGAATTCGAAGCTATACCTTGCGAAACCGAAGTTGGGCTTATTTCACATTAAGCTTGCGTCTTTTCTTTACATAGCTTTTCTGCCTTTTCTGAAATATAACTTTCTATTGAAAGTAATTCTCTTTCACCCTCATATTCTGTGTTCAGTGGCTCAACAAGTTTAGATGTTAATGGTCTTCCAGTGACGCTGCTTGCTGAAAAGCCAGTATATAAGAAAAGGTAAATTTTGAAAGGCTATAGAACCGTTATTTTAAATCATGTTTTAGCAACTGTAGCAGTTTTTCCAAAAGCAGCTGTGGACTTTGGCACTGCGCACTCTTGCACTATCGTCACTAAATATCTTTGAAACATCAGCAATGCTATTGACAAACAAATTCAAATCACTTAGGTGAAAGGTAGTCCAATAATAACCTAATCCATATAAACAACAAAAAAAAAGTTAGCTTTGCTATCTTTATTATGATCATGTTTTTAAAAACCATAAATATTATAACGAGAAGGCCAAAATCAATTCTTTTCTAAATCGTTAAAAATTTCACCAAAATACGCGGGTTTTTTTCAACTTAAACTTATTATGTCGTTTACATCGTCTACAATTGTAGCTAAGTGCGAAACTCTGTTTTTCGATTAGATAATCGCTCTACGTACTCTTGCAATACCTTATCCTACATAATTTAATAACTTTACTTAAAGTAATCTATCACTTTAAATCTACCACTTGATCACTTTTTCATGTAGTTGAACAAATTATCGTTTTTTACCACGCATTCTTCAGTTTTGCGATATATTCCAAAGTTTAGTCTCTTAAAACAGATTCCTAATAGTAATATCGGCAAACAACCGACAACATTGTTTGAACCTCTTATGTTGTTGTTGGTGGAATGTTTTCTTTCGCTTCATCACTACTGCTGCCAATTTCTTGATCTCTTTATTAAAGATGTCACACCAAACGTCCGTTTGAAAAAATAATCTTACAAAACCAGTTTCTTTCGATTATGCTCGATCAATTTGCGAAACATTTGTCCACATTATCTGATGAGTAATTACGTGTTAAGCGTTGTCCTTAAGGTTCTTTTTAAATTCCCTGCTCAACCTTGGGAAACTTTGCGACATATTTTCTGATTCATTTTTAGAAGTAAAAGCATAAACTGGGAAGGCCTGTTTACTGAAGCGATTCGTAATAATGGAATAGCGTTTTTCATTTTTTGATAAATAAATTACTTGTCAGATTATATGCGATTGGTGTCACGCGACAACGTTTTCCCCTTTCTTGCTCTCTCGAATCAGGAATTCAGTTCAAAACGCCCACTTTGACAGTATTTTCTGAAAGATCTTCTGCCTTTACTAAAAAAGGGAAAACGCCATTCGATTACATAGTTTCTGAATACGAACATGTGCCCATTTAATGCGTTTCCGAATAAAAAAGAATTCCGAAATGTGTCAGAAGGTAGCCACTTGGGATTTGAGAAACAGCCATAAAATTCTCCTATTTAACCGAACATACACTTTAAACGGTAACGCATTAACGGGAGCCCAATGTGTTTCTCAAACAGAAATGCCTTCCTTTCCAATAAAATCTTGTGTCTTGCAATGCCATTGAAATTTTGCAATAAAAAATTTAAATTACCTTTAAAATCAATATTATTCACAAAATTCACACCGTGCATATGTTTAATACTCTTTGATTCAAATCACTATTCTTCAAATTTGAAAAATAGTTACAATGTAGGAGATCTAGGTCAACAGAAGTCAGTCCCGGAAAATAGTCATAAATATCACTTAATACATAACGTAATACATCATTATCTCAGATACGAAATCCCAATTGTTAGAGGATAACAGAAAGATGATTGAGATAATAAGTAAATATGGAGAGCATTATATTGTTTAATACTAGGGCTTCCCTCAGAGGGATTAGTCTGAGCGATATTGCTGAGAACATAGACTTAATAATAACATATGGAAGCAAAGTAAATGAGATGTTATCTTTAATTGTCCACATACTGCGATAAATTGAAATGATGAAAATAAACGAATCGTAGAATTACAAAATTTTATATATAAATTCGTAAACACTGTTAAAAAAAAATGGGAAAGCAAACCATGTAAGACAGCCATGCATGGATATAAGCTTGAAAGTACGCAATATATTAAAAGTAAAATAGAAAATGAAACACCAAATTATCTTATATCGAAATTTTAACTATATAAAATGATGTCAAGAGCATAATCAGACGTTCCGCACCAATTTGAGTAACTTTAAATGACAAATATATGACGTTTAGAAAGAATGGACTAAACTTTATATGGTGTGTGCTCCCCCGGAATAGTTAATATTGTACAATATCTGTTTTCCACGCATGTAATGAGGTTATCGATAAGTGTTAAGGAATTCTCTCTTCAAAATCTGATATAGTATCAAAGTACCGAACACATCAACAGTGGCATGCAATGCCTGGTTAGAGTGTGTTTTAGATATGCTCAATCGGATTTAAATGATGAGTGTATGCTGGCCGCTACATACGCTGTATTGTTTTGTTTTCAAACATATTCTGCACAAGTTGAGCTGTATTTGTTATGTATTAAATAAAAGAAATCGGCAATGATTGCAACATAACGTATGACACAAGATCTGAATATATCGTCTGCATAACCTTTGAGCTGTCAAAGTGTCATTTGAAGTAATTTACAAATCCATGCATACACTATATGGCCAAAGGTGACCGGTCACTTGCGATTTTAGACGTTTTGTTAAATATCTAGAAAAATACATAAGGAATTCACCTGAAACTGCAGGTGTGTAAACAGTATAGTATTGGTCATATATTTCCACGAAGAGTTTTTCCTGAAACCCCATAGGGGACCGTCAACAAGTTGAAAAAGAACGAATATCTTTTGGATAACCCTGTAAAAACTAATGTAGCAAAAGTGTTCAAACACGAGATTATTAATAAGTGGCTTATTGTAATATACTGTATTCATTTTTATGAGGATAGCATGTATACTCGTAGAGAAATTAAGGCTTTTATAAAAACAACCCCAAATTTCGCCAAGTTTTTTGCTTATAATTTGCAGAGTTCTTAATGTAAAAAAAAAGTTCTTTTCAGAAAATATGACAAACAACATTGTACACAATACTTTGCAATCAGAATTTAAAAAAGTCCTTCCGGCCAGTGCCGGGAGGAAAAGGTAGCTTTCAAATTCCTTAATTTAAAAAAGCCAACTTATATTATTCAAACACGCGAAGCTTAATTTAGTGGAAACCGAATATAGGAGATTCAATACTAATTTTTATCTATACTAAATCATTATGAATGAGAATTTCGCGAAATTAGTCAGCTTTATCCAAGCTGCTTTTATTTAAAGTAACTTATATTTGGCTGCCAAATTCGGCGATTTCTTAAAGTGCCTGCCATTTTAAGACAACATGGTGGATGAGGCTAACCAGTGAACTTGGCCGAGACCTTAGTAATTGCTGTGCACATGCTCACTCCCATCGGAATCGGTTGATATATACGAGTGCTGTCGCAGGCAAAAAATCAGATTTTTCAAAATGTCACCCACATTAGAAATTGAAACTGCTATATCTGAGCCATTTTTTTAAATAAAGACAAACAAAAAATGCTCCTGAATCCTTATATCAAGGCCAAATACTTAACAAAGAAATCTTTTTCAATTTCTAATTTTTTTGCACCTCACTTTAAATATATGTTTTTTTAATTTAATGGCCGTCATTTTGAAACAAGATGGCGGATAAAGCTGGCCAGCGTACTTGGTCGAGATATTGATGTATACTATCCACATGCCTTCTTACATGGAAATAGGCGAATACGTGTGTTATCGCGTGACAAATACAAGATCGTTTCAAAATGTTAGCCATACTAGAAATTCAAAGTGCTATAATTCAACCATTTTTTAAGATATAAACAAAAGAACACATTTTCAGAAACAAAATCTGCTCCGGAATCTTTGTATCAAGGCCAAACACATAAAAAAAATCTTTTTCATTTTCCAATTTTTTAATACCTCATTTTAAATTTTAAATTTAATTTTTTTTAAATGGCAACCCTTTTGAAACTAGATGGCGAATGAAGCTGGCCAACGAACTCGGTCGAGACATTGGTATGTACTATGTACAGACCAAGTAACATCCAAATCGGTTCATAAATACGCCTGTTATCGCGTGACAAAAATCAGGTCGTTTTAAAATGAAAGCCACAATAGAAATTCAAAATGCTATAACCCAGCCATTTTTTTAGATATAGACGAAACAAAAACTGTTCCGGAATCATTGTATTAAGGTCAAACACCTACAAAACAAATCTTTTTCATTTTCCAATTTTTTGGTATCTCATTTTAAATTTAAAATTTTTTTAAATGGCCGCCATTTTGAAACAAGATGGCGGATGAAGCTGGCCAACGTACTCGGTCGAGATATTTGTATGTACTATATGCACACCAAGGTACATCCAAATCGGTTCATAAATACGCCTGTTATCACGTGAGAAATATCAGGACGTTTCAAAATGTCAGCCACGCTTGAAATTCAAAATGCTATAACTCAGCTATTTTTTAAGATATAGACGAAATAAAAACTGCTCCGGAATCTTAGTATCAAGGTCAAACACATAAGAAAAAAATATTTTTTCAATTTTCAATTTTTTGGCACCACATTTCAAATTTAAATTTTTCTTAAAAATTTAAATGGCTGCCATTTTTAAACAAGATGGCGGATGAAGCTGGCAAACGAACTCGGTCGAGACATTGGTATGTACTATGTACAAGCGAAGTTACATTCAAATCGGTTCATAAGTACGCCTTTTATCGCGTGACAAAATTCAGGACGTTTCAAAATGTCAGCCACGTTAGAAATTCAAAATGCTATAACTCAGCCATTTTTTAAGATATAGACGAAACAAAAACTGCTCCGGAATCTTTGTATAAAGGTTAAATACATAAGAAAAACATATTTTTCCATTTTCAATTTTTTGGTACCACATTTCAAATTTAAAATTTTTTGAAAAATTTTAAATGGCCGCCATTTTGAAACAAAATGGCGGATGAAGTTGGCCAACGAACTCGGTCGAGACATTGGTATGTACTATGTACATACCGAATTACATCCAAATCGGTTCATAAATTCGAGAGTTACAGTGTGACAAATGTCAGATATATATATATATATATATATATATATGGATATATATATATATATATATCAACTTTTGAACGGAGGGTGGTTTCGGGGTCTGGGGGTCATGATCGATGAAAATATACCAAATTTTTTTGAAATCGCTTTTCTCCGAACGGCTGCAATAGGTAGCTTTTTGTAATGAAAGCTACCTAATAATAAAAATTGGATGAAAAATGAGCAGGTTTACTAAAAAATGTTCCACTGCGCATGCGCGAACACAATCAAAATATAATGTGCATAATGTATTAGCTAAGTATATAGAGCAACTTTTGTGAAAGTCTCAAAATCATAGCTTGAAAATTCCGAAAGTAATCGTCGATAGAATAAGCTCGAAATCCGTTGTTCCCAAAAACAAGCAAAAAGATCAGGGGTTATATCCAAATATAGTAGTAACTTAATCGGTTCACGGATAATCGAATACCCCGCTTATTCGAATAGAATCATCCGGAACCGAATTTATTCCTATTGGTTCTATGTTATTTTTCCCCGCTTAAACCAATATCTTTTACGAACATCCTCGCTTAATCGAATAGTAACTGTGTGACCAATGTTTGAAAATAGGCGCGGAAAGCACGTTTCAGCTGGAATTTCCTTCCAGTTTTTGTCATTTTCGGTTCCTGTACGCTGAAAACAAATTTTCAGTTCTTCCTGCAATGATTTCGGCCAGCACCCAACAGGTGTATAATGGACAAGTCAGATGATTTCCCCACATTGATGTCCCCACCATCAGTGGCGTAGCCAAGGGGGTGGTCCAGGGGGTCCGGACCCCCCCCCCCCCCCCCCCGAAAGTAGACCTGGTTTACTGAATCATGGATACAAATACAACAGTAAAAACTGCTAAGACAGAATTACAAAGAATCTATAAAAAATTCCGCTTTAGATAGGTACACTCTAAATTAAAATGTCTGAAATTCAGACACTTAAGTGTCTGAAATGGAGTGTTCAATTTTCAGACATTTTAAAATGTCTGAATTTTTTCAGACACTTTTTGCGTCTGAATTTCAGACACTTCAAACGTCTGAATCGCATCCATTTTTTTGTAAGCATCATACGTAGCCATGTTTGACCACGTTGAATCCTGGAAAAATATTTGGCTGTGGTCCTGCCCCCCCCCAATACAGCCTGATTTTTTTGGTGCTCTCAGTTTTGGTATACAATTTTCGTTACGTTGATAATTTAAATCTTTTACGACATTGTACTGATTATAATCAATATCTTGAACTTCAGGAGTAGAACAAGATTAAAAAACAAAAAATATTTATCTAAATATTAGATTTTTTTAAATTTATTTTGTTTTTAACCTTATTTTACTTTAAAAGTTCAAAATATTGATTATAATCAGTACAATTTCGAAACAGATTTAAAATATAAGCTTTACAAATATTGCACATCAAATTTGGGGGCACTATAGTCGTAGGGGGACGGGGCACTTCCCAGTTTGCCCTTCCTTTAATCAAGAAGTACTTTTGCAAAAAACGCAACCCTGCATTATAGTTGTCTAAATTGAGATGTCCGGTATTCGGGAGTATCCGTTGTGGAGGTTAATGGACATTCTCGAATAGCGAACACCTCTATTTAACGAATACTTTTTTAATCAGCAGACATACATATTTCTATATTTTTACCTCAAAAAAGTAGACATCTCCAATTATCGGACAAATTCCGCGGTCCCGAAGTGTTCGCTATTAAGGGCTTTTAAGGTACATAGATAAATATATATATATATTTTATAATCTTGTCCTACTCTAAAAGTTCAAAATATTTATTATACTCGGTTGAATGTGGAAAAAGATTTAAAATATCAGATGTACGAAAATTGCAAAAATCCCCCCCCCCCAAAAAAAAAATGAAAATATAAAAAAATATATTGCCACATAGGCAATTTTACATATACATCACTTGATAATCACAACAGCCATTTAACTATGAATAATGAAAATAAATAAATAAATATTCTACTTTAATAACATTGGGGAAAAAATGACTTTGGTATTTTGTTAAATATATTTGCGTTTTTAAACTTGTCCTACTCTAAAAGTTCAAAACTTTCATTATAATCAGTGCAAGATTTAAGATATCAGCTTTACAAAAATTCATGCAAAATCCCCCCCCCCCTCAAAAAAAATGAAAATACTTATTTAAAAATTATGTTTTTAAAAAATTTATATTTCCACATGGTCAAGTTTTTATGTAGATCAGAGGGTACTCACAAAAGCTATTCAACTATCAATAAAAACAAATAAGTACATATTCTATATTAAAAACATGAGGAAAAAATAACTTATGATTTCCAAACTTCTTTCGTCTTAAATATATACAGTAACATCTGTCATTTTTGTATTTTTCGTATAAGTGCATATAAATAAAGTTACCACAATTTTAAATACGAAATCTAGTTAGAGGTTTTTACTTTTTCCCATTATAAATTTCAAATTACTTTTTTATTAAAAATAATAAAAAAATCAGTATTAGAGTTGATTGCAAATCAAATACATATGTATATTTTTACAGGCAGCTTCATATAATAGACCAGTCTCATTTACTTTATTTATCTTTTTTTAATCTGCGGTTTTATGCCAGGAAGTAAGAAAGCATTAGGTCATCTTTCAAAGTTTTTTTTTCTTTACTTCCTTGTGGCCGTCATTTACTGCGAGATAAAAATTATCCATTGAAACTAAGAACTGACATTGAATATATAATTCGTAATAAAAAAGAACGTCATAAGTTTAAAAATATATACTTCTAGAATTAGTGAGGTTTTTTGCGAACTGATTCAAAACTAATTAAATTTCATGCAGGATTTTGTTTAGTACAATAAATAAAATCATAAAATACACTAATTTTACTACTATAAAGAAACTTACTTGAGTTGCTGCAAGAGGTAAGAAATATTCCTCGATTTGAAATTTTAAAAACTACCACAACCACAGTGAGGGAGAAAGACTTTCATCAGTTTAAAAGGTAATCCCATAATACATCCGACTAGCCATATTTAAAGAATGAGATGTTTCATCCTAAAAACAGGACCCGCCAGACAAAAGTTTCTTTTTTTTGCCAGCTTCGACAGGACGAAGATGAATAACACAATATTATTGATATAAATTGATACGAGTTAACACTAAGCCCATTGCACACGCTTTGTAGAATTTCCGGGTGTAATCTTCAACCGTCGTCTACTTCTGTTCTGTGTATATCCCGCCCTTGTATCGACGACAGCTTCTAAGAGACATTTGATGTCGAGCACACACGTCAGATGTATGTATTCAATAAATAAATACTCCAAGTTAATACGAATTAAAATCACAGTACTTCACATTTCGCAAAAAACGAATTAAAATACACGCGTACATAAAAACAAACTTTGTTTGAATTACAACGTATACCACTTCGAACGAAGACATCTAAAACGCATGCGCAACTGGGAGTGCTAGTGCCCCCTGGTGGTTATTGCGTCGGAAGAATCAAAACGTCTTAAATTAAGACACGTTTAAAGCAATGAAGTGTCTTAAAATAAGACGTTTGCGGATATTTTAGACATTATTCTCAGTTCGTTTACACCATGGTCATAGTAAAACGCTTATGTATCTTAAATTAAGACATCTATAGTGTCTTAATTTTCAGATTAAGACACTTAAGTGTCTAAAATTCTTTTTCAGTCACATATGTGTCTAAATTTAAGACGCTTCTATTTGCAGTGTATTCGTCTTAGAAGGTGTACTATGAACTTTTCCGTTTTAGGCAGATTTCCGTTATAAATACTTTCCGTTTCACAGTATCCCTTAAAACTGCTAAAACGTACTCACTTCCCAAACTTTTTTCTTTCACGTTTTCTTAGGTTTTTCATTTCGGAGTACCCCCATTTCTCATAAGCACGTTCCCCTCCCCCCCCCCCCCCCCCCTCCACTCAAGAAGATAACGTAAACATGCTTTTTTTCATTAGTAATCTTCTTATCACAACCATATAATAAATAGATGCAAATTACATTGATATTCCTAACATTTTTGTGACTTTCGCCATTACCGATATTATTTTCACATACCCCCAGCAGACCCGCCACGTACCCCCAGGGGTACGCAACCCCTGGTTGGAAACCGCTGCTATAACACCACCTCTGAAGAGCATAAATCTATTACAGGAAAATCTGTGAAGATGACCTATCTCAAAGGAAAACAATTCAAGGTTAGACGAAAACAACTCTATATATTTGTGCTTGATAACGTTTGAAACCTATCTAAAATGAAACTTGTTCGAATTGTGAATCCTTCTTGGCAGGTTTTCTGAAAACACGGAACCCTCTCATAAACAAAAACATTTTAATGTCCCGAGACGGAAGGATAATTATGCAAGTATACCTGCTATTCCGTTTATACAAATTTACTGTAACTAGATTAAACGTAAAACTTCTTTATCTTGGACTTCGATGGGGTTCTGTTGTCGACACTTATGGGAAAGAACAAGTATATATGAACGCAATAATGGTACATTGGTTGAGTTTCGTGACCCTTATCTTTGTTCACTTTATAACGGACAATATTAACAATTACTTTAAATCTGCTGCCTTCAATTAATAAAAGTAACTTTATTTTTGGACTAGTTATTTGCTACCACTTTCAAAATACACTGGCTAAAAAAATTAAAGGAACAACCATAAAAAGGTGCTTTATGTTAATTCTATTAAGTGAACTTCCAGAAAGGTAACTCAATGTCAACGATATCACGTAGTCCAATGGGATTAACATTCGTTACAGAAATATATGCAAATTTTTCAGCCTCAGCAAATTTTTTCGGTTCACGTGTGAAAAGGAGCTCACGTGGGTAATTTAAAGTCTAATTTTAAGGATTGTACGTGTAATTAGGTAAAACTTTCGCTTCTAGTAGGTGGAATATGTCGTCCAGAAGACATTTGACCGATTTTGAGAAATTGCGTGTGATAGGGAGAACGGAAGCAGGACAGACAATCTTAGGGGTCTGTAAAGACTTAAAAATAGCCAAAAGCGTCATGTCAAGAATCTGGAAACGGTTTAAAGACACTGGTATAATGTCCACAAACAACCAGGTCAAGGTAGAAAACGCACCACAATAGGCTCTCAGGAATGTAATTTGCCAACGATTGCTAAAAGAAATAGGCAATTGACGTCAGTTCAGACTGCAAGGAGTTTGCTGCAGCAACAAGAACTCGACTATCCTTGTTTACTGTGAGTGACAGGCTGCATGCAAGGAAACCCATGATTTGTGTTCCACTAACTCCGGTAGCGAAATGCGCCCGATTAAAGTGGTGCGGAGATCATCGTCATTGGAGTACCACGGACTGGAGCCGAGTTCTCTTTACCGATGAATCCCGATTTTGTTGAGAGAGTTTATGTTACCATATGAAGGGAGAAAATCACACGCAATAAGGCTGGAAACATCCGTGAAAGGCATCGATACAAAGGTAATGGAATCATGGTATGGACGGACATAATTTTGAATTGCCGCAGATACCGACACATTTTTACCAGTGCAACTGTGAATGTGAAATATACAGAGATGAGGTTCTTGATCCTCCTGCCAAGTTGTTTAAGGTTGCAATCGGAAGATTCGGAATTTTATGATTATTAATGGTCTAGAATGGCGTTACCCCCTTCCACGGAACTCCTAAGTGTCCCTTCTAGAGCTGCATAAATCTGACCTGTCCGAAGCTTACTGCTGAACTTGGAGAATGCTCTAAAACTGTTTCGAACCATCTAAAATAAATTGGCTGGGAAGTACAAAAACAGAAACCACCATGAACCGTTTTTTACACATTCTAATACTTCCAGAAAAGTGCTAATACATCAAAAATAAACAAACTTATTACAAAAGTTTAACTTCCTTAAAGACGACCAGATATCGGAAGCAACTATTAGATCGAATATGGTATCAAAAGTGGCGAGACATGAAACATGGAAACCCAAAAGAATTATGGCTGAATAAGACAATTGTAACAAAACTGCTTTTTCCAGCATGAACTACATTTGATGTGTTTGCTTCTTACATCACTAGTTTCTGTAGCAGAAAATTCAAGATCTTTTTCTTAAAGTTAAAACCTTCCACATAGCATTTTTAGTTTGCAGAAAATTTGCTACAGTCTTGCTTTGAAAACCTGCGAAGTTGCAGTAAGCTCAGCATGACAAGACTGAAAGTTCATAACAAGATTGCAGCAAGATAGCGCAAACGTCGAAGTCACCACACTTTGAACTTGCAGCTAACTTGTCGTGTAAGTTAAATTTATACTGTATCAAATTTATTGCAAATTAACGACAAACAAGTAATCAAAAATACTGCAAACTTACTGCAAAGTAGTAATATTTCCATGTCACACAATAAGTTTAACTCCTTCGAAGGGGTCCATAGACCTGATCAAGTCTATTGATGCGAAAGCACCGTCAGAAGGTGCATGCATCGGTTTTATCACTATAAACAAATTTAGATAATATTTGTACTTTTCATTTCGAGCATTTTTTGATATTAATAAGTATAGCGTTTAGAAAAAGCGGTGCCTACCGAATAAAATTTCTGCAATTTCTGCGTATGCGCTGATTGTCTATTATATCAACAGATGGATTTTTTGCTTTCGCTACTAATGCTACTCATGCAAGTGGGTGATGGTATACCTTGCGGGAGATTTTCTACGAATTTCACAATTCAAATTTGTCGCGGCAAGATAATGTCAGAAAAAATCAAACTTGCTGTTAATGTTCATGCTATCTGGGTTATTTCAAAAACTGCCATGGGAGCGCGGCGGGTCGCATGAACGGCTCATGCTTTTTTTCCATGCTTTTTTTAAATTAAGAAATTAAATAAGGATATACCTAAATTCTTAATGTTACTCCAAATACTTCTATTATACATACACAGTCAAGACAAGATTGCAAGAAACTGGTAAAAAGCTCCATTTTAGACAGGCTTCCATAGAAAGAAGTGTAATTAATTATGCTTCTAAGGTACACTACCTCAATAAGATCTATTGTTCGTTTCGCAGGGATTCTGAAACTCTTCCGTTTGAGACAGGATTCCGTTATAGAAAGATTTCGCTTTCACAGGCATGTTTCACTAAAGAACGATGAAAATCCCCTTTCAGACAGGTTTTCAGCAAATTTAATTGTATCGCAATTCATATTAAGACCATGTAACGGTTCCGTTAAAGACAGGATTCTGTTATAGACAACTACTATTTTGACAAGTTTTATTCTATTCATATGACATAAATAAGTATATTTATATAAATACACAGAACTTGTAAAATTGAAACCTGCCTATAACGGAATTCTGTCTTAAACAGAAATGTTCCATAGTGCTACGGTAAAGAATACTATACAAATACACCTGATAACACAAAAACCTGTGTAAAACGGAATTTTCCAGCAATATTTACGATTTCATCTTGGCAGGTTTTACTATATATATATAACCTGAAGGAAAAATTCTGGACCTCCCCCCCCCGAAACGAAATCCTGGCTACGCCACTGCCCACCATCCCTTGTTTAATGGCAATGCGCCGTCACTTCCAGACTCGAGATGGTAGTTGTGATATTTTGCACTCATTAGAAAAATAACTCGATATTTACTCCTTTAAAATTCCACTTAAACAAACCACTTTAAACGATTTTTTTAAGGCAGTATAAGTAACGAAAATTAGAAGTAGCAAAGTTTTGACCCAATTCAAACGAGCTGCATTAAGTGTGATGTAAACCATATAAATGTATGTACTGACGTTAAATTAATACGTATTTACTTTATATTAGCATTTGTATTTATTTTAGTTTATGTTATTCTATTAACGATTTTATCATGCTGTTAATTAAATATACCGTAGATGGTTATTTTGCCTTTTTATCACGCATTAAATATTACAGGTATGATTCCCCGTTTAAACAAATACTCCGCTTAATCGAATATTTTTTCTGGAACCGCCAATATTCGTTTAAACGGGTACGACTGTACGTGCAATATTGTGTACACTATCTTCTCACTAATCAACAGATATTTGATACAACCCCTGATCTTTTTGCTTGGTTTTGGGAACAGCGGATTTCGAGCTTATTCTATCGACGAATATTTTCGGAATTTTAAAGCTATGATTTTGAGACTTTCACAAAAGTTGCTCTATATACTTATCTAATATATTATGTACATTATATTTTGATTGCATTCGCGCATGCGCAGTGAACCATTTTTTAGTAAATCTGCTCATTTATCATCCAATTTTTAATATTTTTAAATCTGATTGCAAAGTATTTTGTACAATGTTGTTTGTCATATTTTCTGAAAAGAACTTTTTTCTATATTATGAACTCTGCAAATTATATGCAAAAAACTTGGCGAAATTTGGGGCTGTTTTTATAAAAACCTTAATTTCTCTACGAGTATACATGCTATCCTCATAAAAATGAACACAGTATATTCCAATAAACGACTTATTAATAATCTCGTGTTTGAAAGCTTTTGCTGCATTAGTTTTTACAGGGTTATCCAAAAGATATTCGTTCTTTTTCAATTGTTGACGGTTCCCTTTGGGTTTCAGGAAAAAATCTTCGCGCAAATATATGACCTATACTATACTGCTTACACACATGCAGTGTCAGGATAATTCCTCATGTACTTTTCTAGATAATTAACAAAACGTCTAAAATCGCAAGTGACCGGTCACCTTTGGCCATATAGTGTATTTTTTAAGCAAATCATGCTAGCTAAATTACGCCAATATGAACCCGATTATGAAATTTCACCAGAATAAGTTAATATATAAAAAATCTACTGATGACAATTGCGAATATGACCTTATGATAAAATGTCTAGAAAAATTAATCAGAAAAAAAATCATATCACATTTAAAACGGCACTACCCTCTGTTAGTGGCCTTGGCGAGAGAGAGAAAAGCCTAGAGAGGAAACATTTTAACAAGTACTTTTGGGCAACCTACCGACTGTTTCATACAATTCTTTATTCAATATTTACACAATTTATTTAATGCTATGTGGGTATCTATCAGTTTTGTTGCATTTAAATTGCATGTTTTGTGGAGGAAATGCAGCATTATGAAATATTTAAAGTTGCTATACCTAATAATTCCAAATTAATGGTAACCGAGATCGCTTTCCGTACATTTCATCGTTTTAAATTTTAAATTTTTTAGAAACCATTCATTTAGACAATTTTATATTTTGAAACTAACCCGAAGCAAAATTTTAAGTTTTTGGGCTCAGCAGTAACACAGAAATAGACAAATTTTGAAAGTTTTTTGTTTCTGCAGTGTTTTATATAGCGAAATTTTTAGAAATTGTTCTGTTGCGAGAATTTACGTCATGATAAATACAGCCATGTCAATTTTCATGTTTATATTCCTAACAATTCCATGTACTTCGTTACTTAGATCATATCTAGATCTTATTCCGCTTTGTTTAGTCTTTCGATTTTTTAGAATTCGTTCTACAACGAGCATTTTCATCTTATAAATTACTGCGATGCCAAAGTTCTAGTTTCTAACCCCAACAGTATCCCGGAAATTTCAGTATTCCAAATAAATCACAATTTAGAACCTTTCGAGAAATTTTTACATTTATCTGTCAAATTGAATTTTAGAACCTTTTAGAGAGCGTTCATAACGAGTATTTACATCTTAAAAGTAACCTTAAAGTTTCTAACCCAATCAATATCACAGAAATCGCAATTTTAGAACTTTTTTGCTCCTGCAGCAATATAGGTTGTTACACTGACATAAAATACAGTCTTTTTTTCAGACCACAGATGGCCACCAACATTTTTTTAAAGTTGGCTATATAGTTTCAGAGATAACACCTCATAAACGTACAAACATTAATAATATTGTACACTTTATAATAATATAACGCTTTATAATATTAGCATTAGATGTACAGATACAAAAGCCATTTATCTGTTACAAACTAAAGTGCTTTGCTTTGCCCTGAATTTGAAGGATGTTTGTTCTGAAAAATCTATTTCAAAATTTAACATAGAACATAAAACAATCATTAAAAAAAGCAGTCGAAGTGTTGTACGCATGAATCAAATGAAAACACAATATAAAAATGTATAAATGTATGTAATAGACGAAAAGAATACAGCTATAAATGAACTTATTTTAATTTATAATTGGAGCAATAATGTTAAAATACGCCAATATTTCCATAATCGGGTTTTTATCATGCTTCAATACGCTTTTTCACACTCATATGACGTTATACTATATTCACCAAGTCCTTTATATTTCCAATATTCCTCTTTCACGTGGAAACCTTGAAATAGAAAAGTTATGAAGTTATATTTACTTTCATTTAAATTCGTCAAACTGTTTATTTCATTTTCCTTTTTCACGTGAATATCTTGCAATAGAAAAGTTATGACGTAATATTCACCTTTTTTTAAATTCGGCAAACTATTTATTTCATTTTCATTTTTCACGTGGAAATCTTGAAGTAGAAAATTAATTGTTGTAGTAAGAATTTTATTGTGTATTTTAATTGTTGGCAACTACTATAACGAAAAATGTTTAAATTCGATAAGAAATTGCTGTTAAATTGGTGGTTTTTTATTAATTAAAAATTAATTATAAATTATTTCGATTCCGGATTACTTTAGTTCCCTCGGCCGTGTTTTAATACACATGTACGCATCTTTTCACAGTTTTGGCTTCCAAACTGTGGATTTGTATAGAATTACAAACAGACAGATAGACAAATTTTCATTTTTACATATTAGATTATATACAAACATAAATATCTTATGTTATACGTGTTAGCAGATGCCTTTTTAAATATATATATATAAACCTGTATAATACTTATTCTGTTTTATTTTCATAGTCCTTTGTATCATTTGGCAAAAAACCTCACTTTCTCAACCCCGAATTGCGTGCTTTTTACAAAAGCGCCAAAGTCCATATAACAGCGAATACCATGAAAAGCATTGCGACATTTACGATCAACCATTTTGGCATTCAATGTTATAGTTTGGTGACAGGTTTTTGGTCGACGGGATAACTAAGTAGTACCAAATACTGTACTGCAATTTAACTTCAATTTAAATTAATCTTCTCTATTCTACTATTTTAAGCCTTTTTTTAGATATAATTAGCTTGAACTTGATCCATTATGACCCAAAATGACCCACTAATCGAATTTTCTCGAACACATAACCTAGCCCATTCATTTTCTCGTGCCCGAAATTGGTAAAATTCTAATTTTAGTCCAAATCGTTAGAGCCGTTTTTAAGATAAAATTTACATACACACACAATTTTTTCTCGCATTGTAGTATAAGATTTGTAAAATATTATTTCGAATTCTAACGTATTTACGAAGCTTGTCTGTCAACTTAATATAAAATGAGATCAGTATGGTTCTTTGCTGGGGTGGCTGAGAGCAGACATACAGTTGGAACGGTAAAAATGCTGTGGTGGCTGAGAGCAGACATACAATTGGAACTGTAAAAAAGCTCTGTTGGCTGAGAGCAGAAGAAGACATACAATCGGGACAGTAAAAAAACTGTGGTGGCCGAGAGCAGACATACAATTGGGACGATAAAAAAGCTGTGGTGGCTGAGAGCAGACATACAATTGGAACAATAAAAAAGCTGTGGTGCCTGAGAGCAGACATACAATTGCAACAGTAAAAAAACTGTGGTGGCTAAGAGCAGACATACAAATGGAACGGTACAAAAGCTGTGGTGTCTGAGAGCAGACATACAATTGGAACGATAAAAAAGCTGTGGTGGCTGAGAGCAGACATACAATTGGAAAGGTAAAAAAGCTGTGGTGGCTGAGAGCAGACATACAACTGGAACAGTAAAAAAACTGTGGGGGCTAAGAGCAGCAGACATACAATTGGAACGGTAAAAAAGCTGTGGTGGCTGAGAACACACATACAATTGGAACGATAAAAAAGCTTTGTTGGTTGAGAGTAGACATACGACCCCAAAGGGTTACTCAGTTTTCTCAATCCAGAATATCGGTTTTTAGGATGCTATCAATTCTCATTTAAACATTTGCAGCTGCTTAACTGAATTTATACATGAAAGGCAAAAAAAACAATAATTATTGTGATGTTGCTGCTAATTTATCACATTTGTTTGTGAAACATGTTTCGTCAACATGAAAATGTTTCGAAAATAGGATCAATATTTTTCATACAGACAATATTCTCCATCCAAGTTTTTCTGTGCATAATTCCGCCAATTCAAACAGTAGATTTATTTTTAGTGTTTCAAATAATTCAGAATATAAAATATGTGAACATATCTGAAAAGATCTAACAAGACACACACCTCTCCCCACTCCCCCACTTTCGCACACACACACATCCTCAAAAAGAGTGATGTCGAAAAAAAGTTTTAAAAATATGCCATTAGCAATCGACTTGCGATTTGTTTTCAGACTAAAAAGCATAAATAAAAGTCTGCGATTTTTCTACATTCTTTCCTTATACTGTTCCATACTGTTTTTTATTCTAAATTTAGTATTCGCCGATATTCTTCACATTCTTCCAATAAATTTAAAAAAGAATGAGTTAAATTAATTCAAAATCTGAGAAAAAGCACTATAAAAACACCTATAAAATTCCCTCACATTCATATATTAGAAATTTATACCGAAGAGCCAAAACATTATGACCATCATCACATATTGCAATGAACTTGCCTGGATGACGTGGAGGGCACATAATCAGGTGGGAAAGATATTTAAATGCTGCTAAGGAGTCTGAGGAATCATTTTTGCGATTAATTCTGCCTGTGGTGGTAAAGGCTGCTGTTCTAGGCTACTTTGATATAGGGTAGAATTCAGTCGCCTGACGACTCAGAACGAGTATCTTCGAAACTGCACGTCTCATGGATTGTTCGTGACATACCGTTGTTAGTACTTATACAAAGTGGATTAATGACGATGAAACCATCAATAGAAGCCATCGCGTTGGACATCCAGGCGCTATTAAATAAAAAACGCTTCGGAGACCAACCTCCCCCCCTTGATAAAGCAAAATGGACAACAGAGACTGACTCAACTGACATCCCAAAACAAAATAGGTCCAAGCTGACACTGTTGAATGTGAGACTACGCAGCAAACGTCCCTTGTCATGTGTCTCTTTTGACCAAGCATCATCGCCAAATACTCTTACACTAGGCCCGGGAACATCATGACTGGACTGTGGATCATAGGGAGAGAGTTTCCTCGTCGGATAAAATACGATTCATCCTTCAACGCGTTTATGGCTGTGTTAAGGTACTTTGTCTTCTAGGCGAACTCTTATTCTCCTCTTATACAACAGGTCATACATAGGCCGATGGTGGCGATATTAAGCTTTGGGGGACGTTCTCATGGGCGTCTCTGGGACCTTTGGTTGTGATAGAACAGACCATGAAGGCCGCGGGCTATCTGAACATCATTGCGCACCATTAGCACTCTTACATGATATCTGTATTCCGAAATGGAAATGGAGTCTTCGACCAAGACAACACTCCATGTCACAGGACTTGAATTGTGCTCGTTTGGTTCCAGGAATACCGTTTATTAATAAATTTAATTAGGAATACCGTTAATACCGTCATAATACGGAATTCCAGTTAAAATTCTGAACTCCTAAATCGACGGATTTAGGTATCCAATATAGCATATTTCGGGTGTCATGGAACAGCAGCCTAGAGCTCAAAAATTCCAAAACAGCTATTTTGGAATGTCCCGGATGTGCATGACCGCTGCTTGAACATCTGGTACAATTTATCTCCGGTCATCTACCAAGGATTTGTGGCATCCATGCCAAGGTGGGTTGCAGACGTTTTGCGGGCCAAAAGAGGACCAACGCATTATTAGGTAGGTGGTCATAATATTTTAGCTCTTCAGTGTATTTTAATTACAGATACCTTATAAATTTTAAAATCAGATAATTCAACCCTTGTAAACATTATAAAATGAATACTGAAGATGATTTTATTATATATAACAATAGCTAAAATATAATAAGTGAGTGAGATGGTCGTATTGGCAAGAAATAACACATTAATAGAAACGTCTTAGTCATTCTGTAGCATTTCAACAATCGAGTAACGAACTTTAATTTGGATACAGCCCCTAAAATATGTTCATTTTAAAATAATTAATTTATAGCTTAATTTAGGCTAATTAAAGGGTATAAAATGTATTTATGGTGCCAAAATTGAGTGTTGCTATTAAAAAAACGAAATTTGTGTTTGTTTTGATATGTCATCCCCGTATAAGCCAATTTTATATCCATCACTAGGGTGCTCTGCCCCCTGCAAGCTACGCTCGCCAACCCCCGTTCAGACACTGTAGAATCTAAAAGCACGCAAATCTGATCGGTTTTAAAAAGATTAGAGAATATTGAATTATACTGAAAAAACCTGTAGCGATCTCCCTGTAAACGGGTTTCCATTCAATTCCCTTTGATTGCAAAAATTTAAGGTAGAATCAGTTGCTGTTAAGACATCCAATGGTTGTTTTCGTGTTTGGTTAGATCAGTTATACATTTGAAAAGAAGCTAAACTAAAATGAATTAAGTAAACAGAGTCTTTTTCTCTCGGTATTTTTAAACAGCGTTATAAAACGATTGGCATAATACAATTACTAAAATTTGCTGCTTTAACCCCTTCAAGGGCGGTGGTTCATTTTTGGACCACTTAATTTTAATTCTTAAATGCCACATTAGCATCAGAATATTGGGATGAAAATTTCCCTTTTATTAAGTAAGTGAACAAAAGCATTTTTGTATTTCGAAATTTGTTTGTAAATTCTGGTGCCATTCACTGATTTCAAGATTTTATGAATAGAAGTGCCTTGTCCATGAAAGGGTTAAAAGCATATTAATGTATTTATTATTTTAAAGTTTCCTTTCCCTTTTAATATTCACGTGTAAATACAATTTTCAGGACATAATTTTCAATATTTTCCTGCCTTTAACACGTACTCATTTAATAGTAATTTTAAAGTTTTTTTTCTGTTTTTAATAGTCACGTGGAAATAAATTTTTAATCGTTAGGAAATATTATTCTTTGCGCTGTTTTTAAAATTGGAAACAATCTCTATAATAATAGCCTAAGTCATGTGACTATCATCAACAGCTCCAGGCGGATCCCTTCGCTTTTTATATTCCAGGCGGCCATTTTTGTACTTTAATGTTAGCCAGCCACAGGTGTGATAAGTCGCCGAATATTATTCTATCCCCATTATTTCGTTTATATTATAATAGTCCAAGTCATGTAACTGCCATAAACAACGGGCTGATTCCTTCGCTTTTCATAAGAAAGGTTTCCATTTTGATTAAAGAATCAAAATTATTTTTTCGAATAAAACTACATAAAAGTTGCCATGATCACAAAGAATTCCTGGTACTTTTATGTTAGCCGGGTGAAAATCTCGCCAATAGTTTTTTTTTAACTCGCCAATTAGCATTTTTTTATTTTTCGAGTGGTAAATTAAAACGGTGCTACTTGGTTACCCCATCGACCAAAAATCTGTCGCCAAACTATAAGATTAGATGCCAATAATGGTTGATCGTAAATGTCACATTCACTTGACTTTAAGGAAGTTACACATGTTCACGCCATCAAGTGATTTTTATTTTGACGTTTTATTTGTATTTTTATAAATGTTATACTAATTTATTTGCTCTTTTGTTATTTAAAAAAAATAATAAAATGTCAATTTCTATAATTTGGCTATTTATATAATTTGGCGAAATTGGTCGACGGAACAAGTAACAACATTAAAACGTTGCTTTGAATTGGAAATTAAATCTCATGATTTGTTGCATTGGTTTGGCGGGTTTGGCGTGATTTATTTATTTATTTATTTATTTATTTTTTTTACAACAATTTGGCGAAAACCTCGTTTTCAAATACCTGTTACATATGTATTTTTAAATTATTTTCTGTTATTTTTAAAATGAAATAATAATAAATAAAAAAAATAATTAATAACTATAGAACAAAACAATCTATAACATTTTTTGTAAATAAAAAGAAAATAAATTCAAATAAACATTTATTAATAAACAACCAACAATAGGCAGGTTACCATGTCAGGCAAAATAACGCCATTTTGGCGCCAATTAGGTACTCCATTGCGTATATGACATCTGTGTCTAATATTTTTCTTTTCGTTTTGTTTAAAAAAAAGAATGAAGTAAAAGTCATTTATTTTAAAGGTTTCAATTTTAAATGAAAGTTTTGTATTAAATAAAATGATAATGAAATGCAAATTGAATTCTGAATAAAAGTAACATGATGCATTTCTTAGCATACATTTAAGGGAGGCCAAACTCATCGCCAAATTAATTTAAAATAACCTTTTCTAAAATATGAAAAAAAATATCTGTTATGATTAAAATTTGAGTTGCCATCATTAGAAAAAAAGTATTTAAAATTAGAAAAAAATTAATATTTCGAAAACTAATTCTAATTTTAAAATTCTAATACCAGTTTTGAGATCTATGGATCAATACGGATTTTTGGTGTTAATTTCATCCCAAAGTATTCCACATTTTAGGAGAAATCGCCGTGAAACGTAATCAGTTGTTTAATCAGTCGTTTCATAGAATCGTTACATAAATTCGTTTCAATTTGATTCATTAGGATTTTATATATATAGGGTAGATTTCAAAGTACACTTTATTTCAACCGTTTGGTACCAGTAACTTTATTCTACGATAAAATCTTGCACAGTTAATAGGGGGTGTTTTATTATTTTTTTCCCACGACTGTAGAAATGAAAGAAAGGGATTGTAAGTAGTTGCTTGAAAATTCTGATAATGACTTGGATAGTGAATGATGATTGGTGACTTTTTTTTTATTGTAAAAGAATGGAGCATTAATCCCTTAAGAGGTTCAATTTTTTTTATATTTAAGAACATAAATTTTGGAAATTTTCTTAGGCTCGTGTATAAGCCGACCTTTGGTGCGAAAAAAATGTCCTAAAATTCTTGCCTTATACACGGAAATATATGGCAGGAACTTTTTTTCTTAAATTTTCATAGTGTTAGGATGGTACAAAATTTGAGGATACTGTTGTTAAATACATTTCGGATTAAATAAATAAATCGATTAACGGGTTTGGTATGTAAACCATTTTTAAAACCTATTGTGTTTGACTAACGTTTTTTAAAACGAAAAGCGTAATAATTTCATATCAATATGCCCCATTAGCATGAAGATGTAAATTCAGATTCAATATTTATTTTAATTAACAGGTTTTAGTTTCAGCACATGCGGAATGAAAATTTCTTGAAAACTACGTAATAAAGAATTAATTTTAGTTTTATGAATAAAAGAATTTTTTTTAATTTTAAGAATGTGAGGATTTTTTTCATGTGGAAACATGTCAACTTTGCTAAATTAAAATGTAAGTTTTAGCCCCCCTCCCTACCCCGATATACTATTTCTTACAGGCAACAATTAAAATGTCGTCACTAAGAAATAACGTTACGTTACATAAACCGGCCGTAAAACGAAGCAGATGTATCATTGTAAGGTTAAATACTCCTAATCTCTACTGCAATTTTTTAAACTTCTAAGCATCGTACATTTTCAATTTTTACATCTTCGTTTAGGGAAAAACAGTACTTTTAACTGCAATTTGTTTGAAAACTATTATTGAGAAATTAATTTTTTTGTAGTTTTTAATGCCATTTCTAAAATGGTGGCAACTGAAATACTAGAACTATATCATTTTGTTGCCGTTTTCTCATAAGAACCGAAAAAAAAATTAATTAAAATTTGAAAAATGAATGATTTCTGATAAAACATGCAGCTACTATAAACTATATTGAATGTTCAGTATACATATTAATGTTATAAACAAATGAAGGCATGTGAATCATTAGATAGCCGATTTCCTACTTAAACATTTTCTTTCGTCGAAATTTGACGTTTTCCACCTCGTAATAATAATAATAACATACATATATATATATATTGTTTCATCGAGGGCGACACTAAATTCTGAAAAATCAGAATTCCTGCTTCCTTCTTCTTTATTTATTTTTTAAGTACTGTTTATTTGAACACATGGTAGCCTGTAAATTGTTCGGAAAGTCGGACAGACTCACTCAAGAATTTCTGTGTTTAGGATGTTGTTTAATTTCAATAAAAGAGGAACTAAAAGCAATTTTAAATACATAATAGATCTCCACTTATATAACAAATACACGTGTATATATCTAAGGGGCTGTGCATATATAACGTTATCACTTTAGGGGGCAGACGGGGGGGGGGGTTGTCACATGATATCGTAAGATATCGATCGGGGAACGGGGGATTTCTCTTTTGATATCGTTATCATTTTTTATTCAACCAAAATTTTCTCTTTTTATTTGTAACCTTTTTACATCAGAGTAGTCCATTATTTTTTTACTTTCTTCTATCTGAAATAAAAGAAAGTACGTATTGTAATCGAAATTTTTTTTCTTCCGGTTTTCGACGGATTTACACGTTTTAGGGGTCAGAGATCCCCCAAAACATGTTTATAGAAAATGCCTGTCTGTCCGTGTGTCTGTCACCATTGCACCATCAAAAAGTGTATGGAGTTATAATGTTATGCATAGAATTAAACTATTTTTTTTTTAAGTTTTTGGCTATAGCAAGCAGGTCCTCCCTTAATTTGGAAAAAATCGGCCGGAAGGGCTCCTTAATACCGATTTTGAATATTGTACTATCGAAAAGTGTATGAAATTATGCATAGAATTGAACCAAATTTTTTTTTAAGTTCTTGGCTATGGCAAGCAGGTCCTCCCTTAATTTGGAAAACATCCGCCCGTAGGGGGAGCTGTAATAGCGATTTTTGTGCCATTTTGAATATTGTACCTTCGAAAAATGCATGAAGTTATGCATAGAATAGAACAAAATTTTTTGTGTATGTTTTTGGCCATGACAAGTAGGTCCTTCCTGAATATGGAAAAATTCCACCAGAAGGGGGCATTGTAATAGCGATTTTTGTGTAATCTTCTTAATTTTTCGTAGTTCTATTGTACACCAGTGGCTCGTGAATCGATGGGAACTTCCCATTCTGATAAACCGACTATTCGCGACTATTCGGGATTTTAATAAATATCATAATCGAGATTAACTCGTTTTTACTCCGATTAATTAGCTGAAACAGAAATTTAAGATGAAAGTCAAAGTTGATATAGTATTGAACTAATAAAAATTAAATATTGACATCTGTAACAACATTTTGAAATATTAAAATATATGAGATAGAATAAAGTTTTGGGATTGGCACATCCAACTAGTTTTGTTATCTATTTTTATAAAAATTCAAAGTTATTAAAATAATTAAATGATTGTAAAATTATTTAATTCCAAATTATGGAATACTCAACATTTGGCATTCCTTTTCTTCTGTCATATGTGCATGCATATAATAATCTGCTGTTTGTGAAACCAGATACGAAGAATGTTTGAAATGATACTTATTATGTTTACTAGTAAAGAAAAGAGAAAGAATGTTATTTACTTATTTTGTTGATAAGTTCTGCTTGTACCCCTCCTCCCGTGCGGTGCAAGTGCACGATAGACATTAATACTGTTGAATGCATTATGTCAGGGCCGAAACTTGGGGCGTGCAGAGGGGGCATGTGCTCCGGGCGCCAGAACGAAAGGCGAAGGAGATCGCCAATTCAAGATTTTGTTTGTCGTTTCATACAAAAATGTATATACGTATGTATGAAATACAAAGAAACTCCCAATCTAATGTTAAATCTATGGGAGCGTTCTTTTCAAATTTGTGAAAGAGAAAGTAACTTTATAAAATAAAAAATCTGCAACCAAAATCTAAAAAGTAAACACTAACTCCGTTAGAATTCAATCTCAGCTATTCTAAGCAAGAAAAAAGATCATTTGAAACTATTAATATGCAAGTGAGAAATTTGAAAAAGAACGCTTCCATAGGTTTAACATTAGCGATCCAGTTTCTTCGCGTGACTAGTGTAAGCTGTAACGCTCAAGCTAATTTTAATCCTGTGGGAGCGTTGTTTACATATTTCTTGCTATCATGTTTATTATTATTAAATAATTTTCATTTTTGAAGAATTATTTTTCTTTTTTGCCATAGGTAACTGCGGGCAATTATTTTGATTGTGTGTATGTGTGTGTGTGTGGGGGGGGGGGGGGGTGACAAAATCTATGTTTGCCCCGGTCGCAAAAAAGGCTAGTTTCGGCCCTGCATTATGTAACAAAAATCTTTTTTAAAATACTTTTAAATAGCAAATGTTTCATTAAAGTGCTATTTGCTATAAAGATATTTCATAATGATTTTTTTTAATTGACTTCTTATTTGAATCAATAAAGTATGCGAATAGTAAATGTATACTATATCTGTATATCACTGTAAACAAAAGAAAAAAACTGCAAAAAGCAAATTATTTTTAAACGTTGATAACGATTAAAACATTGATTAATAATTATATCGTTAGGGAGGTAAGGGTGGTTCCAGAGGTGATAACGTATGATATCGAAAGGGGGGGGGGGGGCTGAAAATTACCAAAAAGTTGATACCGTTATATATGCACAGCCCCTAGTTTCTGAAATGTTCTTCCTCCCCCCACCTTTTCTTTTAGTCGATATAGTAATAAATTAAGTTGTGAATTGTGTGCAAAATACCGCGATGAAATGAATTTTGGGGGTGCGTGTGTGCGTGAGGGGGAGGGGCGGGGTATCCTGGAGCTGAGCATCTAAATGTCCTCTTCGGAAGTTTTAAGATTTTATGCTTAAAACTTTAAAGTGCAAATAACCCACTCCCTACGCCCACTGCCGCCAGGAAAATTTTCTGAACTGTACAAACCCTACTATCCTGGATCTCCAAATATCCCTAACAAAGACAAAAAATTCTGAATTCAATAGCGGGATGAATGTTTTCGAGTTGAGTTCTGTTAATAGTTTTGAACATTCAATTCATATGCACTATATATACTCAGATGGATAAAGGGCATTCTTTAAAATTTTCGAATTTGTACTTATAATCGTTATAAGAAAAATCTAAAGCCTTTGAAAATCTTTTGAAACCTAATTAAAATTGCGGTATGCGAAACAAGTAAATCAGACAGAACATAATTTAAAAATTTCAAAGAACAGAATATAACTTCGCATCTGTCTTCGAGATGGCAGCACCTATCAAATCTAAAATATGTTTTGATAAAATAATAAAAGATTTTCGGAAATCAAATAAATATACATTAAAATGATTCAAAACAAATTTTTTCTAGGAAAAGATATTTAGAAATACTTTGAAATAGTTATTTTTATTTTAACTATTCAACAATCCAAATAATTTTAGTTTGAAAAGTTGATGGATTTTTCTTTTCAAAAGTTTTATATGTAGTAAACAGTTTTACACCAAGTTTATTGATCCTTTTTATCGGGTTAAACTGTTCTTTTCTTTCTTTTGTGATTTCCTGTAGATTAGTTTTTAGGAAGTGCAATTTAAGGCCCTATCACTTATTCTGAATCATTAAAAATTTATAAAAAATATATATATTTTTTAAATTGCTCTACCATAAACTTGGCAATGCATAAAAATAAACCTAAAGAAATGGGGAACGCCAGGCATGTTCTCAATACAATGGAACAATGTATCCATCATATGCATTCCGTAGTTGCGAAGCAACATCACATCCAGTTGAGAGGTTAATTGACTTTCAAAGCAAATGGGAGCTATAAAAAGAAAAATTGCTCAGACGTATATGGTAGCCACATGATAAAATTAAGTCTAATAAATTAAAATAAGAAAAAAAAAATAATTTATAAAACTTAAAAGTGGAAAAAAAAAAGAATAAAAATTTCCATTAGGTCCAAACAGTCCAAAAAGAACAGGCCAAAACGCTGCCGCGGGAAACCCCATAAAAAAAGAATCTTTTCAGAGACTGTACATTACAGTTTAAAAAGGTATAAAACGCTGAAAAAAAAAAAAAAAAAAAAAAGGCAGAATAACAGAAAAAAAAATTCACAATACTTTCCTTGTTCAGATTTGATATGGGTATTTCTCAGTATACTTTTCTGGTATGAAATTTTGTTATTCTGAAAAATTTATGAAGATGATCGCTTTCTCAAAGAAGCATGGAATTGTTATTTAACCCGTTCTGGGAATAACGTCCTACAAACAGAAAATGTATTTTTATTGAGTACTATTTTATCTTAATGGTTTGGTTATTATCTACATGCACTAATGATAGTACCCTAATCCGAATAATATTATAAATGTGATAGCGTAAAAATGTTTCGCTGAAGACAGAATCAAAACGAACGATTAAATGTATTTGCATTCATTATCCACTATATTAATTTTTTTCCTCAATATGCAAAATTTTCACATTTTATTTGTTTGTAATAAAAAAATAAATAAAAGTTATAAAAATAAAACCTACTTTCAATTAAATGTAACAATGGCATATTCTATTGCGTTGCTGATACTGTGGCATTTCAAAGAAAAATAAATGTGAAAATTGTTTAACATTGCAGTATTAAGAGATACAACAATGTTAATCTTTATAAAAAATATACCTGATGGGAAAACCCGCGGGTGATTGTGTTTTCGGATTTTTTATAATCAATATCTTATCCTAACAGTTCGCCTCATCCTAAATTCGCCTTATAAATTCTGAGATAAAAAAAGGCGAAGATTACTATTTAAATATAACGATTATAAAAATCCAGAAACACAATTACACTGAAAAGTTATGTTGGTTATATTGTGCCAATATCTCCATCAGGGCTCGCAGCGTTCCTAAAATTTCCGCACTTTCCTACCAGTATTTTAAATAAGAATTCTTCGTGGTAGATTCCTTTAACATCTGTAATAGAATTTTACAATAAAGATTATCGTTTTAAAATAGTGGTAGGAAAGTGCGAAAATTTTAGGAACGCTGCGAGCCCTGCTCCATTCATTATTAACTTTGTTGCCAATTTAGTAGAATTCTGAATTCAAAATATTTCGCAAACTTTTGAAATAGTAGTTTTCATTTGATATAATCAACGGACTATTAAAATTTCTGTTACATATTTTGAATTCAAAAATACGCTTATTTTTCAACAGTGCTATTGCTGATATTTGAACTGACATACTAATATTGGTAAAATTATGGGTTTACATTAAAAATATTTGTAATGAAGCGTCAATACTACAAAAATATTGCTATAAATTATAATTATTTCCAACTAAACGTCAATATTGCACAAATTACTTTATTCTGTAAATATTAATAATGAAATTGAAAAATAATATTTGCCGATTTACATTTTGCACATAGTATTTTGCAATATTGGCAAAAAATATTTTGAAATTTGACGTTTCATTACAAATGTTTAGTAATATTTAGTATATTTAGTAATATTGGTATTCCAGTTCAAAGATCAGCGATTTCGAGCAGAGTGGAAAATTAAGAGCATTTTTGCATTCAAAATATATACCAGAATTTTTAAATAATAATTTTAGCTCTATTTAATGGTAGACTTCCGTCGATTAAATAAAGTGAAAATTACTATTTCAAAAATCTGGTAGATATTTTGAACTCAGAAATCCGCTGAATTGGCAACAATATTAGCGCAATATAACCAATAACTGATATTCAGAGTAATTGTGATTCTGGATTTTATAATCTCTGTTTCCAAACAGTAATCTTCGGCTTTTTAAATCTAAGACCTTTATAAGGCGAATATTAGGATATATAGATAAAGTAAGGGATTAGGATAAAGTAATGGTTATAAAACATTCGGAAACAGTCTAAAACTTTCTCAACTAAAAAATAGTCTGGTCATTTTTTGTGCCGGAAAGCTTTCAAATTTCATAAAATTCAAAGTATTATAACTCGGTGAGTTTGAGTCGTAGAAGAATGGATTTTTTACTGCTGTACTTGACAGAAGATGGTAATTGTTTTTTAAATATAACTTATAGGACCGCAAGATGGTATAAAATTTTAAAAAGTGTAAATTTTGAAAATTAATGGCAGGAATCTTTCATCAACATAATCTTAATTCCTGCTTTATTTTAAACTCTTTTTCAATTTACAGTATTAAATAAAAGCGTGTTATAATATTACTGGAGCACACTTTATTCGACTTTAGTAATTTGTCTTTAAGCAGCTCCTACAAATTAAGAATGACAAAAGTGAGTTTCTCGATCAAATAAGACAATTTACTCATGTACCAAAAATATTTTACATTTTTGTTTTCAAAACATTATTAACGTAACCCTTTATGTCCTAAATTATGAGTTCATGAAATTTTCGTCTTCTAAATCATTTCCGTGAGTTTCTGAAAAAAAAGGATTTTAAAGGAAAAATTTAAGTGAAGTTATAAATATTGCACAAAATCCTGATAAATACAAATATAATTAATTAATTTCAATTGGCAAAATCCTCCTAAAATTTATTAAATGATTGTGTAAATCTTCTAATGTATACATTAGAAGATTTACACAATCATTTAATAAATTTTAGGAGGATTTTGCCAATTGAAATTAATTAATTATATTTGTATTTATCAGGATTTTGTGCAATATTTATAACTTCACTTAAATTTTTCATTTAAAATCCTTTTTTTTTTTTTTTTTTTTTTTTTTTTTTCTTTTTTAGTATTTTGTAGAATTAGGAAATGTACAAATATAATGTTCTTACAGTAGAAATATAGGAATAATTCCGAACTAAATCTTCTCACCTCCAATCTTTCAACGTCAAGAAAGCTGAAGAGATGCAAATGAAAAAATAATCATCCTTTTAAAAATATTTTTGTTTTGTGCAACCAACAATGCTTTTGGAATAAGATAAAGTAAAGCATATACAACTCATTCTAAAATGTATTACTACTTATCGAAGCTTTCCGTCACAAAAAATGTCCAGACTATTTTTTAGTGCCGGAAAGCTCCAAAATTTCACAAAATGTGAAGTATCATAACTTGGTATATTTTGGTCGTAGAAGAATGTAATTTTTACTGTTGTACTTGTGCAACATGGCATGGAGGAAAATTATCTAAATATAATTTATAAGACATAATGACAGAACAAAAATTTTAAATATCTAACTTTTTTTAAATGAATGGCAGAATTATTTAATCGACATAATCTTAATTCCTGTCTTATTTTGAATAGTTTTGTAATTTACGTTGCTTACGTATCTCCAACCGGTAAAGAAATAAAGCGCGTTTCAATCTTTTTGGGGACACTCTGAATACTTTAAAGGATATAAAGTATGAGAATAAATGAAATTTAACTAAATATTTTATTTTAATAATATGAAATAACTATTTAATTTTACCGTATATACTCGTGTATAACTCAACCCCCAACTCTTAAGCAAAATTTTGAAAAAAAAAAATTGAATTTTCGTGTATAAATCGAACCATATTTCTGGTAAGTATGTTGAAAAATGATTTGTAATCGAGGATAAAAATAAATAATAATAAATTTTCATTAAATTAGTAAACTTTTTTGTTTACGTTTCTAATCAGACTTTTCTTTTAATTCATCGTTTTAAAAATGTATAATTATGTAAAACCGAAGATACTTAAACTATTTTTAAACCTATTCACACCAATTTAATGATACTTAAAAAGAAAAAAATTCTTTCAAAAATCTATTCAACCCTTATTTACAAGGGCAAACAACTTCTTAGACTCCTAAAATATAGTACTTCTTTGAATTGTAGGACTTTTAGGAGAGATATTTAGAAGCATTCTAAAGTTGAATTGTTTTTAAAAAAGGTAATAATATGCTGAAGTAATGCCCCTGTATTGAAGGGAATTCAATTCCAAGAGAAAATGGGTGCAGAACAATTACAGGGTCATTATTGATAAGCTTTTTTTTGTCAATCACATTGAAATGACCATTGTCCATTTTTATCTCACTTTCCAAAGTAGATATGCTTACCTACCTAGACCTACCTAGATTACTTAAAAGACTTGCCCATTAACCGATTATCTGCGATTTTATTTATTTATTTATTTTACTAACTCATGTGTAAGTCGACCTCTCATTTTCAACTCCCAAATTTTGTCTAAAATTCTTCGACTTATACACGAGTATATACGGTAATTTCATTTCTGTATACTTAAAAGTATATAAAGTATGAAAATAAATAAAATTAAAATTAATATTTTATTTTAATAATATAAAATAACTATTTAATTTTAATTAAATAAATTTCAGTAAATGTCAATAGATGTTTTTGTAATAAAAGGAGGTCAATAAATGTGTAAAAAAAAGGCTCTAACAGAATTAAAAACTTTATTCTCTCTCATTAATGACAATTCTGAAATAGTGCCATATCAAGGTGATCTACATTTTTCGATTCTTTAATATATATTCTACCTTAGGAATACCACGTTTTCTAAACAATAATCTCTGCGGTAAATTTCTGTTGAAAATGTTGTAGAAACCTTGTAATGTTGTAACCTTATACGAAGGTTATTGTTTAGAAAAAGCAGTATATAAAAACGGACCAGTGTCGGAAACCCGTCTCAATCTTTTTTAACAATAATAGATTTCTAGAAGTTTTAAATATTCGACTCTAAAAGTGCAGCAGATTCCGCCAAGCTGTTTTTGAGTTATGCTTTGAAAACTACCAGCATTACAACTTGTTTTGCAGCGATTACAAATGAATTTAACATTTGGAGTTCCAAATTTTAAACTTTTATAACTTCTAAACTACTTGCTCAGATGATTTCTTGTTTGGTATTTGAAGATAAATTTTACCGAAAAATCTAAATACGATGTCAAAATAGGTTTTCATATTGACAATTTCACAGTTTGATACGATTTCAATATGAAGACGACCTCTAAGATTTATTATTATTTTTTGAATTTTGAAAGAAGACGTAATTTCCAGTCGAAGGACTATGTTTCGCTTTTTTTCTGTGATAATTTGGATATTAACATGTATGGGGTGTTCTTTTCTTTTCTTTTCTTTTTTTTTTCCCTTTTTTTTTTTTTTTTTTTTTTTTTTTTTTTTTTTTTTTTTGTCTATTGCACAAGATGTTTAGTTGGTGTCTATTTCCTTATTGTATTTTTATCGACAATTTAACTTTCATCACATTCACATATTTCTAATTGATCCTGTTTATTGTGTTGTTAACTAACTTTATCTGAATTTTCATTGTCTGCGTACAATTGAAATTATCATTGGCTCTTGTATCATATCATTAATTTATCATAAATACTTACACATATTTAATCATAAGCATACAATGATAGATAAATTTATTTAAAACATCACGTACAATTAATAACTAGCAGTTATGTTTTGGAAGACATTTTCAAATACAACTTTTTATAACCTGATTTAAATGTCAGTTTTGTTTTATCTTCAAGCTTTCTAAATTTTACTTCGACGGAGTCAGATTCGGACCTAGGTTTACACGTAAGTTTGATACCATTAGCTTCAAACTGAAAGTCCTTAGAGAATTTATTTTCGGTGTTGACTTCCATCTCAGTATCAACTGAAACATTTTCACTTATTCCAGCTGGATTGACATTTGTATCACTAACATTATTTGCATCTGTATCGGAAATTTCGTTTCCTACCGGATATTGTCCAGCAGAATTGTTATGATTTTTCTGGAATGAACAACTCGATACTACCTCAGTCTCTTTTACGATGGTCTCGATGTTTCCACCAGGAACATGGCTGTCATTTATAACAGATTCATTCATATTTTTATCAGTAACATTATTTGCACCTGTCTTAGAAATTTCGTTTCCTACAGAATATTGTTTGGAAGAAGTATTGCCGGATGAACAGCTTTCTATTACCCCAGTCTCTTTTACGACAGTCTCGATGTTTACAGCAGGAACATCATTGTTATCTAGAGAAGATTTATGTATTCTATGTTTATTGGCAACATTTTCAGATTCATGAGATTCATACGTTGCTACTCTTTCTCCTTTATTCTTTTGTTGGCTAACTTTGTCTGCGCTTTCACTATCAATTAAATTATCACTGTCCCTTATATCACTAACTTCATCACAACCTTTATCGAATGAAGCACTCGCTTGCACTTTAGTTTCTTTTACGACAGTTTCGATGTTTCTACCAAGAACATGATCGCCAATTTCCACAGATTCGCTTATTGGATGTTTATTGAGAAAATGTTCACTTTCGTCAAATTCAAACATTGCTGATTGATCTCCTTTATTTTTATGTTGCCTAACTTTGTCTGAATTTTCAATGTCAATCAAATTACCGTTGTCTCTTACATTAATATTTTCGGCTGAACAGATTGCTATCACCTCGATTTCTTTTACGAGATTCTCGATGTTTCCATCAGGAACATCATTGTTATCTACAAAAGATTCATCTATTATATTTTTATTGGTAATTTTTTCAGATTCACGAGATTCATGCATTGCTGGTCGATCTTCTTTATTCTTTCCTTCACTAACTTTGTCTGCACTTTTACTGTCAATCAAATTACCATTGACTCTTACATCAGTATTTTCAAATGAACAGGTTCGTACTACCCCAGTCTCTTTCATAACAATCTCGTTGTATCCACCAGGATCATCATTTTTATCCATAATAGATTCATTTAATGCATGTTTATTGACAAAACTTTCAGATTCATGAAATTCAGACGTTGCTGATCGATTTTCTTTATTCTGATTTACTTTGTCTGCGTTTCCGCTGTTCATCAAAATATCACTGTCCTTTATAATGGTAACTTCAGCAATATTTTCCATTGAATTTTTATTTATAAGATTTTTGTATGAATCAGACGAAATCGAAGCTTCTTCATAATCGCTTTTTCCAACTAGCATTTTAAGTTTGCCCCCAGAAATATTTATATTCTCCTTAACAGTCTCTCCACTGAATAAGGACGACATTTCTGTTGGAAGTTGCAGTTCATGTGTGCTACTATTACTTGAAGTAAGAGAACTATTGACAAAACTCTTCCATCTTGGTGTTAATGTTGCATCATTGTCGTCATTTTCATCGACAAGTCGTATAGTTAAGGATGGAGAGGAATCCAAAACGTGAAGCTCGAGGTTTTTGTATATTAAATGGTATTTTAAAGGATCTGTTTGATTTGTTTTGAGGGAATTATTTTGTTCGGCATCGTAGTTATAGGCCAAAGCTTCAAATGTTTCAGAATTCAGGTGCACATCAGATGGCGTGCTATCTAAGTGTTTTTTGGTGGAACACGCATTCGCAGAATATGAAAACTTTCCACTTTTTTGAAAAATAAGTTCTGATTCATTGTCTATCTCTGATATTTTATTCCTATTTTCCCAGGTAATTTCGTTACTTTTTGAGTTCCTTGTAGTCTGTTCGAATTCCTTGGAAATACTGCTGGAGATCATTGATTGGTTGTTAGGTATTTTATATGGCTTTCCACCAGAGCTCATGATATCCCACTTTATACCGCCATGGGTGTTAGAAATTTCTGCATCTGAACTGTCAACTCTTCTATTGATTCTCTTTTCCAGAGAATTGTTTTTATCCTTGCTTATTTCTAAGCATTCGAAAGATTCCTGATTATTCGAAAAGCAAGCGGAACTTCGATGTCTGCTATAAGTATCACCTGATTCTCCAGAAGCATCCCAGCTTGTGTCCGAAGGCGAAGTGCTTTGGTGGTAATGGAAATTGGGATCTTCACTAGATCCAGTAGGAGGAGTTTTTGATTCGTTTAGTCCTTTCTGAGAAATCTGTAATGAAATTAAAACAAATGTTTTTATCGTTAACTTTTGCATAATTATTATACAATTAATTTTAATGATTTTATTCAACAAAGGTAAAAAAAAAAACAACAAAAAAAAAAACAAAAAAAAAAACAAAACAGTAACAGTTAAATGTTTCGAATATAATCAAAGCGATTTTGAAATTCAAACTGGTTACTTTCCCACACATTTTTAAATTGAATTTTGCTCGCAAATGCATGAAGTTAGCAGGTTATCTTATTCAGAAATTATATAATCTAACGGTTTTCTTTTTTCATTTTTCAGTAAAGGCAAAACATTTTTCAGAAAATGTTGTCAAAGAGGAATTGTGAACCTAAGTTTTGAACTTAATTTCGTGACGCGAGAAATGAAAAGAACTGTTGACACGCGGCAACAATTCTTATAATTGATGACTAGATGTAATTAATTAATGAAAAATGAAAAGCCTGTTCAATTATAAAGTACTTCAATAATCATGCCTACAAATGTCATGCCGTTATACTTCAAAATGAGTCAGAAAATGTGTGGAAATGTGTTGAAAAAACGTGGAAAAATATTTTTGAGAGAACCACCTAAAGGGAAAATTTGAATTTTTGTCTTCACCCAATTACTTCACCTCCGAACATAAGTTATAGTTATAGTTTATACTAGTTTAACTAACTAGTATAACTAGTTTTATATAGTTTATACTAGTTTATAGTTATAGAGTACACTATAACTACGATGCCGAACAAAAAAATTCCCCCCAATCCTCCGAACATAAGCTCGGAGGATTCTGAAAAATCAGAAGATACTTACACAAGATCTCAATACTGACTTGTTTTTCGTCAAAAAAGAATCTTCGGGTTGCTTAGAAATAGGCAACGATAAAAAAAACTTCTCAGGAAACGAGGATGAGTAGAATTACTGACATTTTGAATACAAATGTTTTTAAAGGTCATGGCAGTGAGATGGGTGAATAATGTGATCTCTTATTGGAAGTCATATAAGATTCTGATAATTAACCAATGAACTCCATACTTACCAGAAATACTTTCAATCAGAGATCACATTATCAGGGTGCTTTTATATGAGAATGACGACATACGCATAGGGTACAGGCTTAGTCTTTGCTCAGGCAGAAGTTTTTGCACAAGCTATTACAAAACTACATTCCAGAAATTTTTGATCCTCCCCTGGATGAGTTTCATTAGACGAGTGATACAAGTTAACAAACATTAGCATGGTGATGAACCTACTTATTATTTACCCATTTGATACCACCATGAGTTTTAAAAATTTTTGCACATGAAATGTTCGTAATTCCGCCTATTCGCCTTTCAGGAGATTTGTTTTTATCACTGTATATTTCTAAGCGTTCGAAAGATTTCTGGTTAATCGACAAAAAATGAAACTTAGATGTCTATTGTACTTTATAAGCATTGAGTCTTTAGAAGTATCTGTAATTCTGCCCAAACGTGATGCACTTGGATGGAAATGGAAATTGGAATCTTCATTAGATCCAGTAGGCCAAGTGTTCAAATCGTTTAATCTTTTGTCTGAAGCTACACCAGCAACTTAGAGGTTTTGTTGTTAAAGTTAGTAGACGGGAGGACCTGGGTTTAACCCATGTCGCGATCGTCGGCCAAATCATTCGGATTTTTCCGTTGGTTTTATTCGAACTAGGTAAATGCAGGTTAAGTTACCTTAAGGTTGAAATAGACCAGCACGACGGAATACGATATCTTTTTTTTTTTCGTTTTCTTTGATGTGGTCATTCTTTTGACACACAACAAGAGAAATACAACGATAGAGGAAGAGGATCCGTAAAATGTTTATCACATCCCCTGGAAAGAACTTCTTTTGTTTATTTTGTGTGCTTTGCTTCTAAACATTTAAAGAACAATAATCCAGAGAATCATTAATGCTCTGGATCATCAATAATGCGCCTCCCTCTACTGCCTCAACGACTTGCCGCCCTCGGAGACTTTTAGAATGTTCCCCACAACTCTGCAAATTTTCGAAACTACTCTATGTATATCTTTTTTTCTAATCACTTTTCTTTAGCCTTCGTTCTCGGACTATTAAAAAAAAGAACATTCTATATAAAAGCATATACCTAATTCCCTTCTGTTATCAAGATTCCGGTTAGAAATACATGATATAGCACTTTGACATTTGTTGCAAGAATTCACAAAATTTTCAACCGTCTTTCTAAAATTAGCAGCAAAATTAAAAAAGCATTTGTTATAGAGGAAGTTGGCACCATCTCTCGATTATTCTACTGAAATACTGGAACTTTGTAACAGTTTTGAACTTTGAAACATAAAATGTAAACTATTACAATATATACATATAATTTGTGTTGTTTTATAATGGTTTTATATGTATATATATATACAGGGTGATTCAAAAAAGATGGGAAAAATTTTAAGAGGTGATAGTACACACCCAAACAAACATTTTGTATCAAAGAATGCATGGTCGAAAACTAAACGTAAAAAAAGTTAGAGGGCGCCAAAAGTTATGTTCTTATACGAGGCAAAAACACACAATGAACGATTAAGTTAAGTTACGAAAACAAATTTAATGGCATTTGATTACAATAAGTGCTCAAAACATTGACCGGCAGCTGTTATGCACGCAGTACACCGGCGAAGAACAGATTGACGAATTTTCTGAAACACACTAGGCATATCGCGAACTTCCCCTACAGCAGCCGAAAGCTTGGCGACAAGTTTTTCTGCGGATTCAATGGGAGTCTCATACACAAGAGCCTTTAGCTGTCCCCCACACAAACAAAATCGAGACATGAAAGATCTGGCGAGCGCGGTGGTGCCTGGTGTGTTTCAGAAAATTCGCCAATCTGTTCTTCGCTGTTGTACTGCGTGCATAACAGCTGCCGGTCAATGTTTTGAGCACTTATTGTAATCAAATGCCATTAAACTTGTTTTCGTAACTTAACTTAATCGTTCATTGTGTGTTTTTGCCTTGTATAAGAACATAACTTTTGGCGCCCTCTAACTTTTTTACGTTTAGTTTTCGACCATGCATTCTTTGATACAAAATGTTTGTTTGGATGTGTACTATCACCTCTTAAAAATTTCCCCATCTTTTTTGAATCACCCTGTATATAGTGTTTTATTAATCCTTTATTTGAGTTTAATATAGTATACATATATATTATACCTAGGGTCATTTAAAATATCTGTTCATGGTGATATCTCTTAACTCGGCTCTTAACTCCAAACTGGCTATTTTTTTGGTAGATTTTAAAATTCAATTTTGACCGCAAACGTATGAAATTGGCAAGGCTGTGATTGAAATACTATACAATCAAACAATTTTTTCCATTTTCCGATAAAGGAAGATTTTCCCGAAAATGCTGTCAAAAGAGGTCTTTTGAACTGAAATTTTGGACACGACAGCGCGGGGAAGAGAAAAAACGTCCATCCTAAGCCAACAACAGCTTATAACTTAAGATGTAATTAATTTATTAAAAAAAGGTTCTATTACAAATCATTTCAATGGTCCTGTCTCAGATTCATATTTTGCGTTTAAAAATGAGTCCATAAATAATTTCAGAAAGTTTCGCGTTGTTGAGCGGGGGGGGGGGGGGATATTTTTTCGAGAATCGCCTTAAAAGTAAAGTGGTAAGTGTAATATTTATTTAAAACTTTTGATTTTTCTATGGGGAAAAATTGACAATTTTTTGCGACCTACTACATGTATATTGCTTGAAATGTTGAAGAATACAATTGCAATGAAATATATTTTTTTACTAACCTCGCTTGAATTCTCTGTATTCACAGACTGCAGCCAACTTCGAATTCTTTTCTCGTGAATTTCTTCACATTCATCATCTGGGTATTTGCAAGTAACTTCCAAATCTGAACTAAAATGTTCATCACCATCAGCTGTCTGAAATGCAAACTTATTTTCTTTGACATCTACTACAGATGATTTACCAGCACATGACTGGCCATTTGTTCTCAGTTCTTTTTCCAGATGAATGATTTTACTCTTTACAGCATTTCTATATTCTATATTAAACATTTTATTCTTCTCGTTTTTCCATAAACGAGTTAATGTGTTTCTTGTGCGAATGATTTCATTGACTTTAGAAATTTTGACATCATTGTCAATGTTTGAAGCAACAGTTGGGAATGATTGTTCCGCTGTATCAAGTTGATTATGACCAATTTCAAGATTAATTGTGCATTTGTCAGTCATTTTATTTTCTTTATATTTAAATGAATTAGAAGTTACCCCTGTATTTGTAGAGGATTCAGTAATTTTGTTTTCAACTTCATCATTAATATTACCAGGGTATTTAGTTCTGTGACTGCGATGCGAATTAGAAATTTCTGCCGTGTTTGTAGATGATTCATTATTTCTATTTTGAACTTTGTCGTTACTATTACGAAGAGATTTAATTCTATAATTATCTTCTGTAAGTTTCTGACAAGAACTCTTCTCTGAGAAAGAACTTTCACTTTCAGTATCTCCTGATTCCAGCGGCAATTGTTCAGCTAACTGAATTTTCCTTTCATTCAATGAGTGCATATTGACTACAATTGTACTAACGTCATTTTTTTCTCCTGTATTTATCTTTGGATTGGAAACACTTTCTGCTGATGATTCTAAACTTAAATAATTAGTATGTTCTTTATTATTACAATTAATCTGTTCCTTATCCACAATTAGTCTGCTCCCATTTTCTTCCTCTGTACTCGTCTTCGCATTAAAAACACCCCCTGCTGATGATTCTAAACTGACACAGTTAGTCTGTTCCTTATACACAGCTAGTCTGTTCCTATTTTGTTCCTCTGTACTTGTGTTTGCATTAAAATCACTTTCTGCTGATGATTCTAAACTGACACAGTTAGTCTGTTCCTTATCCACAATTAGTCTGTTCCTGCTTTCTTTCTCAGTACTTATCTTTACATTAACAACATTCCCCGCTGATGATTCTAAACTAACACGATTAGTTTGTTCCTTATCCACAATTAGCATGTTTCTATTTTCTTCCTCTGTACTTGTCTTTGCATTTAAAACACTTCCTGCTGATGATTCTAAACTAACACAAATAGCCTGCTCCTTATCCACAATTAGTCTGTTCTTGTTTTCTACCTCTGTCCTTATTTTGGCATTAAAAACATGCTCTGCTGATGATTCTAAATTAACACAATTAGTCTGTTCTTTATTACAAACAATCTGTTCCTTATCCGCAATTAGTTTGTTGCTGTTTTCTTCCTCTGTACTTGTTTTTGCATTTAAAACGCTTTCTGCTGGTGATACTAAACTAACACAATTAGTCTGTTTCTTATCCACTATTAGTCTGTTCCTGTTTTCTTCCTCTGAATTTGTATTTGTATTAAAAACACTCCCTGCTGACGATTCTAAACTAACAAAATTAGTCTGTTCCTCATTTTTTAATTTTTCACGAATGCGTCGTATACCTTTTTTAATAATACGTGATGAAGTGTCTGTACTTAACAACAAAGAACAACTTTTTGATCGTGAATTATCGGTAGCTATATTTTCAGTTGATCCTATTTTTTCTAATTCGCTAAGAGCAGCTGTATTGTTAGAATGTATAATTATATCCCCACTTTTAGGAACATTTATTAATTCATTTTTGTTATAAACCATTTCGTTCGTAGAAATTATACATTTATCATCGTTTTTTAATGGTTCAATAACACATGAAGGAGTTGCAAATATAGGTTTTATATTATCAGTGTTTGTTATTTCTATTTTGCTACTTGTTTCACAGTAAGGTCTTTCCATTGTAATACTTTTGTGTTCTGAACCGATCGCTTGTTTAACATTTTCTGGTTCTATCATTGTCCTCGCAAGTTCTTTATCACTGACTGGAGAATAGGTTTCTTGTGATAAAGAGAAATTTAACTCAGGATAATTTGCTTCATGCGCGACATTTTGAGCATCAAAATAGCAGTCTGCATTTGCTATAGAATCATTCAGCTTATCTCTATCTTCCTGATTAAGAATCAAGGAATTCGGATATATTTCTGAAGCCGTTTCTATTTTATCATGATTATTCAAGTCTGTAACCTGCTCATTAAAGTCCTCTTGCAGTGAAGTATCTTGAACTTCTTCAAAAGTTTTTGTAACATTCACATATTTTATTTGTTCAGAGGTTTCGTCAACAATACCTATTGATGTTTTATCAGTTTCATTCAATAAGCTAAAATTTTTAGAACCATTTGGCATTAATTCCTTTCTTTCCAAATCAGTCGATTCATTTGGAAATGCTTCCATTATGTCACCGAGATGATCAAGCACACTAGCTGAATCTGTTATTTTATCGGTAAATCTATTGATCGTTTCCTTGTTCCTTGATTTAAAATGTCTCTTTTTCTGAGATCTTTTCCTATTATGTTTGTTCTTAGAATTCTTTCTTTGATTACATGCTTTTCTTTCTTTGTCAATTTTATCATTTTGACATTCTTTGACGTTTTCTTTTGATAGAAATTCATTGCTCATGTCATCATTGATTATACCATCAATATTTTTATCGACATTTTTCTCCCTTTTTTCTGTTTCTTTTTCATTCTGGTTTTCACATATATCTTTAAAATTTGACGAGGTATCTATTGCACCAGTTAGGTTAATACCAAGTTCCATAATAGTTTTAGGCGTAATTCCGAATTCACCGTTGAGTTGAGTTTCGTATACAGATTTTTGATTAAAATCTACGCTTTTGTTTGTAACTGGGATATCATTAGATGTTTCACTATTATTTAGGTAAGTTTCGGTCTCATTTTCTAAATTGTTGATAACATCTTCATAATTACTTTTGTTGATAATTGAAATAGCTGTTCTGCTTTTTATATTCTGATTAACATTAATAAATCCAGAATCTACAGGATAATAACTAGAGTTATCAATTGTGGTATTTTCATGAATGTAAGATTCATCAATACTTTCAGCTTCAATTGCTGACTGCCAATTAAAGTACGATGCATCTTTAAGCATCTCATTTTCGTCAAAGTAATTTTCAAAACCATTTTTCAAAAACATGCTATGATTTTTCGACATACATACATCAGGATTAAGTATGTCTTTGTCAGTATTTGTATTTGAATTATTACTTATATTACCAACTACAAAATTGCTAGTCGTGATATCATATGCATCGGTATCCATAAGTTTAGTTTCACTCAACTTCTGTTTATGTAAATACGATTTTCTGTTTTCATCAAATATTTTTTCAGATGTTTCGTTTTGATTAGAATGAACTTCTGTTTCCTCGATAGTGTTGCTAGTAACGCGAACATTATCTGTTACTTCTGCTGGTGTGTAGCTATGCTTATCCTCAATTTTATTTTCTTCGATAATTCTGTATTCAATGTCAGATTTAGTTTCATTACCTCCTGGTTCAAAGAAACCTGAATCACTTATTTCATTTTCAAATGAGTTACTACCGCTGGGATAATTTTCCGTGTCATATGCTAAATTATTCGTAAGTCTTTCACAGTTAATTTCATCACAAGGAATTTGAGTTTCATTATATTCACCAGCAAAACTGTTTTTATTTTGATTTTTCGAATCAGATTCACTGTTTCCACTAAATAAATTTTCAAATGGCTTATCGCTATTAGAATGTGTTTCTAAATTTTCTGAAAAATTCATGCAAACACCTTTTAATTGGTGATCTGAAACGAAAGTATTGTTTGTTTTATCGGTAGAATTATTCTGTGATAATCTTTCTGGTTTATCTGAGCTATTGCCTTCATGAAACTGGCGTTTTAGCATTTCATTTTCATCACTTTGATGTTTTGTTTCAATTAACGTATGATCACTTGCGTGTCCCGAAGAGCATGCATCATCCGTCATGAAACATTTGACATTTACTTTAACTGGTTTGTTGCCATTTAGATTTAAACTTAAATCTTTATTTATTGTTTCAGATTCATCTTTAAAGTTTATTTCATTTGTTCTCTGTTCATGTAAATTTGAATAATTGATTTTATTAAAATCACTTGCAGCTAATTCATTAAAATTAGCAGTTTCTGCTGTCGATGTGTTACTAGTGCTATCACAGCCGTGCTCTTCATGACTAATGACGACACTTTTGTTAAAATTATCAGCAGCACTCTCATTTGTTTTATGCCCATTAGTTTTTAAATCAGTATCTTTGTACTCACTTATAAATAAATCATCTGTGTTACAATATTCTTCGGACACTTTTGTTAAATGTTTCGTAACATTTTCACCTGGTTCTTCTTTTGTTTGGCATAATTCGTTTTCCGACATAGCATAATGTGTCGAGTTACGATTAACAATATCAAAGCGTCGTTTGCATAGTAAACATTCATTAAAAAATTGATCTCCGATATCGTCTGCATCGAACGTACCACTGCGGGTCGATTTTTTAGAAATTTCTTCAACATAAGAATAGGACTTTTCACTTTCATCACCGAGATCTACTTTATTTTGGCATAATTCTTTTGCGTAAATAGGAGAAAGTGCTTCATAACGAGTAATAATATCAAGGCATGGTTTGCAGACTAAAGCCTTATTATAAGGTTTTCCTCCCTTATACTCTATGAGTAACTTATAACTGCAAATCCCACTTCCCATTTCATCAAGATCAGAAAAATCTGTTTCACTTGCAGATACTGCTTCTTCTTCAGGTTCAAATTTACGTAATTCGTATCTCAAAGGCAAATTTTCATCAAAACTTCTACCTTTAGTTTCAGGATTTAAGGCTTCATGAGTCGTGTTGTTGAAGGAAACCTTTGACGCTTTCCCAGTATACTTAGGGGGTGTGGATGTTCCTTTTTTATTTATATGCTTAGAATCAATTTCACTATCCTCATTTGCAAAATGAACATTTGATTTATTTTCCGAATACATTTGTTTTGTGTTTTCATCTGCTACTCTACATCTGTTAATTTCAGTACATTCTGGATTTTCTCTCGAATGATCCAAGTTTCTAACCAAAGCATGAGAACAGGACAATTTATACTTTCCCTTTGCTGCCTTCTCTTTACACGGTTGTTTCACCACTTGTGTATTTATAGTTTTCACTGTAAGTTTATCTAAAACAAAATATTTCCCATAAGCTAGAAACATGAGTGCATTTTTAAAATCATTTCCAGATACATTTAAACCTGTAAAAACTTTGCACGCAGTGATGCTTATTGCAAAATTTAAGTATCGAGGTTTTCGGCAGATATTTAATGTCCTTGTAAGAAACAAATTCGTAACAGTGTTGCTCACTTGATGTTCTTGCAAGATTTTACAAATTTCGCAGTCATTTTCAAACCATGTTAAAAACTCGATTGTTACATTTCTCATAAACTTTGTACTTTTTTGTAGTCTTCCATGTAGCTTGTGAAATTTTATGTCTTTCGCAATAGCAATGGCAAAAAGCAAACAAATGGTGAAAACTTCCAAACTAGCAAAGATTTCAAACTCCAAATAGAAGCATAATAGAAAAATTATGAATCCTATTACAATACCATAAATGTTATACAGATGAAATGCTGAAGAATATAATCTGCCGTAGCTTGTGCCCTGATTAGAATATTCAGGTTCAACTACCGACGGAACCGAGTCTAATTTTACATCCCAATTGCATCGCCTTCGAATTACGTCCAGTCGTATTTTGAAAAGTTGAAACATTGCGTAAACACTTACAAAATATTGATTAACTTCCGATATGTATTCATTTTGCGAGTTACGATATGCAATAATAATGGTAGAGACCAGATTCATGGCAATCACCGAGAGATACAGAGTTAAGCCTAGGTACGCAAATGTTTTTTGGAATTTCGTGTATGTTTCTAGTATGCATACCGACACAATTGCAGTTATCAGCACCCGTGAGATACGTGAGGGTTTCAAATGTGCTACTGCTTGCGATTTTAGCGATTCATTCAATTTGTTTTCTGAAATAAATGCTTTAGACCATGCAGAAAATTTGTATTTGAAATCTTCGATTGCACTTCCGTTATCATGAAAGAAATTCAGAATGTCTGTAAACTTTTCAATAGCTTGTTCTTTTTCAGTCACCTTTTCATTAATTCGAAGTTTCACCTGTTTCGCCATGTTGTTTACTTGTAACTCTTTATGACCTGAAAAAGACAGTAATACTTATGATTTATTAATGTTATTTTCCTTATCCCTTAACTGGTGTTGTGATACCATTTAGTCAACACTTATTTTTCTACACGTGTAATTTCTACATCAATCAGTAATATTCAGATTAAAAATAACAAAGTACACAAGTGGTATACATAATCAGTTATCCAGCTGACAAATACAGTCATCTAAAAATACGATTTTTTAAAAATAAAAATCCATTTTATTTGGTTAATACTAGCTGGTGACGAAATGGCGCCATGATGCCAATTGCTTAGAAAAAATTCACGACACCAGTTAAGAGTTAATACATCATTTGAAATAATAATTAAAAAAATAATTTTATAAATTTGTTTGTACGAAATTTACACAAATAGAGTATAAAAAATTACACTGAAGCTACGCGATTCTTTGGAAAATATCCCAATCGATTATACTGGGCAAGAGTATAGAGAATACATGTGTCAATTTCCTTTCATGACATTCGGTTCAAGCCTAGCCAAGGCTTATATTTTATTCTGCAGACTGGGGCCAGGCTGAGACTAAATTTAAGTCTTTCCAGGAAGTATGGAGCTGTTTTTGTTTTTTAAGAAATAATTATGTAATAGTATATTTATGATTTTTTTTAATTAATTTTTCTATTTAATGGGGAAAAAACGAAGAATAATTAAAAAAATCAATGTTTTCTTTATAGAGCTTTAAAATTATGATTCTTTCATTATTTGTTTTAAGTGAAGGGAGCATAAAAAAAATTACCGATATATGGACCTTTAGCGCCCAGTTCGTTCAACCAATAGAGATGAGATTTCAGATATAGTTATTCAGAGGTATGAGTCGGGATTATGTGAACGGGAATAAAATGACGCTCACGACAGTTATAGGTACAGAAAATAGAAATTTTCGAATGGCAACGCCCATTTTTTCCCGTCGCAAAATGTTCAGCGAATGCGAAAAACCTAAAGAGCGTTAGAGCTATACATGATTCAGAAAAAATGGACACGTTATGCACGCACAAAAAACAGCTCTGCAAACAGCAAAAAAAAAAAAAAAAAAAAAAAAAAAAACACGATCGGGACGCACGGAGGAAATTTGCATATGATAAAGGCAACACACTAATCGCAGAACTCCGTTCACCAGATATTCGGCGTAGAAAACGGATTAAAAGAGGAGTGGGAATGTTGGTTCTTCATTCGGGAACTCGCACATGCGACGAAATGACAGACAGCGAATGTTCGTGGTGAATTGGTAAAACTCAAAATCGGATGAAAGCCGCATAAGCCTTCCGTGTTTATCGTCGAAACCATCGCCAAATACGTGGCTTATGCACCACGCAAGCTCTGCGGGCTTCAGTAGAGAAATTCGAAGAAAATTGCTGCACCTATTGCAAACTTGCTGCATAGACCGCGATCCGAACTACCAACAGTTCCTCAGGACACTGTTATGGAAGTGCATCACATAGTGACTTGAGGACGCATGCAAAATGTAAGAAGTGCAGCTCGTTCATTCGATATACCGAAAACAACGGTCTCCTAAAGCTACTGTGCTGTGTAATCAACGTGTTTCCATACCGGTACCAGCGTGTCCAGATTTTAGACACGGGGGACCATCAACAACGTATGCACTTTGCAGATGAATTTCTTATTGGATATGATGACGATAATGACCGTCCTCTTCGCATATTGTGAACGGACAAGGCACATTTCACCTTAACTGGCAACGTCAGCACCAAAAATTGTGTGCACTGGGAAGAAAGGAATCCGCACACTCTGACACCAGTACCTTTATACGACGCCAAAGTTACTGTGTGATATAGCGTTGCAGGCACAATTGTTCTCGTCCCGTACTTTTTGAGAAAGCGACAATAACGGCGTTTGTAATGTGCGCTGTGACAGGCTCTCGCTATACAGCCATGCTTCAAAATTACGTCATATCAGATTTGCTGAAGGGAAATGCACTGAATGAGATTGTTTGGATGCGAGATGGCGCACCTCCACATATAGCGATAGCGAAATCTGTTCGCAGAGTCCTGGAGCAGCACTTTTTTGGCCACGTCATCTCACGCCATTTTCCATTTCTGTGGCCTCCGTGATCCCTCGACTTCATTGGTATAGATTTCTGGTTCTGGATATATCTCAAATCTAGAGTGTATATGTGCAGTTTTCAAGCTTTGCCGGATTTGAAAGACTCTATCAAACGTGACATTGCAAATATCTCTCATGCTATGTCACGTTCGGCTGTATTGCCCACAGTCTCCCGCATGAAACGCGTAATTGCCTACGATGGCATCCATGTGTAAAATGTGTAATCCAAATAAAAGTTTTCTTTTCTCCAATCTGTGTTGTAATCAGTGATTGATGCATCGCCTCTGTCATATACAAATTTCCTCTATGCGCCCGATCGTGTTTTTTTGGGGGGCCGTTTGCAGAGCTGTTTTTTGTGCGTGCATAGCGCGTCTGTTTTTGGTATAATACGCATACCGCTCCAACGCACTTTAGAGTTTTTGCATCCGCTGAGCATTTCGCTGGGAAAAAATGGGCGTTGCCATGCGAAAATTTCGAATTTCTATACCCATAACCATAACTGTGAGCGACACTTTTCTGCCGTGCACAGAATTCCGAGCTCATAGCCCTGAATATTTATATCTGAAATATCATCTCGATCGGTTGAACGGACCGGTCGTTAGAGGTTCATATGTCGGCAAAGCTTTTGACCACCCTATACATTAAATTCCTTTGGATCATCTAATTGTCTAAATGATCATTAGCACTATTTTATTTTATAGTGTATAAAATATTTTATTCATTTAATTTCACAGCCATTTAGCCTATTTTAGCAAGCGTTGTGTGGCGCATCATGAATTCCATTGTTGTTGAAGCTCGTATACAGTTGTAACCATAAGGAATACTTGGCACCTTTTCACATACGACCAGCTAACAGAAAAATCCCTCATTTTTTCGTTTATAATTAAGTTCTAAAAATATTAAAATATTGTATTGTCATCGGAAACATACATGTGTCTACAATTTTTATAATTCTAGCATATCAGGACGTGAATGAAAAATCGATATTAAAATTCCATCTTTGCGTACATGAATCAAGTTAAGTTAAATAAAAGAGTGTTATAATTTAATTAGCTCAAAAGATATAATATTTTTTATGTTATACTATCTGTAATTGTGTAACGAGTATTTAAAACTTAAAATTCATTTGTATCAGAGTGTATTTTTTTTGAAGATTTGTCATATTTCACCTTTCAGCATTCGTACTATAATTTTTTAAGCGAGCGGGCGCGCGTTGTATTTTATAATAGCAACTAGCTGGCATGCCCGGCGTTGTCCGGTCCAGTGCTAATAACCTTTAATGAAACTTAAATTTGTATGTAATTACATCGAGGACTCAAATTCATATGAAAATTTTCCAAAAAACGAACCTCGAACTGAATGAACCTCCGGCTCGGAACCCCGCTACCTACGACACCGTATACCGGGCGTGCTGCGCTCGTGCAGGAAAATCTTGTATTTCCACCTTCATCAGCCAGTGGGCGTATTATGTTCCAAACGAACCTCCAACACGTGTCTCCGCTGCCTGCGGTACTTTACAGCAGGCGTAATGCAAATTGTTTTAGTTCCACCTTCCACCGCCAGCGGGCGCACTCTGTTTTAAACAATCCATCTTCTGAATGAAACTCCAGCATGTGTCCCCGCTGCCTCTGGCGACGTATAGTAGGCATGCAAAAACCTTTCATTCCACCTTCCACCGTCAGGTTTTCGAAATATATTCTATATGAACATCAGACACGGGTCCACGCTGCCTGCAGCCTGTATAGCAGGCGTGTTCTATGCTAAATCTGTTAGTTTTACTTTCCACTGCCAGGGACACACTTTATTCTAAACAAACTTCTATCGAACGAAACTCCTTTCTTTAACACCTTGAGGTGCGGTGGGATAAAATATATCCTACCTAATTTAAACAAGATTCTCACCAGAAAATTTTAACTAAATTTTACATTTTTAACTTTGGAAGAAATCCGTTGAAAAATTGCTTTTCCTTATTAAAAAATAATTTTTTATTATTCCGGTGAGAATTCAATATTTAGAGATATTTTTGATTGCCCCTCAAGGGGTTAGCCTATCTGAAGATATATTATATGAGATGGCTCAATTGTGAGTAAAACCCCTTGGGGGAAAATGGAGAAAAAAAGCGCGGAGGGTACATAGCATGAAAGAGTTGTCCAAGGTCTATCTAATGATATATCACATGAGGGTGTCGCAAAAAGTTACAAAAGCGCCCCATCAGGGGGTAATTAAGCCCCGAATGGCCTGGGGGATCTAACCGAAGGCATAATTGGTCGCCTCGTACTGAGTTACTCCTTTGGCCAAGTTTTTAAAAAGGTGCAATATAAAAGGCTCAGGTAATAGGCTACCAAGTTAATTAACCAATGATTTAAGATGGAAATAAAAGGGCAATAGGGGGGCAGGGAACGGGGGATACATAATATGAAGTAGTAGTTAAACTACATAATACGGTATGGTAGTCAAACGGCTGTCCAATAATATATCACATGAGGGGTCGGAAAAATATAGAAAACTACCTCCCGGGGGCATCTAAGCCCCTAGTGATTGGGGGCAAACCGAGAGCAGAAATGGTCTGCTCGTATCGAGTTAAACCTTTGGTCAAATTTTCAAGAAAAGGCGATATGAAGGGCTCAGATAATTAGGGGCAACCTTTCAAATAGTCAAGCTTTCAAATTTATAATTACCCTGTATCGGATAATGCAGTCCCCCGAAATTCATGCCCCCCCCCCTCTTTAAAATTTCTATACGTTATAAAAAAATATGTATCCGAGGGCTCCATAAAAAAAAAATCTGACTTGAAATAATGATCGAAGAATAAATTTCCTTTTCCGTAGGGATTTAGTTTTCTTTATTAATTCAATCCATTGTCAATATGCTTCCCCCCTTCTTCTTCCGTTCTTACCTTCGAGTTTTACCACTACATCGTTACATATATTTCACGATTTTCAAATCTGTGTTTAATTTTCCCTCAATAGTCCGCAATTATTATTTTTTCATTTTCGGAAAGCAAATTTAGGGACGGCGAAAAAAAGATCGCTTTTTAGTTCACTTTTTAATGAATGCAGATCCCTGTCTGGATCATTTTTATTCGTAATATCAGTCATTGAAATTTTTGTGCACCATGGCTTTTTCACCCCTCCATCCAAATTGTGCCACCTTATCAATGCATAACTTGAAATTTGAGTTTTGGACTCCTTTCTCCGGGCCTCTACCGTCAAATTTTTAATGTCCTTTTTTAAGCATTTTCCCCCATTTTTGGCACATTTCTTTAAATTTGCATTCTTTAATTATTTCCCTAAGAACTGGGTCTTTTAATGTTTTCATCTTAGGGCCCTGCTCTTAACTACCAGTTGGCCCCTTTAGAGCCCTCCACTACAGTTTTCTTAAAAATGGTCCGATTCACTAGCTTGTTTTTCTAAGAACTTTTTATGTCCTCCAGCTACTGTGTAAACTAAAAAAAATTTCTGGGATATTAGCTACCACCATTTTTTATTATTAATCTCCTTCTTAGACCTCTTAGTTCAGCTTCTTTAAAACTAATCCAATTTTCTTGCAATTTTCTTTAACATAAAACTAGGGTCCTTTAGCTATTTCATAAACTACTAAAAGTTTTCTTAGACCAAAGATATCTTCTGTTCCGAATATTAATCTTCTTTTTCGGCTTCAACTAACTATAAATACTATGTAAGGAGTTAAGAGTTTGTCCACAGGGGATTCTCCCCCTTGGTTCATTCAACTTAGCTTAAGATTCATCTACTTTCTGCATTATGAAAGTTTATCTTAGACTTCAGTTACCACCATTTTCGAACATTAAGGATGCGTTCTTTTCTCGGATTCTATGGGCCCGATTTCCAACGAAATTTGGTTCTTTCAATTCAGCTTACGATTCATCTTCATTTTTTCTGGCATGTGAGCCGGAGGCAGCTTGGATCCGTGTAGAAGTTTCGTTCGGAGAGGTTTGTTTAGAACCTACTGCATAGCACCGGCAGTCTACGCTGCTGAGGGCATCGGGCACCCATTTCAAAGGTTCATTTTGATATAGTGTTATCTTTTCTTTTAATATTAATGGAGATTTTAAATATTCGAGAGTCGTTTAGAAAAATCGACGAGCGAGTTAATTAGTTACCAGATAAAACAGATTGTATGGCCGAATTGAGCATGAGTGAGCGCGGGAGTGCCTCCGATTTTCAGAAAAAGAATCCGTTTTCAATGAGCTTTTAATTGGTAATTCTACTAGTTATCAAAAAATTAAAATTCTGAGACCCAGGTGCACCAGGAGAAGTCTTGGATTATCCTCACCTAAAATTTCAACCTTGTAAGTGCAGTAGTTTTTATTACCCATCGCACACGGGCATGCACACACACACAGAGCGAAACTTTTAGACAGATCTCGTAAGAAATACTACATATTACATTCTCCCCTGTGTTAGAATTTCTGAAAACCTTTTTCAGATCTGCGCCGATCATGAACCCTAGAACCCAAAGCCACCCTCAGTTCAAAACTTTATCTATCTATCTATCTATATCACTTTTTTATGGACACGATAACTTCCATAATTCTGCACAAATCTCTTCCAAACTGATATATAAAATCAAGGGGTGAAAAATCCTGGTCAAGTTTGTTAATGAGCAAAATCGGACCAAAGGGGTGGAAATAGATAGGGGGTTTGTGAAAAATCGAAAGAAATCTCATAACTTCTTAATTATAATACATATCAAATCAGTTTAAAGTTATTATTACTTCTAGGAAAAGGGGCAAGAATTTATGTATCACAGATTTTTGATAAAATTAAAAATGGGCTCAAGGTGCTATAAAAATAGGGTTTTAGGGAGAAGAAAATTCATAACTTCGTCAATTTTTAAGATATCAAATTCACTTAAATTTATTATAAATTTTCTTAATATTATCTAGAACTTTTATATTGACAAGTTTTTGATAGGACCAACTCTTACCGCAATATATATATATATATATATATATATATATATATATATATAAACGAGAAAAAAAAATGGGGTGTTTGAAGAAGAAAGAAAATCATAACTTCGTCAATTCACAAGATATCCAATACGTTTAAATTTATTACACACCTTCTCAATGTTATCTACAACTTTCATACTGACGAATTTTTGCTGGACCAACTCTTACAGGAAAAACAAATTAAACAAAAATAGGAATTAGGGATTGAAAAAAAAGAAAAAAAAAAGTCGTATTAAGGGTGTACTCAAATCCAAACAGCTTATTTACTGACTCATTATTAAATTCATTTTTGCTCTCAAACGCATTCAATTGGCTGGTTCTGTTATTCAAAAACTAAATGTGCTGTATTGGTCTATTTTCTGATACAGGCAGAATTTATTTCAAAAAATGCTGTCAAAGTGGGCATTTTGACCCGAATTTCCCGAAGCGATAGTGCTAGAAACGAAAAAAAAAAAAAAAATGGTCGTGCTGAGAAAATAATTGTTTTTAAATCAACTTCTAATTAATTCAACGAGAAATAAAAACACAGGTCACTTATAAATCTCTTCAAAAAATCACGTCAGCAAGTTTCATGCTTTTACTTTTAAAAATGAGTCTGAAAATGTGTCAGAAGATTTCGAGTTGTTGAGCGAGGAATAATATTTTTTTTAATACCGCCTTAATATGATTCTGATATAAAAACCTGTTACAGAAAAATGAAATTAAAAATTCGTCAAAAGCGACCAGATAAAATTGTTAAACTGAGTTTATCTCAAATTTCGATTTAGTTTTAGTTGGTGAAATTAGTACTTAACTTCTAAATCTACCTCCGCCTGTAGGCCGAGCTGGCAGGGATTTTTTCTTTTATTAGTATAGATTCAAGAAATGTACTCCGATTTAAATCAGGTTGATTAAAATTATGATTAAAATCGCGATTTAAATTACTCTGATTTAAAAAAATTAATTGATTTAAATCAATATTGAAATGTTATTCTTTTAAAATATTGTTTTGCCTCGATTTAGAATATAATAAATTTAAAGAATCTACATGTTATTTAGATCAAATAAGCAAAAAAGTAAAAAAGAAAAAAAGAAAAAATAAAGTTAAAAAAGGCGTATGCATTGCATTTTTTTTTTCTTTCTTGAAAGCAATAACTGAAGAGATAACAGTTTTCATCGTAGGAGAGATATCCCTTCTTTATCTGGTTGATTATGGCAGCTTTATTTAACCCTTGAGAATAGGTGTCACGTATATATTACATTTAGGGTGCGTATATTTTTTGTTTTTTAGCTCCAGAGTAAACACTTTAGTCGTAATCTTTGCCCTGCCCAGTCGTAGAATTATTGGATTAAATAATATGAATTGTTGGCATAAATAATTAAATAAAATGTCGTTATATGGCGCCCGCTCTCAAGGTGTTAAAGTGGTATTTTTTTTCTTTGGTTCGCATAAATTTAGAAAGATGTTTACAATAATACATGAAATATAAAGACACTTTGGGACCTACAACTTTTGGCAGCCAATCAATATCTTAATGCAGGGGGGGGGGGGGTTGATTTAAAAAAATCTGATTTTAATAGAAAACAAAGATTATTATTTCGATTTTTAAAAAATCAAAAAAATTTCACACCCTGAATAAAAGCGGTAAATTAAAAAAAATAATAATTATACACATTAATAGCGAAAATTAAATTTTAACAATTTTTACAAACAGAAAACAAAATGTCCAAAAATATACGTATAATAAAGAAGATAAGTATTATTTATGAAACGATATTATTATTTTGTAAAAATATCTAGCATGATTTAATACAAGAAGAAATTTCAAAAAAAAAAAATTAAAGAATATAAGTTTTATTTATTAAAGATGAAGCAATAACATTATTTCATAAAATAGATCAGTCAGGATTTAATCCAGGATGACAAATATAAAAATATATATTTACTAGGGGGCTCTGCCCCCTGCAAGCTACGCTCGCCAACCCCCGTTCAGACACCGCAGAATCTAAAAGCACGCTAATTCGATCGGTTTTAAAAAGATTAGATAAGATTGAATTATAATGAAAAAACCTATAGCGATCTCCCTGTAAACGGGTTTCCATTCAATTCCCTTTGATTGCAAAAATTTAAGGCCGAATCAGTTGCTGTTAAGACATCCAATGGTTGTTTTCGTGTTTGATTAAAGAAGACCAGTTAAACATTTGAAAGGAATCTAAAATAAAATGAAATAAGTAAACAGAGTCTTTGCCTTCCGGTATTTTTTAACAGCGTGATAAAACGATTGACACAATACAATTTACTACAATTACTACAATTTACCGCTTTAACCCCTTCAAGGGCGGTGGTTTATTTTTGGACCACTTAATTTTAATTCTTAAATGCCACATTGGCACCAGAATATTGGAATGAAAATTTTCCTTTTATTAAATAAGTGAACAAAAGCATTTTCGTATTTCGAAATTTATTTTTATATTCTGGTGCCATTCACTGATTTCAACATTTTACGAATAGAAGTACCTTGCCCATGAAAGGGTTAATGCATATTAATGTATTTATTATTTTAAAGTTTCCTTTCTCTTTTAATATTCACATGTAAATAAAATTTTCAAGACATAATTTTCAATATTTTCCTACTTTTAACACGTTACTCATTTAATAGTAATTTTAAAGTTTTTTTTCTGTTTTTAATAGCCATGTGTAAATAAATTTGTAATCGTTAGGAAATATTATTCTTTGCGCTGTTTTTAGAATTGAAAACAATCTCCATAATAATAGCCTAAGTCATGTGACTATCATCAACAGTTCGTTCGCTTTTCATAAGAAAGGTTTCCATTTTGATTAAAGAATCAAAGTTATTTTTTCGAATAAAACTACATAAAAGTTGCCATGATCGCAAAGAATTATTGGTACTTTTATGTTAGCCGAGTTCAAATCTCGGCAATAGCCTTTTTTTTTTCTAACTCGCCAGTTATCATTTTTTTTTTTTTTTTTTTTTTTGAGTGGTAAATTAAAACGGTACTACTTGGTTATCCCATTGACCAAAAATCTATCGCCAGACTGTAAGATTAAATGCCAATAATGATTAATCGTAAATGTCACATTCACTTGACCGTAAGGAAGTTATACGTGTTTACGCCATCAAGGGATTTTTATTTGGACGTTTTATTTGTATTTGTATTTTTATACTATTTATTTGTTCTTTCGTTATTTAAAATAAAAATTACGTCAACCTGTATAATTTGGCTAGTAGTTTGGTGATTTATATAATTTGGCGATATTGGTCATTTGCTTTGAATTTGAAATTAAATGTCATGATGTGTTGCATTATTTAATATTTAACACAGATGTCATATAAGCACCGGGTTTGGCGTGATTTTTTTTTACGACAATTTGGCGAAAACCTTTCGCGAAACGTTTTCGAATACCAGTTACATATGTATTTTTAAATTATTTCTATTATTTTTAAAATGAAATAACAATAAATAATAAAAATTAATTAACAACTATAGAACAAAGCAATTTATAACATTTTTTTTTAAATAAAAAGAAAATAAATGTAAATAAACGTTTATTAATGAATAAGCAACAATAGCCGTGTTACTATGTCAGGCAAAATAACGCCATTTTGGCGTCAATTAGGTACCCCGGTGCGTATATAACATCTGAGCCTAATATTTTTCTTTTCGTTTCATTAAAAAAAAAAAGAAAGAAGTGAAAGCCATTAATTTTAAAAGTTTCTGTTTTAAATGAAAGTTTTGCATTAAATAAAATGATAACGAAATACAAAAAAAAAAAAAAAAGCATTGTTCTTAGCATACGTGTAAGGGAGGCCAAACTGGTCGCCAAATTAGTTTAAAACAATAACCTTTTCTGAAATATGAAAAAAAAAATATCTGTTATGATTAAAATTTGAGTTGCCATCATTAGAAAAAAGTATTTAAAACTAGAAAAAAATTAATATTTCGAAAACTAATTCGAATTTAAAAATTATAATACCAGTTTTGAGATTTGTGGATCAATACGGATTTTTGGTGTTAATTTCATCGCAAAATATTCCATATTTTAGGAGAAATCGCCGTGAAACATAATCAGTTGTTTAATCAGTAGTTTCATAGAATCGTTACATAAATTCGTTTCAATTCAGTCGTTTCATAATATCCGTTTCATAAATTCGTTTCATTAGGATTTTATATATATGGGGTGGAAATAAATAAACCAATAAATAAAAGTAATATTATAAAAAAATGAAACAATTTATTTTCAAATTTTTCGTAAATTATTTTATCGTAGAAAGAACTTTCATAATGTACAACTTTTTCGTTTTTGACACCTCGGCATATTCTATTTTGCATCTTGTAGTTTTATTTAAACCAGTATGAACATTTTTAGTATTTTCCAACAAAGTTGAAAAGTGTTTATGCATTCAGTTTGTCTGACTGTCAGTCCGTCTGTTCACGTTCTAAATCTCGTAAATATACTCGGATTTTCATGCAATTGATAAAGATTATTTAAGGTCACCAAAGCTTGTTTGGTATTGTATATTATGTATGTAGGATTAAAAGTTCATTTACAGGGGCACTCAAAGAATTCCATTATACTATGGTATATGGGGAAAAATCGTTTACAGAGTATTTAATGAGATTATGCTATTTCAAATGTATTGAAACAGATATAAATCACTGATTTTCACTACGATTACGTTAGAACAGGGCATTCATAGCATATTTTATTCATTTTTGGGGACACACAAAAGAAATCGGTTATAGTACTGTCTTTGAGTAATAATTGCTGGAGTGAGCGTTTTAAAATTCGGTTTGCGCTTTCCAATTTAACTTTTTTTTTCATGTTACTCACTATATATAAATTCTATAAACTCATATACAGGGCTGCACAAAAGTATTCAAGTACCATTCTCCTCATTAGAGGAAGTTGCTGGAGGGGAATTTTCAACTGAGGTATATGTATTTCTTAAATGAACTAAATTTTGATATGCAAGTAGTTAATAGATACAAATCTATATATCATATACAGGGCTGCTGAAAAAATTCGTATAATTTTCCAATTGTAGATGGGAACAGCTGAAATTGGGTTTTAAAATATGTTATGCATTTCCATACGGTTGAAATAGACATAACGTTTAAATTATTAAACGGTGGAGTTTTGTTACATTATTCTGAATGTGTTCGAAAGTGTTTCATAATCTATGCTTGACGCATTATTTTTTCTTTCTTGTTATCTTTAAGGGGGCACAGGACCTTTAAGTTTGTCTAAACGATTAAAAACATCGTCCTTTTCTAAGTACCAAAACACAAATAATATGCAATTAAGATTTTTTTTTTTTTTTTTTTTTTTTTTTTTTTTTTTTTTTTTTTTTTTTGCATTTATGCCTAAAGTATATATCGTTATCTGTATTATCCGAAAAAATAAATGTTGTATATACAAAATGAATATTTAAATTTTCAATTTAAAAATTCATCTCACTAACGCTTGAATTAATATCATTAAGTGTTGTGCGCATGATAAAACTCTGAATTATGCATATAGAAAACAATTTTTGAACAAAATAGAATCATAACACAACTACTTCTAAATTAAAACCAAAATATACACAAAAAGTTTTGTTTTAAATATAATTTTTGCACAAATTATAAAATAAATCAAAATTTTCAAAAAAAAAAAATAAAATAAAATAATAATAATAATTTTTTCGAGTGTAAAAAAATAAATAACTAAATATGTGATTTTTTTTTTGGTTTTAGCATGCAGATGATAAAGAAACGGATATTTGGTTAATTTTTTTAAGCTTTGGATCACATACTTTGAAAGTAACAGTGCGCGCAAATTCCAAATTTACTAATATGATAAAAGGCGATTTAAGGTTCCGATATTTATGGACCTTCAATAATACTCACCGTCTATAAATGATTATAACTCAAGAAATAATGCAGATTTTTGAATGGTGGGGCTTATTGAACATTGTTCAGAAATTGTAAAAAAATCAGAATAAAAAAAACAAACCGAAAACTCATTTTTTGAAAGTTTAAAGGTCTTGTTCCCCCTTCTGATTCTTCTGGATTGTTGTAAAGTATAGTCGAGGGAAAAATAAGTAAACACCCTCTACTAACTTCTGCAACAAATTATTATAGAAGAAAGTTACTGGTACCAAAGGATTGGCAATAAAGTTTACTTTTATATGATATATATAAAATTTGCTTAGGGGGTCATCTAAAAATATCAAACATATCAAAACGAACCCAAACTTTGCGATTCATATTTTTATTTCGAATTTCATAATTCATATTACAGTAGAACCTCTTTTATCCGAAGCTCTTTTAACCGAAACTCTCGATTAACCGAAATTCATTTTAAAAGCTTTACTATCACATTCCTTGTGTGCAAAATCCATTTTTTTTAACTACCATTTTCTTGTGTGCAAGCGGTCCTTTCTGAACTACGAGTTACGAGTACATACAAATATTTTCGATTTCCTTTCTTGGAGTTCCTTTGAATTTAACTTGAGCTCCAGTAAGCTGAGGAGTGGAACGAAGAAAACGAACAAATTAGCAATTTTGGAAGCTTTTGAATGTTTTGCAAAAGGCTTGGCATGGCTGGAGCAGCAGAAAAACTGCGATAATGGTGAACTAATACTATTAGAAAACTCCCTGATACAGCTTCAAAGCAAAGGCAATCGAAACTGCGATAAACAAAACATTTTTTCAAACCCTTGTGATATATGTAAAAGGTACTCCATTTAAAAATTAAAATTCCGGTTATTTATTCTTGTTTCTATTTTACTATTGCTTTATTTTTATGAAGCACTTGTTACCATAATATGAAATATTGCATATATTTCTCCTTAATCTTAAAATTGAAGCATTCTCGATTATCCGAAAATTTCGATTTTCCGAAATGGTGTCGGTCCCAATTACTTCGGATAATCGAGGTTCTACTGTATACATTTTTTTAAATTACAAATTCAATGTATTTATGTTTAGGATTTTTAGTATTATAACCGTAGAAAAATTATCACATTAGGATTACAATTTCAGGAGATATTAATAAAAATATGAAAATATAATTTGCCATTAGAAGCTCTAAATTTTGAATGCTTATAATTCAAAAACTTATCATGCAAAAGACATGAAATTTCGTTTCTAGGCATAGTTTGAATTCAAGATTTAAAATACATTGTCAAAATTTTGTGTTGCCATTGAAAAAACAAAGTTTGGACCCCTTAAGCTTTTATATACATCATTTAAAAGTAGACTTTATTTCCACTAATTTGGTAACAGTAACTTTATTCTATTATAATTAGTTGCAGAGTTAGTAGTGTATAGTTACTTTTTTCCCACGACTGTACGTATTGAGTATCTTAACATTTTTCAAGTTTTATGATCATAATATGAGATTTCTACTAAATATTTTTCGTTTGACGAGGTAAAACAAAACAAATAACTCAACGTAATGCATATCAGTAACGTTATAACAGAAGTAAATCTTAAAATCGCGAAAGTTTTAATTAATTTATCAACATTACATGAGCTGCCGCGCTATGCAAATTTTCATAAACATTCAAGAAAAACGGTTACGGAAGGGAAGTACAGTAGAACCTCTATTAACCGAGCTTCGATTAATCGAGGTTTCTGTTAACCGAGCCAATAACGAAGTCTGTTTTTTTTTTTTTTGTGTGTGTGTGTGTGTGTGAATGTACCTTGAAAAGGACCACACTTTTTAGCTCACAGGCTATCAAAGCCTGAGAGCTAATGTGCCCGCCCGTTCTGTATGTATGTACGTATGTATGTATGTATGTATGTATGTACGTATGTACGTAACGCGATAACTCTTGATAGAAACATCCGATTTGCTTCAAAAAATTTTTCTAGGTTCATTGTGATAAGGCGCTTCCCTGATTAGTTTTGGGAGTTCATTGGTTAAGGATAAAGTGGGGAAAAACGTTGTTAGCCCACCCCCTTAATTCAGATAAATGTGTTTTTCATGCAGAATCATTCGATTTGCTCCGAAATTGGTATACCGGTTTATTATGTTAAGGAACTTCCCTGATTAGTTTTGGGGGTTCATTGGTTAAGGATAAAGGGGGAAAAGGGGGGTTAGTCCACCCCTTTTAATTCAGATAAATGGGTTTTTCATGCAGAATGATTCGATTTGCTCCGAATTTGGTATACCAGTTTATTATGTTAAGGAACTTCCCTGATTAGTTTTGGGGGTTCATTGGTTAAGGACAAAGGGGGAAAAAGGAGGTTAGCCCGCCCCTCTTAAATTAGATAAATGGGTTTTTCATGCAGAATGATTCGATTTGCTCCGAAGTTGGTATACCGGTTTATTATGCTAAGGAACTTCCCTGATTAATTTTGGGGGTTCATTGGTTAAGGATAAAGGAGGAAGGGGGGCTAGTCCACTCCCCTTAATTTATATAATCGGGTTTTTCATGCAGAATTATTCGCTTTGCTCCAAATTTGGTATACCGGTTTATTATGTTATGGAGCTTCCCTGATTCGTTTTGGGGATTCATTGGTTAAGGATAAAGGGGGGGGGGGGGGCTAGTCCACCCCCTTAATTTAGATAAATGGTTTTTTTTGCAGGATTATTAGATTTGCTCCAAATTTGGTATACCGGTTTATTATGATAAGGAGCTTCCCTGATTAGATTTGGAGGTTCACTGGTTAAGTATAAAGGGAGAAACGGAGGCTAATTCCCCTTCACTTATTTTTTTAGGGGCATTATTCTTTAAAATAGGAGTATGATATACAATTAGTGTGAATAGCCTGTGAGCTCAATGCCATCAGTTTAGCTGGGCACTTTTCTTTTTTATTAGTTTGTTGTCCGTGCTATACAGGCTCTTCTGCTCTCCCAAAGCACTCAACTCCCAAGAAAAATTGGACCTTGAGAAGTCAACAGCGAACAATGCTTTATTTCCAGTGCCCGTGTGAACTTTCGTAAATTTTTCAATGTGCTTTTTAAAATTTACTACTAGTAGTTGATTTCCTTTTTAAATTTGTTAAGCTGTGAAACATCACTTTACACATATTTATTTTTATTATTTAAAAAACGTTCTATTGTTTTTTTATTTTAAGAGATGTTAAAATCGCAAGCACGACGAGTTTTCACACACAGTTTCTTTTAACCGAGATTTCTGATATCCGAGGTACTAACGGTTTCAATTAGCTCGGATAATCGAGGTTGTACTATAGATTGAAGAATAGCAGTGACCTTCGGAGTGTTTTGGTGCCGTATTTGAGAATTATTAAAGGTTGTTCTCAAATCCAAAGGAGCTAGTTTCCGACACATTTCTGAATTCATTTTGGCTCGGAAATGCATGAAAATGGCAAGTGTTCTTATTCAGGAACTATGTCATCCATTTTTTGATAAATATAGTAGAGCATTCAAAAAATGCTGTCAAGTGTGGGAGTTTAGGACCAAATTCCCGATGCGATAACGCAATAAAGGAAAAAAAAAACTTATCGTAACGTGACAATAATAGTTTATAACGCTATAATTTATTTATCAAAAAATGTAAAACGCTATTCACTTCAAAATCGCTTTAATAGTCAGATCTGTCAATTTTATGTCTTTATGTTTTAAAATGAGTCAGAAAATACGTCAGAAAGTTTCGAATTGTTGAGTCAGGGAATTTGAGAACCACATAAAAAAAGCTCACTATTATGGTAAAATTTTCTACAGCGTGCCCGCTGAATGGTTTAATTGATATATCTCAATTTCCATTTGTGTATCAAACAATATTGTGTATGCTATATTGGCACTAATTAATGGATATATGGATACAACCTCTCATATTTTTTCTTTATTTTGAAAACAACGGATTTCGAGCTTATTCAATCAACGATAATTTTCAGAATTTTCAAGCTATGTTTTTCAGACTTTCACAAAAGTTGCTCTATACACATAGCTAATACATTATGCACATTAGATTGCATTCGCACATGCGCAGTGAAACATTTTTTAGTAAACCTGCTCATTTTTCATCCAATTTTTATTATTTTTTAATTCTGATTGCAGGGTATTGTGCGCAATGGTGTTTGTCATATTTTCTGAAAAGAACTTTTTTTTATATTAAGACTTCTACAAATTATAAGCAAAAAACTTGGCAAAATTTGGGACTCTTTTTATAAAAACTTTAATTTCTCTACGAATATACATGCTATTCTCATTAAAATGAACACAGTTTATTGCATTAAGGCACTTAATCATAATCTACTGTCTGAACACTTTTGCTACGTTAATTTTTACAAGGTTATCCAAAAGATATCCGTTCTTTTTCAATTTGTTGACGATCCCCTATGTGGTTTCGGGAAAAAATCTTCACGGAAATACATGACCTGTACTATTCTGTTTACACACTTAGAGTTTCAAGATAATTCCTCATGTATTTTTCTAGATATTTAAGAAAACGTCTAAAATCGCAAGTGGCCGGTCACCTTTGGGCATATAGTGTATATATATATATACATATATAACCTTAAAATTATAACGGTAATGGATACCATGCGCAGGAGTGTATTTGGATTAAATAAAAATGGGATTATATTAGGTATGCTGTGTAATATTACTATTTTTCAGTGCTATAAATTAAATATTTAAAAGGTTGTATTGATTTTTCCATTTCATCTCCTTTAATATTATTCTGTTTTCATCATGAATCTATTTCTTTTGGTCATGTAGTCGTTTGAGTACAGGGGAAAAAAATTTCAGCTTTTAGCTTTTTTTCTCACAGAAAACGACTATTTTGTTTATATAATTGAATTCTGTACTCTTGATAACGTATTTCAATATATAAGCTTTTCAATTATTCTTATCGGTATCCATCTTAATTCTTGTAATATAGTACAAGGGAGTACATTTTATATATAACAGCTGGTATATAGTATGTTTTTGGTATCCATGTTAAGTGTGTTGGGGACACTGTATTATTGTCATTTCATTCATAATATCACAATTTTTGTTGGTGGTCGGTAATGTTTATTTATGGTTATATATATAGTACATATAATAAAGATGAAATCCCAAATATATGAACAAATGGTAAAATTCTAAAGATGAGCAAGATATGAACACGGGAAACCAGTACGTAAAATAAAAAACTATGAATAACCCACATAATCATCAGATGTGCTTGTTGGTTAATTCATAGTGAAGATGCGTTATTTCATCCAATTTTGTCGACATTAAGCCTAAAATAACAAAATTTAGCATCTAATAGCGCATCATAAAATAAAATAAAATAAAATTCCAAGCGATTTAAAGAAAGATACACCTCACACAGGATATTAAAAATTATAAGAGCACAAAACCTCAATTACATACAAGGATCCAAAACATCATAACGTTGACTCACAATGTTAAAGTATGGGAGGATGCAAACAGATTAGGTTAGGATTATTAGAATATATGGCCAGAAGTTGCTGAGATCAGAACATTACTGCCAGCTGGTGTGAAAAAGGAAAACTATATTGTAATTAGGTTTTATAAAAAGAAATGTTTAGTGTTGCCATTTATACCCATAAAACAGAAATGAACTTAGTTAAAGAAATTAAGAAATGATTAAGATTAACATTTATTTAAAGTAGAATGAAAAAATGGGAATAAACTTAATAAGTACTGAGTAAATATAAAATAAAATAAGTAAGTATATTAAAATAAGTAAATAGAATGGTATTGATTAAATTAACTAGTTTAAAAACGAATATTATAAAATAAAAAATAAGTATATAAATAACATTTAAAAAACAATAAGTATTATTTTGAGATAGTAAAATATGGCCTTGTATTATGTACCAATGTGTGAAAATTAATGAAAAATGAGATGTTAAATGCATGATACCCCTATGATTTTTTTAAATATATCCATACAATATATAATAACACATACATACACATATACATGCTCACACACATATAAACATATAAGGTTTTTAAACTTTTTTTAGCATTCCCGACCACAACCCTCCATAATGGTATTTTTTTTTTGTATTTTTTTTTTAAATAGTGTATAATGTATTTAAAACTTACACACACATTTTTTAATTAAATTTTTTGTGCATGTTTTATAATTTTTTCAGCAATCCACATCCCATCCTCCATAATGGTGTTTTTTTTAAACATATTATATGTCTATACTGGTAAAAAGTAGGAAAAATGAATATTAAGATTTGAGCCATGCAGAAATAAAAGAGACGGGATAATTACAAGACAATGCTAAGTGCTTTAATTTAAAAATGTTAGGCTGTAAGAATTGAGAGGAACATAAACATTTGATACGAAGACTATGATTAAGTAGAATATTTCTATATACTGAAATATGTAAGCAGGAATTGAAGTTAGTGAAATTAATTACATTAAATGAAAAGTCATTACGTTTATCATAAATATTGAATGTTAGGGTGTTATTAGGGGGAATATTAATTTTAACATCCATAAAATTGATACTAGAATTATTTGAATAAGAAGTGCTAAGTTCTAGATTAGACAGGTATTTTACAGGAAGAGATATAGAATTATTATCATTAACAGATTAATAGAAAGAATAATCATATCATCTATGTATCTGTAGAGCAATATATTATTGTTAATAAATTTTCTTTCATAAAAGTTAAGATATAAATCGGATAACATGCTTGATGAAGGAGCTCCTTGAGGTATTCCCTGTATTTGAATAAAAAAAGCATTGTCTTTTAAGATAAAATTATGAAATCGTAGAAAATTAGTCAAAGATTTGAAGTAATCAGTATTAATATTATCAGGGAAATTTAATCAAGGGAAATATTCTATAAATACTGCATTGATAGTAGAATGTAAGTCTTTTAGAATTTAAGTCTATTAAAAAGGTCTTTGAAATCTAAAGTAATAATATCGTTGACGTTTGTTAATGACTTTATTTTATCCACCAATTCAAAACTGTTTTTAATACAATGACTGCTGTCTTTTGTGACTGATAACTCATAAATTTGTGCAAGAATACTTAAAAATAATGTATTAGCACGAGTATTATATGTATTACAACCTACAGTGACTGTGCGGAATTTAAGAGGATTTTTGTGAAACTTTGGAATCATGACTACATAGAGATACTTTAGGTTGTTATTTTTTATGCCTAGTAATTTATGATATCTTAATATATGATTATTATTTTCATTTAATGTAACATGATAAAGTTTGAAAATATTATTGGAAGTAACTGCTTTAGTTAGAAGGTGATGATAGTAATATTTGCAGATGATATCATAGTTGTTAGCAGCCTTATCTACATATGTAATGATGAAATTGTTTTGAAGTTCTTGGATATGTGGTATAAGGTTAGAGAAAGAGATTGAATTTTTGGCAATATGCAGTTTTAGTAATTGTTATTTCAAAAGAAAAATGACATAATGCTTCCAATCTGCAAAATATTCAGTAGGTTTATTATAGTTGATAACTGTTTTGTAAATAAAGACATCTAAATCATATGTGAATTGTTTAATGATGGACTGTATGTTACACTGTGAAGGAATACGATATTTAGTGCCATGACGCATCAAAGATCTTAAGTGAATATTATTGACTATGTCTAAATTACCAGTTATAGCATGTCCATGGTGGGCATTAATACTATGTATTTAGATGGGGATCATTACATTTACATCTAAAAGTATCAGTGTGTTTGAAATTTTTCGAGAACTTATTATAATTGAAAATTTTACGACCTAAACTAATAGTTTATTTGAAAGAACTTTTTAGATAAACACTTTGAAGTGGAAATTTACATTGCTCGTTGTGAAAAAAATGATTAAGTTTAATTTTATTAAAAACAGGATTAGTAAAGGTAACGATTAAATGTGAATTACTTTTATTTAATTTTTGTGGTTTTTTGTTAATATTGACATTAAGAGCATTTAGCCTATAATGGAGTAAATCAAATAATGTATCACCAAATTGAGTATTAAATGTATTTGAAGTAGTAAAAACTTTATGATATTAATTGATATGAGAATTAGGAATTGCAAATATAAATTTACGAAGAGACATCCAGTTGTAATTACTACTAAAAGAAGATTGCAGACGATTTAAGGATTTTTTAATATGAGTATTAGTTAATTTAGATGATGATTGTTCAGTAGTAGATGATTGTCCTCTTTGTGTACGTGTGGTTTGTTTATATAATTTATGATTAAGAGATAGATAAAGAGATTTATAGTTAATTGTATTTGATGATGTAGAATATACGCATGAGGTTTATTGTGTGAGAGTTGATTTTGTCCATATGGATAAAGTGTGTTATAATGCTTGATGTATGCAGATTCCAGAAAAAAGACGTTCATGGAATTTGTTTTGTATATTAAGGATATGAATAGTAATATTGTTAAATTTGTGCTTTTTAAAGTGCCTATACTCAACATTGCAGATTAAAGGATTGCTAGAGCATTTATAATTACTGATGGCAGAACGATGTCCATTGATACGTTTATGAATTGTGCCACTAGCTTGAACAATGTATTGCATGTTACATGAATTACATTTAATACGATAAATAATATTAAAAGCTTTGCAAAAATTAATATGGGACGTGTCATGTACAATTTGTGCAGGATCTGCAGGTCAAGCAGCGAGGAGAGGAGCATTTGCTAAATTGTAAATGAGGGGAGGGAGAAGGAAATAGGTAGCTGGATTACGATCCATGGTCAAGCCTATAATTAACCATGTACCGGCATTACGCTGAGAGTTATCAAAGTATGCCAGTCGCTAAAAATTTACTTAGAATTGCCATGAAGAATAAAGGGACATATTAAACATGAAATGAAGATGATGAAAAAAGTGAGACAAATAATTAATAAAGATACAATCCAGATTATATATATAAAATAAAAATAGTAATAAGATGTAATAATGTATCTTAAATTTTTATTTTGTTTTTATTTTAATATTTTTATTAGTTTTTGTAAGGTTTTTTTTTTCCTTTTTTTAAAAGTAAAAATAGATTTATATTTATATGAAGTAATATGAACTGTTGTTAATATCATTAAAATAAAGAATTAAATATTTTAATGAAGAAAGTAATTAATAAAAATAAAAATAACAACTGGAATATATATGAACATAAAAACTTTATCCCAGAACAAAATTATAAATAATAATTATGTTGCTAGCATGAAAACTAGACTAAATGTACATTAATATACAAAATTGTCTCACCAAAATTTACAGATTAGGATAATGATATTAGAAAATATCAAGACAAAGACAAATGCTATAAACCGAATAATAATTGACCCATAAAAAATACAGTAATATATATATATATGGTGGTTTTGGTATCTGGGGGGTCATGATCGGCGAAAATATAGCAAAATTTCCCGAAGTGTTTTCCTTCGGACGTCTGCAATAGGTAGATTTTTACTTTTATTAATGAAAGTTACCTAAAAGTGTCCACAATTTTGGTCACCACTGTGCATGTCTGTATCAATTTTGTAGAAATAAAATTTTTAAAAAAGTAAAAAAGAAATAACTTCTAAACGCGCCATTTGTAATATATTAAAATGTGCAGTACTACAACTGCCAGCCCTAAGCCTGAAAAAAGTGTGAAGGGAAATTACTTAAAAAACATTGTCATAGCCGTTTTTTAAATTTGTAAAATTATCCGGATTTTTCACTAACCGAATCGGCCTCGGTCCCGACCGGTCCTGATAAACGGCGCTCTACTGTAATATGAAAAATTCCGTGTTTTTCAATCAATTTTAGCATGGATAAGGATGTTTTTTCTTTCCCCATAAACTAAAGGGTTAATGAAACTAGTCGGATGTGGCAATTCCAAAACTTTCTTCTATCTCATGCATGTTAATACTTCCTGGAAATGCAGCCGGCTAGATGATTTACACCAAAATCTAATCAGCAACAACTTATGTCAACTTCTAACTGAATCTGAAGTTTCATGAAAATCCGTGCATTAGTTTTTGAGTAGAGCTATGGCGGAAATCGTAAAATATTCTGTATAGCAGCGCCACCTGTTGGTCGATATATACCAAAACCTAATAAGCAACAACTTAAGTCAACTTGATAACTGAATCTGAAGTTTGATTAAAATCCGTGCATCCCTTCTTGAGAATAAGCTATTGCGGGAATCAGGAAAAATGCAGCATAGCAATGCCACCTGTTGGGCGATTTACACAAAAACGTAGTCAGCGACAACTCATATCTAAGACTAACAGAAGCTGAAGTTTGATGACAATCCACGCATTAGTCCTTGAGGTAGAGACATTGCGGAAATCAGTAAAAAATGATGTATAACAGCGCCACCTGTTGGACGATTTATACCAAAAACGTAGTAAACATCAACTCATATCAAGGACTAACTGAATCTGAAGTTTTATAAAAATCCGTGCATTAGTTCTTGAGATAGAGCTTTTGCGGAAATCCTGCAAAATGCTACACTGCAGCGCCACCTGCAGGGCGATTTACACCAAAAACTAATCAGCACCAATCTATATCAGGGACTACCTGAATATAAATTTTTATTAAATTCCGTGCAGTAGTTCTTGAGATAGAGCGCCCACAAAATTTGTGTCACATACAGAAAGACGGACAGACAGACGGACAGGCAGACAGACAGACAGACTCACAGACAGGCATTTTGTAAAAACATGTTTTTTGAAATCTCTGACCCATAAAACGTGTAAATCCGTCAAAAACTGGAATTCGAAAATTTTCATGAAACCAATACTTTCTTCTTGTAAAGATAGAAGAAAGTAAAAATCATGTGAATATGAGAAGAAAAATGTGTAGAAATATTACAAATTGAAAAATTTTAAATATTTTTAAATTATTTTAAATGTTTAAAAAATTTAATTTGTTCTAGATTTTTTCAAAATCTAGTCATTATACTGTATATTTTTGGCCGTGGAAATCATTTTGTTTAACAATTTCATTTTATATGTAAAGGAGGTACAAAAAAAGGCATAAGTAAAAAGTTTTTTCAAAGCCTATCGAACCTTCTTAAAACATCAAGTGTCTTTGAAAGGACCAAAAATTCGATTAAAAAATAAACAAACTAAATCATTAATTATTTTACTACTAAAATTTACTAAAATTCCGTTATTTTTAAATAGTTTAAACAAAAGCGCATTAAAAATTTTGCTTTACAAAAAAAAGTTATAATTAAGAAAAATTCAAAGATCTCCATATAGGACATAGCGAATGTTCTTTTTATTCATAACGGCTATTTTGCAGCTTGTATGTACGATTTCGTGAAATTGACTAACCAGATTTTCGTGAAGATTTTCGTGAAATTTCAATATTAGAGGTATAGATAGACCGGGAGCAGGCAGCACAGGCATTCACCTCGTCGAGTTCACGGATGAAATTCTAAGATTAGTTAAATTTTGATTCGCCTATTAAAACGCAGTCGGTCTGCCAAGTCATATCTTGGTGGAAAATACCTGAAAACCCGATTTTAGCGGCTGACTCGTAGGTTTACCATTGTGTTTTCCTGCACCAAAAGGTATGAAAACATGGAGGACTGGGAACAGGAAAACACAATGGTAAACCTACGAGTCAGCCGCTAAAATTGGGCTTTAAGGTGTTTTCCACCAAGATATGACTTGGCAGACCGATTGCGTTTTAATATGCGAATCAAGATTTAATAATCCTAGAATTTCATCCGTGAACCCGATGAGGTGATTGTCTGTGCTGCGGGCTCCTGGTCTAGTAGTTTATAAATGTACATGAAATGACCTAAAAATTGTATTTTTTTAAATATGCTTGTTTTATGTTTTTAAAATGGATAAAAATTCTCGGCATTTGGGAAATAATTACGTTTTATTATTGAATAATTTCAAGTTTTGCTTTGTTACAAAGTAATTTTACTTAGATACTATAAATGTCTATTCAGAATATAAAATTTTGAATTAAAAAAATAAAAAAAATAAAAAATGTTTAGACGTTGCACACCACAATCTAGTCACGTATATGCAATCAAAAGATAGTTTAAAGGCTATGCATAATTTTGGATACTTTAAAAATTATGTAAATGGACTAACTGAACCAATTTCAGCATTAAATAGCGCTTAAAATAATTTTTCGATTAAAGAACTGCCGCCTGTTTCATCATGCTTATCATACGTTTCTTTATAAAATTGCAATTTTTCTTGTGCTTATATATGAAAGAGAGTTCTTGCACTGTAAGCACAGAAAACGAAAGGTCACATAATTCGATTACGACAACAGCAGAAGTAATAGTGACCTTTTTTTTAGAATCGAGATAATTTTTTACCCGACTGCCAAGAAGGGTTATGTGTTTCACGCGTATCTGGGTATGTGGGTTTATTTATACCCTCGAAACATCCCAACGGCTGGATGAATTTTAATGAATGAGGTCTCTATCGATTTGTCTTAGCCGTCCTATGGTTATAGGCTAATTTATTTTTATAAATTCAAAATGGCGGCCATAAAATACAAAATGGCGGTAGAAACGAAAAAAAATTTTTACGCACCATATTGAGTTGCATATCATTGGATAGGGCTTTCAAAATGAATACGATGTTTCATTGGCTATTTTACAGTCAGAAGCTCAGTTTAAATATTACACAATCTAGAAGTTGTGTAGGTAGGATCTCTTAGCTTTCCTGCAACTCTAACCTTCATAGACATCTATAGGTCTCATCAAAACAGTGTTTATAGATAGGAACTAACAATTAAACACAACTTAAAATTCATCAATACAAGTAAATAAAAAAAATAGGTAAGTAATATAAAAATGGCTTCTCATTGATGATAAATAATTAATTAGTTCGCTTTTTTCGCAGTCGGGTTTTTTGATTTTTTAAATTTAATATAATTATTAGCTTTTAGAAATTACATTTCGGGGAGAAAAAAGTAAGAAATATGTATACTTACTCTATTATTTTCTTTAAAAACGGACTTGCGGCTAAATGTTGTTCATATTTTCGCAAAAAATCGTGGAAGCATTTGAAGAGAACATTTCTTATTTCTTACGATAAATAGCCTGAAAGAGAAAAGAGGTTTTCAGAATTAGAAACACCCATTTAGTTTCGTTTGTTTCAGATACGATAGATAAGCACTTTATCATAAAACCGTTTGCTTGGCATGGCAACGTATTTATCATATCCACCATATGCAGCAAACAAATTGATTTTTCTTTTCTCTTTTTTTATCAGTTTTACTCAAAATGTTATGATAAAAACATCGTTGGGCTATTGAAAGAAGTGTGAAGTATTTTAGGTTTCTGAATTTAACCTGAAATTTGCATGAAATAATAAGATACGATTGTGGATGAAATATAAAGGAGTCTTTTTAGGTGTGTTCGTAATGATATAAATACGTAGCACCTATAGTCGTCGTCTGGACCGTCTCTCCGCATATAACAGCTCAAAAACTACACCCAACTGGGTGGTTTGAAATTATATATATAGAACTAGCCGCCCTTGGCGACCAGTTTGGTCTCCCTTAAAATTTATGTTTGGAAAAGCATGCTAAGCATTGTATCATGTTACTTTTATTCATGATTTAATTTACTTAGACTCCCTTAAATATAATTAATATAATCCGTTAAGCGTATATTAGTTTTTGTTGCATTAAAATATCTCAATTTATTAATTTTCTATAAGCAAGTAAACCCTATTGATTTACAATGGAAGTCTATGGAAATTTGGCGACTAATTTTTGTCGCCAAATTTGGCGATATATCGCCAAGTGGGCGACAAACATGGCGACAGAACATGGTCCCCCCCCAATGGTAATCTCCCCTTATAGGTATGAGGATACATTAAATGCTGTTCAATAACCAATGAGGTGCGTTTCATTTGAGCGTTGCCATTAAACAATTAACAAATAATCGCGATTTCTGTGCCACGTACGATAGCGTAATATATATAGAGATAGTTGCCGAATTTTGTCGAGTCATTTCAAATTTTATGAAAATCGAACCAAAACTTAAAAAGACATTAGTAAAAATTTTCTTCATTTTGTTAAATCCTATTATACGTAATTAATTCAATGATATCCCATGATATGTAATGATTATAAATAATGATTATAAATAATAATAGGTAATGATTCTAGATTACCATGGTCGTACTTAGAGACGTACGTCATCATAATAATAGATGGAGTCATATTATTTCCGTATTACGGAATTTAATACATATAATCGTAATAAATTTTGTATTCATGCATTTTTTCATAAGAGTGCAACAGCTATTGTACCAAGATTTGAATATTTATAAAAAGTAGTTATAGTACGAACGCATCTCATTTGCCACGTTTGACGTATAATTTCCATTTTTTTTTTTTTTTTTTTTTTTTTTTAAACTGAACCTGGTATATGAAGATGTGACTTTTGTAATCGATTTTTAACCCACTTCCTGATATACTAGAATTATAAAAAATACGTTTACAGGTGCGTTTCCGATGACAATACAAGGTTTTATTATTTTTCGAACTTAATTATAAGTTAACGCATTAATTTTAAAACATTTTTCCGTTAGCGCAAGACAGATGATAAATCGCCAAATATCCTCTGTAACTCGTTCAATTGTATACGAGTTGAATCAACAATGCATTTAATGACGAGCAAATAAAGGTTCGCCAAAATATGCCAAATGGCTGGGAAAATGCAACAATGAAACATTTTAAAGGTTAAAATGTAGGAAATAAATTATTTAAAATAAATGAAGAGTGTAAAATAAAAACAAAATGCTTTTATCAATTGAAGCGTTCGGAGGAACGAGGTGCATAAGCCACATTTTCATAATAATCTAGATATTTTATGAGAACATGCCCCATGAAAGTCTCTAACCACTCAACAAGTATTAGTAAACTAGTTGGGTGTGGCAAACCCAAAACTTTCTTCTATCTCATACATCTTAATATTTCAAATAGTAAGTGTTACTTCAATACTATACCAACTTTGACTTTCATCTTAAATTTCTGCTTCAAGCAACTAATCGGAGTAAACCCGAGTTAATTTAGATCATGGTAATTAATAAAAACTATAGTTTTCCGTTATTCTATTGTACATCACCTGTTTACCAGCTCAGCCGGCTTATCAGGATGCGAAGTGCCCGTCGCTGCACGAGCCTCCAATGGACAATAGAACTACGAAACATGGAGAAGATTATACAAAAATCGCTATTACAGCGCCCCCTTTTGGCAGAATATTTCGAAGCTCAAGAAGCACCTGCTTGTCAATTGGTCATTTGGTTCAATTCTTTGCATAATTTCACACACCTTTTTCGATGGTACATGAAACTGCACAAAAATCGCTATTACAGCGGCCCCTTCAGACGGAATATTTGCAAATTGAAGGAGGACATGCTGCCTATAGCTAAAAATATACACACAAAATTTGGTTAGATTCTGTGCATGACTTCATACATATTTCGATTGTATAATGGCGACACACGGACTGACAGACATTTTGTATAAACATGTTTTTTGAGATCTCTGATTCCTAAATCGTGTAAATCTGTCGAAAACTGGGAGTCGAAAAAAATTTCGATTACAATACATTCTTCTATTGAAAATAGAAGAAAGTAAAAACAGCGAAAGATTGCGCAATTATGCCTGAAAGTTGTTGTTTCCCAAATGAAATATTTAGTTTATTTTCAGTCCATAACGACACAAGCCGCACAAAATCCACAATGGCGAACAAGCAACAGATGAACGAAAAGAGCTTTTAAGTGCAGGGGCGCCATTTCAGAATTTTCTTGGGGGGGGGGGGGGCAAAGCTGTCTTTGAGGACAGTGGCATAGCCAAGGGTGGGGTGGGGTTCGGCGGCGGGGGGGGGGGGGGGCGGGGGGAGCCTGTACTCTCTCCCATCGAAACGAAAACCTATGAAAAATGCCGTTTTAAGCAGGTTTTTTAAATTTTAGCAGGTATAATTTCAAGATAGTGACTAACATTTTTTCCGTTTAAGACAGTATCCTATTATAGACAGTTTCCCTTTTTACAAGTATTATTAAAGGCGTTTAAAACATCCTTTCTATAGTATACCTCTGAAGAGTATAGGTATATTACATTTATTGTAAAACTTGCGAATACGAAACCTGTCAAAAAAAAGAATTGTTTCGCAAACGGAAAAAAAAATTAAGTTTCTATGAAGAAAGCACTATATAATTATACTTGCTAAGAAGGGTACCCGTGTGGTGACCGGCATTAAAGAATAGTCTCAATGTAACCCGTGCATGTCGTAAGAGGCGACTAAAAGGGGTTGGGCGAAAGGCTGACAACCTTTCCCTGGAAAAAAAACCTTGTTGCGAAGCCCTTAAATACAGATGTTAGACGGACTGATCTCATGGTAAAACGGACTGGAACTGGAAAACGGCTTATGAATTTTAGAATTGGAACTTGGAATGTTTTAAGTTTATACAGAGCTGGTGCAGTGAAGCAACTACAGAGTCAGATGGATAGTTATAGACTGGACATATTGGCCATACAGGAAGTAAGATGGAAGGAGAGTGGGATAAGAGATATTGGTGACTTTACAATTTTTAATAGTGCAAGCAGAAGAAGAAACACGCATGGCACTGGATTTATGATCAGAAAATGCCTTAGAGAAAATATTATTGATTTTCACAATGTAAATGAAAGAATGTGTATCTTGAGATTGAGAGCAAAGTTTATTAACATTTCAATAGTATGTGTCCATGCACCAACGGAAGATACCGAGGACGAACAAAAAGATACTTTTTATGAAACACTACAGATTGAATTTGATAAGATACCAAGACATGATGTTAAAATGGTAATAGGTGATTTTAATGCTAAAATTGGAAAAGAATACACTTTTGTACCAACAATTGGAAAATCTAGTTTACATGATGTGAGTAATGAAAATGGAATAAGAGCTGTGGACTTTGCTGCTTCTAACAACTTAATCATAAGTAGCACATGTTTTGAGCATAAAAACATACATAAAGAAACTTGGATTTCCCCTGATGGAAAGACAAAAAACCAAATTGACCATATTATGATCGACAGAAGACATGCTAGTGATGTTATGGATGTACGAAGTTATAGAGGTGCGGATTTAGATACTGATCATTTCCTTGTTATTATGAAATACAGACAAAGAGTTACAAGATTTCGAGATGCAAAAGGAACTAAACAAGTAAAATTTAAAACAAAAGATTTACTAAACATGCAGAGAAGAAAGGTTTATCAAAGTAAATTAACAGAAAGAATTGCTAGTGAATATGCTGAATTTAATGAGGAAGATATAATCAATAGTAAATGGGCTAAATGCAAAAATATCACATTAAAAACTGCTGAGGAAGTAGTTGGAAAGGAAGAAAGGAGGGAAATTAATGAATGGTTTGATGATGAGTGTTGGCAACTGATTAAGGAAAAGAATAAAGCAAGAGAAAAAATGCTGAAACATAGAACAAGACAGAGTGAAAATCACTTTAAAACAATTAGGAGAAATACTCAAAAGTTGTTACGTATGAAGAAACGAGCTTTAGAGCAGAGTAAAATTCAAGAAATTGAAGACCTATCAGTATTAGGTGATATAAGCCAAATGTATTCAAAGCTTAAAGGCATCAAAAAGGGCTATCAACCACGCACCCTTTTTTGTAAAGACAGAAATGATAAACGTATTGGAGGACACGCAAATGTGACAGATAGATGGGCAGAATATTTTGAAGAATTGTTAAACAGGCAATCAAATGACGAAAGAGAAATACAATCTAATCATAATGATTATGACATGAATGAAGAAAACTGTGAACCACCAACTGTAGAAGAAGTAAGGGATGCTATTGCAAAATTAAGAAATGGAAGAGCACCTGGTGAAGATTTGATAAGTGCTGAGCTTTTGAAATATGGTGGAGAGAAGTTGGTACAAATGTTACATGATCTAATAGTAGAGATTTGGCAGAATGAATATATACCAAATGAATGGAATGGTGCTATTATTATCCCAATTGATAAAAAGGGAAATATCTTAAATTGCCAGAATTATAGAGGCATAGCCTTATTAAATGTTACATATAAAGTGTTGGCAAAGATTATTGCAAAGCGATTAGAACCGTATGCTGAAATGGTGATAGGTGATTATCAGTGTGGTTTTAGGAAAGGAAGATCAACAGTGGATCAAATCTTTAGTATCAGGAACATCCTTGAAAAATTCTATGAACAAAATATTAATTTGCACCAATTGTTTGTTGATTTTAAACAGGCCTATGACAGTATAAGCAGAAATAAGTTATTTGAAATATTAAAGGAATTTAAAATACCTGATAAAATAGTTAAGCTTATAAAATTAACACTGGAAAATACAAAAGCTAAAGTTAAGGTACAGGGAAGACTTTCAAGAGAATTTGCAATGAATTCAGGTCTAAAGCAAGGTGATGTTCTCTCGACAATTCTTTTTAATTTATGCCTGGAGAAAATAATTAGAAGTATTTACAACAACAGAGGTGGTACTATTATGAATCGCTCCCTCCAAATCCTTGCATTTGCAGATGATGTTGATATAATTGCTAGGAATAAGAAAGTCTTGATTGAAACATACAATAAATTAGACACTGAAGGAAGAAAACTAGGCCTCGTGGTTAATAAAGAAAAAACAAAATACATGAAAATGGACCGAATGAAATCACAGGCAACAGCAGCTTTAACAATAAATAATGAATTACAATTTAATGAAGTAACAGAATTTAAATATTTAGGATCTACGATCACCTGTGATAATATGGTAGAAGCAGAGATTAAAACCCGACTTGCAGCAGGAAATAGATGCTATTTTTCTCTTCGAAACATTCTAAAATCGTCTCTAATATCTCGTACATCCAAACTTAAAATTTATAAAACTGTTATAAAACCAATAGTAATTTATGGTAGTGAGACCTGGACCACTACACAAAAAGATGAAAAGCTACTTATCACGTGGGAAAGGAAGATACTAAGACAAATTTTTGGACCTATTAAAGAAGACAATACATGGCGTATAAGGACAAATATGGAGTTAGAACAGTTATATAATGAAAAAGATATAATAAATACTATAAAAATAAGAAGAATGCAATGGTTAGGCCATCTAATCAGAATGAGGGATGAGCGAAGCACAAAGAAGATTTATAGTGGTAATTTAATTGGAAAAAGAAGTATTGGTAGACCCAGGAAGAGTTGGATAAAAGAGATAGAAAAAGATCTTGCAGAAAACCAAATTATAAATTATAAAGTAAAGGCCAGAGATCGGAAGGTCTGGAGAAGTATATTGAGGGAGGTCAAAATCCTACATGGATTGTAGCACCATTGTGTAAGTAAGTAAGTAAGAAGGGTACCTGTCTAAGACGGAGATTTTTTTTTTTTTACTTTGCAGGCTTTACGGACAGGACAGGGAGCCATTTAATAAGTTTCTTAGAGTGGGGAAAGGAGGCAAGATTTTGTTTGAGGGGAAGGGTTTGAAATAGCATGCCATTCTTAACATTTTCATAAGCATGGGATTCTTCAAGAAATATTTTTAACACTTTCCAACGCAGTTGAAAAGTGAATTGGGTTTGTCTGCCTGTCTGGTCATGCTCTAACTCACGTAAATATACTCGGATTAACGCGTAATTGATATATATTGTTAATGTTTACAATGGAATGTTCGGTATTCAAAATGAAGTGTGTATCATTCATAGTTCATTTACAGGAGGACTCAAATGTATTCCGTTAGATTATGGTCTATCGGGTAAAATCATTTGCGGTATATTTTAATATTGTTGTATTACAGTATTTAAACATAATAACATTTATATACATTATTGGGGTGTACTAAAAGATGACTACTACATGTAATGTTGTGTTTAGCACTTACAGTTCGCGTCCAGGAGAACTCACAAGTATTCCGTTATATTATAGTCTATGAAGAAAGAATATTTGTGACGTATTTTAATAATGTTACTCCGTTACAAACATAATGAAATTGATAAAAATTTCTGAGATGTGCTAATTAGAGATGAGTTCGGGCTCATTTTTCAGAGCCCGGGGCCAACAATTTTAAATCCGAATCCGAAAAAGTTTGTGCCATCAGAGCCCGATACCGAAAGTATGCACGAAAAAAAAAAAAGGTTTAACAAAAATGCATATTTAAAAGCTGTTCTAGATGTAATGGATCTCATTTTTTAACAGCTGTTAATCTCTAGCACATAATTAATTTTATGAAATTTACATTAAATCTTATCAAAAGAGACGTTTAGTGTCAAATAGAAATATACTTCCCTAAAAAGATTTTTAAATTTTTCTCCCGCAACAAGTAGGTATCTCTGATGGACACAATAACGAAGAGCATTTTATGTATAAATTAATGAAATTTGCAGAAATTATGATTTATATGACGAAGAATCGAACAGCGTTTTCTGTTTCCTATAGAAGGTGTACATCTTTCGCATTTATCATGGCTTTGAAAATCAGTTTAAATTATAAATTTGACACCGTTACCGAAAAGATCCGATGCTTTTATAGAAAAAGAGGAAACGCTGCTTGATTGCTTTCAATTGGGAATAACAACACATGCCAATTTTATCTACTTACGTATGAAAGTGATTGTATGAATATGAAGAACAGAGCCACAGAATGAGCAGATTTCAAGAAGAAGCATGAATAAAATCACAAACATTATTTTCATATAAAGAGCAATTACAATCGCAGACAATAGTCGACTAAAAATTTGCAAATCTTAGGCTAATGCTGATTGGCGTAAAAGAAAATATTTATTTCGCGTTAGATCTTTGAAAAAAGTAATAATAAATAAACATTCCAATTAAACAGTATCCTGATAACGCCATATTCTGATTGCCGCCAACATCAACAGGTCGTTACTCGCGTTAAACTACAGACATAAATCATCAAATATCACAAGTTTTCTTTCAAAATAATGTTCGACAAATACTAAAGAAAGAAAAAAATCTATTTCTCTTTCCTCCTGATCAAAATAGCATTAAAAAGACTTGCAATGGGATAATTAATTTTTAAGGGGTAAAAAAGTTATTTTTTGTTTCTATATGAGTACGAGAATAAATAAAATTGCCAATTTGAGAAAGAATGGGCCCGAACCCGAAGGCTGGTATAAAAATCAAACCCGTGTCAGGTCCGGGTTGAGTCCGTCTCATCTCTAGTGCTAATACATACTTTCTGTAGAATATGGGGTGCGAAGCATTCATCACTCATTTACAAGGTTATGCAAAAGAGTTCGATTATATGATGGTCTACGGGTAAAAACTGTTCGCAGCGTATTTCAATTATGTTGCACTATTTCAAACATGATGAAACAGATATACATTACTGAAGTTAACAACAAAATACTTGCAGTAAAATAGGATGGGGATTGCATTTATCATTCATTTACAGGGACACATAAAAGATTTCGGGAACAAATCTGTATGCAAAGTTTGGCTATTAGGAATGATTGCTGCAAGTCCGTTTTCACTTATGGTATGGTTTTTTAGTTTAACTAAATTTTTGAATACTACATAGTGTGCATAAATTCAACAGAACATATACAGAGCAATTTTTAAATTCGTAAGACACACAGAAAAATTCGTAAGCATTATTGAGAAAGAGCAGGAAATGCTTAAAGATGTTATTTTTAATTTGAGTTATGCAGCTTCAAGTTGTCTTTCAAGCTCAACTATATACTAAGGTAAGTTTGCTGCATATCAATAAAATCATATACAGAACTATGCAAAGAACTGGATATATAATCGCCTATGGATATTAACTCATGGAAGCGTAATTTAAGTAGCTTAAGCACTGCTTGAATTAAATTTCAGCATTAATATGTTGCGTGTACAAGTATGTCTGTATGTCATATACGGGGCTGTACAAAAGAATTTAAGTACGTTTCCCCTATCGGTAATATTTGATGTTCAGGTTCTTAGTGATTGTCTTTTGTTGGTGGTTAGGTGAAACACTGTATTTCGAAGGCATGGGATGGATTAATACTCGGTCGTTTTCGTCAAACAGTCCTTTCAACTGCTCTAACTCTGGCTTGGAGATTTTTTTTTTTTTTTTTTTTTTTGCCTTCCTACCCGATCCCAGTTCTTTTTTGGCCGAGAGTCCCTCCTAGTAACATTCTAGAACATCGTATATAGTTCGTTTGGTGATATTTTCGGAAAATAAATAGTTCACGATGGACTTGCTCCTTGATGAATATTGCTTTCGTAAAACTTGTACACAATAATACATAGATACTCCTCTTGTGGCTCTATTCTTGGAAAACACAGATTACTTAATGATCTCTTGGCTAATGGCCATCCTCTTATATACCATAGCACAACACTTCACGCGCAAGTTTCACCTGATTCGATTTCCTTTGCTATTTTACATAATTGCAAAGTTTGTGCGGATTTCTAGGAAAAAGTCCTTATGTTTTCTAAAATGTTTAATTAGATACATTATTTACCTTATTGAAAGGCTAAATTTTGCTAAAGCATTTTTGATGTGTTGGAAAGTGTTTCATAATCTATGCTTGACGCATGATTTTTCTCTGTTGATTAATTTTCAAGGGAAGACCATGCTATTTTATTTATTTATTTGCTTTTTTTTTTTTTTTTTTTTTTTTTTTTTGCAGAGCGACGCAAAATTATTTCGTCAATTGACCGCAGAAAAAAATTGCGAAATTTGCAAATTAGACTTGGAAAAAATAGATAAATTGGCAAATTAGAATTTTTTTTTTTTATAATTATTAGTTTATGTACCTAAAGTGTTTACTTATACGTGTTTTTATTATAATAAAATTTGACAAGCTATTTTAGGTTTTGAGTAATTTTTTTAAATTCTTTTGAGTCTGACCTGCGATGACAGATAAATTTTCTAAAATATCAAATTCCTTGGGGGGGGGGGCATGCCCCCCCCTTCCAGCCCCCCTCAAATGGCGCCCTTGTTTAAGTGATTCAAATGGTAGTGCAAGTGAAAATGACTTTGATTCAGACAATAGTACAATTAGCGACAGAGATTATTCACCAACTGTTTGTAGTTCCATTTCTTCATCAGAAAAGGCTGTATTGATAAGTAATTAACATCGTAGCTTACAACCTCGTTGCACTATGTTTAGTGTGACATGAGACATTGATTACTCAGTACAATATTTTTCATATTTTAGAAAGCTTTTTATTAGTTTCGGCGACTTACACTGATATTTCAATGGTGAAACAACATTTTACTATTGATTCAGCATAAATATGTCATAATTTGCGTTCTGATTATAGAAAATTATTCAAATTTCTCATTGTGGCTTGTGTTCATTTTGATTTCAAAATTGTCGTTGAAAATTATATTCTTCCCACTGTGACATGTGTCCCTTTTTAGGTGCGTTCGTAATTATATAAATACGTAGTACCTATAGTCGTCGTTCAGTCCGTCTGACCGCATATAACAGAGCCAAAACTACCAAACCGAATGGTCTGAAATTTTAAATATATAATTGCTGTAAAATTTGCCGAGTCATTTCAAATTTTATGAAAATTGGATGTATAGTTTAATTACAGAGACAGTCAAAAGTTTTACGTTACATTACGGCCAATGGGAATAAATTATTGCAAGTGCATTTTAATTATGTTACTGCCTTCCAAATGGTCTGAAATTTTAAATATATAATTTTTGCAAAATTTTGTGGAGTACTTTAAATATTTATGAAAATCAGATGCATAGTTTAATTACAGGGACAATCAAAAGTTTTCCATTCCATTACGGCCAATGGGAAAAAATTATTGCAAGTGCATTTTAATGATGTTACAGCCTTTCGAATGATCTGAAATTTTAAATATATAATTTTTACAAAATGCTGTGGAGTAATTTCAAATTTTATGAAAATCGGATGCATAGTTTAATTACAGGGACAATGAAAAGTTTTCCGCTACATTACGGCCAATGGGAAAAAATTATTGCAAATGCATTTTAATGATGTTACAGCCTTTCGAATAATCTGAAATTTTAAATATATAATTTTTACAAAATGTTGTGGAGTAACTTTAAATTTTATGAAAATCGGATGTATAGTTTAATTACAGGAACAGTCAAAAGTTTTCCGTTACATTACGGCCAATGGGAAAAAATTATTGCAAGTGCATTTTAATGATGTTACAGCCGTTCGAACAGAATGAAATTGATATGCACTTATGAAGTGCACCAAAATATACATTCAGTACAATATGCGGTGCAAAAAATATTTATAAAACTAGTTATAGTAAGAACGCACCCATTTGCCATGTTTGACGAGCAATGTACATCTTGTTTAATATAAAATTGCGCATTTTCGAAAAAGTTAGGGTTAGAAAACGAGGTGGAAAACTGTGCCTTCAGTGCAATAGAGTTCTAAACATCTTCAGCCGTAAATACAAGGAACACGTGCAGATCAATATAAAAAAGTTGCTAATTTAAGACTTCAATTTACACTCCATACCAGGCAGAGCCTTACCTATATTTGAGGTATCTGGAGTGTACAACTACGGTGAAACGGCAGACCAGGATGACGAGAATGTGTAAATGGAGATGGCAGCTTAAATTTTCAAATCGATTAACAAAAAAAGCCAGCTTTTCCAAGAAGTTTTATATTGGAACCAAAGGTTTTACAGTTTACGTTGATTTGTGAATATAAATTTGTTGATATAAAAAAGGTTGATAATAAACTATGCCGTTTTTTTCTTTTTTTAAAAACTGTATACGTTAATTTGAAAGAAGAGAGTTATAAGCCACATTTTTTTATAAACATTCGTTGATAAATTTATAACAAAAAGCATATTTTTATTTTTCTATAACGATATGATGCGCAATTGCCTGCTACACTATTCTTCTATGAAATCACTCATTAAACAACCAATGCCTGGTTTCAGGATTTCACCAAAAACTTTAAAATTCATTTTCTTGAAAGAGGCAAAATGTGGATTGCGTCTTTATCTCGTGAAAATCTTTCTACTCCTAACGTTTCGTGAAGAGGAACAAAATAAATATTAGTCAGAAGATGAAAAGTTAGGGCTATAAAGAAGGTGACTAAGTGATTTACAGTGAAATTTTTGTTTCTTTAGACTATTGTATGAGTCATTGCATTGTCCAGGAGAAGATGAAATTTTAGATCGAAATGGATCGTTTTTCGGACCGATGTGCAGCTTTATTCGTCTAGTAACATTACTAGATTGAAAGTTTTTTAATTGTATAACAAAAAGGACCAGAACGTGTGGGAATCATACTGCCCAAAAATTCTTTGACTTCTTTATCTGATGAAAATCTTGCTCCTCCTAACGCTTCTTTAAGAGTATACAAATGAATGTTAGGTAGAAAATGGAACATTGTAAAAAAAAAAAAAAAAAAAAAAAAAAAACGCACTAAAATACGGAAATACTACTGGCAATCGAGACGCCAAGTACCATTTCCTTATTTTAACGGAAGTTTTCCCCGTAAATGCCAAAAAACGGAAATTTTCTGTAATTTACCGGGATAAAGTTCCGTTAAAATACGGAAATAGTACTAGCGTCTCGATTTCCAGTAGTATTTCCGTATTTTAGTCCGTTTTCTTTTACAGTGAATGTTCGGAATATAAGAAAGATGATCGAGTGATTTACGGTGAAATTTTTGTTCCGTTACATTTTGCCTGAGGTTTTGGTGGTCCAGAAAAGATGAAAATTTGGACCAAAATCGATTGTTTTTAGGACTGATATTCAGCCTAAATATTCTCCAAAAATTAATATTACTGTATTGCATTATATATGCGTCGTTTATGAAGAAAACGGACACACAAAATAGCCCGTAAATCCAAAAAAACATTAGTGAGAAATTTGACAGTTTTTACTTCAGAGAACAATTTTACTTTTTGTTCTGTATTATATACTGTATCGCTTTGTTTCATCTTCTTACCGGCCATTTTTTAAACAACTTGTGTACTTTACACACTCGAGACATCGTTAGGATGACATTTCCGAATCCTATATTCAAGCTATCCCAAATTTTAATAGGTTTGATATTTTCATTTTTTTCAAAGTTTTCTAATTATACTTTGTGAAACCGCACTAATTAATTTAGGTTTATTCACAGTCGTACCGACTCAATAAATGAATGTATGAAAAATAACACGATGATAAATCCCTTTTTAGACCATAAACAACATATAATAATTGCCATGAACACCAAGTGTAAAATTATGCAGAGTATTTGCTTTAAAGAACCAAACTTTAATATTGAAGAATAATAATTATTAAATAACATGTGGTTAATTTAATATGAAATGACATTTATAAATTAAAATTTTCTTATGCAAAAATAAGAAAACCTTTGTTTTTAACTGATACGGAGTGAGTAAATTACGCGAATAAATATTTAAGTTTTAAAAATAGCATTACAAGTACAGTAAAACCTCTTTTATCCGAAACTCTTTTAACCAAAACCAATTTTTAAACCTTTTTTTTTATCACATTCTTTGTGTGCGAAATCCATTTTGAAAGATTTTTTTAAAAACTATCATATTCCTTATGTTCAAGCTGTCTTTCCAGAACTACGAATGCCTATAAATATTTTCGATCCCCTTTCTTAGAGTTCCTTTGAATTTAACTTGAGATTTCGTAAGCTGCGGAGTGGTACAAAGAAAACGAACAAATTAGCAATTCTGAAGTTTTTGAATGTTTTGCAAAAGGTTTGGCATGGCTGGAGCAGCAGAAAGATTGTGATACGGGTGAACTAATAATATTAAAAAACTCCGTAATAGAGCTTCAAAACAAAGTCGAACGAAACTGCGATAAACAAAACATTTTTTCAAACCTTTGTGATATATGTAAAAGGTACTTAATTTCAAAATTTAAATTCAGGTAATTTATTCTTGTTTCTATTTTGCTATTGCTTTATTTTTATTAAGCACTTGTTACCATAATAAGAAATATTACATTTATTTCTCCTTAATCTTAAAATTGAAGCATTCTCGATTATCCGAAAATTTTGATTTTCCGAAAAAGGGTCGGTCCCAATTACTTCGGATAATCGAGGCTCTACTGTAAATATTAAATGGAAAAATAAGTTAATACAGTTTAAAATCTCTAGCCACCTTTTTCTGTTGCCATTTTGAAACTTTTTTAGAACATCTACAATCTGGATGATCAATAAACAGATTTTTCATTCATTTAACTTCACTTACGCTACTAAAAACCGTGAAAATGCTAAATATTCTTTATTTTATATATTAATAAAAGTAATATTATAAACTTTGCCTCAAAAAACATCCCGCTTCCTCATTAATTTGATAATTATCTGATATCCAGTACCGTTAGCAATACGAAAAATGTCGCCATGCCAACAAAAGAATAGTTCTCAGTGTTGTTGAATTATTAGTTTTTAGTTGAATTATTGAATGTGTTTCAGTGAAATGTCACCAGGTTTACTGGTTTAAATTATACTTACCCTCCTTCCTCCCCATAAACACATATCATGTCCTCTGAAAACCTCCCATCTTTTTTAAATAATGAAACTCACGAGTATTTCCATGAAAAGTATTACATAAAATTAATAGAGATAAAAAGAGATTTAAAAAATCGTAAACTTCGCTGGCACTGAAAAAAAAGTATCAATTCAAACTGATCCACGAAGAGACTAGTTCTTGATGTCAATCATGTTAGTGATATCTTTATGGATACGAACGGCGATATAGAATAAGTATAAAAGTAAAATTAATTTAACGCACACACACACGCACACTATTTTATAAGCCCCCAATCTTTATCTTAAAAATCACGCTTCATTCTGTTAGGGCAATTCTGGTTGTTCCCAAAATTTTTGTTAAAATACACTAATTAAGCATGGACCCCGATTGTGGAAAATTTACCGCTTTTATTGACGCTTAATAGAAATAGCGAACAAGTGAATTTAGTAGAAAAATTATAATTTTTGCTCTGTTTCTTAAGCCATCTATTTAGAATTTCTAAATAGTTTTATCAACGTATAATCATAATTTAATTAACATTAAACTATTAACTGATAAAAGCGTTTTTTAAATATTACATTTTTTTCTTTCTTTTTGTTTTAATATTTAAAACATTTCATTATTGCAGTTTCAAAACCAGTTGGCATATTTTAGCGAGCACTCTTTGGTGCATCCGGAACTCGATTGTTGTTAATTCGTTTACAGCTGTAACCGTAAAGAACATTTAATTATTAATCACCTGCCAATCAATAAATGCCTTAAAATAATTTATTAATTTATAGTTAAGTTCAAAAAATATTCTAGCAAACCAGGAAGTGAGTGGAAAATAGATAGCAAAATTCTGTCTTTATACACATGAAATAAGTTAAGTTCAATAAAAGAGTGTAAAAAAGGTGACAGAAAAATCATCGGTTACAAAATTATGTATTTGCACACATGAACCAAGTTAAGTTAAATAAATATTGTAAAAGAGGACTGCAAAATCGATTTCAAAATTCTGTCTTTACACACATGAACCAAGTTAATTTAAAATAAAAGACTGTGAAAGAGGACTGAAAAATTGCTTACAAAATTCTGGCTTCAATAAAATAATGTAAAATGAGTGTAAAAAGAGGTTTGAAAAATCGATTACAAAATTCTGTCTTTACACACATGAACCAAGTTAAGTTAAATAAAGTAGAGTAAAAAGAGGACTGAAAAATCGATTACAAAATTATGTCTTCAATAAAAGAGTGTAAAATGAGTGTAAAAAGAGGACTGAAAAATCGATTACAAAATTCCATCTTTACGCACATGAACCAAGTTGAGTTAAATGAAAGAGTGTAAAATGTGCACTGAAAAATCGATTACAAAACTCTGCCTTTACACAAATGAACTAAGTTAGGTTAAATAAAAGAGTGTAAAAACAAAAAGTGCACTAAAAAATCGATTTCAAAACTCTGCCTTTACACACATGAACCAAGTAAAGTTAAGTAAAAGAGTGTAAAAAGAGGACTGAAAAATCCATTACAAAATTCTGTCTTCAATTAAGGAGTGTACAATGAGTGTAAAAAGAGGACTGAAAAATCGATTACAAAATTCCAACTTTACGCACATGAACCAAGTTGAGTTAAATGAAAGAGTGTAAAATGTGCACTGAAAAATCGATTACAAAATTCTGCCTTTACACACATGAACCAAGTTAGGTTAAATGAAAGAATGTAAAAACAAAAAGTGCACTAAAAAGTCGATTTCAAAACTCTGCCTTTACACACAACACATAAACCAAGTAAAGTTAAATAAAAGAGTGTAAAAAGAGGACTGAAAAATCCATTACAAAATTCTGTCTTCAATTAAGGAGTGTAAAATGAGTGTAAAAAGAGGACTGAAAAATCCAATACAAAATTCCAACTTTACGCACATGAACCAAGTTGAGTTAAATGAAAGAGTGTAAAATGTGCACTGAAAAATCGATTAAAAAATTCTGCCGTTACACACATGAACCAAGTTAGGTTAAATGAAAGAATGTAAAAATAAAAAGTGCACTAAAAAATCGATTTCAAAACTCTGCCTTTACACACATGAACCAAGTAAAGTTAAATAAAAGAGTGTAAAAAGAGGACTGAAAAATCCATTACAAAATTCCTTACGCACATGAGCCAAGTTAAGTTAAATAAAAGAGTATGAAAAGGCGTTTTCAAAAGTTCAATATCATAAATAAAGAGAAACAGATTAATAAATAATAAGCAATTCTAAACCAGACGCTTAAAAGGTTATAGCAATTAAAATATTGTGAGAGATGCTCAAGTAGTAATTTTTAAATAAATTGAACAAGTGGAATTGTGGCTAATTAATTATTCAAATTCAAACGAATTATTAATGTCCTTATTTCTAAAACATTAATTTTGTTATTTTAGATAAAAGATTTTAGAAAAAGTTAAAAGATCACCGAATTTCAGATAATTACCAAATTCAATCGTTGATTTTCAGAGTGGGGCAAGTTAATTTTTGTTATTGCGAGATATTGAATGGTTTGCATTTGAGTGGGTTAAAAAATATTCGTAAAAATATTTTACGAATATTTTTAAACCCATCAGATTTATTTTATATATTTTTGCGGTTTTAGTACAAGTAAATTTAATATGCAATAATGATCATCCGTGTTATCTGAAAAAAAGATTTTGGTATGTTCCAATGGACCGAAATTTCAAAAGCAATGATTTGTTCAAAACGCCAATTTTCTTTGAAATGAATATAATTATAGTAAAATAAAATTGAATATTTTATTTTATTTTATTTATTTTATTTCAATATTTCATTATTCTTTAGAAAAGCTACAATAAAACAAAAATTTATTTAATTTTATAGGAAAAAGGGAAAACAATAAGAAATATATTCAGTAATGTTGTATATATATAATTGTAAATTATGTTAAAACAATTTTTTACCAATGTTACCAATTCACCACAGTTGTAGAGAACTGCTAAATTCTGTTTGTGCTTGTTAATATTATGCAAGATAAGAAACAGTGCTATTCAAAGTGGCTTTGTCTTATTTACAAAATCAATGAATTTGATATATCATTGGCCAAAGAAATTAGTAGTAACGAATTTAGACTCGTATTAAAATATATTTATTAAGAATTGATTAAAAAAAAACTAGTCGGATGTACCAATCCCAAAACTTTCTTTTATCTCATACATGTTAATACTTCAAAATTCGCTATGACACTGTCAAAATTAAATGGCAATATATTCCCCTTTTGAAGATTCGAAAGATATGAAATTCCGTGCATTAGTTCTTGAGATATGACTATCGCCGAAATCGTGTAAATCCTAGCAGCGCCTACTTTTGGGTGATTTATACCAAAACCTAATCAGCAACAACTTATGTCAACGTCTGACTGAATCTGAAGTTTGGAGAAAATTTGTGCATTAGTTTTTGGGATAGAGTTATTGCGAAAATCTTGAAAATTCCAGCAGAGCAGCGCCACCTATTGGGCGATTAACACCAAAACTTAATCAGCAGCAACTTGTGTCAACGTCTAACTAAATCTGAAGTTAGATAAAAATTCATGCATTAATCTTGAGATAGATCTATTGCGGGAATAGTGAAAAATGGAGCACAGCAGCGACACCTGTTGGCTGATTTACAACAACACGTAATAAGTAATAACTCATATCAAAGTTTGATGAAAATCCGTGCATTAGATCTTGAGATAGAGCTATTGAGCAAATCGTGTAAATCCTGCAAAATGTAGCATAACAGCGCCATCTGTTGGGCGATTCACATCGAAACATTATCAGCACCATCTCATATCAAGGACTAACAGAATCTGAAGTTTTATGAAAATCCGTGCATTAGTTCTTGAGTTAGAGCTATTGCAGAAATCGCGAAAAATGCAGCATAGCAGCGCCATTTGTTGGGTGATTTACATCAAAAACTAATCAGCACCAATTTATATTAGGGACTACCTGAATATATTAGTTTTTGAGATAGAACGTCCAAAAAATGTGTGTGACATACAGACAGAGTCACAGACTCACAGACAGACATTTTGTAAAAACATATTTTTCGGGATCTCTGACTCCTAAAACGTGTAAATCAGTCGAAAACTTTCACGCATCGAATACTTTCTTCTTGTAAACATAGACGAAAGTAATAAGTTTTATGTGAATTTGCAATAAGTTTGAATTTTAGCTAATTTTTTTGCTTGAATTTGCCCCATTTCCAAAATCAGTAGTTCAATTAATGATGAAGCGGAAGGTTTTTGTGAGGCAGAGTTTATAATAATATTACTTTTTTTTATTATATTAAAATAAGACTATTTAATATTTACACGATTTTATCAATGTTAAAAAGTTGTAATAATATCTAAAACGTTTCAGATTTCATGCAGAGCTTAGTGTAATATATTCCCATTCATGTAAACAGAAAATTTGGAGCAAAAATACAATTTTTTTTAAAAACGTTTACTAATAACATCATCAGCAACAAAAACTGGAGGTTTTCCTGAAATACTTCATGTGATTTTTTTTTTTTTTAACAAAATGTACAGTAGTACAAAATAGCTTTTTTGACAGTATTTTGATGTACAAAATAGTACAGCCAAGAAAAAGACCGAGAGAGATAAGCTAGAATACATTTTAATAGCCAAACTGTAACGCTCTCCCCCCTTTCCCCCGAAGAAAACAAAACAACAACAAAAAAAAAAAAAACAGATAGCCATCCGACTGGAAATTATGTATTTTTTAAAATTTTCAACTTATGAATTATTATTTTATTAGCTTAGAGGTCGTCTTTATACTAAACGTATGCCAAACTTTGACATTTTTAATTTGAACGTCCTAATTTAGACGTGATACAGTAGACTCGCGATTTTGCGACCACCGATTTAGCGACTATTGGATCAGGTCTCAACCGTTTTCCAATACTCACAATATTTCTCCTCGCTCGTTTTAATGATCGTAAATAATTCGAACCTTGATTTAGCGACCTTTTCGAGAACACTGAAACTGAAGATTTTAATCATCTAATGCAAGAATTACGAAAATATGCCGTTTTTGCGGAAAATCTAAATTTTGAGAACTTTGTTGTCGTTGACGTTGTAAGGAACCAGTAACTTTGTTGGGTGGACCAGTAACCTGTATGGGTGGAGCTTAGCTTGGGAACAAGAACAGATTTAGAATGAGATGAAATCTAGACGTGGATTTGAAATGAACCCCACTGTCGCAGCTTAAGCACGCTTTGGAGAAATGAAGTTACGGGAATTAACTTTTGACTTTATATTTAATTGTCTGAGCGAAGCGAAGGCTAATACTCAGCGAAATATTACTGTCCGGACACATTACTACTACGATGGATATTAACGCCATGTCCTACTAAAAAAAAAAGCCTAATAAAAACCTTTCGTCAAGCATAACTCAAAAAATATTTGTCGGATTTCGTTTCTGATTGCACCAGAAGGTACCTATGAGGGTCGCCTACTGAATGCACCTACTATGAAAAATAAGTTCCAAACCGTTTAAAAATTATATAGAAAAAACTGATAAAAAAGCAGCACAATTTATCTGCATACGTCACAGAAATTTGGTGTGCGTCACTTTCACCGGTTGACGTTTTCGTAGACAACTGGTTTGAACACATGGAGCAAATAAAAAAAAAATACGCACGCATTAATATTGAATACATCAGTTTCAACCACGTGATCACAAACCTTGCAACAACACGTGTCAACCAGTTTTGGTGGGCAAACAAATAATAATACAGTACTCCGTACCACGGTGACCGTTTTTAGCCTATTATATAAAATCTGGCCTGTTGTATGACAAAAATTGTGGATGATTAAAACAAAAGACATGAGTGTTTATTGCTCCGCGAGGTTATCTTTGTCTGGATGTCTGTCTGTCTATCATACAGCATGCAATTTTCTTGTAAAGGATGATATTAATATGCAGTAAAACCTCCATAACGGACACACCCGATTAGTGGACACCTCTATTTAGTGGGCATTTTTTCGATTATCAACCCTAAAATAACTGTACATTTTTTACTCTCAGTAGCGGACACCTCCAAATAGAGGACAAATTCTGCCCTCCCGAGGTGTTCGCTATTCAGAGGTTTTACTGATAAAACCTCCATAGCGGACACACCCGATTAGCGGACATTTTTTCGATTACCAACTCTTAAATAATTGTACATGTTTTACTCTCAGTAGCGGTCACCTCTAAATAGAGGACAAATTCTGCATTCTCGGGGGGTCCGCTATTCAGAGGTTTTACTGTATATAATATTGATAGTTATTTTACAGGGCCACACAAAAGAATAAGAATATATGAAACGAATATAAACTAAATTCGGGATTGGTAGATCGCTGATGGAAATGTAATTTTAGGATGTTGTTACAGTCATCCGCAGCATGTTTTTAGAGTTTCGTTCATCTAACGAAACCCTACCTGTCTCACTCCTTTGTCTGTCTGTCTGTTCGTCTGTCACAGAGCACGTTCTCAGAAACTATATATGTCGGAGACTTGAAAATTTGCATACTTATAGCTGAACACCACACATTAAACGGCAAATAATAAAATTTTCAAAAAGTCTAATATTTAACCCTCTGGGCTCTAACTTGTGTATTTTAAGCAATTTTTCTAACTCAGTTCCTAATTTAAATAAGTTGGAGACATGAAATTTTGCATACTTATAGCTGAACATCTCACATAAAACGACAAATAATAAAATTTTGAAAAAGGTTTAATATTTAACCCTCTGGGCTCTAACTTGTGTATTTAAATCAATTTTTCTAACTCAGCCCCTAATTAAGTTGGAGACATGAAAGTTTGCATACTTATAGCTGAACACTTGTGATAACACGATAAATCATAAAATTTTGAAAAAGTCATATTTAACCCTCCGGTCGCTAACTTCTGTATTTTAAGCAATTTTTCTAACTCAGCCCCTAATTAAGTTGGAGACATGACATTTTGCATACTTATAGCTGAAATCCTCACAACAAACGACAAATAATAAAATTTTGAAAAAGGTCTAATATTTAACACTCTGGGCTCTAACTTGTGTATTTTAAGCAATTTTTCTAACTCAGCCACTAATTAAGTTGGAGACATGAAAATTTGCATACTTATAGCTGAACACCTCACATCAAACGACAAATAATAAAATTTTGAAAAAGTCTAATATTTAACCCTCTGGGATCTAACTTGTGTATTTTAAGCAATTTTTTTAACTCAGCCCCTAATTATGTTGGAGACATGAAAATTTGCATAATTATAGCTGAACACCTCACATCAAACGACAAATAATAAAATTTTGAAAAAATCTAATATTTAACCTCTAATATTTTGTCTCGCGCAATTTTTAAATTTAAACTGTTTTGCAATACTATTTTTTGTTCATTTTGCATAATAAGTGTAATGTGACGCAATTTCTTCTATTTCAGACTTCTAACGCATGTTAATGAATTTATTTTACAATATCCTTTCTCTTTCAAAATTCACATGTAAGTATAGTTTTAATGGCGTAATTTTCAATAAGTTCCTGTTTTTTATACCTAATTATTTAATTTTAATTTGAGGTTTTTTTCTGTTTATAATAGTAACGTGTAAATATTTTTTTTTATTTGAAGCAAACATTATTGTTTGCGCTGTTTATACAGTTGGCAACAGTTTAAATTAATACCATTTTCTAAAATATGTAAAAAATATCAGTCAAGATGCTGAATATTTGAATTTAAAATAGAAATAAAACCTCAAAAAATGAGTCAAATTAAAAAAAATTAATGAAATCTGCACACCGGGATTTTCTATTGAATAAAATGATCTAAAAATGATTAAATTCACATGTATAGCTTTTGCTCCTATAAATTTTTTTTTAATGGAACGATTTTGTCCAACTTTAGCATTAAATATCTCTTAACCCTCCGACTGTCTTGGAAAAGGGCAAAATTGTAATGTTGTTTTCTCTACATTTTATTTTAAATGCTAAAAAAAAAAATATTCTTTGAACATTTTATGAAAAAACTTAGTAACGAATATGAATGCAATCCTTGGAAGTATTAATCATTGTTCAATGTATTAAAAATACATTAAATCAATAGAATTATATTACTTTAAATATTGCTTGTATTGCAGTGAAACCTGGAGCTTAGTGAACGTATTAATACGGCCTTGTCAGTGAGGGGGTTAAAATAATTCTTCGATTTGAAAACTGTATGCATTGGCGTGTTGATCAAACATTTCTCTATAATACCACCGATTTTCATATTTTTATATGCAATAGTTTTCTTAATATTAACGAAGAAAGACCTCCGGTCACAAAGAATTCAAAACCGGCGGCGGCGGTAGCAGCGTTAGTTACTTTTTTTAGAATAGAGAGATATATAAAAAGGAAAACTTGTCTATCTGCCTGTTTGTAATTCTATAAAAATCCACAATTTGGAAGCCAAAATTGTGAAAAGATACGTACATGTGTATTAAAACATGGCCGAGGCAACTAAAGTAAACCGGAATCGAAATAATTTATAGTTAATTTTTAATTAATAAAAAAACCACCAATTTAACAGCAATTTCTTATCAAATTTAAACATTTTTCGTTATAGCAGTTGCCAACAATTAAAAAACACAATAAAATTATTACTACAACAATTAATTTTCTACTGCAAGATTTCCACGTGAAAAATGAAAATGAAATAAATAGTTTGACGAATTTTTTAAAAAGGTGAATATTACGTCATAACTTTCTATTGCAAGATATTCACGTGAAATATGAAAATGAAATAAATGGTTTGACGAATTTAAATGAAAGTGAATATAACTTCATAACTTTTCTATTTCAAGGTTTCCACGTGAAAGAGGAAAATATTACGTCATATTGGAATTATAAAGGACGTGGTGGATATAGTATAACGTCATATGAGTGTGAAAAATGTATTGAAGCATGACAAAAACCTTATTAGGGAAATATTGGCCTATTTTAACATTATTGCTCCAATTATAAATTGAAATAAGTTCATTTATAGCTGTATTCTTTTGCGTCTGTTATATACATTTATACATTTTTATATAGCGTTTTCATATGATTTATTCATACAACATTTCGACTGCTTTTTTAATGTTTGTTTTGTGTTGTATGTTAAATTTTTAAATTGATTTTTCAGAACAAACATCCTTCAAATTCTGGGCAACGCCGGCACTTTAGTTTGTAACAGATAAATGGCTTTTGTATCTGTACATCTAATGCTAATATTATAAAGCGTTATAATATTATAAAGTATATAATATTATTAATGCTTTTACGTTTGTGAGGTGTTATCTCTGAAACTACATAGCCAACTTAAAAAAAATGTTGGTCGCCATCTCTGCTCCGAAAAAAAGACTATTTTATGTCAGTGCAAGAACCTACATCGCTGCAGGAGCAAAAAAGTTCTAAAATTGCGATTTCTGAGATATTGATTAGGTTAGAAACTTTAAATTTGGTGCGGTAGTTACTTTTAAGATGCAAATACTCGTAATGAACGCTCTCTAAAAGGTTCAATTTGACGGATAAACGTAAAAATTTCTAGAAAGGTTCTAAACTATGATTTATTTGGAATACTGAAATTTTGGGGATACTGTTGGGGTTAGAAACTAGAACTTTGGAATGGTAGTAATTAATAAGATGTAAATGCTCATTGTAGAACGAATTCTAAAAAATAGAAAGACTAAACAAAGCGGAAAAAGATCTAAAGATGATCTAAGTAACGAAGTACATGCAATTGTTAGGAATATAAACATGAAAATTGACATGGCTGTATTTATCATGACGTAAATTCTCGCAATAGAACAATTTCTAAAAATGTCTTTATATAAAACAGTGCAAAAACAAAAAACTTTCACAAATTTTCTATTTCTGTGTTACTGCTGAGCCCAAAATCTTGAAATTTTGCTTCGGGTTAGTTTTAAAATATACAATTGTCTCTATGAATGGTTTCTAAAAAATTTAAAATTTAAAAAGATGAAATTAACGGAAAGCGATCTCAATTACCATTAATTTGGAATTATTAGGTACAGCAACTTTAAATATTTCATAATGCTGCATTTCCTCCGCGAAACATGCGAATTTCAATGCAACAAAACTGATTTTGGTATCAGTTGACATATGTTGTAGTGATATATTTACACAATGTATCACTAGCATTAAATAAATTGTGTAAATATTGAATAAAGACCTGTATGAAACAGTGAGTAGGTTGCCCGAAAGTACTTGTTAAAGTGTTCCTTCTCTAGGCTTTTCTCTCTCTCGCCAAGGCCACTAACAGAGGGAAGTGCCGTTTTAAATGTGATATGAATTTTTTATCCGATTCATTTTTCTAGATATTTTATCATAAGGTCATATTCTCAATTATCATTAGTAGCTTTTTTATATATTAACTTATTCTGGTGAAATTTTATAATAGGGTTCATATTGGCGTATGTTAGCTTGCATGATTTCCTGATTAAATATGTATGGATTTGTAAATTGCTTCAAAGGACACTTTGACAGCTCAAAAGTTATGCAGACGATATATTCAGATCTTGTGTCATACTTTGTTGTAATCATTGCCGATTTCTTTTATTTAATACATGCTAAATACAGCTCAACTTGTGCAGAATATGTTTGAAAACAAAACAATACAGCGTATGTAGTGGCCAGCATACACTCATCATTTAAATCCGATCGAGCATATCTAAAACACACTCTAACGAAGCATTGCATACCACTGTTGATGTATTTGGTACTTTGATACTATATTAGATTTTGAGGAGCGAATTACTTAAATGTTATCGACAACCTCATTGCACCCGTGGAAAACAGATGTTGTACAATATTAACTATTCCGGGGGCGCACACACCATATAAAGTATAGTCCATTCTTTTTAAACATCATATATTTGTCATTTAAAGTTACTCAAATTGGTGCGGAGCATCTGATTATGCTCTTGACATCATTTAATACAGTTAAAATTCCGATATAAGTAATTTAGTGTTTCATTTTCTATTTACTTTTAATATATTGCGTACTTTCAATTTTATATCCATGCATGGCTGTCTTGAATGGTTTGATTTCCCATTTTTTAAACAGTGTATACGAATTTATATATAAGATTTTGTAATTCTACGATTCATTTATTTTCATCATTTCAGTTTATCGCAGTATATGGACAATTAAAGATAACATCTCATTTTCTTTGCTTCCACATGTTATTATTAAATCTATGTTCTCAGTAATATCGCTCAGCCTAATCCCTCCGAGGGAAGTCCTAGTTAAGATTGTTTTATTGCTATCACGGAGTGAGGGCAAAATTTATGAGATCTCGTCTGCCAAACCCTTTGCCCATTGTTGAATAAAAGCTCTATATTTAAAGCCTATAAGACTCCTCATGAACTCCCACGCTTATAAATACGCCACAACGTTAAGTTGAAAATTGAGGGGGAAATCCTTAATCCTGAACAGGCCATTCAAAATAATTCTTCCGACGAGGAAACTGACGATGTTTTAGAAACACTTCCTAGATCAAAAGAAGCAAAGGATGTCAAGACTGCAGAAAATTTTTGGAAAGGAAAAAAATCTTAACGACTACATTCAGGTGATCAATGGGACTATACTGGAAGTTTCCAGTCGCCATTTGAAACAAAAAAATATAATATCACTTTTCAAAAAAAAAAAAAAAAAAAAAAAAAAAAATAATAATAATAATAATTAACTAATGTAACTCATTTTTTTATTTTTGTAAAATGTTTAAATTAATTCTTATAACATTATACCATAATTTTTGTGCATTTTTTTCCTGACTGCTAAGAAAAGTTATGAGTTTCACGCGTATCTGGGTATGCGGATTTCTTTCTACCCCCGAAACATCCCAACGGCTGGATGGATTTTAATGAATGGGGGCTCTATCGATTCGTCTTAACCGTCCGATGGTTATAGGCTAGGTTTTATTTTTATAAATGCAAAATGGCGGTAGAGAAGAATTTTTTTTTAACGCACTATATTGAGTGGCATATCATTGGATAGGTCTTTCAAAATGAAGACGAGGTTTCATTGACTATTTTACAGTCAGAAGCTCCGTTTAAATATTACACAACCTGGAAGTTGTGTAGGTAGGATCTCTAGCTTTACTGCAACTCTAACCTTCATAAACATTTATAGGTCTCACTAAAACAGTGTTTATAGATAGGAACTAACAATTAAACACAACTTAAAAGTCATCAATATAAGTAAATTAAAAAAATAGGTATGTAGTATAAAAAATAGATTCACTTTGATGAGAAATAATTAGTTAGTTCGCTTTTTGCGCAGTCGATTTTTTTGATTTTTCAAATTTAATTTTTACATGTTAATTCTAAAGATTAAGTCAATTAATAATAAATATATATATTTTAAAAATTGTATAAATCAATAGTATTTATTATATTAGAATGTTAGGTATTATTGAACTGCATTTAAAAAATACCAATATCACTAACTTTTGATTTAACGACCATTCGGTTTAACGTCGGATTTGCCGAAGTCCCGTGAAGGTCGTTAAATCGGGAGTCTACTGTACTAGGCTTTTTCGGTATTTTTTTTACTCTCGGATATCAAGCGGAAAATCATTTGGACAAGTAATTTAGGAATCATGGAGGTTTTTTACAGGGGATGAAATATTTATAACTGATAAAAATTTCGAAGAATTCGGACAACAAAAACTATTTAAAAGAAAGAACTAGAAATGACCCTACGTGAAAAAAAACAAGAAAATATCTTCTTACAAGCGTTTTTACCACTAAAAGTCTATCACTAAAACTATTTTTTCGCGATTTTTTTCACTTAAATTCATACAAAATCAGACTAAAAATATAAAATCATGCAAATTTTAATTGGGTTTTAATTGTTATTATCACGGGCTCGGGAAACGCTAGTTGATTCAGCTGGTATCATAATAAACAAAATTCTACGATCTTTTTCAAATAATATAAACATGCAACTTGGTACCAGAAATTTTTTAAAATAATTTATACATCATGAAAAAAAAAAAAAAATCCGATTTGTATCGTTCCGCACAGGTTCCGCGAGATGGGTCTTAAAATCGCTGAAAATCAGACATCCCTATTGGAGACCAATGTGAAAAAAGATATTTTAAAGGACCTTTCCCATTTGTTAAAAAAAAAAAAAAAAAAAAAAAAACATTTAAAAGGAATTTCTATAATTTTTTTCCTTTTAGAAATAGAGAGAGATTATGCCGATTTTGCTGACATCTGTATCAATAATTTTCAACCTTGACATGGTTTTATTTCCGCAGTATTATGGATTTCAATTTGAGATTTCCTATTCTTGTTGACATTTGCAAAGATGAATAAGTAAAAGTTATTTATACGCTGTCAAAAGCACTTTCAAAGAAACTGCTGTTAATATTTTATCTTCAGATATGCGAAGAACTGCAACGAAAAGGAAGTGGATTAATGTTTCTTCCAATGAATCAGATGTAGGTTACTGATTCCATCAATAGGGCTTTGATATCGGTGAAAACATCTTTCGACTTTAATACAGGGTGATTCAAAATGATGGACTCAATTTCATACGATCGTATTACCTGAAATATATATTGCATGTCTATGATATAAATTACGATTGATTACATTCGAATGAAAGTTTATGCATGTTCAATATGGCCAGTGGCGCCAAGTTATAGATACGTGGGGCGCGAGCTGAGCCAAAAATTTGATCTCTCCGTCCACCCAATGTTCATTCACTTATTTCCTTATTTATATACAAGCCGCCCTTGGCGACCAGTTTGGTCTCCCTTAAATGTAATGCTAAGCATTGTATCATGTTACTTTTATTCATAATTTAATTTACTTGTTCAGTCCTTCGCCAAATTGGAAGATTCTGATAGAGAAACCAAGAACTCGGTATATTTGGCTGGGCGCAGGGGATAAACTGCCAAACACTGCTACTGTCGCATTTTTTCTTATTTTATTAATTTCATTTAAATTATAATCCTCTCACTCATTTTATTTAAAATGCACAAATTTAATTTAAAACTGAAATATTTAAAATTAATGACTTTTACTTATTTCTTAAAAAAAAGAAAGAAAAAGAAAAATAATAAATGATACCATAAACCATGACATTTAATTTAAACATCAAAGCATTGTTTTAATTTGTCATGCGAGAGATAAAAAATGCTAACTGGCGAATTAAATAATGCTATTGGCGAGATTTTTACCAGGCTAACATAGAAGTACCAAGAATTCTTTGCGATCATGGCAACTTTTATGTTAATTTTATTCGCAAAAATAATTTTGATTGAAAATGGCTGCGCATATGAAAAGCGTAATTGTTTATGATAGTCACATGACTTGAACTATTATATCATAGATGAAATTATGGTAATGGAAGGATGTTTGGCGATACGTGCCAAACGTGTGCCACGTACCAAAATGGCCACCTGGCTTATAAAAAGCGAAGTGGTCGGCCCGGAACTGTTGATGACAGTCACATGACTCAGGGTATTATTTCCTTATCTATATATTTATTTAATCGCTGAAATAAAATTTGATTTTATTGATGTTCTCAAAATAATTTAGTTTGAAAAATAGTAAGGACAACAGTTTGACTTACTGGAGCACTGAAAGCCCCTTCATCGGATGTACAAGTAAATTTCCCTCGAAAACAAATTTCCTGCATATTTTCCAATCTGTTTTAATATCTTGAATCGATAAAGCACTGACGTCACTAAAATGGGTGTTTTTCTAGAAATTTAGTTTTTTGCACTTTCAATAATTAGTCATTTTTAAGCTATTAATAACAGATATTAATGTATTTATAAGAAAGAATATAATTTAATTAAATTATTTATTAAATTATAGTTAAATTCTAGTAATATACTAATTTCAAATGCTAAAAGATGTAAATTAAAACTTTAAAACCAGTAAAAATATGTTTATTTCGACTATTTACATATTTCGACTCGCCCCGAATTATTTTCAAAACAAATAAATAAAACTATTCTAAAATTGCACGGTCTATGAAACGTCATCATTCAAATTTCCACGTAATCTTTCATATTAATTACATTATTTTTTAATTTATTTGGACATTTAATTTATTTTTATTTTCATAGCCATTGGGTAGCTCAAGCCCAGTGTTGCCAGAGTGCGGACTTTTTAAATTCGGGTTATTTGATTGTCACCACTTTTTAAAAATAGTATAATTCGCTTATCTCTCAGAATTTTTAATCTATTTTTAAATAGGGCGAATATTTCTATTTCAAAAAAAGCGGGGATAATGAACAAGTTGGGGACAAAAAAATCCCCAATCTGGCAACACTGCTCGAGCCATATTTTTTGTAAGTGAAATGATGCTGCATCGTTATATATTGAATATTTGCGCGTTACAATCTCTATAGTTTCGCCTATAATTGATGGATCATATAGACTGGAGGAAAAAATTATTTTACTTTCATTAAAATTTATTTCGATGGTTTTTTTCTTGATAAAATCTTGCTAGGGCTGTGTTTTTTCTATTATATTTAATATCAGCTATATGACCCTTTTTTCTATAATTAAATTTCCTGCTGTTCATACCAATATAGTAATTCTTTGATCCGCCTGCTAATAATAAATGGTAGGGTAGACCGGGGCTAGTTGGCCATAGGGGCATGTTGGCCCAGTCGCGATATTTTTTAAACTTTCCGTTAGATGACATTGCCAGTCCAGCCAAGTATGAGTTGCTTCGTTTTCCTCCTCCAACATCAGCACCATTGAAATCGGAGCGTCCGTTAAAGAATTATTGAGATTTTTCAAAATTTTGCAAAGGTGAGTAAATTTTCTCTCTTATAAATAATCGTTTTTCATTTGTTTGTAGATTACATTTTAGATTTTGATATACAATAATTCAGAAAAATAATTGTTCGTGGTTATTGTAGGGCATGATTTTTATTGAAATACTTTCAGAATAATTCCTTACAGTCATGAAAAACAAAAATGGCGATACGGGGTTAGTTGGCCCATTTGGCACGAGGCATGTTGGCCCGCCGGGCCAACATTCCCCGTAGGAATTTGACTCTGGGGTGCTGGAATTTTGATAGTTTTAATGAATTATTTTAATAAACAGTTATTATTATTTTAATTAATTTATTATTAATTAATAGTAAAGAGCTATTTTATGAATTGAATTCCTGATTATTCCAGTCAATATTTTTTTAAAAATGAAGTTATAATGTTGTTTACCTCCTCCCCGAATTAAATCAGCTGCTCCTGTTGTACAAAAACATTTATAACTTTCATAATTATAGAAAAATCCCTGTTGGCTTGCCCAACAAAGAAAAGTATTATTGCACTTAACAGATGTACAGAGGCCTTGATACAATTAATTTATCATCTGGTGTTTATAATAAATCACCTAATTGGGGATGAATGATTTCTTAAATTACTGTACTCTAAGATTTACGGTGTTTTAACACTTAGCATGCATTTATTAAAATTTATTACTGTTCCGTAATATATTAAAGGCATTTTTTATGACAAAATAAAAGCAATTTTTAAAGCAATTTTTGGTCGAATTTAATAATTTGAATAACTCACTTTTTTAATATTTAAATTTTTTATTTTATGTTAGGAGGCTATATTGTGTTTCCGTTCGTAACAAATAAAAATTAAGATTTGGTAAAATTTTGATCATTTCTTAAACTTCTACATTATTGGAACATTAAAAAGTAACGTGGGCCAACTTACCCCGCAATCGGGCGGGTTGGCCCAAGCGACTTGGTGTCAATTTTAGCTTCTAAACTAATACTTATAGTTAATATTTTCAAGCTTTACTGTTGTGACTTCTTCCTGAAAGTACACTGATAGTGGTAATATAAAAAGTAATTTAAAATTTTGAATTGTAATTTTTTTTTTTAAATATTAGAAGAAAAAGCGGGCCAACTAGCCCCGGTCTACCCTACTTCATAAACTCCAGAGTAATGCTCGAAATTAATTTGGTCAGTTTTAGCGCAAATGATAGTCTTCAATTTCGGAGGTCGTTTGGCTACTAAGCAGAGCAGATATTGAAACGTTATCTACTCTACTTCATAAACTCCAGAGTAATGCTCAAAATTAATTTGGTCAATTTTAGCGCAAATGATAGTCTTCAATTTCGGAGGTCGTTTGGCTACTAAACAGAGCAGATATTGAAACGTTATCTACCCTACTTCATAAACTCCAGAGTAATGCTCAAAATTAATTTGGTCAATTTTAGCGCAAATGATAGTCTTCAATTTCGGAGGTCGTTTGGCTACTAAACAGAGCAGATATTGAAACGTTATCTACCCTACTTCATAAACTCCAGAGTAATGCTCAAAATTAATTTGGTCAATTTTAGCGCAAATGATAGTCTTCAATTTCGGAGGTCGTTTGGCTACTAAGCAGAGCAAATATTGAAACGTTATCTACCCTACTTCATAAACTCCAGAGTAATGCTCAAAATTAATTTGGTCAATTTTAGCGCAAATGATAGTCTTCAATTTCGGAGGTCGTTTGGCTACTAAGCAGAGCAGATATTGAAACGTTATCTACCCTACTTCATAAACTCCAGAGTAATGCTCAAAATTAATTTGGTCAATTTTAGCGCAAATGATATTCTTCAATTTCGGAGGTCGTTTGGCTACTAAGCAGAGCAGATATTGAAACGTTTAAGACTACACATTTTAATTTCTCAAAAAAGTTTGGAATATATTGAAAAATATGAAGTTTGTGTTTTTGCGAATCAAATTTACATTCATGTTTCTTATTCTTCGCAATATCCACGATTAATTTGTTAATATGTCGAACTTTAAAACCATTATTATGAGCAATTCTGCGAATATTATTTAATTCATCATTCAAATTATTTTGTGTGCATACTAAAAAGCCCGTCTTACGAAAAATCTGTAGCTTGAAATTTTATACGTAAAGGGGGAACATGCATTTTTCAGTATGGTGGCCTGGTTAGCTATCTTTTTCTGAAAACAGATCTGTCGATAGATTAATTTGTTCTTGTTAACATTATGTCAAGGAATGGAAGACTTTTGTTATGTTCAATTTCAATTGTGAATTTAATGTTATTGTTCATTGAATTTAGATGATTTGTAACTATTTTAAGTTCGTCAAGACTGTGCTGCCAAATTATCATCAACATATCTAAGCCAATTGTGGGGCGTTAATTGAAATTTGTTAAAAACTTCATTTTCTAATGGGCGAAGAGTACATCCTGCTATTTATTATGTATTGCCCAATGGATTCCCCTATTTCGGGTTTATTAGCAGAATATACTCTTCTCCCATTAGAAAACGAAGTTTTTAACAAATTTTGGTGTTTGCTATATATTAAATTCTAGCAATTTTATATTTTACTTAGAAAAATTATAATTTGATGTCGAATTACTATCTTTAGTCGTTTGCTTCTCCTCACCTCTTTTTTCACGCACACGCACTAAGGGGAAAAATAGTATTTGTTATTTTACTCAAAAAGTTTTGAGCTCACCCGACATTTTTCAAAAGTTGACGCTACAGTCAACTGGGTGTAACTTTGTCCCATAAGAGTAACAGTGGGCTGAAAGAGAAAAAAGATTAAATCTGCTACATCATTTGCGTTATCGGCAAAGTGTTGTCTCAAAATGTAGGTAGTAGCACTAGCGTGATATTGGCAGGCCATTGTAAATAATTCGCCAAGGTTCTACTTTGGCAGAATGGACCAAAGTTTCCTAAATATGGGCCAAAATTACCCCAGTTGACTGTACTGAATGTGGCTTCCTTCAGTGGCACGGATAGCATCTAGAAGACAGTAGCTGAATTTCCTCCTTGACCCATGAAGAATGTGTTCTATCGGTGAGTTCGTTGTAGTTGCGATATGGTGGTTTAAATCTACCAGCGTTGTTTCTAGATGGTGGCGCGTGCAAAATGGCAGTCCACACATAATATCTCCAGTAGTGATTCCAGTAGTGATTGGCTTTTAACCCTTAACGCACCAATGCCGCTATATAAGCGGTATTGATAGCCTTACCAAATTTATTCGCTTCTCAACAAGTAAAATGAAGAAGTTTTGCGAAATATTTAACATCATGTACTTTACTTAGAAATAGAGATAGAAATGAAAATTTATTTTACTCTAAATATACACATTATAGCCCATATATAAATCAAAAGAAATTAATTTCATGCATAAATTAGTTTCAAGAACTAATTAACTTCTTACATGTCTCTACGAAATTTTTTGAACAATATGTCTCTGTTCGGTACACTTTTCTAAAAAACTGTTGGATATATCACCTTAAAATTTGTTATGGTGTCAGAAAACATACTATTTCAGAATAATAAGAAGCAATTTTCATTTGGCTTAAAAGAAATAAAATTAGAAATATTTTACTAAAATTCTTTGACAATCGCAAAAATTTTAAGAACATCTTTTTCATTATTTAAAATTTTTTAGCTCTCAGACCTATAATGTTATACATTTTTAAAGAAACAAGTTAGTTACACAATTTTGTTTACCTAAAATAGAATTTTAGAAAAGTGCACCAACGCATTAAACAAAAACACATTTTCAGAAAAAGGCAAGCAAAACACTATATGCACACCCACAGTGCATAAAATATATTGTTTTAAAACCTACCAGCACCATAATCTTTTAGGTCCATAATCATTTAGTACCATACTCTTTTAGCTCTATGTTTTAGGCCGATAATTGGAAACTCAAAAATTTGAACCATTTTGCGTTCCATGCGCCCTTTGTTTAAGAAGCACTTTTACTTGTATATTTAAGTGCTAAAAATGTGTTTTCGATTATTATAAGAGTTCTTCATCGGGCCATTTTAATTTGCTAAATGGTGTGTAAAGCTTAGTCCATATATAGAGCAGTACAAAAAATTCAAATACATTATTTATTCATTCATTCCGTCCGTGACGACCCGTGTTTCCTTGAAGTGTATTTGGAACTGAACTAACAAGGGAACCACTTTAGGTGTTGCTCGCACCTAGTATTGAAACCTCGTGCATTTTAAAGCTCTATATTAGGAAGTTTGGGAATCGATAAAATTTTTTTGTTAAAAGGATATTTTTTGATTTTACAACAGATTAACTTTCTGAAAATGCAATTTTCGAGATCACTTTTCGGGCTGTTAAAGCGAAAGTTAAAAAAAAAAAAAAGTTAAAAATATAAATTAGTTAATAATAACTATAAAATGTTGAAAAAAGTTTTAAAATTCCTTCAAGAACCTACGAATTTGATAAAAAAAAAAATACAATATTATATTTACATATTTGGCGGGGAAAGATTGGCGTCTTTTTCGTCCCGTACAGTTTTCCGGCAACCCTAGCTCAGTATTTTCCCTACGCACCGTGTTGTAATGGTTTGGACGTAAATCTATTATCAATACAAAACCCCTTAACGGGTTAAAAGTTTGACGCAGCACTTTACTTTATGGCTATATGAATCTGAAATATGGGTCTTAAAAATTCTGATATCAAATTTTAAGTGACGCTGTGCTGTTAAAATGAATTTATATATGTTTAATTTTTCTTTTTTGTTGTATTTATTTTTAATCAGTGATATTTTTTCATTCAAAATATGAGTTTTAAAAGATATGATATCAAAATTAAAGTGACGCTGTGATCTGACTTAGATTAGTTAAAAAATTACTTTACACATACTTATGTTTTGTCTTCTGAAATATATTTAGAAATTGAAACATGTTTTTTTCAATACACTATCAAATATGTCATACATTTTCTCAGCTGATGTTATGTATTAAATGTATTTAATTCAATAAATTCATTTATCTTTTGCTTCACGATATCCAGAACCATCCGTAAAACTTGTGTAAACGTTTATTTTGCGTCATAGTATCTAAACTAAGTAAATAGTATGCAAATAGATAGTGCGATGCAAAGAAAACATTTACACAAATTTTACCGATGGTTCTGGATATCGTGACGCAAAAGATAAATGAATTTATTGAATTAAATACATTTAATACATAACATCAGCTGAGAAAATGTATGACATATTTGATAGTGTATTGAAAAAAAATGTTTCAATTTCTAAATATATTTCAGAAGACAAAACATAAGTATGTGTAAAGTAATTTTTTAACTAATCTAAGTCAGATCACAGCGTCACTTTAATTTTGATATCATATCTTTTAAAACTCATATTTTGAATGAAAAAGTATCACTGATTAAAAATAAATACAACAAAAAAGAAAAATTAAATATATATAAATTCGTTTTAATAGCACAGCGTCACTTAAAATTTGATATCAGAATTTTTAAGACCCATATTTCAGATTCATATAGCCATAAAGTAAAGTGCTGCGTCAAACTTTTAACCCGTTAAGGGTTTTTGTATTGATATCATTACTTTTTTGAGGTTTAGGATCAAAAGATTAAAAAAGTACACCTTCACAGATAAAATTGGATTAAATTTTCCTAGAAACAAAATAAACTTAATGAAATACCAAAATTTTAGAAAAAGTGCGTGAAAAATAGAATACTTTTAATTCATATCTTGGTACTACTTGCGGATTCGCCCGGAGTCCGCCTTGTTTCTTTGTTGATCACCGCCGATGTTAAGTTTATTTATTTGGATTTATTTATTTTGTTATTTATATTTGTTGTTTATGTTATGTTTGTTGTTGTTTATATTATGTTTGTTGTTATGTTATTAAATTAAACATAAAGTGATTATAAATGACCCACAAAGAAACAAGATGGCGGACTCCGGGTGAATTCGCAAGTAGTTCCCATATCTTTTTAAACTCATACTTTGAATTTATGAGAGATATGAATGATAAAGCATCAATGATTAAAGTTTTATACATCTTTTTAAATTGAACGTAATTTTTGCACATGCGATTATAAAAAAAATAAAATGATGAAATATATATAGAGATTATAATTAATAGCATAGCGTCACTCAAAATTTGATATCATTATTTTTAAGTTCCATATTTAAAATTCTTAGAGCATAAGATAAAGTGCTGCATCACTAACTTTTAACCCATTAATGGTTTTTGTATTGATACTACTACTTACAGGGATGGGGAAATTTCAGAAAATCTTACCAAACATTTATTTTATGAGCCAGCAAAATACAACGTACAGTTCAAAAACAATGAGAAAACACACAGCAAAAATAGTTTACACTGTTACTAAGAAATTGTTACTATAGTAGTCACTGTTACTAAGAAATTTTAATTGTTATTAAAAAATATATACAACAGAGGAAAGTTTAGTATAAGATAGAACTTAGCACTATCGAAGTAAATTTGAAAAATATAACCAACTATTAAAAAAATGTTTTTGCCAGACCTTATATAGCCTGCAGTATTTTCAAAGATTGCCTAAAAATCCACTCGCCCTGCGAGGAAAGGTACTCGCCAGTGGCAAGCAAAATGATGTATTTCCCATTCCTGACTATTTAAAATGTTTTCAACTGGTTTTAATTGCAAAAGAAGATCTTTAACATTGTAAAGATTATAGTCTCTGATAATTTCAAAGAAAGGTTAATAGTGTTATCATTAATAATTTTAGTATAATGGCTGTGGTTATTGATAAAAGTTTCAAAACAAGTTATCTGACTGTTCTAGTAAAAGTTGCAAGGTAAGAGTAGTGTAAAATGATCATTGCATTCTTTTAACCAAGCATATACAGCATGGTAATTGTGAAAGTACTTTTTATTTCAATGACATGTTTTGTAATTGTTTGTGGAGTTATATTGTCACCTAGAAGATTTATCCAATGAGTAAAGCAACCATATGCTTTAAGTTTATCAGTATCTCTTCATTCTTGCCTCATGTAGTTAAAATAAAATCCTTAAAACCCTGTTTTAAAATACTAGTATAATTTTTGCCAGCAACAAAAATTGTGACAAAAGGTATTTTTGATGTGATGGTCTTTTCCACTTCGGCACAAATTGGCCATCAATGGTTGAAGTTCACAATAATTTTCAGAAACAGATAGGTGAAATTTGTGATATTTACTTTTGCTAAGCAACGTAGATTATAGAAAATTGCAGACAATGGATGCACATGTTATTAGTGACATTTTAGATACCGTGTCCTTGCACCATTTAAAAAAAAAAGCTAAGCGTAACTAGAGATGAAAAAGCTGTATTTTATTTGGCGATAGATGATAGATTTTTTAATTGCCACTTTAAAAACTTTAATTGCCATGCGGCAGGGTTGGCCTTTTATGACTCATTCGAGACAAATAATTAATAATCTAAAATATTTCTATAGCAACAGTAAAAAAGTCTTAAAGATTCACTAGATGGAACCCGTCAAAACTTGATGGCACCAAACAAAAATGTCTAACTCTTTAAAATGTTATTTACTGACATAACAACATCAATAAATCTCTCATTATTTGGTACTAATTTCATATAAAATACATTCATATCTACTACGATCATAAAATCCTTATTAGAATCGGTAAATAATAAACTATGTAGTGCATACAAATGCATTTTGTGTGCACTAATGTTAGATAATGACGAAAATGTATTGTACAATATATATCGGTATCATGCTGATCGATGGCAAAGCACTTTTAAGTAGGGATGGGCAATGTCTAGAATTAAATATCATGATAAATCAGCATCTTTATATCATATTCCGATATCTCGATTTAGGAAAGTGCCCCCCGGGGAGGAGGGGGGGGGAGCAAAGTGGTGGGCGGAGCACCGGAAGTGCATAAAATGATTAAGCAGTCACAGGCCTTTCCAACGATATGTCACATAAAGGGTGTCGGCAAAATTTAGGAAAGTGCCCCCACGGGGGAAAAGTGGTGAGCGGTGCACCGGAGGGCCATAAAATGATTAAGCGGTCACAGGCCTTTGCAACGATATGTCTTATGAGGGGTGATGGCAAAATATACAAAAAGACCCTCCCTTGGGGGGAGAGGGGACAAGTGGGGAGAGGGACCCTGATGGTGCATAACACGAATAAGCGATCACAGGCCTTTCCAATGATATGTCACATGATGGGTGTCAGCAAAATTTAGAAAAGTGCCCCCCAGGGGGTGTCAAAGTGGTGGGCGGGGCACCGGAAGGCCATAAAATGATTAAGCGGTCACTGGCCTTTGCAACGATATGTCACATGAGGGGTGACGGTAAAACTTAGAAAAAGGCCCTCCCGCAAGGGGGGGGGGACAAGTGGGGAGAGGAATGCTGAAGGTGCATAACATGAAAACGGTCACATGATGAGCGTCGACAAAATTTAGGAAAGTGCCACCTTGGGGGGCAAAGTGGTGGGCGGAGCACCGGAAATGCATAAAATGATCAAGCGGTCACAGGTCTTTGCAAGATACGTCACATAAGGGGGGGGGGCGACAAAATTTAGAAAATGGCCCTCCCACGGGGTGGGGGATAGGGAGAGGGACACTCGAGGGGCATAACATGAATAAGCGGCAACAGGCCATTCCAACGATATGTCACATGAGGGGTCTCGGTAAAATTTAGAAAAGTGCTCCCCAGACGTGGAAGTGGGGGGGTGGTCACCGGAGGTGCATAACATGAATAAGTGGTCACAGGCCTTTCCAACGATATGCCACATGAGGGGTCTCGGCCAAAGTTAGAAAAGTGGCCCTGAGGGCCCAGCTATATAATTATTATTTCATTTGTCTAATTAAATCCACTGTTGCAAATAAAATGTTATATTTCATTTCTTTATCGTCCTGATTCACACATTGTTCAATAACAAAGAGCAAATATTCATCAACATCGCTGAAATCTAAATACCATAATGAAATGAAAGACATGGTGTCTGAAGCATAAAACGCATATGCTCAGAGATTCAGCTTACACCGTCAATACCATATATATATATATATATATATATATATATATGTATCATCTGATGTCAGTGATCACACAGAAAACTGCATGTACGATATTTATCACCCACCAAAACGAAATCACATACCATTAGTATCATGAACACGGAACCCGAGGAGTCGGTATTTAATATCACAATTTAGGCTGGCAGAAGTCGCACCGTTAATATCAAGAATACTGAAACCGAGGAATTGGTATTTTTAATACCACGGTTTACACTTGAGAGGAGACACTCCGTTAGTATCATAATAATCGGAACAGACGATTCAGTATTTAATACCACGGTTTAGACTGGGTCGAAGCTGAAGAAGCGCTGCTTAATGTAGCGGTTTAATGAAGAACCACGATAATCACGGTTTACATCACGATTATGATATTCATGATATACCGTTTTGTAAGGTTTTTTAATATCGTTATCACAATTAACATTTTATATCAATTTTATCAATATATCGCCCAGCTCTACTTTTAAGTTATTTGCATTGAAGTACATACAGATTTTTACCACAGAAAACCGCGAATGCTTACATGCATAAATATATAAATACACTAATTTTTTTTATTACACAACGTAAATCAAACGTCTTTATATTTATTGATTGGCCCAGAAGCAGAATTTTCTGCGTCAGACTGCAGCAAACAAAAATTTATCTGCGACCCAATAAGCCTACTATCATAAGAAATAACAGAAACACTTAAAGTAAGCAAAAGTTCCATTTATAAAGAATATATATAATATAAGGATACAACAAATACCATAAATCTAGAGACTTAAAGCAAATTTCAGCTATTTTTTAAGCCCAGCATTTATTTTTAAGTTGGTGGATTAATCTGCAAGGTTTAAAATAATCTGCAGCGCCCGCTTCCGAGCTGCACTGTTTCTGCTACTGGGTTGATTGGAATATATATGTCGTAGGCTAATTGAGAAATCCGGCTCTTTGCAAACAGCCTAGGCTCTTTGCAGAGAGCCGGGCTAATTGGAGAATCCATCTCCCTTTTTCCAATTAGCCTGACATTTTTCAGGCTTATTGCAAAGGGCCTAGAAAGCGTTAGGCTAATTGAAAAATGACCACTTATTATCCGATCAGGGTGATATTTTTAGCTCACAGGCTATCAAAGCCTGAGAGCTTATGTTCCTGCCGATTCTGTATGTACGTGTGTACGTAGGTACGTACGTATGTACGTAACGCGATAACTCTTGATAGAAATATCCGATTTGCTTCAAATTTTTTTTACCAGGTTCATTCTGATGAGGTGCTTCCCTGATTAGTTTTTGAGTTTCATTGGTTAAGGATAAAGGGGGAAAAGGGTGGCTAGTCCCCCCCCCCCCCTTAATTTATATAAATGGGTTTTTCATGCAGAAATATTCGATTTGCTCCAAATTTGGTATACCGGTTTATTAAGTTAAGGAGCTGCATTGATTAGATTTGGAGGTTCATTAGTTACATATAAAGGGAGTAAAGGGGGGCTATCCCCCCGTAATTTAGATAAATGGGTTTTTCATGCAGAAATATGCGATTTGCAAAAAAAAATTGGTATACCGGTTAATTATGTTAAGCAGCTTCCCTGATTACATTTGGAAGATCATTATTATGTATAAAGGGGGCAAAGGGGGGCAATTGCCTCTCCCGTTAATTTAGATAAATGCGTTTTTCATGTAGAATTATTCGATTAGCTCAAATTTGGTATACTGGTTTATTATGTTAAAGAAATGGCTTGATTAGATTTGGAGGTTCATTAGTTAAGTATAAAAGGAGGAAAAAGGAGGCTAGCTCCTCCCCCCCTTAATTTAGGTAAATGGGTTTTTAATGCAATATTATTCGATTTGCTCCAAATTTGGTATACCTGTTTATTATGTTAAAGAGCTTCCCTGATTAGATTTGGAAGTTCATTAGTTAAGTATAAAGGGAGGAAAGGGGGACTAGACACCCCCCCTTAATTTAGATAAATGGGTTTTTCATGCAGAGTTATTCGATTTGCTCCAAATTTCGTATACCGGTTTATTATGTTAAAGAGCTTCCCTGATTAGATTTGGAGGTTCATTAGTTAAGTATAAAGGGAGGAAAGGGGGGGTTGACCCCCCTTAATTTAGATAAATGGGTTTTTCATGCAGAGTTATTCGATTTGCTCCAAATTTCGTAAACCGGTTTATTATGTTAAGGAGCTGCCTTGATTAGATTTGGAGATTTATTGGTTAAGTATAAAGGAGGGACAGGGGCTGGTGTCCCCTTAATTTAGATAAATGGGTTTTTCATACAGAATTATTCGATTTGCTTCAAATTTGATATACCAGTTTATTACGATATGGCTTCCTTCATTTGATTTGGAGGTTCATTGGTTAAGTATAAAAGGGGGAAAGGGGAGCATTTGCCCCTCCCCTTAGTTTAGATAAACGGTTTTTCATTCAGAATTATCTAATTTAGTTTAATCTTTTTTCAACCGGATCCAAACTTGAAGGTTCCATTTGAAGTCAACGCGAAAACCGACCACAACCAGGTTCCAGGTTCAGTTCAATTAGAACTTTTAGGTTCGGATCGGGTTGCCGGTTAACGGAGATTATTTTGTCTGGTTTGCATCGGGTTATAGTTCTTTGGAATATTTTTTCGGTTAAGATTTGGTTCGGGACGGGTTTCAGGTCGACTTCAAATGGAATATTTAGGTTCTGGTAGCGTTGCGTGTCCACGAAAACTAATTTGTCTTGTTCGGATCTGGTTATGGATCTTTGGAATATTTTTGTCGGTTATCAGATTTGGTTCGGGATTTCGGGTTTTTTCAAATGGAACTCTCAAGTTCGGGTCGGGTTGCATGTAGACTGAAATTATTTTGTCTTGCTCGGATCGGGGTACGGTCTGTTGTAATTTATTTTTCGGGTTTGGGAAGGGTTATGCGTTAATAAACCTAATAAAAAGAAAATTGCCCAGTTAAACTGATGGCATTGAGCTCACAGGCTATTCACACTAATTGTATATTATACTCTTATTTCAAAGAATAATGCCCCTCGAAAAATAAATGAAGGGATTAGCCCCCTTTGCCCCCCTTTCTACTTAACCAGATAACCTCCAAATCTAATCAGGGAAGCTACTTAACATAAAAAAAACTGGTATACCAAATTTGAAGCAAATCAGATATTTTCTGCATGAAAAAACATTTCACTAAATTAAGGGGGTATTAGCTCCCCCATTTCTCCCTTTATGCTGAACCAATGAACTTTCAAATCTAATCATAAAAGCTCCTTATTAGAATGAACCTAGAAAAAAAATTAAACTAAATTAGATAATTCTGCATGGAAACCCATTTATCTAAATTAAGGGGAGGGGCAATTGCCCTCCTTTCCCCTCTTTTATACTTAACCAATGAACCTCCAAATCAAATGAAGGAAGCCATATCGTAATAAACTGGTATATCAAATTTGAAGCATATCGAATAATTCTGTATGAAAAACCCCTTTATCTAAATTAAGGGGACACTAGCCCCTGTCCCTCTTTTATACTTAACCAATAAATCTCCAAATCTAATCAAGGCAGCTCCTTAACATAATAAACCGGTATACGAAATTTGGAGCAAATCGAATAACTCTGCATGAAAAACCCATTTAGCTAAATTAAGGGGGGGGGGTCTAGCCCATTTTCCTCCCTTTATACTTAACTAATGAAACTCCAAATCTAATCAGGGAAGCTCATTAACATAATAAACCGGTATACGAAATTTGGAGCAGATCGAATAATTCTGCATGAAAAAACCATTTATCTAAATTAAGGGGGGTGTCTAGCCCCCCCTTTCCTCCCTTTATACTTAACTAATGAACCTCCAAATCTAATAACTGAAGCTCCTTAACATAATAAACCAGTATACCAAATTTGAGCTAATCGAATAATTCTACATAAAAAACGCATTTATCTAAATTAAGAGGAGAGGCAATTGCCCCCTTTCCCCCCTTTATACATAATAATGATCTTCCAAATGCAATCAGGGAAGCTGCTTAACATAATTAACCGGTGTACCAAATTTATACAAATCGCATACTTCTGCATGAAAAACCAATTTATCTAAATTACGGGGGGGGGGTAGCCCCCCCTTTCCTCCCTTTATATGTAACTAATGAACCTCAAAATCTAATCAAGGCAGCTCCTTAACGTAATAAACCGGTATACCAAATTTGGGGCAAATCGAATAATTCATCATGAAAAACAGATTTATCTAAATTAAAGGGGTAGCCCCCCTTTCCCCCCTTTATACTTAAATAATGAGCTTTCAAATCTAATCAGGGAAGCTCCTTAACACAATAAACCGGTATACCAAATTTGGAGCAAATCTAATATTTCTGCATGAAAAACCCATCTATATAAATTAAGGGGGGACTAGCCCCCTTTCCCCCTTTATCCTTAACCAATGAACACCAAAAACTAATCAGGGAAGCACCTTATCAGAATGAACCTAGAAAAAAAAAATTGAAGTAAATCGGATATTTCTATCAAGAGTTATCGCGTTACGTACATACGTACGTACGTACGTACACGCGTGCATACAGAATCGGCGGGCACATAAGCTCTCAGGCTTTGATAGCCTGTGAGCTAAAAATATCACCCTGATCGGATAATAAGTGGTCATTTTTCAATTAGCCTAACGCTTTCTAGGCCCTTTGCAATAAGCCTGAAAAATGTCAGGCTAATTGGAAAAAGGGAGATGGATTCTCCAATTAGCCCGGCTCTTTGCAAAGAGCCTAGGCTGTTTGCAAAGAGCCGGATTTCTCAATTAGCCTACGACATATATATATATATATATATTAAACCATCTGTGGTGAGGATCCATCACCAACACACTTGGTCACGCGACAATAAAGTGGTAGTACAAATGATAGAAATATTACCCGATCCGCGTTGTGAAAGATCAAAAGAGGGTAATATTAATTAATAAAATAGGAGGAGAATAAATTTTGAATAAAATTATACGTCAATACTCAGAAACGACTTATTTAACGTTAAAATTTATATTCAGGATTCAGTGGGTGGCATAGATAATTATTCGATTAAATATTTTCTAAAATTAAACTTTCAAAACTCATAAATTTAATAAACCTCTGAAAAGAAAGAATAAGAATAATGCTTCAAAGAAAAGATAGGAAATGCACATATGAATCAAATTTTATTATTTTCAAGCACATAACTTCCATATATCAAACATAATTACTCTTAAATGCATATTGATTTGACAGCATACTCAGTTACATGAGATCTCATAACAAGATAATTATGAGTCATATCTTTGTGGAATTTTGGATTCAAAACGTTGGTTGAACTTCTCACAGCACAAATAGATGGGCTTCTTAGCCAAGTTATTAACAAATTTCCAACGTTGATATTTTAATGTTATGATTAGTCCATAATAATGACAAATACTCATAACTGCATTAAAATTTTGCCTATAAAATATTAGACACAGAAAATCCTACGCATACAACATAATTATATAATAAAATAATGGCCATATATTAAGTAATAAACTCACCATATACCTCAGACGAAAGGGGCGAAAACACTTCCTGTAGAGCACTGATAGTTCTTATCACTAGGTAGATTTGGTCCGCACCTTTCAAATTTTGAAAGTCACTTTTGACCGAGCACACTAAAGTTCATATGGTCTCTTTTGGCGGAACTCTTTATACAATCACGGTGATAACTGGAACTTTTCGGTGTGGCATCCCATCTCATCCGCTAGTGGCAATCAGAGAAATGGTGGTGAGGCATCCCATCTCATCCGCTAGTGGAAATCAGAGAAATGGTGGTGTGGTATCCCATCTCATCCGCTAATGGCAATCAGAAAAATTGTGGCGCACTCCGAGATCAGACTTCTTTCCATATCCGATACAGGGTGATGCAGGATTTCGCAGACTTCAGCTTATCAACCTAGTCCTTTTGGTCGCAAGACTAATCCCAGAGCTTCCTTCAGGAGGTGTCATAGGTGGAAGACAAAATCCAAGTGTCTCTTTTTTTTTTTCAAAATCTTCCACCACAAAAAATGGGCGTATTTCATTAGTACAATATGATTTTTTTTATTCGTCGATTGGTGCTTCTCTCTTACTGGTGCGCCTGATCTCTTGGCTGTGGTTCGCTTTTTTTCCCTCTTCTGGGCGTCTCCGTATTTTTCCAACGCATAGCTAATTTTTATTCCTCGTTTACGGGGATCTGACGTCACCTGTGAGCTTCGGAACCCCTCTGCCACACACGATGGTACCAATAAATCGTAGCCCTGTCAGTGCTAAGTGCATCATAAATAATTGTGACTGGCTTTATTATTAACATGTCTCACATGGCGTCCATGTGCCCTTCCTATAAGTTTTATTGCCCTATTTTCGTCTGAAGTATATGTGAATTTTTATCACACTATTAATTTTCATATAAAATATTACAAAATTCTTAATTAATTGCCATATTACGAAATACATTCAATATTCACAAACCTTTAATTTTTACAAATGAAATGATACCAAAAACATATATATGCATCCATATACTTATTATAAATTATGATTTTTCTTTATCTAAATACTCTTAAGATTTTTTACAAATTAATTTACTTTATTTATTTTATAAAGAAATATTTGTCAAAATGCCATTTATTATTTTCTCTCGAATAATAATAGGTTGTTCTGTTTTGTATAAATATTTTAATTGTATAACAAGCTGTGTGTATAGATTTCTATACCACATAGCTTTGCCCCCTTTTTAAAAAAAAAGAAAAAAAACAACGCGTCCCACATAATTTTCTATATACATATATACATCTAGTATTTACAGAAATTTATCAAACCTGATAAGTTCATATTTTCTTTTATATTCACTAAGGGGATCTGAAATAACAATTGAATACAGTAATACAAAATATAAATTGTTATATACAATTAAAATGACGTATAGGTGAGAAGATTACTCCAATATCTGGCCATTGAAAAAACATAATTTTATACATTCTTTACATCCTCACAATACAAATATTACATGAACCCGATTTTCCAAAAGATATACAATAATGTGTGTAGAAATCTATGTACATTCATGCAAAACATCACTGAAATCAGTGTGTAATTTTAAAAGAATATCCAGTCACTGGCGCGCGATATGCGGGAAAGCACATACCAGAACGAGGAAGCCAATTCATCCTGCAGCCCAGAAAGATGAACCGAAAAATCTCTCCACAGAGAGCACAACCGAATATCCTCTCCGGTGCCTAGATGCGATTTTCCCACGCCCGTGTCCTTGACAGTGACAATAATCTCGGAACAAGACGGACTGGTCAGTACTATCACTCCAAACAGGTTTCTCCTTATCGCGTTGGCCACCTTACTAATCGTTTTTATTTTTTTCTTAATGGATGTCGAAGTGTGCGCGGTATATTTTTCTATCATGTGTATGTTTTCCTTGGATATAAAATTGGATAAGATCTACAGAATATATGGTAAGTGTAATTCATTTTTAAATCCGAAGATTTAAATACTATCTAATAAAAGTGTTCTTATTTATATAGTATATCATTCCTTATTCTTAATGATGTCCTTTAATATTTATTTATCAGATCTCTAGTGTCTGACTGGTCGCCATTTTCTTTTGAGCTTACGTTCAAGAAATTGCACTCATGTAACTATCATTTCATTAAATAATTTTAGTGCTTTTAAATTCATAAAATATTTTCCTTACCTCGTACAATTTCCTTTCATATGAGCCTTATTATCCCATATGATATTAGAAGTCTGTCAATGTATCCTTTTTTATTTTTCTTTCACAGTATTTTTTGTCATAATCTTTCGTGTCATTTGGTTACGTAATTTTTTCTGACATATTTATTTATATATATTTTGATTTTATTTCACAAACAATATTATGTTTTAATTCGTTTGCGCACAGTGTAGTTCTCGTGCGTCATTATATACACTATGTTAATGAGATTTTTTTTTTTTTTTTTTTTTTTTTTTTTTACAACCGTATCCTTTTTAATGTGGTATTTTGTATATTTATGACGTGTGAAATGTTTTAATCCTAAACTCCTAATAAATTGTTTTGCTATATATATATATATATATTATATACGCTACTATGCGTCATATGACTCATGGTACTTTGCTTAACATCTTTTGAGTTGATTTTATATTATTTATTTATTTTATACTACGATTTTCTAACACATGTGTGAAAGATGGTACCCTCTATTCACTCATATATTAGCGGTAAATATAGTGTTTAAATATGTCTTTCCGTGCTCAATTTTGCCGTTTTATATTTATTTGATTGTTCAATGGGTTCCCAAATTAATATGCATCCGTTTTATTTACTTATTTATTTTTATTTATAAATTGTGAAAATTTTAATGTATGTTGTAATAATTCATCTATAATGGTTTTGTTTTTGTTTATTTCCGAATGTTTTCATTCCAGCACAATGAAGTTAATAAATTTTTATAAGCTTTTTTCCGTTCCGTTAAGGTATTGTTGCAAATCTACCATATATATTTTGTTAATTTTAGGTATATTATGGTTTATTTATTATATTAATATATTAATTTAGGTATGTGTGTTTTAATATTTTGCTTCAATATTGAAAAAATTTGTTAACAAACTCATGAAATTTTATTTTTTTAATAATGTCATTCTATCGTCCAGCAATAAAATGACATTTTCCCGGGAATATAGCATCATTTCATGCGATTATTACAATTTTTTCAAACATTATTATATTAAAATTACTTTGTTGTTGATAGTTTTAAGGTTTTTAAATAATACCTACAGATTGTTTACTTATTATGTTGTTTACAAAACGGTGTGCTTTTCATTTTTGGCCCTTATGTGGTCATCCGCTTTATTTATTTTCCTAAATGAGTCTGTAATGTTTATTTTAATATATGTATTAATTTATTTACTTATTTATGTATTATTTTTCAGATTTTTTTTTTTTTTTTTTATGTTTAATCTCTTACTTTCATAAATTTTTAACAATTTTACACACTTACATTTTGTTATATTTTCCCAATTACTATTTGTTTTTCTTTTTATAATTGGTAGTAATGTGTAGAAAATTTTTATTTTCTGACAAATGGTGTTTTAAATCGTTTATATTTACAAAGAGTGAAATGTTGTATAAATTTATATACAATTTTATCCATGTTGTGTCATAAATATGGTAATATAAATGCCATATTTAAAAGTGCATCCGTGACATAGCAATTTTTATTTATTTGCATACTTTAAGACCATGTGTTCATAATGTTTCATTTTCGTGTCAAAGTCATAACGTGTTGTTAATATCTTATAATATGTATAATGGAAAATACATTTTCCATCCAATGTTGCTAATTTCTACTTCTATATCTCCAAAGGAACCGTTTTTTATATTTTGTACAACATAATTATATAATAAAATAATGGCCATATATTAAGTAATAAACTCACCATATACCTCAGACGAAAGGGGCGAAAACACTTCCTGTAGAGCACTGATAGTTCTTATCACTAGGTAGATTTGGTCCGCACCTTTCAAATTTTGAAAGTCACTTTTGACCGAGCACACTAAAGTTCATATGGTCTCTTTTGGCGGAACTCTTTATACAATCACGGTGATAACTGGAACTTTTCGGTGTGGCATCCCATCTCATCCGCTAGTGGCAATCAGAGAAATGGTGGTGAGGCATCCCATCTCATCTGCTAGTGGCAATCAGAGAAATGGTGGTGTGGTATCCCATCTCATCCGCTAATGGCAATCAGAAAAATGGTGGCGCACTCCGAGATCAGACTTCTTTCCATATCCGATACAGGGTGATGCAGGATTTCGCAGACTTCAGCTTATCAACCTAGCCCTTTTGGTCGCAAGACTAATCCCAGAGCTTCCTTCAGGAGGTGTCATAGGTGGAAGACAAAATCCAAGTGTCTCTTTTTTTTTTCAAAATCTTCCACCACAAAATAATGGGCGTATTTCATTAGTACAATATGATTTTTTTTATTCGTCGATTGGTGCTTCTCTCTTACTGATGCGCCTGATCTCTTGGCTGTGGTTCGCTTTTTTTCCCTCTTCTGGGCGTCTCCGTATTTTTCCAACGCATAGCTAATTTTTATTCCTCGTTTACGGGGATCTGACGTCACCTGTGAGCTTCGGAATCCCTCTGCCACACACGATGGTACCAATAAATCGTAGCCCTGTCAGTGCTAAGTGCATCATAAATAATTGTGACTGGCTTTATTATTAACATGTCTCAAATGGCGTCCATGTGCCCTTCCTATAAGTTTTATTGCCCTATTTTCGTCTGAAGTATATGTGAATTTTTATCACACTATTAATTTTCATATAAAATATTACAAAATTCTTAATTAATTGCCATATTACGAAATACATTCAATATTCACAAACCTTTAATTTTTACAAATGAAATGATACCAAAAACATATATATGCATCCATATACTTATTATAAATTATGATTTTTCTTTATCTAAATACTCTTAAGATTTTTTACAAATTAATTTACTTTATTTATTTTATAAAGAAATATTTGTCAAAATGCCATTTATTATTTTCTCTCGAATAATAATAGGTTGTTCTGTTTTGTATAAATATTTTAATTGTATAACAAGCTGTGTGTATAGATTTCTATACCACACCCTCCGAGCATCTTGAAGGCGTTCCGGAATTTTCATAAAAATGCTTATAAAAATAATTTTAATTAAAATTTTCTTTTCCCGTTTGTTTCTAAAATACACTTCATGCTCCTTTATTTGATAGACATCTTGAAATACAATTCTGCTGAAAATATTTTTGTCCACAACAGATTAAAGTTGTTTTTGGGAAACTAAAAAATATGCTCAAACCGCTCAGAGAGTTAAAATATTTCTTAATTTATTTCTGAGTAATATTGTACTGAGTACTGTTTCGGCCAGGTGTCATGAACAGGGGCGGCGCCAGAACTTGCCCGACGGGGGGGCACAGTATCCCCGACAGGGGGGCCGAATTCAAAATATATATTAGAGGTTTCCACGAGCCCTGCCCTGTTCCGAAGCCCGAACTTGGTAAAAGTTTCTTTCATTAAACTCGGGATTGGCTTAATTTTATCTGAAAACTCTGTACGGGCTCGGACTAAATTTTAGCTTTTGAAATGTTGGTCTAGCCCTGAACTTCATTATCCCCGGGACACTTCCGGGTCTTGCATTTTTTCTGTAGATTCGGACCGGACCGGGACTGTATTTATACTTCAGAATTTTTTTGGAGCAAATGAACAATAAAACATTTCTTTGTTTCTTTTCCCCCCCTTTTTTAAATAACAGGTGGAATATGTTGATCAATCACGTGAAAAACATGAAATTTTCGCGTCCGGATTTGGCATAACCCGAAACGCGCAGATCTCTAGCACTCACACTGCTATTTAAATTAGAAACAAATTGCAGAGGGCCAAACGATTTTTACTCGAAACATGTATTTCGAAGCTTGTCAAAGAATATAGTAGATAAATAAAGTGAAAAAAAATCTCTTAAGGTTAAGGTTATTTTTGAAACACCTCACTAGTCACCTAATCTTTATAGGCGAATGAATCCACAACAGAAAGAGTTTCCACATTTTTGAGCATTACCCAAAAGGAAAAACTCTGCTTTGTACTCTTCTTCCATACAGAAAACTCCCAATAAGCGGTCATTCAATACTATAGATTTTACGTGCACATATATGGCATGTACGCAGCAGTGTGTCAAAGACAAAGTATGCAGCAGTTCTCCGCTTATGAGCCGAACCAAAGAGTCGCGCATCAGATAAGGTAGGTAACCAATTTTTTTCGAAACGCGGTTCATGTTCCGGCCGGGTTGACCATGTATTTTAATGCCGGAGGTAACTGAAAATAATCAGTTGACAAATCCCTATTAAAAACGCATAAAGTGACCAAAAATTATTTAAAAATAAAATTATTTAAATTTGTCAGTGACAGTGTCATCGTGAAGACTAGCAGTTAAACGTTACACCTAACCTAACTAGGGTCCTTCCGGGGTAATAAATAAAATTTGAAGCCCTGCAAATTTTATTTAAAACAAAGCTGCAACCCGAACCGAACCCAACCAAGAATATTCTGTCTACCCGCAACCCGATCGAACCCGAAATACTTAATTCCAATCCCAACCTGAAACCCGGAATCAGAGAAAATTGATCCACAATATAATGTAATTATTAAAAAAATATATATATAGTCTGCAATCATATCTCTAATATTAATATTATCTTTTATGTGGAAAAATAAACATGCAAGGAGTCATTCATATTCAAATACGTAGTTTATCATCTGAAATAGATTCCTGCGCATGTTGGGTTATACCCAACCCAAATGTTCAACTTAAAGTCAATCCGAAACCAAACAAAAAATTTTTGCTGACGCAAAACCCGATAAGAATTTTTCTATTGACCCTAAACCGAAATACTTCGCTTCAACCCGAACACAACTCGACACAAAAAGATCTATAATTGAATACAGTTATGAAAAAATAGTCCCCAATCATATCCGTAATATCAATTCTATCTTTTATGTAGAAAATAAACACCTAAAGCGACTCATTCAAATTTAAATACATAATTTTTCATGTCAAACAATAACTTAAACATTCTTTTTTTAAAATTGAGCTAAATCCAGCTTGGCTCGTAAGTTAGTGTTGTCAGGTTAAACAACGGGACAGAGAAAGAATTAAATTTAAAAAATCAAAAAAACCCGACTGCGTAAATAGCCCAGTAGTAGGGGAGCAAAAAAAAAAAAAAAAAAAAAAAAAAAGCCCAATTCGGAAATAATTAGGGGAAAGCTGGAAATTGTTTTAATCCCTTCAGTTTATGTCTAGAATGAATATGCTACGTTTCCTCCCTCGTACTAGGCGAGCGTTAGGAATTATATATTGATTTATAGTCAAAAAACACTTTTTTTTAAATACCAAAACACTATCTCGAAATCACTAACTTTTTCAAAAAACATTGCCAATACAAATGTTGTAGAGCTTAAAATTCTGAGTAAAATGAGTACCTACAGTTAATACTTTTGTTGAACATTAAGGTCACAATTCTACTTTAAAGTTTTAGCCCCGTGGTCAGAGGGTTGAACTCAGAATTAATTAGGGGAAACCTGGAAATCATTTTAATCCCTTCAGATTAGGCCTAAAATGAATATTCTATGTTTTCCCCTTCGTACTAAGTGAGCGTTAGGAAATATGTACACATTTACATTCGAAAAACACGTTTTTCTTTAATATTTTTAACAATATCTTAAATTGCGACCTTAATTTTGAACAAAAATATTAATATGAGCATTCATTTTATTCAAAATTTTAAGCTCTAAAACATCTATATTGGCAATTTTTCGATATAGTTAGCTGTTTTGAGATATTGTTAAGGTAATTTGGTCTCTCCTATCTTGAAGCTCTTGATTAGTGATTAAGGCAAAATTTTGAAATAGAATTGCGACCTTAATTTTGAACAAAAATATTAATGTGGGTTTCATTTTATTCAGAATTTTATGCTATACAACATTTGTATTGACAATGCTTTTGATAGACTTAGCTGTTTTGAGATATTCTCAGGTAACTTGGTCTCTCCGGACTTCAAGCTCTTGATTAGCGATTAAAGCAAAATTTTGAAATTAGAATTGCAACCTTAATTTTTAACAAAAATACTAATGTGGGTGCTCATTTTATTCAGAATTTTAAGCTCTATACAACATTTGTATTGACAAAGTTTTTGATTGAATTAACTATTTTGAGATATTGTTTAAAATATTAAGGTAAAACATGTTTTTCGAATGTAAATAAGTACATATTTCCTAACGCTCACTTGGTACGAGGGGGAAAACATAGAATATTCATTTTAGACCTAATCTGAAGGGATTAAAACGATTTCCAGTTTTCCCCTAATTAATTCTGAGTTCAACCCTCTGACCACGGTGCTAAAACTTTAAAGTAGAATTGTGATCTTAATATTCAACTAAAGTATTAAGTGTAGGTACCCATTTTACTCAGAATTTTAAGCTCTACAACTTTTGTACTGACAATGTTTTTGAAAAAGTTAGATATTTCGAGATAGTGTTATGGTATTTAAAAAAAAAAAAAACGTGTTTTTTGACTATAAATCAATGTATAATTCCTAATGCTCACCTAGTACGAGGGGAAAAACGTAGCATATTCATTCTAGACCTAAACTGAAGGGGTTAAAACAATTTCCAGCTTTCCCCTAATTATTTCCGAATTCAACTCCCTAACCACTGGGCTAAAAAAGCGAACTAATTAATTATTTCTCATCAATATTAAACTATTTTTTTTATATTACTTACCTATTTTTTTATTTACTTGTATTGGTGACTTTCAAGTTGTGTTTGATTGTTAGTTCCTATCTATAAACACTGTTTTGATGAGGCCTATAGATGTCTATGATGGTTAGAGTTGCAGTAAAGATAGAGATCCTACCTACACAACGTCCAGGTTGTGTAATATTTAAACGGAGCTTCTGACTGTAAAATAATCAATGAAACATCGTCTTCATTTTGAAAGACCTATCCAATGATATGCCACTCAATAGGGTGCGTAAAAAAAATTTCGTTTGTACCGCCATTTTGAATTTATAAAATTAAATCTAGCCTATAACCATTGGATGGTTAAGACGAATCGATAGAGACCTCATTCATTAAAATCCCTCCAGCCGTTGGGATGTTTCGAGGGTATAAAGAAATCCACATACCCAGATACGCGTGAAACACATAACCCTTCTTGGCAGTCTGGTAAAAAAAGCCGGACAGACGCTTGAAAATTGAGAAATTTTAAGCACTACAGTAAAACCTGTTAAAACGGGACCAGTGTGGTGGAATAACGCTTTAACCTGAAAATTTTCGCAATATCGGCTAAAACAGGCTAAAATTGTCTAAATGGGAAAGTTCTTCCAATTCCTTGTCGTTCTGTATTAACAGGTTGCTGTATTAAATAGCTTCCTTTCATCGTATTGTATATAAGTGAATTATACTTTATCCATAAAGGAATGGTGTGAAATTAATTAGTCGAACTAGAGCTTTCTAAATAATTAACACTAATTTTATGACAATAATGCTCACTTTACAAATACCGCGTTTTATTATTTTTTCATTATTTTGCCTTTCAGCCGTTTAAGAAAAAGCGCAATTAATACTTTCATTCTCAAGAAAACATTTCGTCAAACGTAAAAAGCACAGGCAGCAAGTTGCCGGAACGCACCTGTGGTTGGAACAGATTTTTTTATTATTTAAAGAAGATTCCGTGTTTTGACCGGATAATTAAAAAAAAAAAAAAAAAAAAAAATGAGTTTCAGTTCGCGAATTTTTCGTGTTTTGGAGGAAAAGAGACATACGTAAAAAATCAGTTTCTGGTACAAAAAAGTAACATGCAGCACAGTTACGGGAACACCCCTGTGATTTGACGAAAATGCAACTTCAGATAATTTTTACGTTAAGGCTGTTTTGAACTGTTTTGCTCAACAAGCGCAAAACATTTTGACACATTTACAAATTCGTTTTCTAACGAAAAGATATTAAATTGGAAAAGCCTGACCAGGAAGCGATTTGGAATCGGACTGTGTTTTCCATTTTTGGATCCATCAATTACCTAATGAGTTAGAAGCGATTCGGATCACGTGACAAACACGTTTTCCATCCTTTCTTGACTGGTTTTTCTCGTTTCGCGCGGAAATTCGGTTCAAAACGCTCACTTTGACACTCTTTTCTGAAAGATCTATTGCGTTTGCAAAAAAAAACGGATAAAACAGCTCGATGACATAGTTTCTGAACATCAACACCCGCTAGTTTCATGCATTTCCGAACAAAAATAAATTAAAACTTATGTCAAAAAGTTGCCCTTTTGGATTTGAGAACAGCCTTAAAATAATGAATTTTCTGTATTTTGGGGGGGGGAAATGGGCAAATCAAAACAGGAATTTTCGTGTTTCAATAATAATAAAAGCAATTGAAGAAACACCTTCAACTCACGTATTTTTTTTTTTTTTAAATGTATATTCCTCGAAACTAGACAGTATGATCCTCTAACTTCTGATAAGATAAAGAATTTAAATCTGAGATTAAAACTGAAATACGAAATTCCGATGAAAAATGTAAGTTAAAGGAAAACTTGTAAAATAACTTAGAATGTAAAAGTTCATTACTAGCTCAATCATAAAACAAAGTCTTGCTGATGCTAAAAAAATCTTTAAATTCATGCTTATTTTGAAACATCCAAAGTTTAGAGGTCTGCACGGGCCGGGCTCGGGCCTATTTTCATTCATGGCACTCGGGCCTAACTTCTTTATTTCGTACCGAGATAAGGCATGTTTCATTCTTCCTAGGTCTTCATAAGCCGATATTTTCAGTCCCGTGTCGATCCAGCCTGTATGAAATAATTGTCTCGGCATGGCCTAGTCCGTGCAAAAATCAGTAAAATTTGGCCCAGGCCAAAAATTTTTGCAAAAAGTGTATATATTTTTAAATCGACATTATTCTACAATTAAACATTAAACTTTATTCGTTTTAAAGAATAGTAGATTTCTAGGCAATAATATTAAAATACAGTAAAACGTGTGAAAAAGAACCAGCTATGGCGGAATCCTGTCTTATATGGAAAAATTTATTGATTCATGCAAAATGAATATAATAATACGTGAGAAAAGAATATAATACATTCATACCTTTTAAGAAGAGAACTTGCTTATAACGCTTTTTTTTTTTTTTTCTTTCCTATGCGATGTCTCAGAAGATTTTATTGTATAGCATTTTTCAGATTTTTAAGTCTCCAATACATAATTTTTTTATTAATGATATTAATTATAGCTGAAACATTAAAATACAAATATAGATTCATTAAAGAAATGTATATCGCAATCTTCTTTAAAAATGAAAATTATAAACATGAAAAAAGAGCTAAAATAATTATTTTTGGTCAGAACTCCTTTTAACAAAATCGACGTAAAATTCCGTCGGACTTGGGCTGAGATTTTAACTTTTTTCCGGGCCGGGCTCGGACCGAGCTTTCAATTTTTATACCGGGTCGGTTCATTATTGCTTTTTGTACGGACCAGGCTGGACCGAAGTTTTAATTTTTATACCGGGCCGGGCCGAACTTTTCTTTCTACGAGTCGGGCTGAGCCCGAACCTGGAAATTTCGGCCCATGCAGAACTCTACAAAGTATAACTAAGTTATTAATTAAAATTGTTCAGTCTAACAATACAATCAAGTTTAAATTATCAAGTAAGTTAATATTCTGTTTTACACGATTTTTTTTTAAATTTCTAAATACGAACTTACGACCCTAAACAAGAATTATTAATTACATTCCTGCACTGTTCGAGTTATGCCTGACCCGAAATCGACAAAATATTTTTTTTGAACCTGCAACTTGATCCTAAGCATGAAAAAAAAAAAAAAAAAAAAAAACAATCCTAAATGTAAAACAATTAAAAATAGTTTGCAATCATATCTCTAAAATCAATTTTATATTTCAAAAAATGAATGCATACATTTACTTATTCATATACAAGTATTTTTTATCATTTGAAACAATAATCTGGACTTTTCTTTGGGTTGGGTTGATTTTTGACGGCCGATTATCTACTCGAGGGATATAGGCCCAAGGTGCCCTCCATAAGGGGGAGGGGGCTTTCTAAGAGAACCTAATCCGTATTTACACATGAAAATCCAAGGTTCGAAGAAAACCACGAAAATTCTGAACGATTGGGCTGACGGGCGCGATTGGGTTCGAACCCAGCACCTCCCGTCGACCAGCTTCGAGAGCACAGAACCTCTCGGCCACTGGTGGGACGGACTTTTCTTTGGAAAAATTTGGCGTACTCTAATCGACTCCCAAGAAACAAAAATTCTAATCTGAGATGATCCGAAAATGGAAACACTAGTCAACCCGATCCACAGCAAAAAAAAAAATTTAGAGCCGATGGCCAACACGATCGGGTAGAATCGGATTAACTGACCCGATGAAGATTTTAGAAGTTGCTATATATACGTCTTCCCGTAGTTTACAATGAAGTTATGTATTTATATAATTATTTTCTTATTTATACCTTCCATTTCTCTTCTATATATGAAATAGAGATTAATATCTATAAAATGAGACTCTACTCACTGTATATTGAAATTAATGAACAAAGAATGAATTTTTAATTCGATGCTAAGTTTGCTTGAATAATTATACAAAACTCTCTTTTTATTTACTCATTCATTTATATATAAAAAAAAAAAATACTTACCCTACGCTTTTTAATGAGAAGACCGAAGCGAGCAGATGAATTTAAACGTCCTGTCACCTCTTGAAATCGTATTTCTCATAGGCGCGTAAGTTTGCGGTCAATCGAATAAACATCCAACAGGAGAGCACATGAATGAGCTCTAGACAAGTTTTCGGTAACATCCGGCCGCTGTATAAATACGGCAGCCTTTAACCGACATGTGGTCAAGCCAATCCGACTTCCGAAGAAAAAAAATCAGTGCCCTGCTATTCCGTGGGTCGTATTTTCTATAAACTAACCTAAGATCTTTTTTTAAAAATTAAACTACACCCGACTCGACACGACTCGGGTCGTGTGCAGGAAAAATCGGATTACCCGACCCGATGCAGGACTCAACACTCAAGTCAAAAAATTTTCCCCGACGACTATTAAATTTGACTCCGACGGGGGGGCCAGGTGTGCCCGACGGGGGGGCATATGCCCCCCCGGTCCCCCCTCTGGCGCCGCCCTTGGTCATGAACTGTGCAAATACCGAATTAAAAAAAAAAAAAAAAAACTTGTGCACACATAAGTGCACTCGCATATTAAAGTATAAATTTTTAAAATATAAATCAGTGTTGATTTCAGGGGGTGACCGCGGAGGGGGGGGGGGACATCCCCCCCCAGAAGATTTGAGATTTTGTGTTTTCAATGGTCAAAAAGTGCAATCCCTCCTGGAGAAAAGTGTCTGAATTCAACACTGATATAAACAATGATTAAAGAGATGACCTGTAATATGCAAAATGCTTAAAAACAAACAGTGCCGATTAATTTTCTTGTTTATACAGTACATACAGTGTTTAGTTTTGCTACTTTTCCGGCCAGATGTCATGCGCTCTGCAAATACACAATTAAAAAAAAAAAAATCACTCGTGCACACATATGTGCACTCGCATATTAATGTATACATTTAAAAAATATAAACAACCAGTCAAGAAACAGTACAAAGTCTCTTAATTTTTAATCTGCATTACAACAATTCTTTAATTATGTTAGCTTACTTATCATAGAGTACTTTTTTAAATACACGACTTGATTAAAATATTTTGCATTACAGTTTAATTGTTTTAAACCTACAAACTGGTTAATTTATTTAATAGAAAACTTACCAATTGCTGAATAATGATCACCATCTTGCTGGGAAAAAAATAGTGTAACCAGTTTTGTGCTTCACACACTAATTGAGGAAGCATGTAAAACAATTTACTACACTAACTGAAAGATATCTGCATTAGAGTCCTGCATCAGGTCGGGTTACTTGCTTTTACCCGAAAAGACTCTTGGTTCGGATCGGATCAATAGTAATTTTTTTGTTGCAGGCCTGGTTCACTTTCATTGTTTCGGTTTGGGTTTTGACTCTAATCGGTCGACCTGAATTTCAAATGATATCCAAAGTATTTTTTCAGGTTGAAGATCTATGTACAGGGGTGGGGAATTTCTAGAAAATCTTACCAGCCAAGGATTTATTTCACCAGCCAGTAAAATGCAATCTACAGTTGAAAATTTTTATGACAAAATTACGCAACTCAAAAATAGTTGGTTACTAGTACTATAATGCATTTTCATATTTTTCTTTCCTATAAATTAAAAAAAAATAAACAAAAGATGAAAGTTTTATATAAAATAGAACTTAGTACCATGTTTACATCGCAATAATTAGGAAAGTTGAAAAATATAGCTAACTAATAAAAAAAAAAGTTTTCGGCATATCTCTATAGTTTGCAGTTTTCAAAAACTACCTAAAAATTCACACGCCCTGTTAGAAAATTCACTCGCCAATGGCGAGTAAAATGATGCATTTCCCTACCCCTGTCTATGTACAATAAGACCTCCATAATGACTTTTCTCTCAAAAGGCAGGCATTTCTATTTAGCAAACACTTTTTAATTCCTAAACTTTATATATTTGAACTTTTATATAAGTTTGAATAACAGGCACCTCTCAATTTAAACACAAACTATCAAAAATATGATACATGTGGTTTTTGTGTGTATCAAAAACAAAATATTGATAATATTTTTCATATTTTGAAAATTATTTTTGCAGGTTCGGGTCGTGTTGACTTAAAATCAGACATGGTACAGGCTCAGCAAAAAAAAAAAAAAAAAAAAAAAAAAGCTGAACTTTCACAGCCTCACAGACTTTTTACGAAATTCGAAATTTTCCGTAACATTTTGAGGAAATTTTCATTTATTCTGCGATCCCTTGACAAAATTAGTCTTTTTCTGCGACCATTTGACGAATCTTACCACAGGAATCTTATTAATGCATGAATTTTGTCTATAATCATTGTAGATTATAAATGTGTGTAGAGAAATTTCTAAATCGCTCTTGTGAAGGAAAAGAAAATCAAAAAATTCACAAGTTGGTTACAAGAAATTCTTCAGTTAGTCATGAAGAAAAAAAAATCGATTAATTTGCCCATCTACTGCTTAAAAAATCACAAAATTCATCAGTCAGTCGCAGATGAAAAAGAAAAATCGACAGTCGGTTGTTAGGGGAAAAATCATAAAATTTGTCAATTGGTCACATAAAAAACACAGAAAAATTGCCAATCGGTAGGAGAAAACATACGATTCATTCATAATTAATATCCATTATGAGGTTTCTAGGTTAAGAAGGAATGATTTTTTTTTCTTTTTCAGAACTGAATGGCTGAAATTTCAGAACAGAATCACCCCTTGCTCTTGAAAATAAAAGTGATGTTCTCAGAAAATCATTGGCAAAAAAATAATTCCCCCCCCCCCCCCCCCCCCGAAATCATGCCATGTTGGACAGCACTGATAAAATACATTAAATGCTTTCCCACCAACCAAAACACTGATAATTTTATTGTCAGTGTATGTGAATGAATTCTTACTTTGGAAAAAAGCTTTTTAAAATAGGATTACACATATTATGTATTTTGAAATTTATTCATTCTGACTTTTTGGGAATTAATCGTGAACTTTTCTTTTGATTTAGTAATCTTAATGGTCTTCAGATTTTCAAGTGGAAGCTGTTTAGAAATCTATTGGTATGTATCATATGATAGGGCATAGAGAATGTCACTTTGGCGGTTTTTAACACAAATCGCAACCGTCTGTCAACAAACATTGAAAAAACAATGATAACTTAGTTTCAAATATTTTTTGAGTTATGGGGATCCCACAATAAACAATTTAATTAATTTGTAATTCTGACATTGAATTTTAAATTTACTTTAGTGAAAGCATTGAAAAATCCATATATTTGTTCCCATCAGAAAATTGTAATCTTTTCTAGCTAAATAGTTTTAAGTTTTTTAGTACCTTTTTTCGCGAAAAATCAATCGGCAAAATTAAGAACTTAATATTTAAAGATATTTTAGTTAAAACATTGTGATTAAACATTCATTGTAAGATATCTGCTTTAAAAATTTATATTTGTCTCAGCCTTTCCGAGTATTAAAATTTTCAGGCTTAATTTAACATATAATTTTTTATTAATGATTCAATTGTTAAAATTATCATTTTAGTTGCATTTTCTAAAGAGTCAAGAACATATTTTTTGTTACTCGATATGTAATCAAAACAAAAGTTTAAGTTACTGCTGGATATTAAAACATTCCTATCGTAATCGATATGTAAACAAAAGTTTTCAGAAATTTCTGTTGCCCTTTTCAGAAGAAGGTATTCAACTATGACGCCATAAGGTATTCTAAAAATAATTATTGATGCTGGATATTAAAACATTAATAGATATTTCAAGAGAAAATAAAAGGTTCGTAATATCTACAAAACGATAGCGTGGTTAGGTTAAATCGGCGGAAAATAAAAAAGGACACATTAAATCTAAGTAAATCAAAAGAAAAGTTAAAAATGGAATCGTAAATCAGATTAAAAAAACAAACAATAAATTAACAAAATACCTAATAAAGTGTAATCCAAAGAATACCATGTTCATAATTATGCAAAGCAATAAGAAATAGCAATGGTTGAGTTGAGTCACAAGTCGAAAACATCGAGCCACGATCATAAACAAAAAATTAAAAATAATTTTTATTGAAAATTGAAAAAGAATGATAAATAACAATTATATTGAATACATATAATTAAAAAAAAATTTCCCCTTTTTTAAAAATGAATCTAAATATTTTTTCGACAAAAAGCAGTAATATGGAATAATAATTTCTTCATAACAAAAGAGAAAGATAATATCAATCGAAATTTCATTTAATATATTTAATATTTTAAAACACATAATAATTAACATTTAAAATTTTAATATTGAAAAAAAAGATTTACTGCCTACATTCAGATTGTTAACTCAACTTAGAATACCTAAAATGATTTTGCAAATTTTGTTTCTGATTTTATACCCACAGCAGATGGATTAAGACTCCTCCTACATACGAAGTGACGTCAAACCTATTCACCAATCACAGACGAGAAAAGTAAAAAAAGGGATTTTTTAAAATAACGATTTTTAAAATAAAACGAGTTTTCCCAGAAAAAAGAAAAGTGTTATTCACCTCGTCTTAATCAGATTTATATGATATATCAATTTAAAGATAATCGTTAGAACCGTTTTCGAGATTTTCAAATTAGGAACTTCCTCTTATACCATACCAACGTTTCCACTTTAAAAATGGCTATTTAGATCTCAAAATATACTGCACGTAGAAATGTAAAAATTTCAGTATACGATTAGACTGCAGATATAAGACTGTTCTAGAAAATTCAGAACAATAGGACCTATATCCGCTGAGTTATTAAAAGGCGGCTTTTCGCGTTTTCTTTGATGTCGAGTTAGCTGTATATATGAGTTCCGCCATCTACGAATTCTACGATACGATACGATACGATTTTAGGCTTAAGGCTGCGTCACCCGGAATACTACCGTCTTCCATGACAAGTATAAAGCTAGTGAAAATTTTGAAGTGCCATATCTGGCGACTTAACACTCTTTTGGTGTAAAATTAACAAATAAAAATCCAATAATGAAAAATTATAAATATAAAAAAATATATAAAATATGATTTTAACAAAGAATTTTTATCGGTTCTCTAACTTTTATGCATAGGGCTAAAAAATGCACCAGGTCTCGATTCTAAGTGCGAGCAACACCTAAAGTGGTTCCCTTGTAAGTTTTATGTGGTGCGTATATGATAGATAATTAATGTAATCAAGGCTTACACAAAGTGGCTTAAGGGGACCGGGTAAGCTCTATTTCGCCCATGTTAAAATACATCAACTTTAAGTACCTTTTTCTCAGAAATGGTGAAAGATAGAGGTCTAGTATTTTAGAGTAGTTAGAATAACATGCTTTACGTGATTTAACAGACCGTTTTCTTTTTAAACGAAACTGAAAATTAATTATTAATAATTTATTTAAAGACATTTTTAAATTAGCATTTTTGGTAAGATTTCACTGCCTAAAATAAATAATTCTCAACAAATCATTAAATCCCCGTGTTAAAGTATCCACTATAACATATGTATTTAAAAACATCCGAGTTCATAAGTTTAATAGGTATTGAAAAAAACGAACATAAACCTGAAAAACCGAAGTTTTGAGAAAAAGTCAATTAAAGCTGTGAAACACTGTTGCCATTGGACTACTTTTTTTAAATTCTGGTTTCTTGATTTGCACCACTTTTTTGAAATAGTAAAATTTGCCTAATTTAATAAGATATTAATTAAGGCGAAAACAATGGGAATTTTACCTCTTCAGAAAAGTGGTGCCAATCAAGAAATCTGAATTTTAAAAAAGTAGCCCACTGCTGTGAAGTGCTCTTAGAAAGAACGAAAAAATCCAATATTTTTTTTAGGTAGCTTTCATTACAAAAAGCTACCTATTGCAGCCGTTCGGAGGAAAGCGATTTCAAAAAAATTTGGTATATTTTCATCGATCATGACCCCCAGACCCCGAAACCACCCTCCGTTCAAAATTTATATATATATATATGACCTATGTCACACTGTAACTCTCGTAATTATGAACCGATTTCGATGTAATTCGGTGTGTACATAGTTATTACCAATATCTCGACCGAGCTCGTTGGCCAGCTTTATCCGCCGTTTTGTTTCAAAATGGCGGCCATTTAAAATTTTTAAAAAAATTTAAAATTTGAAATGGGGTACCAAAAAATTAAAAATGGAAAAATATTTTTTTCTTATGTATTTGACCTTTATACAAAGATTCCGGAGCAGTTTTTGTTTCGTCTATATCTTAAAAAATGGCTGAGTTATAGCATTTTGAATTTCTAGCGTGGCTGACATTTTGAAACGTCCTGAAATTTGTCACGCGATAAAAGGCTTATTTATGAACCGATTTCGATGTAATTCGGTGTGTACATAGTACATACCAATGTCTCGACCGAGTTCGTTGGCCAGCTTCATCCGCCATTTTGTTTCAAAATGGCGGCCATTTAAAATTTTTTAAAAAAATTAAAATTTGAAATGTGGTAACAAAAAATTGAAAATGGAAAAATATTTTTTTCTTATGTATTTGACCTTTATACAAAGATTTCGGAGCAGTTTTTGTTTCGTCTATATCTTAAAAAATGGCTGAGTTGCAGTGTTTTGAATTTCTAGCGTGGCTGACATTTTGAGACGTCCTGAATTTTGTCACGCGATAAAAGGCGTATTTATGAACCGATTTGGTTGTAACTTCGTTTATATATAGTACATACCAATGTCTCGACCGGGTTCGTTGGCCAGCTTCATCCGCCATCTTCTTTAAAAATGGCGGTCATTTAAATTTTTAAGAAAAATTTAAATTTGAAATGCGGTACCAAAAAATTGAAAATTGAAAAAATATTTTCTTCTTATGTGTTTGACCTTGATAAAAAGATTCGGGAGCAGTTTTTGTTTCGTCTATATTTTAAGAAATGGCTGAGTTATAGCATTTTGAATTTCTAGCGTGCTGACATTTTGAAACGTCCTGATTTTTGTCACGCGATAACAGGCGTATTTATGAACCGATTTGGATGTAACTTGGTCTGTACATAGTACATACCAATGTCTCGACCGAGTTCGTTGGCCAGCTTCATTCGCCATCTTGTTTCAAAAGGGTTGCCATTTAAAAAAAATTAAATTTAAAATTTAAAATGTGGTATTAAAAAATTGGAAAATGAAAAAGAATTTTTTTATGTGTTTGGCCTTGATACAAATATTTCGGAGCAGTTTTTGTTTCTGAAAATTTGTTCTGTTGTTTATGTCTTAAAAAATGGTTGAATTATAGCACTTTGAATTTCTAGCATGGCTAACATTTTGAAACGAACTTGTATTTGTCACGCGATAACACACATATTCGCCTATTTCAATGTAAGAAGGCATGTGGATAGTATACATCAATACCTCGACCAAGTTCGCTGGCCAGATTCATCAGCTATCTTGTTTCAAAATGGCGGCCATTAAATTAAAATATATATATATATTTAAAGTGAGATGCAAAAAAATTAGAAATTGAAAAGGGTTTCTTTCTTAAGTATTTGACCTTGATATAAGGATTCAGGAGCATTTTTTGTTTGTCTTTACCTTAAAAAATGGCTCAGATATAGCAGTTTCAATTTCTATTGTGGGTGACATTTTGAAAAATCTGATTTTTTGCATGCGACAGCACTCGTATATATCAACCGATTCCGATGTGAGTGAGCATGTGCACAGCAATTACTAAGGTCTCGACCAAGTTCACTGGTTAGCCTCACCCACCATGTTGTCTTAAAATGGCAGGCACTTTAAGAAATCGCCGAATTTGGCAGCCAAATATAAGTTACTTTAAAGAAAAGCAGCTTGGATAAAGCTGACTAATTTCGCGAAATTCTCATTCATTATATTGATAAAAATTAGTATTGAATCTCCTATATTCGGTTTCCACTAAATTGAGCTTCGTGTATTTGAACGATATAAGTTGGCTTTTTTAAAATAAGGAATATGAAAGCTACCTCTTCCTCCCGGCACTGGCCGGAAGGACTTTTTAATATAGAAACATATGCAATACACCGTTCAAAAGATAAAAGTTTAAACTATTTAATGATATAAAAAAGTAAAAATCGATTTTGGTTTAATTTCGCTTACCCGGTCCCCATAAATACATTACAGTTTATTGATCCCCCAATAAACAAAGTTAGATCAAAATTGCTTTTGAAAAAATAATGTACAAAAGCGGTTTCGATTCTGCCCGGTCAGTTTGTGAAAAAAAAATTGTTTGCATTATCCGATGAGTAGTATTATTTGAGCGATGTCTTTTATTGTAAGTAGGAAACGATGTTGAAAACGACATTGTCTTAATTAATCGGAGATGCGTCTTAAGTGGAGACACCTCCCTCTATGGTAGCTAATATTTTTTTCCTTCTTTTTATGAGGCAGCGAAGTTTTAAAGCTATTCATACTTCCAAACAACAGTTGTCAAAATTTTATTTTATCAAGCTGGAAATTTAAACATGTAAAAAAAAAAAAAAAAAAAAAAAAAAAGATTTGAATAGAACAAGTCGGAAATTGTACGTCAAACGTGGCAAATGAGGTGAGTTCGTACTATAACGAAGTTTTATAAATATGCTGATCTTGGTGCAATAGCTGTTGCACTCTTATGCAAAAAAGCATGAACACAAAATTTATTACGATTCTATATATTAATTTTAGTAATACGGAAATAATAGGACTCCATCTTAAATAGGACGTAATCACTATACCAACCAAGAATCATTACTTATCATGGGATATCATTGAATTAATTACGTATGATAGAATTTAATAGAATGAAGAAAACTTTTATTAATATCTTTTTAAGTTTTGATTCGATTTTCATAAACTCTGCAGCGATTCTATATATTACATTTTCAACCATTCGGCTGGGTAGTTTTTGCACTGTTATATGCGGGCAGACGGAAGGACCAGATGACGACTATAGGTGCTACGTATTTATTTAATTACGACATTTCCCCGTAGACCATAACGTAATGGAATACTTTTGAGTGTTTCTGTAAATAAACTACGATCGCTACATACTTTATTTTCAATACCGAACATGGTATAGTAAATCTCCATAACATATATCAATTACAGTGCAATTCAACATATTTACCCAAGTTAGGGTGCGGACAGACAAACAGAAATCATAAACACTTTTCAACTATCTTAGAAAGTGTTAAAAAAGCGTAATAGGTTGAAATTTCACTTTCGGTAATTTATACCAATAGACGGAAGCATACTTGAATACTTTTGTACAGCCCTATATTTTACCTACTATCTTTATGTGAACGCCACCATTTAGTTAAAATTTAATTAAGAATAAAGCACGCTTAAAACTACTGAAATCGCACTTCCAGTGGTTATCATCCAAAGACGACCTTGTATCCAATTCTTTGCGTGCCTCTGTATATGATTTTATCTATATTCTAGGAACATATCTTATTATACTAAATGCAGTTCAGCGTAGAAATGCATAACTTATTTAAAAACCACCTTTAACCTATTTTCGTTCATACTCAGTAAACCTTAAGAATTCTTTTGTGTAGCCCTGTATATGATCTACAGCATTTGAATCTTTTACTTTGTCAGGAATGTGTTGTAGATCTATTGCAAAAAAAGATAGGAAGATCGAAAACCCTCATCAACAATTTTTTTAAGTTAAAAGACAAGTATTGGAAAAAAAATGGCTGGAGGCAGAACAAAAGCCTTGTTAACCAGAGATGAAAGAAAAAGTTTTAAAGTTAGCATCAACTGGAAAATAGTCAAGTAAAGATATTTTACAAACGACTGGGCTGAAAGTGTGCAAGAAAATAATCTACAATACAATTAATCGATCTGAGAATTTTCAATACACAGCAAAATTGTGTAAACCTCCGTTACTGACAAGTCACAAAACCCAGCCTTTACAGTTCGCAAGACAAGTGATAATTTGGGATGACAAATGGCTGCAGGTTATTTTCTCCGATGAAAAGAAATGGAACTTAGATGGCCTTGATGGCTGTATATATTACTGGCATGATTTGAGAAATGAAAAAGAAATTTTCTCAAAGGGTCAGTTAGTTGGCGGATACATTATGGCATGGGGTTGCTTTTCGTTCAACGGTTCAACGGCGTGGAGTTCACTGGCATTTCTTTGAGGAAAAGTTAATTCAAAGACATATGTAAAATCTCTTTTTAACCGTCTTTCACATGTTGAAACACTTCTTGCTGGAGAAAAATGAATTTATCAGTAAGATAATGCGCCTATCCACAGAAGCCGTGAGACAAAAATCTGGTTCCAGAAGAAAAATGTTGAAGTTTTGCAATGGCCACCAAGAAGTCCTGATCTACACCCTATCGAGAACTTATGGGGAGATCGAGTTTATAAAAATAGAATGTATTTTTCCTCAGCTTCAAAACTCAGATCTACGATTGAAGATGAATGGTACAATACCAGTCCCGAACTGTGCCAAAAATTAATAACGTCAATGAAGGATAGAATATTTGCAGTCATTAAACGGCGGGTGCACAATATATTAAGTATTTGTTTCTTCGTTACTGTATTGTTTTTGTTTTGCTGTCCTTAAAGTTTTTTTACATGCAGAAACAGTACTTTTTTTAACATATACTTTATTTTCGTAATAAAATACTTACAGATGAATTTTATTGACTTTTTTTATTATCTTTTCAACTTTATGATACACATTATAGTAGACATTTTATCATCTGATTTAAAATTTATCAAACAAAATATTTTTGGCTATCCTTAAAAGTTTTACTCGCACTGTACATTAGGGTGGTCACAAGCAACATGGGAAAAAAATTTTAATGTTTTCTTCGGAGGGACCCTCCTAAAAGTTGCCAATTAATTAGAAAATGATATTGACAAAGTCTCAGCTCAAATGAATAACATTAACCCGTGCCTCATCGAGGTTAAATTCTTGAAAATTTGCAATTTTTGGCAGAAAATTGTCATTTTTTCTTTCTTTAAGTGAGAACTATTTGTCTTAGAAACCTTATTCTTATTATATTTCATAGAAGCTTTTATTGCCTTGAACTTTTACTCTCATAAAAACTTATATTTAATAAACATTTAGTATTTTTCAGGTCAGCTCGTGAACCATACCTTCAAACTCTGATTTTTGAAACATAAGTGAAAAATGACAAATTAATAACTTTAGTACTTTTGATAGTTTTTTTTGTATTATTTTCATTAATAGGCAAAAATAAGTGAACAATTTTTGTAACTTTAAAAATATTTCACGAATTATAATTGATTATTAGTCATCTAGTTCTGTGTCTAGTAAGAAAGAGCTTCTCGATTTGTACTGCAGTTGAACCTCAGAATTTCTCTTTTTATTACAAAGCTGTTTTTGTTACCTGTTATCGTTATCTATTAGGTAGATTTCGTATGAAATACTACCTATTGGGATCGTTCCTATGTTGGAATTTCAGAAACATTTTTGCAGTTCTACACCGATTATGACCCCTAGAACCCCCCAAAAAACTTTATCTATCTATCTATCTATCTATCTATATATATATATCACTTTCTTCTGGACACGATAACTTTCGTAATTCTGCACCAATCTCTTCCAAACTGATACATAAAATCAATGGTCATAAAATCTCGGTCAAGTTCGTTAATGGGAAAAATTGGACCAAGGGGATGGAAATAGAGGGGGGGGGGGGGGGTGAAAACAGAAAACCCCCCATAACTTCTTAATTGTTGTACATATCAAATCAGTTTAAAGTTTTTATTACTTCTAAAAATAGGGCTAAAAATTTATGTATCGCAGATTTTTGATAAAGTTAAAAATGGGCGCAAGGGGCGCAAAAATAGGGTTTTTGGGAGAAAAAAATTCATAACTTCGTCAATTCTCAAGATATCAAATCCAATTAATTTTATTATAAATCTCCTTAACATTATCTAAAACATTTATATTTACAAGTTTTTGATAGGAGCAATTCGTACCGCAAAAAAAAAAAAAAATTAAAAACGAAAACAAAAAGAGGGTTTGAAGAAGAAAAAATCCATAACTCCGTCAATTCAAAAGATATAAAATCCCCATGAATTTATCATGTATCTTCTTAATATTGTCTACAACATCTATATAGACAAGTTTTGGATAGGACCAATTCTTACAGAAAAAAAAAAAAAAAAAAAAAAAATTAAAAAATACATAGCGGTTGAAGAAAAAAATCCTCTTAGTAAGGGTGTATTCAAATCCAAACTACTTATTTTCTGACTCATTTTACAATTCATTTTTGCTCTCAAAGGCTTCCAATTAGTACGTTTTCTTACTCAGAAACTATATAATGTACCTTAATGGTCGATATTTTGATAGAGGCAGAATATATTTTTTAAAATGCTGTTAAAAAGGGCATTTTGAACCGAATTTACCGAAGCGGATTGTGTTGGAAAAATCATTGTATTAAGAATGCACTCAAATCCAAACTGCTTATTTTCTGACTCATTTTTAAATTCATTTTTGCTCTCAAACGCATTTAATTGGTATATTCGCTTATTCAGAAACTATAAATTGTACCGTAATGATCGATTTTTTGATAGAGGCAGAATATATTTCAAAAAATGATGTCAAAGTGGGCATTTTGAACGGAATTTCCCGAAGCGTTTGTGTTAAAACGAAAAATATTGTCCTTCTGAGAAAATAATTGTTTATATATCAAGTTTTAATTAATTGAACAAAAAATAAAAACACAGGTCTCTTAAAAATCTCTTCAAAAATCACGTCAGCAAGTTTCATATTTTTTTTTAAATTAAAAATGAATCTGGAATTATGCCAGAAAATTTCGAGTTGTTGAGCATGGAAAAGTATTTTCTTTAACACCGCCCTAACATGATTCTGATAAAACCAGCTATTATATGAAAATGAAATAAAAACTCGTCAAAAGCGGCCAGATAAAATTGTTAAAGTGGATTTATCTCTAATTATGATTTAGTTTTTGTTTGTGAAATTAGTATATTTGACTTCGAAATCTACCTCTGCCTGCAGGCCGGGCCGGAAGGGATTTTTTTTAGAATTGACTAAACATTCCGTAAAACTCCCTCCCCCTTTTGCTATGATGGCAGAAATGTAAGATTTTAGGTAGCTTTCTTTACAAAAAGCTCCCTATTGCAGCCGTTCGGAGGAAAGCGATTTCAAAAAATTTTGGTATATTTTCATCGATCATGACCCCCAGACCCCGAAACCAACCTCCGTTCAAAATTGATATATATATATATATATATATATATATATCTGACCTATGTCACACTGTATCTCGCGTAACTATGAACCGATTTCGATGTAATTGGGTGTGTACATAGTACATACCAATGTCTCGACCGAGTTCGTTGGCCAGCTTCATCCGGCGTTTTGTTTCAAAATGGCGGCCATTTAAAATGTTTAAAAAAATTTGAAATTTGAAATGTGGTACCAAAAAATTGAAAATGGAAAAATATTTTTTTCTTATGTATTTTACCGTTATACAAAGATTCCGCAGCAGTTTTTGTTTCGTCTATATCTTAAAAAATGGCTGAGTTATAGCATTTTGAATTTCTAGCGTGGCTGACATTTTGAAAAGTCCTGAATTTTGTCACGCGATAAAAGGCGTATTTATGAACCGATTTGGATGTAATTCGGTGTGTACATAGTACATACCAATCTCTCGACCGAGTTCGTTGGCCAGCTTCATCCGCCATTGTTTTCAAATTGGCGGCCATTTAAATTTTTTTTTTTCAATTTAAAATTTGAAATGAGGTACCAAAAAATTGAAAATTGAAAAATATTTTTTTCTTATGTATTTGACCTTTATACAAAGATTTCGAAACAGTTTTTGTTTTGTCTATATCTTAAAAAATGGCTGAGTTATAGCATTTTGAATTTCTAGCGTGGCTGACATTTTGAAACGTCCTGAATTTTGTCACGCGATAAAAGGCGTATTTATGAACCGATTTGGATGTAACTTCGTTTATACATAGTACATACCAATGTCTCGACCGGGTTCTTTGGCCAGCTTCATCCGCCATCTTGTTTCAAAATGGCGGCCATTTATATTTTTAAGAAAAATTTAAATTTGAAATGTGGTACCAAAAAATTGAAAATTGAAAAAATATTTTCTTCTTATGTGTTTGACCTTGATAAAAAGATTTGGGAGCAGTTTTTGTTTCGTCTATATCTTAAGAAATGGCTGAGTTATAGCATTTTGAATTTCTAGCGTGGCTGACATTTTGAAACGTCCTGATTTTTCTCACGTAATAACAGGCGTATTTATGAACCGATTTGGATGTACCTTGGTGTGTACATAGTACATACAAATATCTCGACCGAGTTCGTTGGCCAGCTTCATCCGCCATCTTGTTTCAAAATGGCGGCCATTTAAAAAAATTAAAAAATAAAAAAATTTAAATGAGATACCAAAAAATTGGAAAATGAAAAAGATTTTTTTGTATGTGTTTGACCTTAATACAAAGATTCCGGAACAGTTTTTCTTTCGCCTATATCCGAAAAAAAATGGCTGAGTAATAGCATTTTGAATTTCTCTTGTGGCTGACATTTTAAAACCACCTGATTTTTGTCACGCGATAACAGGCGTATTTATGAACCGATTTGGATGTAAATGGTCTGTACATAGTACATACCAATGTCTCGACCGAGTTCGTTGGCCAGCTTCATTCGCCATCTTCTTTCCAAAGGGTTGCCATTTAAAAAAAATTAAATTTAAAATTCAAAATAAGGTATTAAAAAATTGGAAAATGAAAAAGATTTTTTTTATGTGTTTGGCCTTGATACAAAGATTCCGGAGCAGTTTTTGTTTCTGAAAATTTGTTCTTTTTTTTATATCTTAAAAAATGGTTGATTTATAGCACTTTGAATTTCTAGCATGGCTAACATTTTGAAACGATCTTGTATTTGTCACGCGATAACACACCTATTCACCTATTTCGATGTAAGAAGGCATGTGGATAGTATACATCAGCACCTCGACCAATTTCGCTGGCCAGATTCATCAGCCATCTTGTTTCAAAATGGCGGCCATTAAATTAATATATATATATATATATTTAAAGTGAGGTGCAAAAAAATTAGAAACTGAAAAAGGTTTCTTTCTTATGTATTTGACCTTGATATAAGGATTCAGGAGCATTTTTTGTTTGTCTTTACCTTAAAAAATGGCTCAGATATAGCAGTTTCAATTTCTATTGTGGGTGACATTTTGAAAAATCTGATTTTTTGCATGCGACAGCACTCCTATATATTAACCGATTCCGATGTGAGTGAGCATGTGCACAGCAATTACTAAGGTCTCGACCAAGTTCACTGCTTAGCCTCATCCACCATGTTGTCTTAAAATGACAGGCACTTTAAGAAATTGCCGAATTTGGCAGCCAAATATAAGTTACTTTAAAGAAAAGCAGCTTGGATAAAGCTGACTAATTTCGCGAAATTCTCATTCATTATATTGATAAAAATTACTATTGAATCTCCTATATTCGGTTTCCACTAAATTGAGCTTCGTGTGTTTGAATGATATAAGTTGGCTTTTTTAAAATAAGGATTATAAAAGCTACCTCTTCCTCCTGGCACTGGCCGGAAGGACTTTTTTAAATTGGCCACATGTCTCATCAAATCCTCGACACTAAGCTACCAAGTAATTGTCAAGTTTTATGTATTTTATTTTATAATATTCGCAAAATGAAGCTGAATGCCAGAGAAGCTGCTAAATTTAGAGTACATCCACCAGTTAATCACAGACTTTAATTTTGAGTAGAAGTGCAGTCGACTTCGCAAATAACTATTTCGTAAACAAAAAACTGAGCTCATCAAAAACAGATTTAAAAATTCCGGTCTAGAGAAAACTGTTGTTTACTGGGATGGAAAACTGCTTCACCATTTTTTGAATAAAGAAAATCTTGAGTGGATAGACGTTTTAATTAGTCGTGGGGATGAAGCACAGTTACTACGAGTTCCACAGCTTGAAAATAGTATCAGAATAATTCAGGCGAAAGCGGTATTTTCAGCAGTTGAAGAGTGGGAGGAAGTTGGTAAAATCCAGGCAATATGTTTTGATACAACTGCTGTAAACACCGGTCGCCTCAGAGGAACCTGCATTTTTCTATAGCAATTGTTAAAAGAAAAGTCTTCTGTAATAACCATGTCGCCACCATAATTTAGAAATTATCCTAAAAGCTGTTTTTGATTGTAAAGTGGGCATAATCACTGCCATTCAGCCAGATATTTAAAAAACAATTCTGATTTGGTGGTCTAAATTGAACAAGTATAAGTATAAAAATGCTATTGAAGATGAAATACTAGATATAAATAGTTAATTCAGAAGAAATTTCAAGTTTTCTTACAGGACCTTTTAAAAATTAACAGCTCAGAGATGATTATAAAAAGTTTATCCAACTTTGTTTAATTTTTATAGGACTCCTTCCTGCAAAAGACTTTTTTTCAGAGCACCTGGTGCTTTTAATCATGTCAGATAGATGGCACAGGCCATTTATTCTCTCAAAATATATTGTTATATATAATCTCTCAATAACAAATTTAGAAAAAGAAGATATTAGAAACCTTTGCTTATTTCTAATCAATATTTATGTAAAAGCACTTCAATACTCCCGCTCCAAATTTGGACCCCAATCCAAGACCTGCAAATCACTTGTTCACTACAGAAAAATTGATAAATAGGTTACAGACAAAGCACGCGCTAAAATGATAAACCGCCTTTGGTATCTTAACTCGGATAAAGTTACATTTTCATTTTTAGATGATACTTTAGAAAAAAAAGTTATCATAAGCATGACTGTAAAATTAATGTCATTTGAAGAAGAAATGATGATGATGATAGGAATTTAAGAGCAACAAAAGTTTTCAACGAAGTGGATTATTTATTGAACAAAGAAGTCAATGTTTTTGTTTCATCTGAAACTGTAAATTTTTTAAAGAGATTTTATATTAATAAGCATTTTGTAAATACTGATCCCAATGTATGGTGTGAAAATAAACCATATCTGAAAGCAAGAGAACAGTGAATGGTTTTAAAGTTGTCAATGACACAGCTGAAAGGGGAAGAAAATCAACCCGAGATTTCAATTCCTGTTTAACAAAAGACGAAAAATAAAAACAACATATGCTAAAAGTTGTAACTGAATGCAGAAAAACTTTTCAAGATTCTTCAAAAACCACCTTATCTAAGCCATTACCACCTAAATCCTTTCCGGCGTAGTGGTCCAATGTCGGGACTATCTAATTTTAATTTCAAACTTACAAACGGTACCAAGAATAGTTTAATAAAAATTTTCTTTTACAATGAAAGGATAAAGTAATGTGTTTTTTATTTCTAAAAAAGTCGTTCGTAAATTTTGGTGTCGTGAATCATTTCATCATTTTACGAACAGAATTTTTCTGTACTGGAAAGGGTTAACGTGACAATTGCAATGGATAGTAATTTCTTTTCTTTATTATGCTTCCTTTCTTGTAATGCAACTTTAATAATAAAATGCATTTGAGCGTTATTTGTTCTAATTTTTATACTTTCGTTGCTCCCTTTTTTAAATTCTTTCAGTTTAAAATGCGATTTTTTTCATTTTCTTTGGATTTTTTTTTAATTAAACCCTTTATTATGTACAAAATGAAAAAAAAGAAAAACAAAAGGGGGAAAGCAGTTGAAATAGAATGTTACAATGTTTTTCGCATTTTCATAAAAAGTAAATTTTTAGGATTCGGGTGAAGTCGGGTCCTGAAAAATACGCATATTTTTAAATCTATACATTTTTAGAAAAAAATGATGTGTCGTTCTACAAAGCAAAACTTTTTTTTTTATAAAATGAGACCTGAATTATGTTTTTAGGTTCAATTGTATTTATTTCATGAAGGAAAAACAGCATTTCTTTTGCGAAAAATCGCGTTTTTTTCAAACTTAAACCTCAATGAGGCACGGGTTAATATTATCCATATGAGCTGAAATTTTGCCAATCTCATTTTCTAGTCTATTGGCAAGATTTTTTTTTTTTTTTTTTTGGGGGGGGGGGGGGGGGGTGCCCCAGAAAAAATTTTAAAATTGATCTTTTGTGACCACCCTACTGTACATACAGGTTGTCATTCAAATCCGTTCAGATTTTGGTAATTCTTAAAAAATGAACAGAACATATTGTCGAGTCGGAGTTGGGTTTACAACACAAGACTCATCAAAGAATCGAATTTCTCTGTGGGGATAAAATAGAAAACATAGTTTAAAGAGACCATAAGCAAGTTCAGATTTTAAATAGCCATAAACAATTAACGGATTAGCTTAGATTCTAATTTAAACTGCATTCTGAACGTTCCGCAAATAATCTCATTTAGTTAATTAATTGTTGATTCTCTAACCGGCTCTTAGGAACGGTCAGGTATCAGGATTAGACAGAATTTGGGAATTAGAATAAATATCATGTTTTTTTTAAATTTTAATTTAATATTTTCTGCTATATTTTTTCCGGTATGTGGTTTCAGTTTCTTTTTTTTATTACAAATATAGAACAAGCCATATAGTACTTACATTTGTGTATTTTCGTTTTCACAAGCAAGTTACACTCTCAGTGTTCTAGTTACAACTCTCCATCTGTATGTCTTGATCAGCCACATACGTTACACACATATCAGGCCAGATGCAGCATAGCAAATTCATTGTTCTCTGCACTGTAATTCAATTCTTTAGCTGTCAGTGCTTGGTATATTTCAAAAACTTGAGCTGATAAAAAGCCATTTAAAAACTTTTTTAGGGTTTCTTTCATCTGACGAAATCCTATTCGTCTCACTCCTCTTTGTCTGTCCGTCACAGAGCCCGTTCTCAGAAACTATATGTATGTTGGAGACTTGAAATTTTGGATTCTTATAGCTGAACACATCACATCAAACAACAAATCATAAAATTTTGAAAAAGTCTTATAGTGTTTACACCTCCGGGCTCTAATTTGTGTATTTTAAGCTTTGTTTAACAACTCAGCCCCTAATTAAGTTGAAGACTTGAAATTTTGGATTCTTATAGCTGGACATCTCACATCAAACGGCAAATCATAAAATTTTGAAAAAGTCTTTTATTCACCCCTTTGGGCTCTAATTTGTGTATTTTAAGATTTTTCTAACTCAGCCCTTAATTAAGTTGAAGACTTGAAATTTTGGATACTTATAGCTGAGCACATTACACCAAATAACAAATCATAAAAATTAAAAAAGTCTTATATTTACCCCTCCGGGTTGCAAATTCACAAACACTCAACGTCCCAGCGTGCTTGACGCCGAACCCTGTAGCCAAGCGCTTTGGTGAGAAAATGAACTTCGACGTGTATACGTGAATGCTGCATTCTTTTTCTAGTGCCGTAGTTCGAAGTTTGCATGTGCGAATACTTATATCCGCTTTATACGAATATATTTTGGATACGCTTACAGAGTCAAAAGGAGGTTTTTTTCCCCTTTTGCAGATTAATTCAGTCTACAAAAGTTGTATTATTGATTATACTTACTCGAATATTGATGCTGTTAAAATAAAATAAGTTTACCGTTACAAAGTAAAGATGACGCTGAAAAATTTAAACTGCATGTTTCTAGTTTTATGAAGGTATAATAGTTGAAACAATAGTTGACATAGTTAATCAAGATAGATCAACATAGTTGAAAAGTGTCTACGATCTTAGTTTGTCATATAGTTTTGGGGGTTTACTATGGAATTACTATAGAACAATAATTGCTGTAAGTACGTTTTCAATTGTGGTACGCGTTTTTAAATGTTTTTTTTTCTTTTTTTCATATTACTTGGCGTATATAAATTCTATAGATTATATACAGGGCTGAACAAAATATCTCAAGTACATTTTTTTTATTGACGGAAAGTTTTAAAGGGGATTTTTCAGCTGTGTTACGCGTTTAACTGAATCAACTTTTAGCATATTATGTAGTACACATACAAATCTATAGATCATATACAGGTCTGCACGCAAAAAATCGGATATTTTTCAAATTGTTGATGGTAATTGCAGAAATTGGCTTTTTAAATGCGTTATCGTTTTTCAAATTCTTTATTTAGATATCATCTTTCAGCTTAATAAACAGTGAAATTTTGTTACAGTATTCTCAATGTGTTGGAAAATGTTGCATGATCTATGACGGATGCATGATTTTTCGTTCTTGTTTATTTTTGAATTAATTTTCCAAAAATTATAGCTTTATTTTTATACAGTTTGTTAAGCAATGATAATATGAAGTACACTCTGAAGGAATAATACAGAGCTGCAAGAATACCACAAATACTACAATAATGAGCATGGATGCACTATTCAAAAGACGACTGTTGTAATGTATATTGTGTGCTGACACTAGATGGCAGCACATGATACGTCTGAAACTCCATAAATAAATACTTCAGCTTCGGAGAAGAAAGGTCAGACTTCTTATAGAGCATATACCTATAAGATTAAATACTTCACTTGTTCATAATGCACATATAATTATTCAGAAGATGAAATATGCATTTATTATATCACATTCGTATTCTTGCAAGTATTCCGTAAGCAAGAAATAGGCGATAAAATGGACTAAATATCCAAGGTCGAAATTAGCTTCAGACTTGCATGTGTGTGGAAGTTCATTTTCTCGCCAAAGCGTTTGGCTACAGGGGTTGGCGTCAAGCGCGCTGGGACGTTGAGTGATTGTGAATTTGCCTCCGGGCTCTAACATGTGTATTTTAAGCTTTTTTTCTTAACTCAGCCAATAATTAAGTTGCAGACTTCAAATTTTGGATACTTATAGCTGAACACCTCACATAAAACGGCAAATCATAGAATTATGAAAAATTCTTATATTTACCCCTCCGGGCTCTAACTTGTGTATTTTAAGCATTTTTATGGGCACCTCACATCAAATGGCAAATCATAACATTTTGAAAAAGTCTTATATTTACCCCTCTGGGCTCTAACTTGTGTATTTTAAGCAATTTTTCGAACTCAGCCCCTAATTAAGTTGGAGATGTGAAATTTTGCATACTTATATTACACACATTTTCAGAACAATTGCGATCACACGAAAAATCATAAATTTTCAAAAAGTCTTATATTATTTACCACTCCGGGCTCTAACTTCTGTATTTTTAATAATTTTTCTAACCTCCACCCTTTTCATCCGGGGTGCACATTTCTAAATTTGCCGACACTCCTTTGACCACTCTTTCATGTTACGTACCATAGCCGTACATATTTTAGTTCCAATTTTTACCGCCTACCTATCTCGGGTGCTATGGGCCCGATCCCCTCGGCTAATATATCTACGGATAGTTTGTAAAACGAAATTTCGTTCGGATAGAGGTTTGTTTAGAATAGAGTGCGCCCCCTGGTTGCGAAATGTGGAACTAACAGATTTGGAAAAAGGATATAAAGGGTTTTGAAAGGAACATTGAACGAAACCCTCTGTGCGATGTGTGATCACACTTACTCACTTGTTTAAATGTAATAATATTTCGAAACATTATGTACCCAAATTTGGAAATAGAACTTTTTAAAGAAAGAATATTCTTCTCCCATATGGTGCAATTGCATAATGTATATTTAATAAAATTCTTACTAGTGTTTCTTCATATACATTTAAATAGAAAATTCGTAGCTGTGCTTAATGTTATAATCCTTATAAAAAAATATAAAACATTCTACGAAAATGAAACTGCTTTTTAATCCCCCTTTTTTACCCTCTGGATAATTTATATTAGTACAGAAGTGGAAAAAAAATATTTTTAGGAAAAGTAATAAAAATATTTTTAGGAAAAGTAATAAAAATATGCACTTTCAGTAAATTTTTCTAAACCGTTATGTATTATACAGATTCATTGGAAATATATACTCGCACATATGCAATTGGGCGGGTCGAAAAAATTGAAAATTTTCCGTTCAACTTCTAATAGTGTGAAAACTTTCCTTTTGTAACTGAGATGTTGACATGGGAAAGGGAGTAAGTCACTGTTGCCAGTAGGCTACTTTTTTTATATTCAGATTTCCAGGGTTCGCACGCTATTAAGCCACAGCCCATTTTGTAAGGACTCTACCACCAGTATTATTATAAAGATAATTTTCTTCACGATTCATTAGATAGAAGATAGTTTTATGCGATTACTGGTGGTAGAGTCCTTACAAAATGGGACGTGGCTTAATAGCGTGCGAGCCCTGATTTCTTGATTGGCACCACTTTTTTTAAATAGTAAAATTCGTCTTATTTAATGACGTATTAATTAAGGCGATAAAAATGGGAATTTTACCATTTCTGAAAAGTGGTGCCAATCAAGAAATCTGAATTTTAAAAAAGTAGCCCACTGGCAACAGTGACTTACTCCCTTCCCCATGCCTGAATTAGAAGTATAGTGCAAACATTTTTTAAGAAAAAATCGTTTAATATCTTAAGGTCGCGCATCGCACTTGAATTTTGGAAAGAAATGATCAAAATTTACAAATTTTTTAAATTAATGAGGAAAAATACAAAAAATCATACCTACTTCTAAGAGTACGTAAAAGTTGCCTTTCGAAAATTGAAGAATAATGCAAAAAGAAAAATTGGAATCCGGTAATTTTTTTAGGTGGCGCATTGCCATTGAATTTAGAAAAATAGTATCAAAATTGACAAAGTTTTTCATTTGTATCATGAAAACTCATTTTTTTTTCACATCAACGTCTAATAATTTAAAAATATTGCTTATGTGCATAGAAACCTAAGGTACAACTAATATTAAATTCGGTTAATATCTTCTAGTTGAACACTCTTTTAAAATTATAAAAAAAATTCATAAGACGACATTTTTCAATTATTTAAAAAAATTATATAAAAAAAATGAAAACGCTGCTTATAAAAACACTTTTGAACAGTACTGGTTTAAACAATTTTAAACAAATTTTACTTAAACAATTTTAAACAAATTTTACTTAAACAATTTTAAACAATGTGCATTAACCCTTTTCGGCGCGGAGTGATTCTGTTTATAAAATGAGGAAATCACAGACTGAAACCAGAATTTACAAACAAATTTATTAGAAAATAAAAACTAGCTTATTTTCACGTCCGTTATAAAATGAAATTTTTAATTAAATTTTCTGTGTGCCAGTAAACTTAAAATCAGGTATCCTTTTTTGATTACACCGCCCACGAAAGGGTAAAAGCTATTTTATTGAATTGATAATGATACCTACATTTTTGTATAAGAACTTGTACTTTGATTTATTATCAAATTTTAGCGTTGGTGATTGGGAAATCAAAGCTGATCTCTTTTCACATACCGTTCCTTACCTTGTGTGTGGTACGGAAACGCCTTTATGGTTTTCAACTTTTGAGAGAGCGTTTGAATCAATGAGAGACAAAATGCTATCTTAGCTGATTCTGTCTGTGCAATACAGGAGGTGAAGTAATGTCACAGGTAGACCAATCATTATGTTCTGAGTAATCCTGAGGACTAAAATTGAACTTGGTATCACAAAATCACGCACAGTTGTTGCTCTTTCGGTCAGAGATTGCATTGCCCAATTCCCTTATATGTTCTCTTTCGCCTGTGATCATAGACAGTAAAAAGTTTTCGGGATGAGCAAAGGAAGCGTTAAGATCAGTCCTGCAATATTTTTGGTAAGTAACTTGATGCTGTGACTGTCTTGAACACATCTACTGCTCCGTCAATAATAGAAGGATTCCTTTTAATGTCAAACCATACAGACACATATGGCTTCATGACGAATATAACTAACCGTTTCAATTCAGTGGCTGGATTTTCTATGGATACATATAGTCTGAGAGTTCTGTTTGCGGTCATTAGCCATCGGGAATGAGAAATCAGCCCTTGATTACAGAAAGCATGATCCACAGGATAAGAGGGCCGATCGCACATCGTTGCATATTTCAAGAAGATATATTTTTAAATCTTTACTGAAATAATTTGGGTTTTTAGCAGCCACTGGGATATTGCAACTGATTAATTGAAATTTGACATCAGATAATGTTACAGAAGTAGGAAGTTGCTTACCTATAGGACCAGAAAAAATTACCGTTCCTGTTTTTTTTTTCCCATTAATACCTTGAAACAAGCGCCTAAAAGGCAATTCAGTGAAATGCAAAAGACAAGTAGACAATTGCAAGTGCCTCCCTATCGGCATTTCTAAACTTGGAATAACCGCCTTTTTCAAATCTGTATTGATAGAAGAGCCTTCACACCCAACTACAAAGACCTCATCTAAGGAGATGTTCTTCTCCGCAGTCTCAGAAATACTTTCTTCATATCACGGAAATTATACTGGCAGCACTGTTTCCAGGGTTTTCCCGTTAATTGACGAATATTCGTTTATTTCTTCTTCGTTAAAGGAGGTAAAATATAGTGAATTGAAGAAAGTGGGGGTAAAAGTGAACGTTCCTGGCCTGGAATTGAACCAGCTATCTTAGCAATATGAGACGAGAACAATAGACTACAGAAATTAAATACTTTGAGGTAAACATGTTTGCTTCAGATGGATATGGCTTGATAAATTACTTTAAAAAGCTTTTAATTTTGAAGTTAACTTCGGGAAGATTTCGTCTTTAAAGAGGTTGTGTCTGGGGTTTTAATATTTTAGTATTAGTATATTATAAAATAATCATTAACAATTTATTTTCTCATTCATTCAAAAATACTCGCGATTTAATTTATTTATAGTTGAATAAATTGAATTAAGTTAAATAAAGTTGAATTTATAAAGTTGTTTATGAAAATATTAGCATTTAAAATATATTTTAAATCAACACATTTAAAAGATATTTTAATTTAAATATTAAATAGAGAAAAAAATCGATCTACTCAAAAAAGAAAAAAAGTCTTCTCGAATAAAAATATAATGCTCATATTTTACATCTAGCAGTCTACTTAAAAATATTTATAATTCATATTTTTATAATATACTAATACTAAAATGTAAACCCAGACACAAGCTCTTTAACCCTTTATCTACTGACGGTACTTATAAGTACTATTAAAATAACTTGTTATAAAATTCACTTAATACATCGATTAGTTGTAATACAGTTTAGAATGAGTTATAGATACATTACTTTATCTTGTTCCAAAAGCATTATTGGTTACACAAAACAAAAACATTTTTTAAAAAATGATTTATTTTGCCTTTGCATCTTTTCAGCTTTCTTGGCGTTGGAGGGGAGGGGGGGATTTTTCAATTAAAAAATATTTCTATATTTCTAATGTAAGAACATTATATTTGTACATTTCCTAATTCTACAAAATACTAAGAAAAATATTTAAAATAAAAGATTTGAGTGGGGTTATAAATATTGCACAAAGTCCCTATAAATTCAAATTTAATTAATCCTTTTCTAAATCCTTCAATTCTTCTAAAATCTTTCTAAAATTTATTAAATGATTATATAAATCTTCTAATGTAGTTTAAATAATTCACGAAAAATGCTTTAGAAGATAAAAATTTCATGAATTCATAATTCAGTACATAAAGGGCTAAACACGAAATATTCCCGAAAGTAACTTAAAAATTAAAAGCTTATCAAACCATACCCATGTAAAGCAAACATATTTACTTCAAAGTACTTCATTACTGTGCAATTGTAGTCCAATGGTTAATGTTCTCGTCTCCTCGTGCTAAGATAGTAAGTTCGATTCCAGGCCAGAAACTTTTACTTTTACCCCCCTTTCTTCAATCACGTATATTTTACCTCATTTATCGGGGAAGAAATTAACGGATATTCGTCAATTAACGGGAAAACCGTGGAAACAGTGCTGCCAGGTTAATTTTCGTGATATGAAAAAAGAATTTCTGAGAGTGTTATTCATTTTTAAATTCGAAAACTTCTTTCGTTTTAAATTAAATTAGAAATTTTGCTGCATAGAATTTTTCATTTTTCATTTTTTAAATAAATGCGGATTTTAGTATTAAACGAGCGCATGTATGTTAGGAATGTACCGAATTTCTTTGGAACTTTTAGGAAGAATTCACGGATAAAAGATGTTTTCTAAGAGTACGGAAATTATTTGTTAAAAAATGAGGAATAATTTAGTTTAAATTGGCGAGTTTTTCTGACAGTACGATAGATGTGAAACAACGCTTTTAAAAAATATCTCTTTTGGTTCCACTTAGTAGCAATATGACCAACCTGGCTCCTGAATTACAGAAATATGCTTTTTGAAACAATATTCGCAAATTTCAAGTGCGATGAGAGGCCTAAAGATATTAACCGATGTTAAATAGTTTTTGCGTTATTCTTCTAATTTTAAAAGATGTCTTTTAAGCACTATTAGAAATAGGTCTGATTATTTTTTAATTATCACTATTAATTTAAAAAATCGTCAATTTAATCATACTTTCCAATATTCAAGTGCGATGCGCGATCTAAAGATATTAACCGATTTTAAATATTTTTTTGCATTATTCTTCTAGTTACAAAATGAACTTTTACGCACTGCTAGGAGTAAGTCTGAATATATTTTAATTTTCATCATCAATTTCAAAAATAGTAAATTTTGATCATATTTTTCAAAATCCAATTCCGATGCGCGACCTAAAGATATTATCCGATAAAAAAAAAGCGTTTTTTTTTTTTTTTTTTTTTTTTCTAATTACAAAAGGCAACTTGTTCGCTCTATTAGTAGTTGATCAGAAAAAAATCGCTTTTCTCGACCCACTCTAATGTGCAATTACTTATCTTCCAGATTCTATTAACATCAAATTGTAAGCGGTGTACGCTACAGTTTCTGTTAGTTTTCTGAGAAGGGAATTATTCGCAGGGTTTGTACGCTTTTCATATTTTAATATAACTTTCTACATAATTTTCTTCCCTTAATCACAGTGCTGACTCCTCTGTTAGTGCAATAAACACTTGATCCCATAAAAAACAAGTTGGAAATTGCTCGTCAAACGTGGCAAATGAGGTGCGTTCGTACTATAACTAGTTTTATAATTATTTTTTGCACCCCATATTGTACTGAATGTATATTTTTTTGCACTTCATAAGTGCATAGTCTGTAACATCATTAAAATGTACTTGCAATAATTTTTTCCCCATTCCCCGTAATATAACGGAACACTTTTAACTGTCCCTGTCATTAAACTATACATCCGATTTTCATAAAATTTGAAATGGCTCGAAAAAAAATTTCAACAATTATATATTTAAAATTTCAGACCATTCGGAAGGCTAAAACATCATTAAAATGCACTTGCAATAATTTTTTCATATTGCCCGTAATGTAACGGAAAACTTTTGACTGTCCCTGTAATTAAACTATACATCCGATTTTCATAAAATTTGAAACGGCTCGACAAAATTGTGCAAGAATTATATATTTAAAATTTCAGACCATTCGGAGGGCTGAACATCAATAAAATCCACTTGCAATAATTTTCCCCATTGGCCGCAATGTAAAGAAAAACTTTTGACTGTCCCTGTAATTAAACTATACATCCGATTTTCATAAAATTTAAAATGGCTCGACAAAATTTTGCAATAATCATATATTTAAAATTTCAGACCATTCGGTTGGGTAGTTTTTGCTCTGTTATATGCGGACAGACGGACAGACGGACGGACAGACAGACGGACTGAACGACGATTATAGGTGCTACGTATTTATATAATTACGAACGCACCTAAAAACGAAGAAATAAATTCACAAATTAAATAAAATAGTATTGAACACATTTCCAGGTTTTCGTCAATATCCAGGATGAGCTTCATTCACTCCTCCCTGAACTTTTAACTATACCCATGGTAAAGCATTACTGTAATAATGCAAATTCACAAATTAAATAAAATAGTATTGAACACATTTCCAGGTTTTCGTCAATATCCAGAAGGAGCTTCATTCACTCCTCCCTCAACTTTTAACTATACCCATGGTAAAGCATTACTGTAATAATGCAAATTCACAAATTAAATAAAATAGTATTGAACACATTTCCAGGTTTTCGTCAATATCCAGAAGGAGCTTCATTCACTCCTCCCTCAACTTTTAACTATACCCATGGTAAAGCATTACTGTAATAATGCAAATTCACAAATTAAATAAAATAGTATTGAACACATTTCCAGCTTTTCGTCAATATCCAGGATGAGCTTCATTCACTCCTCCCTCAACTTTTAACTATACCCATGGTAAAGCATTACTGTAATAATGCAAATTCACAAATTAAATAAAATAGTATTGAACACATTTCCAGGTTTTCGTCAATATCCAGAAGGAGCTTCATTCACTCCTCCCTCAACTTTTAACTATACCCATGGTAAAGCATTACTGTAATAATGCAAATTCACAAATTAAATAAAATAGTATTGAACACATTTCCAGGTTTTCGTCAATATCCAGAAGGAGCTTCATTCACTCCTCCCTCAACTTTTAACTATACCCATGGTAAAGCATTACTGTAATAATGCAAATTCACAAATTAAATAAAATAGTATTGAACACATTTCCAGCTTTTCGTCAATATCCAGGATGAGCTTCATTCACTCCTCCCTCAACTTTTAACTATACCCATGGTAAAGCATTACTGTAATAATGCAAATTCACAAATTAAATAAAATAGTATTGAACACATTTCCAGGTTTTCGTCAATATCCAGAAGGAGCTTCATTCACTCCTCCCTCAACTTTTAACTATACCCATGGTAAAGCATTACTGTAATAATGCAAATTCACAAATTAAATAAAATAGTATTGAACACATTTCAAGGTTTTCGTCAATATCCAGAAGGAGCTTCATTCACTCCTCCCTCAACTTTTAACTATACCCATGGTAAAGCATTACTGTAATAATGCAAATTCACAAATTAAATAAAATAGTATTGAACACATTTCCAGGTTTTCGTCAATATCCAGAAGGAGCTTCATTCACTCCTCCCTCAACTTTTAACTATACCCATGGTAAAGCATTACTGTAATAATGCAAATTCACAAATTAAATAAAATAGTATTGAACACATTTCCAGGTTTTCGTCAATATCCAGAAGGAGCTTCATTCACTCCTCCCTCAACTTTTAACTATACCCATGGTAAAGCATTACTGTAATAATGCAAATTCACAAATTAAATAAAATAGTATTGAACACATTTCCAGGTTTTCGTCAATATCCAGAAGGAGCTTCATTCACTCCTCCCTCAACTTTTAACTATACCCATGGTAAAGCATTACTGTAATAATGCAAATTCACAAATTAAATAAAATAGTATTGAGCACATTTCCAGTTTTTCGTCAATATCCAGGATGAGCTTCATTCACTCCTCCCTCAACTTTTAACTATACCCATGGTAAAGCATTACTGTAATAATGCAAATTCACAAATTAAATAAAATAGTATTGAACACATTTCCAGGTTTTCGTCAATATCCAGAAGGAGCTTCATTCACTCCTCCCTCAACTTTTAACTATACCCATGGTAAAGCATTACTGTAATAATGCAAATTCACAAATTAAATAAAATAGTATTGAACACATTTCCAGGTTTTCGTCAATATCCAGAAGGAGCTTCATTCACTCCTCCCTCAACTTTTAACTATACCCATGGTAAAGCATTACTGTAATAATGCAAATTCACAAATTAAATAAAATAGTATTGAACACATTTCCAGCTTTTCATCAATATCCAGGATGAGCTTCATTCACTCCTCCCTCAACTTTTAACTATACCCATGGTAAAGCATTACTGTAATAATGCAAATTCACAAATTAAATAAAATAGTATTGAACACATTTCCAAGTTTTCGTCAATATCCAGGATGAGCTTCATTCACTCCTCCCTCAACTTTTAACTATACCCATGGTAAAGCATTACTGTAATAATGCAAATTCACAAACTAAATAAAATAGTATTGAACACATTTCCAGGTTTTCGTCAATATCCAGGATGAGCTTCATTCACTCCTCCCTCAACTTTTAACTATACCCATGGTTGGTATCACAGACTTGTGGTTGGTATATATACCCATGGTTATACCATTACTGTAATAATGCAAATTTTGAAAAAAAAAATCACCAAATTGCGCTCGCTCTTTCCTGGATCGCACGTGCGATCGTCAAAATGCTTTTCGAAACCAACTTATGCGAACGGAAACCAACTTATGCGAGAGAAGCTTGAGGGGCTCATAGTTTTACATTCTCACTAATTCCAGCGTGCGGGAAGTCGCATATTTAGCTGGGTTTTTTTTTTTGCCTTGCTTTTCGGAAATCTCCCTGTTTGCTATATTCTTTTTCGCTATTTGTTTGATGTACTATCTTTCTTGATAGAAAGTAAAATGTTACATTTTTTTCTACTTATAAGTCCTTGTTATTTCTTTTAGTTGCGTTTTTTAGGTAGCTTTCTTTACAAAAAGCTACCTATTGCAGCCGTTCGGAGGAAAGCGATTTCAAAAAATTTTGGTATATTTTCATCGATCATAACCCCCAGACGCCGAAACCACCCTCCGTTCAAAATTGATATATATATATATATATATATATCAATATATATATATATATATATCTGACCTATGTCACACTGTAACTCTCGTATTTATGAACCGATTTCGATGTAATTCGGTGTGTACATAGTACATACCAATGTCTCTACCGAGTTCGTTGGCCAGCTTCATCCGCCATTTTGTTTCAAAATGGCGGCCATTTAAAATTTTTTAAAAATTTAAAAATTTGAAATGTGGTACCAAAAAATTGAAAATGGAAAAATATTTTTTTCTTATGTATTTGACCTTTATACAAAGACTCCGTAGCAGTTTTTCTTTCGTCTATATCTTAAAAAATGGCTGAGTTATAGCATTTTGAATTTCTAGTGAAGCTGACATTTTGAAACGTCCTGAATTTTGTCACGCGATAAAAGGCGTATTTATGAAGCGATTTGGATGTAACTTCGTTTATACATAGTACAGACCAATGTCTCAACCGAGTTCGTTGGCCAGCTTCATTCGCCATCTTGTTTAAAAATGGCGGCCATTTAAAATTTTAAGAAAAATTTAAATTTGAAATGTGGTGCCAAAAAATTGAAAATTGAGAAATATTTTTTTCTTATGTGTTTGACCTTGATAAAAAGATTCGGGAGCAGTTTTTGTTTCGTCTATATCTTAAAAAATGGCTGAGTTATAGCATTTTGAATTTCTAGCGTGGCTGACATTTTGAAACGTCCTGATTTTTGCCACGTGGTAACAGACGTATTTATGAACCGATTTGGATGTACCTTGGTGTGTACATAGTACATACAAATAACTCAACCGAGTTCGTTGGCCACCTTCATCCGCCATCTTGTTTCAAAATGGCGGCCATTTAAAAAAAATTTTTTAATTTTAAATTTAAAATGAGATACCAAAAAATTGGAAAATGAAAAAGATTTTTTTCGTATGTGTTTGACCTTAATACAAAAATTCCGGAACAGGTTTTGTTTCGTCTATATCTAAAAAAATGGCTGAGTTATAACATTTTGAATTTCTGTTGTGGCTGACATTTTAAAACGACCTGATTTTTGTCACGCGATAACAGGCGTATTTATGAACCGATTTGAATGTAACTTGGTCTGTACATAGTACATACCAATGTCTCGACCGAGTTCGTTGGCCAGTTTCATTCGCCATCGTGTTTCAAAAGGGTTGCCATTTAAAAAAAAATGTAATTTAAAATTTAAAATGAGGTATTAAAAAATTGGAAAATGAAAAAGATTTTTTTTATGTGTTTGGCCATGATACAAAGATTCTGGAGCAGTTTTTGTTTCTGAAAAATTTTCTTTTGTTTATATCTTAAAAAGTGGTTGAATTATAGCACTTTGAATTTCGATCATGGCTAACACTTTGAAACGATCTTGTATTTGTCACGCGATACCACACGTATTCGCCTATTTCGATGGAAGAAGACATGTGGATAGTATGGATCAATATCTCGACCAAGTTCGCTGTCCAGCTTCATCAGCCATCTTGTTTCAAAATGGCGGCCATTAAATTAAAAAAAAAATTATATTTAAAGTGAGGTGCAAAAAAATTAGAAATTGAAAAAGGTTTCTTTCTTAAGTATTTGACCTTGATATAAGGATTCAGGAGCATTTTTTGTTTGTCTTTATCTTAAAAAATGGCTCAGATATAGCAGTTTCAATTTCTAACGTGGGTGACATTTTGAAAAATCTGATTTTTTGCCTGCGACAGCACTCGTATATATCAACCGATTCCGATGTGAGAGAGCATGTGCACAGCAATTACTAAGGTCTCGATCAAGTTCACTGGTTAGCCTCATCCACCATGTTGTCTTAAAATGGCAGGCACTTTAAGAAATCGCCGAATTTGGCAGCTAAATACAAGTTACTTTAAATAAAAGCAGCTTGGATAAAGCTGACTAATTTCGCGAAATTCTCATTCATAATGATTTAGTATTGATAAAAATTTGTATTGAATCTCCTACATTCGGTTTCCACTTAATTGAGCTTCGTGTGTTTGAATAATATAAGTTGGCTTTTTTAAAATAAGGAATATGAAAGCTACCTCTTCCTCCCGGCACTGGCCGGAAGGACTTTTTTTAGGTAGCTTTCTTTACAAAAAAGCTACCTATTGCAGCCGTTCGGAGGAAAGCGATTTCAAAAAATTTTGGTAGATTTTCATCGATCATGACCCCCAGACCCCGAAACCACCCTCCGTTCAAAATTTATATATATATATATATATATATATATCAATATATATATATATATATATATATATATATATATCTGACCTATGTCACACTGTAACTCCCGTAATTATGAACCGATTTCGATGTAATTCGGTGTGTACATAGTACATACCAATGTCTCGACCGAGTTCGTTGGCCAGCTTCATCCGCCGTTTTGTTTCAAAATGGCGGCCATTTAAATTTAAAAAAAAAATTAAAACTTGAAATGTGGTACCAAAAAATTAAGAATGGAAAAATATTTTTTTCTTATGTATTTGACCTTTATACAAAGATTCCGGAGCAGTTTTGTTTCGTCTATATCTTAAAAAATGGCTGAGTTATAGCATTTTGAATTTCTAGCGTGGCTGACATTTTGAAACGTCCTGAATTTTATCACACGATAAAAGGCGTATTTATGAACCGATTTGGATGTAATTCGGTGTGTACATAGTACATACCAATCTCTCGACCGAGTTCGTTGGCCAGCTTCATCCGCCATTTTGTTTCAAAATGGCGGCCATTTAAAATTTTTTTTAAAATTTAAAATTTGAAATGTGGTACCAAAAAATGGAAAATGGAAAAATATTTTTTTCTTATGTATTTGACCTTTATACAAAGATTTCGGAGCAGTTTTTGTTTCGTCTATATCTTAAAAAATGGCTGAGTTATAGCATTTTGAATTTCTAGCGTGGCTGACATTTTGAAACGTCCTGAATTTTGTCACGCGATAAAAGGCGTATTTATGAACCGATTTGGATGTAACTTCGTTTATACATAGTTCATACCGATGTCTTGACCGGGTTCGTTGGCCAGCTTCATGCGCCATCTTGTTTAAAAATGGCGGCCATTTAAATTTTTAAGAAAAATTTAAATTTGAAATGTGGTACCAAAAATTGAAAATTGAAAAAATATTTTCTTCTTATGTGTTTGACCTTGATAAAAAGATTCGGGAGCAGTTTTTGTTTCCTCTATATATTAAGAAATGGCTGAGTTATAGCATTTTGAATTTCTAGCGTGGCTGACATTTTGAAACGTCCTGATTTTTCTCACGTAATAACAGGCGTATTTATGAACCGACTTGGATGTACCTTGGTGTGTACATAGTACATACAAATATCTCGACCGAGATCGTTGGCCAGCTTCATCCGCCATCTTGTTTCAAAATGGCGGCCATTTAAAAAAATTAAAAAATAAAAAAAATTAAATGAGATACCAAAAAATTGGAAAATGAAAAAGATTTTTTTTGTATGTGTTTGACCTTAATACAAAGATTCCGGAACAGTTTTTCTTTCGGCTATATCTAAAAAAAATGGCTGAGTAATAGCATTTTGAATTTCTCTTGTGGCTGACATTTTAAAACGACCTGATTTTTGTCACGCGATAACAGGCGTATTTATGAACCTATTTGGATGTAACTTGGGCTGTACATAGTACATACCAATGTCTCGACCGAGTTCGTTGGCCAGCTTCATTCGCCATCTTGTTTCAAAAGGGTTGCCATTTAAAAAAAATTAAATTTAAAATTCAAAATAAGGTATTAAAAAATTGGAAAATGAAAAAGATTTTTTTATGTGTTTGGCCTTGATACAAAGATTCCGGAGCAGTTTTTGTTTCTAAAATTTGTTCTTTTGTTGATATCTTAAAAAATGGTTGATTTATAGCACTTTGAATTTCTAGCATGGCTAACATTTTGAAACGATCTTGTATTTGTCACGCGATAACACACGTATTCGCCTATTTCGATGTAAGAAGGCATGTGGATAGTATACATCAACACCTCGACCAATTTCGCTGGCCAGATTCATCAGCCATCTTGTTTCAAAATGGCGGCCATTAAATTAAAAAAAAATATATATATTTAAAGTGAGGTGCAAAAAAATTAGAAATTGAAAAAGGTTTCTTTCTTAAGTATTTGATCTTGATATAAGGATTCAGGAGCATTTTTTGTTTGTCTTTACCTTAAAAAATGGCTCAGATATAGCAGTTTCAATTTCTATTGTGGGTGACATTTTGAAAAATCTGATTTTTTGCATGCGACAGCACTCCTATATATTAACCGATTGCGATGTGAGTGAGCATGTGCACAGCAATTACTAAGGTCTCGACCAAGTTCACTGCTTAGCCTCATCCACCATGTTGTCTTAAAATGACAGGCACTTTAAGAAATTGCCGAATTTGGCAGCCAAATATAAGTTACTTTAAAGAAAAGCAGCTTGGATAAAGCTGACTAATTTCGCGAAATTCTCATTCATTATATTGATAAAAATTAATATTGAATCTCCTATATTCGGTTTCCACTAAATTGAGCTTCGTGTGTTTGCATGATATAAGTTGGCTTTTTTTAAATAAGGATTATGAAAGCTACCTCTTCCTCCCGGCACTGGCCGGAAGGACTTTTTTTACTTTTAAAAACACAAATGTGTTTTAAACCTGTACTTTAAGTTATATTTGCAGATTTTATTTTCGCAATTTATACTTTGTGAACCTTCATTTAAATAACCCACGAGCAGCCACTGTTTTATCATATAATTTCTGTCGTTAAATAAGGCGGAGAAAATTATTTATAAAAAGTGGTACTAAAATGTTTAAAGCGTGTGAGCCTGTGCATATTTTTAATCTCTGGTCTTTTACATTTTGTTTTTATAACAATTTAAAAAATCTTTATTTTTACTTTTTTTTAAACTTTAAAACGGGTTATGCTCTTCGCCTTGCGTTCTAGTAGTACTGCGCTAAATATTTTAAACTGAAAAAATTGTTTACGATTTTGATTCCTGTCAATCGGTCCAGCATTTTGTAAAAATGACTTTTATTGTACTTATTACAATCGAGAATTCCAAAAAGCAGTTCGCTCAAAGGAATTTTCTTAACAGATGTGTCCCAATTATCATACCGCGCTGCACCAAACCCAAATACATTTTGTTCAATCTGGTATAAATGAGATATAAAATATTTGCCCCTGAAATTGCAATATTCGCGTATTCTTGTGCCTAAAAATATTTTCTACCAGGAATAATTCGATGCTTTTTTCTAAGCGAGTTAAAAGAACAGAACGTTTGATCTCGGCTTTTCGGATGTTTGTTATAAGTATAATCATTCGACGTATTTAAATGAAACTTTTTTAATCAGGAAGATTTTTAGCGCTTAACGGACCGGCTATTTTTTGAAAATGAGCACGAAATTTTACGCTTACAAACGTCACTACAAATTATATCCTGCTTATAAACAAGCTTGTTTGCATTACACCTTTTTCTTTCTTCCTTGCAATATTTTCGGTACCAGTAATATTTTCATCTTCGAATCCACAAAAACGCCAATTTATGTGACCCCGTCCGTTAAGTGTTAAGCTAAAACTATTCATCATATTATGTATAGCTTTTTTAACAGAGGCATATTGAAAATTTCAATAAACGATTTATCATATTATGTATAGCTTTTTTAACAGAGGCATATTGAAAATTTCAATAAACGATTTTCCATTGTGCGTAAAACGTGAGCTTTGTTGGCAACTAAAGTGCCTTTAAAATAAGAAAGTTGCGACATACGAGCATAAAATTTAATTGGTTGAGAGGATTTACAGCAAAAATTTGATGAGACTTCCATTATCTTGTACTTTGCGAGCTTGTCATTATACACACGGTAATATTTGTTGACTTGTGTCACTCGTCTAAAAGAACTTGTCCAGAAGTGCAATGCTAACTAAGTTCTTTAGTGTGAATTACCATAGTTTTGACAAAAACTTCCAATCTGGGCATGTGCTGTATATGCATATTTCGTCACTCAGTTGTTTATAAAGACACTCCAAAACAACGTGCATTAATGTGGATAACAATAAACGATTGGAAAGGAAAAAAAACAAACAAAAAAACACCCTGTTGTGCTAAACCGGACTCACTAAAATATGCGAACTGACGCATAATATGTAATTTAAAAAATAGATAATGTGATTTTTTTTTCATAATTGCAAGCAAGTAGGGGAATAGAAAACTGTCACGTTTTTAACACATACCAAAGTAGTTGAAACCTGTTTAAGAATTCGGTTTGTCTGTCTATATATCTGTGTGTATGCCTGTCCGTGCTCTAACTCGCATAAAAATATTCGAATTCCCATGTTATTCATATACAGTGGACTCTCTCTATTCTGAACACGCATGGGACAACCAAAAATGTTCAGATTATGGGGGTGTTCATTATAGAGGGAGACTGGGAAATAAATGCATTACTACTACTACGATTGAGTTTATAGACTGTATAAAATGCCAATTACCGAGATGGACATGCTGAATTTAGATTTGGCGGCTAGTGCAATGTCAAACTTAATACAGTCGAACCTGTAATCTACCGTCTCTTTTTTTAATTAAAAAACTTTTATAAAACATACATAAATACAATATATTACTTAAAAACAAAATCGGTACATTATTTAACAAAGTGAGTAATTTTGGTTTGTTTTTGAATTGTGCGTGCTTGTGCAGTGTACATGTTAGCCAGTTGTTTAACCCCTTAATTCTCGTTCCCGTGATATTCGCGGGCTGCGTCTTTTATTCAGATTGTTTGATTCCCACCACTTTTATAAAATAGTGTAATTGGCTTTATTATAGTATCATTTTACCTGTCATTAAATAAGGTAAATATTTCTTTTTCAAAAAACTGGTGTCAATAAGCAATTTGATTTTTTTAAACTGTAATTTAATGCGACCGTTAAGGGGTTAAAAAGTGGAAAGACTTCGGGTGATGTTCAGTTGCATAGTTCAACAGGTCTTGAATACCTTGCCCATATTGCTTGAAGGTAAGCGTACTTCTAGTTTCATCGGTCTATTCTGACTTTACGTTTTCTTTACTATCCCCTTCCTCTTCAACGATGTTGTTATCGCAAACTGGAAGGCTTCCGTCAGTTCCAAGATAAGTTCCAGGTTCAATTTCAGTATGGATCATTTGGAGAATTGACCCCAAGTCACTCACACCTGTTGCTTCTTATTCCTCTATAAGAATTGCTCATTCTCACATTAGAATCCAGGTTTGTAGAAGTAGCTTTGGAATGCTGGAATGCGTAGGAAGTTACTTCATTCTAAGTTGTTGATATCCAATGGACATCATCCATAACATTGACCTTCTTCGTTAGTTTAGTTGCCTTCAAAAAATGGATTCGGTAGTGAGCTTTAAAGGTCTTGATTACTCCTTTATCTAGTTGTTGGATTATAGAAGTACAATTCGGTGGTCAGGAACTTCAGACTCACGTTGCTCAGTTGCATGTTTGTGTGTGATCTGGCATTATCCTCAAAAAGATTTTTTTCTCTTTCTTCATTATCTCGTTACTGCCCTCCAATCATTGTGAGAAATTTGTTAATGTCATCATGGCTGTTCAATTTGATTTATAGTGCACAGGCAATGATGCGATTTTCACATTTTAGAAACATCGTGAATTCTCACTTTTTCCGATCACAAGTGGTAAGAGCTTCTCATAAATAAAACTGGCACTGAGCATCACGACAAGTCTTTCTTTTGACATTTTTCAGCCCACGCCTTTCTCGCTTGCTTCTGTTAGGGTTTTATTTGGAAGACCGGTTTCGTTGGCATTAAAAATGTTAACCGCGTCGAAATCCTTTAATATATCCTGAAGATTTCATTCCTTCACAGTGTCGATATTTACGTCTGCAGCTACACCAGTGATTATTTTGAAATCGATGTTATGCCGATTTTTGAAGCGAGTCAACCATCCTTCTTATGCCTTGAATTCCATTATTTTCTCCTTTTCTGTAAAATTAAGAGCAATCTTCTTTAGCAGGTGTCTAGTACAAGAAGATTCTTCATTCTCATTTGGCTATAAAACTTCAGACGCGATTGTTTATGTTCTTGTTTCCCATTTTCTTTTCGAAAATTCTACAGTTTGAGGAAATTTCATTTGATTTGTTCAAAAGCGATTATAATTTCTTTCTCTTTCTTGCTCATGGTGTTGACTTAACCTACTGAAATTCCAAACTCACATGCAATTTTCCTTTGACTTGCGTTTGATTTTAATTTTTGAACAACTTCGTATTTCTCCTAAAGCTTCAGTTCTTTCCGTTTTTCTACTTATTTCTAATATAGCTGCATAAGTGCAATGCTTCTTACCCTGCAACTTTAGAGAAACGGCGAACACAAATTTACCATTGCCGAGCAAAAGGAAGAAAGAAACTGTAGCGATAATCCCCATGGAGGTGTGCGGAAAATAAACCATAATCCTTTTTTAGCCGCTCCCTCTAATACCTATTGACTTTTATCTGTCACTGGGGGCGGCGCCTTTCTGTTGCATAATCTTTCTATTTTTATCTCGGCTCGGGAGAGGGGACTCTCCTGACATGGTTTTTACATTATTATAATTTTTTTTGTATCCCTTTGCATAAAAATTGATTGTTTTGTTCATTTCATTTATCTGATTAACATGATTTACTTTTTGTGAAATGGCAACAGTTTTATATGTGGACTTTTTTGTTTATTAAAAATAAAAGAATGTTCTAGCTAGTTTAGATGTAGAACACGCAAAGGCGTACATGTTTGAAAAAATATTCTTTCAATTTCTTTATTTTTTTTGTTGTTGTTGTTGTTATAACGTATGTTTTGTTAACTGAAGATTTTATCTCAATTATTCAAACAAATTACAGCATCGAGTAGATGCTTAAAATCTTGCAATGATTTTGTCTATTAATTTTTAAATCGAGTTTATTGAAATTTTTATTCTTCTGCAACAATTCCCAGAATTTTTAATTACAAACACACGTTCAGTTTACAGAGAGGCGGAGTAGAATGGGGATCAAAAGTAGCGTTCATAATAGCGAGGTGTTCACATTAGAGAGTTTTCAGAATATAGAGAGTTCGTCTTATGTTAAGTCTATGGAATTTCGCCGGGACCGTCGGAATGTGTTCATAATACCGAGGTGTTCACATTAGAGAGTGTTCAGATAGAGAGAGTCCACTGTATGTTATTGAGGCTCCCTATGGCATGTTCGGTATTGTGTAGCAGTTATAGTTCGTTTACAGGTGCATTCAAAAGAATTCGGTTACATTATGGTCTATGAGGAAAAATCGTCTGCAGTATACGGGTATTTTATTAATGTTATACTATTTCGTGGGTATTGATTGATACACATCCCTAAGGGGCATTACAAGATGCTTACCATATGGTGGTCATAGCATTTATCATTCATTTCCAGGGGACACAGAAAATATATCGTACTGCTTATGAGCGATAATAGCTGGGAGTGCGTTTTCAATCGTGTTATATACGTTTTCAAGTGTAACTATTTTTTTGCATATTACTTGGTGTGTATAAATTCTATAGAACACATACAGGGTTGCACAAAATAATTCGAGTAGATTTCCACTTATTGCGCACATCGCTGAAACGAAATTTTCAACTCTGTTAAGTTTCTGCTGACTGAACTAAATGTTTCAATATGATGTAGTATATATACAAATCTATAGATCATATAGAAAGCAGTACACTGTAAAAAAACTCCTGTAATTTTTATATGGGGTTCATGCCTATGCCATTTTTGGTTGGCTCCCTGGCAGAGTGATCCTGATCCTGTAATTTTTACAGAAAAAAATGTTTTAAAGAAATATCAGTTTCTTTCTGTAAAAAAAAAAAAAAAAAAAAAAAAAAAAAAAAAAAAAAAAAAAATATTAATTTTGTAATTTTTACAAAAAAAAAATCTGTATTGTTTTATAGAAAAACTGCTTTCTGTAAAAAAGTACAGATATTTTCTGTAAATTAAGCCGTTTTCCACTGGCGACAAAATTGACAGTTTTTTTTCTGTCCATTTGAGAGATTTTTTTTTTTACAGTGTACAAAATAATTCTGATATTTTTTCCGACTATAGATGGTAATTGCGGTTTTTTTAATGTATTATGTGTTTACGAATTGTTTACTCAGCCATCCTCTTTCACCTTATAAAACGGTACGGTTTTTTAGCCCCCGGTACGGTATGCTATTTCTTTCTCCCAGCTTATTGTATGTCGTCTCCAAAAAATAACGTAACCTTACAGAAGCCAGCAATAAACAAAGCAGATGAATCATTGTACGATTAAATGCTCTATAGCAATTTTTTTAATTTCTAAGCATCGCAAATTTTCAATTTTTATACCGTCGTATTGGAAAAAAAAAAAAGGTACTTTTTAATGCAATTTGTTTGAAAACTGTATCTCCATTTATTTTTGAAATATTATTATTTTTTTTTTTTTGTAGTTTTTAGCACCATTTGTTTAAATTTGGCAACTCAAGTATTCCATTTATGTAGAAAGTAAAGGGAAAATAGTTGAAAAATAGCAATTATATCTTTTTGTTGCCATTTTCTCATAACAACCGAAAGAAAATGTAATTAAAATACGTGCTATTTTGAAAAAATATAAACGTATAATTTCTGTTAAAACATGGAGCAATTATTAACTATATTTAATTTTAGGTATCTGTAGACGCTTTCAGTGTGACGTCACTCACGACATTTTGGTTGGAAACTGACTCCAAACAAGCGGTTGCTATGCGTCATTTCTTTTTAAATATAAATCCTGGAAAATGTTACCAGTACATATCAAGTATTAAAACACTTAGATGTGAGATATAGATATAAGATATAGCTGCAACACAAAAAAAAAAAAAAAAAATAGAAAATACAACATAGCAACCGTTTGTTTTGAGTCAGTTTCCAACCAAAACGTCATGACTGACGTCACGACTGAAATCGTCTATATTAATGTTACAAACAAATGAAGGCCTATGAATCATTAGATAGCCGTTTTTTTGTGGAGTTTCTTTAATGGCGGCATCTTTTTGCTACATTTGTGTATTATTTTGCGATAGCGACACCCTATGCATGCTTTACTGTAGATGTTTAAGAGTGGATCGTAAATGTGGAATTCTTAAGCGGATTCGAATGACGTCATTTTACATAAAATAAAGTGTATGCTTTAAGTCTTAAAATTGAAATATGTTTTGTACTATTTATATATACATACATTTTTTTGTCATCGGGGGCAATGCTAAATTCTGAAAAAGCAGAATTCCTGATTTATAGTTTTTTTTTTACAATATTTTAAATGAGTTTAACCTGTTTCATAATCTATGCTTAAGGGGTCTCAGGACTCTTAAATTGGAAAAAATTAAAAAAAGAGACCATTTTCAACACTTAATATCTAATAACACAATTTTTATTGAGATGAAAGAAGATGAATGTACGTTCTTTCATTTTATGTATTTAAAAAAATTGCAAGTTACAGAATTAGCATTTACAGGGGGCTCCAAACTGTCAGACATTTGTCGAGCAGAAAATTGGTATAACAGGTTACGCGCACGATTACAAAATTAATATTGCAATTAGAATGAAGATTTTGGTGCCGACTTATACTTTCAGGTCGTAATAATTACCCTGAACCTAAATAAATTTGTATTTAAAGCATTTTTATATTTTTAATACAAAGGTGTATTTAGCTAATACAAAATTTTGAAAATTGAACATAATCACATACAAAATATTTTTTTGAACAATAAAAAGGAAATTTTATGTTCAGTTTATACAGATTAACATGAAACGTATGTTTTAAAAATTTGATGAAAAAAATATTCAGAAGTTTTTGAGATATCCTGCGCGTTATGCTTAAAAACGTCATTCGGAGAAAAATGACTTCAAAGTTTCGGAAAAGCCGCTTGAGCTATTGAGGGAGTATAATTCTAAAAGTCATAACTTCTGTTCTAATGAGAATTTCAACGAAACAATTATGTTAAAATGTTCAGAAAAGAGAGGAGTTCAACATCTAAAAAAATTTAAATTTCGAAATTTTTGAAGCTTTAAGAGTCCTGAGACCCCTTAAGACTTCTGTCCCTACCGGCGAAGACACTCACGAGCTAATACTAATCCTATGGAGAGGGATTTATGTAATATCTCGTTTGCATTTCGACATTTTTAAATATTTTTTTTGCATTGGATAGCCGAGGTCCGTCTCTACATCGCACCTTTTTTACTTTTTCGATTTTGGTCGCAGATATTTCTTGTAAAGTTACTTTCACTTTCATAACCAGTTCTGAAAATGAAAGTGCCATTCTAAAAAACATCTGCAGCCAAAATTGAAAAAGTAAAAAAAGTGCGATGTAGAGACGGATCTCGGCTATCCAATGCAAAGAAAAAGAAAAAAAAATTAAAAATGTCCAAATGCAAACGAGATATTAGGAAAATCCCTCCCCATAGGATTAGCATTAGCTCAAGAGTGCCTTCGCCGGCAGGGACAGGAGCCTTAAAGCATAATTTTTTCTCCTTGTTTTTTTTTTTAAATCATTTGTTCTTGTGTATGTTTGACTGTGTGTAAATTGTACAAAATCTTTTAAACAGTACTGTAGATTGAAAAAAAAAAAAAAAAAAGAAAAAAAAGAAGAGAAGAACCGTTTAAAGAAAATGCATAATACTGACCAAGTAAAATTTATTTTTTGGAATTTATAGTTTTTCTAATCACACAGTTTTTTTTTTTTTTTTTTTTTTTTTTTTTTTTTTTTTTTTACAATATTCTGAATGTGTTTGAACCTGTTTCATAATCTATGCTTGATGCATAATTTTTTCTTTTTGTTTGTTTTTAAATTATTTGTTCTTGTGTATGTTCCTTATTGTGTGTAAATTGTACCAAATCTTTCAAACAGTACTGCAGAATGAAAATAAATAAATAAATAAATAAAATAAATAAAAAATAAATTTGAAAAAAAAAAAGAAAAAAAAAGGAAGAGCCGTTTAACCCTTTATGCCCCAAATTATGAAATAAGGAAAATTTCATCTTCTAAAGTATCTTTCTTGAAATTTAAAAAATTCATTAGAAGATTTACAGAATCAATTAATCAATTTCAGAAGGAAATTGCCAATTAAAATTAATGAACGAAATATTTATTTATTGGGATTTTGTAGAACATTTATAACTCCACACAACTTTTTTAGATAAAATTTTTTAGAGTATTTTATAGAATTAGAAAATGTACAAATATAGGGCCCTTACATTAGAAATATAGAAGCATTTAAGAACTGAATCTTTCCACTTCCAATCATCCGACATCAAGAAAACTAAACAGATGCAGATGAAAGAGAAAACATCCGTTTAAAAACGTTTTTGTTTTGTGCAAAAAATAAATTTTTGGAACAAGATAAAGTAAAGTATCTATAACTCATTTTAAATTGTATTACTGCTAATCGATGTTTTTTTAAATGATACTTTAAAGTACCGTGAGTACATAAAAGGTTAAGGGGACAGTTTACCTCAACATTGGCCAAAAAGTCGACTTTTCTTTTTTAATATTAAATGAAAGCCTGTTCGACTGTGTGTAAATTGTACCAAATCTTTCAAGCTGTACTGCAGAATGAAAAAAATAAGAACTGTTGAACCCTTTGTGTCCCAAATTATGAAATAATGAAAATTTCATCTTCTAAAGTATCTTTTCTGAATTTTTGAAAATTTATTAGAAAATTTACGCAATCAATTAATCAATTTTAGAAGGATATTGCCAATTAAAATTAATGAACGAAAATATTTATTGGGATTTTGTAGAATATTTATAATTCCACTCAACTTTTTTATATAAAATATTTTTAGAGTATTTTATAGAATTAGGAAATGCACAAATATAAGGCCTTTACAATCGAAATATAGAAGCATTTAAGAATTGAATCTTTCCACTCCCAATCATCCAACATCAAGAAAACTAAACAGATGCAAATGAAACAGAAACCATCCTATAACTCATGAAAAAGAAACCAAACTATTACTTATTGTAAATTGTATTACGGATAATCAATGTATTAAATGAATTTTATAACAAGTTTTTTTTATGATACTTTAAAGTACCGTAGGGGCATAAAAGGTTAAGGGGACAGTTTACCTCAAAATTGGTCAAAAAGTCGATTTTTCTTTTTTAATATTAAATGAAAGCCTGTTCGACTGTGTGTAAATTGTACCAAATCTTTCAAGCTGTACTGCAGAATGAAAAAAATAAGAACTGTGGAACCCTTTGTGTCCCAAATTATGAAATAATGAAAATTTCATCTTCTAAAGTATCTTTTCTGAATTTTTGAAAATTTATTAGAAAATTTACGCAATCAATTAATCAATTTTAGAAGGATATTGCCAATTAAAATTAATGAACGAAAATATTTATTGGGATTTTGTAGAATATTTATAATTCCACTCAACTTTTTTATATAAAATATTTTTAGAGTATTTTATAGAATTAGGAAATGCACAAATATAAGGCCTTTACAATCGAAATATAGAAGCATTTAAGAATTGAATTTTTCCACTCCCAATCATCCAACATCAAGAAAACTAAACAGATGCAAATGAAACAGAAACCATCCTATAACTCATGAAAAAGAAACCAAACTATTACTTATTGTAAATTGTATTACGGCTAATCAATGTATTAAATGAATTTTATAACAAGTTTTTTTTATGATACTTTAAAGTACCGTAGGGGCATAAAAGGTTAAGGGGACAGTTTACCTCAAAATTGGTCAAAAAGTCGATTTTTCTTTTTTAATATTAAATGAAAGCCTGTTTGAATGTGAATATTCTAACACCTCATTTTTACCCATACGGTAATTATAGTGCTAGATATTGTAAATTTTTTAAATACACTCAGCGCAATTACCCTCACAAATTAAAACTTAAAATGGTTTTTTTCCATGTTCATATTTTCTTCACTTTCATGTTTCAGGGTTCGTACGCGTCCTTGAATTTCCAGACTAAGAAATTCTTCGGTAACAGTATTTTCTTATCGAAAATCTTTCCTTAAATAATGCGAAATTTCGTCCGTTTAAACTAGATTTATTTTTCTATAAAAATTACTGATATTAGGTCTTGTAAATAACGGCACCCGTAAGAACCCCGTGTTTTAAAAATGCTAAGGGTTTTTTTGTATTTGAGATAGAGATTTCAACTTGTTTGTACAGTCGTGGGAAAAAAAAAAAGTAAACACCCCCTACTAACTCCTCAACAAATTATCGTAAAAGAAAGTTACTGGTGCCAAACGATTGGAAATAAAGTCTACTTTTAAATGATATATATATATAAAATTTACTTAGGGGGCCAGGTACATATTAAAACGAATCCAAACTTCATTTTTTTCAATGACAATACCCAATTTTAACGAGATATTTCAAATCTTCGGTTCAAAGTGTTTGAATTATAAACATTCAAAATTTAGTGCTTCTAATGTTAAATTACATTTTCATATTTTTATTTATATCTCAAGAAATTATGCACCTAATGTGCTAATTTTTTGTATAGCAATAATACTAATATACCCAAACATATACACACTGAATTTGAAATTTTTATAATTTTATGATATGAATTATGAAATTAATATTCGAAAAACTTATGAATTGCAACCTACAATTTTTTTGATGGATTTAGATTTATTAAGTCCTACTTTATGGAAATCCAAAATTTCACATTTTTCTTCCAAATAGTTTTCAAATTATGCTTAAAAAACGGCAAAATGATGGTTTAAGGGACCGTCTATAAAGAAGTGACTAGATATTTTGAAATTTCTTCTGCTGTCCTGTAATCTAGCAGGCTTCACTGACTTCTTAATGTGCCTTCATCAAGATGGGGGCTCTCTCGGTTAAAAATCGAGTTCCGAACTTCAATTTGGATACAGCCCTTAAAATACGCTTGTTTTAAAATAATTATTTTCTCAGAAACTTATGGTACGAATTACATAAAAATTTGTTTTTAGGCTAATTGAAGGGTGTAGAGTTCATTTATGCTGTCACAATTGTGTACTGCTATTGAAAAAAAACAAAACAAAGTTATGGTTCGTTTTAATATGTAGATGACCTCCTAAGCAAATTTTATCTATATCATTTAAATTAGATTTTATTTCCAATCGTTCGGTATCAGTAACTTTCTTCTACGATAATTTGTTGAGGAGTTAGTAGGGGGTGTTTACCTTTTTTTTTTCCACGACTGTACATGTTCTTTATTATATGTGCTATAAATCTGCGCATGGATCTGTAGCCTTCAGGTTTTTGTTATTAAAAAAAGGTATATGAAGATGTGTAAGATTTCATCGTTTTACACTACATGTATCAGTAAAAAATTATATTAAATGTAATATTAGATATATCTAAAAATCCATGAGCAGTCTTGTATAATACACATTTGAAAATCTTAAAAAAAATGGGCAAAAATATAAATTTTTAAAAAAGTAGTAGGGATTTTTAAAAATTCAAATTTTTATAAACGTTTTAAAAATTTTAATTAAATATGCAGTTATTTTTTTTTTTTTTTTTGAAAATGTACTTTTATTTGAACATTAAAATGTAGTGAGTTCACCATTTGAACCATATTTTTTAAAATAAACAAAATTGTTGAAAAGTTCAACCGTTCCCTTTAGGGGTCTTGTACCTTTTAAACGCGACGAAATTTAACGAAAAAAATCAAAGTTTAATTAGTCTATCTTCAAAATCTTTTTATGTATAAACATGAAATTTTGGATATTGATTAAACAGATTGTGCTTTGTATTTGAGTCATTAGAAATTTATTAGCCTTTTACAGAATTTGTGTATTGTTGAAATCAAAATAACTCTTTTTTTTTTTTTTTTTACTCCATAAGTCATTGCGCGCATGATATCTTGAGAAAGTATGTATGGATTGTCATGAAATTTGGTAAAGGTACTAAACATATATGTGTGTTTAAAATTAACTACTCTTAGGCCAAAATTATTTCATTAACTATATAAAAAAAATATTTTTGTAAAAAAAAAATAATAATAAAAATTTTATATTTTTAATAAATAAAAATATGCATAGCTAAAAATATTACCATTGTAAACACTTAAAAGTAGTTCATTTTAAACACACATATTTGTTTAGTATTTTTACCAAATTTCATGACAATCCATACATGCTTTCTCAAGATATCATGCGCGCAAAGATTTCTGTAGTAAAAAAAAAGGGGGCTATTTTGATTTCAACGATACACAAATTCTTTAAAAGGCTAATAAATTTCTAATGGTAGCATATTACAAAGCACAATCTGTTTAATCAATATCCAAAATTTCATGTTTATACATGAAAAGGTTTTGAAGATAAGACTAATTCAAACCTTGAAGTTTTTCGTTATTTTTCGGCGCGTTTAAAAGGTACAAGACCCCTTCAAGAAAATGCTTAATACTGGCCAAGTAAAATTTATTTTTTAGTATTTACAGTTTTCCTAATCATTACAGGCCACTTGGCATTGCTCGCCAGTGCAGCCTGTCTTATTTAATAACTAATAATAATAAAACAAAACCGGTAGCTATACCGTTATCAAATTTTAAAATAGGAAGATCTCTCATGCCATGACAAACAAGTTTGATCGATAGTGCTTCCTGCTTTCTATAGATGCTGGGAATACGGTTTCAACCTCATTAACTATTTTTTTTAAATGTCTCTTATACTTCTTTTTTTTTTTTCGAGGTTCAAACACCTAACCTCAAATAATATGCTACATATCTTACCGCTTTCTTATCGGTAACTGAAGTCATTGTTAATATTCACAGGATCACATTCTGTCGGTGAACTTGCATAATTAATGAAAAGATCGAAGAGATTAAATTGTCAGTCATTTCACAAACTAAGGTCACAAATCTGAAAAAAAAGCAAAAAAAAATCTGAATTAATTGTCATCTTAAAATAACCTAATAACTGATGAAATAAATGGTGACAAATATAGGTAAGAATTGTCACTAGAATTATAAAACACTCAAATTTATTTAACCCTTTATGTACTGAATTGTGAATTCATGAAAATTTTATCTTCTAAAGCATTTTTCATGAATTGTTTAAACTACATTAGAAGATTTATATATTCATTTAATAAATTTTAGAAGGATTTTAGAAGAATTGAAGGATTTAGTAGTATTAATTAAATTTGATTTATAGAGATTTTGTGCAATATTTATAACCCCACTCAAATCTTTTATTTTAAATATTTTTCTTAGTATTTTGTAGAATTAGAAAATGTACAAATATAATGTTCTTACAATAGAAATGTAGAAATATTTCCAAATTGAAAAATCCCCCCTCCCCCTCCCAACGCCAAGAAAGCTGAAAAGATGCAAAAGCAAAAGAAATCATGCATTTAGAAATATTTTTGTTATGTGTAACCAATAATACTTTTGGAACAAAATAAAGTAATGCATCTATAACTCATTCTAAACTGTATTACAACTATAATCGATGTATTAAATGAATTTTATAAAAAGTTATTTTAATGGTACTTATAAGTACCGTCAGTAGATAAGGAGTTAAAGAAAAAGAGAGAAATTTTAGTTTTTAAACTTAATTAAACAAGACCGAAATTTCAGGCATTAATCATAGATTATGAAAAACTTTCCAACGGTGACAAATTATAATTTTTTCATAGAAAGATATGAGATTTCTAAATAATCAATTTAACAAGTCGGACATCGTACGACAAACGTGGTAAATGCGGAACGTTTGTACTGTAACTAGTTTTATAAATATTCAGATCTTGGTGTAAAAGCTGTTGCACTCTTAAGCAAAAATTCATGAATACAAAATTTACTACGATTATCTATATTAAATTCAGTAATGTGGAAACAAGATGCCTATCCCAAACTTACTTCTATCTCATACATGTTAATACTTCAAAATTCACTATCACAGCGAAAAAATTAAATAGTAATCATTTTTACATCGTCCATGACCTGTTACCCAAAATCAAGATCGTCATACAAATATATATATATGAAATTTGGAGAATTAAATGCAAATTTTATATCAAGAAATGTAATAAAGAGTTGTCAGTAATATAGTAGCTATTTTGCTTCTGTGTTTGACAACATTTGGCTCTATAAATAACAAGTAGGAAATTGTGCGTCAAACGTGGAAAATGAGGTGCGTTCGTACTATATATTTTTTAATAAATGTTCAGATTTTGGTGCAATAGCTGTTGCACTCTTATGCAAAAATGCATGAATACAAAATTTATTACGATTATATATATTAAAATCAGTAATATGAAAATAATAGGATTCCATCATAAATAGAACGTAATCACAATGGCAACCTAGAATCACTTCCTATCATGGGATATCACTGAATTAATTACGCATAATATGATTTAATAGAGTAATCACCATGGCAACCTACAATCATTACCTACCATTGGATATCATTGAATTAGTTACTTATGATAGGGTTAAATAGAATGAAGTAAACTTTTATTGATATACTTTTAAGTTTTGATTCCGTTTTCATAAAACTTAAAAGGACTTGACAAAATTCTGAAACGATTATATATATTAGATTTCACACCATTCGATTGGGTGGTAGTTTTTGCGCTGTTGTATGAGGAATTCTCACATAATTATGGCTTTTAAGTCCCTGAATAAACATTTTTATTTTAGTACATATTCTTGTGTTTTATTTATTTTTTTATACTGGAAAACACCCCATTGCATGACTGTATAACAATATTAACGAGATAAATAAGTTTTGGACGATGTTGGGGGTCCAAATATACCACAAAATTCCTTACCATCCTGTGTCCCTGATGCTGATTTTTAAGTTTGGAGCTGTCTGTATAAAACTGTTTCAATAAAAGTAATTCGATGTAATTTTTCCCCCGAAACTGGGACTATTGTTCTAAGTAACTATGTAGCAAAAAATTAACCTGCACACATTTTTACGGTTGTTATTATTTTATTAACTCTGTCCCTGGCTTTTAGATTCCTTACCGTCCCTCTTGCTAAAATTATACAGACAATCACTTCAGATGCAGCTACAGAATTTTTTAAAACTTTTTTCTCATGCAGAAGTATGCTAGAGAAAGAGTGGCTAAAATTCTTTGACAGTAAATTTACTGCAGAATTTAAATCAGCATTTAAATATCAATTTCAAACATCGTGGCTTTATTGGTAGTCTTACCGTCCCCAAGGTTTATTCTTGCACTTTTCGAGGTAAATTATTATTATTGTTTTTTAATTTAATCCAATGTAAATAACTGTTACTATAAATCAATGTACATTGTGGCTATCACTTAGTCTTAACATGATTTGTCTTAAAATAGGTGGTAATTTTCCTTACCACCTATTAATTCTACAAAATACTAATAAAAATATGTAAAATAAAAGATTTGAGTGGTGTTATAAATATTGCACAAAATCCCTATAAATTCAAATTTAATTAATCCTTCTAAATCCTCCAATCCTTCTAAAATTTACTAAATGATTACTTAAATCTTCTAATTTAGTTTAAACAATTCACGAAAAATGCTTTAGAAGATGAAATTTTCATGAATTCATAATTCAGTACATAAAGGGTTAAAAATTATCCTAGTTACAATTAAATAGCATATTGAATTGGTACTCATTCAAACAAGTTTGGGTTGGGTTGGGTTGATTTTTGACGGCCAATTATCTACACGAGGGATATAGGCCCGGGGGGAGTGCCCTCCGTGGGGGTCTTTCTAAGGGAACCTAATCCGTATTAACGCATGGAAGATCCACGGCTCGAAGAAAACCACGAAAACTCCGAACGATTAGGCCGACGGGCGCGATTGGGATCGAACCCAGCACCTCCCGTCTACCAGCTTCGAGAGCAGAACCTCTCGGCCACTGGTGGGGCTTCAAACAAGTTTGAATTTTCTTATTTTAATATTCAGTAAGATTTATAATCTTCTAAATATGGTATTGAAATATTTAAATGGATTCTAGACCGAAAGTAGGTTTTAAATATTTTTAATAATTTAATAATAAATTTAATAATAAATTAATAATAACATAATTTAATAACAATTTTAAATAACATGATGAATTAATGAAATAATGAAAATGATTACTATAAATAAGCAATCAAACATTCACTTAAATTGCAAATTAACATGGACGATATTTTAATTTCTTTTGCTGTTAAATGTTTTTTTTTAGACATTCTGAATAAGTTATAAATAGCATAAGAGTTTTCTTTTCTTTTTCTTCTTGCAAATACAAATAATGTATTTTTCTGAAAACGGATATTTTAAATTTATTTTAGAGAAAGAAAACACAAAAAAAAGTGACCTTGTCCTCTTACGGACGTGTGTTTATATTAGCTGATCTTATAATTTCGATATCGAAACGCGTCCTTTAAATTTTATGGTGATTTACACAAGGTTTTATTACTTCATAGCTCATAATTGTTTGGATTACATTCGTCTTTTTAAATTTTTAATCTCTTATTTACCACTTTCTCTCTAAAAATTATCCTAGATACTATTACATTGCATAGTATTTTGAAAATGATTAATATTAATAAGCAATCAACAGCCATGCTTGCCAATTTTGTGTCTTTACATTTAAAAATGAGTCAGAAAATGTATCAAAAAGCTTCTCGTTTGTTGAACCATAAATTTGAGAACCATCTAAAATTTATTTTAGGGGACCAAAAAATATATATATAGATGGATAGATATAGTTATTAATTTTATTTTAAAAGGGTGTCACATTTAAAGGGTATGTGTGCGTCGGGGGGGGGGGGGGTAAAAACTACTTGTTTCCTTGAAACCTAATAAGATCTGAAATTCCGATGCATGCAAGGATGGAAATGTTTTCGTAGGTGTATCAAAACTACTTGTTGAAAATTGAAGAAAAGCGTATATATTTAAAAATATATGCGTATAAGTAGTATTACGTAGTTTTATTTTCTAGAAATTATAATATGTTATTCAGAGAAAAGACGTTCGGGGGAAAAAAGCAGTATTTAGAGGGGGGGGGGGATGTTTTGCTACGTTTTAGTAAACGAAGCAACTGAAACGAAATATAGAAGTATAATTTAGCCTTTCACATCGATAAAGCAGAGAATTATAAGTTAATCATGTAACTTTTATATAAAAGGCAATTATAATCTAATGCACAGTAAGAGACTTCTATGTATTATTTGAAATCTAAAAGCTCTTTATATGTATTTTCAATAATAACAATAACAACAACAACAATAATAATAATACCATACAATTATATAAAAGAAATAAAGAAGACGTTAAACATATGATTAAATTTTAAGTATTTTCATCAATAAGGAATTTTTTATTATAAAAAATATTCACATATTTACTTTTCGCATGTGCTAATTTTTATTATTTTAGCACTTTTATAAAATTTTGCTGACGTACTAGTCGATATACATGTAAGAAGTAAAACCTATAAGTAATAAATAGTGTCTCAAAATGATTGAAACGCATTTTAATTTTTCAACTGTTGGAGATATATAAACAATGTAAAAAGCAAAAGTGTGCAAAATAAGGCAGGGATTAAGATTGTATTGATGAAATAGCCCTGCCATTCATTTTCAAAAGAGTACATATGTTAAACTTTTATACGGTACCTAGATCCTATTAATTATATATATATATATATCAGTGGCGTGGCGTCCGGTCATCCCTGGATGCGGCGATGACCAAGCAATATTTTAAAACTCTTAATAAGCTTTTAAAACTCTACGATCCAGTTTTAGCAGAACATTTGGAGTCCATGTATAAGTGAAGGTAAGATTTAAAGTTTCTTTTTTGAACATTCAACCATTGAATTTTAGAGTTAATAATTTTTCACCACAAACTTAAATAATTGCGATGACCACCGAAAATTTTCACGCCACGCCCCTGATATATATATATATATAAAATCAAACTCTAGCAAGTACAACAGTACCGGATTAAGACACTTTGAATTTGAAAAATTTTAATAATATTTTGAAAATTAATGGCAGGACTATTTCGTCAACATAATTTTAATTTGTACCTTATTTTGAACACTGTTGCAATTTACATATGTATCGCTAACATGTTAATGATTAAAGTGTATTTTTATCTTTGTATCGGGAGACTCTGTATACTTAATTTTGTACAATATATTAGTCGAAGTTTGCAAAGCTTTTCATTTTTTTCTTTGACATCAAACACAAATATAGCAAAAAATAAGGACAAATTCTGCATTTGTGATCGGCAGAACAATAATAAGGAAACAGCTATTATCTTCTACACTTAGAATTTGAAAGAGATTGGAGAATGTGTTGGATAAATAACACAATTTATAGTATTTAAGTTAGTTCTATTATTTTTAACGAACATTTTAAATTTACATTTATGAAAAAAGAAAACTAAAAATTACAAAATACGCGAAATTAAATTCTACATTATGCTACAAATCAAAAATGAAGGGGTGAATAAAATTTATTTTAAATAAATAAAAGTTAATCACAAACATTTTAATTGTCTTTCTTCTTCTAATTTATTCATTTTGCCGTTCACACCTCCGCCTTTAAAAAAAAAAAAAAAAAAACTGTGCACTTCAGGTTTTTTTAAAATATAGGGTTTATACTTTATGGGCTCGGAAATTGTATGGCATGGATAAATTATTTTCGGTAGAAGACAGTCAAAATAAAAATCTTTTAACTTCTTTTTTATTTCTGTCTCACGGAAAGTGAGTATTTATTCAATCTTCATTTTGGTATCCAAAAGACAAAAGCACAGGCATCCCTTTTTTTAAATATGCAGTTGTCCTTGCAAGTGATATTTATGTTTTTTATTTATTTATTTTATAACAGATTTCGTTTTATCAGTTTTCAAAATGCTAGTATTCTCTTAAAAATAATTCGCAGAGCAAAAAATTTTACAACTCTATACAAGTTCGGACTTTTTCCACTTATATGAAAAAGCCAGAAAATACCTCGCCGCGACATTCGACCTCTTTGATGTCAAAGGTCAACTCCTATCCTCTCTTCTCGTTTGATGGATCTTCTGAGGGGGGATAGGAAATTTTCCAATATTTGTCGAATATTTGAAGTTTAAATAAACTTAAACGAAAAATTTTAATTTGTATGAATGGATGAAAATACAGGCTTTCTTGTGTAGTTTTCAAAATTTTAAAACTCCAAATAGAATTGAAGTTATTTAATGTTATTTACATTTCGTATACTGCTTAAGACTTTAACATTAAATTAAAAAATAAGTATACACTTTAAAATTATTTTGTCAACTAAAACAGAAAGCGACATCTTTTAAGAAGTGCACACAGAAAAAATGAGTAAAAAATATTAATTTTCTGATGAGATATTAGACAAATAAAGAGGCATTAAATGGCCATTGGTTTAACATTGGAGAGGGAAATCTAAAATCTGAGTGATAAGGGGCCGACAGCTAGATTACAGGATAGCGTAAGAAATTTTACGATATCTAGTCCCTTCTGTCGTAGACGGCCCCTTAAACCATTATTTTGCGGGTTTTTTAAAGCATAATTTAAAAACTACTTGGGGAAAAAATGTGAAATTTTGGATTTTCATAAAGCAGGACTTAATAAATCTAAATCCATCAAAAAAATTGTAGGTTGCAATTAATATTTTTTCGAATATTAATTTCATAATTCATAATTCATATCATAAAATTATAAAAAATGCAAATTCAACGTATTTATGTTTGGGTATTTTAGTATTATTGCTACACAAAAAATTAGCGCATTAGGAGTATAATTTCAGGAGATATTAATGAAAATATGAAAATGTAATTTAACATTAGAAGCACAAAATTTTGAATGTTTATAATTCAAAAAACGTATCATTCAAGTGATTTGAAATTTGGCGTCTAGGCATAGTTTGAAACGAAGATTTGAAATATATCGTTAAAATTGGGTATTGCCATTTAAAAAATGAAGTTTGGGTTCGTTTTAATATGTAGATGGCCCCCTGAGAAAATTTTATATAGATCATTTAAAAGTAGACTTTATTTTCCAATGGTTCGGTACCTTTCTTCTATGATAATTTGTTGAGGAGTTAGTAGGGGTGTATACTTTTTTTCCATGACTGTACATTTCTGTACTGCAGTCGAAAGGAGTCACTTCGAGCAATTTACGAGGGTCACTCTGAAATTTTTGAGATACAACTAGGTTTTTAAAGTTATACTTACAAAATTTTAGGTGTGTTCAAAGTAGTCTCCTCCAGCATCAATGCACTTTTGTAGACGAATTTTCCACAGATTAAATGCCTCAAGCCATTCATTTCTTGGAATAGATGAAAAAAAAATGCATTTATAGCCATATCAATCTCTTATTCTGAATGAAAACGACGTCCACGTGAGTTCTTTTTTAGATGAAAGAATAACCAAAAGTCACACATAGCTAGATCAGGTGAATACGGCGGATGTTCTATCACTTTAATTCGTTTTTGTTTAAGAAACTCAACTGTTATTCCGGCTGTATGTGAAGATGCATTGTCATGGTGAAGCATTAGTCCCCTAACATTCACTTCTTGTAGAATTTCTAGAAGATATTTAGTAATATACCAGTTTGATGTTACTGTCTTCTGTTCTTCCAACTTGATGGCTTTGACCAATCCCGTACTTCTGAAGAAAACGGCATACATCACTTTTTTCAGTGCGCGTTGTCTTTTCACCATTGTCGGCGTGGGATCATCTTCAAAGACCCATACTTTACTTTCTTGACGTGTTGGAACGTCAAAAAACGATATATACTTTTCATCACCCGTTACAATTTTAAAAATGATGCGGTGGCCACAATCATTTAGCAATTTAAGAGTTTCTTTACTGATTCTGACACGCTCCTCTTTTTGGTGCTCAGTTAGATTATGGGGAACCCAACGGAAAACTACTTTTTTCATATGCAATTCTTCATGAATAATTTTGTGTATGGCTGCGGATCCAATGTTAAGTTCCTTCTCTATCATTTGATAGGTACAGCGATTATCATCCATTAACATTTTTCTTATGGCAGACACATTATCCTGGATTACTGCCGACGGCGGCCTTCCTGTGTGTTCTTCATCCTGAAGAAAATTGCGACCTCTGCTAAGTTCTTTAAACCATCTGAATACAGTAGCACGAGCTGGAGATTCATCACCAAATGCTAATTTCAACCGTTGAACGCATTATTCTTGATTTAATCCTTCTTTAAAATCGTAGAAAATCATAGCGCGAAAATGTTCTCGCGTCAACTCCATTTTCTCTTCTGTTTAAAATTTATTCTACGCTAAACAAGTTGAAGTAAGTCAGTAAAAAATCGTCTGCGGTGTTAAAATACTTTGTATTTTAAAATTAAACCATCTATATATATATCTTTCTCTTGCGTAGCGCTAAAAAAGGGCTGTATTTGTATACCGCCACTATTTGGCAACAGCCAAAGCGACGTTTCTCAGTGGTAGTTACTGTCACATGCCCCAACCCACTCAGCAAATCAAAATCCAGACAGGATCTCTCTTTCAATGCAAACCGTTTGAGCAATACATGAATGACAGTTGCTATTGGTCCGTTTTACGGTGTCGTAGCTTTTTGATCCAAGGTTGTATTTAGACACAGGCGAAAACGTTTTGTTTACATTTCGATATCGTGATACGTAGCATGTTTTTATAGCGTCTTATTATAGTTTTAAATTTATTTAAGCCGTGATTTTCAACACTGATAAAAATTTCACCGTTGGATTACGGGAAAAGCCTGGCAGCACAGATTCCAGCATTTTCCCGTAATATTACAGTATGTACCGTTATCTATTTAGACTGTATTAGGCCGTAAATGACAGTAAACTTTTTGAACGTATCTGACTGTAAATTACAGTAACTTTCAAGAACGTATCGGACCGTAAATCACGGTAATAGGAGTGTATTTGACCGTTTATGATTTCCCCCCCCCCTTTTTTTTTGTTAGTATCAATTATTTTGTTTCAATTTCAATTAAAGAGATATAAATTCTCTGTGTTTTCTATCTTTTAGGGAATTGAAACTGCATTTTACGTAAGTGCTAGCAACAGCGATAGATAATATTCTAATTTTAGTTGATTATCAGCCTTCTCATTCTAAAACATTATAATTGACAGCTTTTCATGTATTTACATGTCATTTATATATTCACATACGTTTCCGTTTTAATTTAAAAACTATCAAAAGAACGTTATTGTAATGTGTAATAAACGAGGAATAATAATATAATTATTACTGGATTATTATTATATTACATTATTGTACATTATCAGTAATCTGTCTTTTACAAAATTCAATCTCAGAGAAATGGACCCTTCACAACACTTAAAACTTAGATTTCCACTTTTAAATAAATTCATTTAAAATAATCTTCCATATTTCAGTAACCGCTTTTCCTTTCTTCACCCTACAAAGTTAATATCTCTAAAATCTGATGTTTAAAAAAACTTAATAAATAATAAAATTCCAAACACTCCTCCCCTCCCCCCCCCCCCTCACACACATATTTATTACACAGATTTTTTTTTTTTTTTTTTTTTAAAGGATATTTTATTAATTGTATTAACAGAAATGTATTGAACGAGTATCTAATGAAAATGTAAACAGTCTATTAAAACCTTTAGCTATTTTTATAGTTTTTATTTAATACCTTTTCAGCAATTGGTGTGAAATATAAGAAAAAACTTTTACAATATTAGATTAAATTACATAATAATTGGCAACATTATAAAATATTTTCACAACTATTGCCTACCTCTTTTATTAATTTGAATTCTTGTTTCACGGCAACATAAATTTTTTGATAATCGTATCAATTTTTCTATTTTTTTTTATCCATTTTATTATTATTATTATTATTATTTTAGGATGAGGAAAGGAAAGGTGGTGAGTGTAATTTGGAAGACAATTTTAATTGAATTTATTAAAAGGTTTTACAGTTGCGAAATGTGCATTTTTCTGAGATTGAATAGTTTACTGATAATGTAATTTAATAATAATTTAATAATAATATAACAACGTTTTAGTAATATAAAGGCATAATATAATAATAGTTTAAAAACATAATAATAATGTATTAACAACATATAATAAAATAATGTATTATTATATTATTATTCCTATTTTATTACATATTAGTACAATGATTTTCTTTAAATTATAACGGAAACTTATGCGAATATTTAAATAATATGTATACAAACATCTGCCACTTACTTTGTTTTAAAATGGAAAGGTTGGCAATCATCTAGAATTAGAGTATTATCCATCACTGTTTACAGGTAGCATCCGCTAGCACATACGTACGGACAATCACTTATAGGCACCAGTGGATAAATCGCAACTGTCCAAAAGTCCATAAGTTCACTTTTCTCATCTCCTCTTTGCTGATGGCGCCATCTATTGAATATAGCATGAAATAAATGTAATGTGTTTAACAAAAAACTCATTTAAAAATAATCTATGGAAATGTTTAGTTACTTATTTTCCCCTTTAATTTTGAGAGGTCGAGGCCACTTTTCTGATTATATGGTGATATATACAAATTAATTAAAAAATATATGCATAAAAATTTGTGATTACAAACTGAACTTATGATATTAGATTATATTTTGTCTTATTATTAGTCTTGCTCAGAAAGAAAGATACACTTTAACAAATCTGTCAGTCATTATGGGCTATTAAAATATATTTACCAACTTTTACTGATAAGGAAAATATTTTTAAATATTTAAGAAATAGTTATGATGCTATATATTTTTTAAATAATTATTTTATTTTTTATAAAATTTAATTAATTTATTGTATTTTATTTGTTGAAAAACCTGTATTTTTCAATTTCTTTTTATTTTTGCACATAATGTGTTTTTATGATTTTCTAAAATTATTATTAAGGTCTTATTAAACAGTCAAACTTTAGATATGGATAATTTATATTTAATCAGTGCAAATCTGTTTGCCCATTGCCTCCCCCCCCCCCACACACACACACCTTTTTTTCTTTTAAAATATATACAAAGTTTTAATGATATTGTAAAAATATTGCTATTGCTTCAAAATTAAAGTTATAATACTATTTATCTAAAAATAAAGTTTATCTCAAATATTAGTTAAAGATTTGCCATTATTGTAGTATTTTAGTAGGAACGTCTTTAGCTTATTTTTTTAAATATTGATAAGATTTTAATATATGCATATAAATTTCTTCCAATGAATGGTCATTATAATATTAGAGAAGCACGTTATGTGTGTGTGTGTGCGTGGGGGTGGGGGTGGGGGGGGTGGAGATGAGTTTTCCATTTGCTTTTCTTCTGAGAAAAGTAAGGTTGTTGAGTGAACTATGGACAGAGTAGTTATATATAAATATTTTTAAATAAGTTTAAAAAGAAATCGTTTTATATCTAGTTAAAGAGCAAATATATCACGTGAGTAATTCTCTAATTTAATTTATAAGCAATTGCAAAATGTCAGAAAATGCGTTTATGTAAATCTTGAATGCGATCATAGAAAGATGTTTTACTAAAAAATAACGTTCCACAACCTTTTAAATGGATTTTTTTCCCCTGTTTTCATCATTGAGAAATATTAAATTTATAATATGTCGTTTTGCTTAAGAATTTTTTGTGCAATCGCAAATTTGAAAGACATTTTTGACAGACATAATTTTTTTAATATGCTGTGCCTATAGTTGGTCAGGGACGTAATCATTGAAGAAACTTCAGAGGCTACTTCACTTACGCGAAAACGTCCGCTCGCTAATGTTAATCCAATGGAAAGAATTCTTAAAGGTATCTCGTTTGCATTTCAATATTTTTAATTATATATATATATATTTTGCATTGTATAACTGAGATCGATCTTTACAAATCCCGTTTTTAAACATTTTTGATTTTGTTTATGGGTTTTTTTTTTACTAGGATACTTTCACTTTCGGAACCGTTTCCGAAAATGTAAGTATTCTCTCTTAGGGCTGCCATTGGCGCCTGTTTTTATATTCTATTTGCACCACTATTTTTAAGAAATAAATTTTGTATTATATTTTTTATGCACATGTTGTCGAAGTATATGAGAAATATTTATGTTTCAAGAAAGTGGTGCGAGATAGAATTAAAAATTAGTCGCCAGTGGTAGCTCTGCCTTTAAAAACCTTGCAAACAAAATCGAAAAAAAAAAAACCGGTCTTTGTACAGATTAATCTCAATTATCCAATGAAAAATAAACCATTTAAAAATATTTAAATGCAAACGAGATATCTTTAAAAAATTCCTCTCATAGGATTAAAATTATCGAGCGGGTGTTTTCGCTTGAGTGAAGTATCCTTCAGTCCTCCCCTTTCAAAATTAAGAGAATTTTTCAAATCTAAAATTCACTTTAAAAGACTCCTTAAAATAGATTCTATATTATTATAATATTTATATTATAATACATTTTATACATTGTTATAATATAACATAAATAAATAAATTTATAGATCTCTAAAATACTTTTATCAGCTGAATAATTTACTCAAGTCTACCGCATTCAAAATAAAGGCAATTTTTTTTAACCTAAACCTCACATGAGTTATTTTAAAGAGCCGTCTTGTATTTTTTATATATTAAAATATTAATTTATAGTTTTGAAATGAATGTTAAAATCCATTTTATATTACTAATATTAATAATTAAAATAAGCGATTAATCATTCTCGTAAATATTTAATACATTTTAATAATCACGATTATTTAATTGTTTCTTTTTTCAATATAAGTATTTGTGCCTTTCTTATGATTTTTTCCTCGCCATGCGTGACACTTATCTCACAATTTAAGATACCTGTAATAAATGGTTTGCGAACTGAAATTTTTATAGACTATGACTACGACATCCCATTGACATTCAGAAATCACACTCTAAAAACAAACAAGTAAATAAATCCTAAGTTCGCGCGCATGCGTGGAAGACATTTTGAGAAAAGTGAACTAATGGACTTTCGGAGGGTTGCGATTTATCGGATCGTCTTATAGGCAAGATGATTGCCACCAACACTGCTATTGAATTTCTAGGTAAAAAAAAAAACGTGCCCTTAGATTGGTAGAATGCGCGCGCCGCTGTGCCAGCGTAATCCACCGTTAGATCACGGTTAGCGATCGCGAGTAACAGTAATTTACTAGACTAACCCGTGGTCTGCCGTTAAAGGCTGCGTTACATTATCCCCTCGACCGTATATGACTGTTAGAGTGAGGTTAATACTGAAAAAATGATCAGTTATGGTCAATAACAGCTTAACATTGTCAGTGACTGATATTTAGCGGACAAGCGCAATATTTGCTACAATACAGTAATTTACAGTAAAATTATGCAGTAAAGTACTGTAAAGCAACAGCTATTTTTAACAGTGAATACTATAGGCAAAATGAAAGGAGAAGGATCCTATCTGACACTAACACGCCATTTAAATTTAAACGGCGTCAATTTCCTGTTCGCTTAGCTTTCTCAATGTTGATCAACAAGTCACAGCGCCAAACTTTCGATAAATGCATTTTTATTTATATTTTCATCAAAATTTTCAATTACTTTTTTATAAATTAAAATATTTGTAAATTTCATATGTTGCTCGGCTTAGCGGCTCAACTAAAAATATTTTTTTATTGTGTTTTCACTAAGGTTTTTAATTAATTCTGTTTCCAAGGTACGTTTTAATTTAAATTTTCAACAGTTTCCATTACTTTTTTATACGTTAAAAATATTTGTAACATTAATACGTTGTAATGATTTATGATAGCACTCATTCTGGCTAGAGTTGACATAAACACAGTGGCGAGCGAGCGAACCGAGCTGGGATCGTGTAGCGATCCCAATACGAATTGCGTAGCAATTCGTGAGGGTTGGCGAGCGTCAGCGAGCAGGGGGCTGAACCCCCTAGTTATTTTTATTTTGTAAATTCTCGTCTGCACGTATCTCAATAATTTCAGAGTAACCCTCGTATAACCCCTTGAGGGGCGATGGGACATATTATATCACACCTACGTTGAATTAAGATTTGCACCAGAAAATTTAAGTAAGTTTTACTTTTATACCTTTGGAGGAAAAATCTTGAAAAATTGCTTTTCCTTATTTTGAAATAATCTTTTTCCAAATTTCCGGTGGGAATTCAACATTAGACAAACACAATTGATTGTCTCTCAAAGGGTAACCCTTTGAGGGGCAATCAATAATAACTTTAATTTTTATTGATTAAATTTTAGATTATATAATCCAATAGCATTTTAAATTATGTATCATTTTGTAAAGAATTGCGACTGCTGCTTTTCATTATTTCATTTACAAAAATGCTATTATTTTCAACTGATATTTTTTGTACAGGTTGTATATTTTTCTTTAATATATGAGAATAAAAATAGATTTCAAATTTATATTGTAATGGTAATTTTACTCTCAACTATTGTTTTTACTTTATTCTATCTTCAATAAAAGAAAGTATTGTAATCAAAAAATTTTTCGATTTCTGGTTTTCGTCGGATTTACACGTTTTAGGGGTCAGAGATCAGAAAAACATGTTTATATAAAATGTCTGTCTGTCCGTATGTTTGTGTGTCGCCATTATACCATCAAAAAGTGTATGAAGTTATGCATAGAATTGAACCAATTTTTTTTTTTTAATTTTTGGCTATGGCAAGCAGTCCTCCCTGAATTAGGAAAGAATCCGCCGGTAGGGGCGCTGTAATAGCGATTTTTGTTAATTTTGAATATTGTACCATCGAAAAGTGTATGAAGTTATGCATAGAATTGAACCAAATTTTTTGGGTATGTTTTTGGCTGTGGCAAGAAGATCCTACCTGAATTTGGAAATATTCCGCCAACAGGGGGCACTATAATAGCGATTTTTGGCTAATTTTCTTGATTTTTCGTAGTTGTATTGTACACCGATTGCTCATGAATCGACGGGAACTTCCCATCATGATAAGCCGAATATTCGCGAACAGCTCATATACAACACAATAACGAAAGACTATTGCTTTTAATAAATATCATGATCGAGGTTAACTCGTTTTACTCCGATTAATTGGCTGACGCAGAAATTTAAGATGAAACTCAAAGTAGATATAGTATCGAACTAATAAAAATGAAATATTGACATTCGTAACAACATTTTGAAATATTAAAATATATGAGATAGAAGAAAATTTTGGGATTGGCACATCCAACTAGTTTTAATATCTGACGATTATTTATATTTCTAATAAATTTGTGAACGAACTCTATTTCGCAGCAAGAAAGATGCTTCAACTTTAAACAGCTATTACTCAGTCAGCTTTAATCATAGAAAAATGGGACTTTTTTTTTTTTTTTTTTTTTGTCTTACTTCTTAGTGCAATGGGATATTTTTACTAAATAGGAGCGGAGGACCGTATAAAAATTTTAATTTCGTATTTTTTTTTTTTTTTTTTTTTTAAGAAATGTTTTCATTGATCCAAATAGCTTTTAAAATACTTCTTTACCTCATTTAAAACATTTTTACTTTCTTCTATCTTTACAAGAAGAAAGTATTGGATTCGTGAAAAGTTTTGACTCCCAGTTTTCGATAGATTTATATGTTTTAGAAGCTCCTAAGCACGATTTGATGGTTTTTAGAAGATGTCTGTCTGGTACTCTGTCACTCTATCAGTCTCTCTCACTGCAAATAGAAGCGTCTTAAATTTAGATACATATGTGACTGAAAAAGAATTTTAGACACTTAAGTGTCTTAATCTGAAAATTCAGACATTATAGATGTCTTAATTTAAGATACACAAGTGTCTTACTATGACCATGGTGCAAATGAACTGAGAATAATGTCTAAAATATCCGCAAACGTCTTATTTTAAGACACTTCATTGCTTTAAACGTGTCTTAATTTAAGACGTTTTGATTCTTCCGACGCAATAACCACCAGGGGGCACTCACACTCCCAGTTGCGCAGGCGCTTTAGATGTCTTCCTCCGAAGTGGTATACGTTGTAATTCAAACGAAGTTTGTTTTTATGTACGCGTGTATTTTAATTCGTTTTTTGCAAAATATGAAGTACTGTGATTTACTGTGTTCGTATTAACTTGGATTATTTATTTACTGAATACATACATCTGACGTGTGTGCTCGACATCAAATGTCTCTTTGAAGCTGTCATCGATATAAGGGCGGGATAGACACAGAACAGAAGTAGACGACGGTTGAATATTACACCCGGAAATTCTACAAAGCGTGTGCAATGGGCTTAGTGTTAACTCGTATTAATTTATATCAATAATATTGTGTTATTCATCTTCGTCCTGTCGAAGCTGCCAAAAAAAAAAAAAGAAACTTTTGTCTGGCAGGTCCTGTTTTGAGGATGAAACATCTCATTCTTTAAATATGGCTAGTCGGATGTATTATGGGATTACCTTTTAAACTGTTGCAAGTCTTTCTCCCTCACTGTGGTTGTGGTAGTTTTTAAAATTTCAAATCGAGGAATTTTTCTTACCTCTTGCAAACAGCGATTTAAGTAAGTGTTATAATTTCTTTATAGTACTAAAATTAGTGTCTTTTATGATTTTATTTATTGTACTAAACAAAATCTTACATGAAATTTAATTAGTTTTGAATCTTTTTGCAAAAAGAAAAAAATAAAAATAATAATAATAATAATAATTCTAGAAGTATATATTTTTTAATTTATGACGTTGTCTTTTATTACAAATTATGTATTATTTATTCTCATCTCTTTTATCAAATTTAAAGTAATAACATCACTAAAAAACAGACATATTTAAAAGTTAAGTTCATTCCCTTGTTTTGTTTTGTTTTCAATATGGCAGTTCTTAGTTTCAATGAATAATGCATATCTCATACTAAACGACCACAAGGAAATAGAAAAAAAAAACTTTGAAAGATCTCCTAAAGCTTTCTTACTTCCTAGCTAGGGATTACAATCCCGGATTGATATCCCGGGATCCCGCTTCAATTTTAATCCCAATTTTCGGGATTGCCTTTTTTTTTTTTTTTTTTTTTTTTTTTTTTCAATTGAACAATATTTAGCTGAAACTAAAAAATATATTTATAGACTTTCGCTTTTGGAAAAAAAAATCAATTGATTTTTATGAAATTTATATATAATTGAAAAAGAATATTTATCTCAAATATTTCTTAGATATATTTCTAAAGCTATTAAATCTTTTACCGAGTAGATTAAATGTGCAAAGCTTTTGACTTGGAAACATAGATGTAACCCATAGATGATCAGAGAGGCAACATAGTCAGGAAAAAGGAAATCATTTGTTTATTTTGATTTTGCTGCGTGTAGAAAATATATTTCACTTCGAAGGTCATTTTCCAATTAGACTTTACTGATAAGCATCGCAAGTGTGTATCATAGTGATTATGTGGTAACTTCTTTTTAAGCGGCTTTATTTTGCTTTAAAGATATCTAATGAAAAGTGTTTAATAGGAATGATAACAATAAGCCAATGTGGCACTATAAATTTTTAAAAAATCTAATTTTTAAATGATAAGGATTTTCATTTTTTTTTCGGGGAGGGGGGGGGGGATTTTGTATGAAATTTTCGTAAAGCTGATACCTTAAATCTTGCACTGATTATAATTAAAGTTTTGAACTTTTAGAGTAGGACCAGATTAAAAACACAAAATATAAATAAACAAAATACCGAAGTAATTTTTTTCTCAATATTAACCCTTTGCACTCGAGGGCTCCGGAGCTGAGCCATTTAAAATTTGTCTTCAAACTCGAGGTCTCCGCTACGGAGACAATGCAAATAATTTTGTGATACCATGTAATCTTGGCTTTTCTAGACAGGTATCACAAAATTATTTGCATCGTCTCCGTAGAGGAGCCCTCGAGTTTGAAGACAAATTTTAAATGGCTCCGCTCCGGAGCCCTCGAGTGCAAAGGGATAAAGTAGAATATTTATTTATTTATTCATAGTTGTGGTTATCATCTGATATATATGTAAAATTGCCTATGTGGCAATATAAATTTTTAAAAAATCTATTTTTAAATTATATGAAGTAGAGTAGGACAAGATTATAAGAAATATATATATATTTATCCATGTACTTTAAAAGCCATCAATAGCCCTTTCCGTTGAATTTGTCCGATAATCGGAGATGTCTGCTTTTGTGAGGTAAAAATATGCAAATATGTATGCCATGCGGATTAAAAAAGTATTCGCTAAATAGATGCTTCAGCTGTTCGGGAATGTCCATTAACCTCCACAACGGCTACTCCCGAGTACCGGACATCTCAATTTAGATAACAATAATGCAGGGTTGCATTTTTTTCAAAAGAACTTCTTAATTAAAGAATGGGCATACTGGGCCGTGCCCCGCCCGCCCCCCTACGATTTTAGTGCCCACAAATTTGATGTGCAATAATTGTAAAGCTTATGTTTTAAAACTGTTTCGAAATTGTACTGATTATAATCAATATTTTGAACTTTTAAAGTAAAATAAGATTAAAAATAAAACAAATTTAAAAAATCTAATATTTAGATAAATATTTTTTGTTTTAATCTTGTTCTACTCCTGAGTTCAAAATATTGATTATAATCAGTAAAATGTCGTAAAAGATTTAAATTATCAGCTTAACAAAAATTGCATACCAAAATTGAGAGCACCAAAAAAATCAGGCTGTAGGGCTGTAGGGGGGGGGGGGGGAGGGGGCAGGACCCCAGCCAAATATTTTTCCAGGATTCAACGTGGTCAAACATGGCTATGTATGATGCTTGAAAAAAAAAATGGATGCTATTAAGACGTTTGAAGTGTCTGAAATTCAGACACAAAAAATGTCTGAAAAAATTCAGACATTTTAAAATGTCTGAAAATTGAACACACCGTTTCAGACACTTAAGTGTCTGAATTTCAGACATTTTAATTTAGAGTGCTGTGAGTCTGTATGTGACAAAAATTTTGTGGGCGCTCTATCTCAAGAACTAATGTACAGAATTTCACAAAACTTTAGATTCAGTTGACCTTGATATAAACTGGCGCTGATTACTTTTTGGTGTTAATTGTCCAACAGGTGGCGCTTCTAAGCTGCTTTTTTCACGATTTCCACAATAGCTATATCTCAAGAACTATATCTCATGGATTTTAATAAAACTTCAGATTCAGTTAGTCCCTGATATAAATTGGTGCTGTTTAGTTTTTGATATAAATCACCCAACAGTTGGCGCTGCTATGCTACATTTTTCAAGATATCCGCAATAGCTGTATCTTAAGAACAAATGCATGAATTTTCAACAAGCTTCAGATTCAGTTAGTCCCTACTATAAATTGGTCCTAATTAGTTTTTGGTGTAAATCGTCCAACATGTGGCGCTGCTATACAGAATTTTCTACGATTTCCGCAATAGCTCTATCTCAAAAACTAATGTACGGAATTTCATCAAACTTCAGATTCAGTTATAAGTTGACATAGGTTGTTCATGATTAGAGTTTTTTGTATATCACCTAATCGGTGGCGCTGAAAATGCTGCATTTTTCAGGAAGTATTAACATGTATGAGATAGAAGAAAGTTTTGGGATTGCCACATCCGTCTAGTTGTAATTGGAACTATATATCTATGCCTAATTGTTTAGGAATTAGCCATTCAACAACGTTGAGAGTGGACACCCTGTAGACCGTAATGTAACGGAAATATATTTTGTGTTCCGGTAAGCGGACTATAAGTACTACACACTTCATTTTTAATGCCAAATATTCCATACTAAATCTCAATAACACATAAAATTTACATAGTAATACGAATACATTAAGGAGAGCGTGACCAGACAGACAGACAAACCGAATTTCAACTTTGTAGGAAAGTGATAAAAAAAAGTGAAAATACAGTTAGAAGCAAATTCTAATGCAACGTATGTTTTAGCCAATTTAAACGTAACTTGATGTTAATTTAATATTCAACGTAAAATGAAAATCTTTCTTTTCATTGACAGATTGTAGATTTGCGTCAAAGTGGGGTATGATATAGTTATCTGACTATATAATACCGCAAATATTTTTTTTTTTTTTTTTTTTTTTTTTTACAATTTTAATTTTCTGGGAAAATTTAAAAAAAAAAAATAGAGATGAAAATATAATTCCAAGAATTTTTGTAATCCAACGTATCTGTTTCTACCTAGCCACCCTTGGCGACCTGTTTGGCCTCCTTTAAATTTATGCTAAACTATGTATGATGTTACTTTTATTCATAATTTAATTTACTTGCTCAATCTTTTCCCGAATAGGAATATTCTGATAGAGAAATCAAGAACTCGATATTTTTATGTTAGATGGGCGCAGGCGATAAATCGACAAACATTGTTCCCGCCGTTTGTTTTCGCATTTTCTTGATTTCATTTAAAATATCATCCTTTCATTCATTTTATTTAAAATTCAAAAGTTTCATTTAAAATTCATGGATTTCATTTATTGCTTTTTACAAAAAAAAAAAAAAAAAAAAAAAAAAAAAAGAAGGGAAAAGAAAAATCATAAATAATACCTTAAACCATGACATATAATTTGAACATCAGAACATTGTTTTAATTTACCCCACGAAAAATAAAAAAATGCCAACTGGCAGGTTAAAAACTGCTACTGGCGAGATTTACGGCCGGCTAACATAAAAGTACCAAGAATTATTTGCGATCATGGCAACTTTTATGTAGTTTTAATCGAAAAAATAATTTTGATTTTTTAAACAGAATGGAAGCTTCTTTGCATATGAAAAGCGAAAGGTCAACTCGTAATTATTTATGACATTCAAAGGACTTGGACTATTATAATACAGATGAAATGATGGCGATGGAACAATATTTGGCGATTTATCACTTGTGCCTGGCTAACATTAAAGTACCAAAATAGACGTCTGGCATATAAAAAGCGAAGCTGTCAGCCCGAAACTGTTGATGATAGTCACATGACTTAAGCTATTATTATAGAGATTTCTAAAAGGTGCAAGATTAACTTTAAAAACAGTAAAAGTAGTTGTATTCGACTGTTTATATGTTTCGACTCTACCCGAGCCATTTTCAAAACAAATAAATAAAAATATTCTAAAACTGCACACAGGAAGTTGGTCGATTACAGAATTCTATCTTTACATACAAAAACCCGGTTGAGTCAAATACAATAGTGTATTAACTAGATCTTATAACGCATAAGGAATAAAGGAGATCAATTTTTAGCCAATGTTTGTTACAGCATGAGTTTAAAGTATTAGATATGGAAACGACTCACATCTCTTCTGTATACCTTCATAAAGCTTAGGCCCTCGAATATCTAGATATCTAAAGACAATGGTGGACCAAGACAATGAAAAGCGCAATTCTCTGGAATTTAACCCATTTGTGCTGCATTTTTGTTTTCTCAAATTTGTTGGTAAAATCCCTTTAAAATGTTGCAAAAGGAACTAGAAAAATACTAAAAAAATAACGCTAAAATATTTTTGTATTTATTTGATAAAATGTAAACATAGTAAATATGGGAATCCATATATATTACACTATCGTACGTGGCACAGAAATCGCGATAATTTGTTAATTGTTTAATGGCAATGCCCGAATGAAACGCATCTCATTGGTTATTGAACAGCATTTAATGCTTTTCCACACCTATAAGAGGGGTTACCATAGGTGGGGGACCGTTCTGTCGCCAAATTTGTCGCCAACTTGGAAATATATCGCACAGTTTGGCGACCAAAATTAGTCGCCAAAAGTGACGCCAACTTGGCGATATCTCTAATATTTCGCCAAATTGTCCATAGGCTTCCATTGTAAACCAATAGGGTTTACTTGCTTACAGAAAATCAACTAATTGAGATATTGTAATGCAACAAAAACTAATATTACCTTAAGGGATTATACTAATTATATTTAAGGGAGTCCAAGTTAATTAAACTATGAATAAAAGTAACATGATACAATGCTTAGCATCATAAATTTTAAAGGAGATCAAACTGGTCGCCAAGGGCGGCTAGTATGTATAATATTTGTAATAGTATAATATGCATAATTATATCTTTTGTCTAAATGTATATAAAACGAGCTTTTAAATTATATATTATAATCAGTATTTATATGAATTACTAAAAAATTATATTTATTGATTACATTTCGTTAAAACACGAAAATTTTCGCTTTGTTTTGTCCATTTTCCTCTAAAATGCGATAAATTCTCTAAAGTCACAGCTTCGTCAAATCTCTGGGATGTTCCGACTGTGTTTTTTCGCTTTACAAACAGAAATTTTACGTATTTAACTTTCCTCAAAACCCAAAAAAATTCGTGACCCTAGAGTCAAAATTTCCTGAAATTCTTCAGTGAAAAGACGGAAAGTACTTCAAATAAAATAAAAATTTCTTCGGTTTTCCGGCAACTTGTTCTCTGTAATTTTACGGGAGGTTTTTTGTTTGTTTTTTTTCCTTAGATTGGAGGATGTAAATCAACCTGGAATGGTTAGCTTTCATTTGGCCTGCGGAAGAAACATTAGTTGAAGAGAAATAAATACGTCCCGATTATTATTGAGAAATTACTGCCAAAGTAATCGCTCTCAAACACTGAGTTTTGCTCATCTGTCTAGTAATGACTTGGAGAACACAGTAGTGGAAAATTAATTACGTTCAACGCAATTTTCTTTCTGTAATAGATTCTTTTCTTTTTATGATCAATTTAATACGTATGAATACACAGAATATAACATGATTAATTTGAAAAGATTCAAAATCGAATATCAATGTATAAGGAATACATGAAAAAGAAATCTTGATATCATTGAATCTTGAAGTTGAATGATAATAAAAGTTGCTGAAGCCTCGGAGTTTAAAGCATTTTTCAGATGTTTTTCAAATCAGTATTTCTTTTCTGAACCTTTTTAGATTAGCCGAATGCTTATCTATTTACGAATAACTTTGTGATTGAGCCAGATATTAATTTGTTAGAATTTAAGAACAGATTTAGCGAAAAAATATTTTCTCTTATTTATTCTTAATATGAATTATTAATATAATAAGCATTTCGACGAAATATTAGATATTACGAAAATCAATGCATGGCATGACCTTTCAAGTTTTACATAAGCCATCTTCTCTTTCAATAGCCAATCGGGACCTAAACTTTTCAGACATCAGCATTTTTATTAGAATTAGTGAGCTCCATTTCATTAAAACGTCTGCACAAAATATTAGATATTTAAAAAAATCAATGCATGGCGTGACGTTTAAAGTTTTGCTTAAGCCATCTTCTCTTTCAATAACAAATCGGGACCAAAACTTTTCAGGCATCAGCATTTCTATTAGAATTAGTGAGCTCCATTTCATTAAAATTTCTGCACAAAATATTAGATATTTAAGAAAATCAATGCATGGCGTGACCTTTAAAGTTTTGCATAAGCCATCTTCTCTTTCAATAACCAATCGATTTATTACCAATTAGACCCTAAGCTTTTCAGGCGTCAACATTTCTTTTCAAATTAGCGAGCTCCATTGCATTTGCAATGTCTCGACAAAATATTAGATTTTACGAATGCATGGCATGACCTTTAAAATTTTGCATAAGCTATCTTCTCGTTCAATAACCAATCAGTTTATTACCAATTAAGCCTTAAGCTTTTCAGACTTCAGTATTTCTATTCAATTGTAATTCAAGTTCCATTGCATTAAAATGTGTGGACAAAATATTAGATATTTACGAAAATCAATGCATGGTGTGACCTTTAAAGTTTAGCACAAGCCATCTTCTCTTTCAATAATCAATTGGACCCTAAGCTTTTCAGGCTTCAACATTTCTTTTCAAATTAGCGAGCTCCATTGCATTTACAATGTCTCGACAAAATATTAGATTTTACGAATGCATGGCATGATCTTTAAAATTTTGCATAAGCTATCTTCTCGTTCAATAACCAATCAGTCTATTACCAATTAGGCTTTAAGCTTTTTAGACTTCAGTATTTCTATTCAAATGTAATAGCAAGCTCCATTGCATTAAAATGTGTGGGCAAAATATTAGATATTTACGAAAATCAATGCATGGTGTGACATTTAAAGTTTAGCACAATTCATCTTCTCTTTTAATAACCAATCGATTTATTACCAATTGGGCCCTAAGCTTGTCAGATTTCAACATTTCTTTTCGAATTAGGGAGCTCCATTGCTTTAAAATATGTGGACAAAATGTTAGATATTTATGAAAATCAATGCATAGTGTGACTTTTAAAGTAACATAATCCATCTTTCCTTCCAATAAGCAATCGGTTTATTATCAATTAGACCTTAAGCCTTTCAGACGTCAGCATTTCTATTCGAATTAGTGAGCTCCATTGCATTAAAATGTCTGGGCAAAATATTAGATATTTAGGAAAATCAATGCAGAGCATGACCTTTAAAGTTTTGGACAAGTCATTTTCTCTTTTAATAACCAACCGTTCATTACAAATTGGGCCTTAAGTTTTTCAGACTTCAGCATTTTTGTTAAATAAGCCGGCTCCAGCGCATTAAAAAGTGTGGATAAAATATTAGATATTTACGAAAATCAATGCATGGTGTGACCTTTAAAGTTTTGCATAACCATCTCTTAGTTCAATAACGGCAGAATTCCGGTAGATTTTTTTTCAAATACAGGGAGGACTTGTTTGCCATAGCCAGAAACGTACGCAAAAACTTTGGTTCAATTCTATGCATAAATTCATACACTTTCGATGGTACAATAATGAAAATGGCACAGACATCGCAATTATAGCGCCCCCTTCCGGCGGAATTTTTCCAAATTCAGGGAGGAGCTTCGTGCCATGACCAAAAACAAACACAAAAAATTTGGCTCAATTCTATTCATAACTTCATACACTTTTCGATGGTACAATATTCAAAATGACACAAAAATCGCCATTACACGCCCCCTATTGGCGATTTTTTTACAAATTAAGAAAGGACCTGCTTGCCATAGCGAAGAACTTAAAATAAATATTTGTTTCAATTCTATGCATAACTTCATACACTTTTCGATGGTATAATTTACAAAATCGCACAAAAATCGCTCTTACAGTGCCTCCTAGCGGAGATTTTTTTCCAAATTCAGGTAGGACCACCTTGTCATAGCAAAAAACTTAAAATAAAAATTTGGTTCAATTCTATGCATAACTTCATACACTTTTGGATGGTACAATATTCAAAATCGCACAAAAATCGCTGTTACAGCGCCACCTACCGGCGAATTTTTTCCAAATTCAGGGAGGACCTACTTGCCATATCCAAAAACTTAAAATAAATTCTATGCATAACTTCATACACTTTTGGATAGTACAATATTCAAAATCGCATAAAAATCGCTGTTACAGCGCCACCTACCGGCGAATTTTTTCCAAATTCAGGGAGGACCTACTTGCCATATCCAAAAACTTAAAATAAATTCTATGCATAACTTCATACACTTTTGGATGGTACAATATTCAAAATCACACAAAAATCGCTATTACAGCGCCCCCATCGGTGAATGTATTCCAAATTCAGGGAGGACCTGCTTACCATAGCCAAAAACTTAAAATAAAAATTTGGTTCAATTCTATGCATAACTTCATACACTTTTGGATGGTACAATATTCAAAATCGCACAAAAATCGCTGTTACAGCGCCCCCTATCGGCGAATTTTTTCCAAATTCAGGGAGGATCTGCTTGCTATAGCCAAAAACTTAAAATAAAAATTTGGTTCAATTCTATGCATAACTTCATACACTTTTTGATGGTACAATGGCGACAGACAGACGGACACACTGTCAGACAGACATTTTCTATAAACATGTTTTTTGGGATCTCTGACCCCTAAAACGTATAAATCCGTCGAAAACCGGAAGTCGAAAGAAATTTCGATTACAATACTTTCTTCTATTGAAGATAGAAAAAGTAATAATAATAAAAAAATACAATGTTATATATTTTGTAAATTACAGTTGCTTGAATCAAATAATGTAGTTTTTGTTTTAATAAATGTTTTCAAGCAAAATAATTTGTATTCAGATGTTTTACATTTTTTCTTCTGAATTATATTTTAAATACTAATTTTAAATTTAACAACCTTTTACAAGCTAAAATTCCTTAAAATATATTTACTGGACAAAAAAAAAAAAAAAATTCAAATTCCTAAAAAAATATTGTCAGTACAAAACAAATACAGTAGACTCCCTCAAATCCGCACAGCTTGGGACCATAGGTTGTGCGGATTTTAGAATTATGCGGATTTCTGGTAATTGCTTTGTTTACATTTTCTAAACAGTAATTTGAATGTAATAATTCAATCGGAATTGTAATGATTGCTTAAAATATAGTAAAATATTTAAATAATTAAGTAAAGTAATAAACTAAAACCATAAAAATTAAGATAATTTGAAAAAGCCCAGGCAATAAGGGATTTTACCTGGCAAAATTTATGGTAGTTCTGGAAATCGGCTTACTTTATGTTGTTTTTTGGGTCGCTGAATCCGAATTTGTAACTTCCCACCAAAATTTCCCCCGGCAACCTCCCCCCCCCCCCAAATTTTGGTAAAATGCCCCCAAAAAAGGTTTTTATTAACAAAAATCAATTTTTTTTTATTGTTTTAGGGGAAAAGTATCTAGAAATTCAAAATGTAGACAAAATTTGCAACAAATAAAATACATGACATTATGACGTAGGATGAATGGGGAGGGGGGGATCTGCCTCGGAACATGCGCGGCGTTGCTGCGTGGGCTAAGTTGCGCAATTCCACTAACCACTCACATTGTTTACATTCGCCCTCCCGTCTCCCCTCCGAACTTTCCCTATAAGGTTTACTTTAAGTTTTTCGGGTCGCTGAATCCGAATTTTTAACTTCCCCCCAAATAGTTGTTTTCAAATTAAATTTTTTATTGTTTTAGGGGAAAAGTATGTGGAAATTCAGAAAGTAGACAAAATGTGCAAAAAATAGGATATATGACATTCTCACGATAGATAAATGGGCAGAGAGGGGGGGGGGGGGGGGGGGAGCTGCCTCGGAAGATTCTCCGCGCGTTGTTCTCAAAAACCAAATTTTTTCAAAAAATCAATTTTGGGGGTTTGCTGATTGAAATATTGGTGGGAAGTTACAAATTCGGATTCAACGACCCAAAAAACATAAAGTGAGTCAAAATCCAGAACTAGCATTAATTTTGCCAGGTAAAATCCCCTATTGCATGGACTTGCATAACTTAGTGCACATAGCGCCGCAGTGCATGTTCAGAGGCAGCCCTCCTCCTCGCCGTTCATCCTACGTCATAATGTCATGTATCCTATTTTTTGCAAATTTTGTCTACTTTCTGAATTTCTACCTACTGTTCCCCTAAAACAAATAAAAAATTTAGTTTAAAAACAACTATTTTGGGGGAGGGGGTTGTGGGGGACGGGATTTTGGTGGGAAGTTAAAAATTCGGATTCAGCGACCCAAAAAACAAAGTAAACATTATAGGGAAAGTTCGGAGGGGAGACGGGAGTGCGAATGTAAACGATGTGAATGGTTAAGAGGAATTGCTCAACTTAATCCACTCAGCATCGTGGCGCATGTTTCAAGGAGATCCCCCCCCCCCCTCCCCATTCATCCTACGCCATAATGTCATATATCTTATTTGTTACAAATCTTGTCTACTTTCTGAATTTCTAGACACTTTTTCCCTAAAACAATAAAAAAAAAATTTTTTAATAAAAACCTTTTTTGGGGGCATTTTATCAAAATTTGGGGGGTTGCCGGGGAAATTTTGGTGGGAAGTTAAAAATTCGGATTCAGCGACCCAAAAAACATATAATAAGCCTTTTTTCAGAACTACCATGAATTTTGCTACGTGGAGTATCTATACGGTCTCTATTGCCTGGACTTAGCCAGACTTAACCAAAAAAGCTTGATTAATACATAAATATATTTGGTAAAAAGATTGTGATTACCAGTGATATCAGCAATATCTTGAAATTTTTCAGAAGTAAATTTATACTTCCTTCATAAAAAAAAAGCATGAGTTCAGTAATATTAACAAGAATTGCATATTTAAAGTCATACGGAATTAATATAAATATATAAAAAAAAGTCTAATTCTGTTCCTACATTTCAACTGAAAGTTTCATTGTTTACATCTGTGATGGTGTGCGGATTTTAATGTTGCAGATTTAAGGAAGTCAACTTTTTCAAATTCCTAAAAATATTTGACTGTAAAAAATAAATATCCAAATAATGCATCTTTACCATTTATGCTTAAAATAAATTCGTTCAAAATACGAAAACGACTGGAGAATTAAAATAAAAGACCTTACACAAGATTCGATTTAATATGTGAGTAATGCTATGCTTCGAAGTTAATCTTATTATCTGTAAAATAAAAACGTACATATTTCTCAAAGAAGACTGATAAATTCAGAATCCTGGATACACTTAAATAATCCTATTTATACGCAATTTTAACAGTGAATATATTTTTACGTAATTTGTCTAAAAGGATTCAAGAAAAAATCAAAATAAGGTTTTAAATAAATCTTCAATGATAAAGCACTCTGCTTTCGAATGTAAACTGTATTTTTGTAAAATTGTACTGAAAAGTATAAGTGGGTAATTATATTTACGCTTGCTTCCCCTTTTGGAAAAAAGTTTAAAAGCTTTTTCTTTTTTAAAGAGGATCAAAATGGAAGATGTCAATATTTAAGAGGATTTATATACAGAACAAATAACAAATAATCTTAAAATGATTTTATTTCTATTTTATTCAAATAGAAAATTTTAAAATACTTTGTGAATGTTGTTTAAATTTACAGCTTTACTAGATCTAAAAAGACTTCTTTTATTTATTTTAATATTAATGTATAATTTCAAGACAATTTTTTCCTGTGTCGAAGTTCATTGTTTTTGAAAAAAATGTAGGGCACGTATCGTTAATAACACATATTGCTATAACACAAATTGTCTAAAACAGTGTGAAGCCGGAGCTTTTTTGTATATTTATGTTCTAATTTTATCAGTTAAATAGGAATGAAATTCAATTTTTAAATGACTTTTGAATTTGATTTTTTTCCATGGAAACGTTATCCAATAAAAGAATCGTGAATAAAACCTCTCTGAACACTGCCTGTTGCTCTATTATTATATTTTCCATAATCGTCTAATACAGACAACTAGGTATATTGATTGGGTTAACAAAGTCAAACAGCATTCTTTATAACATTCATATTTTATATTTAATATTTTTCTTCTTCATTTTTCCGGTATAAGATTTTAATCATATTATTTCAGTGCAAAATAAATTAGAATGCATCCTTTAAATTAACTGTCATGCATTAATTTTAAGGCATTTTTCCGTTAGACGATCGCATGCCATAAAATGCAAGAAAATGCGCAAGGTTCAATTTAATATGTGAATAACGCTGTGCTTCGATGTTAATCTTATTATCTCTAAAATAAAAACGTACATATTTCGCAAAGAAGACAGAAAATTGCAGAATCCTGTATACACTTAAATAATCCTATTTATACGCAATTTTAAAAATGAATATATTTTAACGTAATTTGTCGGACGGAAGTCGGGAAAAATCAAAATATGTCTTAGAATAAATCTTCAACGATAAAATACTCTGTTTTCGAATGTAAACTGCAACCTTTTGTAAAATGGTACTGAAAAGTAGGAAATTATATTTACGCTTGCTTCTCCTTTTAGAAGAAAACTTAAAAGATTTTTTCAAAAAAGGATCAAAATGGAAAATATCAAAATTTATTATGATTTATGCAAAACAAATATATGCAACATATATGCAAACATATATGCAAAACAAATAATGCATCTTAAAATGATTTGATTTCGATTTTTCTCGAAATGAAATTTTTGTCATACTTTATGGATGTTGTTTAAATTTACAGCTTTATTAGATCTAAGAATTAAGGATCGGCCGAAACAAGTTTTAAGATCGAAACCGAATTTCGGTAACCTTTCTATTTCCGGCCGAAATCGAAAACGAAAACGTCCAAAACAATTTTTAAAATTAATTAATACATACATAAATGTACATAATTATTCTCTAATTATACGTATTTATTAAATATACATATTTATTAACCAATTATGCGTGTGACCCACGTTGGCTCTCTGTGCCTCTGACCAAAACTTTTAATTTCATATTAATTAATTCCTCAACGACACAGGATGATTTTGTAATTATACGAATTTCATCTAATTAAAAATTTTTTTTTAGAGCAATTGATCTTGAAAGGATTCCGTATATAGCAACCCCTCCGTAGGAATTCTCGGCATCGACTCATTGGCTCGACTCCTTCATAGGTGCTCGATTTCTGTGGGTCGCTGGGGTGAACTGCGGCAGGGCCAAGCAAAGGAACGATCTGGCTCTTCGATCTGGGTGGGGTTCTGTCGTCTCCGACCAAGCACCAACGCTTGGGTGCAGGGTGCGTGACGTGGGTTGGGTGGTGCGCATCCTCGGGCAATCGCGAGCTAGCTCCGGCATCACGTTGAGGAAACTCCTTCGGGGAGGGCTCATTCCGTGCTAGTTTCGAGTAGTCTGGGCCCCGAGAGGCCTATATTGCCGGGCAAAGGAAGGCCGCTTCGCGGCGAGAGCTAGTTTTATTCCTCGGTTTATCTTTTCTAAGGATTTTTGTAAATGATCATCTGTTATACTAGAACTTTCTCAAAGAGTATTCGAAACTCTTCTACGGTTTCAAAGTAGAAATTTTCTATTACTGTTAAGTCTGTAGGTTTTAATGAGCACGTGAAAAGCGTCTTCAAAGTTCAGTCCTATATGCATTACTTGCTTTATAATTTACACACACGTCTTGTGAGTCAGTCATAACTGATAACTTTAAACAGTGAAATTCATAGCAATAAATAAAGAGAGTCTCATTTGAGCCGATAGAACTCATATCAATGAGTAATGTTGAAAATTTCGGAAAGAAGAAACGATATTTTTGGAATACAGATAGTTTCGGTCAAAATTCGGTCCCGCCGAATTCTCGGCGAAACTCTGATTTTGAGCCGAAAACGAAACCGAATTTTCGGTCGATCTCTATTAAAAGTACTTCTTTTAACAAGATGTTAATAATTTCAAGACTAATCTTTTCTGTGTCAAAGTTCATTGTTTGTTAAAAACGCAGACCAAGTTTTGTTAATAACGCGTATTGCTATAAAACATAATGTTTGAATCAGTGTGAAGCCCAAGCTGTTTTGTCCATATAAGTGCTAATTTTATCAATATAGGAATGAAATTCAATTTTTAAATGACTTTTCAATTCGATTTTTTTATGGGAACAATATCCAATAACAGAATTGTGAATAGAACGTCTCTAAACACTACCCGTTGCCCATGTTGATTTATATTTTCCACAATCGCCTTATTGCCGAAACGTCAGTGAAGGCTTACTGTGGAGACACGAAAAGTTTTCGTTTCCGTTAGTCTGTCTGTCTGTTAGTCTGTCTGTCTGTTCCGCGATAACTGCCGCAAAAAGCATCCGATCGGCTTGAAATTCCCTGGGCATGTTGATGAGCTCCCCGGATTTAGCTGTATAGTTTTGGGTTAAATTTGGTTCATTCGTTCGGAATATACAGAACATTTTATTTTGTGATATAATGCTTTTCTATGGGAACTCAGACGATTTTCAAATTTTCATTTGTTGAAAGAAATCGCTCATATGAATAATAGATTTAAATGGTAAATTTTGGATGCTGAAATTTTTAAATAAGAGTATTAAATTATTCTTATTAGTTTGCAATTTTGTCAAAACATTTGTCAGAGCTTTTAAATTAGGTGTATAACTTATGATAGAATTTTATACATGTGTTCGTATAATATAAAACATTTTATTTTATGAATTTACTTATATTTCATTTTTTCTTTTAACCGTTGCGTAGCAACAGCATCTCATCTAAAAATATCATAAATGTGAAAGTATGTATGGTTTTTTGAAGTCAAATCAAAGCAAAAGGAATGAATTAATGAATGCCTTTGTATAGATATTTGCATATAGATTTATTTAAACGCAGAAATGAAAATAGTATTTATATACTATATAGAATAATATTTTCATTTATTTATTCAACTATTTGATTATAAATGAAAAAGTTCGTTATTTTCATACAGAATAAACTGACATTATTCTGTTAAATTTTATAAACTTTATTGTTGCCAAAAAAAAAAAAAAAAAATGAATAACAATTTCTCCCAAAGAGTTAATTTTAATTTGTAAGATTTTCACGTGCAAAAGAAAAATGGAATAAGCAAATAAAAAATAAAAAAAAGGATATATAGGACAGGAATGAATACATATAAACATTTCACACCAAATACCACCTAAAATAGTTTTTGTAGCAGTATTTTCCCAGCACTACGAAGAAAGATTCCTCGATTTACACGATTTTACTTGGCCTTCCTTTTCTCATTCTTTGCGATTTCATTTTCTCAATTGCGTGCATTAATTGGCACAAAATTTTACATTTTTATGACTGAGATATATGTAAGGCCATACAAATAAGAAATTCCGTATTGTCTCCTATAAAATGTGATAAAGTGTTGGTTAATCATATATGTTTTTATTAAGAGGAGCAGAGCTGCCAAGCCTCCGGCGTTCTGGATACCAGTATTTTAATACAGAAAATGTTACTTTATTTAATTGAAACATTTGCGCGATTTAAAAGAACATTTTCTCTAAGATAATAGTGATGTGCAAAAAGCTTGAGACTTGGCATGTCTGGTGGGGAGTGAAATGTTTTACTTAATGCATTTATCTCTATTTTAATGCTACGTGAACAACGTCCGTGTAACAGCTTGTAGAGTGTAAAATAAATTAAATTATTAAAATAATCCTTATTACGAAAAATGAAACAGAAAGTCCGGCTAAGGGAAATGAAATGTTAGTTAACCTTTCGTAATTTGACCTGAACATAGGTTTGCGTCAAATTTCAACGGTATTTGTAACATCACGATTTTAAATTAAATGTAGATACTATTAAAAGAAAATCACAAAAAATACTTAAAGGCGCCAAATCATGTTTATCTATTTAACGATGATGAATTATTAACTGTTAGGTTTAGAAGCCCCCCTACTTTAGGGTGATTTTAGTAAGTTAATGCTATCGAGTACATTTTTTGATATTTAGATTAGATCTTAGATATAAATATTGCAGAATGGTAATCAAAATTATTTTTTTATAAACAAAATTTATAAAGGTACTAGATTTCTAAATTAGATGTTTCAGTTTACATTTCCAAAAGTTCTTTATCCATTAGATAGAGGTATTTGTGGTTAGCAGGCAAGTAAATGCTGCTGTATGGATATTAGGATAACGTAAAATGCTTGACCGAATTATTGCTTATCCTTATAAATCGCAGTGTAAAAAGAAATCTAAGATATAGGGTAATCATTAACTCAATCAGTAGAAAATTACAAATGCAAAATAAATTACACAACGGGGGGTTCAGGGGGGCGCCCCCTGAAGAAATTTGCTTTATTATATAAAAATTACTAGAATAAGTAGCTCGTGAGAATTTCAGAATATCCTTACATAACAACGTGTTTAATTTAACGCTTTTAATGTCTGAAACCATCGAAATATTTTTTTCCTTTTATAAATGTTTGTGTAATTTAAATAGTTTAAATTTTGTTTTTGTAGAAAGATTAATATTACGCAAAGTTTGATAAAAACAATGAGTTGCAGAGATGACGTTGAGGCTCTTGATCTGCAGATTTACTAGTTGCCGAAACGTCAGTGAAGGCTTACTGTGGAGACACGAAAAGTTTTGATTTCCGTTTGTCTGTCTGTCTGTCTGTTCCGCGATAACTGCCGCAAAAAGCATCCGATCGGCTTGAAATTAATTCGGCATGTTGATGAGGTACTCGGACTTAGCTGTATAGTTTTTGGCTAAATTTGGTTCATTCGTTCGGGAAATATAGAACATTTTATTTTGCTCTGTAATGCTTGTCTATGGCAAGTCAGACGATTTTCAAATTTTCATTTGTTGAAAGAAATGGCTCATATAAAAAATGGATTTAAATGGTAAATTTTGGATGCTGAAATTTTTAAATAAGATTATTAAATTATTCCAATTAGTTTGAAATTATGTCAATATATTTGCGAGATTTTTTAAATTGGGTTTATAATTTTTGGTGGAACTTTATGCATGTTTTCCAATAATATAAAGCATTTTGTTTTATCAATTTGACATAATACATATTTCATTTTTTACCTTTTCTTTCATCAGTTGCCTAGCAACGAATTTGGTCTTAATAATATTAATATAAATGCATCTATAATGTTTCAGTAAAGCCAACGTCAAAACGGATGAATTAATGCATTTGTATTTTTGCATATAGATGAATTTTAGCCCCAGAAATAAAAATAGGCAATATTTTATTTATTGTATTCAAATATTTTGCTTAAAAATACAAAAGTTCATTATTTTCATAGAGAATAATGTGACATTTTTTCATAAAATTTATCAATGTTTCTTTAATCGTTGCCAAGAAAATCAAAACCCTGAATAATATTTTCTCTTAAACAATTTTGAATTGAAAGATTTTGACGTGAAACAGGAAAATGAAAAAAAAAAATAAGAATAAAAAAATTAATATGGCGACATATTGGGAATAAAAAGAAAACTCTCAAGTATTTCTTAATATAACAAGATGAAAGGTTTTGAGTAAGTACGAATAGCAGATGAATTAGACGTCATTTATCAAAAGAAAAAAAAGATGTTGGAATAAAAAGACCTTGGCTAAAATAAAATGAACTATTATTTACGGAGGAAAGAGATAGATGGAGATGCAGTATCCCGTAAAAACAGTTTGCAATATGATGTGCGTTATCGCCCAGATTTAAATGCCATTATTTGGCCCAAACAAAACAAGCACGTGGAACAGGGACCGAATTCTTTGACTTCATCCGTGCCTTTTTTCTGTAAAATGAAAATGATCTACTTATATTTAAGCATTCTAAAGTAGCATTTCATCGTATTATGAATTAAAAACTGTATTACTAAAAATATTTTTCTTTTCTTTCTTTCTTTTTTTAAGCACGCCGTTGTGTTTCGGTCGAATGTAGCGGATTTTAAGGTTACATTTTTTGGCGTCACTTCAAGATTTATTGTTTGCGTACGGTTAACATGAGGATTTTATTTTAAATTTTAAAGTTATTAATTTATTAAAAAAAACTTATGCTTATCCTTATAAATCACAGCGTAAAAAAAAAAATCTATGATATACTATAACCATCCGCACAATCAATAAAAAATTACGAATGTAAACTTAAATAAACTACGGAGGGTTCAGGGGGCACAGCCCCCCTGAAGAAATGCAATTTTTGATTTAAAAAGTTACCAGAATTAGCAGCTCATCAGAACTTCAGAACATCAGTGTATAACCACTTGTTTAACACATTTAATTTCTGAAACTTTACGAAGTATTTTGTATTCTTATAAATATTTATGTAATTTGAAAACTTTAAAAGTCCTTCCGGCCAGTGCCGGGAGGAAGAGGTAGCTTTCATATTCCTTATTTTAAAAAAGCCAACTTATATTATTCAAACACACGAAGCTCAGTTAAGTGGAAACCGAATGTAGGAGATTCAATACTAATTTTTATCAATACTAAATCATTATGAATGAGAATTTCGCAAAATTAGTCAGCTTTATCCAAGCTGCTTTTATTTAAAGTAGCTTATATTTGGCTGCCAAATTCGGAGATTTCTTAAAGTGCCTGCCATTTTAAGACAAAATGGTGGATGAGGCTAACCAGTGAACTTGGTCGAGACCTTAGTAATTGCTGTGCACATGCTCACTCACATCGGAATCGGTTGATATATACGAGTGCTGTCGCAGGCAAAAAATCAGATTTTTCAAAATGTCACCCACGTTAGAAATTGAAACTGCTATATCTGAGCCATTTTTTAAGATAAAGACAAACAAAGAATGCTCCTGAATCCTTATATCAAGGTCAAATACTTAAGAAAGAAACCTTTTTCAATTTCTAATTTTTTTGCACCTCACTTTAAATATATATATTTTTTAATTTAATGGCCGCCATTTTGAAACAAGATGGCTGATGAAGCTGGCCAGCGAACTTGGTCGAGATATTGATGTATACTACCCACATGCCTTCTTCCATCGAAATAGGCGAATACGTGTGGTATCGTGAGACAAATACAAGATTGTTTCAAAGTGTTAGCCATGATAGAAATTCAAAGTGCTATAATTCAACCACTTTTTAAGATATAAACAAAAAAACAAATTTTCAGAAACAAAAACTGCTCCAGAATCTTTGTATCAAGGCCAAACACATAAAAAAAATCTTTTTCATTTTCCAATTTTTTAATACCTCATTTTAAATTTTAAATTACATTTTTTTTGAATGGCAACGCTTTTGAAACAAGATGGCGAATGAAGCTGGCCAAGGAACTCGGTCGAGACATTGGTATGTACTATGCACAGACCAAGTTACATTCAAATCGGTTCATAAATACGCCTGTTATCGCGTGACAAAAATCAGGTCGTTTTAAAATGTCAGCCACAATAGAAATTCAAAATGTTATAATTCAGCCATTTTTTTAGATATAGACGAAACAAAACCTGTTCCGGAATCTTTGTATTAAGGTCAAACACATACGAAAAAAATCTTTTTCATTTTCCAACTTTTGGTATCTCATTTTAAATTTCATTTTTAAATTTTTTTTTTAAATGGCCGCCATTTTGAAACAAGATGGCGGATGAAGCTGGCCAACGAACTCGGTTGAGTTATTTGTATGTACTATGTACACACCAAGGTACATCCAAATCGGTTCATAAATATGTCTGTTATCACGTGGCAAAAATCACACTGTAAAAAAAATTCCGCAACGTTCCTGGGAAAAAATGGGCAGCTGAGTTGCCCATTATTTCCAAGAAACATTTCTTGAAAATGACTGGAACTTTATTGTATATGTTAAAAACTTTCTACAGAAATGCCAGTAAGTTTCCTGCGAAATACCAGGAATATTTCTGTTGACAGCAAAACATTACTGACATTTCACAGCATGCACAGATCCGCAGACGATTTTTACATTTCCAGTTGACAATTTTCGCTTTATTATCATTATTTGTTAGAATGAAAAAAATATTTTGAAATTGACATCAAAATTATTATTTATAATTTACACGAAAAAATAAATTTTCAGTTAAAATTCAATAAAGTAAATATATATATGATATATTGTTTCTGAACTTTGCTTAAAATATATAAATGTAAATAATAATTAGAAAAAAAATCTAGACATAAAATATTTTGGATTTTCGTTAGTAATTATGTTAGTTTACAAGTTAGATAAAATACATATAAATTTTCTTGAAAAAAAAAAAAAAAAACCTAAACGTAATGGTATATTTTTTCCGAAAAAAAAAAAAAAATTCAAATTTGCAGCAATTCAAAGTATCAAATATATATCAAATTTAAATCAAATTGTAGTAAAGTGTTAAAATATAAAATTAATTAAAAAAGAAAAAAAAAAGTCCAGAGGTAGCATCGAACTCGGGCCATATGGCTGGCGCGCGAGCTTTCTGCGTCCACACCACGAAAGACACGTTGAGAGCTGCAAACTAATGGGTATTTGAAACGTATGCTAAATCTCGGCATCTAATTTCTGAAAATCTAAGTCCCATTTGAAGAAATCCTTTCACAAGAATAATTAGAGATAAGAACTCTAAAACATACTTTAAATTAATCAAAATCGGTGAGAATCATGTTTGATGGTCCCCTGGTTAATGGAGATCCAAATAATAGGTGTATTTTTTTTACACGGTCTGCTCCTTAAACATTCCACAGACAAGTACGAGATATAATCTCTTAGCGATGTCACGGAGGTATTGTATTTTCATCTGAATTGTCTTGACAATAGAGACGTAAAGGATTATGTCGTCTATTGATTTATTTGCATTCCATATTGATTTTTTTACATTCATTTAAGGAATTCTTTTTCGACACTCGCGCGCGAGCAACGGATTATAGCAAAAAAATAATAAATGGCGGCCGCAGCGTTTTGCTGTTTCCAACTTTTGTTCAGGAACGTTTCAGATAACAAAACCAGAAATTCACAGGAAAGTGCTAAATTATTCTGAAAACCTGAGAAAAGGCGAAACGTTCCTGGATTTTACATGGAACGTTACCATTTTTTTTTACAGTGCAGAGCGTTTCAAAATGTCAGCCACACTAGAAATTCAAAATGCTATAACTCAGCCATTTTGTAAGATATAGACAAAACAAAAACTGCTCCCGAATCTTTTTATCGAGGTCAAACACATAAGAAAAAAATATTTTTTCAATTTTCAATTGTTTGGTACCACATTTCAAATTTAAATTTTTCTTAAAATTTTAAATGGCCGCCATTTTTAAACAAAATGGCGGATGAAGCTGGCCAACGAATTCGGTCGAGACATTGGTCTGTACTATGTATAAACGAAGTTACATCCAAATCGGTTCATAAATACGCCTTTTATCGCGTGACAAAATTCAGGACGTTTCAAAATGTCAGCTTCGCTAGAAATTCAAAATGCTATAACTCAGCCATTTTTTAAGATATAGACAAAACAAAAACTGCTACGGAGTCTTTGTATAAAGGTCAAATACATAAGAAAAAAATATTTTTCCATTTTCAATTTTTTGGTACCACATTTCAAATTTTAAATTTTTTAAAAATTTTTAAATGGCCGCCATTTTGAAACAAAATGGCGGATGAAGCTGGCCAACGAACTCGGTCGAGACATTGGTATGTACTATGTACACACCGAATTACATCCAAATCGGCTCATAAATACGAGAGTTACAGTGTGACATAGGTCATATATATATATATATATATATATATATCAATTTTGAACTGAGGGTGGTTTCGGGGTCTGGGGGTCATGATCGATGAAAATATACCAAAATTTTTTGAAATAGCTTTTTGAAATGCTGCAATAGGTAGCTTTTTGTAAAGAAAGCTACCTAAAAAGCGATTTGTAGGGAGATGAATATTACGCAATGAGTGTTAAAAAACAATGACTTGCAAAGATGACGTTGAGGCTCCTGATCTGCAGATTTACTAGTATGGACAAATGGGTATACTCATTGGATTACACTTGCTACTACTTCTGACGGTTTTCCGAGGAGCCTGGGGCCACTGCCTCACATCCCCGACAGTCTAAACGAAAGTGCAATTCTAATATTTTTTTTTTTTCATAATTATTCCGGTATAGGAATTTTATATGTTTCAATGGAAAAAAAAAAAAAAGAAAAATCAGAATACACCCTTTAATTTTACTGTCATCTATTAATTTTAAAACTTCTTTTTTCGTTAATCGGTCGCATGTGATAAATCGCCAAATATTCTTTATGTTTACAATTCTATACGAGTTACAACAACAATGCATTTAATTATGCGCCAAATTACGCTCGCCAAAATAAAGCCAACTACCTATGAAACTGAAACAATGAAATATTTTAAACATTAAAAATAGAAAATATAAATAAAAAATAAAGTGTAATGGATATTTTAAAGGAAAATACGATTTCATCAATTAATGGGTTCATGTTAGTTAAATTATGATTATATGTTAAGAAATAAATTTTGAAATCCTAAAAAGATATTTTAAAAGTTTTTTTTTTTCATTTTCATGTTGGCATATCTTAAAACAGAAACAGAGCAAAAAAAAAAAAAAAAAAATTCACTAGCCCGCACTTTCTACCATGCGTAGAAAAAGCAATGATTTTCTCTAATCGGTTTTCGTACCCACGCTAAATTAATATATTATAACAATTTTTTTTTTTCAAATATCATGAATTGCAGTCATGAAATTAGAAATGATCTTCAAGGCAAGCATTTGATGTTTATAAAAGAGAGTCTTTAAAAAAACTATTTTTTTCTTTTGTGCTTCTTTATCATTTGTAATTTTGCATTTTGTGCAAAAAAGCTAATGGAATAATTGATAATAATTGTAAGTTCCAGTTCTCATTTTTGGGTAGATTTTTTTAATAATCATGACATGATCAGAGCTCAGAATTTTAAGTAGGAATAAGAAGTGCGTGAAAAATAAGTATAAAAGTAAAAATAATTAAAAAAACCCCCACTCTTTTATGACTTTCCTACATTCCGATTATTTAAAAAATCACGCCAAATATTATGGCCACAGTTAATGTTTTCCAAAACAAAATCCCTGCTGGCTCGGCCTACATGCACAGGTTAATTTTGAAATTAAATACTAATTTCACCAATAAAAACTAAATCAAGATTAGAGATAAACCCAGTTTAATAATTTCATTTGGCCACTTTTGACGAATTTTAATTTAATTTTTCTGAAAGAGTTGGTTTTATCAGAATCATGTTAATGTGATTTTTTTTTCATCTACAAACCTCCCCCCCCCCCCGTGTTTTTTTTTCTGCAAGACTTGGTCAAAAACTTGTCAATATAAAAGTTGTAGATAATATTAAGAATATTTATAATAAATCTAAGCGGATTTGATATCTTGTGATTTGACGAAGTTATGGATTTATTTCTTCTTCAACCCCTCCTTTTTTTCGCTTTTAATTTTTGTTTTGCTGTAAGAGTTGGTCCTATCAAAAACTTATCAATGTAAAAGTTGTAGATAATAAAAAGATTTATAATGAATTTTAAGTGGATTTGATATCTTGAGAATTAACGAAGTTATGAATTATTTTCTTCTCAAAACCCCTATTTTTTTTCTCCCTTGAGGCCATTTTAATGATATCAAAAATCTGCCATGCATGGAATTTTTGCCCTTTTCATAGAAGTAATAATAACTTTAATCACATTCGATATGTATCATAATTAAGAAGTTATGGGGTTTTATCTATTTTCACAAAAACACTCCCTATTTTCACACCCTTTCCCCGATTTTCTCCATTACAAGGCTGCCACACGCGACTATTTTTTTAATTCTATTTCGCATCACTTTTTAAAAACAAAATCATTTTACATACCCTTTGACAACATTTGGAAGAGTAATATACTACAAAATATATTTTATAACGATAGTGGTGCAAACAGAATATAAAAACAGTCGCGTGTGGCAGCCCTGCCATTAATGAAATTGAACAAAATTTTCTACCGCTTGATTTTATGCATCAGTTTGGAAGAGATTTGTGCGGAATTATCAAAGTTATCGTGTCCAGAACAAAGTGTGATACATATATTGGTGGTTTTTCATATGTTTATATGGATTAATCGTATGCACCGTGTTTGTAAATTAGTGGATTTTGCTTAATGTATTACTTGTATAGGGTTCCATCTGTATTTTGTATAATGTTACAGTTATGATTAGATGCTAAATTTATTAATTTATTGATTTAATTATCGTAATTGGAATAGATGATGAATTGTAATTATATTAGGGTTATATATATATGTATAATAAAGATAAAAATGAACAAATTGGTAAAATTCTAAAGATGAACAAGATATGAACATAGGAAAGCAGTATGTAAAATATGAAACAATGAATAATCCACAGAATCATCAGAGGAGCTTGCAGGTTTAATTCATAGTGAAGATGCGTTATTTCATCCAATTTTGTCTGCATTAAGCCTAAAATGACAAAATTTAGCTCCTAATAGCGCATCATCAAACAAAATAAATGATAAAAAAACAAGCGATCTAAAGAAGGAAACACCTCACACAAAATATTAAAAATTGAAAAATTATTAGAGCACAATATTTCAATTATAGACAAGAATATAAAACTTCAGAAAGTTGACCCACAATATTATTACATGTGAGGATGCAATCAGATTTAGGACTATTAATACATGTGACCTGGATTTAGTCAATAAAAAACAAAACACTGCTGCCATCTGGTATTAAAAAGGAGAACTATATTTTAACTAGATTTTTAACAAAAATATTTAGTGCTGCCATCTATACCCATAGAAAGGAGTGATTTTATATATATATATATATATAAGTTTTGATCTGAGTGTGGTTTGGGGGTGGCTGAGTGAAACTCTAGGGGTCATGATCGGCGTAGATCTACAAAAGAATTTCCGAAATTCGAACAGAGGGAAGAATGCAATAGGTAGTGTTTCTTACGAAATCTACCTAAAATGTCTGTCACAAATGCTTGACGTGGATTCCGATTATCAGAAAATTCACCGATTTGGTTTACACTTGGTACAAAATGCGAAAAAGTGAATTCATTTTTAAAAATATTTCTTTTGCTGTGTTTCTGCTTTAAAATATAGTAACTGGAAAGAAAAAAAATCTTAATTTAGACTATTTATTCGGAATTTCTAAATTGTTTTCTCAAAGTATTATCATAATTTAATTAATAATAAACTATCAGTTGATAAAAGCGTATTTTCCTTTTTAATATTATACTCTTTACATTTTATATTTTATTTACTACATTTTAGGTTTTAAAATATTTCATTGTTGTAGTTTCACATCCAGTTGGCATATTTTAGCAAGCTTGGTTTGACGCATAATTAACTTCGTTGTGGTAATTCATATGCAGTTACAAACATAAAAAATTTTTGGTGATTTATCATCTGCGCCAGCTAACAGAAAATCCGTTAAAATTAATTTATTATTTTATGATTAATTTTTTAAAAGATTAGAATGTCGCACTGTCATCGAAAACGAAGCTGTATATAAGTATATGTAACTAGAGATCGACCGGAAGTTCGGTTTCTTTTTTGTTTTCGGCCCAAAATCTGAATTTCGCCGAAACTTCGTTTTCGGTGAAAACACTGCCGAAAATTTTCCGGGCCGAAACTAAACCGAAACTATCTGTATTTCAAAAATCTCTTTTCGTTTTTCGGAAATTTTCAATATCACTCATCGATTTGAGCTGTATCGGCTCAAATGAGGCACTCTTTATTTATTGCTATGAACTTTGCTGTTTAGATCTATCAGTCATGGCTGATTCAAGATGTGTGTGCAAATTATAAAGCAAGAAATGCATATATGATTAAACTCTGAAGAAGCTTTTCACATGCTCATTAAAAGCTGCAGGCTTAACAGTAATAAAATATTTTTAGGTTGAAACTGCAGAAGTGTTTCGAATACTTTTTGAGAAACTTTTAGTATAACAGATGACCATTTACAAAAATCATTAAATCGGGGTAAACATATTTAATTTAGATGAAATTCGTAAAATTAGAAAATAATTTTGTGTTGTTGATGAAGTAATTATATTTTATTTTATATGGAATACATGTTTTGGTCAGACGCACAGAGAGCTAACTTGGGCCTCACGTATAATTACACGTATAATTATGTACATTTATGTATGTATTAATTAGTTTAAAAAAATTGGACATTTTCGTTTTCGTTTTCGTCCGAAAATAATGAAGATTAACGAAATTCGGTTTCGGCCTTAAAAACCTGTTCCGATCTATCCTTATACAGGGTATTTCTACATTTTGTTACAAACTGTCTATTTTAACCATACTTATTGCTGTCATAAGGATTATTTTTTAACACAAACTATTATCATCCGACGACCAAAAATAGAAACCATTAATTTCTTTCAGCAAGTATGATAAACGATGTTTTTTTTTTTTTTTTAATTGATATCAAAACTTTCTTATTCATAGGTTGGCTACAAAACTCTTCTTATCAATAGGTTGGCAACCAAACTCTTCTCATCCGAAACTTTTTCCAATTAATTAATTAAATGAATTAAAGTAGATTTTCCAACTTAACACAATGATATCACAGAGCAACTAGCTACAAGTATAAAAAAAATGGATGTATTCGACGCACGGGGTCGCAGTTACAGCTTTTTCGCGATTTCCCAAAATTTGATATTTTGGATAAGGCGAGTTTTGAAACACACGTCCTCATATATACAGGGTGTTCCTTCGATCGAGGGACAAACTGTGGGGTAAGATTAAAATACACATTAAGAAGCCATTTTGGTATTGTAAATATGGGGTCAGAAAAGAAAAGTTATGGCGAAGAACAAGAATGGCGGAAGAAATGAAAACGAGCGTTTTATTGACATAACAGATACAGTAAGTGTTCAAATGTGCCACTGGCAGCGTCTAGCAAGTGATTGGCCTACCTTTTAACCCATATTGGACCGCTGTCCTATAAATAGGACAGCTAATAAAACATTTTTTAAAATAAAATTGGTAAGGATTATTTAGATGCATTTTGTTATGACGTCTTTAAAATACATAAAAGTATAACATATAAACAAAAAAAACAAGTAACCAATTAAAATTTAATTGAAAAAAATCTATTTAAAAATTTTTTTAAGAATTGTGATCTTATAATCTAGAATTTTACCGTTATTATTATCTTTTTACTGGAGAAATCATAACGTATTTTTGTACAACATAAACAGTATTTTTAAAGGAAATAATATATTTGCTCATAAAATTAGTTTATGTATGCATTTTATATGTCCTTACTATGTGTCCTACTGATATGTCTTGTTTATAGGACAACTAGTTACCTAAAAAATTAAAAACTTTTTTTCAAAATTTTGCTAGTATCTACTTAATTACACCATATTAATGATATAATTGAAGTTTTAAAAAATTTCAAAAATATTTAATCTGTGTGGTCCAATATGGGTTAGCAAATTCCAGTTGTTTCACGAACATTTGCAGCAACGTCTGAAAGTCTTGCAATGAGCTCTTCATGAAACTCAACTGGTGTCTCGTAGATATGTTGTTCATTATATATTTGGAAGATGCAACATTGATGCCTGCACACTTTTCATTCGACAACAGTAGAACTCTTAGACAAAACCTGTTGTCAGTTTTATTGGCACCAACAAATTATCATAAGTTATGTCAGATTTATAACAAACTAAATGAACTCTACAGTTTTATTCAATAGAGATTTTGATTTTATTCTTCTGCTTATGTAACTATAATACCCATCGAAACCTGTCTTATCCAAATTCTCCTAATTGTGTGTTCTTTGATTTTGAACTGCTACGTAAAACTCTAAGTTGTTTTGTTACTTAAGAATGTGTTCTATATAATGTTAAATTGTAAATTGTTGTATTGTTCTTATGTTTTAATTGTATTTAATGCAGCTTTTTTGGGGTTTTTTTTTTCTTTTCATTTATTTATATATTTTTTTTTCAATTTACATTTTTCTTAATTTTTTTTTAAATTAATGTCCGTTTTTCGAGCTCATTTCTGTGGCTGGAAGGTTGCTAGATGTTTATGGCGATCTTACCACCGGAGCATTAATCCATAAACCGAATGGTTGGAAGCTTCGGTTGGGTGATTACTGGTGTCTCATAGATGAGACATCTGGAACCATCAAAATGGTACACCAATCACTTGCAAGACGCTGCTAGGTATGTATTGATGTTGGTGGTGGCACATTTGAGCACTTATGCAATTGTTATGTCAATAAAACACTTGTTATCATTTCCTCCGCATTTCTTGTTTTTAGCCAAAACTTTTCCTTTCTGACCCCACATTGCTATCCAAAATTGCTTCTTTATGTGTACTTTACACTGTAAAAAAAAACGGACTAAAAAACCGAGACTGGTAATCGAGACGCCAGTACTATTTCCGTATTTTAATGAAAATTTCCCCGCATAAATTCAGAAATCGATATTTTTACGGAATTTCTTCCTCATAAATTACAGAAAATTTTTCGTTTTTCTGGAATTTATGGGGGAAATTTTCCGTTAAAATACGGAAATTGTACTGGCGTCTCGGTTGCCTATAGAATCTCCGTTTTTTAGTCCCTTCTTTTTTTTTTACAATGTATCTTATAGGTGCAGATTCCCTAAATTTTTAAGGAGCCAGTGGCACCTAAACGGCAAAAATGCAGTCGGCACTTTGGCTCCTAACCAAAATCTAGTGGCCACATTGTGAAACAAACTCATAAAACAATAGTGTTTTTAACGGAAAAAACTTAGCAAAAATAATTTAATTAATAAATACACATGTACAACAAAACACATATTAGATACAACAAATGCGTATATTTAATTTAATCCCAAAATTCTTGAAACTTTGATATTAAAAAAGTCTAACATAAAACGAAAAAATGCAGCGCGAACCCCGACCCAATGCAGGACTCTACACTCTAAATCTAGACGGGATAAGATAGTGATAAGGGAAATTACAGAGGGGCTAAATTCACAAAACTCGTGATATTCACAAAACAGCGTTGCCAGTGGGCTACTTTTTTTAAATTCAGATTTCTTGATTGGCACCAGTTTTTTGAAACGGCAAAATTCCCTTTGTTTTAGCCTTAATTAATATGTCATTAAATAAGGCGCATTTTACCATTTCAAAAAAATGGTGCCAATCAAGAATCTGATTTAAAAAAAAAGTAGCCCATCTGGCAACACTGGATAAAAATCTCGCACTTGCAGAAAACATTTACACAGCAAGAATATATCTCGCGTTAAGTATTTTTTCGTGCGAGTTTCTTTTTCTTTTTGTTCTTTTTTCCTCAGAGTTCGGAATCCTGTATCCTCGCGACTCCATGATCCAAAGCCCTTAAATAATTTCCATCGCATCGGAAACTTTGGACTGTCTCGTGAGCCGATCTGCAGTAAAGGAGTACAGTCAATCAGGGTAACTTTGAACCACGGGGTGTAACTTTGCACCACCTCCTATTTTTCAATATTTTTTACTCTAAAAGACTAAATAAGCTCCAGAACTGTGCTCTGTTGGCAAGGTTCTAAACTGGGATTTCTACTCTTTATTTTAGAAAATAAATTAGCAACATTATGCGCAATTAATTGCATCATCTAACTATTTTTGTGAAATACTGTTTTCAAGCTAATTTTGAATGCTGTTTTGAAGTTGTTGTAAGCCAATTAAATTTTCATAGTAAGTAACAATATACTCATTTATCAGACATATTATTATCTAAATGTTGTAAATGTGTTAATATTTTGTGATTATTTATTTATTAATAGTTAATAAAATGCAAAATAAGAAGGGGAACAGATGTCATAAGTTCCCCCCGGCCGCCATCTTGGAATTCTTCTTGGCGTGAAAACCCCTTTTCCGCCAAGTAGTAAATGTCGCCAAGCACCGGTTTATACGCATGTTTTGGGTTAACGAGAATAAAATGTAAATAATAAACAAAATTCGCTAAACTGGCAATCAGTAATTCTTGTATGAGCGCTTCGCGCATATTTACCGAAAAAAAAAACACCGCCGAATTCAGCATTTCTCGCGGGATAGCATTCTCAAAATTCAGTAGTTCTCGTTTTGTAGCAATCTCAAAACGTAAAAAACTCTTAAAGCAGCAAAATATACATAAAAAACGAAACTCCCTAAAGTGGCAATCAGCAATAGTTGTACGAGCGCTTCGCGCACATTTACCGGAAAAAAAAACATCGCCGAATTCAGCATTTTTCGCGGTATAGCATTCTCAAAATTCAGCAGTTCTCGTTTTGCAGCAATCTCAAAATGTAAAAAACTGTTAAAGCAACAAAATATACATAAAATTATCAACATACCTTAACAGACATCTGCTTTCTTGAAGCCTCCAGCACAAAATATCTTTCATAACACCGCCGTCATTTTCCAAAATAGGCTTAATACGCATTGACACGCTATAAACAAACCTCCCTTTCTTGTCAAAATTTCCTCATATTTCTTAATTACTTCAGCAAGAGCATTTAAACGGACTACAGAAACTATAATCAATGAAATACATCCAATAAATTTAACATAAAAATAAAAAGACAACGATAGAACACGATACACGATATCAAAATACATGCACAAAATTCTAAGCTTCTCAGGGGTTGCCAGAACACGACACGTCACACGGTGTTTCCATATCGAGTTTGTCATATCCGTAAACACCGCCAACACGCCAACAAAAAATCGCCAAACAATTCAAAACAACAACGGCTGAGGGAAGATACGGCATCTATGCCTAAGAAGGCACTAGCATTTTACCGCATTTTCAGGGTAACTTTGAGCCGGCTCAAAATTACACTGATGCTTATAATTTACTGATTATAGGTGCTACTGTCGAAAATTTCCCATATTTGCACGTATATTTTATATAAATGCCGAAAGTGTGCATAAGATATGACATGTAAATATTTTTACAAATATGTATAAAATACATAAAATTCATTTAGAGGCGTGATTAGGGGCAGAGCTACTCAAATTTGACATTTCATACGTTCGACATTTTTTATTCTTGTTTGAATAATACTGGTACTTGCATGTATTACTGTAACTATGAATATATTATAGAGTTAAAACATTGAAAATTGTTTTTCACTGCATTTTTATGTTTTATATGAACAATAAACAAGTTTTTTTTATTTCTAAATGTTCATGGTTCTCTTCTTCCACTTTTCTTATGCCTGATATTTGTTGTAATATCATAAATTATACAAATCTTGTGATGTTGGGAAATATAAATTCGCAGTCTTTACATATTTGAAAACATTTTTTGGTGTTTAAAGTTGTCCTGACTACAATACTTTTTTTTTAATTAATAATTTTATATAAAAATTTATCATGTGGTGCAAAGTTACCCTAAATGGCTGGGTAACTTTGAACCAGGCTAAAAATCCATTTTTTATTGCTTTTATCCTTATTATTCCTTAATTTCATATAGTCAAACAATAATTTAGGATCATTTCTTCTCTTTTATCCCCTAGTTGCGGCAATATTCTTCAAATAAGAGTGTGGCATATGAAAATAGAGAAAATGCGGATCAAAGTTACCCTCATTGACTGTATTTATTTCAACTCTGGATTTCGGACGAAAGCTTCTAAGAAATGCTTCTTTTCGCTGGTGTCCAAAGGAAAAGCTTTACCATTAGCGCGCTCATGTGCCAAGCTTCGCAGCTGCTAAGCTTTGCAGTGGAGCGGACATGCGCACAATTACATTTGAACATAATGTTCAGTAAGAAAGCAGTACATCCCAGGGGCGGCGTTCACGACGGTAACTGAGATCACAAAAATTCCCTGACTTTTTATCAAGGTCATACTTGATCTCGGCCAGTGAAAATAGCAGGTGCTTTTCTATTTGCAAAAGAAAAACAAATATCAGAATTCCGTGACGGGGATTGGGAACACTGTAAATTGATCTCTGACGACTAAGACACTGAAAGTTAGTAGCCACAGCAAAAAACTTAGTCGCCACGTTGCGACTGGCCACTGTAAATGTGCACCTATAGAGTACCTTCGTTTAAAGTTTCTCCCATGATTGTACGTAGAAACACACCTGTATATAATTCTAGCATATCAGGAAAAGAGTAGAAAGATCGATTACAAAATTTAATAAAAGAGCGGAAAAAATCGATTACATAAAATTAATGTCCTTCAGGTATGCTATGAAATTTCTTTAACTAGCCACAAAAACTATGCCACAAAAATAAAATGAATAAAAAATGCTCATTAGAGAAATTCCGTCTCAAGTATCAAAATCGATTCAACATCAGCTAGTTTATATTGCTTGTTAACCAAATATAATGTCACATATTCGATCAAAATTTTCTCAAGGTTAAAGAAAATATATGTAACTTCATTTAATTGGAATTTAAGTGGTATGCCTCTTATAATATCTGTACTTTGGTAGAAAAACGGCCAATGTCCGTTTTCGCCATTTAAAAAAAAAAATGATTTGATGATTTATTTATTTATTTGATTACTTTGAATTACTTCTAAATATATAATTTTCTTTCGGAATAAATTAAAGGGAGAATATTGATATTTATTTCTGTCACACTAATGATTATTGCGAAATGGTTGATGCACATAAAAAAATAATGGTGACTATTAAAGAATGATGATTATTACGGAATGTATTAACATTTCTAGTCACGAATTAGGAGAAAAATAAAGGGGGGGGGAAGTGATGTTTGAATCGTAATAGATTAAAATGCTATTCTAGATTGTGAAAAAAAAAATACGATTTATGCGATTATGGGGAAACTATTTTTAACCGACGGAGAAGGTTCTCGATTCGACATGTACATATTTTTAAAATGTGTGTTCGCCCACTACAAAACTACGCGACGGATTCATGCGATTTTTTTTTAATTAAAAGAGGATACTTTCGTATTGGTCCCATGTAATTTTCATCAAAATTGGTTAAGGGGACCAGGTAAGCGAAATTCAACGAAAAAAATCGATTTTATTTTTTATATCATTAAATAGTTTAAACTTTTATCTTTTCAACGATGTATTACACATGTTTACATATATAAAAAAAGTGTTGGATTTTTTCATTCTAAGAGCACTTCACAGCAGTGGCTACTTTTTTTAAATGCTGATTTCTTGATTGGTACCACTTTTCTGAAGTGGTAAAATTCCCATTGTTTTAGCCTTAATTAATATGTTATTAAATAAGGCGAATTTTACTATTTAAAAAAATGGAGTCAATCAAGAAATCAGAACTTTTTTTAAAAGTAGTCCACTGGCAACACTGCTTCACAGCTTTAATTGACTTTTTCTCAAAACTTTGATTTTTCAGGTTTGTGTTCCTTTTTTTTTTTTTTTTTTTTTTTTTTTTTTTTTTTTTTTTTCAATATCTATTAAACTTAAGAACTCAGATTTTTCTAAATACTTATGTTATAGTGCATACTTTAACACAGGGATTTAATGATTTGTTGAGAATTATTTATTTTAGGCAGTGAAATCTTACCAAAAATGCTAATTTAAAAATGTCTTTCAATAAATAATTAATAATTAATTTTCAGTTTCACTTAGAAAGAAAATGGTTTGTTAAAATACGCAAAGCATGCTATTCAAACTACTCTAAAAAATCTAGACCTCTATCTTTCACCATTTCTGAGAAAAGGGTACATAAAGTTGGTGTATTTAACATGGCCGATATAGAGCTTGTCCTGTCCCTTTAAGTACTTTTTTTTTAAAAATCAACAAAAAACGATAAAATGAAATAAATGGCTTTATTTCATTTTCAACAAGATGTCGATTTTCATCAAGTGACGTAGCGCTATCTGTTTGGCGCGAATGTCGCTACCCGACGATTTTTCTCTCACTTTATACGTTTTTGTGTCTAGGATTATTGTATAGAAAACCAAACAGCAACGTTAAAAACTTATCTGGCGTAAACAATCAGTAAAAAATAAAACAAAACAAAATAAAATAAATTTAAAATAAATAGAAAATAAAAATTGTAAAGCGTTTAAATTCACCCAAGATTTCTGTGGCACATTCGTTTTATTTGGAGAACTATATGTTTACGGTGGAGCGATTTCTACGCTGATACTGGGTGGGACAAAAGTTCCTGGCAACTTGTTGAATTTAATATAAAATCAAGTAATTGAAATCGTTTTTTGGGGGTGGGGGTTATTAAAAAGTTTATAATTATTAAGAAAAAAACCGCATTTTTGTGGAAAATCTATTTTAAAATGTAGTAAAACCTCCCTAAAGCGACCACGTTCCGTTCCAATAATAATTGGTTGCTCCGAGAGGTGGTCTCTTAATGGAGGTCATGTTTAAATCTAAATTTTAATTGTTGAAAAAGGTAACAATTAATGTTACTAAAATTTATTTTTCACATTAGGAAAAATATGAAAATTTAAATATCAAAACAAAAGTTAATTACTGCAGAGTTTAAAAAATGAATACATTGACGCTTGTTGTCATTTTACGGTTTTATCATTTATAACTTTTATTTCCAAGTCCTTTCGAAATTCAGTAAATAAATCCTTTTTTTTTTTTTTTTTTTTTTTTTTTTTGGACGGGAACAAATAATGACGATTTCATTAATTTATCTATTTCTTTGAGAGTTTCCTGACAGCTTAGGGCAGGGAAGTTTATTGACTGCCATTCTTAATTTGTTCCCACAGTTAAATTCATTGCCTAAAAAGAAACAAAGTTTTTTAAACACTTAAAAGTTACCGAAAAAAGAAAATTTAAACTTAGTTTAAAAGTTTGATGAATCGCTCTCCGGAATTATTTTTCTAATAAAACCTTCTTCAAGCGACCAGGAGAAAACGGAATTGGTTTCATTTTCTTCAAAGAAATGGGTTGCTCATGGAGGGAATTCAACTAGGATGGTCTCTGATTAGAGGTAAAATTAGTATTGAGCCTATGGGAATAAATTTTAATCCACGAAAAAGTGGTCGTTCAGGGAGGTGGTCGCACAGGGAGGATCCACTGTACTTTACTTTATTTTTTAAACCTTTCAGGGACAGAAAAATCATGTTCGTAAAATGTTTGAAATAATTGACTCACACCAGAATTTTCCGGCAAATTTCTTAGAAAATAAAAAACTGCTCTTTTTCCCTTTTATCATGAATGCAAAATTTTCTTAAAATATTCTTGGTGTCGTTTCATAAGTTTTCGTATTAAAATTAGGTGGCCACGCCATGTCACCACCGCCCTTGAAAGGGTTAAGATAGACGCTTCATATGAATTCTAGGTGAGTGAGAAGGTTAAAGAGGGAACAATGACATCATAACTGTTGTCAAGTGATTGGTAGACATGACCAAAAAAGTCGGAAATTGTATGCCAAAAGTGGCAAATGAGGTGCGTTCGTACTATAACTACTTTTATAGATATTCAGATCTTGGTGCAATGGCTGTTGCACTCTTATGCAAAGATGCATGAATACAAAATTTATTATGATTATATAGATTAAATTCAGTAATACAGAAATAATAGGACTCCATCTTAAATAGGACGTCATCTCCATGGCAACCTAGAATCATTACCTATCATGGGATATCATTGAATTAATTACGTATGTCATGATTTAATAGAATGAAGAAAACTTTCATGAATATCTTTTTAATTTTTGATTTCATTTTCCTAGAATTTGAAATGATTCGACAAAATTCTGAAACGGTTATATTGATTAAATTATTAATCATTCGGTTAGGTAGTTTTTGCGCTGTTATGCGCGGACAGACGGACGGACCAGACGACGACCAAAGATGCTACGTATTATTTGTATAATTAGGAACGCACCTAAAAATGCCTAATAAATGGGAAAGTAGCGGTATTTTTCATACATTTTATCATCTGTATTTTATATTGTTCTACGATATACAGTGTGTCCACGTATAACCTGACCGACCTTTATTTTCGCAACCGTTGGCCCTAGATGCATACTTCCAATTACAAAAATGGTTTAAATAAGGTAAAGAATTATTTTTAAAGCGATTTGGGTCAAGAAAAACATTTATTTAAAAATTACGAAATTTAAATTTTTATACGGTCCCCCGGTCCTATAAGTGATATTTAGTAAAAATTTACTGTGACACTAACAAGTAAGACAGAAAAAGTCCCATTCATCTAACATTAAAATTGACCGAGTTATGGAACTTTGAAATGCATGACTTATACCACTTTTTTTGCCTATCAAAACAGATGATTTCGACCATGCTTTCAGGGGTCGTATATGAAGTACTTAAACTTATTTCAATTTATCTGCGGTTTCAAAGAAATCGTATAACTATTACGATTGAGTTAACTTTATTAGTTAAGTTTCAGATTAGTTAAAATAATTGTTTTTTAAAATATGTTGTATTTTGTAAGGATTTGAGGCAATGATTTCTTTTAACAAAAATTATGTTATTTTCATAAGGTTTTATTTAACTTGCAACGATCGTCTTTCCAGTTTAAAATTTGGACTCGAACTTTAACTGATTTTCAAATGTCCGATCGGAGTTAAAATTTTACATACTGACTTAAACCCGAATACAATGTAATATTATTATGATTATCGACGCTTACCATCTTATACATACTTATATTAGAGGATAACACAAAAAAATTCGGATAGATTACCGTCAACTCGTTTAAGAAATGGTTTTAGATTAGATAACATAAACTTCCGATGGTTGTGTTTTTTAACTTTTATAATTACGTTTTATGTATTTTTTAAAGCTAAATAAAAAAATTACCTTCACTTTTAACATCATGTCAGTATTTTTCGCAAATCATAAATTTCAAGGTTAAAAAATAGTGAAAAATCTGATACTATAAAATAGATGTAAGACTTTTTTATTCAGTTTAATTTTATTTAATTCAGTAATTTATTCAATTTTGTGGCTTATGCTGAGTTTCTTACAGCTAAACAGCTCAGGGGTCCGATGAGGTTGGGATGGGAGGGGGGATCAGTTTTAACTTTGAGCTTTCTAACTTTGAGATTTGAGAAAAATCCTGATGTGATGGTTTAAAATGAAGGTCATTTTCGCATTCAGCGCTAAAAAATACGAGTGAATCAATTTTCAAAAACCTAAAAACATGGCACAACCCAAAATTTGAATGACGGTGTAATCTAACAGCATTTAAAAATATGTATCATTTTTGTAAAGAATTGAGGCTGTTGTTTTTCATCCTTTTATTTAACAAAAAATCTGTTATTTTTATATTCTTATATGCTCAGTACAAATTGTATATTTTGCAGTAATATGTCAGAATGATTAAAGATTTCAAATTTATATTGCAATTCTAATTTTACTCTCAACCATTTCTTTAATATATCTGACGAAATTATATTTCAACTAAATTTGTGAATGATCCCTAATTTGCAGCAAAAAATAGGCTCCAACTTTAAACAGCTATTACTAGGTCAATTTTAATCGTAGAACAACGGGACTTTTTTTTACCTTACTTGTCAGTGTAACAGGAAAGTTTTACTAAATATAACTTATAGGACCGGGGGACTGTATAAAAATTTAGATTCTGTAATTTTTCTCTAAATTGTTTTTCGCTTTAAACTTTTTTTTATCTTAACTCTGCACCTAATTTTGACCACTTTTGTAATTGGAAGTATGCATCTAGGACCAACGGTTGCGAAAATAAAGGTCGGTCAGGTTATACGTGGACACACTGTATACAATTTAAAAACTAGTCGGATGTGGCAATCTCAAAAATTTCTTCTATCTCACACATGTTAATACTTTCTGAAAAATTCAGGATATCAGCACCGCCGGATAGGTGATTTACACCAAAATCTAATCATTAACAATTTATGTCAAGTTCTAGCTGAATCTGAAGTTTGCTGAAAATCCTGGGTTAGTTTTTGAGATAGAGCTGTTGCGAAATCGTAAAAAAATCTCCATAGCAGCGCCACCTGTTGGGCGATTTACACCAAAATCTAATCAGGACCAATTTATACCAGGGACTGACTGAATTTGAAGATTGATGAAAATTCATGCGTTAGTTCTTGAGATACAGCTATTGAGAAAATCGAGAAAAATGCCGCATAAAAGTGTCACCTGTTGGGCGATTTACAACAAAAACTAAACAGCACTAATTTATATCAGGGACTAACTGAATCTGAAGTTTGGTGAAAATACGTGCGTTAGTTCTTGTGACAGAGCTATTACGATAATCATGAAGATTGCAGCATAGCATAGCAGCGCTACCTGTTGGGTGATTTTCAACAAAAAAAAGTAATCAGTACCAAATTATATCAAGGACTAACTGAATCTCAAGTTTTATGAAAATCCGTGCATTAGTTCTTCGGATATAGCTATCGGAAATCGAGAAAAATGCAGCATAGCAGCAGCACCTATTGGGCGATTTACACCAAAAAGTAATCAGCACACGTTTATATCTTGGTCTTACTGAATCGAAAGTTTTATGAAATGTCGTGCATTAGTTGTTGATATAGAGCACCCACAAAATGTTTGTCACATACAGACAGACTCACAGACAAACATTTTCTAAAAAATATCAAATCACTTCTAAAACGTATAAATCCGTCGCAAACCGGAAGTCGAAAAATTTCACGAATCCAATACTTTCTTCCTGTAAAGATAGAAGAAAGTAATAAATTTTATTAGTCTAGTAATTTCAGTATACGTTAAGCCTTATTAACTTATTTGCCAGGTCACCCACGTGACGTTGCGCCGGTCCTACTCAAAGCTAATAGACGGGAGGTGCTGGACTTGAATTAGAGTCCTGCATGAGTTGGGTTGAACCCACCTGAAGACTTCTGCTCAAAATTAACACGTCCCGAACTCAACAGAAAACTTCCGTCAACAGGACACGACATGAACCCAAAATGAAAGAAAATTAATCCATTTAATCCATATTTTAATGCAATTATGAAAAAATAGCCTGCGATTTTATCTCTAACATCAATTTTATCTTTTTTTGTATAAAAATGAACACATATGCAGTGATTAATCTTCAAATTAATATATATTTTTTTTCATTTAAAAATATTCAGGACTTTCTTATGAAATATCAGCTTAACCCGAATCCGATTCAAAAAAGTCAAACCTTAACCCGAAACCAACCCGAATCCAAAATATTTACAGTCACCCCGAGATGAACCAGAGCCACAAGGGAAAAATATACTGTTAACCCTACCCGATCGTAACCTCGGTTCATGTGAAATTGGGTTACCCAGGCAGAGGCAAAACGATCCCAAGTCGTGCTCGTCGGCCTAACAGTTCGGAATTCTTTTTAGGGAGAAGAAAAGGGAGGATCTTACGTTAATACCGGTTAGGTTTCCTTAAAAAGTCCTTGATGGAAATCAATCCCACAACCCACTCGGCCTGAGTCCTATTGCGATGATAAGCAGCTGCAACAAATATCGCCTTCTACTAAAGTTACCATCAACCAAATAAAAAAGGAAGTATTCCTTCCACTGGAAATTATATCTTCTTTAAATTTATGTAAAAAAAAAAAGCTTAGAGGGTCGTCTTCATAGTGAAATTGTACTAAACTCTGAAGTTTACAATACGAACATCTAATTTCGACAGCATATTTGGATCTTTCACTTAAAATGATTGAAGTGCAAACAATAAATTTGAAAAGGGCGCTCCGCTGCCATAGGTTTAACATTAACGTACGAGTGCCTTCGCTACTAGGCTCTTAATATAAAAAAAAACTTTGTTCTTTAAATGTCATTTAATTAATTGTTGTAAACACTCTATGCACATTTGATCAATTTGTACATTCACTAAGACTTTCGATATTTCGGAATAAAAAAAAACCTTGCAGGCGCGGTAGATTTCGGTAGATGCACAGGTCGATTTCGAAGTTAAGTACTAATTTCACCAACAAAAACTAAACAAAGATTTGAGATAAACCCAGTTTAACAATTTTATATGGCCGCTTTTGACGAGTTTTTAATTTCATTTTTCTGTAACAGCTGTTTTATCAGAATCATGTTAATACGATAATTTTTTCTGCAACTCCTATTTTGCATTAATTTGTTTTTGCTGTAAGAGTTGGTTCTATTAGAAACTTTTCAATATAAAAGTTGTAGATAATATTAAGAAGATTTATAATAAATTCAAGCGGATTTGATATCTTGTGAATTGATGAAGTTATGAATTTTTTTTCTCCTTCAACCCCCCTTTTTTTTTTTAATTTTTTTTTTTTTCGGTAAGATTTGGTCCTATCAAAAACTTGTCAATATAAAAGTTCTAAATAGTATTAAGAAGAATTGTAATAAGTTTAAATGAAATTGATATCTTGAGAATTGACGAGACTATTTTTTGCGCCCCTTGAGCCCATTTTTAGGTGCGTTCGTAATTATATAAATACGTAGCACCTATAGTCGTCGTTCAGTCCGTCCGTCTGTCCGTCCGTCTGTCCGTCTGTCCGTCCGTCTGTCCGCATGTAACAGAGCAAAAACTACCCAACCGAATGGTCTGAAATTTCAAATATATGATTGTTGCAAAATTTTGTCAAGCCATTTCAAATTTTATGAAAATCGGATGTATAGTTTAATTACAGGGACAGTCAAATTTTTTCTTTACATTACGGCCAATGGGAAAAATTATTGCAAGTGCATTTTAATGATATGAGAGCCTTCCGAATGATCTGAAATTTTAAAGATATAACTGTTGCAAAATTTTGTCGAGCCCTTTCAAATTTTAGGAAAATCGAATGTATAGTTTAATTACAGGGACAGTCAAAAGTTTTTCTTTACATTACGGCCAATGGGAAAAATTATTGCAAGTGCATTTTAATGATATGAGAGCCTTCCGAATGATCTGAAATTTTAAAGATATAACTGTTGCAAAATTTTGTCGAGCCCTTTCAAATTTTAGAAAAATCGTATGTATAGTTTAATTACAGGAACAGTCAAAAGTTTTTCTTTACATTACGGCCAATGGGAAAAATTATTGCAAGTGGATTTTAATGATATTAGAGCCTTCCGAATGATCTGAAATTTTAAAGATATAACTGTTGCAAAATTTTGTCGAGCCCTTTCAAATTTTAGGAAAATCGGATGCATAGTTTAATTACAGGGACAGTCAAAAGTTTTTCTTTACATTACGGCCAATGGGAAAAATTATTGCAAGTGCATTTTAATGATATTACAGCCTTACGAATGGTCTGAAATTTTAAAGATATAATTGTTGCAAAATTTTGTTGAGCTATTTCAAATTTTAGGAAAATCGGATGTATTGTTTAATTACAGGGACAGTCAAAAGTGTTCCGTTACATTACGGAGAATGGGAAAAAAATATTGGAAGTGCATTTTAATGATGTATCAGACTATGCGCTTTATGAAGTGCAAAAAATTATACATTCAGTACAATATGGGGTGCAAAAAATAATTATAAAACTAGTTATAGTACGAACGCACCTCATTTGCCACGTTTGACGAGCAATTTCCAACTTGTTAATTTTATCAAAAATCTGTGATACATAAAGTTTTGGCCCTTTTCCTAGAAGTAATAATAACTTTAAACTGACTTGATATGTATTATAAATCAGAAGATATAGTTTTTTTTTTTCGGTTTTTACAAAACCCCTCGTTACTTCTACCACCTTGGTCCGATTTTGCCCATTTACGAATTTGACCGAGATTTTCTGCTTCTTGATTTTATGTATCGGTTTGGAAGACATTTGTGCATAAAAAAGTGATATAAAGTTTTGAATTGGGGGGTGGTTTTGGGTTCTAGGGGTCATGATCGGCGTAGATCTGCAAATTTTTTTCAGAAATTCCAACATAATGGAGAATGTAATAGGTAATGTTTCTTTCGAAATCTACCTAAAATTAGGTAACATCGCGAAGATGATCATAACGCCTCAGGAATTTCTCATGAAGTTAATCTTATGATCGTATAAACACGTGAGAATTCGTCACTGAATTCAGTCAGTTTGCAAATGGGATTAGCAATCGCGCTCTGAGTCTCAGTGACATTCTGCTTATTGTATTACGTTTGTGTTCCTGATTTTACCAGATCGAGTTTTAAATAATGTTCGAGCAATTGTTATTCCGTATTCTTTGTCGAATAAAACGTGCATTCATTTTAATAGAACCTGCGTAGTTACTTACAAATTAACTTTAACTTGATTTTAAGACGAAGGTTTGAATGGTAATCTGTTAAGGCGATGAATATCACGTTTTGTAATGGAAATTATAAGAATTACCGAAGCATTTACATTACATAACTTGAGTTGCAATAAAAAATGAAACATATTACTGTCTTGATTGTTAGGGTTTTGTTCACCTGACGAAACCCTATTCGTCTCGCTCCTTTGTCTGTCTGTCCGTCACAGAGCCCGTTCTCAGAAACTATACATGTTGGAGACTTGAAATTTTGAGTACTTATAGCTGAACACCTCACATGAAACGACAAATCCTAAAATTTTGCAAAAGTCTTAAATTTGACCCTTTGGGCTCCCACATGTGTATTTCAAACAATTCTTTCTAAGTCAGCTCCTAATAAGGTTGGAGCCATGAAATTCCGCATACTTATAGCTGAATACCTGAGACAACAAGACAAATCATAAAATTTTGAAAAAAGTATTATATTTAACCCTTTGGGCTCCAACTTGTGTATTTTAAGCAATTTTTTCTAACAGAGCCCATAATTAAGTTAGAGACATGGAATTTTGAATTATTATAGTTAAACACATGAGCCCACACAACAAATCATAAAACTTTGAAAAAGTGTTGTTAACCTTTTGCGCTCCAATTTGTGTATTTTTAGCAATCCTTTATAACAGAATTCCCAATCGAATTGGAGGCATGCAATTTTGTATTCTGATAGCTAAACACCTCAGATCACACGGCAAATAATAAATTTCGAAAAAGTTTTATGTTTAACCCTTTGGTGTCTAGCTTGTGTATTTTAAGCAATTCATTTTAACAGAGTCCCTAAGTGAATTGGGGACTTGAAATTTTGCATACTTATAGCTGAACGCCTCAGATCACACACCAAATTATAAATTCCGAAAAAGTTTTATATTTAACCCTTTGGACTCCAGCTTGTGTGTTTTAATCAATTCTTTTTAACAGAGCCCCTAATTGTATTGGAGACTTGAAATTTTGCATACTTATAGCTGAAAATTTCAGATCACACGACAGATAATAAATTTCGAAAAAAGTTTCATATTTAACCCTTTGGACTCCAGCTTGTGTATTTTAAGCAATTCTTTCTAACTGAGTCCATAATTAAATTGGAGATTTGAAATGTTGCATACTTATAGCAGAACACCTGAGGCCAGGCAACAGATCATAAAATCTTGAAAAAGTCTTACATTTAACCCTTTGAGCTCCCACATATATATTTTAAGCAATTCTTTCTAAATGAGCCCCATAATTAAGTTGGAGACATGAAATTTTGCATACTTATAGCTGAACACTTGAGATCACACGACAAATAATAAACTTCGAAAAACGTTTTATATTTAACCCTTTGGACTCCAGCTTGTGTATTTTAAGCAATTCTTTCTAACTAAGACCATATTTAAATTGAAATTTTGCATACTTATAGCAGAACACCTGAGCCCAGGCGACAAATTATAAAATCTTGAAAAAGTCTTACATTTAACCCTTTGAGCTACCACATATATATTTTAAGCAATTCTTTCTAAATGAGACCCATAATTAAGTTGGAGACATGAAATTTTGTATACTTATAGCAGAACACCTGAGACCACACGACAAATATTTTTTTTTCGAAAAAGTTTTATATTTAACCCTTTGGACTCCAGCTTGTTCTTTTTAATCAATTCTTTCTAACTGAGCCACTAATTAAATTGGAGACATGAAATTTTGCATACTTATAGCTGAACGCGTCAGATCATAAGACAAAATATGAATTTTTGAAGAAGTCTTATAATTAACCCTTTGGGCTTCAACTTCTGTATTATAAGCAATTATTTCTAACTGAACCCTAATTAGGCTGGGGGTATGAAATTTTGCATACTTATAGCTGAACACTTGTGATCACACGACAAATGATAAATTTTTCAAAAAGTCTTATATTATTCACTCCTCTAGGCTCTAACTTATGTTTTTTAAGCATTTTTTCTAACTTAGCCGCTAATTAAGCTACAGCGAGCTAGTTTCACTTGAAGGCTCCGGGAGGAGGGGGGGGGGTCAATTTTTCCCCAAACCCCTCACCTGATATATCATTTGACGACCCTCCGGCCACTCTTTCATTTTATGCACAATAGCCTTTCGTATTTTGTTTCCACTTGTCCAGGAGGGTTTTCCAATTTTAAGTTTTATGGGCCCAATTTCTTCGACTAATATAAGTGCGAATAGGTTCTAAAACGGAGTTTTGTCGGGCAGGCGTTTGTTTAGAATAGAGTGCACTCCCTAGTTGCGAATTGTGGAGCTAACAGATTTTGCAAATGGATAGTGTTTTGAAAGAAATATTAAACGAAACCCTCTGTGCGATCTGTGATCACACTTACTCACTTCTTTTTTTAATTTTTTCTGTTTTTTTTCTTTCTTTTTATCTTTTCTTTCTGTCATTCACAAAAAAAAAAAAAAAAAAAAAAAAAAAACGGGATTTGATAAGATTTTAGATGTTTGCAAAAAAAAAAAATCTCTGTGATAGCAAAGTTTTTTTAGGTGTTTTCGTAAGTATGTAAATGCGTAGCACCTATAGTCGTCGTCTGGCCCATCCGTCTGTTTGTCCGTTTGTCCGCATGTAACAGTGCAAAAACTACCAACTGAATGGTTTGAAATTTAATACATATAATCGTTGCAGAATTTTGTCGAGTCATTTCAAATTTTATGAAAATCGAATGAAAACTTAAAAAGATATTAAAAGAAGTTTTCTTCATTCTATTAAACCCTATGATACGTAACTAATTCAATGATGTCCCATGATAGGTTATGATTCCAGGTTGTCATGGTGATTACGTTCTATTTAAGATAGAGTCCTATTGTTTCCGTATTACTGAATTTAATATATATAGTTGTAATCAATTTTGTATTCATGCATCTTTGCATAAGAGTGCAACAGCTATATAGCACCAAGATCTGAATATTTATAAAATTAGTTATAGTACAAACGCACCTCATTTGCCACGTTTAACGTGCAATTTCCGACTTGTTTAATTTCTTCTGATTTTTTTTTTCGTTCTTACTTTCTATCTTTTATCTCTGTCTTTTTCTTTCTCTTTTTTTATTAACAGAAAAAAAAAAGAGAAAGATTTGATAGAATTTTAGATGTTTCCAACAGAAAATAATCATTATAATTAAATTTATTATTGTTATTATTGTTATTATTTTGATAATATTCAATAAATAACCTTTACCTAAAACATTCGTTTTGAAAGAGGGGTAAATATTTTCTTAGGAGGTAACAACACTTTGACATCCCAAAATTTAAGGCTGTTTCAGAATGTTTTTTTTAAAGAATTTCGAAATGCTTTTAAAAATCCATGTACAATTGTGGAAAAAAAAGTAAACACCCCTACTAACTCTGCAACAAATTATTGTAGAATAAAGTTAGTGGTAGCCAACGATTGGAAATAAAGTCTACTTTTAAATGATATATATAAAATTTGCTTAGGGGGTCATCTACATGTTAAACGAACCCAAACTTTTTTTTTCAATAGTAATACTCAAGTTCGACACCATACATATATTCTACACCTCTCAATTAATCTAAAAACAAATTTTATTGAAATTCATACGATTAGTTTCAGAGAAATTAATTATTTTAAAATAAGACTATTTTAGGGGTTGTATCCAAATTGAAGTTTGGTACTCGATTGTTAAATGCTGCAGAATGAATATGTCCCTTCTATTAATGTATTATTTCTTGCCAATATGACCATTTCACTCACTTAATATGTTTCGATTATTGCCAGCCAAAATGTTTCAATAAAATGAGTAAAATATATTTATTTCAAATTATGCTTTACTGAACATCATAGACGTAATTCTTAAACCATCATTTTGACTTTTTTTAAGGGGTCTTGTACATTTTAAACGCGTCGAAAACACTGCGGAACAATTTTTAACTCAATTTTTGTTGACTTTGATTTTTCAGCTGTTCTTATGTCAAAAAAGCGTGCTGGTTTCAAAAATGCAATTAGTTTTCTTCTATCACGTCAAGTTTTTTCCTCTACAGCCTACATTAATATGACCACTCTACGTTGAATCGGGCGTGAGTTATAAAAAGGAAAAAAGCTTCAGAATTCTTAGGATCAAGACTGCACGAGAAAAAATTGCTTAAAAAGGGAGCTAATGTATCCTACTTTCAATCAAGGGAAAGTGAATTTCTTCAATACTTTCGAAGTAACGGTGGATTTGTTTTTTGGCATAACGTACATGGTTTAATGGAGGAGTTGGGAATTCCATCCTATACCGCAACTTAATGACGACTGTTCATGGATAGCTCAAAGAGGAGCATGAAGTGCGTGCTCCTTCATAATGGAAATTTATTTGGAGCTGTCCCAATAAGCCATTCAGTTTATTTCCGCGAAAATATGAGGGCATAAAGAGAGCCATTGGTTTATTGCAATATCACATTCACGAACGGATCGTCTGTGTTGACCTTAAAATGATGTGCTACCTTCTTAGCCAGCAACATGGATATACCAAGTATCCATGTTTTTTGTGTATGTGGGACAGCAGAACTCGTGCGAAGCATTGGTTCCAATCGAATTCGCCTACAAGATATGACCTCAAACCTGGTGGTTCAAACATTTTGCATCAGCCACTTGTCGACAAAAAGAACATCATATATTTCCAACTCTGCATATAAAACTGGATCTAATGCAGCAGTTCGTGAAAGCTTTGTCAATTGAAGGAGACTATTACAAGTACCTCATTTCGAAATTTCCAAACCTGTCTTTTGAAAAAATAAGGACAGGTGTATTTGACAGACAACAGATTTGGCAGCTCATTAGAAATGTACATTTCATCAGAACAATGACAGAACTCAAAAAGAATGCTTAATTGACATTCAAAAACCTTGTCAAAGACTTTCTTGGAAATACGTGAGTAGAAAATTACACCGAAATTGTCCAACAACTTTTAGAGAGCTTCAAAAGGCTTGGTTGCAACATAAGCATCAAGCTTCATTTTCTGCATAGGCATCTCGATGATTTCCAGGAAAATCTTGGTGCAGTCGGTGATGAGCAAGGTGAGCGATTCCACCAAGATTTGAAAATCATGGAAGAAAGGTACCAAGGTAGATGGGATGAACATATGATGGCTGACAATTGTTGGAACACCAAACGAGATTGTCCACAAATTGAACACTCCAGGAAAAGCTACAAGCGGAAAATTTTACCTTAATATGTACTTTTTTCGTTTTGTAAAAGGATTTTACTACTTGTATGAATACAATGTAGTGTGTAATAAGTATATACAGCCGTTGTGTGAGTAACATAGTTGGTAATTTTTTTCTTATTTTCCTTTGTATCCATCCACATTAAGTAGGATTTTCGGGGAATCCTGTAGCTTAAAAAGTTGACGTGATAGAAAAAATCTGGGGTCATTTTTGGATTTAGATGCCAATAATTAGCCAAAAACAAGCGCCAAACCTAAGTCAACAAAATGTGCGTTCCCCAGTGAAACTAACGAAATTGAATTAGTCTATCTTCAAAACCTTTTTATGTATAAGCATGAAATTTTGGACATTGATTAAACAAATTGTGCTTTGTAATATGCTACCATAAGAAATTTATAAGCCTTTTACAGAATTTGTGTATTGTTGAAATCAAAATAGCTCTTTTTTTTACTCCAGAAATCATTGTGTGCATGATATCTTGAGAAAGTATGTATGGATTGTCATGAAATTTGGTAAAGATACTAAACAAATATGTGTGTTTAAAATGAACTACTTTTAAGTATTTACAATGGTAATATTTTTAGTTATGACTATTTTTATTTATTAAAAATTTTTTTTTTTTTTTTTTTTTTTTTTTTTTTTACAGAAATATATTTTTTATATAGTTAATGAAATAATTTTGGCCTAAGAGTAGTTCATTTTAAACACACATATATGTTTAGTATCTTTCGCAAATTTCATGACAATACATACATACTTTCTCAAGATATCATGCGCGCACTGACTTCTGGAGTAAAAAAAAAAGAGCTATTTTGATTTTAACAATACACAAATTCTGTAAAAGGCTAATAAATTTCTAATGGCAGCATGTTACAAAACACAATCTGTTTAATCAATATCCAAAATTTCACGTTTATACATAAAAAGGTTTTGAAGATAGACTAGTTCAAACTTTGAATTTCTTCGTTAAATTTCGTCGCGTTTAAAAGGCACAAGACCCCTTAAGCATAAACCGCAAACCACGTGGAAGAAAAACTTAAAATTGAGAACTCGCATAAAGCAGGACACAATAAATATAAATCTGTCAAAAAAATTGTTGCTTGCAATATTATAATATTAACATATTTTTTTCGAATATTAATTTCATAATTCTTAATTTATATTATAAATTTTTTTAAATTACAAATTCAATGTATTTATGTTAGCGGTTTTCAGTATTATAACCACACAAAAAAATATTCACATTAGGATTAAAATTTCAGGAGTTATTAATAAAAATATGAAAACGCAATTTAACATTAGAAGCTCTAAATTTTGAATGTTTATAATTCAAAAACTTATCATCCAAATGACATGAAATGTCATTTCTAGGCATAGCTTGAACCGAAGATTTAAAATATAGTTTCAAAATTGAGTGTTGCTATTGAAAAAAAAAACAAAGGTTGATCTTGTTTTGATTTATACATGGCCTCCTAAGCAAATTTTGTATACATAATCTAAAAGTACACTTTATTTCCAATCGTTTGGTACCACTAACTGTCTTCTATTATAATTAATTGCAGAGTTAGGGGGTGCTTGCTTTTTTTCCCCACTACTGTACAGTAAATTATTTTATATATACCAAGGTATAAAACTTAATTTTGCTTAGACGTAATTATATTTAGGACGAAAGTTTTCATGACAATCTGTTATGGGGATCAACATCAGCGTTTTCTAAGGAAAATGATAAAAATAGCTGAAACAATTATATTACATCATTGAGACACAATAATAAATTAAACATATGATAAACATTTGGATTATTTTTTAATTATTTCATGATTTTTTTATTCCATATAAAATATAATTTTTTGATTCGAATCAATTATTCACAATTGAAAATAATCACTGTATATGAAATAGTTTTTTTTTTTTAATTATTACTAAATTCATAGCCAAAAAAAACACCTTTAACTAAAACATTCATTGTGAATTAGAGGGAAATGTTACATTCTGATGCCTTGAAATTTAAGGCATTTTTGGGATTTTTATTTATTATTTATTTATTTATTTTAATTGTTGCAAAGTGTTTAGAAAAATCTATCCTCGTTAAATTATTTTACACATATTAATGTGTAAAATTGTATTTTATTTAGTTGACGTACTCGCCCTTAACTGGCAAAATCTTTAAATACATGATTCTATTTTATATTCTATAGACACCACTATACTTTAAAAATAAATTGTTTAGTAATTTTCTCTTACATACCGTACTTACTCATGTATAACGCGCATGCGTGTATAACGCGCACCCTTTACTTTAGAAGAAAAAACGGCGAATTTTTTTAATCTCGTATATAACGCGCACCATAAATTTGACATGCAAGTGAATGAATGACCAATTGAATTTCAGCAAAGAAAGTTGAAACAAATGTTACGTTAAGCCAGAAAAGAAGGCTAAAATATATTTTTTGGACTTCGGGTAGAGAGTGAGTGTGGGAGGGAGGGAGTGAAGGGGGTAGGAGTGAGTGACGTATCATGCTGTGGTGAAGTCACTTGCTTAACGAAATACTTGAGAGCATCTTTTGACAACGTACGAGTAAGATGAAGAATCTATGTAGCTATACTGCGACATTTAAGTTGAAAATTGTTCAGTATGCAAAAGGAAGTGGTAACCGTGTTTCAAGTCGGAAGTTCGGCTTTGGGTAGTCAAGTGTGCGAGAGTGGCGGGATATGGAAGAACTGAAAAAAGCACCATCCAAAAAGCGCCCTTTTCGGGGAAAATCGTGTAAATATCCACAAGTGGAGCAGCAGCTTCTAACTCATGTAACGGATTCGCGGCGCTCAGGATACTCAGTCTCGACGGAAATGTTGATGTTCGAGCCCTGTAAAATAGCTAGTAACATGAATATTCCAAGAGCAGATTTCAAGGGGAGTTATGGCTGTGTGCGATGCTTTATTTTCCGTAACAGTCTCTGTATAAGAGAAGAACAACGCTATTGCAGAAGCTGCCAGAAGAATACGAAGAACAGAGTTCTTCCAGTACGTTATAAGCTACGAAAACAAAAGAGATATAAGATGTCGCAAACCGGCAATGAAGATCAAACTCCATTGTGGTTTGATATGCCGGAAGTCACAACCGTTCATCCCGTTTGACATAGAGGCGTTCAAGTGCACCACAACAGGAGCAGACAAGCAACGATGCCTGTAAAGCTGGACATTAGAGCTATCGGCGGCGAGTTGACATCATATGTGATTTTTAAACGCAAAACTATCCCAAAAGAATCTTTTCCAGTCGGCATAATTGTAAGAGAACAGGAAAAATCGTGGATGACGGATGAGCTCATGAAAGATTGGATAAACGTTATGTGGGAACGTCGGCTAGGTGCTTTACGTCAGCTATCGATGCTGGTCCTTGACAGCTTCCGTGGACACACGACGCCTGGAGTAACAGCGAAAATTCCTCACTAAGTGATTGGGTTTTGATACCAGGTGAGATGACGGAAGTGCTGCTGTCCTTAAATGTTTTCATCAACCGACCGTTTAAAGTTGCATTTTGGCATGTCTACAATTGGTGGATGACAACAACAGATAACAACTTCACTGCAAGCGGGAGAATGAAGCGTGCGTCACTCGGAGATGTATATGAGTGGATATGTGAATCTTGGAATTCCATATCAGCCGAGATGATAATAAAGAGCTTCAAAGTGACTGGAATTTCCAATTAGATGGATGGAACTGAAGACGATATGATTTACAAGGCTATTGACTGTGCCAGTGATCACGAGCACAACAGCAGTAGCGGCAATGAGAATTGCTAATTAGCGTTTAAAAAATGTTATTAGCGCTGTTTTATAGAAAAGTGCAAGGAGTGAAATAAAGATGCAGCAGTACTTCTATTAAGTAAGATTTTTCCAGTTTTAATTTCTTTTTTGAATACATTTCTTCATTCATATGTATATCATATGATTATATCCAGCAGTACAAAATTATTTCGTGTATAACGCGCACCTAAAGTTTTTGCCCTAAATTTTTGAAAAGAAAGTGCGCGTTATACACGAGTAAATACGGTATGTTGTAAAATTACAAGTAAAAGTGTTTCTTAAAAAAAAAGTTGCCAAGCTAATAAATTTGGTTAAGGTGCCAATGCCGCTTATTTGGTGGCATTGTTCCGTTAATGGTTATAAATATCTGCTTGAATGCTGATGAGCGGGTTCGCAAGGACAAGCGATTCACAAGATAAAGAACGGCACGCTTTCACTTTGAACATGACCAAATAAATATATTTCGATTCAAACCAGAAATTTTTAAATTAAATATGAACCACACAGAAACGGTTAAATGTAATTAAATTACTTAGTATTAAATGAAAATTCTGGTGTGAACGTATATTTCCGTGTAAAATTAAAATTTCTGTAAAAGACACACGAGCCGTTAATTCCCAAATCGGCTCATCCGATCTCAGCAATCTGATCCTTTATTAATATTAATATTTTGGATTACTTTACTGTGATTTTGATCAAATTTAACAAAATAAATCAATTTAAGTCATTATAATTGCATTCTATTTTACATTACACTACTTCATAAGAAAATAAATATAATTATCTACTATATAAATATCAGTTTTAGCCAATCAGATTGCTGGACTCGGTTGAGCCAATTTGGGAATTAACGGCTCGTAAAAGACACTCGCCACGAAGCTCACACCTATAAAAAAATAACCTCGGTCGATTTTCCTATCGCTTTTCATTCCGTGAATTTGGCGAGTTGGCAACGACATTCTCACTGTTCGAGAACTTCGGTTCTACTGTAATATGAAAAATTTTCAAATTGTACTTTCCTCACCGCTTCAAAAGTAATGGGATCATTCTATTTTATTATTATTATTAATATTATCATTATTATTATTACATGGTAAAAGTTTTTAATCAATTTTTAATTAATTATTTCTTTTTATTTCTAAAAGTTGTAAAATATTTGTAAACATGTTTTTAATGTGGGTGGCTAGCGGGTTAGTTGGAGGGGAGGGGAGGAAGATGGAATGGACTTGGACATGTGTTATAGACCGGGAGCCGGCAGTACAGACAATCACCTAATCGAGTTCACGGATGAAATTCTAGGATTAGTTAAACCTTGATTCGTATATTAAAACGCAATCGGTCTGCCAACTCATATCTTGGTGGAAAACACCTGAAAACCCGATTTTAGCGGCTGACTCGTAGGTTTACCATTGTGTTTTTCTTCTCCCAGTACTCCATGTTTTCATACCTTTGGGTGCAGGAAAACACAATGGTAAACCTACGAGTCAGCCGCTAAAATCGGGTTTTCCGGTGTTTTCCATCAAGATATGACTTGGTAGACCGATTGCTTTTTAATATGCGAATCAAGATTTAACTAATCCTAGAATTTCATCCGTGAACTCCATGAGGTGATTGTCTGTGCTCCTGGTCCCGGTCTACACCGGCCTCCAAAAGTTAAGGTACAGGGACTGGATGCTTTCGATTGCACACGTTTTGTCGAATATCTACAAAAATTATTGGCGAATTGTTCTTGAACTTCTGGGATGAAAAGAAGATGTTTGATTTCACATTTCTTGGTGAAGATTTAGTCGGACCGACAATTAGGGGTCTGATAATAAATTTAATAATAAAATAATATTTGCGATCAGCTATGTAACAGAAAATGCTGGAAATGGTTTGTCACTGCGTTATATCACTATTTGGGTCCTGTTCAACGTTTGTGTGCATTTGTGTAAGCATAGCACTCATATTCGTGAAGATGTTATTGTGTCTGTGAAAAATTCAAAAGTTTTTTGCTTATAGCATACAGTTTTCAACCAAATTTAACACACTTTTCCGAAAACTTGTCAAAGAATAGTAGCAACAGTATACTGCAATTAAAACATGAATATATTGAATATTTGATGAGATATGGGCATTTTTATGAGATATTTTTTAACTGCGCATACGCAGAAGATTTCAAAATTTTTATTTCATAATTTGGTAGTCAGTATTTTGGGGCAACGTCTATAAAAAGTCCAGTCAAATGTTGTGAAAACTTAGAAAGATATAGTGAGCTGACTGGACTTTTTATATAAGTTGCCCCAAAATACTGACTACCAAATTATGAAATAAAAATTTTGAAATCTTCCGCGCATGCGCAGTTAAAAATTATCTCATAAAAATGCCCATATCTCATCAAATATTCAATATATTCATCTTGTAATTGCAGTATACTGTTGCTACTATTCTTTGGCAAGTTTTCGAAAAGTTGTGTTAAATTTAGTTGAAAACTCTGTATGCTATAAGTAAAAAACTTTTGAATTTTTCACAGACACAATAACATCTTTACGAATATGAGTACTATGTTTACACAAATACACACAAACGTTGAACAGGACCCAAATAGTCATTTAACGCAGTGACAAACCATTCCCAGCATTTTCTGTTGCATAGCTGATCGCAAATATTATTTTATTATTAAATTTATTATTAACCCCTAATTGTCGGCCCGACTAAATCTTCACCAAGGAATATGAAATCAAACATGTTGTTTCATCCCAGAAGTTCAAGAACAATTCGCCAATAATTTTTGTAGATATTCGACAAAACGTGTGCAATCGAAAACATCTAGTCCCTGTACCTTAACTTTTGGAGACCAGTGTAATATAGAGGCCTCGAATATAGAATATGAGAACTTTATTTTTACATTTGAAAAAACATACATATCAGAGCTCCGAACATTTTGCAATTGAGAGCGCACCTGGCTTTGACGTTTGTAAGAGCTTCCAATGAGACTTTAAAATACTTTTTTTCTTTTAGGGTAGTTAAAAGTTATAAGAATTTCTTTAAACCTGGCCTTCTTTTGAAAAAAATAAAGGCCAACTCTGCTAGAGATATTTCAAATTTTACATTATATGTATTTATGCATCATTTCACTACATTACATAAAATTGCTTTATCGTTTTCTACACAAGATCACAATTTAGCACTTTCCAACATAGTTGAAAAGTGTTTATGAATTCAGTTTGTCTGTCTGCCTGTCTGTCCGTAGTCTAACCCGACTAAATAGCGTCAGATTGCCATGAAATTGACATAACGTTATTGAAGTTTTTTATTTCATGTTCGGTATTCAAAATGAAGTGTGTAGCATTTACGGTTCATTTACAGGAACACTCAAAAGGATTCCGTTACATTATAACATACAGGGAAAAATCATTTGCGGTGTATTTTAATGACATTAAACATACTGAAATTTATGTATCATCACTATTATGTATTAATAACTAATGCATACTACAAAGCGCTTACTGTAGAATCTGCTGTGCATATAATTTATTGTTCATTTGCAGGGGCAAACAAAAGTATTTGCCTACAGTACGAGATTTGACTACGAGTTTTAAAGGGTCTCAGAACTCTTAAAATTGGAAAAAATGAAATAAAAAGACTATTTTCAACATTTAATAGCTTAAAATGTATATGATTTTAAAACAAAATTTTTATTGGGATGAAAGATATAAGTGTGTTCTTTTATTTCATGCATTTAAAAATTGCAAGATGCAGAATTAGAATTTACAGGGAGCTCCAAACTGTCAGAAATTTGATGAGCACAAAATTGGTGTGACAGCTTACGCGCAGGATTACAAAAAAAAAAATTTTTTTGCAACTAGAATGAAAATTTTGGTGCTACTTATACTTAGATTGTAATAATTACCCTGAACCTAAATAAATTTGTATTTAAAGCATTTTTATATTTTTAATACAAAGTTGTATTTAGCTAATGCAAAATTTTGAAAATTTCAACAGTATAATCACCTAAAAAAATATTTTTTTGAACAATAAAAAGAAAATTTTAGGTTCAGTTTATACAGGCTAACATGAAACATATATTTTGAAAAGTTCGCGAGAAAACATGGAGAAGTTTTGGAGATATCGTGCGCGTTATGCCCAAAAACGTCATTTGGAGAAAAATGACTTCAAAGTTTAGGAAACTCCTCTTCAGCTATTGCGCGGGTATAATTCTAAAAGCTATACATTCTGTCCTAATGGGCATTTCAAGGAAACAATTATATCAAAATGTTCAGAAAAGATAGTAGTTTAACATCTAAAAAAATTAACATTCCGAAAATTTTGAAGCTTTAAGAGTCCTGAGACCCCAACACTTAAATGCGCGATTTTTTATTTTGTTTCGAAAATTTTGTATATGATTCTCTGAAATGTTTATTACACAGGAAAAATAATGAAAAAAATCAGAGATACATTTTTCCTATAATACGTCAATCTTTTCTTCTGTTGCACATCCGTAATATAAGTAAAAACTACTGTTGTGTGGCTGTTTTACGCTAAAATATTTCAAATTAGCAAATATTTTAAGAAGTATATATATATCCAAATACCTTATTTTATATAATTACTTGTTTTATAAAACTTAACCTTTAACCCTTTAATTCCCATGATAGAATACGTTCTAGAAAATACGTAGTTCAAAGAATCTGACTTTACACCAGAAAGTTTCAAAGATTAATTTCACTTTATTTAAATACGAAATGTTTGTTGTTAATTAAAGCAGATAGTGATATTTTAATTTTCTGGTGTAAATTAGGAACATACGAATAAAAAAAATCTATTAAATTCAAAACACTGTTATTTGCATATATGCAAAGCTGCGCACTAAAGGGTTAAAAGAATGAAATGACTGTAAAACGCTTTATAACCAGGATTAAACCGAAACTTTTAAGGCTAAAAATTTTAAATTTTATATTCAGGTTTCTGTTAGGATGCATAACCCCTCCAAAAATACTTTGTAAAGAAAAAATCGTTTTTCAATTGTGTGAATTAGAAGAAAAATGTTATACAGTTATATTTTTACTATTATTTTCCTAAAACTTTCAGCCTAGAAACTTTAAATTCGACATAGGGTAAATTCTAAGATGCAGATGCGCGTGAACAACGTTTTTCCTTTAATTAAAAGATTTTTTTAAAGGAAAAATGAATCATTTGTCATGTCTGTGTTAGATACAACTTTTCACTATAATTTAACAATGAGATAAAATGGAAGTATCGAGAAATGATATAATTAATTTAAATTATAGTAATAAAGAAACATGATTGCCAACAAGGTAAAGAAGTACTTCATATACAGCCTTTCGCCGCACAAAAACGACGGTTAAATACATTAAACCAATGTTTCCCAAATAAATTACTTTAGGATATTTTGATTTTTATGGTGAATCAAGGTATATTAATAACGAAAATGAGTTTTTTAAATGTCTGTTTCTAGGAAATAGACTCTGAAACTACAGAGTCGATTTTAAAAATTCTTTTGTCGTACGATAGCTGCTTAATAGAGTTCCCAAGTAGACTTCATTGTAAGTATGTGTTTTTTTAGATAGGTTGGTTGCAAATTAGTGGAATGGAAGTTTGCTCCTTAATTTAGGTCTCATGTTTACTAAATTCGGTTCAAGAATGAAGTGGGACTTAATTTATAATATTAATGGGACTTAATTTGTAATATTTAAATTATCTGCACTTGTATAAGTTTCCTCTAATGAGCAGGTACTAAGCACACAAATACCATTTGCATATTTAAAAAACAACGTGTGCAAAGGGGTGGATTTTTTTATTATAAAAAAATTGGATTTGTTTTGTAATTTAAAAAAAAGTATCAAAAAAACACACCAGAAAAAAAATACAGAACAAAATGAAATTTTAAAATGAAAAGTATGAGATGTGTAGCCAAAGCGTTGTAAGTAAGCGAACAAACTTAATGCTGGAATCAGGCATAAATTAACATAGCTGCGCCACCTTGTGGACGGAGTGATAATTCACATACGCGGGATTTTAGTGTGGCGCATATTTCTCTTAATCTTCAGTCGCTCATGGAAATGAATTTTGTTTGCCACATTGATTACAAAATAATGGCGTAGCGAGAGGGGCATCCAGGCGCACTTGACACTACGAAGTTCTCTTCGCCTTATCAGAAGAACTTCAGTTATTAATGAAGGTGAAAAAAACGTTATAATTTTAGTGGTGTCAGTAAGAAAACAGTTAGGTATTTACCTGTAGTTCACACTCCATCCGCTACGTGGCGCATGACCTTGATTGATGTGACCTCGCTTTTAATCTTGCGGTTACTTCTCCCATTTAAGATAGGACGCTTACTTATATCGCTTTGTGTGTAGTCGTTGACATCCATATTAAGAAATCGAGGTACCTAACTGTGCCTTCTTGGCAAGTTAGAGTTCCAGAGAAACTGAAAATAGAATGAATGCTCATTTACCTGTGGTAGGTTGCTGCATGTTTTTAAATTAAAGTCGAAATTTTCTGATTGTCCGATTACATCAAATATTGAAATTTATTCAGACTTTAATCTGTTTTTTTAAACCGATTTTCAACGAGGGATGTTATACAATTCGTTATTATATACTTTTATTCTCTGTATGCCCAAGTACAGTAGAACCCCGGTAATCCGAAATTCCGGTTAATCCGAACCGATTTTATTTTCGAAAATTGTACTTATGGAATTTTCGGAATTACAGGATGGATGTCGGGAAAAAAAGAGTAGAAGTTAAAATAAAACATAAAATGGCCATAGAGCATATTTTTTATTTTTCAAACAGCTTGAATAGAAGTAAAAAAGAATACTCAATAATGTAAAAGTAGAACATATGTACACGAATATAAAATGAAAACGTGCACTGTAGGCCTACTCGTAGAAGCCATCTTAAAAAAATCACGAATATTAGTTTGTTTGCCAGTCACTATAAAATTCGCTTTTAAAATGCCAAAAAAAAAAAAAAAATGCAATTTAACAAATTACAACGACCATTTGGAAAATGATTTTTCAAAGACTAAAATTTAAGACATAAAAAATAGCACGGAGTTGATCATACATTACGTACGCCATGGATTAAACATTAATAGTGTTATTACACGTAAAAATTGCAAGCGACGGAAATCACCTGCGACTCGTACGTATAATCCGCCTGAAACTTATGCATTATCCAAGCATTTCATTGGCTGTTCGGGAAAAGGCTTTTCCATCATCAGATTTCCAAGAAATCTGACAACCCATTTTAAATGAAATTTCATTCTTAAACTTCTAAACATCCCACAATATTACTTTTTACACCGTCGGATGGAGAAAAAAAATGTACTTTTAAATGCAATTTGTTTGAAAGCTGTATTTCAATTTGTTTCTTAGTTATTATTTTTTTGTAGTTTTTATTACTTTTTTGTCATAGTGGCAACAGACCTCTGTTGAAAGTAAAGGGAAATACATATTACTGTATAGACCAATCAGAAGACGAATAAAATGCGGATTAAACCAATAAAAACCTTCAGATATGCTTTTTATTTCCCATCCTGACGACAACAATAATCATTTTTCCAAATGGTTAAAAAAAATTCAAATGGCAAAAATTTATATTTACTTCCAACAATATGATTTTGCAAATTATCTACAGAAATGTTTCTGTCTTTCCTCCTCGTCGACGTGGTGACTGAGCTATTTATAGATTCGCGATTGTAAGGTGTTTGTAATGGTTTGTTACATAATTCATCATTCTGAAGTTTTATTGAATTGCTGTAAACAACAGGCGTGATGAAACAAGGAATACTATTTTTTTTTTCAACAGTCGTGCCAGATTATCCATCATGCCGGACCTTAAAATGCCGGATTAGAGGATGTTTATTATGTTACTGAGTACTTATAACTTGTAATTTTTAGCACACATCTGTTTCTTTTCTATCTTTAATCGAATACTTGAATAATTTTTCGGATAACCCGAATTTCTTGTAATCCGAACAGGCACCAGTCCCAATTAGTTCGGATTAGCGGGGTTCTACTTATAACTTTTGAGAGGATGGTCTGAGTTTTATGCTTGTTTTTTGGTTGAAAAACTCTCTTTGTACAGATATTTTCAATATTATTAGTAGCAATATTATTCATTTCAATATTATTAGTAGCATGTCAAACGCGTGGCCCGTGAGTCACATTTGGCCCCCTGGCCACTAATGTTGTTCGCCGAGTTTTTGGCATTTTCGCTGTGTTTGATTAAGTTCATGTTTGATGCAGAAAATTCACTTTGCACAATCGCACTTGCAGTAACAACAGCTGCAGTGTTGTCAAGTCGGGGATTTTATTTTAAATTCTAAATATCTTACCCTAATTTGGAATGCTATTATTTGCTTTATTTAACGAGAAGCATTCAGAGATTAAATAAATTAAAAATATATATATTACTAATGAAAAAAATTATTAGCTATTTTGACTCTTACACCAGTATCTCAAAAAAAAAAAAAAAGAAAAAAAAAAAGATGTTTATTTATGTAGGGGTGACTCTAGGGACGGTTGACCATACGGTAGGCTTGACCCACCCATCAATTTTCATATTTAAAAGAATTTCAGAGTTTTATCAATTGGTGTCAACCAAAGCTACTGGAATGCTCAAACAACAGTCTTCGTTTCACAGAGATAATCGAAATAAGTGTGGGAAAAATGAATTGTGAGGCGTTTTCAACCTAAAAGTTGTGTTTTTAAAAAATATTTTGTAAGCTTTTTTCAAATAAATTATATCATAGAAATTTAAGTAAGTGGGTTTAAAGTAATGCAGAAATATCGGGCTTTCATTCCAGGTGTAAAGGTTGTACTGTAAGTTAGACTTAATATAATAATGTGGTATTCTTTAGAAAAGGTGTATGCAGGGAGGCTTGACCCAGTCAATGTGAGGGAGGGTTGAACAGATGCTCAATAATTAAGCGGTTTTGGAAATCTTTTTATTATACACTGTGCATACTGAAAAGTTAATGGTATAGACATAAAAGAATGTAAATTTATTCTCTAAAGCTTCAGCAAAATGGTGTGATGGAAAACAAAATGTTTAAAAGTGACTATCGAAAAATATAAAAGATTGCTAGAAAATGGGAAAGTTGATAGGAACTTTTTTACCATTTAAATATTACTTACAATAGGTAAATAGAAACAGTGGGAAAGACTAGAAAGGATTAGAAAGGATGAAAGCAGGAGTCTGAACCCTTTCAGGAGCACTGGTGTTTATAAAACCACTTAATTTTAATTCCGAAACATCACAATAACACCAGAATTTTGCTAAAATCTTTTCATTTAATATATATGTGAAATATAGCCTTTTTCTTATTTCCAAATAAATTTTTCATAAATTCCGCTGCCAGTCATTTATTTCAACATTTTAGTACTGAAAGTACTTTGCCTCTTACAGGTTTTAATCACGTTAATGATAAGTTAGTGCTCATGTGGTTGCAAAAGAACATAGCATCGATCGAAAAACTTTAGGAAGGTATGTAGAAAAATTTCACCAGGGTGAATATAGTGAGATGAAGCCAAACTATGTGACAACTAGAGTTGACAGGTCGAATGTAACAAAAAGTAGGACAAGGAGATAAAAAGAGCGGGACAGTGGCCCATAAATTCGGACCATAATAACATGAAACACTATGAAAACGGAACCTGTCTCTAACAGAATACTGCCTTAAAATGTTAAAATTTCATTTTCCCTGCTGTACAATTATATCTGCTCAGACAAAATCCTGTTTAAAACAAAATGTTTCTCCTCTGACTTACGATTGCGTCTTAACAGGTAAGTTTAAGCCTCATATTTTAAAAAAATATTGTTTTATAATAATTAAAGCTTGTAGAATAAATTTATTTTGCATTTTTTAAACTGATTTTGTTTATTTTCAAAAATAGTGCAATATAAAACAAAGTGGGTCAAGCCTCCCATACAGTGGGTCAACCCTCCCATATATGGGGAGCCTTGACCCATTATTTTCTCATGAATAAAATCAATCATTTTTCAAATTTCTTAATACTTATGTAGCAATTTTATTTTGATAACTGATTATATAACGAATAAATTGATATATAAAACATTATTCTACGTTCAATATTTAAAAAATAAAAAATAATTTTGTAAAAAGTGGGTCAACCCTCCCTAGTCTCCCCTGTATTGTGATTTTGAAAAAGTTGGCCGTAGATATATTGCTGTTTTTTCTTTCAATGTACGTTTCGATTAGTAAATGTATATGTTCTATTATATGAATATAGTCAGACCTAACTCATTTTAAAATTTCAGCTCCAAGAGATTGCAGATGCAAAAAAATCGGAGAGCTACAACGAGCAGATCTTTAATTTCAAAATTTAAAGATTTATAAAAATTTTACAGTACTTTTTTAATAATTTGTTATGCATTTTAGGTTGAAACTAATACTTTATTTTACTGTTCTCTTTGGCCACATAACAGAATAATGTTCAGTAATTATTAGGTATTAAAAATATATTGAAAACTAATACTAATTTAAAATACGATAATTCAAATTTTAAAAATCTCCCCACAAAAATAGCTTTTAAAGTTACACGAATTCTCATCTTAAATATATTATCTTGTTCTTCATTCGGGACAAGCACAATCCAACATGAGGATTTTGGACACGAATAGGTTAATTATTTTGATTATTTAGGTTAGTAAACGTGTCATTGTTAATGATATCTATATGATCATTATCTTTCGTTTTTTAGTTTCAGTTTTGCAGACATTTTCGAACCAGGATACATTTTGCGGTTTCTAAAAACAATGTTAAAATTCTCTGCCAGAGTAAATAAGCACAATTAATGGAAGATGAATATCACAGATTGACAAAACTCAATTTTCAATACTAGTTTTATATTTTAATAAAAACTGAAATGTTTTTTAATATGTAGCAACTCTCTTGGAGTTTGCAAAGACTGTATTCAAAAATATCTAAAAAAACTTCGAAAATATAAATTGTTATATTTGAAACTGATACTTCGTTTTAAAAAAAGTGTATCCATGAAGCCTATTAAAGGTATAATTCATCTGCTTGAAAAAAAAAATATGTGCATAGCATTTTTCGCTCAATTACAGGGACTCACAAAAGAATTTGGTTAAAGTACTGTCTTTGAGCAATAATTGCAAAAAATATGTTTTCAATTTAGTATGCGCTTTTAAATTTAACTAATTTTTGCATGTTACTCGTCGCGTATAAATTCTATAGATCGTACACAGGGCAAGGCTTAACTTTCGCCGGAGCTCAGCTCCGGTACTTCTCTGTTTTTAGTAAATATTTAAATATTGAGATCGGAATTCACCGGAGCTCATGAATACAGGGCTCCGGAGCCCATGGCAACAGCGATTCCGAAAAACCAAAGCCAAAACTACCCTTTCCTTTACCTCTTATCTCCAAGTTTCTGCATTCTTTTCGATCAAAACATTTATATGTGACGTAGTGTGTCGCACACGTAAGATTTTCTGAATTTTTTTTTCATAAATGTTTCGCCAGTTGCTTATTCATTATATATATATATATATATATATATGCATAGTTGCGAACAATTCCTTTTTTGTGTTAACACTATTTCTGAATCATACTCCTTAGCTTATGTAATTTCAGAATTTTGCGATTAATTAACATTAAAATTAGGCAATGATTTCTATTCGGAAGGAGTGATACACTAAAAAGTGGAATTGTTGAGAGATAAGTATAAACATGTTAGATATATTTATTTTTTTTATTTTGCTAAAATATATATATATATATATATATATAAAGCTTTAAATTTTGCAAATAATGTATTAAATATAAAAATGCGGATTGGAGTATTGGCGAGAGGGGGGAGGTACTCTACAGATTTAGTACCGCAGAATATTAGGGCTCCTGTGCTCTTTTTGTTAGAAACTAAGCCCTGACACATGGCTACATAAAAGAATGTACGTACATTTTTTCTTATTAGCAGAATTTCCAACAGTGCTATGTATTTCCTAAGTGAACTAAATTTTTGCAAATTATTAGGTTGTAACGAAAATTTTCCGCCAAATCACCATTACATAATACTAATCATAATATATATAATTCACTGTAATTTTATAGATAACCACCATTCCGCCAAACCTTCACAGTGTCATATGATACAGCACTGTACCTAAAGTTGTACACTTTATTTGGTGGTATTCTGTAGCAAACTTTTTGCAACAGAACCGGAAGTAAATGATGGTTCTAATCTGGTAGCGTGATAGTTCCATTTCAGACACCTTATACTTAATGAAAACGATATATTTTTTACAAATTTCACAACACAGTGTTATAATGTAAGCCTCTTTCTTTCAAATGCCAAAAACCGTTTGACAAAATATGAGCAAACACGTCAACGCGAACTGTTTGCACGGACCGTATTAGCTGTGGCGAGAAACTTTCGTTACAACCTGATATGTAGTTTATATAGATACAAGTCTATACAGTCGGACCTCTATTTAACGAAGTCGCTAAATCCCGAAAAAAAGTTCGTTATTTGGAAAATTCGTTAAATAGAGATGAACTATTTTAAACTACACAAAACAGATTTTGAATTCATAAACACTAAACATTATTAAAAAACTTAACTAATCACACTTTTTTTTGTAAATCATATAGATATATTTTTATTATTATTCATTTTATCCATCAAAAAGAAATCTGTAAGGACAACAATAATTTAAAAAATATATTGTCCGGAAATACACTGTATTTTCAGTTTTAAGAAAATATTTACATTAAAATTAATGAATTTTAATGACATTATCGTATTTATTATAACAATTAATTTTAAGCATTGTATTACTATATGCGTCCTTAAATTTAATTACTGAAACTTATTTACTACAGAACAGCCCTTTTGAGTGTGAAAAGGGATCATATTGAAAGTTTGCATTTCCTGGATAAAATGCAAAGAATGACAGGGATTTTACTGCTCTCGTTGAGTTTGGCACCTGGTAAAACTAATTCAAGGTTATTGAGCATTATAAAATGTGTAAAAGAAAGAATAAGTTTGAAGTGTCCGGAAATATTTTGAGAAATAGGGAGGAAAAAAAAAAGTATATCAGAAGAAAAAGTTCGTTAAATAGAGAATACACTTCGCTATTTGGAGGTTATTTTACGAAGAAATTTGCAAAATGTTGTTGGTTCCGAGGAAAAGTTCGCAAAATAGAGAAATTCGTAAAATAGAGGTTCGTTAAATAGAGGTCCGACTGTATATCATATACAGAACTGCAGAAAAGAATTCGCATAACTTTCCGACTGTAGGTGGGAACTGCTGAATTTAGGTTTCAAATGTGTTATTCGTTTTCCAAATTGTCCAGTTAGACATCCTATTTCAACTTATTAAAAGGTGAAGTTTTTTTTTACATTATTCTGAATGTGTTGGAAAATGTTTCATAATCTATGCTCGAAGCATGATTTTTTTTCTTTCTTGTCTTCTAATTTACCTCGTTTTCATCACCATTTCTTTTTCGTCTGCGGTTTTCACCCATGTCTGCAATCATGTCACATGTGATTTTTTTCCGCTTATCCTCTCAGCAATATCTTCTTTAGCAAAGGGCTTATAATATTACTGAGCTGAAATCTTCGATCATAAAATTAAGAAAGTGCCATCGCCAATAAAGTACTATGTGCAGATGAAAATAAAATAGTAAAAATTTTAAAACTCTGATATTCTGTACAGAAAGGAGAAAAATGGATTTTATTTTATTTTATTTTATTTTATTTTATTTTTATTTTTATTTTTATTTTTATTTTTATTTTTATTTTTATTTTTATTTTTTTGCTAACTCGGTTGAAGCGTAAACTTAGTTAAGAGGAACTCTGTCAATCGTAACTCTACAGCATTTTATTTATTAAACATGACTTGTAAAATTTTAAAATGTGTATTTTTATTGTTCCGTTGGATAGCTTTGGAATTTTGCAAATTTTTTTAATAAAATAAATGTTCTTTTTAAACACTTTCCAACAAAGTTGATAAGTGTTTATGCATACGGTTTGTCTGTCCGTCTGTCCACGCTCTAACTCACGTAAATATGCTCGGAATTTCATGCAATTAATAAGGGGTATTTAGGGTCATCAAAGCATGTTTAGTATTGTATATGAAGTATGTGGGATTAATAGTTCACTTACAAGGCCACTCAAAAGTATTCCATTACAATATGATATATGGGGAAAATTCGTTTGCAGAATATTTTAATGACATTACGCTTTTTCAAATGTATTGAAATTGGTATAAATTGCTGAATTTCACTACGATCACGTTAGAACAGGGCATTCATAGCATTCCTTATTCATTTGCAGAGACACACAAAAGAAATCGGTTAGACAACACTGGTCTTTGAGTAATAATGGCGGGAGTTTACGGTTTAAAATTCGGTATGCATTTTTAAAATTAATTAATTTTTTGCATGTTACTCATTATATATAAATTCTATATCTCATATATAGGGCTGCTCAAAAGTATTCACGGACCATTCTCCTTATTAGAGGAAACTGATGAAGGGGAATTTGCAACTCAAATATATGTATTTTTTAAGTGAACTAAATTTTGACATGCATGTATAGATAATAGATACAAATCTATATATATACCGATTGGAGATGGGAACAACTGAAATTGGGTTTTAAACTGTGTTATGCGTCTCCATATGGTTGAATTAAACGTAATATTAACCCCGGTACGATATGCTATTTCTTTCTCCCAGCTTATTTTGTGTCCAAAAAATGACGTTAGCTTACAGACGCTAGCAATAAACAAAGTAGATGTATCATTGTACAATTAAATGCTCTATAGCATTTTTTTTTAATTTCTAAACATCGCACATTTTCAGTTTTTATACCATCGTATTGGGAAAAAAAAAGTACTTTTTAATGCAATTTGTTTGAAAACTGCATCTCTATTTGTTTTTGAAATATTAATTTTTTTGTAGTTTTTAGCGACATTTGTTTCATTTTGGCAACTCAAGTACGCCATTTCTGTAGAAAGTAAAGAAAAAATTTCTGAAAAATCTTTTTGATGTCATTTTCTCATAAAATGAAAAAAATAATTAATTAAAAAAATTAAATTGAAAAAAAAATAATTAAAATACGTGCTACTTTGAGAAAAATATAAATGAAGGATTTATGATAAAACAGGGAGCTATTATAAACTATATTTAATTTTAAGTTTCTATATTAATGCAAATGACGTCATTTTACATAAAATAAAAGCGTGTGCTTAAAACTGAAATATGTTTTGCAGTAGAGTTCCGATTATCCGAGTCACGCTTAACCGAGTTATTTTCTTCTGATGGACTGGTGGCTTCTATTATTATGAAACAGCCGTTATAAATGAAGCGTTAGATGAAGATGAAAGAGCTGCCGTAAAAAGTTAGAACTCTGATTTTCTGGTCAGAACGGAAAAAAATGGCCATATTTTTTTTTAACGCTTCATTTATAATGGCTGTTTCATAATAATAGAAGCCACCAGTCCACCAGAAGAAAAGGAAGTAATGGAAATGCCGGGGCGACACTAAATTCTGAAAAAGCACAATTCCTGTTCTCCAGTTTTAATTTTTTAAACGGTGCAGTTTTATTACATTATTCTGAATGTGTTGGAAAGTGCTTTATAATATATGCTTGACGCATGATTTTTTCTTTCTTGTTTTTTTTTTTTTTTTTTGGTAATGTCGCCTGAGGTATTGTATACAATGCGAGATTTGGTTATCGGTGGTAAAAGAGTTAGATATACCTACCTTAAACGTACAGTCGGACAAAAGGGAAAAAGAAAAAGTAACAGAACACCAAATCATCAAATTGTCTCCTAGAGCAAAACGGGAATCTCAATTTATGTTTAAAAAAGTAAACTTAGATTTAGAGAATCGTCTTCCTAAAGAAATTGTACCAAGATCTGAAATGTTCAATACGAACAACTAATTTTGACATCATATTTGGCTTTTCGGTAAATTTTACCGTAAAATACCAAACGGAAAGTCATTCGGTCAAGTAGTTTTTGAATTATGAAGGTATACATTTTGGAATTCCTAATGTTAAATTCCTTTGTAATTTTTGCAATGCAGGTAGTTTTTATAGCATAGCTCAAAATCTAATGGGCGGAATGATATATAATTTTCGATTCACATGTTTAAAGTTTCTAGAAATCGATTTCTGTTTTTAAAAAAATCATAGCTGATATTTGATATTTTTTTCGCGAATTAATTTCAAAATATACGCATTTTGGAAATTGATTTTCGAAAAATATATGATCTGTAATTTACAAAATATGTAGCAGAAATCGATAGCCAGAAACTGAAATTACAGTTAGTTCCGTCAAATAGTTTTTGAGTTGTGCTTTAAAAACTAGCCTCATTGCAATCTGTTTTGCAACAATTACAAATGAATTTAATAATAGTAGTTCTAAATTTTGAACTTTTGAGATTTCCCGTTTGTTTTCCCAAGGTAAATATACAGAAAAACCAAATATGCTGACGAGATTCGGTGTTCGTTACTTAAAATGTTAGACTTTGGTACAATTTCAATATGAAGAAGACCCCTAAGCTTATTTTTAAAATCTAAAATGAAAGATGACATAATTTCCAATAGAATGGCTATTTTCCTTTTTTCTATGACAATTTGGAAAGTAGAATGTATTGTATATGGTTGTCTTTTTAGGTGCGTTCGTAATTAGATAAATATGTATCACCTATAGTCGTCGGCTGTTCGCATATAACAGCGCAAAAATTACCAAACCGAATGATTTGGAATTTAATGTATATAATCGTTGCAGAATTCTGTCATTTCAAATGTTTATGAAAATCGAATCAAAATTTAAAAAGATATTAATAAAAGTGTTCTTCATTCTATTAAATCCTATCATACGTAATGAATTCAATGATGTCCCATGATAGGTTATGATTCTAGGTTGGCATGGTGATTACGTCCTAGTCATATTATTTCCGAATTACTGAATTTAATATATATAATCGTAATAAATTTTCTAGTCATGCATTTTTGTATAAGAGTGCAACAGCTATTGCACCAAGATCTGAATATTTATAAAACTAGATATAGTACGAAAATAACACACACATGTAAACAATAAAAATAACACACACATGGGTAATTAACACATGACACGTTTGACGTACAATTTCCGACATGTTTTTTCTTTCCTAGCTGATTGTATATCACAATAGTTCTGAATTCCTGAAGCAGGTCTGGCGATAATTAATCGCGATGGGAGCTGATTATTAAATTTCTCATTCAAATGAAATTTAGCAGGGGTTCACATCGTAAGAGCATTAACAATGGCTTATGCTCTTAGGGAAAACAACCCCTTGAAAACTAATTAACTCAAAATTTCAATATCTATCGTTCCGGGAAATAATTTGACTTCGCTAGTGATGATTAATCTTTCTCATTTTATTGCATCTTCAGCCATATTAAGAATTACTTACGAGAGAGATTAGCGTTAGAATAGAATGATATGTTTCTGTTTTATAAATATTTCTCACCAAAATAATAAATTCCGATTACTGTAAATTATTTAGGGTTTGAAAGTTAGTGAAAAATATTTTATCAAAGTTTCCGCGAAGTAGTGTTTCTGGGAATATTTTAGCAAACATTATTTCATCGCCTCACCAAAATTCACAATTAAAATATTCTTATGTAAGCTCATTCATAGGTTTGAAAATTAGTGGAAAGTATATTATTAACTTTTCTATGAATATTTCGTTAACTCATCGAGGTAACAAATTCATATTATCGTGAAAGTTTATGGATTTGAAAAGTAGCAGACAATATTTTATCAACGCTTGTAAAAGGTAGCGTTTCTAGGAATATTGAAGCAAAAACTTTATTGTTTCATCAAATAGCAAATTCAGATTACATTGTAAACTTATGGATTTGAAAAATAGTAGAAATAATTTTATTAACGTTTCTTGATAATAATATTTCTTGAAATAATTAAGTGATAATTTCATTTATGAGAAATGTGTAAAATCTTCAAGCAGTTGTTTGGAATTGAGAATTTTATATTTAGTCGTATGATGATTTAAATATAAGGAATGTAATTGCAGCTCAATTTGACTCCACTAGTGATGACTAATATGTCTCATTCTCACCAAAATTCATCATTCAAATACACTATTATGTAAGCACATGTCTTTGAATTAACTTAACTTATTAAACTTAATGAACTTAACAATTTAACTGGATTTGAAAAATAGTAAAAATAATTTTATTAATGTTTCTAGATAATAATATTTCTAGGAATAATTAAGTGAAAATACCATTTATGGGGAAGCTGTGAAATTTTTAGCGGTTGTTTAGAATTGAGAATTTTATGTAATCGTATGATGATTTAAATTTGAGGAATGTAATTGCAATTCGATATGCAAAAGTAACGTAAGGTGTGTCGTACCATTGTTTTTGGTGTAATCAATACCGATGGTAACTTATTATTAAATTTCCCTTTCGAAAAAAGTGGAGATGGAGTTTACATCATATGAGCTTCAACAATGTTCAATGCTTCTGCATGAAAATAACCCCTTGTAAACTAATTAATTCAAAATTTCAATATCTATCGTTCCGGGAAATAATTTGACTCCGCTAGTGATGATTAATCTTTTTCATTTTAATGCATCTTCAGCCATATTAAGAATTACTTACGAGAGAGATTAGCGTTAGAATAGAATGATAGGTTTGTGCTTTATAAATATTTCTCACCAAAATAATAAATTCCGATTACTGTAAATTATTTATTGTTTGGAAACTAGTGAAAAGTATTTTATTAACGTTTCCGGGAAGAAGCGTTTCTGGGAATATTTTAGCAAACATTATTTCATCGTCTCACCAAAATTCACAATTGAAATGTTATTATGCAAGCTCGTGGGTTTGAAAATTAGTGGAAAGTATCTATATTATAAAGTACAAATGTGTCTGTGCGTTACGCTGACGTGATTTTGCGAATGGCAACAGAGCAGACGATCAGATTTCGCTTTTATTAACTTTTACTGCAATTTTTGAATTTTGTAAATATCGCACATTTTCAATTTTTGCACCGTCGAGTAGCGAAACAAATATGTTTGCAAATGCAATTTGTTTGAAAACTGTACCGCAATTTACTCAATTTTTATTGTTTTTAAAATAATTTTCAAGCGTGATTTTAAATCTATCTCTGTCCCTAGCAGACAGATGATTACAAAAGATAAATCTGTTTGCACTTAAATTAATATAAATAAAATGGTTGAGCATTTGTTTCCCGTTTATATTCCAAAACGAAATTAAAACTTTATCAATCCATAAATAAAATAATGTAGTATAAATAAAACACAAATTTAAGACATGTAATCGAATCGAACCACACCTAAACCGCTGAAATTATCAGAATAAGAAAGGCTAGCGATCATTGGCAATTTCATCGACTGTTAAATCGTGGTAAAAGCACAATATGAAAATATTGCTTTTAATAAATTTCAAAATTTTATTTGAATACATAATTGCTATTTTTTATATAAAAATGATTTTTGGTATTGTTAGTGAAAAATTTTAAATATATAGGTATATTAAATGTAAAAAATCTATTACAGTTAATATATATATATATATATATATATATATGGTTTTCACCTATATTCTGTAACCCGGAAATCCCGGGTTAGAACTCCTTGTATTTTTAACGCTTCTATGAATATTTATTGAAGATTTCGTTGTCGTATAGAGGTACAAATTCGTATTACCGTAGAAGTTTATGGATTAGAAGAACAGTAGACAATATTTTATCAACGCTTGTAATAGGTAGCGTTTCTAGGAATATTGAAGTGAAAATTTTATTGTCTCATCAAAATAGCAAATTCAGATTACATTGTAAACTTATGGGTTTGAAAAATAGTTGAATGAATTTTATTATCGTTTCTAGATAATAATATTTCTAGGAATAATTAAATGATGATTTCATTTATGGGGAAATCTGTAAACTCTTTAAGCAGTTGTTTGGAATTGGGAATTTTATGTGAAATTGTGTGATGATTTAAATATAAGGAATGTAATTGCAGCTCTATTTGTCTCCACTAGTGAGGATTAATATTTCTCATTTAATTGTATCTTCAGTCATATTAAGATTCACTTATGAGAGAGATTAATGTTAGAATATAATGATTGGTTTCTATTTTATAAACATGTCTCCCCAAAATAGTAAATTCCGATTACTGTAAATTATATATGGATTTGAAAATTAGTGAAAATTATTTTATTAACGTTTCCGAGAAGTGGCGTTTTTAGTAATATTTTAGCAAACACTATTTCATCGTCTCACTAAAATTCATATATGAATATAATGTAAGCACCTGCGTTTGAGAATTAGTGGAAAGTATATTATTAACGTTTCTATAAATATTTATTGAAGATTTTGTTGGCTCATCGAGGTACAAATTCATATTACCATGGAAGTTTATGGATTTGGAAAATAGTAGACAATATTTTATCAACGCTTGTAAAGGTAGCGTTTCTAGGAATATTGAAGTGAAAATTTTATTGTCACATGAAAATGGCAAATTCAGATTACATTGTAAACTTATGGGTTTGAAAAATAGTAGAAAGAATTTTATTAACGTTTTTAGATAATAATATTTCTAGAAATAATTAAGTGATAGGGAATTATTGGGAATCATTTATGGGGAAATCTGTAAACTTTTTAAGCAGTTGTTTGGAATTGCGAATTTTATGTGCAATCGTGTGCTGATGATTTAAATATAAGGAATGTAATTGCAGCTCGATTTGACTCCACTAGTAATGATTAATATTTCTCATTTTCCTAACATAAATAACGTTAAATATACTTTCAGACGTATTAAGATTCACTTATGAGAGAGATTAGTGTTAGAATAGAATGATTGGTTTCTATTTTATAAACATGTCTCCCCATAATAGTAAATTCCAATTACTGTAAACTGTTTGGTTTGAAATTTAGTGAAAAGTGTCTTATTAAAGTTTTCCGGAAGTAGCGTTCCTAGGCATATTTTAGCAAACACTATTTCATCCCCTCACCAAAATTCATAATTTAAATATTATTAAATTATGTAAGCTAATGGGTTTGAAAATTAGTGTAAAGTATATTATTAACGTTTCTATGAATATTTATTGAAGATTTCGTTGATTCATCGAGGCAACAAATTTTGGTTACCGTAGAAGTTTATGGATTTGAAAATCATTGTACAATTAATCTATTTTATTAATGCTTGTAAAAAAGGGCGTTTCTAGGAATATTGAAGCGAAACTTTTATTGCCTCATCAATATAGCAAATTCAGATTACACTGTAAACTTATGAGTTTGAAAAATGGTAGCAAGAATTTATTATCGTTTCTAGATAATTATATTTCTAGGAACAATCAAGTGATGATTTCATTTATGGGGAAATCTGTAAAATCTTTAAGTAGTTGTTTGAAATTGAGAATTTTATGTGTAATCCTGTGATGATTTAAATTTAAGGAATGTAATTGCAGCTTGATATGCCATGCTGTTAAATAACGTAAGGTGTTTCGTTCAGCTGTTTTTGCTACACTGAAAAAAATGAAGAACTCAGAAATGAGTAAATCGATGTACTCATATAGAATTGGTATATATTTGGATCAAAAATAAACTTATGCTTTCTCAATTTTGAAACATATGTTATCAACCCAAACAAAACGATAATTTTGTACTTTATGATGGTTTATTTCATTCATGACGGCATAAAAGATGCTCATTAATCGGAAAACATTGCAATATAACCTGGAAATCTGGTAATAATACAGTAAACTCACTCAAATCTGCACAGCTTGAAAACACAAGTTGTGCAGATTCTAGGATTTTGCAGATTTCTGGTAATTGCTTTGTTTATATTTTTTAAACAGTAATTTGAAGGTAATAATGCAATCAAAATTATAATGCTTGCAATATAGTAAAATATTAAAATAATTAAGTAAAGTAATAAACTAAAACAATGAAAATTATGATAGTTTTTAAAATGATTAAATTACTAAAAGTAAAGGTCAAGTAAATAATTAATAGTGTATAATTAAATATCCGTAATAAAGATATTTTTCTTGAATAATTGAATGGAACTTGCATCATAAAGGTACCCTACTAATTCACACCAAAATCATAAAATATGGAAGTTTTATTTCAGGTTTAGTCAGACTTAATAACTAAAAGAACTTTATTAATACATAAATATATTTTGTAAAAAGATTACAATTGCCATTGATATCAGCAATATCTCGATTTTTTTTAGAAATAAATTTATACTTTCATTCATGAAAAAGAATGAGTTGAGTTCAATCATATTAACTAGAAGTACATATTAAAATACATACGGAAGGGTATAAAAATATAAAAAGTCTGTAATTTTGTCCCTACATCTGAACTGAAAGTTTCAGTGTTTACAATTACGATGATATGTGGATTTTACACGTTTGCAGATTTTAGGGTTATGGATTTGAGAGAACTATTGTATTATATTTTTATTCCTCGGCAGGAACTATATCTTGCATTTACTTTACAATGCATGGCATTACATTGCGTTGTTGTTATAAGTGCTTCGTCAATGTCATTGATGTCAATATCAATAAAAAATTAGTACATAACGGTTCATAGTTGAACACATCCATGGAATCAAAAATAAGTACATATGTTCCTCAATTTTGAGTACGTTTGGATCGGAGCTTTTTTGAACATGTGACGTATTTAAAACTGAATACTTTTTACTTAATTTCGAGAACCCTTTTCAGTGTGTCATCAATATCGATGAGAACTTATTATTAAATTTCTCATTCGAATAAATTGGAACAGGAGTTCACATCATAAAAGCTTAAAGAATTTTCAATACTTCGACATGAAAGTAACCCCTTGGAAACTCATTAATTCAGAATTTCAATATCAATCTTTCCGGGAAAAAAATTTGACTCCGCTACCGATGATTAATCTTTCTTATTTCAATTAATCTTTACTCATATTAAGATTTACATATTAGGGAGATTAATAACGGAATAGATTAAAATATTTCTATTTTATGAACATATCTTCCCAGAACAGTGAATTCCCATTATTGTGGAAGCTTGTGGATTTCATAATTAGTGGAAAGTATTTTATTATTGTTTCTCGTATATAAATACAAAACCCCTTAGCCCTTTATTTACTGACGGCACATATAAGTACCATTAAAATAACTTGTTAAAAAATTCATTTAATACATCGATTAATTGTAATACAGTTTAGAATGAGTTATAGATACGTTACTTTATCTTGTTCCAAAACCATTATGGGTTACACAAAACAAAAATATTTTTAAAAGGATGATTTCTTTTGCCTTTGCATCTTTTCAGCTTTCTTGGCGTTGTGGGATTTTTCAGTTCGGAAATATTTCTGTATTTCTGTTGTAAGAACATTATATTTATACATTTCCTAATTCTACAAAGTACTAAGAAAAATATTTAAAATAAAAGATTTGAGTGGGGTTATAAATATTGCACAAAATCCCTATAAATTCAAATTTAATTAATCCTTCTAAATCCTTCAATCCTTCTAAAATTTATTAAATGATATATGTAAATCTTCTAATGTAGTTTAAACAATTCACGAAAAATTCTTTAGAAGAGAAAATTTTCATAAATTCATAATTCAGTACATAAAGGGTTGACGGGTTTAAATTTTGTGACGTAGCATTTTATCTTATAGCTCTAAGAATTTTAAATATGGAACTTAAAAATAATTACATAAAATTTTGAGTAACTCTATGCTATTAATTAAAAAATATATATTTATATTATTTATTTAATCATTTTATTTTTGTTCTATTTATAATCGCATGTGCAAAAATTACGTTCAACATGAAAAGATGTATAAAAATTTATTCGCTGATGTTTTTTCATCCGCATCTCTCATAAATTAAAATATGAGTTTTAAAAGATATGATACAAAATTTAAGTGACGCCTTAATGTAGCTTTAAAAGGTTTGTTTTAAAATTCACTTTAAATTATTTTTTGTTTGGTTAAAATACATTTACACATCTAAAAAATACTTTTAATTTTCTAGTGCACTGTTAAATATATAACTTTTACTGAACCTATATTATGCATTCAAAAGTATTTATTTCAACAAATTGATTTATCTTTTGTGACACACTATCCAAAATTGTAAGTAAATTTTATGTAAATGGTTTCTTTGCGCCATACTATCCATTTACATACATTTAACTTAATTTGGAAACAAGGACAATAAAATAATATAGGATAATAAAATAATACATACCTAATTTGTAAACATTTCTTCCAAAAATAGTGGATTCATAATATAGTGTATGATTATGGATTTGAAAATTTATAAAAAGCATTTTATTAACGTTTCTAGAATATGATGTCACTAGTAATATGCAAGCGATAATTTTGTTATCATGTAAACCTGTTAAAATTATTGTTCATAAGGATAATAGATTTCCATTTTATAAGTACTTGGGGAACCAATTTGGGTTTCCCAGGGTAAACACCATAGGTAAAAACCCTTCTTAGGTGCGTTCGTATTTATATAAATACGTATCACCTATACTCGTTGTTCGGTCCGTCTGTACGCATATAATAGAGCAAAAACTATTCAACCGAATGGTCTGAAATTTTAAATAAATAATTGGTACAAAATTTTGTCGAGTCATTTAAAATTTTATGAAAATAGGATGTATAGTTTAATTACAGGGACAGTCAAAAGTTTTCCGTTACATTACGGCCAATGGGAAAAAAGTATTGCAAGTGCATTTTAATGATGTTAAAGCCTTTCGAACAGAATGAAATTGATATTCACTTATGGGGTGCACTAAAATATACGTTCAGTAAAATATGCGGTGCAAAAAATATTTATAAAACTAATTATTACGAATGCGCCTCATTTGCCACGTTTGACGAGCAATTTCCAACTTGTTTTCTATTCAAAACTCTCATAAATTTTTTTCATGTACTGCACTACCAGAAAAACTTGTCAATATACATTAAATTATTCCACATTTTTTAACAAATAATTTTCGTACTCCTAGAAAACGTGTTTTATCCGTGAATTCTCCACGAAATTCTGAAAAAGAGGCGAAAAATTTCTTTCATTCCCAGAACGCATGCTTATTGGCTCTAATATTAAAATCTGAATTCATCTTAAAAGTGAAAAAAAACAAATTCTATAAATTAAGATTTCTAATTTAATTAAAAAAAAATAATAAACTAAACCAACAACAAAGACAAGAAACGTTTTCGAATTCAAAAATAAATAACAATTAATTTTCTCATTCATTTAAAAGTATTCACAATTTGTCTTTTAAAGTTATAAAAAATATTCGCATTTAAAAATATATTTTTAAATGAACACATTTAAAATAGATATTTTAATTAAAATATTAAATGGAAAAAATCGATGTTACTCAAAACAAAAAAATCTCATATAAAAATATAATATTCATATTTTACATCGAGAAGTCTACATAAAATATTTGTAATTTATATTTTTATCCTATTTTAATGCTAAAGTATTAACCCCAGCCACAATCACATTAAAGGCGAAATCTTCTCGAAATTAACTGAAAAATTCAAAGCTTTTCAAAGAAATTAATCAAGCCATACACATCTGAAGCAAACATATTAACTTCAAACTGTTTCGCTACTGTACAACTGTAGCCAAGTGGTTAGAGTACTGATATCTCAACACTAAGGTAGCTGGTTCGATCCCAAGGTGAGCGAATTTTATTTTATCTCTATTTTCATTAATTGACGTATACTTTACCTCCTGTAACGGAGTAAAAAAAAGAAACGTCTATTCGTCTATTAACGGAAAAATCCTGGCAGCACTGCTGCCAGGAAAATTTTCCGTGAATTGAAGAAAGTATTTCTGAGAGTGTATATATTTTTAGATTAACCACTAACAAAGAACCAAAAAACATTTTATATAAAAATATATCAATTATGTTTTCAAATAAAGTTCCTAAATTTATTAAAGCATATTAACCACACGCCAGGAGTTAATAGCCGAAGAAATCGCCAAAGGTTTCGCTGATTTACAGCAGCCTTTTTTACTTTGTTAATTTCAGTTATTTAAGTGAAAGTTCGAATAATGTGCGTTAAATTTGTGTTTTAGTTATATTATTTAATTTATTTATTGATAAAATTTAATTTCGTTATGGAATATTAACCGTAAACAAATGCCGAATTATTTATATTGTGTTAAGTGCAAACGAGTTCATCAGTTCATCTTTCGTTATCGGGAGTCGCGATAGAGATACATTAAAAAAAAAAAAAAATGCTTGAAAATTATTTTAAAAAACATAAAAAAAGTCAGTAAATAAAGATAAATTTTTCAAACAAATTGCAGTTGAAAGGACATTTGACCTATTCGATGGTGTAAAAATTTAAATCGCGCGATGTATAGAAATTAAAAAATTGCAGAGAAATCGAAATTTATTGGTCAGGCGTTGCCACCGTCAATGTGACGGCAGCATTACTCACGAAAATATTTTTGCTTTATACAGGGGGTCGTACGCTTAAGGGATTTTTTCAGAACAAATATCATTATTTGTTTATAAAAATATAAATCTGGGTTAAACTTGCGAAATGTCGCCTTATTTAAGCAGAGATTTTTCCATAAGAAAATACTGGAACAGAAGAATTTCCCTGTCGTGAAATTTCAGGGCAAGTACGACCCCTGTATATAGCATAGATTTCTTCCCCAAATAGCAAACTCAGATTGCTGTGAAAACTTATGGATTCGATAAATAGCGGAAAGTATTTTATTAACCTTTCCAGAAAAATGATACTTCTAAAAATGTTCAAGTAAAGACTTCATTGTCGTGTAAATCTGTGGAATCTTGTGTTATTTATAGAATAATGAACTTCTTTTTTATAAACACTATCTCCAAAATAGTGATATGGGATTACAATGGAAGCTGAGCTGTGTGAAAATTAGCGGAAAGTATTTTATTTGTGCTTTTTCAAAATGATGTTTCTAGGAATGCTCAAGTGAAGATTTCATTGCCGCATAAATCTGTGAAAATTGCTACGCATTTACTCAGAAATGAGAAATATGCGTATTGCTATACGCTAAATTGCAATTCGGGAAATTATTTTATCTAATACTAGTTAATGCGAAGATAAGGTAAGTAGAAGTATTTTATTCCTTTGTACTTGTCAATTGGAAATAATTTAATTTTGTGAAACATTCATATATCTTTCGTACATGTACTTCTGAGAACGGTATTGTTTTTATAAAAGCAATTACAGAAATAAACAAGAACAAAAAATCATGCATCAGGCATACATTATTATTATACATTTCCCAACAGATTATTGTTAAAAGGATTTATTTATTTATTTATTTATTTATTTTTGTACAATGATATGACATTGCACGAAATATCAAAAAAAAAAAAAAATATATATATATATATATACATACAGTGGCGGTCAAAAGTTTCCGGCCAGTTAGTTTGTTTGATTTGTTTGATAGAACGTTTTAGTGAAGAAGAAGCACAATTGCTCCAAAAGTTAGGAATAAGTAAAGTACCTCTGACCACGTGATCATTTTGATTGGATGCTTAAGATACTTGATGCAAAGGGGAGGAATTCGAAATTCGCGCGTGCAAAAGTTTCCGGCCATTCGTCATCCATTAGTTTTTGCTATAGCTAAAGTGTTTTTTTGGCCATGTTTGTTAATTAATCAACGTGAATAATGCATTTGAAATTCAAAAATGAAAATTTTAACAATTTATTGATCCTAAACGAGTGATTTGTTTGCCGCTGAAGGGACAATCCTCTCGTGAGATTGCGGCAAAGTTGTCGATCGGAAAATTTGCTGTAAACGATATTTAAAAAATATATAAAGTTGGTCATGGCCTTCGGAACTTGCCACGGTCCGGGGGACTCCGGAAAACGACTATTCTTGTAGACAGAATTATCAGAAGAAAAGCAGTTGATGACCTGCGTAAACATGCCGCTGCAATTCCACGCGATTTATGGTGTTAAAATATTGCTGAAATAAGTCTGTCTACAATATCAAGACGCTTATGTGACTTAGAACTTTATGGAACAGTCGGTGTTAAAAAACCTTTCATCAATAAAAAAATTCAGAGGGCCCGACTGGCGTTTGCCAAGGAATACAAAGACTGGTCAAGGGAAAACTGGAAAAAAAGTACTATTTTCCGATGAATCGAAGTTCAATCTTTTTGGTAGTAATAAAAAACATTATAACCGACGACCTAAAAACAAAAGATAAGATGCGAGATATATTATTCCTACAATGAAGCACGGCGGAGGACACGTTACGCTGTGGGGAGCATTTTCTGAAAAATGCGCCTGTCCGTTATTTGAAATCTGCGGTCAGATGAATAGTGAAATGCATAAGGATATCTTGTAAGATCATTTGCTGCCTTATTGGAGGAAAAATTGTGGTCGCAACTATTTGTTTCCTCGTGATAACGACCAAAAGCATACATGCAAGCTCGTCAAGCAGTGGCTTTCGCACAGAAAAATTCCACTTTTGAAATGGACAGCCCAATCATCCGGCTTGAATACAATAGAAAATCTTTGAAACTAACTTGAAAACGTGTGTGGAATTATAAATATTCAGATTCAGCAGAATTTTCACACAAATTGTAAGAACCGTGGACAAAACGTAACATTAATGATCTACAACCGTTCATTGAATCGATGCCACGTTACTGCGCCGCAGTACTTATTGCTAAATGTATGAATACAAAATACTAATTGTAAATGTTGTTGATCACTATTATTTTCTGTTATAATACCATTTTTTTCCAAACTTGCAAAGGTGGCCGGAAACTTTTGAGAACATGCGTTTTCTTTAGTAATTAATTTTGTCAATTAAATTTATTAATATTTAATTTTTATTCCATAAATAAGTTCTTAAAAGTTATGTCAATAAAGTGTATAAGTATCACTTTGAGATTCCTCTTCGTATGGATATACTTACAAATAACCAAAAATGTTATGCTGGCCGGAAACTTTTGACCGCCACTGTATATCTAAATAACTTAAAAATATAATGTCTGAATAATATCTATACTACGCATTATGTATATTCATATCTAAATAAAAAAAATTTAAATTAGGGGAGACTAGGGAGGGTTGACCCACTTTTTACAAAATGATTTTTTATTTTTCAAATATTGAATGTAGAACAAAGTTATATATATCATTTTATTCGTTATACAATGAGTTATCAAAATAAAATTGCTACATAAATGTAATATTATAAGAAATTTGAAAAATTGTTGATTTTAATCATGAGAAAATAATTTGTCAAGGCTCCCCACATATGGGAGACTTGACCCACTTTGTTTTATATTGAAATATTTGTGAAGGGAAATAAGATCAGTTTAAAAAAAAAAGCAAAATAACTTTATGTTACATGCTTTAATTATTATAAAAAAATATTTCTGAAAATAAAATGCTTAAACAAACCTGTTTAGACGCAATCGCAAGTCAAAGAAGAAAAGTTTTGTTTTAAACAGGATTTTGTCTGAGCAGGTATAACTGTACAGCAGGGAAAAGGCAATTTTAACATTTAAGACAGTATTCCGTTAGAGACAGATTCCGTTTCCATAGGGTTTCATGTATTATTATGTCCGGATTTAGGAGCCACTGCCCGGCTTTTTTTATCTCCTTGTCCTATTTTTTGTGACATTCGACCTGTCAACTCTAGTTGTCACATAGTTTGGCTTCATCTAACTGTATTCATCCAAGTGAAATTTGTCTGCATACCTTCCTAAAGTTTTTCGATCAATGCTATGTTCTTTTGCAGCCGCATGAGCACTTAAGTTACCATTAACATATTTTAATCCATTCAAGGGCAAAGTACTTTCAGTACTAAAATGTTGAAATAAATGACTGGTGCCAGAATTTACGAACAAATTTATTTGGAAATAAGAAAAGGCTATATTTCACATACATCTTAAATGGAAAAGATTTTAGTAAAATTCTGGTGTCATTGTGACGTTTGGGAATTAAAATTAAGTGCTTTCATAAACATACCACTGCCCTTGAAATGTTTAAGACTGCTGCTTTCATACTTTCAAGTCCTTTCTAGTCTTTTCTACTGTTTCTATGTACAGTCGTGGAAAAAAAAAGTAAACACCCCCTACTATCTCCTCAACAAATTATCGTAGACGAAACTTACTGGTACCAAACAATTGGAAATAAAGTCTACTTTTAAATGATGTGTATAAAATTTACTTAGGGGGTCATTTACAAATCAAAACGAATCCAAACTTCATTTTTTTCAATGGTAATACCCAATTTTAACAAGATATTTCAAATCTTCGGTTCAAACTTTGCGTAGACGCCAAATGTCAAATCATTTGAATAATAAGTTTTTGAATTATAAACATTCAAAATTTAGTGCTTCTAATGTTAAATCACATTTTCATATCTTCATTAATATCTCCTGAAATTATGCTCCTAATGTGCTATTTTTTGTGTAGCAACAATACTAAAATACCCAAACATAAATACGTGCAATTTTTATAATTTTATGATACGAATTATGAATTATGAAATTAAAATTGGAAAAAATTATGAATTTCAACCTACAATTTTTTTGATGGATTTAGATTTATTAAATCCTGCTCAATGGGAAATCCAAAATTTCACATTTTTCTTCCAAGTAGTTTTCAAATTATGCTTAAAAAACGGCAAAATGATGGTTTAAGGGGCCGTCTACGATAGAAGTGACTAGATATTTTGAAATTTCTTATGCTATCCTGTAATCTAGCGGTCTTCAATGGCAGCTTCACTGATGCTTAAAATTCCTTGATCAAGAAGGTGTCTCTCTTGGTCAGCAATCGAGTACCGAACTTCAATTTGGATACAGTCCCTAAAATACGCTCGTTTTAAAATAATTAATTTCTTGGAAACTTATCGTATGAATTGTATAAAAATTTGGTTTAGGCTAATTGAAGGGTGTAGAGTTCATTTATGCTGTCAAAATGGTGTACTGCTATTGAAAAAAAAAATAAAGTTATAGTTCGTTTTAATATGTAGACGGCCCCCTAAGTAAATTTTATACACATCATTTAAAAGTAAACTTTATTACCAATCGTGTAGTACCAGTAACTTTCTTCTACAATAATTTTCTGCAGAGTTAGTAAGGGGTGTTTACTTTTTTTTTTCCACGACTGTACCTATTGTAAGTATTTTTTAAAGGTAAAAATGTTCCTAATAACTTTCTTTTACTGTACAATCTTCATGCCTGTAATGAAAGCTCGATATTTCTGCATTACTTAAAACCTATTTACTTAAATCTCTATGATATATTTTATCTGAAAAATGCTTACAAAATAGTTCTAAAAATCACAACTTTTAGGTTGAAAACGCCTCACAATTAATTTTTCCACACCTATTTCGATTATCTGTATGAAACAAAGACTGTTGTTTGAGCATTCCAGTAGCTTTGGTTGACACCTATTGATAAAACTCAGAAATTCATTTAAATATGAAAACTGATGGGTGGGTCAAGGCGTATGGTCAACCCTCCCTTGTCTCCCCTATATAACGCACTAAATATAAATTTTTCCCAGTTTCGATATACGTTCTTTCCATATACTTCATATTCGGTAATATGTGCGACTTTTTTGTACAACCCTGTATGCAGAGCTTAATTTCTAACAACAATAAAAAAGTACCGGAACTCTAATATTCTGCAGTAATAACAACCGTATAGTATTCCCTCCACCCCAATATTCATATTTCACACATTATTTGCAAAATTTAAAACAATTTCGTCTCGTCTTCAGCAAAAGAAATTTATAAATATGTTTTGACTATAGATCTATATATACATTAATATATAATAAAATCTAATAAATAACCAGAGCAAAACATTAAAATCAGGAGTGGAGAATTTTCTAAAAATCCGACTCATCAAAGGTTTCTTTGTATCAAATAGCAAAACACAACACACATCACTGTATTTATAAGGTCGGGTGGGTTCCGACTAGTATTGCCAAATGTCCCGATTTACGGGAGATGTCCCGATTTTCAGGTACTCCAGGACCAGTTCCGCGAAACCGTTGGGCGGGACGCCAAAGGGCGCAATTTTTCATGATGCATCAACTCTTCTAAATTCCTTTACGACCATGCTATCCGTTAGCCTATATCAAATGATACTTATTTCTGTCAGTAATGTAATTTAATTCATATGTAACTTTAATTGAATTTTTCCTTAGAAGTTCAGTTAGAGTTACAAACTATGAATTAAATAAATATTGCCAATAAAGTACTTTATTCCAATCTTTACCACGTTTGCATTTATTTTCATTGTATGCTCTAAAATATATGATTCTTTTAAAAGGCCCATAAACACATCATAGAAAAGAATTCACTCCATAAAAAGCGAACATCCACTCCTATGAAAGACTGACTGTCCAATACTATCAGGGATGAAAACGCACTCCTTTTCCAAGAGTGATAGTCGCTAATTCGAAAGTGTGATTATTCACCCATGTTTAGAGTGAATATTTATTTCCCAGGAGTGAGTATTCACTCTTTCAGAGAGTTAACAATTCCACTTTTGCTCAGAGTGAATAGTCACTTTAAAGAAGTTGGGCATATTTTGACTGTGCGATAGAGTGAATATTCTCTCCTCCGGAGTGAATAGTCACTCTTTTTTACTTAAAGTGTAATTCAGTAAAACCTGTGAAAGCAAAACCTCTCTATAAAGGCCCATTTTCATTATTCCGCCGAAAGGAATAGCGTATAAATCTACCTGCTAAAGATATATATTTTTTCCAGTTTCTAGCTACTATTATGTTTTTATAGGTGTAAAACCCATGTATTTTGATTCAGAAAACTTGGGGAAACGCTACCTGTGTATAATGGAGTCCTACCTGAAACGTAAAAAAATGTCATAATCACTGCGTAATCAATACCATCTAATTATAACTGCTCAACCGGAAAACTTCTCAAAGTGGAATTTTCTTTCGGCCCTTAGACATTTTACTTTCACACATTTTACTATATAACCTATTCACCACTACACTGTAAAAAAACAAAAAATCTGTAGTTCTACAGATGCAAAGTTACATGCTTACTAAACTTTCATCTGTAGCTGTACAAAAAAAGCTGTAAATCTATGAAACTAGTTTTTTTAAAGCTACAGAAATCTGTAGCTTTACAGATGAATCTGCTAAAATTACAAGTAATCTTACTAAAATTTTATCTCTAACCATGGTTGCAGTTACATGAAAAGTTCCAGGCATCCCAGTTTCCTAAAAAATTCTTAGTAACCATACAGATTTTTTTATTTTCGGTGCAAAAGGGTATATGTTACATGAATTTATGTTGATGTCGTTACATAAAAAGTTCTTAGGAATCCCAGTTTCCTAGAAAAACTTTAGTAACTTTACAGTGTAATAAACCTACCCACCAAAGATTTATTTTTATCGACTAGCAAAACACAAAACACAGCGCTATATTTATAAGCTCGGGTAGGTTCCGACTAGTATTGCTAGGTGTCCTGATTTACGCGGGATCTCCCGATTTTCAGATACTCCAAGACCCGATTTTTCATGACGCATAAATTCTTCTAAATTCCTTTTAGTACAATGCTATTCCTTAGTGAATATAGAATGAAACTTAATACAGTAAAACCTGTCTATAGATTTTGCCGAAAGGAATAGTGTATACAAATCTAACTGCTAAAACGAAATATTTTTCCGATTCCTAATTATTTCGTTATTGTTGTAAAACCTATGTATTTTGATAAACCTTTGATTGCCTAAGAGGGACAGCTCAGACAAGGAAACCAAGTCTGTAGAGCATAGTGTCCCTCACCGTCGCCTTTATTAAGGTCTTAAATAAATTCTTCTAAATCCCTTTTAGTACCGTGCTAGTCATTAGTCTATATCGAATGAAACTTAATACAGTAAAACCTGTGAAAACAAAACCTGTCTATCGATTTCGCCGAAAGCAATAGTGTATACAAATCTACCTGCTAAAACTAAATATTTTTCAGATTCCTAACTATTTCTCTGTTGTTGTAAAACCTATGCATTTTGATAAACCTTTGATTGCCTAAGAAGGTCAGCTCAGACAACGAAACCAAGTCTGTAGAGCATAGTGTCCCTCACGGTCGCATTTATTAAGGTCTTAAAAAAAATTACAGTTTTTAGCCAGAGCTGAAGACGCCAGAATCGCGACAGTGGGCGGTATGTATATAAAATCGCGTGTCAAGGCTGCACCTGTAAGATGAGAAAAAAAAACCTAACGCGGCAAGGGGCAGGCAAGAAAAGAAAGGCGAAAAAAATTACAAAACAAGATTCGTTGCGCCGGGGAACAGATCCTTGAAAAAACGGTACCTGTGTATAACGGAATCCTGTCGGATTGTATGGCAAACTATGCCAAAGCATTCGGTTGAACAATAGTTACGCGCTCTCTCATATTTAAGTAAATAAATAACACTATATATAACAATTTCACTGGCGATACTTATTTTCACTGATAAGAAATCATTTACACACCAATATATAGGTAAGTAAAAGCTCTTACCTGTTTATGTGAGTTCGTCATCGCAGTTGGCGTAATAAATCCATTTGCAGCATCTGGAAAATTATCCAGGGCCCTTTTTTTTAACTGTAAAACGGTGATAAGTTTATGCTTCTTTGCTGTAAAATAAGATATTTGTTATTTTGTGCGAAGAGAATCCATCTTTAGATTTAAATCAAATATATTACGTTAAAGTTTACAAATTAAGTAGCACTTAATGCTACGTATTATCAAGACAACTACATATTACAAGAGTGCGTAAAAGAGGAAGAAAGAAATACATATAAAAATCAGTGTCTGTTTTTTATCATGAGTCCTATGATTCAAGTATTGCAAAAGTTCTTTTTACAGTCTTTTAATTAATAGTTCTTTGAACTCATTTATTTAATGATGCAAAGAGAAGAGTAGTTGAACATACAACAATAGAGTAATAATGTTTATAGTTTGTTAATTATAGAATCTGTTCTTCTTAATTGGATGTTTACGTTTTTTCTCTCTGGGGGGTGGGGGGGGGGTTATAGTTTTAAACAAATCCTACCTGAAACGTAAAAAAAAAAATCATAATCCCTGCGTAATCAATACCATCAGATTTGAAACTGCTCAACTAGAAACCTTCCCGAAACGGAATTTTTTTTCGGTCCTTAGACATTCCGTTTTCACACATTTTACTATATAAGATTATTGGGTTTATTTACAGTGGTTACAGTGAAACGTTCTAGGACAAAATTTCTAGTGGTAACAGAAAAAATTCCGTTTTAGACACGCTTCCGTCTTAGCAGATATATTTGTATAATATTTCTTCCGTAAGCTACAGGAATATTTTCTATTATAGACAAGGCAGATTTCATGGCATTTATTCTATTTTTATATCCCGATTCAGATGCCACTGCCCCGCTTATATTGCTCGTCTGTCCCAATTTTTGAAACAGTGGAGCTGGCAACACTAGTTCTGACTAATCTATAATAATAATATTTAAAAATTCACTAAAAATAAAGAAGTACTGGAGTTGCACCGTTGCGAGCTTCGGAGCAAATTAAGCAAAGCGTGGAGCTCAAAAGTTGATAAATAAGAATATTTTACATACATGAACAAAAAGCAGTGAGTAGCTATAACACGAGAATTCTTTGAGTAAAAACGGCAGATACGTTTGCGGTTAATTCTGCTATTCCTCGTCGCCGTTCAAAAACGATTGAAACAGAAAATCATTAAGTTTTCCTCTTCCTAGAACTAGATATATGTATGCTCTTACGTCTGTTCCGCTGGGCTCCGGAGCGCAGTATTTATGAGCTCCGGTGAATTCCGACCAATATTAAAAAAATCACAAAAAACAAAGAAGTACAGGAGTTGAGCTGCGGTGTGCTCAGGCGCAAATTAAGCACTGCCTGTATGTGATCTATAGAATTTATACACACCACATGATCTACTGAAAACTAGTTAAGTTTAAAAATACATACAACAGCTGAACGCATTTCCAGCAATTATCGGTCATAGTTCATCATGTATCTGAATTTTTTCGAGTATTTCTGTAAATGGACGATAAATGCTATGAACACTATCCTCTATAAAAAAAACATGTTGTACTACACCTTAAAGATCCATCCATATAAATTTCATTATACGCGTTGTTTCAAAATGAATATCGGGGTTTTAACGCTTGGTAGTATTTATTACATAAAACTGAAAATTATAATTATTACATAAAATGAAAGAGCAACTCAAACAGCTTTACCTACAAGCTTACAGATGTTCAATGCGAGCACCTTTAGTCACACGGCACACATCAAGTCGATAGCTCAGTTCTTCCCAAACGTTGATTAGCAAAGAAGTTCTGTTCAGACACTCACCCGATCTGACGCCATGGGATTTATATCTGTGGGGATTCATAAAGGATTGTGTGTATGTGCCTCCACTACCAGCTGACCATTGCAGCTGTTGCAATAATGACCCCACAAACACTAATCAACGCTTGCGAAGAACTGAGCTATCGACTTGATGTGTGCCGTGTGACGAAAGATGCTCACATTGAAAACTTGTAAGCTTGTAGGTAAAACTGTTAGAGTTGTTCTTTCATTTTATGTGTTAATTATAATTTTAAGTTTTATGTAATAAATACTACCAAGCGTTAAAATCCCGATATTCATTTAGAAACACCCCGTATTACAAATATCGCACCACCATTAGAATATATTGGAAACGCATTTTCTCTATAGTTCATAATGTAAAGGATTTTTCTTGTGTCCATTGTAAACAAGTTATAAATGCTTCTTATGCTTCTACTCTACTACATATAGCATGTTATTGCCCAGCTCAGTAATGCATATCATTATGATTGAATGATTTTAGCGTCATTAAAGTGCACCGCAAACGCATTTTCTCTCATAGACCATAATGTAACGGAATTCTTCTGTGTTCATCTGTAAATTAACTATAAATGCTTTAGTAAATCCTTTAGTAAAATTTTAAAAACTATAAAAATTACATAACAGTCCGGGAGGGCATATTAACGAGAGTTAGAGCACAGACAGAGATACATCTGTCTGTGCTCTAACTCTAGTGCCTATACAAACCTAATTCATAAACACTTTTCAACTGAAATGTGTTTAAAAAGACATGCTTCAAAAATGCTAGTGTATTCATGGGATTTTACATAACATGGAATTTATAATGTTTTAAATAGTTTATATCTTTAACGTTATTAACTTTTTAAATAATCGTTCATTCCTTAACCCTCTCGCTGCGTAATTTTTTTTTCTTTATCAAAATAGGTTTAAAAATTGCACATTTTTTAAAATTACATATTTCAAATCTTATATATATTTTAGAGTTTAAATATGTAAACATTTTTTGTAAAAGAGTTTTTTTTTTTTCAGCCAAACCTAATCAATAATTAAACATTTAAATCAGGGTAAATGAGGCTTGTCACTGGAGACTATTTTTATATTATCGCGTCACTAATTTTAAGAAAATCAAATTTGCAGTATATTTCTCTTGTAGATGTTTTTAAAGTTTATATTGAATTTTTTGTAGTTAAAAAGTAGTCCGAGTTGAATTAAAAAATAGTCGCCAGTGGAAAAAATAAATCACCGAGGAAATCTCGGGTTGCACAAAATTTGCTACTTTTACGTTGCCCGAGGAAATCTCGGATTGCTCAAATTATACTACTCTTACATTGCCCGAGGAAATCTCCGGTTGCGCAGCGAGAGGGTTAAATACTTATTCTATTCTTATACCTCGCATACATTTATTTCTTTAAGTTTTTAAAATTTAATTAACGATGAAAATATTTGTAAAGAGTAATAAATATAGCATCGACCGAAACAGGTTTTTAAGAATGAAACCGAATTTTGGTAATCTTCCTATTTTCGGCCGAAAACGAAAATGTTCAAAATTTTTTCTGAATACCTAATACATACATAAATATACATAACTATTAATTAATTATACGTGTTTATTAAACATACATGGATATTAATTAATTATACCTGCGCCCAAGTTGCTTCTCTGTGCCTTTGACCAAAACTTTTTATTTTCATATAAAGTAAAATGTAATTAATTTATCAATGACACAAAATTATTCTTTAATTATACGAATTTCATCTAATTAAAAAGTGTTTTAGGTATACAAATACCTGTCTCGGTTTATCTTTTATAAGGATTTTTGTATTGTATTATCTGCTACGCTAGAACTTTCTTAAAAAGTATTCGAAAAATTTCTGCTGTTTCAAACTAAAAAATTTCTATTAATGTTAAGTCTGCAGCTTTTAATGAGCACGTGAAAAGCGTCTTTATAGTTTAGTCATATATGCATTGCTTCCGTTATAATTTGCACTTACTCACGTCTTGAGTCAGTGATGACTAATAATTTTAAGCATCGAAGTCCGTAGCAATAAATAGAGGGTGCCTCATTTGAAACGATAAAGCTTAAATCAATGAGTAATGTTGAAAATTTCCCAAGAAAGAACTGAGAATTTTGGAATACAGATAATTTCGTTCCGCACGAATTTTAGCAGGCCAAACTCAGATTTTAGACCGAAAACGAAAACGAATTTTCTGTCGATCTCTAGTAATAAAAGAGCTAAGAAAAAAAAAACAGTTATGAAAACTAGTAATTATCCAATAATTGCGAAGAGAGAAGTGAGATTGGCTGCAAGACAATTTTCGCACTTAAAGTAATTTTATTTCGTAGATTGTTGGCTCATGTAGATATATTTTTTTTTCGCCATTTTACATAAAGTAATCATTCATCCTGAAAAGTTAAAGAATACTTAAAAAAGCATATACTTATAATATTTTAATTCAAGTATATCATTAAGTAATATTCAAGCAAAGAATAGAATAAAAACAAATAAATAAAATATTGCAATGATAATTACAGATCTTGTAAATAATAAGCGTTTTAGTGTGTGGAAATAGAATAAGTTTGATATATAACATTATATACGCCTGCAAATAGACTTACTGAGTAAAATTATACTCTTAAACCTTAGAATAAACGATATAATGTATTTTTGTATTTGTATCATGCTCAAAAACCATTCATTATAACAAATATAAATTTGTTACCACTAAAATTTTAAAGAAAATGTATTATTCATAAAACAAAATTGAGCAAAATCTTAAAATGGCCGGAAATTTCAAAGATTAGCGTAATTAAATAGTGTAGATTTTGGTAATTAGATAACGTAATTTTTTGAGATTCCTAAAAAATTCAGTATATATATAACTTTTATTCGTATGTGAAAATGGAATAAGTTTGATCTTTAACATTATATACGCCCACAAATAGACTTTCTGAGTAAAATTATACGCTTTAACCTGAGAATAAACGATATAATGTATTCTTGTATTTTTATCATGCTCAAAAACCATTCATTACAACAAATATAAATCTATAAATCTATTACCACTAAAATTTTAATAAAAATATGTTATTCTTTTTTTTTTTTTTTTTTTTTTTTTTTTGAAAAACCTAAAAATGGCGGGAACCTTCAATGATTGGCCTAATTCAATAGTGTAATAATCAAAAATGATATTGGTAATTAGATAACGTAAGTTTTTGAGATTTCTAAAAAATTTAGTATGTATATTACTTTTATTAATCAATTATGCAATTCAGAAAAAAAAGGAAGAGGATATGGAGTAGTAAAGCAAGATAGGAGAGAGTGTATTTTTCAGATTTGCATTCTCATTTCTATTTAGAGGATTGAATAAAAGAAATTGATCAAAACAATTTTACTGTTAAAGTTATTTATTTACCTATTTTAAACTTGAATAAAATGAGTATATTCATAGCGTGAAAAAAATTATAAAGCGTGTATAAACAATTTATCAAAAGATTATAGGGTCGAAAATTTGGACTATTGCCAAGATTTTCCGTAAGCTTATGAAAAACATAATCGCATTGTAATTGTATGAGAAGAACGTTTTGCAATCAATAAATTACTGTAATTTCATGAAGTAAGAAGAGAGATATCTAAACTACATTTAGCCAATAAATATGCAAAGAAAAGGGACGAGATATTCATATTCTTTACTACGATCTATGCAAGGTTACGACATCAGCACACCCACCTGATTCAGAAGTGAGTCAAGCCGGTGTGCGACGGCAGCGCCATCAACAAACCGTGGCGAGTGAATTTCGGACCGGGCTTCAAAATGGCTGAGATTCACTCGCCGGGCTGATCGTGCCGGTGACTTGTCAAGGTACCTGCTAACACTGGAGATGTTTTCTCTGTGCTTTGGATTACACATTTATGATGGATTGATTCTCAAAACATAGGCAAAATTTAGCCAGATGGGATTGTAACATTCAGTGCAATCTGTTTTGGATTTTGAATTGTCATTGGTGTTTAAAAAATACACGTTTAAATATTAGTTTTCGAGTGAAACTGCATAACTGATGTAATAAATATTTATTGCGCAATTGTTAATATTGTTCGTGTGACAGTTGTGAATAAATACTCATTGAGCACTGCTTAGTTTGATGGATGCAATTAAATATCTTGATTAAGCAAATTAACACATTAATTTGCTTTCCGAAAAGGAAATGATAAATCGATTTTTAAAACGTTTTGTGTAGTGGCATGCAGAAGGCTTTCATAGTGCATCATTGGGAATTTAATAATAACAATATATGCTAAATACGTCTAGTTCTTCCTGATAAATAGATAATTTAAAAAAATCCATAAATTTTATTGATGTGAATTAAATTCACAAAGTTTCTGAAGGAAGCTTTCATAATTAAGTTCCACAAAGGAATTTACGATTCGACCGTAACATTTTTGTCTTTGTAACTAACTACCAGTATTATTTATTTACGACGATTTATATCCGAATTAATATTAATCAGTGCCATCTGTCAAAAGAGCAGCGAATGTCAAAATATTTACTACTTTGAAAAACAGAAAAAAAAAAAAAAACTGTGTCAAGGTGCCATTTTCAAAAATAATTTTTTTGTGTGCAGGAAAATTAATTGTAAATTTAATAGCTGCAGTTGCTGAAGCTACTTATCAGTTGGACGTAAAGAAAAAAAGAGACTTGCAATTTGATTGCTACTCTAAATTTAGTTGAACGTTTGTGAAGCAGTGTAAACATCAGCAACGTGTTTTTCTACCGTAGCAGACGGATAATTCTGGAGCGGAAAGATTGTTTTTATCTTTTTAGTTCTTGTGTATGCATTACGGACAATTGAGTGCCAAAAATCAGAAAATGAAATTATCCTAGTTGTGATAATCTAGTCCAGATTTGAGTTTGTGCATGTCAGTGTTTTGATAAATATACTGTCATCGATATTTTGTGCTATTGATAAGATTTTATCACTTTGATGTACATCTAAAAAAAAAAAAAATATTATTAAAGAGATTTTGATGGAATATTGATTGTAAACCAAAACAAGCTTTTAACAATCCAGTGTTACATTATCAGTATATAGTTTCGCTTTCGAAATCGAATTATATAAAATGAGCTACAGCAACTTGCTTGTTAAGGATAGGTAGCAAATTTTATCGACTGCATTCCACATCCCGTGACGTACTTTTTGAAGTCGTAAAGTCATTCATTAATCATAAGGGGAAAAAATGACACCTTACGTGGTTAATGAGGAAGAAAACGACGGTGGGTCTGCAGCGACTCAGAAGCCCAAGTCTATCGTTGTGGGGCCCCCATCAAACGGTGTGGCCAACGGGGCCACAGCCAACGGTGATCTCAAGCAAATGAATGGCAGGGTGCCTTCGAAAGATGGAGATCATGTCGAAACTCCCGACAGCTTACCATCACGGTCTTCCGTATCCGGGAGGAGCATCATCGGAAACGGAAAGAACGGAAAAAGTGGAGCACTAAAAAGGTAGGTGGTGTCATTCACTCATAATTTTGATTACCTGCATTTTAATCACATGCTATCAAATAACTGAAATATTTTGACAGAAGAGTTATTTTTTTTTTAAATTTAACCCTTAAGGGGTCTCAAGACTCTTAAAGCTTCAAAATTTTCGAAATTTTTATTTTTTAGATGTTAAACTCCTATCTTTTCTGAACCTTTTGATATAATTATTTCCTTGAAATTCCCATTAGAACAGGAGTTATGGCTTTTCGAATTATACCCGCGCAATAGCTGAAGCGGCATTTCTGAAACTTTGAAGTCATTTTTCTCCAAATGACGTTTTTGGGCATAACGCGCAGGATATCTCCAAAACTTCTGAATATTTTTTCATGAAATTTTTTTAAACACGTGTTTCATGTTAGTCTGTATGAACTGGACCTAAACTTTCCTTGTTATTCTTAAAAAAAAAAAAAATAAAATAAATAAGTGATTGTTGAAATTTTTAAAATTTTGTATTAGCTAAATACAACTTTGTATTAAAAATATAAAAATGTTTTAAATACAAATTCATTTAGGTTCAGGGTAATTATTACAATCTGAAGTATAAGTAGGCGCAAAAAATTTCATTCTATATGAAAAATTTATTTTGTAATCCTGCGCGTAAGCTGTCATATTAATTTTCTGCTCGACAAATGTCTGGCAGTTTGTATTCCCCTACTAATTCTGCATCTTGCATTTTTTTAAATACATGAAATGAAAGAACATACTTATATATTTCATCCTAATAAAAATTGTGTTTTTAAGTTATATACAGTTTGAGATATTAAATGGTGAAAATGGTCCTTTTTTTCATTTTTCTTTTTTCCAATTTCAAGAGTCCTGAGACCCCTTTATATCCTGACGGTACTTTTAAGTACCATTAAAGAAAATTCAATATTAAATTTATTTAAATCGTCTACTAATAAAAGTAGATTGCCCTTCTCATACAACATAAATTGCTCAATCATATTTAGAAAGCACAGTGAAACAGTCGAAGCTAAATATTTTTTAATGTGGTTATTTTCCAAACTATTTACCTAGCTTTTATCCTTTTAAAAAATGTTATACTAAAAATTTGCAACTACAAAACACTTCACTGTTACAGATAGGATCAAAATACATTTATTTACACTGTTCTTATAAGACTTGTGAGATTTCCATAACAGTATTTTTTGTTAATTAATTTAATTATTCTTGTAAATATTTTGCCAAAAGAGCTCTAACTGCCGACTTATTAAATCAGTTTTAATTAAAAAAATTATCTAAAAGTAAAATAACTATTATATATGTTGTTCTGGATGTCTTGGAAACTAACGTAAATAATTATTCAGGTGAAGGAATTTTTTTTTTTTATCCAAAGTTTAGGATATAAAGGTTTAATTTATTATTTAATTAACCCCTTAACCTACAATGACGGGCATAGCCCGCGTACGATGATCGAGCCAAATGTAAATTCTTCTTACCACTGAAATTTCACAGTAAATATAGTTTATTTTAATCGTCGAAATTCCATGATTAAACAAGGCGAAAATCTCTATTAAATTTTAGTGGTAGCTGGATTTGCCAAACCGTGGAGCTGTTAAAAGTAAATCGTAGGTTAAGGGGTTAAAGTTATTTTTTGATTATTATTATTTGCATTTCCTATACGTTTTACTCTAAATTTTAATTAAAATAGGGCATATTTAAACAGACTACACCAAACTTCATTACTATTTATACTTTCTGTTGTAGCGAAATGTTTATTCTCTACGCTAAATGCTTTAGATATTTCATTGATTTATTTTCTCGTTTCTTATATACCTACAAAAGTTTGAAACATTTTTTAATGGAGATGTAATTATTTTCGATTTTATTTGTTTATATGTTTATTATTTAGGCTAAAGGTTTTAGATAAGATGCTTCTTTAATTTATTTTATCGTTTCTTACACACCTTCAAAAGTTAGAAACATTTTTTTTTTTTGCGGAGCTGTAATTATTTTCGATTCTATTTGTTTGAGTGTTTATTTTCTAGGCTAAAAGTTTTATATGTTTCATTGATTTATTTTCTCGTTTAATTACCTTCTTTCAAAAAATTAAAACATTTTTTAACGGGGCTGTAATTATTTTCGATTTTATTTGTTGATGCGTTTATCATTTGGGCTAAAGGTTTTAGACGTTTCGTTGATTTATTTTATCGTTTCTCACATACCTTCAAAAGTTTGAAACATTTTTTAACGGAGCTGTAATTATTTTCGATTTTATTTGTTTATATGTTTATTCTCTAGGCTAAAAGTTTTAGATGTTTCATTGATTTATTTTATCGCTTCTTACATACTTTCAAAAGTTTGAAACATTCTTTAACGGAGCTGTAATTATTTTCGATTTTATTTCTTTATATGTTTATTATTTAAGCTAGAGGTTTTAGATGTTTCATTGATTTATTTTATCGCATCTTACTTACTTTCAAAAGTTTGAAATATTTTTTAACGGAGTTGTAATTATTTGCGATTTTATTTCTTTATATGTTTATTATTTAGGCTAGAGGTTTTAGAAGTTTCATTGATTTATTTTCTAGTTTCTTACAAACTTTCAAAAAGTTTGAAACATTTTTTAACGGAGCTGGAATTATTTTCGATTTTATTTGTTATATGTTTATTATTTAGGCTAGAGGTTTAGATGTTACATTCATTTATTTTCTCGTTTCTTACACAATTTCAAAAGTTTGAAACATTTTTAATGGAGCTGTAATTGTTTTCGATTTTATTTGTTTCCATATACACATAATTGAATTTATTATTTTTTATTATTTCCACTGTCTAATCGTTTTAATGTAAGTTCTAATTAAAAAATGACGCACGTATTTAAATTTGCCATATCAAGCGGCATTGCTATGAAAGCTAATTTTCTGTTTTAATGGGTATAGTGTATATATATTTTTAATTTATCCTGTGTTGGTAATTATGACTCATTATGTTTTTCATTTCTTAACTGTAGAATGCATGACTAAAATACGTTTGTAGCTGGGTACAAAATGACACTTTAGACATTCTTGTGTTAAAGGTTTTGATTAAAGATTTCTATCAACATTATTACTTTGTAAAATTAAATTTTAAACTTAATTCCACTCTTGAATTAAGAAAGAAGATAAAGACTCGTTGTAGAGTGTCTAGGTTAGGAATTTTCACCTTCCTTTCTGTATTTGATGTACAGTCGTGGAAAAAAAAAAGTAAACACCCCTTACAAACTCTGCAAAAAATTATCGTAGAAGAAAGTTACTGGTACCACACGATTGGGAATAAAGTCTACTTTTAAATGATGTATATAAAATTTGCTTACGGGGGAGGGGGCATCTACATATAAAAAGAACCATAACTTTGCTTTTTTTCAATATCAGTACACAATTCTGACAGCATAAATGAACTCTACACCCTTCAATTAGCCTAAAAACAAATTTCTATACAATTCGTACGATAAGTTACCGAAAAATTAATTATTTTAAAACGGGCGTATTTTAGGGGCTGTATCCAAATTGAAGTTTCATACTCGATTGTAGACCGGGAGAGCCCCCTTCTTGATCAAGGCATCATAAGCGTCACTCAAGCAGTCATTGGAGACTGCTAGATTACAGGATGACATGAGAAATTTCCAAAATATCTAGTCACTTCTATCATAGATGGCCCCTTAAACCATCATTTTGCCGGTTTTAAAGTATAATTTGAAAACTACTTGGAAGAAAAATGTGAAATTTTGGATTTGCATAAAGCAGGACTTAATAAATCTAAATCCACCAAAAGAAATGTAGGTTGCAATTCATAATTTTTTCGGATGTTAATTGCATACTTCATAATTCACATCATAAAATTATAAAAATTGCAAATTCAACGTGTTTATGTTTGGGTATTTTAGTATTATGGCTACACAAAAAATTAGCACATTAGGAGTATAATTTCAGGAGATATTAATGAAAATATGAAAATGCAATTTAACATTAGAAGCACTAAATTGTGAATGTTTATAATTCAAAAATTTTCAGTTCAACTTATTTATAATTCAAATTACTTGAAATTTGGTGACTAGGCATAGTTTGAACCGAAGATTTAAAATATCTTGTTAAAATTGGGTATTACTATTGAAAAAAATGAAGTTTGCGTTCATTTTAATATGTAAATGGCCCCCTAAGCAAATTTTATGTACATCATTTAAAAGTATACTTTATTTCCAATCGTTCGATACCAGTAACATTCTTCTACGATAATTGTTGAGGAGTTAATAGGGGTGTTTACTTTTTTTTTTTTTTTTTTTTTTTTTTTTTTTCCCACGACTGTAAAATTTCTTATCTTATATGAAAATATTTCATATTCAATTTTTTGCTAACCTTCTATCCAAATCCTTCTTTTCAGTTTTTGTTGATAAAGTAAAATTTTAATTTTTCATAATTCATTAAAACGACTTAAACTTGAAAGGTCATTTTAAGCTTATATTTACCAATTAACAATGTCATTTGGCTTTACCAATGGATAACACTTTAACATAAAAAAAAATTCAAAGTACGATTTAACAAATAGCACATTATTATTATTATTATTATTATTATTATTATTATTATTATTATTATTATGACTATTATTATTATTATTACAGACATCCCCCAACTTACGTAATTAATGCGTTCCGTAAAGTTTTACGTAACTTGAATTTTACGTAAGTCGAATTTGTAATTTGCTTAGGTAAAATTTTGTAAAAAAATGCAATATATATATATTATTTACGCCGTATTATTTTATAAATAAAGCATGTTACAGTATAAAATAAATTTAATCAACACTTTCCAAATATCTTGAGGAATACGGGATTTATAAATCTAACACTGATGAATTGATTTATAACAATTTTGAATCTACATAAAACGACTTTAAAAATAAGAACTAATTAAAGAGGACTAATTATACCTATTTCTGACGACAAGACAAATTGATAGCACTCACAAAATGAAAAAATCCTTTATAAGCACAAACTGTATTTATTATGAATTAGATTATTGCTATGAATAACTAACAATAAAGATTAAGTTGCTTTGTTATAGATTTGATTGTACATACCAATAAAAATGTAACTCTGTCTAATATATAAACTATATTACGGTTGTAGTTTATTTCTATGTATTTTATTTCTAAAATAAATATCAAAAGTATGCAATTGCGTATCAAACGCGCTAGTATGTTCGCAAATGTAATTTTCGAGACTTATTACGTAACTGCGAATTTACGTAAGTCGGGGGATGCCTGTATAGGAATAATTTGCTAAGTTCATTACTATGTACAGTATTATTATAAAAATAAAGTTTTGGATAATTACAATGAAAGTGAAGGAATAAATATAATAGTCTTTAATTCTGTTTATTACTCCACTTCGAAGTAAGAGCAATAGCTCATTAAACATAAATAACGAAAAATAATCACTTCTGCTAAACACATCATTTAAAAATCATCTCCCTCTCATCTAATTAAATATGCAGTTCCCATCCATTATCTTAATTTTACACCAAAGTAACTTCGTAAATAATTCCTTTTATCACTTATTCTAGATCAGTTTAAACAAAATAAAATAAAATTATGTTTGCTTAAAAAAAATATTGTGAATAAAAACGTTAATTGCAGTATTGATCCATCCAAGAACCACAGAGAAAGATTTGGACGCTTCAGCACTTTTTCCCACTCACGATCCAGAAAAGAAAATCTCTTTTCTACACTTTTTCCCCTTCCTGTGTGAAAAAGAGGTTTGGTAACGATATCTCAGCACTCCAGCTTTTGTTAACAGTGTGTTCTAGACTTCGTTTCATCAGATTTGTTTGATGATAAAATTTGTAAAATATTTTATATTGCATGTTTTGGCGACACCTTTACTTAGTTGTGATACCAGTAAGATTTTATTGTAATGTCCTGGTTTTTCTTGCGTGTTGGTTATAAGCATTTTACAAGGATTTTGGGAAAATATCTTTAAAAATTATTTTTACATCTTTTCCCCTTCCTGTGTGAAAAAGAGGTTTGGTAGCGATATCTTAGCACTCCGGCTTTTGTTAACAGTGTGTTCTAGACTTCGTTTGATCAGATTTGCTTGATGATAAAATTTATAAAATATTTTAAATTGCGTGTTTTGACGACACCTTTGCTTTGTTATGATACTAGTAAAATTTTATAGTGATGTCCTGGTTTTTGTTATTTGTTGGTTACAATTCTTGGTCCGGAGGGAGACATTCCCCCCCCCCCCCAGAGCAATGAGATCCCCCCGGAAGATTTGAGATTTTGTGTGTTCAATGGTCAAAAAGTGCAGTTTCGCTCCGGAACTCTACAATGTATTCCACCAGCAGTTTCTTCGTTCCACACCGCAGCTTACGGGAGCTCAAGTTAAATTCAAACGAACTCTAAGAAAAGGATCGAAAATATTTATATGTACTCTTAGTTCGGAAAGGATCGCTTGCACACAAGAAATATGATAGTTAAAAAAGAAAAAAAGCTTTCACAGTGGATTTTGCCCACAAAAAAAGTGATAGTAAAAAAACAGTTTTCAAAATTGATTTCGGTTAACAGAGAGTTTCGGTTAAAAGAATTTCGGATAAAAGAGGTTCTACTGTATTACTTTTTTTTTACTGGTGCCAAAAACAAATTTGAATGCCCTTTTTGAAGATGCATGTATGCACCCGTGGTCCCGAACGGGTTAAAATTTTCACGCAAATTGTCTTTGGGGCTATACTTATATAACGTTATCAACTTTTTGGTAATTTTAGACCCTCTCCTCCCCTTACGATATCATACGTTATCATTCCTCGACCCCCCCCCCCCCCCGCGCCCTAATGATATCGTTATCAATGTCTAAAAATTCTTTTGATTGTTGCAATTTTTTTCTTTTGCATGCAGTGATATACAGATATGGCTATACGTTTATTATTTCCATACTTTATTTATTCAAATGAAGAGAAGTCAATAAAATATTATTACATATGAAATAATTTTTTATCAAAGAAAACTTAAAAAAGAAATAGTTACTATTTAGAAATCGCAAGGGAAGGGGGGCGAAAGGCAGAACTTTTTATCAATAAAACAGGTGTACAACATTCTTTCTCTTTTCTTTACTGGTAAACACAAGTATCAAGTATCATTTCAAACATACTTCGCACATGATTTCTCGATCAGCGGATTATATATGATACACATATGACAAAAGAATTGTAATGCCAAACGTTGAGGTATTCCATATTTTTGAATTAATTTTATAATCATTTAATGATTTTAATTATAACTTTGTATTTTAATAAATATAGATAAAAGACAAAATGAGATTGCAGACTTTTTTTATGTAAAGAACAAGTTACAAATAAAAAGAAAAAAAAATGATGTAAAGAACAAATTACAAATAAAAAGAGACAATTTTAATACAAAGAACAAGTTACAAATAAAAAGAGAAAATTTTGGTTGGATCAAAAATGATAACGATATCAAAAGACAACCCCCCTCCCTCCCCCTAGAGATATCTTACGATATCATGCGCCAGACCCTCCCTCCCCCCTAAAGTGATAACGTTATATATGCACAGCCCCTTTCTCGCCAAAATAGCGAACTTAGAAGGAGTGAGACCAATTTGTATGTTTTTGTATTACGTGAGATGTAAGTTATCTCAAAATTAAAAAAAAATAAAAATAAAATAAAAAAGGAGGAAAGGAAATAACATATTTCGACTGAGCCTGAAGGACTCTTTTTCTATTTAATTTTTCAATTTCAGTGAGCAATTTTACCTGTATCTGAAAAAAATATCTTATGTACACTTTTAATTGCAATTGAACCAAACTCAGTGTCGTTAGAGAAATGAAATAATTCTTTATATATAATCTTGTAAATCCAGTATTATCAACACTGTTAAAAATTTGCAGCAAACTGTCTAGTTATTCGATTCTTTTAATAGAAAACGGTTACGTAACTGTAATTAAACTCTATTCTGTCCATGTCCATAATATAGGCAATAATATCGTCAGAAAACAGTTAAATTACGATTAGCGTTCGAATAGCTGGACTGTTTACTGCAAATTTTTAACAGTGAAAATTATTTTTAAAGTAATGTAAAAATATAAATAAAACCGTCGAACATTTTTAGCGATAATTTTTGTTTAATTTGTATTACGTTAGATTTATTTATCTAAAAAAAAAATAAATAAATAAAATTACTGTTCCAACAGAGACGGAACAACTTGTTTTTTTATTTGATTGTTTAATTTCAGTGGGAAATTTTAACTTACTGGAAGAAAAAATTATCTTATGAACACTTTTAATTGCGATTGAAACAAATACAGTGTAGTTAGAGAAATTAAAATACTTCCTTATATATGATCTTTCAATTGCACTATTTTCAAAACCACTTTAAAGATAATAAAATATAATAAAACCACTGAAGATATAGCGCTTATTTTAACAATATATATAAAAATCATCTAATTTTATTTCTAGCGTCATTAATAGACGAATTAATACATGATTATATTGAGAAGTGTTTTAATATAATTGTTAAACAGTAATATAACTGTTTGATATAACTAGTTAAACAGTATGTGTTTTAAAAAATATATATAATTACGTAATAAACCATTTAATTCAAAACATCACCTTCGTTAAAATCATTATAAATACTGTCAACCTAAAACATTTGTATATGATGATTTTGTTAGTCACTTTTAGTCAATAACACTATGTAGTGTAATAAAATACTAAGTGTAGATTACAATTCTTAACAACATTTTTTTTAAATAGGAAGAAAATACGTTAAGTTTTTTTGGCATGTAAGTTTTAAAAATTTATTGTTATTAATACCGTTGTAAATCTGCTACTTCATTTTTTTTCGAAGTATAAAGAAAAATAATAAAATACAGCAGAAGAAAGTAAAATAGAATAAAATAACAGTCTAAATTTTTCATTTTGTTAGGAAATAATGCTTAATGTTACTTTACTTTATAACTAATTGTAAAATAAATTAATGTTTAACTTCAAAGGTAAATATTAGTGTGAATTCAAAAAAAAAAAGAAAAAAAAAAAAAAAGATTTATTGAAGCAGCACTAGAAAAATGTTTTCTCTTTTAGAAAAAACCCATTAATTATAAATAAACATGGGATTTTCTTCCAATATTTTTACTATAAGTAACTAGAAGGATTTCAAGTACATATTATATATATATATATATAATTTCAAAATGAATTAACTGAATCCATAGGTTTTAATTTCTGTGTTAACTTAATTGTTTTATTCACCTTAATATTATCATGCTTATGGATTCCATGTGTTGGAATCTATTTTGAAAATCTACTGGGAATTTATTCGTAAGTTGTGTAAGATTTCTATTGCTACAAATTAAATATTTCATGGGTTGTAGTGTTTTTTTTTCCATTTCATGCCATTTGATAATGTTCTGTTTTCATCATGAGACTATTCTTTTGGTTCTATTGGTTGTTCGGGTACAGGAGAAAAAATTTTTCAGCTTTTAGCTTTTTTCTCACAGAAAACAACCGATTTCCTTATATCATTGAATTCTGTACTCTTGAAAACGTAATTCAATATATAAGTTTTTCATTTTTTTCGGAATCCATATTCTTCTTTTTTTATTCTTTCTTATTAATTCTTGTAATTAAGTATAAGGTACTTTATTTTATACATACAGTTCTATATTATAGGTTTGTGGCATCCATTTTTATTATCAATTCATTCACAATAATGCGGTTTTTGATGATGGTCGGTAATGTTTATTTAATGGTTATATATATATATATATATACACTGCTCAAAACAATTAAAGGATATTTGAAGTTTTATATAAAATAAAGATATAAACGAAATTTTTTTTGCCGGAAATAGAAGAAGAGAATCACAAATGCAAATTTTTCTGGTTTTCAAACTGTGGAGTATGCAAATTTTGAGTTCGACGTCAAAAACGTCGCTTTAGCGGCAGCGAATGAAATTTGACTTTCAACTGGATAAAAGAGAATGAAGACAAGGATGATCGGCATTCTGTGATTGCTTTGTTTCGATGAGTACGATGTCTCAGCGAAGTCATTTGACAGATTCAGAAGCTTTGAGAATTCTTGGTAGGTTAGAAGGGGCCAAACTCAAGCCGAAGTAGCGCAAGCCATTGGAGTGTCACAAAGTGTCATTTCCAGGATCTGGAACCGTTTTTTGGAGAGTGGATATGCAGGCCGAAGACCAGGGCAAGGTCGTAGACGGGCAATAACGCCCAATGAAGATCGGTATTTAGCGTTAACAGCTCGGAGACACCGAGCCATGAACGCTACTCTTCTCCAACAACACCTTCGCTCGGCTACAGGCACCACGATTTCAACTCAGACTGTCCGAAACCGGCTCCATGCTGTAGGTCTGTATGCTCGCCGACCGATGGTATGTGTTAGATTAACATCAAGGCATCGTCGCGACCGCAGGGAGTGGGCAACCGAGCATGTCAACTGGACGAGAAATGAATGGAGCAATATTCTGTTTTCTGACGAGTCCCGTTTTTCTGTGCATCCGGATAATAGGCGTATTTTCATCTGGAGGGACCGTGGCAGTAGGAATAATCCTGCGTTCGTGCACGAAAGTGTCAGATTTGGCGGTGGAGGAGTGTTGGTGTATGGTGGCATCTCCATTGACGGGCGCACTGACCTCTACATCATTCGAGATGGAGCTCTGACTGGTCGCCGATATAGGGATGAGATCCTCAGACCTATTGTAGTCCCTTACGCTGCAGCAATCGGAGATAACTTCATTTTAATGGACGATAACTGCAGGCCACATCGTGCAAACCTGGTGGAGGATTTCCTTTTCGAGGAAGGAATCGTTCGAATGGAATGGCCAGCGTGTTCTCCAGACATGAATCCAATCGAGCACGCTTGGGACGCTCTAGGAAGACGAGTTTCTGGCCGCCAACAACCCCCACAAACTCTCCAAGAACTGGAAAGAGCTCTTCTGGAAGAGTGGGGCAGAATACCCCAAACTCGTCATTAATAGCCTCATTGAGTCCATGCCTCAAAGGTTTTCAACGTTGCTGGCCGCCCGTGGAAACCATACACCCTACTGAAAATGATTTTCTTTGAAGAAAACACCTTTTCTTATTCTTTTTTTCTCATATGCACAAATTGTGTTTTTTTCCTTTAGTACACAAATGCGCAATAAAATGCATTTTTTTCTGCCAAACATGTGTAATTTATTCTCATATAACCTACTATGTCTGTCGACCATGTATCAATCAGCTAAACAGTTTACCAGATACAAAATCCACCTAAAACTGCAATATCCTTTAATTGTTTTGAGCAGTGTACTATCTATTGGGATCTTTCCTACGTTTGAATTTCGGAACAATTTTTGCAGATCTACACCGATCATGACCCTTAGAAACCAAAACCACCCCCAGTAAAAAACTTTGTATATTTATGTATGTATGTATGTATCTATATATATATATATATATATATCACTTTTTTATGGACACGATAACTTCCATAATTCTGCACAAATCTTTTTCAAACTGATACATAAAATCAAGGGGCATAAAATCTCGGTTAAGTTCGTTAAGGGGCAAAATTGAACCAAGGTGGAGGAAATAGGGAAGGGTTTTGTGAAAAACGAAAAAATTCCATAACTTCTTAATTATAATACATATCGACCCAGTTTAAAGTTATTATTACTCCTAAAAAAAGGGCCAAAAATTTACGTATGACATATTTTTGATAAAACTAAAAAGCGCATTTTTAATGCACTCAAGAAGCGAGAAAAAATAGGGTTTTGGGAAGAAAAAAATTCATAACTTCGTCAGTTCTCAAGATATCAAATTCAATTAAATTTATTTTAAATTGTCTTAATATTATCTACAACTTTTAATTTGACAAGTTTTTGGTAAAACCAATTCTTATCAAATATATATATATATATATATATATATATATATACTCGTCAAAAAACAGCAGTCATAGTGTCATCTCAATGTAGTGACCAAATCAGAGTAAAAATGAGATGAAGGAAAGATATCACATTTCAGTTCATTGTGGTGACATGAAGTTCAGTTCATGTTTGACAATGTTTTACCTGGAGTTCTAAATATTGCTAAATCATTAATATTAATGTCAACATTGTTATTTATAATTAAATTCTATTGCTATTAAAGTAAAATTGAAATAAATTATTGATAATCATTTTATTATAATCATTTTTTCATAAATTTATTTTAAGTTTTTTTTTTTTTTACTTTATTATTTTAAATGTCGTTTAGGACGTGTGTCCTTAATAATTATCCATGAAAAAAACTATTAGTAATACAAATATTTACAAACCAGTATAAATATTATTTTTAATAAGTTTATTTCAAATTTTCTACTATACGAGTAAAATGTTTAATATTTTATTCAATATGATCAGTGTTATGTTAAACTGATATTATTATTATTATTGTTGTTGCTGTTAAATACTTTCCCGCCACCTCTTTCAGTTCCTTATTTTCACTAAAATCCTCCACGAGTTGTGTTGTACCCCACCCGATCCCTTAAATTCTTTGCTTGAAGTCATTCTGAAACCCGAACCGAATCCGACAAAGATAAATAAATCAATAAATACACTAGTGTGCAAAACTTAAGTAACAATCACAAAATGCTAATTTCTGAATACGTGAGTACTCAAAAGAAAATTCTATGAACAGAAAGTGTAGAAAATAGGTGCTACTATAAGAACACGGCCAGTCGATGTGAACTGTCCTTCAAGTCAAAAATGGTCACAAGAGTGGTAGTCACTACAATGAACTGAAATGTGATATCTTTCCTTCATCTCATTCTTACTCTGATTTGGTCACTGCACTGAGATGACACTATGACTGCTGCTTCTTGACGAGTCACCAGGTGACATTACAATGAAGTTACCTAGTGACTCTCGTGTGACTGTCTTTTGAAGACTCCATTGTAAAGTCGTCATGATAGCTGTTTGTTGACGAATTCCCAAGTGACAGAAAATGAAATCATCTGGTAACTTTACACAGCAGACAGTAGTGTCTCGGTCATTTGAAAGTCACCATGTGACTTCATTGTAACATTATTTGGTGACTCATCATAATGCAATGCTCACAATGACTTCAGAATTGAGTCTTCAAATGACAGTCACATGGGAATCACAAGGCGACTTCATTGTAATGTCACCTCGTGACTCACCACAAAGCAACAGTCACAGTGACTTTTCAATGGAGTCACCATATGGCGATCATCTGAGATTAATAATGAAACGAATGAAATATCCCATATTTTGTTTCACCTTAGTGACTTTGACATTTATGATCATGTGTGACTTGATGGAGATGTCACATCGACTAGCTGTGATGTAGGGATAGTGCCTATTTGAATTATATATTTTTTTTTTATTTGCGTACTCGCGTGCTTGAAAATTAGCATTTATGATTGTTGCTTAAGTTTTGCACACCAGTGTAAAAAACCACTAGCCCGAAACCGACACACTTAAACCCGAAACTGACCCAAATCCGAAATATACAAATCCTAACCCGACTCGAACCCGAAGTGAAAGAAAATGAATCCTTATTTTAATACAATTATGCAAAAAGGTGTCTACAATTATTTTTCTAATGTAATTTTATGTTTTTTGTATAAAAATGAATACACATACAAACATTAATATTCAAATGTATAGTTTTTTTCATAAAGAAATATCCGTCTTTCTTTTGTAAAGTAGGGTCAACCTGAACCAGACCCGACAAACATAACCCGAAACATTTAAAGTCAATACGACCCGAACCCGACCAGCAGCGAGAAAAACAGTACCACTCCAACCTTAACCGAACCTCCGCTCGGGTCATGTTCAGTTAAAATCGGGTATCCGACCCAATGCAAGGCTCTGATTCATACTAGTCTTCCTTCTTCTTTTTTCTCTTTGTTAAAAAATCTATCGCTTTTTAATTAATTGAAAAATGTATGTTTCAAAATCTACACAACTTTTATTTTATAACAAGACATAAAAACTGAAATAATCACAAAAAATTAGATTTTTTTCTTTTACAAACCTGCAGGCTTTCAAATAACTTGGTTACGGAAATAAGCCAACAATTTCATTTCAGGAAATGTATATCTGCAATACAGTTCAATGGCAGCACTTGCTAACTGTCAAATATTGAGATATTTTGAACATTTTCTGTACAATGTTTCGACGACATATTATTGTTAATTCAAAATCCAGCTTTTGATAAGAATTTAAAGTTTTGATGGCAGATGGCAAAGCAACAATACTAGTAATAATAATAAAACCGTGTTAAAAGAATATTTAAACAAATAACCGAATCAATTCAGGTGTAAATATTTCTTCCATTTTTCTAAACTTTTTTTCTAAATTTAAAGTGAAATTACTCCATTCTTAACATGCGAAATCATATTAGAAGTTATTAAATCATACTTCTAAATATTTTAGTAATTGATTTTATTCTTCCAATTCAATTAACCATTTTAGTTTGAGGAAAAAATATGTAGGAATGTAGCAAAATTTCGTATAATAAAACGCTATTTGTTCATAATTTAGCAAGCGGTTCCATGTTTGCAACATGATGAAGTACGAAATTAGGTACCTTAATAATAATTCCCATAAAAAAATATACAATTTCTTATTTTTAATAGAAATTAGCTGACATAGCAACAAGATGTGTGGCATTTGCATTGCGTGAGATCTTTCAAGTTTTCGGGAAATAAAAAAAATCTAATTTAATTCTACATTTAAAAAAGATTTATAATATTAATTGTACTATATTTCGCATTATAAGCACCAAATCATGTTTACAGTTTTAATGAACTGAAAATTACGAAAATTACATTTTGCAAGTTACATGATTTTAATGCAATTATAGCAAAATGGCTTTACAAGAAAATAGCGGCATACGGTCAGTAAAATTACACTGGTCGAGAGGATTTTGGATACAAATTTTGAAGAACCATTATTACCAAGCTAATGTTTGTTTACTTGCCTAACTCGTATGAGCGAATTCATCCAGGCGTGTGTCGCTAAGTTCTGTAGTGTGGGTTGCTATAGTTTAGAGAAAAAAATAATAATCTGAGCCTCGTATGCATGTTCAGACTTCAAACTCCAAACTCCATGTTCTATCACAAGCCATTCATTTACACTTGAAATAAATTCCAAAAATATTATTTGATAAGATCAATAATACTAAAATCTTTCAGCTTTTCGATAATAATGTTAGTAAATGTGTAAGAAAATCGTATGAATATTTTTATGAATATTTATTGATTATGAATATTTATTTATTTTTTTTAAAGAGAATGTGAATAATCATTAAATCGATTTATTCAAACAAAACAAAGATATTTCTTCACCATTTCCGACTGCAGACGATATCTCATTATTTACCTTTTTCCTTCTTTTTTTTTTATTTAAAACAAAAATGTAGTAATTTAGTTGCCATCTTTAAACAAACTTTGTTAAAGGTTACAAAAAAAAATTAATATCCTGGAAATTAATTAAAATTTTAAAATTCTGAGAGTTATATGACATCCTCGAACCCATGCGTATAATTGGTATTAATTTCATGGTCCTGTGTTCCATGTTCTAGGAGGAGGAGTTGTGAAATTCTGGTAGTCAGACCCTCCTTCCCCCTTTTTTTATTACAGAAGTGGAGTAATTTAGATGTCATCTTTAGGAAAATATCGTTAAGAGTTACATTTTTTTAAAAATCTATGAAACTAATTCAAACTTTAAAATTCTGAGAGCTTATATAACATCCTCAGATCCCTGCTGATAGTCCATATTTTCATTGCCCTGAGTTCCACGAGCAGTAGATATACAATACAAACACACAGTCACATTTTATTTAAGTTTAAAATGCATTGATATAATTGCTAAAAGATAGAAATGCCTATTTTCAGTAATTATTAATTAATATAGCATTTTTTTTCATCTTTTCCAGTATTTAAAGAGTGAAAAAAACTTCCCATCTCGTTTATCTGACACACTGTGCTTAAAAATATTCATAACGCTTATTTTTAAAGTATGTGCTTTCGGGATGCTTTTAAAAAGCCACTTTTGGAGATAGGGAAAGTCTTTCTTCAAGAGCTTTTTAAAACGGTATTGTGTCACGTAAACTCAGTCAATTATTGAAGAACGGCTCAATTTTCATACTTTAAAAAAAGTCCGACTATTAAAAAATTCAAAAGACTCATTTTTTTTCTTTCTTTTATACAGCATTCTAGCAACTTTATTCTTTAATATTTACTTATCATTAACTCATTTTGTTTTAGTTGGGTTCTCTTGAAAAGTATAGGGGTTGAAAACTTACCAATTCTGTTGACAAAGAGATAATACCTACGCGTAGATATTGAAGTTATGTTGAGAGTTTTCTCAGTTTCTCTCAAGCTATTTTTTTCTTAGCATATGTTTTTTAAACTAATTACTGTTGGATTAAAAATAATTGAAAATAAATAAAATTCAGTAGAGTCCAATTTCGATGATTTCGATGAGAAGAGGGAGTGCTGTATTTTACAATTAAAAGGGTGAAGCTGCCAAGTTGATATAAAGTAGTCTGATAATTATAGTTTTGTTATTATTTTTTTTCCCCTCATCATCTTGATGGCGAGTTGCATTCTAAGATTACAACAATGTTTTTTAGAGTGAAATAAAATGATAGTACCGTCGAACGCTACTTTGGGCCACTTTTTCCTGGTTCCACTCACATTTCCATTATTAAAAAATATTATATGTGATTTTTCAACGTCGAAATGGAGTTGTAAACAATTAACATGAAACAATGAAGCAAACTCTATGGTTTTGAAGAGGATTTTTTTTTATTTTTTTATTTTTCTTTAAAACTATTTTTAAAGTTTTGGAACAAAGTAGTCCCTCCTAGGGGCTTCTTTGGTCCATTCACTTAGTTTCATATAAAATGAGTACATTTCATATGTAAATGAATACATTTTTATGGAAAACCCTTGCAACAGCATTTGATAATAAATTAACACTGCACACCCGATAAACGAATGTTTTTTTTTTTTTAATTTAAACACAATTAACCAATTATTAATATTAAAGAAACGAGAAACAGTTTTCGTCATGTTATCCTCAGCAACTGGAACAAAAACAATTAATATAACAAGAACAAAAGGACTTCTTTTAACACCATCAAAATCTTTTAATTGTGCTAGGCCTTTTGAAAAATCTGAGTCTTTCTTCGTCAGGCGCAAAGAAGACGTGTTTCTACTATGAAAGCAGCAGCAAGGCTCTAATGCTTTCATAATAGAAGCACGTCTTTTTTGCGCCTGACGAAGAAAGTCTCAGACCTTTCGAAAGGCCTAGCGCAATTAAAAGTTTTTAATGGTGTTTTAAGAAGTTCTTTTGTTCTTATTCATTTACACCAGTTTCAACTTCATTTCTTTCAATTAATGTAACATTTTGCAACAGTAGCATTTGAAAAAAAGTTACTTAAAACATGTTTTAAGAGATTTGGTTGTATAAAAGGCATTTCTAAGTAATTGGGGCTATTTTCGGACCAAAACAGGCCTGGCACAAAGTAGCCCCGAAGTACTAGTTTTCATGTTAGCTTTATGAAAACGTAAACATTTTCTATCAAAATAAAAAGTTAAAAGAAAAATTATGATCACACATGGGTTACAAGTTACTAAAGGTAATATTTTGACACTTACTTTATTTGTAGCTCTTATCAAGATTGTTTCACATTAGAAAGTTTGAAGAGTTAAAATCTACACGCGAAAACAGTTGTTTGCAAACACATTCAGTGTTGCCATTAATAAAAATTAAATTACCCCCAAACTATTGAAATACTCTATAGTAGGGTATAAATTATTTTTCAAGGTCAAAAACTCCAAATTATCTTGGAAGAAATTCTGTTAGACAGATCGATTTGAATTGAGTTGTTACATGTTTCCCGGATTATATTTTAAAGTGATATCCTTTCACGTAACGTGAACGAACTGCAGTATGAACCAAATTATCATATGCTAAAAAAGTTACCTTACTTACTTTATATTATTTTCCTTTTATGCTATATTCTTCCGACGTTATTCTTCAATTCGTATAAAGCACAAATAAAACGCACTAAAATTGGTTTTAGGTGCATATATATATTATAAAATTATTTAAAATACATTAAAATACATTAAAAATCAAATTAAAATACCAAAATGTTTTCCGCCAAATTATCACGGCCAACATCAGTAGTTATTTAACTGTTGTTATTTCTTTTTGCGCTTATTCGTCAACTAGAGACCATTGACATTTAAGAGTGATATGTGAGGTACGTTGAGAGGAAAATGTATTCAAATTTTTAACAAAACAAGCTTTCATCTAAATTTAAAATTACACTATGTGCACATTACTTAAAAGATGAAAAATATATAAAAAGGTGTTAAATTACTTTAATATCCTTAGTACTTTCAACTATACACATAGTCTTCGTCAGAGAATACAAAAATAGAAGCGTCTTATTTTCAAAATTACACGTAGTTGGTGTCGAAAGGAGTGAAAGTGAAAGTCAATTTTTAGATCCGGAAAACATTGGGAAAATAAAAATATGAATATACAGGGAAGTCGATATAATATAAGCTTTATATAATATAAGCTTTCATATACTATGTAGCAATTCTTCCCAGGCTCCATGGATGTTATATGACAATGCATCGTTACATACTACATCTTTATTGGAAAATATTTCAAGGAACACTCTTATAATTGCTTCCTGGTAATTACTTGTACGCTGTACTTGTGCTTTGCATGAATTTTAATTATTTACTTAAGGTGAATTTAGCATTAGAATTTTAACATTCCTTTATTATTGTTCACCGTTACTTATTATTAACTTGTCTTTTTTTCCCTGGTACTATTGAAAAGTTCGGTTTAACCCCTTAATTCTCGCTCCCGTCATATTCTCGGGCTGTATCTTTTACTCAAATTGTTTGATTCCCACCAGTTTTATAAAATAGTGAAATTGACTATATTTTAGTATCGTTTTTCCTGTCATTAAATAACATGAATATTTCTTTTTCATAAAAGTGGTGCCAATAAGCAATTTGAATTTTTCAACCGTAATTTAATTCGAGCGTTAAGGGGTTAAAGCTCCCAAATCGTGTTGACAAAGAGCTGTGATATCTGTTCGCAGTTATTGAAGTTGTGTTGGGGGGTTTTCTCAGTTTCCCTGAAGCTACTGTATTTTTTAAGGCAATTATTTTTAAAAATAATGTTTAGCGGAGTTCAATTCAAATCCAATATGAGACTGTACTTTGCACTTAAGGGTGAAGCTGCTAAGTTGACATAAAGTAGCACGATCAATACAAAGTTTTTTATTTTTATTATTTTTTTTCTCAGCATCTTGATGACGAGTGTGATCCTGAGATTACAACAATGTTTTTCAGGGTGAAAGGAGATGATAGTTCGCTTTTATCTGGGGAAATCCTGTTAGACTGATAGATTAGAGTTGAGACACATTTTCCGAACAATACATTTTTTTCGAACTTTTTTTTCTGTATATACAAAAGTGAACAAATTCAATTACATCTTTTTAAAAAACTTTCCACCTGGATTAAATGTGATTACATTTTCTGTTTGTTCTACTTCTTGTCCATCTCTTTAAGATCTTGCTTACAAAGATAAACACAAAACATTTTTTTCCCCTAAAGGTTTTAAGATAATCTTTTACCTTTTATTTCGTTTTCATCCATCTAATAGTAATTTGATTTGTTATCTATAATTCTGTGCTATCTCCACTGTCAAAGTGAAGATATTCCTGTCTCATCCATAATGTTTACAGAATTTTAATCCTATTGTAATGCAACAGTTTTTTTTTTTTTAAAACTAAAACAAGAATGATAAATCATGTGTTGCACATAGATCATGAATCCAACATTAGAAAAAACATGCGAAATCTTTGCCAAAGTGCAACCTATGAAGTGTTCAGTACATTATGATAGCTGTTTACAAATACCTGTAAAACTACTTTTGCATCAACAATAACATAACGTAAAAAAGGTATCTTATCTTATACAGTGAAACCTCCATGTGCGACCACCTCCTTGAACGACCATTTTTCATTAACTTTCATCAACTTTCACCAACATTTTGTAATTAACTTTCGTTTTGAAACTTAAATTTTCATATTTTTTCCTAATGAGAAAAATAAATTTTAGTAACATTAATTGTTACCTTCTTTCAACAATTAAAATCTAGATTTAAACATGACCTCCATTAAGAAGCCTATTAACATTAATGCATATTCCCGAAAGTCAAAAGATTGTGAGAATGCCCCTTATCAGCGCAGGAATGTAACTATCTCTGAGTGAAAAATGCGTTAACAATTCCCAGAGGAGCCCCAAAAAATTTAAGAGCATCGATTTTTGTCTTGCGTCATATTAAATACCAGAAAATTTTGTAAGAGAATAAAATGTGGCATAACGTGTAACACTGTTGGAAACATCACACATCCTGCGTTGTCATTTAAAACTGAAACACGCATGCTGACAGGAAGCCAGACTTTCTTGAAACAGATGTGTCATTTTTACTTTTTTTTTAAGTATTTGTCTACACAAGATTTTAACAGATGGGATTTCTTCCTTATATTTATCCACATTTTCCAGCTGTAAATTGATTAGTGGTAAATTTAATTTGATGTTGTTCTTTGTTTTCATTGGGTTTCAGTAACTTTTTTGCGCTTACCATGTTACTCTTCACTTATGTGCTAATTGGCATTGTATGTAGCGTGTTTGCTACAAGGAGAAATTAAAAAAGTAAATTTCATCCAGCGTATTTGCTCTAAGAAAACAAATAAAACAAAATATTCAAACGAAGGAAATATTTTATTCTTTTATAACAAAGCCATGTGTTTTACTCTCTTAGCCTTGTACAATATTTTACGAATGAACAATAGGTACATTAATTCAATCCTTTATGTACTGAATTATGAATTCATGAAAATTTTATCATCTAAAGGATTTTTCGTAAATTGTTTAAACTACATTAGAAGATTTACATAATCATTTAATAAATTTTAGAAGGATTGAAGGATTTAGAAGGATGAATTAAATTTGAATTTATAGGGATTTTGTGCAATATTTATAACCACACTCAAACCTTTTATTTTAAATATTTTTCTTGGTATTTTGTAGAATCAGGAAATGTACAAATATAATGTTCTTTTAACAGAAATATAGAAATATTTCCGAATTGAAAAATTCGCCCCCCCCCCCCTCGCAATGAGAAAGCTGAAAAGATGCAAAGGTGAAATAAATCATCCTTTTAAAAATATTTTTTGTGCAACCAATAATGCTTTTGGAACAAGATAAAGTAATATATCTATAACTTATTCTAAACTGTATTACAACTAATCGATGTATTAAATGATTTTTATTACAAGTTATTTTAATTGTACTTATAAGTACCGTCAATTGATAAAGTGTTGAAACGTGAAATAACATTTAAAATTATTCTTTTGTTGAATTAAAATGTTGCTAATTATTCAAATCTTTGTTTTTTAGTTCTAACAAATCTCTAAGATTAATTATTGAAAATTCTGCACTTTCTCAGATTTGAAGAAAATATATCAATGCGTTGTCCATATTTCCATAATGTAAATATTATATTAGAATTTAGGTGAGGGAAGTTACATTTAGAATAACAATGATTTAAGTAAAATAGTTTTAATATTTTAACAAGATAAGTTATATTTTTCTTTTGATTATCATAATAAATATCATGGACTATTTTTTTCTCTTTGTTTATTTTAAGAACTTGATTCTTAAACTCAATAAATTATTTAAAAAAATAAAATAATTTAGATTCGGATATATGTCATTATCTGCTTTTAAAGGATAGAATTCTATATTATTTATTAGAAAAATATCATTTTAAAACAACACATAGATTAAATTTGGATATTTATTTACTTATGAAAAATTTTTGAGAGCTTTTGCTCTTTCTTTGAACTGAAAAACATGTTAACTTCATTATTCTCAAATTTAAATTTAAGTTAAAGTTAACCCGTTATATTGTCAGCAAAATTATGATCAGTTGAAGTTGTGGAATCACAAATCGTATTAGAGTAGAGTGCGAGGGTGTTGAACCGAAGCGTAAAGTCGTTGGGTTAGTTGACTTTGATTTCTAATTTTATGTGTAACATTTTCTTTTTAATTAATAAGTTTATTTTCTTTACGGGGTGTGGTGTTACACGAGTAGTTTAATTTTTTTCTGAGATCTTTTAAGTTTTCTTTGAAAGGAAAAAACTTTTAACTCAATTATTTCTAAATTTAAAATGAAAGTCAATCATTTTATATCTTCATGAGTATCTTTTACGATGTATCCGATTATACTTTTGGTATTTCATTTTTTTTTTTTGTAAGAACTTTTTTCTTCAAGTAAAAAAAGTTTATTAATTCATGTACTTTTAATTTTAAAAGGCAAGTTAAAGTAATTTATTTTTATTTTTTTATGAGTATAACTTTTTTCCAAAAAGATAACGTTCGTTTTCTTATGATATATTGAATTATATCTTTGTAATTTTTATCTGATATCTTTTTTTCTATCTTCGGAATAAGACTGTTAATAATTTGATTATTTCTAAACTTAAAATTTAATTTTCCTTTGAATTAAATAGTTATTAACTCGAGTATTTTTAAACTTCATTTTCAAATTAAAGTTAACTGACTTTGATATATTTGTGAAATTCAACTTTTTCGGAAATTAAACGATAATTTTCCTTATTATCTATTAAGTTACAATTTAGAAATTCATTCTGACCGATATTAATTATTTTTCAAATGAAAAAGTTTATATATATATTAACGCAGTTTTTTTAAACTTAAAATTCACGTTACAGTCAATAAACTGCGATATTTTAATTAATCTCGCCTTTCCCACAATTCAAAAGTTTATTTTCTCTTATTGATTTATATTTTTGATTTTTTTCTAAAAGCTTTTAATTTTCTTAAAAAAAAAAAAAATATTAACACGAATGTGTCTAAATTTAAAATATAGATGGAAGTCAATTAAGTGTGAAATCTTTGTGAAAGTAACCTTTATCGTAATTGAATAGTTAATTTTTCTTATAATGGATTGCGAAATTATAATATTTCTACGGAAAAAAAATCTTTTTTTTTTTTTAATTATACAAAATTAAGAGAAATTTATTTAAATTTGACATCTTCAAATGAGTCAGCTTTCCTGGAGTTCAAAAGTTGATTTTCTTTTACATGTATCAGTTATACTCTTGAAATTTTTTCTAACAGCTTTCAAATTTCTAAGAATTAAAAAAAGTTATTAACTTGGGTAATTCTAGATGCAAAACAGGTTACAATTAATTTACTCTGATATCTTTATAGGTGTAACTTTTATAGGAATTGAATTGTTAATTTTTTTTTCGTTTGATGTAATGAGAATTTATATAATATTTCTTCGAAAAAAACTATTAATTCCATTATTCCTAAATTTAAAATTTAAGTCAAAGGTAATTAAATTTGATATCTTCACGAATGCCATCTTACTCGGAATTAAAAAGTTTATGTTATGTGTAGCAGTTATACACTTGAATTTTATTCTATCATCTTTTAATTTTTCTTCGAATGATAAAAGTTGACTCGAGTGTTTCTTAATTAAGTTATTTCTAAAATTCTCTAAAATTAGAGTTAAAGTAAATTAAGATCTTCTGGAGTTCAAGAGCTTATTTTCTCTAAAGAAGCATCGAATTATACTTTAGAAATGTTTTCTAAAAGTTTTCAATATTCCATTGAACAACAACAAAAAAAAAAGGTTATAAAGTAATTGAATTTTATATTTTTTATGAGTGTAGCCTTTTCCAGAATTATAAAATTCATTTTCCTAAAGGTTCTACCAGTTATATATATGCAAATATTATTTTTTTTTTCAAATAAAATAGTTGCATTGGTCTTGCGATAACTCTAACTAGAATTCTGCATTGGGTCTGGTGACCGAGTTTACCCAAACCCGACTCGACCTGAGGTTCGTGCCAGGCGGAGATTACGTTCCTTTTCTTAGTTGCGGGTCGGGTTGTTTCTAACCATTTCAAGGGCAAGCAATTGTTTATATATATATTAACGCATACTTCATGAGTATGTAATGTTGAATTCACATTGGAATTTCCGAAGAATTCTATTTCAAAATAAGGAAAACCAATTATGCAACTTTTCTCCCCTCAAAGTTATCAAGGTTAAATTTAATTAAAAGTTTCTGGTGCAAAAACTTAATCGAATTTAGGTGGGATAAAATATATCCCATCGCCCCTTAAGGGGCTAAATGGTATGGGTTTACGTCGGTTTGGGGTTGGGTTTTAACTCTTTCATTTTCATCTTGTGTTCAAGTTCACCCGATTTTTCAAAAGAAAGTCCTCAATATATATATATATTTAAAGTTTATTTCAATATTAATGATTGTATATGTGCTTATTTTTATACAAAAGAAGATAAAATTTATATTAGAGGTATGATTGTAGACTATTTTTCCATAGCTGTTTTAAATTAATTTTTTAAATATGTGAAGTTCGGGTTGAAGTACATCGGGTTCAAGTGAGGTTTTGGGTTGAGTTTCCGGAAATTTTTCGGGTTGGGGTCGCGTAGAAACCGATCCGTACAATACTCTGCACTGTTAAAAATTTTGCAGCATTCTGGCAGGTCATTCGACCGTTTTTTTTTTTTTTTTTTTGAAAAAACGGTTTTACAACCATAATTTAACTATATTCTGACCATAAAATGGCCAATAATATGGTCAGAATAGTGTTAAATTAACGGTTGTGTAACCGTTTTCGGAAAAAAACGGTCAAATGACCTGCCAGAATGCTGCAAATTTTTAACAGTGTAGTTAAATCTAATGGTAAGTCCCGAAAAGTTTGCATTATAACTAATGTTAAATCTTTAGCTCTTAATGTTAAATCTTTAGTTAAATTCTAGCTCTTCAATTCGGACTTTTTTTAATGACATCGATTAATTCGAGCCATTTTCTTTTTTCTCGCATAAGATACGCTGTAGAATACACTGGAGAATAGTATGTAACAGCATCTATTGGTTTAAAAAAAAATCTGGAACATTAAGTTGTGAGAAAAGCAATTAAATTATTAAAGGCAGAAAGTGGGAAAAATAACGGATTCGAGAAATGATTCTGAGTCAGATGATGAGACTCTTAGCAAACATTTAGTAAACATTTTAATTGAAAATCAGTAATTCATGCAATAGATATTTGGAAAATTTTTATTCGGGTGCAGACTTCAGAAAATAAGGAATTGAAAAAATTATTCGAAATTGAAACATTAGCCGATAAACGTTGGAGTAACAAACTGCAACAAACGTTTTTTTTTTTTTTTTTTTTTTTTTCAAATTGTATTTTTTTCACTGAACTTTTTATTAATACACATTTCAAAATTTTCTGCTTTGTTTGTGTTGTTATGATTTTATGTACAATAAAGTTAAAATATTTTTGCCTTTTTTGACTGATATGCTTCTAATAATTTTAATTTTGGAATGTAATTTTATTTTATTTTTTATTTATTTTATTTTTTTACAATGCTAAAAATAATTCGAATATTAGAAAATGTACCTTTTTGTAATGTTAGACGGGTATTTTGTTTCTTTAGTTATAGCATTAAAACTAATTTTCTTTTTTAAAATCGGATACTTCGAAAAAAAAAAAAAAAAAATCTGAAATTTTGGAGTTAAACATGAAGTTTGTTAATCGAATTTAAGAACATCGATTATATTAATTCAGTTATTTCTAAAATTAAAAATTACATTGCAGTCAATTAACTTTGATGTATTCATGAATGCCACTTTTGGGATTTTTTTTCTTTGATTAACTTGTTATTAACTTTGATAGATCTCAACTTAAATTTCAAGGTAAAATTAATTCATTTTTGATATATTCATGAGCGCTAGTTTTCAAGAATTCAAAATTTATTTTCTTTTACGGTGTACAGAGTTCTATTTTTTTTCTAATCGTTTTTAATATTTGAAAAATATATGAAATTATTTCTAAATTTAAAATTTAAGCTAAACTCAATTAACTTTGACATCTTTATAATTGTCACTTTTCTCAGAATAAAAAAGCTTATTTTCTTTAAAAGACACAGAGTCAAACTTTTCAATTTTTTCCCTGAGAGATTATAATTTTTAATCAAATTAAAAAGTTATTAATTCAGCTACTTCTAAACTTCAAATTACTGCTAAAGTCAATCAACTGTGACTTCTTTATCAGTGTCAATTTTCCTAGAGTTCAAAAGTTTATTTTTTCGTACGTTACATCTAGTTATATTTCTAAAAGTTTTTGTAAGAGTTTTTAATTTCTCTTCGAATTAAAAGAAGTTATTATCTTGAGTATTTCAGAATTTAAAATTAGAATTGTGGTATCTTTATGAGCTCTATATTTCTCGGAATCCAAATCTTTATTTTCTCTTTCGGGTTATATTTTTCATAGATTTCCTCCGAGTGTTTTTAATTTTTCTTAGAATTAATAAAATTATTAACTTGGGTATTTCGAAACTTCAGATTCAAGCTAAAATTAAGTAACGTTTGATATCTTCATGTGCCTATATTCCCGGATTTGAAAAGGTCATTTTTTCTTATAAGATAGCTGAGAGATTATTTTATATATATATTTTGAAATAATAAAAAAAGCTATTAACTTAATTATTTCTAAGTTTAAAATTAATTTTAAAGTTAAGTAAATATTATGTTACACTTCCCAGAATTCAAAAATTTGTTTGTTTTTTCTCTCCTATGAATTATACTGTAGAAAATAAAATCTTCATACTCTAAAGAATTTGTATATCTTGATTCTGGTATATCTTGATTCAGTTATATTAAAATTAGAGATGAAGTAAATTAATTTTGACATCTTCATGAGTATGATATTTCCAGAAGTTCAAAAGTTTATTTTCTCTTATGGTGTATCCTGTTATATTTCTGAACAACAACAGCAACAAAAAGGGCTTTTAATTTACCTTCGAATCAAAAAAGTTATTGCGTAGTCGTTCTTGGGTATTTATAAACTTTAAATCCAACCTAAAATAAATTCATTTTGACATCTTCATGAGTATGATATTTCCAAGAGTTCAAATGTTTATTTTCTATTACGCTGTATCGAGTCACATTTCTAAAAAAAGAAGAAGAAAAAAATGAGCTTATAATTTTTCTTCGAATTAAAAAAGTTGTTAACTGGTGATTCTTGCGTATTTCTAAACTTTAAATCCAAGCTAAAGTTAATTGACTTTTGATATCGTCATGAGTTTCACCATTCCCGGAATTAAGCAACTCAGGCCATCCCCTTTGGTAATCACTTTCGTTCAGATATTCCTTTCACGTAACCCAAGGTCACGTGACGGGTTCATCATAACGACCTCTATGTTACGCACAGAGCAATGTGTTATACCTTAAGGATATGAAAATAAGCGTGTTTGGAGCACCTGGATGGATTACAAAGATATTTTATTTTTGAAAGGTTTTTTTTAATTTTTTATTTGAACCATTACGTTAACTAGAATAGTATGAAAAACGTATTTGTTATTTTATGAGTTATTGTAATTAGGATGCTCATCATCATTATGACTGTGATAATTATTATTATCGCTGTATTTATATTGCTAAATATTTGAATATCTATATCAGAAAGCAAAAACATGCCCCTGAGTAACACTGACGTCATATGGACGATGGCAACGGCATAAGCAATCCCCTTCCGTTTTTTGGGAAATTTAATTACAGTAATACCTCGACTTACGTCAACAATTCGTTCCAAGACTAGCGACGTAAGTCGAGGTACATTTAGATAAGTAAAAAAGGATAAGTAATAAAAATTCTCCAAAATCTAATGAACATATTCTATTGCATTTAGGGATTGTGTTACATACATTTAACATTAGCAAAAAAATGAGTTTGCAGTACAAGAATTTGTAATAAATCAATAAGTTGTTAACTTACAATGCATCGTTCTTCTAGCTTCCCTGTTCGAGTGTTTGAGGATGCGAAAAAATGTTGCAATGAAGTTTGACCCGACAATTTTTTTGTTTTTTATTTTTAGAAGTTTTTTGCTATAGCAGAATGAGTTTTCTAGCTTTTTCTAGTGACATTTTTTATTTGTTTGTCACTATCACGTGGCGGTCGTGGGAAAGTTTCCTTTCATAGAACCAAAAATCTTAAAAAAAATTCAAAGTGCGCCTTAATTGAGGAATTTTTTTTTCCGGGTCAAACGACGTAAATGCGGAGTGACGTAAGTCGGGGTTCTCTTGTACTTTTAAACATCGTACAATTTAAATTTTTACACCGTCAAATGGGAGAGAAAGTTTACCTTCAAATGCAATGTTTTGAAAACTGTATCTCTGATTTTTTTTTTTTTATGATTTTTTAAATAATTTTCAAGTATGTTTTAAAAATCTAATTTCGTCGTGTGCAGATCGATTACAGAAGATTAACCCGTATGTACTATAACCAATATAAATAGTTCAGCGTTTGTTACCAGTTAATATTTCATAACGAAATGGAAATTTCATCAATAAATAAATAAATTAATTAATGTACATAAAACATAAATTTACCAAATATGTAATTGACCGATGTGCTTGCCTAACTATAACCACTGAAATAATCAAAATCAAAAAGGCTACTTAAGTAGCAAAATCTTTGGCTATTTCTTCAGTTATTAACCTCCGGCATGTGGTTAACACGAAAATATTGCTATTAATAAATTTCAAAACTTTATTTGAAATAATTGATATTTTTATATAAAATGCTTTTTAGTGTTGTTAGTGTGGTAAAATCTAAAAAAACAGACAGAAGATTAAATCCGTTTGCTCTCAGAAGAAACAGAAGATTAAACGGGTTAATCTTCAGTAAATCTAAAAAAATATATTAAATGAAAAAAATCTATTACAGTTTTCAATTAAAAAAGAAAATTTTTCTCACATATGTTATGCGCATCGGGCAATAGACCCTATATTCTGGGAAGCATGGGTTGGATCATCGGGTATTTATAATTTTCAGAAAAATGTATGTATTTATCTTAGTATATTTATATGTTCCAATATTTACATATTATATCACTTAAGCTGATTTTATTATTATTGACATATGTGTGACTAAATAAAATAATCCATAAGCTCCTTTTTTTATTGTTTAAAGTGAAAAATCTTTACAAAAATTTCAGCTATCTATTATCCTAATTTCGCCCTTACAAATTAGATTTACTTTACGGGAATTATACGTTTGAACTTCTGTATCAAAATCCCCACATATCGGCCTTGGGCATTGTATATATATATATATATATATATATTTGGATATATGCGAGTACTTATATAAATATTCAATTGGATTCAGAAGTCTCAATAACATATCCATATATCACAGCTATAGCTGAAAATTTTTATGAAAATTTGAGCGTAATCAAACAGATAAACGGTCAGAAGAACAGACAGACTACGATTAGATTTTAATGAAAACTAGATTTTAATGAAAACACGGTATCATCATTCTACTTTCATTTTTAAATGCTGAAGGTAATTTTTACCTGAAAGTGAAGGATTCCTTCCTTCAAACCTGTATTTTATGTATATAGTACTGATTGTAGTGAAAGTATTGTGTTCCGTACCAATATTTTTTACTATTTACTTCAAGAAAAAAAAAGGGATTATAAAAATTATCTTATCTTTATGAAATTGTGTATGAATTTCCACTTAATTGATAAATGGGTGGAATTAGAGAGTTCCTTCGTTTTTCATTAAAATAAAATTATGCACATGTGCTGTTACAATTTTTTGTTAAAGTATAGAAGAACAGCATAGCATAAAATAATTATTGTAAAATTACGTATACAAGTTAGAAAAATATTTACAAATGGCAGATATATCTACAATGTAAAAAGTTCGGTTCTTAGTTTTCAAATCTTTATCAGAGATAAAACGACAGTTGGTTCAGGCGTTCTTAAGAAAATCAAAATCTACAGAGCATTAGATAAAAGAAATCCGTAATACTTATTGGCTATTTAATATTTTTATCTATTTGCTTGATCTATACATCTAATATTTGACGTAGCTTTGTGTTGTGTATTTTATTTTTATTTTTTGAATAAAACTACGTCAATCAATTTTTGTCTGTTTCAAAAAGTATTTGTAGTAAAAAATAGGCAATCGAATTTTTGGTAATTATTTTTCTGGAGCAAATTGTTATTAAAATGTTCTTACTACTCCAATACTGTAAAATAAATTGAAATTTATAAAACATTAGCTGAAAACAATTCGCAATACTTACCATTTACTTAATATTTTTATGATTTTGATTTGGGGATTGTATTTATACAAATAAATATAAAATCTGAAGAGATGTTTACCGTTAAATTGCATTTTATGTAGCTTTTGTGTAAGAGTCTTTTATTTTATTTTTTGTCATAAAATTACATCAATCATTTTTTCATTTTTCTTAGAATGTTTGTAGGATAAAGCAGATCATCCTTGGTCATTCTTATCTGGGGCAAACTGTCATTAAAATCACCTTACTTCAACAACTCCAATCTTCAAATCTTCAGTAGACCCTGAGCACTAACATCTATATACCCCCAAATAGCTCGGAGCGTTGCACACATTATGTCCATCAAAAAAGCACTACGCCCCGATTTGTACGGTTCCACATGAAATGGTCCAAAAATTGACTGGCGTCTCGTTATTTCCCAGTCGACCTCTTTAACTCTTTCCTTAGTTGTTCTTTTCCCAAATCCATCACGAAACAATAAATACTATCAATTAAACCGCAACAATGGGATGACCAGCGAAGTTGTTACTATAGAGGATTTGTTTGATTCAGTTCTTTTACCAACAGCAGGTTGCTGACCGCTTATGTGAAGGAAGTGAAATTGATATACATTGGGAGGATGGTCTGTCATTGTTTTAGCCCTTCGATCGTGGTGTAAGCCTCGTGCTTATGCATGTATGCATATTAGTTCCATTGTCGAGTACCTGGTTAATTTTCCTACGACCTATTTCACCATTTAAAAATTGAGTAAAACAAAAAATACCTTTTTTTTTTTGTTGTGCATTTTCTTCGCTCATAGGCGTTTTTTAAATTTATATCTCATGTTACCTTATTTAATAAACTAATATATAAATATTTATAATTGTGGAATAGATGTATATTATACATGCAGGATATGTTACATTATAAAAATTATATAGTCTTAATTAAAATATGGTATTTTTCAAGAAATCCCTAATATTTAATCTTAAAATTTCATTTCTCAAATCCATCACAAAACAATAAAAACTGGCAATTCACTCGCGACAATAGGATGACCAGCGAAGTTATTACTGAACATGATTTGTACGTTTCAGTTCTGTTACCAACAGCAGGTTGCTGACCGCTTATGTGAAGGAAGTGAAATTGATATGCATTGGGAGGGTGCTCTGTCATTGTTTTATTCCTTTGATCATAGTGTAAGCTTCGTGCGTATGCATGTATGCGTATTAATTCCATTGTCGAGTACCTGGTTAATTTTCCTACGACCTATTTCAGCGTTTAATCGTTGAATTAAAAAGAATTACGATTTTTTTTCTTTGTTGTTCTTGTCCAATTTCTTCGTTCATGGGCGTTTTTTATATGTATCCTATGTCACATTATTTAATAAATAAATATACACTGTAAAAAGAAAAATGACAGATATACATTCCTTAACACGTTCACGCCGGCGCGGTGGGTCACACTCGACTGTCTCAGAGTTGTCAAGTCTCCGGCTTTTTGCACACCACTATTATTTTAGAGAAAATGTCGTTCCTTTAAATCGGCCAATTGTTCTAATTAAATAAAACAACATTTTCTGTATTAAAATACTGGTATCCAAAAAGCCGGAGACTTGGCAGCTTTGAGACACTCGAGTGTGACCCACCGCGCCGGTGTGAACGTGTTAATCTAGGAAAGTATGATATAACAGAGAAGGAAAATGTACAATAACCTCTGCCGAGTGACACACGATTCCGAAAAGCATTCTTTAAGTTTAGAAAACTCAGAAATGCACACACACACACACACACACACACACATATATATATATATATACATATACAGCCGAACCACGATTTAGCGAATCGTTCGGGATTAGCAACTTTGTTCGATAAATCGAGATTATACGCTAAATCGGGATAATCAAAGTAATTCTTTTAAACAGAACAAGTTAAACTAGTCGGAAGTGGCAATCCCAAAACTTTCTTCTATCTCATACACGTTAATATTTCCTGAAAAATAGAGCATATAAGTTGCACCAGTTGCGTGATTTACACCAAAATCTAATCAGCAACAATTCATGTCAAGTTGTAGCTGAATCTGAAGTTTGATGAAAATCCGTTCATGAGTTTTGAGGTGGAACTATTGCGAAATCGTAACAAAATCTACATAACCGCGCCACTTTTTGGTCGATTTGCTCCAAAAACTAATCAGGACCAATTTCTATGAGGGACTAACTGAATCTGAAGTTGGATGGAAATTCATGCATTAGTATTTTAGATACAGTTATTGCAAAAATCGTGATAAATGCAGCCTAGCAACGCCACCTGTCGAGCGATTTACACTAAAAACTAAACAGCACTAATTTATATCAGGGACTAACTGAATCTCAAGTTTGGTGAAAATTTGTGCATTAGTTCTTGAGATAGAGCTATTTCGATAATCATTAATAATGCTGCACAGCAGCACCACCTGTTGGGAGATTTACACTAAAAAGTAATCATAACCAAATTATTTAAAGTACTAACGCAATCTGAAGTTTTATAAAATTCCGTGCCTTTGTTCTTGAGATAGAGCTATCGCGGAAATCTGGAAAAATGCAGCATAGCAGCGCCACCTGTTGTGCGATTTACGCCAAAAAGTAATCAGCACCATTTTATATCACGGACTAACTGAATCTAAAGTTTTATTAAATTCCGTTCATTAGTTCTTGAGATAGAGCGCGCACAAAATTTGTGTCACACACAGACAGACTCAGAGACTAACAGACAGACATTTTGTAAAAGCATGTTTTTCGGATTCTCTGATCCCTAAAACGTGTAAATCCGTCGAAAACCGGAATTCAAAAATTTTCATGAATCCGATACTTTCTTCTTGTAAAGATAGAAGAAAGAAAAAAATGGCTATAAATAAAAAGGACAATGTTTTCTTACATTAATAATGATGTTAAATATTTGTTGCCTTAACAAAATACACTGCTTAAAAATTGATTCTTTTTTTATGTACTACTATAAATCACAAGTATTGTAATAAAGAAAAATTTCATTTATTCAAATTTTACAGATAAATTATAAGCTATCTTTGATAGATGTTTGTTTTCTTTGTTTCGATTTTGTATTCCGAACTTCTTTATCGATGTTTTCCTAACGCTGCGCTGTGAAAACAGTTCATCGTGAGGAATCAAATGCCGTTTCAAAGTATCCAAACTCTGTTTCTTTGAATGTTGCATGCTTCATCGCTATTTCATCTTCTTCATCCGAATCACTAAATACTTCTATTATCACGCTCACTGCCGCAAAAAGTAAGAATTTTCAAATTCCTCCTTGAAAGTCGTTTGCCACCACAAATTCTGAAAGGTAAATTTCGCTTTACTAATACCGCGAAATTTATGCCAATAAATAAGGCAATTTTTTTTATTTTAAAATAATGGTGAGGAAGTAATAAATTAAAGCCACGAATATGAAAGCTACGAGTATACTCGTAGCGTGGCAGTCAACGCGTTAATAACCTCGCTACAATGTACATTTTCGCATGTAGATATTTCTCAGAAACTCGACAATAAGGGACATTGAAATTTCTTTATAAATATTAGAAAATGTTTTTGTTCCATTTTCGTCAGGACCATAAAAAATTGCTATATCGAGAAGTTTGTTAAATAGTGATTCGTTAAATCGGGGCTCGACTGTATATTTATGTACACTGTGACTTCAAAAATCAAGCATTGAGAAATCCGGCAACTTCAAAAATCCGGCATCATAGTCATCTTTAAACCTCACTTCTAACTTACGGGAGAAGGAAAAATAGCAGGATGAACACGAGTATTTTTTTCTTTTCTGAAATTTTGGAAGTTTTTATTTATTTATTTATTAGAGCTAGTACGTAGTTTTTTTACATGTTGCTTCTATAATAAAGCATTTAACTATGTCTCTAGCAGAAAAAGTGAACTTGATAAGAAAGTTAGAAAAGCTTTGTGAAAACTTTGTGTGCTGAGTGTGGAATTGGATCGTCGACAATTTACGACATTAAAAGACAGAAGCTAAAAATACTGCAATTTTATAGAAAAAGAGACGTCTCAAAGGGTTAAAGAGAAGAAGCACTCGTTGCATAAATCGAAATTTTTACTGTTTATTAGAATTTTTTTTTATAACATAGAGAATTTTCAAAAATTCGGCTTAGTCTCGATCCCTATGATGCCGGATTTTCTAGGTTATACTGCGTATAATACCCTTAAATCAAAATTTATCTTACAAGTTCATATAACGATATTAGCCAAAATTCTAAATGAAAGATGGCATATAACAATACAGCAAGGCGGACTCTGTGTAAGACGGAAATCTGTCTAACTCGGAAAGATTTTCAAGTCCCTGTGAATCCATAGACATAGAGTAAAATTTGTCTAAAGCGGAATTATGTCTACTGCGGAAAATTTTCTTGGTCCCGATCGATTCCGCCTTAGACAGAGTTTACTGTATTATAGTTTAATCATTATACTAAAACAATATCAAAGTAAAGCTAATCTACATACAGATACAGAACGTACTAAGAAATCTCAAAATAGTGAAAAACCTAAACAGTTTAATATTATACTATCGTAAATCTTATAAAATAGTGGAATAAAACAAAATTGGAAAAATTTAGTTTCAAAAAGTGGAGGAGCAATATTTGTAAGAGGAAAATTTTACGAAAGGAATGCTAAGAAGAATGAATATCATGAATAGCAAGAATATGATTAACACTTATACTGTGGAGTTTTCCATCAGGGGAAATATCCAGGGTTCGCAAAACCCCGGTTTTTTTTTTTTTTTTTTTTTTTTAAAGCCCAACCCACGTGGGTTTTTTCGGGGGTTTTCATGAAAAACCGAATTTTCCCCGGGGAAAATCGGGTTTTTTCAAAAGTATAATATATGCGATATTACATTATTGTATACTATATTTATATATACGATACAGCAAAAAATATATATATATTGTTCCCTTATATACAATATAATGCCATTTTACAAATTACAAATTGTAGAAATTATATGAATTTAAATTAATTAAATGTCAGTGTTTCTCACAAATTAGTTTTTAACATATAATAAAATATAAATTGTTAATTTGCTTCACCTACAAAATTTGCTTTGAAAATCAAATAATGAATAGAACGTTAAAATTTAAAATATATAAGTAGGAAGAAAAGAAGGGGTAAAAAATACATATCTATCGCTAACTCTTTAAAAGAACCAATTCTTTTTGTATATATATATTTACAAATGCAAAAAAATAAATAAAGTAAAAATAAAATAGGATAATGAAATAAAATTAAAAAAGAGTCTCCTATTCTTTTTTTTTATTATTTTTAAGCTTATGATTGCACCAGAATTCAAATCTCATCCCTGCTGAACTCTGATTGGTTTGCAATGTATTTTGAAATTCAAGGAGGACTTGCTTGCCATAGTAAAAAACATAAATATGAAATTTGGTTCAATTCTATACACAACTTTATACACGTTACGATAGTTGAAAATGGCACAAAAATCGCTATTACAGTGCCCCCCCCCCCCCTTGCGACGGAATATTTCAAAATTCAAGGAAGACCTGCTTTCCATTGCCAAATACAAGCACTGAAAATTTGGTTCAATTCTATGCATAAATTCATACACTTTTCGATGGAAAAGTGGCGACACACGGACAGACAGACAGATATTTTGTATAAATACGTTTTTTGGGATCTCTGGCCCCAGCATGTAAAGCCATCAAAATCGAGAATTCGAAAAAAATTTTGATTACAATAATTTCTTCTAAAGTAAAACTTTGATCTAGTTATAGAAGTTTTATTTTCATAAATATAGTTGATTTGATTTTTTTTATATAAAGACATATGCCTTTACCTATGATTATGTACTATGTTTATGTATGTTGCCTACTATGCTCTATATTAGTAGAATATTTCAATATACTAAAATACATTTTTTTTGTACTTCAGGCTTTTCAAAATAACTTAAATTCATTAAATGTATATGTTGTTTCAAATTTTAAATATTGCTGAAAATTGGGTCTGGCTCCAGCTTTGCGAACCCTGGAAATATCCCACAAATATAAGTAAAACACAACTGATTTCTAATTGAGAGAAGCGTGCATTGAATTTAAGAGCTATTTCTCAAATTGCCCGATCAATATATATGTATATATATATAGTATACCGCACATTTAAAGAGGCGAAGTTCCTTTTGCTGCCACTGATTTTCGGAAACTTTTGCGAGTAGCTTTTATAGTGTATTAATCAGTTTTCTCAACCCGAAACATATTTTTTTCGGAATCTATCGATTCTCAAGTAAACTTTTTCATGTTCAAAAAACATGTTTTACAGACAAAAATGATAAGACAGGGGGTGCCCCCCCAAAAATAGGGCCTGCCTTCCGGTCCTAGGCTCTTACAAGCCCATTTGTCCCTGCTCGGAACCACCCGCAAGACAAGCCCCGCGACGCGTCCCGAAGGTCGCCGCCAGACAAGTCCCGCAAAGAAGAACCGGACAACTCCGGACAAGCAGACACACTGCCCAGCGCACGTCAAGCCGGCTATTCCCAAAAGAGAGACGAATTAGTCGCATACGACAATCCTCACCACCCAGCTAGAAGAGCCAAATGGTCCCTTCTCTTGGTTACCCGACCCGGTACGCCTCGACAGCCCGCAGGAACCGGACGCCTTTAAAGACGCCGGGTTCAAGAACCTACACGAGGTTTCCCGAGCCGGAGTTGCTTTACGGAAGGCTCACAAGATCAGATACCATTATCCGGCAGAGACATTTATGCGGGCCAGCCGATAAGACAAAAATGATAAATTAACTGCATTAATATCAACATTAAAATTAATATTATTTTCTATAAATTCGATTACGCAGCTGAGAATGTTTAATTGAGAATGAATAGCATGCAAAAATATCTATATTCAGGGTTGATAAAACTGATTCAGTGGCAGCAAAATAAATTTTGATTTTATAAATGCTGCTTTAAATCTCGAAAATATATATTGGTTTCTGAAGTCTCTAAAGATAAAATACCGTCTTCGGAATCGTGGGTATCTCGGAAGTGCTTATTGTATATTTTCATTCGTGCTGACGTTATACTTTCTTAGATTAAGAAACATTTGTCTTTTTTTTTCAGTGTATAAATATACACAATCATACAATAGATGTATTGTACATGCAGGATATGTAATATTGTAAGAGATTATATATTTTTTTATATTAAATTCTAGTATTTTACAAGTATTAATTTTTAATTTTTAAATTTCATTTCCCAAATCCACCATAAAACAATAAAAACTGTCAATTAAACTGCAGTAATAGGATGACGACCAGTGGAGTAGTTACTGTGCGAAGATTCAGGGGTTGATCCAGGCAAAAATTTGGCCTATGAAAGGTCCTTTCACAAAAAAACCTTTAACTACTGACGGTAGTTATAAGTACCATTAAAATAACTTGTTATAAAATTCATTTAATACATCGATTAGTTATAATACAGTTTAGAATGAGTTATAGATACATTACTTTACCTTGTTCCAAAAGCATTATTAGCTACACAAAACAAAAATATTCTTAAAAAGATGATTTCTTTTGCCTCTGCATCTTTTCAGCTTTCTTGGTGTTTGGGGGGGGGGGGGGAGATTTTTCAATTCGGAAATGTTTCTATATTTCTATTGCAAGAACATTATATTTGTACATTTCCTAATTCTACAAAATACTAAGAAAAAATTTAAATAAAATATTTGAGTAGGGTTATAAATATTGCACAAAATCCCTATAAATTAAAGTTTAATTAATCCTTCTAAATCCTTTAATCCTTCTAAAATCCTTCTAAAATTCATTAAAAGATTATGTAAATCTTCTAATGTAGTTTAAAAAATTCACGAAATATGCTTTAGAAGATAAAATTTTCATGAATTCATAATTTAGTACATAAAGAGTTAATCTTAAAATTTCATTTCCCAAATACACCATAAAACAATAAAAACTGTCAATTAAACTGCAGTAATAGGATGACCAGCGGAGTTGTTACTGTACGAGGGTTTAGGAGTCGATACAGCTAAAATTTGGAGCCTATTTAGGGCCCTTTCATAAAACCATTTAACCAAACAGGACCCTTCACAAAATTCCTCGTAATGAAACAGGTCCTTTCACAAAATTCCCCTTGATAAAAAAAAAGTCCCTCCACAAAATTCCATTCGATAAAAACATACTCTCCAATCATTATGTTTTATTTTATTAGGTTTTAAAATGTGTAATTCACAAATAAAACAAGTTTATCAAAAAAGAAAACTCTAGCAAAAGGACTTATTAAAGAAGTTATTATTCACAAATGCTTAGTTCAAATTTGAGAAACTGGATTGCATCTTTCATTACAAAATGTCATTTTTCACAAAAATATATCATATTTCACAAAAACAACTTTTATTTTTCACAAAATGGGCCCAAAGAAAAAAATTGTGCATCAACCCCAGAGATTGTTTGTTTCCGTTCTTTTACCAACAGCAGATTGCTGACCACTTATGCGAAGAGAGTGAAATTTATATATTCGGAGGATGGTCTATCCATTGTTTTAACCCCTCGATTATTAATGTAATCCTTATGCGCATGCATATATGCGTATTAGTTTTATTGTCATGTACCAGGTTATTTTGCCATCTACCTGTTTACAGTATTTTAGAATTAAAAGGGCAATGCTTAATAATTGTGACACGGATAATTCGTTTATTTATTGTCACTACTAATGCTATCGCCCATGAGTGTTATTTTATTCTGACATAATGTTACAATATTCAGTAAAAATTAGGTATAGCATTTACATTTATACAATAGCTGTATTATACTATGCGTACATGTGTGTCATAAAATTGAGATATATTACATTATAAAAATTTGAATTAAACTAGAAAACTAGTATGACCATTTGCCACTGTAGCGTTTTTTTTTCTTTTCATTTCTTTTAGCAGCACCAGGTTGCTGGCCGACTGTAAGAAGGAAGTGAAATTGATATATATTGGAAGCATGATCAGTCATTGTTTTAGCCCCTTGATCATAACATTAATCCTCGTGCGTATGCATGTATGCATATTAGTTCTATTGTCAAGTAACTGGTTGTTTTTCTTAAAACATATTTAAAATATTCATGGGTACATCTTTGTTACACACTGAAAAAAATGAAGTACTCAAAATTTAGTTCATCAATCCATTCATATCGAATTGAGAATGCTTGGATAAAAAATGAACCTATGCTTTCTCAATTTCGGAAATTTCACATGTTATTAAACTCAAACGAAACGTTAATTTTGCACTTTATAATGATTTATTTCATTCATGGTGGTATAAAAGATCTTCGTTAATAGGAAAACAATGCAATATAGCCTGCTAATCAGGGAATAACATTAATTTTTTATTCCTAGAAAGGAACTTTATCTTGCGTCTCCTTTGTAACGCGTAAGATTACTTTGTTGTTATCAGTTGATTTTTATTATGAGTGCTTCTTATATTCATGCACGGTTGGTTCGGCCTGTATGCTGATGGAGATGGATTTCAATACATGCTATTTGCATGCATCCACGAGATCAAAAATCAGTAACGGCTAGGCTCGTATCACACATCTATGGTATCAAAAATGAGTACATGTGTTTCTCAATTTTGAGTACACTTGGATCAGAACTATTTTGAGAACGTGATGTATCTAAAATCGAGTACTTTTTAATCAAATTTGAGAAACCATTTTCTTTTTTTCATTGTAACGGCTGTCGAGGATGAATCGCTAAGGAACCAAGATGTATCTCCAGATTATAAGACATATATGACATTATAGTCGTATTTGATGTAAATGTCCAAGTTACAGTCATAAAAGACGCACATATGTGTAATTACCTTGTGTAATTGGTGCTGTTGATTTATGACTCGCTTTCATAGAAATAATACGGTTTTAATATCTGGAGTAAGGCATGAACTTTATTTACAAGACACATACAACTTATATACAGGTTTTAAGGGGGAAAGGGCTTCTGCTGCAATTTATCGGCCGTTAATACATTGACGTTTTCCGAGCTTGGCTGGACCGTCTTACCAGACCAACTCGAAAAAGAACTCTGAAGTGAATTTTAACATTCTATTCTCAGGACGGAGATGCAAATCCTATGTCATCAAGTTTATCGTGTGTCGAGTTTTGCTAGCTTTGTTAATTCTCATGAGAAGGTGCTGCACCCTTCCTGTTGCGGTCGGGGTGTTATGGGAAGCGCAAACCACATCCACATATATGACTTATATGTATGACATGTGTACAAGATGCGTATATATGATGTTCAATATGCAAATGTAACGTACATATTGACGTACATGGTGCATATGTGACCGTTCGGGATATTTATTATATGATTATATTCGATGCATATACAAGCTTGGCGATGACTTTGGTGAAATCTTAACTACAATCTTGCTGACATAATCTTAATTTCGGGGCCACTATAATAAAGAAGTATCTATTCATGTGTTTTTAGAATTAAAGGAGCACTTCAACATTTACTCGTTAAAATCCACACTAGTCACGCGGATAAACTCGAACGCTGATGTAAAGTCTATGGGGGAGTTATTTTAAAATTCCTCGCTTTGATTTTAACATTTTTGAATGATTTTTTTTACATAGGATAGCTGAGGACGATCTAGAACCGGGCTAGTTTTTACTTTTCCGATTTTGGTTTCAGATTTAAAAAAAAATGTACTGTAACTTTCGGAACCAGTTGGAACCGGTTCTCAAATTGAAACTCTCCTAATAAAAAAAAACTATAATCAAAATCGAAAAAGTAAAAACTAGCCCTGTTGTAGATCGTCCTCAGCTATCCAATGCAAAAAAAAAAAAAAAAAAAAAAAAAAAAAAAAAAAAAAAAAAAATCATTCAAAAATATTAAAATCAAAGCGAGAAATTTGAAAATAACGCCCCCCCCCCCCATGGACTTTACATTAGCGTTTTCCTTTCTTGCCGTGACTGAAGTGGGCTTTTAAGAAGTATTTATTCTTTTTGTTATTGTTAGCTGATATTAATTTCCATGGTCGTTACTTTTGTATTGGGTCATCACGTATGAAACTTGCGACTACAAAAGGCCCAGATTACTAACGGGGCAATCTTCCACCAGTAAATTTTAATAGAAAATTTCCTCTTATATAAACGCCATATTCATGAAAAATTACTGTCATGAATAGCATAAAAATTTCTATTCTTTTTTACTGGCAGATGTTTTCCCCGTTGGTAATCTGGCTCTTTTGTAGTCACAAGTGTCATACTAGATAGCCTGATACATTATTTAATGAAGAAATTACATATTCAGCATTCAGGAGTACTATAATATGTATATCTTTATTAATACATTAAAAATATATTACTTTTTATGCATTAAAAAATGCAGAAATTCCTTACATCAGTGTCGTAATAGGGATTTAAAGGACACATAAGGTTAAAAAAAAAATCTAGAAAGATACTTAAATTTAGAAAAGTTTTTTTTAAAATCATTTTTAGGTGCGTTCATAATTATATAAATACGTAGCACCTATAGTCGTCGTTCAGTCCGTCTGTCCGTCCGTCCGCATATAACAGAGCAAAAACTTCCCAACCGAATGGTCTGAAATTTTAAATATGTGATTGTTGCAAAATTTTGTTGAGCCATTTCAAATTTTATAAAAATCGGATGTATAGTTTAATTACAGGGACAGTCAAAAGTTTTTCTTTACATTACGGCCAATGGGGAAAATTATTGCAAGTGCATTTTAATGATGTTACAGCCTTCCGAATGGTCTGAAATTTTAAATATATCATTGTTGCAGAATTTCGTCCAGCCATTTCAAATTTTATGAAAATCGGATGCATAGTTTAATTACAGGGACAATCAAAATTTTTTCTTTACATTACGGCCAATGGGAAAAATTATTGCAAGCGCATTTTAATGATGTTACAGCCTTCCGAGAGTTCTGAAATTTTAAATATATGATTGTTGCAAAATTTTGTCGAGCCATTTCAAATTTTGTGAAAATCGGATGTATAGCTTAATTACAGGGACAGTCAAAATTTTTCTGTTTCATTACGGGGAATGGGCAAAAAAATTATTGCAGTGCATTTTAATGATGTTACAGACTATGCACTTACGAAGTGCAAAAATATATACATTCAGTACAATATGGGGTGCAAAAAATAATTATAAAACTAGCTATAGTACGAATGCACCACATTTTCCACGTTTGACGAGCAATTTCCAACTTGTTTTAAAAGTAATCTCCACAAGTAAAGTATCCTTTAATGAATAAAAATATATATTAAGTCGATGAATGGTCCTACTGTTGCTGTTTATAAAATCAAATTCCAACCTGATGCTTAAAATTAAACTAAGAAAATTGTAAGAACATCTTTTCAAAAAAAAAAAATTTTTTTTTCAGTACGAAACAATTCCTCTGTACAATTGATTATTAAATTCAAATTAGATTTCAATTTTTAGTTAAATTAGGTTTAAAATAAGTATCAAATCATGTATTTCAACACATATGTTTAAACAGCAGCCGTAAAACAACCCAGGAGATGTACGCTGTAGACAAAGGGTATACGGTAATTTGTGTACCCTATAGTTTTACTTGAAAAACAGGGGCTTTTGATACCGTCCACTGCAGATCTTGACTTGAGTGTAAATATTTTTCGTCGAATTAATAGTCAATTTGTCATTGTTTCAAAAATTAGAAATATATGTTAAGGGGACAAAAGACTTTCAAACTCATTTTTTTTTTTTTTTAAATTTTACTTTAAGTCCTATTCAACGTCACCCTATATGCATTATGCCATATATTTATCATACAAGAAAAAAAATAGAGAAAAATGACTTTTCTTGGATATTTTAAGCGTTATGAAAATTTTTTCAAAATGCCCCATGCGCATTCCATATCAATTAAAATCCCCAATATTTTTGATGCAAGTTTGTTTTATATATACAAATAAAAAACTTTGCATCATTTTTTAGGCTAATTATAATTGGAAAAGTTAAAGCTAGTTAATTGCAGAAATGGGATGCAAAAATGCTGAAAATTTCATAATATTTAGAAAATAATTGTTTTCTTACCTTTATATTCAAATATATAAAATTCAACGCACAGTTATTTGCATCGAATTTATTGCGTCGAATTTATGGCGTCGAATTTATTGTGTCGAATTAATTGCGTTATATTACATAAAAACTTTCATAAAAAATATTGGGGATTTTAATTGATATGGAATGCGCATGGGGCATTTTGAAAAGTTCTTTATAACGCTTAAAATAGTCAAGAAAATTTCTTATTTTTCTGCAACTTTTTTTAATTATTTCTTGTTTGAAAAATATATGCCATAATGCATATACAGGCATCCCTCGACTTACGTAAATTCGTAGTTACGTAATAAATCTCGAAAATTACATTTATGAACACACTAGGGCGTTTGATATGCGTTTGCATACTTTTAATAATTATTTTATAAATAAAATATACAGATAAAAACCACAACCAGAATATAGTTTTATATATTAGTGAGAGTTATATTTTTACTGGGATATACTATCAATTCTTTAACAAAACAAACTCAAATCTAATTAAAACGAAGAAAAAAATCTGGGGTTCAACGGTAATAATTATGTTAGCTGAATTCAAACCAGAACGGAAGCTAATTTTAAAATTTCGACGAAAAGGAACGAGTGGTTTTTTTTTCATCTAGCTTCACCTGTTCGTTTAATGTACACTGCTCAAAACAATTAAAGGATATTTGAAGTTTTATATAAAATAAAGATATAAACGAAATTTTTCTTGCCGAAAATAGAAGAAGAGAATCACAAATGCAAATTTTTCTGGTTTTCAAACTGTGGAGTATGCAAATTTTGAGTTCGACGTCAAAAACGTCGCTTCAGCGGCAGCGAATGAAATTTGACTTTCAACTGGATAAAAGAGAATGAAGACAAGGATGATCGGCATTCAGTGATTGCTTTGTTTCGATGAGTACTATGTCTCAGCGAAGTCATTTGACAGATTCAGAAGCTTTGAGAATTGTTGGTAGGTTAGAAGTGGGCCAAACTCAAGCCGAAGTAGTGCAAGCCATTGGAGTGTCACAAAGTGTCATTTCCAGGATCTGGAACCTTTTTTTTGGAGAGTGGATGTGCAGGCCGAAGACCAGGGCAAGGTCGTAGACGGGCAACAACGCCCAATGAAGGTCGGTATTTAGCGTTAACAGCTCGGCGACACCGAACCATGAACGCTACTCTTCTCCAACAACACCTTCGCTCGGCTACAGGCACCACGATTTCAACTCAGACTGTCCGAAACCGGCTCCATGCTGTAGGTCTGTATGCTCGCCGACCGATGGTATGTGTTAGATTAACATCAAGGCATCGTCGCGACCGCAGGGAGTGGGCAACCGAGCATGTCAACTGGAGGAGAAATGAATGGAGCAATATTCTGTTTTCTGACGAGTCCCGTTTTTCTGTGCATCCGTATAATAGGCGTATTTTCATCTGGAGGGACCGTGGCAGTAGGAATAATCCTGCGTTCGTGCACGAAAGTATCAGATTTGGCGGTGGAGGAGTGTTGGTGTATGGTGGCATCTCCATTGACGGGCGCACTGACCTCTACATCATTCGAGATGGAGCTCTGACTGGTCGCCGATATAGGGATGAGATCCTCAGACCTATTGTAGTCCCTTACGCTGCAGCAATCGGAGATAACTTCATTTTAATGGACGATAACTGCAGGCCACATCGTGCAAACCTGGTGGAGAATTTCCTTTTCGAGGAAGGAATCGTTCGAATGGAATGACCAGCGTGTTCTCCAGACATGAATCCAATCGAGCACGTTTGGGACGCTCTAGGAAGACGAGTTTCTGGCCGCCAACAACCCCCACAAACTCTCCAAGAACTGGAAAGAGCTCTTCTGGAAGAGTGGGACAGAATACCCCAACTCGTCATTAATAGCCTCATTGAGTCCATGCTTCAAAGGTGTTCAACATTGCTGGCCGCCCGTGGAAACCATACCCCCTACTGAAAATGATTTTCTTTGAAGAAAACACCCTTTTTTATTCTTTTTTTCTCATATGCGCAATAAAATGCATTTTTTTCTGCCAAACATGTGTAATTTATTCTCATATAACCTACTATGTCTGTCGACCATGTATCAATCAGCTAAACAGTTTACCAGATACAAAATCCACCTAAAACTGCAATATCCTTTAATTGTTTTGAGCAGTGTAGATTGAAAATTGTTTAAATCAATTCGTCAATGCTAAATTTATAAATCTCGCATTCCATAAGAGGTTTTTTATTTCAAAAGTGTTCTTTCAGTTTATTTTTATAGTTTATATCCTAGTAAATACTACTGTATGATGCTTTATTTATAAAATAATACTGTGTAAATAATATATATTTATATATATTATATTCATAAATAAGGTACTGTGCTAAATTCTAAGTCGTTAAAAATTATTATCTTTCTTATCGTTAATATTTATATATATGGCTAGTTCCATGCGTTTTTGTAGTGTAAGTCACACAGATAAAAATCGTTATGCATGTTGGCCACCGTTATTTTAAAAAAGTTTGCTTCGCCTTATTCAATGAATGAGATATCTCCGATAAAATAAGTCACATTTTTCCGTTCTAAAATACTGGTAGCCAAAAATCGTAGCATGTGACTTACACTACAAGTTGTCATGGAAATAGCCATATATATAGAGTAAAACCCCTCTAAAGCGACCACTTTCCGTTCCAATAAAAATTGGTCGCTCCGAGAGGTGGTCTCTTAATGGAGGTCATGTTTAAATCTAGATTTTATTTGTTGAAAAAAGGTAACAATTAATGTTACTAAAATTTATTTTTCACATTAGGGAAAAATATAAAAATTTAAGTGTAAAAACGAAAGTTAATTACATAAGTTAGTTACTCAAGAGTTTAAAAAATGAATACATTGAAGATTGCGTTGATTTTACGGTTTTACCTTTTATAACTTTTATTTCCAAGTCCTTTAAAAAATGTATTTTTTTTTTTTTTTTTTTTTTTTTTTTTTTTTTTTTTTGCACGGGAACAAATAATGACGTTTTCATTCATTTATCTATTTCTTTGAGATTTTCCTGACAGAATAGGGCAGAAGAGTTTATTGACCGTCATTCCTAATTTGTCATCAGAGTTAAATTCATTGCCTAAAAAGGCACAAGGGGATTTAAAAACCTAAAAGCTACCGCAATAAAAAAAAAAAAATCTAAACTTAGTTTAGAAGTTTGAATAATGCGCTCTCCGGAATTATTTTTCTAATAAAACCTTCTTCAAGCGACCAGGAGAAAACGGAATTTGTTTCACTTTCTTCAAAGAAATTGCTCGCTGATGGAGGGAGTTCAAATGGGATGGTTTCCGAATGGAGGTAAAATTAGTATTGAGTCTATGGGAATAAATTTCGTTCCATGAAAAAATGGTCGTTCAGGGAGGTGATCGCACAGGTAGGTTTCACTGTAATCGATTTTGCGGTTTCTTACAAAATTTTACCTAATCAATTTTAGAAATTCGTCTTACATAAAATTCAAGTTGTGTAAAAGTTTGCGGAACGCATTACTTTAAGTTGGGGGAGTCCTGTAGTGTGCTCTTAAATAGTATTTAAATTGAAATTTAAAAAAACAAATTAAAAAAAAAACGAGTTTGAAAGGTCCCTTGTCCCCTAATAAACGAGATGAAAAATGTAATATCACGGCCCTTATTTTTTATTTTTGGGTCGAACAATATTTCTTTTGTTATTGATTCCCAAAACCAAAACCAAATGTTAATCTGTTAGGGAAACCGAATCCATTTTTTATGAGTGAGTGTACAGCTAGGGGTTCCCGAAATAGTGAAGTCACCTTTTAGCAGGATATGGATACCAGTAAAAAATAACCCTCGTGGTAGACACTCGTGAGGCTTCTATACATACATTTGGATTGTAGTCTTAAATCTGATGAACGCGTGCTGTATATACACGTGATATGACTGTTGGTAGTATCACTAATAAATGATTTGTGGAAGGGATTACTTTTTTTTTGCATTGTGATCAGTTGTTTTGTCATGAGTATGCTGGAATTTGATCGATATCTAGTAAAAGGGAATTACAGAACAGTTTTAGTGAAGTTGATGCACATGAAATAGTAAAAAAACTGTATTTTTTAAAAACGAAATAAGATTAAACAAAAAACTAGACCTGAGCCTATTTTCATATTGATGCCCGTAGGTGTTTTCATTTGATGGATTTATTTGTTTTATTATTTATTTTTTCCTGCACAGCCTTTTCTCTGTTCGATTTTCAAAAAGGAACTTGGTGTTTTTTTTTAAATTCTAGACGGTCTTTCATTACATCAACTGCCGTTGTTTTATTTTAACTTCTATTACGGTATAAAAAGTGTTGTCTTTAATGGAATATCTATTAAAATATTTACTAATTAATTATTTTTTAATATTTTTAATAAATATTTAAAAATAAGTTATTTTTAAATATCTAAAAAATAATAAATTATTTTTAAATATCTAAAAAATATCAATATATTTATCTCACAAGAATTATTTTAGTCTTTCCTTGAAAAACTATTCCATCTGTACATCAAATAAGAATATATTATTATTTTTTAATACATAAACTGAATAATTAGTTTGGATTTTGAATTATTTTTTCTTAAATATTTAAAATAAATAAATTAAAAAATGTTTTAATTTTTCAATTTTCCTTTGACTGATTGAACAGGAGAAGGATTTTTTTATTAATATTTTCAATAATAAGTAGCATCATTTCTTAACTGCCTTTTGATTGTTTTTTATTTATTGTTGTTATTGTGAACAATTGATTAATACTTACAGAGTTTACACTTCTAAAGAGCATTAGGTTTTAAATGAACGAATGATAAACGTGGTTGTAGACTTGGTAAAAAATTCTAAAACGAGTTAAGTATGCTGGGGTAACTGGGCCATAGGCTATTTTATAAAAAGCCGTTGATGTATTTTAAGTTTTAGCTTTTGTCAACATTGAACGCTCATCTCTACTTCTTAAAACAACGTGTGTCAACTCAATCATAAACTCTGTCTTGCCAAAAAATTTGGTTTCATTTTTTACAAACAACCTCGATTTGGCTGAACTTCCTCGGCTTTTTGTTAAAATACGGTAAGTACTTTTATTAAACAAACTTTTTAAAAAAAGATTAGGGATATAAATACATTAATAGTAGGAGGTATCTATACATATTTATTTCATGCTTCAAATGTAAGGCCGGTGTTCCAGTTACTCCATAAATAAAAAATGGGGTAACTGGGACATGCATCAGGGGTAACTAGACCATGTGGGATCCAGTTACTCCAACAGTTATAAATACTTTTTATAACTGTTGTTATAACAGTTATATATAAATAAAGTTTCTCTTAGTACAAAAAGTAATTTCTTCGGGTTTTTTTTCTTTTTTTTTTGCTTGCAACAAAGAAAATAATATAATACCTTATTAAAATTAAATAATAAAATTTTAAAAAAGCATGTTGTAGGGTATCAAACCAATTTCTTAAGTGAGATTGCCAAAATTTTATGATACAGATAACAGGCGTACATAAGACAAAGTGACATTATTAGAAAATTATCGAAAACAATAAAAAATAGTTCTGTTCGATATTAAAACCTGGTTACATTCTGCATAGATTTATTGGACTTATCGAACTTTCATTGAGGAAAATAAAAAAGAGAATGATATACTTAAGTACTTATGTAGCCGTTTGTTCATAGATTTATCTTGTTTCTTTTTTTCCTAAAATACCCATTTAACTTTTATGCTTAGTACCTATACTAAAATACATAAGTACTTACTTAATTCTTATGTTTTTTGTATAAATAAATCTAATAATTTCACATTTGGTGCTTTTTTTAGACACCTTGACAGCAAAGGTCTCCCTTATAATGCTCTTTAGTTGAAATATAATTTACGTGATCTGCCTGGTTTAAATTTTTTAAAGTTATTTACACTTTTTCAAATAGGATCTGATACACTATAAAAAAAAAAGAAAAAAAAAAGAGAAAAAAAAAAAAAAAACGCGTGAGGAACACTAACCTACCTGGTCCAGTTACCCCATATTTTTGATATATGAAAATTTCTAACTGATAGAGTGAACCTAACTGAACACATTTACAAACTCTCAGACTTTAATTCAAATGAACATTCGCTTTTGGAAGCTAAGTTACCGGAATCTTCAGAGTCACATTGTAAAATCATGAACCAGTTGCCCTACGAAACCTTATTACGACACAATCGCTATTTTCGTATTGTTAATTGTTCATTTAAAATTAATTTTATGTTAATTTTGCTGTAATTTTTTAATTAAAATCCATTTAGCGTTTCTACAATAGAATTGTTTTGATTTTTAAAAATGTAATTAATTTTCAGTAAATTGCATAAATAAGTTGCAATACTTAAGCTTTTTACTTATTTATTTTATAATAAAATTTATAATAATGAGAATTCGCAATATTTCGAGCTATGTAGTGCACAAAAATTATTGTATACAAAAGCACATAGATTAGACCATTTTCAAGTGAGCTTTTTAGGACACTATGCTTTCTTTTTAGAATGCAGATTTTACTGAATGCAGATACAGTGTTTAAATATATGTCTAATCTCCTTGTAATTCGTACCAGCATAAAAAAAAGATTCAGTTTTTAAACTAAAATGTAGGCTCTTAAAGTTTTATATGTTGTAAGAAAAGTAAACATACTGTAACAAAAATTGCTTATTGTTACAAATTGTAAAATAAATTATCTTCAAAACCATATTTAAATGTAATATTGGTGTAATAGATATTATAAAGAAAAATATACTTTCCTCAAAACCATAAGCTGCTGCTTTCCATTCTAATTAACAAAGCCATAATGACACGATTCTGATGCACAGAGTTCTAAATATTTATTCTATTAAATAAAAATTCCGTACCAGAGATTATAGAATTCGAGAAAAAATGTTAATTTAATTACATGGAGTTAAGACTAAATATTTTAATTAATCAGAACATACTTATTAAATAACTAAAACTGTTACTTAGACGAAAACATATAAAGATTATGTTATTTAGAAATTAAAAATTGAACTTAAAATTGTTTGAACAGCTAAAGTTTATATCTAAAAAAGAGGACGAGAATGAATCTAGTTTAGATAACAAAACAAGAGCGCTAATGTTAAGGAACCGGTTCCGAAAAAAAAGCGTTTTTTTTAGTTAAATCTGAAACTGAAATCGAAAAAGTAAAAATTATCCTCGTTATAGATCATCCTCAGCTACCCTATGCAAAAAAATATGCAGATTTCCAAGAAATCTGACGACCCATTTTAAATGAAATTTCATTCTTAAACTTCTAAACACCTCACAATATTACTTTTTACACCGTCGTATAAAGAACAAAATGTACTTTTAAATGCAATTTGTTTGAAAGTTGTATCTCAATTTGTTTCTGAGTTATTAATTTTTTTTTTGTAGTTTTTATTACTTTTTTGTCATAGTGGCAACAGAAGTATCCATCTCTGTTGAAAGTAAAGGGAAATACAGGTTACTGTATAGACCAATCAGAAAACGAATAAAATGCAGATTAAACCAATAAAAAGCTTCAGATATGCTTTTGATTTCCTACCCTGACGAGGACAATAACCATTTTTCCAAATAATTAAAAAAAAAATCAAAAATCTTAAAATCCAAAGCGAGAAATTTAAAACTAACTTCCCCATAGGATTAACATTAGCTTCCGAAAACTCTCACAAGCTAAATTTAAACTTTTGGAACCGTTCTTTTGAAATATCTCGTTTGCATTTCGTTATTTTTAAATATATTCTTTGCACTGGATAACTGAGGTTGATCTCTAAAAAGACCTTCTGTACTTTTTCTATTATGGTTGTAGTTTTTTAGGATACTTTTACCCCGTCTTCGTAGTCATACGTAGCCCTCACGCGACTGAAGTAGTCCCTTAAATGTAAAAAAATCTTTTTGAATTTTCAATTATAAATGGTTTCTACCTATGTTCTGTACATCGGGCAATGTATGTTCTATGTAACCCGGGGAGCCCAGGCTGGACTTTTGACTTTATTAAAAATGGAAAAAAAAAAAAAATTAATTGCACATTTAATTGAAGAATTTATAATTTTAATCTGCTTTTGTTGAATTGTTTTCAGATGAAACCACTCAGAGAAATCTTAGGTACCGCGGAAGGGTACACAGCGAAAAACCAAGATTAACCCTTTATCAACTGACGTTACTTACACTATATGGCCAAAAGTGAGCGGTCATTTGCGATTTTAGACGTTTTGTTAAATATCTAGAAAAATACACGAGGAACTAATCTGAAACTGCAGGTGTGTAAACAGTATAGTATAGGTCATATATTTCAGCGGCGATTTTTTCCCGAAATCCCATAGGGGACCGTCAGCAAATTGAAAAAGAACGAATATCTTTTGGATAACCCTATAAAACTAATGTAGAGAAAATCACAGCTTGAAAATTCTGAAAATTATCGTCGATAGAATAAGCTCGAAATCCGTTGTACTCAAAAAGAAGCAAAAATATGAGGGGTTGTATCAAATATCTGTTGATTAGTGCCAAGATAGCGTACACAATAATGCACGTAGTACTATATTTGGATACAACCCCTTATCTTTTTGCTTCCTTTTGGGAACAACGGATTTCGAGCTTATTCTATCGACGATAATTTTCAGAATTTTCAAGCTATGATTTTGAGACTTTCACAAAAGTTGCACTATATACTTATCTAATACATTATGCACATTATATTTTGATTGCATCCGCCATTTTTTAGTAAACCTGCTCATTTTTCATCCAATTTTTAATATTTTTTAATTCTGATTGCAGAGTATTGTGTACAATGTTGTTTGTCATATTTTCTGAAAAGAACTTTTTTTTATGTTAAGAATTCAGCAAATTATAAGCAAAAAAAACTTTGCGAAATTTGGGACTTTTTTTATAAAAACTTTAATTTCTCTACGAGTATAGATGCTATCCTCATAAAAATAACACGGTATATTACAATAAGCCACTTATTAATAGTCTCGAGTTTGAATGCGTTTGTTACATTAGTTTTTACAGGGTTATCCAAAAGATATTCGTCCCTTTTCAAGTTGTTGACGGTCCCCTATGGGGTTTTGGGAAAGAATCTTCACGGAAATATATGGCCTATACTATACTGTTTACACACCTGCAGTTTCAAGTTAATTTCTCATGTATTTTTCTAGATATTTAACAAAAAGTCTAAAATTGCAAGTGACCTGTCACCTTTGGCCATATAGTGTATAAGTACCACTCAATTTAAACTTTCATCCCATAGTGAATATTACTAATATCCTAATGGTACTTTGCAAAAACACGTCTTTTAACTCCACTTTTTCGGGATACATGGCAGCAGTATTTCTAGGTTCGTTATTTTAGCGAGGAAGGAGGCCATCTTTGAAACAGTCAATGTGTTTTTGCCAACACTTTGTACAGATTCTCATGATTGTCTTTTATTGCTGCAAACATAGTAAAGAACATAAGATAAGCGTTGGATTTTTTTCATGTGTTCATTGTGATCTTATAATACAATTTTACTCGCTATTTTAAGTGAACGGTGTATATATTTGATTAAACAGTTGAATTACTCGGCGGTACTTATAAGCACAGCCAGTCCACTGGGTGTTGGAGAAAAACATCTTGTTTACTTTTCATCTGTGTAGTTATTCTTCGTTTTTATCTGCTTTATAATGTAATTACTAAATTCTAGTGTTGTAATGTTTTTTCTGGTATTTATTTTCTGTTTCATTATTATTTTTTATAGGAAATCGAAAAAGTTTGGTACCGGCTCATTTTAGCTATGCTAGAAATGGCATGTGTAAATTCATATATTGCATATGTAGAGATGTGAGAGAACATATTCACCCTGGAATTATACTAAATACTGCAACTGGAATGGAAATTTTGGTGCTTACTTATACTTCAGATTGTAATAATTTCCCTGAACTTAAATAAATTAGCATTTAAAGCATTTTTATATTTTTAATGCAATGTTGCATTTAGCTAATACAAAATTTTGAAAATTTCAACAGTAAAATCACCTAAAAAAATATTTTTTTTGAACAATAAAAAGAAAATTTTAGGTTCAGTTTATACAGACTAACATGAAATATATGTTTTGAAAATTTCATGAAAAAATATTCAGAAGTTTTTGAGGTATCCTGCAGATTATGCCCAAAAAACGCCATTTCGAAAAAAATGACTTTAAAGTTTCGGAAACGCCGCTTCAGCTATTGAGCGGGTATAATTCTAAAAGCCAAAACTTCTGTTCTAATGGGAATTTCAAGGAAACAATTATATCAAAATATTCAGAAAAGATAGGAGTTTAACATCTAAAAAAATTAAAATTTCTTAAATTTTGTAGCTTTAAGAGTCTTGCGACCAGTTAATCCTTTCTGGCACGGTGTAATTCTATTTATAAACTTATGAAATAATGACCTGACACCAGAATTTATAAACGAATTTATTAGAAAATGCGAACTTGCTTATTTTCACGTACATGATAAAAGGAAAATTTTAATTAAATATTCTTGGTGCCGTTTGTCTGTTTTGGAATTAAAATTAGGTGTCCGTTTTTTAAGGGCATCGCCCTCGAAAGATTTAATTAGAATGAATCGGATAAATACTGTGGGATTCGCGATAGTTTGCATTGATTGTATCTCTCAATACGCCTTGAGTGACTTTAAAAGTTAATTAAACACCTATCTGGAAAAACGCGGCACTGACCAAGGCGGCGTTGCAACTTTGAGACCTGAATTCGAAGGGCGCTTAGCACAATGCCAAATTTAAACTTTGAACAAAGGTTTTGTTTTAGCTACACTGTAAAAATAAAGGTTATTACTACGCTGAATTTAATTTCATGAAATGCCAAATGAAGTTTAACTATGCACTGCTTTTATTGTTAGTACCGAATTAAGTTCATCATAAACAGATTAGGATAATATTAAAAAAAGAGTTATACGAATAGCTATATTTGATATTATTTAGGTTCCATATCTCTTTGAACTTTCATGGTATACCCATTTACACTTTTCTAATACACACAGTTATACCCAACCCTACGTTGTATAGTTTTTTTACAAAGTCTTAGTATTCTTTTAGCAAGGTTTTTTTTTTATAATACAATTACAAATTCATATATTTATTCTACGGATCCCTGTGTGCTCGAGTATTGCTCGCACTTGATCGTTTATTAAAAAGAAAAAAAAAATCCTCTGTTAAAATAGTTGCTTTAGCATTATCTTTTTTTACTTTCTTTTATCTATAATGGGAAAAAGTATTCTAGTCGAAATTTCGTTCGACTTCCGGTTTTGAACGGATTTACATGTTTTAATGGTCAGCTATCCCGAAAAACATGTTTTTACAAAATACATGTCTGTTCGCATGTATGTGTGTCTCATTATGTCATCGGAAAGTATACGAATTTATGCATAGAATTGAACCAAATTGCATATAGGTGTGAGTATCACAAAATGTGCGATTTAAAAAAAAAAAAATGAAAATTTAAATCGTTTCAAACCTCCTGTTTTTTAAAAAAAAAAATGTTGGATGAACAGCTGAATAAAGGAATTTATATTTAAAATTGTTAAAGTTTGAAAAGCTTAAGTTCATTTTTATGTAATAGTAATTATGTGTCATTTTCTTGGCATATGTATGTCAGGATAATGACAGTTTCATTCTAAAGCCTTTTTCCCATTCTTGCTTTTTTATTTTTAGATCTAACATTTTAATTTTGTTTAAAGGAACATGTTTGCTCTATAGTACCTCAAATTCAGTGTAATGTTCAGTTTTATTAGTAATTTATAGAACCCTGGAAAATGACATAATAAAAGTCTACTCAATTTTTACATAGCCTTTAAACACATTATTTTCAAAGAAATATCTAAAAGATCTTGCTGGTAGCAATGATTTTAGTACTTCTGACTTGAATTATACCAAGAACAAGAAGAATTACTCTGTAGCGATATCTTTATACCTCATAAAGGACTAAAATGAGCAGGCCAGGACAATGCCATTTATTTTCAATGACAATCATATTTTAATTATGGAAAATTATTTGTAAATTACAGAACTTGTTGTCTTCGACATATATGTGTTATATAAGGTATAATTATTAATTAGAAATTAAAAAAACTAGAAAAAGATATTTGTACATGATAGCAGAAAGGTTTTTACTTTGTACACATCACAGTGTGACATGCCAGCAAAATGACAATCTGAAATTTTAAGTCTTTTAATTGCTTTATTTTTGTGTTATTATGAATATAATATCTCTGGAAAATACTTCTGAGAATATTTTTTATTAGAATGCAAAAAAGAAAATGGCATTATATGACATTAAATAGAAATTTTATTGTGCGGACTGCAATTTCCGTATTTTGTGATATTGACCCTGTTTTGCTGTAATGGTGCTATAATAGCGTTTTTTTGTGCTATTTTCAATAGTCTGTCATCGAAAAGTGTATGAAGTTATGCATAGAATTGAACAAATTTTCATGTGTATGTTTTTGATTATGGCCAGTAGATCCAGGTTGAAAGCCGGGAGGAGGCGCTGTAATAGCAATTTTTGTGCTATTTTCATTATTGTTTCATCGGAAAACATGTGAAGTTAGGCATAGATTTGAACCAAACTTCATACATATGTTTTTGACTATTGACGCAAGGTCCCAGTTGAAAATGGAAATGTAACCCTGGAAGTTCTGTTTTACTTCGGTTGCTGATGCAGCGACATGCACTTCCTATCTAGCTAACCCGGCGATTCGCAAACAGCTGAATTACTTCTTTAAAATAATCTTAATTGAATGTTAGGAAAAAGCGGAATTTTTTATAGAAACTGCGTCGGACCGGACAGGGCCTGAAAAAGCGGAATTTTTTATAGAAACTGCGTCGGACCGGACAGGGCCTGATTTAATTGATTTAAGCGCGGGCCGGGCCTGTTTTCACTGATTTTTGTACGTTTCGGGCCAGGCCCAGGCCAAACTTTTAACTTTTACATCGGGCCGGTCCAAGATAGTTTACTTTTGGATCGGGCCTGGAAATTCCAGCCCGTACAGACCTCTAGCCCACGGTTAGTTTTGAGATCGTCGAATCTATGCATACATTGACAATTACATCAACTTCGCTTGTAAGGAATAAAGTTAATATTCCCTAACCGTTTAAAAACAAATCTAAAGCAAAATTATTATTTTATACAGAGAAAACGATATTTTGAATTGAATAGAGAGACTCAGGGCCTTTAATAAGACACTAATGGGTGCGGGTAAAGGTCAAAATTAGCACTAGCCACCGGCCACAGGGCCAGTAAATGAAAAAAGTGGTTAGTGAAAAATTGTCTATCAGCGGCCCCCTTCCGCCCACTTTTTTACAAGGAGATAATAAAATTTTCTTGCATTTCATCAAGGATTCTACTTATTTTGGTTCCAATATATTTATATTAAGATATTTATTTCGGCTACTCGGTTTTAGATTAATACTTATAGAAATTTTACTGTTTAGCATTTTGAAATAAAAAAGTGGCCGCTAGTTTAAAGAAAGTGGCCACTTAAAAAAATTAGTCCTACCGGCCAGTGGCCGCTAATGAAATTTCCCAATTTTGACCTATTGGTGCGTTGCCTTGGGCAGCCGCCCCATCTCTCAGATGGTTGCGCCGGCCCTGAGCTTACATGTGTGACGTAGTGTGTCGCAAACGTTAGAGCATACTTATTTGATGCATTTGATAACCTTACATCTAGCCTCGCAAATATGGACTCTGCTTACTGTATGGATGGTTTCCGAACGGCGGTGAGGAATGCAAGAATTAATCATAACTGTATTTACCGTTTTTACTCGCTGCTTTTTGATCGAATTTTTAAAATATTCTTTCCGATCAACTTTTTAGCTTCATGCGGTGTTTATTTGCGCCTGAGTTCAAAGGAGCGCAGCTCCAGGTCTTTTTTTTTATTTTTAGTGAATATTTATTTAGTCTGAACCCACCGATACAAAAAAATCCTTGTCGAGTAGAATTTTCTGAAAAATCTCCACTCCCGCTTTTAATGTTTTTGCTCTGCACATTTATAATTTCTTCTTAGATATAAATGCATATAGATATAGTAAAAAAAAAAAATAATAAAAATAAAATAATAAATAAAATTCCTATCCTGAAGACGAAATCGGTTTGAATTTTGCAAATATTGTAAGAAATATAAATATGCGGATGGAGGGGAAGGGGGTAAGCCCTTAGTTGTTATTACTGCAGAATATTAGAGCTCCGGTACTTTTTTTTTTTTTTTTTTTTTTTTTTTTTGCTAGAAACTAAGCCTTGTGTATATATATTGTCATAGATATTTGAATATTGTTATATGAATATTGTAATGTAAAAAATATGTAGAGAACATATTTTTTTTCATAATAGAATTAGTTTAATTATAGAGAAATATTTTTGTATTATTTTAATCCTGAATAAGCATAGTGACATTCGCAATTTTTTGAAAACTTTTCTCTAGTAATTGCAGAATTTATTTTTGTTAAAAGTTTTGATGTGGGAGTTTTGTTTAATTTATTCTGTTTGATAATAGTAATCTTTTTATTACTACTGCTGTGTAATCATATTCGTATAATTCATTCATTAAGTTTATTTTACAACAGTTTAAAAGTTTTCATTCGTATTTTTACAAATTATTTTTTTTTTTTTCGCAAATTTACTCAAGCATTTGAATGTAAACAAACGTATCGCAATTAACCATCATGTATTTCACATTTAATTAACTCCAATCGGTGTTTGAACACATTGTTTTTAGAAAGCTGAAGTCAATTTACTTTCGAAGATCAGCTTTTTAAAAATTTATTTACTTCATATTTCGTTCTTTTTAGTATCTATTTACTTTAACACGGCTGGTCAATCTCCGATCTTGTCCGCCAAGTGACGTTTCAGCCCTGATCTACTCTGATTGGCTATCTTTCAAATGGAACAACCTTATGATTAGAAGAAACTTGGGTAGAAATAAAAATGTTATGAAAAAATTTACAAAAAAAAAGTGGCGCTAATCGAATAAATTCATGTAAGAGATGGCTGTGTCTGGGAAAATACTTCGACCGAAAAGGGTTAAGCACGGCAAGAGCTACTGCAATCTAAGTTAAAAGAAAATTTTCTGACTTTAGTCTAATATTCGTACACAACAAATAAACAAATTAGAGATAGAAAAGGTATGTGAACTCTTCTTTAATTCGAAACTGTAAAGGCTAATAACGTCCACTGAGTCTAATAATATTGATATTTAATATTTGAGAAGTTTATGTATATTGACAATGTAAGTAGTCTCATTTGTATATTTATTCTGTATATATTTGTGAATTAACATATGTAATTTATTTACATAATTTTTTTGTTTAGCATACGCATGTGCTAGTTTAAATTAATCCAAGTAGAGTAATTTTACAAAGTACAAATGCGAAAAGATCTGCCATGATATTTCTTTTATTTATTTATGATATAACTAATAAAATTACTTTTTGCAGTTTCTATTAGCTGTATAATTACTAATTATAATTTTGTTAGTTAAAGCAAAAAAAAAAAAAAAAAAAAAAAAAAAAATGTAGATTATGTTCCTTAGTATCACCTAATCAGAAGTTTAAATGTTTTGGAAACATACCATTCTTGGTAGGTATTTAATAGCTTAACGCTGAAAAGAAAATCATAAAAATCAAATTTAAATAACGACAAGTCGGAAATTGCACGTCAAAAGAAGCAAATAACTAGTACTATAAATAGTTTTATAAATATTCAGATCTTAGTGCAATAGCTGTTGCACTCTTATGCAAAAATGCATGAATACAAAATTATTTACGATTACACATATTAAATTCAGTAATACGGAAATAACATGGCCCCATCTTAAATAGGACGTAATCACCATGGAAATCTAGAATCATTACCTATCATGCAGTATCATTGAATTAATTACGTATGATAGGATTTAATAGAGTGAAGAAAACTTTCATTAATATATATTTTTAAGTAATTTTGATTCGATTTTTATAAAATTTGAAATGACTCGACAAAATTCTGCAACGATTATATACATTAAATTTCAAACCATTCGGTTGGGTAGTTTTTGAGCTGTTATATGCGGACAGACAGACAGACGTATCAGAGGACGGCTATAGGTTATATGTATTTATATAATTACGAACGTACCTAATAATAACAATAATAATCTGATTTTAATTTTTAAAAATCCTATTATTATTATTATTATTTTAGAATGATGATTATTTTACATCGTTGTTTACATTAGGCCTTTCATGATTAATTTGCACCTTAAAGAAAAAGAAAATTTCGAAATTACTTCTTTTAGAAAGCAACTTATTAAGGGGTCTCAGGACTCTTAAAAATGTAAAAAAAAATGTAAAAAAAAGTCAATTTTCAACATTTAATATCTTAAAATGTATATGATTTTAAGACACAATTTTAATTGGGATGAAAGGTATGAGTATTTTCTTTCATTTCATGTATTTAAAAAATTGCAAAGTGCAAAATTAGCATTTACAGGGGGCTCCAAACTGCCAGACATTTGACGAGCAGAAAATTGGCATAACAACTTACGCGCAGGATTACAAAATAAATTTTGAATCTAGAATGAAAACTTTGGTGCTTACTTATACTTCGGATTGTAATAATTGCCCTGAACCTAAATAAATTTGTATTTAAAGCATTTTTATATTTTTAATATAAAGTTTTATTTAGCTATTGCAAAATTTTTAAAATTTCAACAGTATAATCAAGTAAAAAAATATTTTTTTTTTCTTTTGTACAATAAAAAATAAATTTTAGGTTCAGTTTATACAGACAAATATAAAACATATGTTTTGAAATTTTCATGAAAAAATATTTAGAAGTTTTTGAGATATCCTGCGTTATGCCCAAAAACGTCATTTGGAGAAAAATGACTTCAAATTTTCGGAAACGCCGCCGCGCCGCCGTTTAGGCTATTGAGCAGGTATAATTCTAAAAGCCATAACTTCTGTTCTAATGGGAATTTCAAGGAAACAATTATATCAAAATGTTCAGAAAAAATAGGAGTTTAACATCTAAGAAATTAAAATTTCGAAAATTTTGAAACTTTAAGACTCCGGAGACCCCTTAATAAATTAAATTAAAACTCAATGTTTAACATAGCTAAATATCCTTTCCTGTTGTTTAATGGCATAACTACTCATAGACTGAACATGATTTAAAATAATAATAATAATAACAACATGGTTTTCAGAGTTAACTTCTTTCTGTCTTTCTTTTGTCACTGAACTTTCCACTTCGTTTCAGCTGAAATAATTCAGCATCTAACTTGAGCTTATAAAAGCAGAAGTAAAACAGTAATCCGTTAAAAATAACAGTAAACATTTCAATGTGATATTCAACATAAGTTCCCTCCAATTATCATTATTTTAAATCTTAAATCTCCTTTTGTCTATTTTCTTTAAATAAGTACTTTCTCTTTTAAAGAAATGGTTTCTTTTTAGGGTTTACGGGAGTTTTTCGACTTGGAAGAAGTTGTTTTGATATCTAGGAACGGGGGAAAAATATGTAGGTTTCTGCATAAAACATCAGATATTTTAAACTTTCAAAAACTATATTGTTAGTAGTTTTTATTGAAAAAAGCGTCTTTTTGACTTGGTTTTTTTCTCGACGTTTCGCGTTGTGTACTTTTCCGCAGTACCCAAAATTTCTCTGAGTGTTGTTTCATTTAAACACAATTTATTAAAAAGACATATTAAAATTATATATTTGTCCAGTCTTTTCATACATTTGCATCAATTTTCAGGAATAAGTTTTTTCCCTTTTAATGTAATAATTTCTTTTTAGGGTTTGCAGGAGTTTTTCGGCTTGAAAGCAGTTGTTTTGACATCTAGGAACGAAGTAAAATTATTTGGGTTTTTGCATAGAGCACCACATACTTTGAGCTTTCAAAAGCTACTTTATTAATATTTTTTATTAAAAAATGCGTCTTTTTAACCCTATATCTACCGCATTATGATCGACAGAAATTGTTTTTCAATTATTTGTTTTCACTTACTACAATGAAAATTAAAGAATATAAAATACTTTTAAAAAATACTCACCCGTGAGAAATTTAATTCGTTAGAGGTAATTAATTAAAGTGGTACTTTAAAGTACCGTCGGTACACTACGCCTCAGATATATTTTCGTAACAGAAAACCCACATGATATTTTAAGTAAATTTTAAACTCGTAAAATCCTCGTAAACTCGTAACAAGAAGACACTCATCAGTTAAGAATAAAAAAATAATAAATTGACATAGTTTTATTTTACACATGAAAAATGGGTAAAAATTCAAATTTAATGGTATTTTTAAAAAAAACAAGTTTTTTTAGGTTTCGATTTTGTTAGCAGTCCTTTAGTTATGCGACGCTAGATATAATTCGGGTAATTACCGATGATTTTTTTCGAAAATCATTATCAACAATGCTTTTATTCTTCTGAAACGATAGGTATATTCAGCGATGCTCAACAATTTTTCTGAATGCCCGTAAATCGAAATTTGTGTATAACAGAAAAATGCTAATTACTCAAAAACTATGTGACCTATGGTAATCGCTATAATTTTCCGGCAAGGTTTATATTAACGTCTACTCTCTAATTTTTTCATAATTTTAGTTTCAGTAGATTCGGAATTAGATGGAAGAACATATTTTTGCGCTACATTTTCAACAATATCTTTGAAAATATAATACCTAAAATTAAAAGGAATGTATTTTTGAGTTCAGCGTTACAAAAGCTTTCACAGGATACCCCCACATAATATACACAATATGTATATGCATATATATGTACAAAGAGAGGATTTTTTTTCTCAGGTAACATAATTAGCCCCTCTACTTTTTTACTAAATATATTTATGAATGTTTTTTAGTCTGAAAATATGTGGGTCAATGGTCTTTATTACTTCCCCGAATTTGAACTTTCCACGTTCCATAGTTTACGAGTAAAATGGCTGTGACAGACGGACAGACACAGGAGTGATCTTATAATGATTCCGTTTTTACTTTTTAAGTATGGAACCCTAAAAACGTAAAAAAAATCATAATATCAAAAGAAAAAAATTCAATTTTTTATGCAATTTTTGACGTTTTTTTAAATTTGCGGCGATTTTTTCATATGAGTAAAAGGAATCCGGCTTTATTTTTTTAGCCCAATATAGTACATCTTGTGATTTTTTTCAATAAAGTTTATTTGGATTTCGTGCAGAGATTTTTGCATTTTCGCGAATTTCTTATGCGATTTTTAGAATTGTATGTTCTTCGGCTTTTTTTTTTTTTTTTTTTTTTTTTTTTTTTTTTTTTTTTTTTGAGATTTGTAAAAGGAACTCGGTTACCAACTTTTAGCTAAATATAATAATTTTTTTCCTCTGCGAGTTTTGAACTTTGAAAAATTTTTTTTTTCTTTTTCTTTTTACCATTTCATGGCGATTTGTCTGCATTTATTATAGAAATCCTTTTTTAATCTTTAAGTCCATTACAGTAAATGCTGTCCTCTTTTTTTTTTCTCTTCAGTAAAAATTATTCGGAATTTCTCGCGATTCTTTTATGTAATTTTTAAAGATTTTCACGTACTGAAGAAATTTTTTGACATTCGTAAAAGGAATTCAGTTTTTCCTAATTTTGTCCTCTGCAATTTTAGTGTTTTTCGTTGCGATTTTCCAGAATAATAATTGCCAGTTAACAAAATGCCCGGATTTCGATGTCCGGATTTGAAACTACGTTATTGTTAAATCTGTATGCGTGTTCCCCGAGAGTTATTAGAACACGTTGATATAGCGCATTCACTACGGTTTTTTTTTTTTTTTTAAGTCTGTTAAAATAGCAGAATAATTAAAATCATTCACAGAAAGAAAATTCCAACGCAGAACGGCATAAAGAATACTATTGAAACGAACAAAGCTGTCCGCCACATGACGTAATGCGCGAGCAGTTAAAAAATCTTTACAGTTGGCGCATCCTGTGTTGCCAGATACTTGAAAGTCAATTTCCCCAATATTTTTGAAATTTTCTCCAAATCAGTATTTTTTATTTTTTTTTTAAGTCCCCAACTCAGGTTTTACTCAAAAAAGTAATTTTTCAATTACAAATTTACCACTTTAAAGAATATTTAACTACTTTAAGTTCAAATTTTTTCCCCAGATCAAGCCTTTTCTGAAAAAATTCCCCATTTACAAAAAATAACATATAAACTCAAACAACACAATTTTGCATGCGTATTCGGTATTTAGATGAAGAGAATTTCGCAACGACAAGTTCTTTTATGCTTGTTTTTAAAAGTATTACTAATGAGTAATGTTGGCTTATCATTACATTAATAAAGTAATGTAGTAAACAACAAGCACGACCATAACCAAAAGATTAATGAGAGATATTTCCAATTTCTGTAATTGTATTTTCATTTTTCAAATCAAAATTGAGTTCGAGATAGATGCAGTTTTGCCAGATGACTAAAAGTAAACTTTACATAAAAAAGTGAACAAATTCCCAAAGTTTTTCACCAAAAATATTATAGTCCCCAAAATTTTCCTCACGAAGTACTTGTCTCCAAAAAATTGCCCTAGAGGTTCAAAATCCCCCAAAATGGGGATAAAATCCCCAATCTGGTAGTCTGGGCGTATCGCACAAATTGGATCTCCTTGTACTTTGTCAATATAAGCAAGAGAAATTTAGTAAAAAGCATACTTTTAAAATATAGTGGTTGCAATAGAATATAAAAATAAAATCATGTATATGGGTAGCTATTTGACGACACTCGATCGCAAAGGGTATAACCAGTTTATATATATATATACAGGGTGTCTATAATTAAACGACCCTACTTTAAAATTGTCTAAATACGAAACTATTGGTCAAAAAGTTGTGAAATTTCGTGTCGGCGATAATGAAAGAATGGGAATTTGTTTGAGCGAAAAAAAAATTAGTTCAAAATTTCGCCACCAGAGTGCGTTTTTAATAAATTACACAAGTAGCCACCGTCCATTGAATACTAGACTAAGCTCTGTAAAAAAAATGGCGGCTGTCGTAGGCGGATTTTTTTTTTCAGAGTTTGTATGGCCCGTTCAATTCGAACACCAATAATTTTTTTTTAAGTTTTTACGTTTGATTTTTTTCAGGGGCGATCTGTATATTTGCTTTATTTAATCTGAGAAAAATAAAGCGTAAAAACTTTTTAAAATATGTAATTCATTCAAAAAGCCCCCTGGTGGCAAAATTTTGAACTAATTTTTTTTCGCTCAAACAAATTCCATTCCTTTATTATGTCCGTCACAAAATTTCACAATTTTCTGACCAATAGATTCGTCTGTAGACAACTTTAAAGTAAGATCGTTTAATTATGGACACTCTGTATATTCTTTTGCAATAGCTTGTGTGGAGATGTTTTCATTCTTTCATTCTCTTTTAGCTCCGATTTGCTGTTATATATTTATTTCCAAAAGAATAAAAAGAAAATAGGTGAAACATTCTTTTATCTACATAAAATTATTATGTCTCGTCCTTACTTTATGCAAAAGGGTGAATAATTTGATTACTCGAAAGCAGTTACAATGACAATGGGAATTATAATACATTTAATTAAATAACTGTTTTAAATTAAAGGGCTTTTATGCACCATAAAGACAATTTATTTAATTAAATAACAGTTTTGAATTAAATGGTTTTTATGCATCATGAAAACTTACTATCTCCAAGTTTAATATACTTTATTTTTTATAAATTAAGGAATTAAGCTAGTAAACATTTATTAAAAAGTTTATTTGATTTATTATTAGGCAAAATATCTTTAAAATGGCTCAATTTAAGTTTATCTTAGATATCAATACTTTTTCTCATAATTTTAGAATTTAAGAAAATTTATGATTTTAATCAATGATACTTTTAGAAACAAAATTTTTATTCGCCATATTTCAAATTTAAATCTCTTGTTGGCGACTGGCGAGTTGTTGCTTTCAGCTTAAAAGGTGAGCATGAATTTTGCGTTCACAGCTTTAACAATACTGAAGATATTTTAGCGAGATTTTCATTAGAAGTTTGCTTTTTTTGAAATATGATGGCATCATGGGAAATGCTCATACAAGCCAAATTGTTCTCCAAATGTAACACTTAGAAAAAGAAAACCTACTATTCTTTGAACAAACCTACTATTCTTTGAATTTTTTCAAAATTCAAATTCTAGATTTATAATTTGAATATCTTGTGCCATTATCACTTGTTAAAAAAATTAAATAAACAGTGCTGCAAATTCCATTTGCTGTCTTTAACAGATCATGACTATCAGAACATACTGTGACATCTTCAGCCAATCAGAATATTTCATGCAATCAACATGAATACGAAAAGTTATTAGCTTATCATTATGTCTATTTCTGAAACATAAACTTCTTGCATATTACGGGATTTTACATTAGCTTTAGGTTCAATACTATAGTTAAAATGTATACCGTGCTAATATTTTTCAGTATCTATTTATATCTCTCTCTTTATATATATCCCTCCGAGCGTCTTGCAAAAGGGTAAAATTGTAATGTTGTTTTCTTTGCATTTTGTTTTAAATGTTAAGAAAATATGATTATTTCAACATTATAAAAAAAAAAAAAAAAAAAAAAAAAAAAAAAAAAAAAAACTCAATTACAAATATGAATGTAATCCTTGAGATTATTAATCATTATTTAATGTATTTAAAATTTATTAAATCTATAGAATTATATTATCTTAAATATGGCTTGTATTGCTGTGAAACCTGGAGCTTAGTGAACGGAATATTACACCCCAAACACTTAGAGGGATATATATATATATATATATATATATATATAGCCATAATATAATTACAAATCATCATCTATTCCAATTACAATAATTAATTCAATAATTTAATAAATTTAGCAGAAAATTATAACTGTAATATTATACAAAATACAGATGGAACCCTATACATGTTATATATATATATATATATAACCATTAAATAAACATTACCGATTACCAACAAAAACTGTGAAATTATGAACGAAATGATATTAACAAATTGACAAAAATACAGTTCCCTCAAACACACTTAGATATAGGACAATATCATGCAATAAGAACAAGAAAATACGTATCAAATATACAACGAGATTGGTTAAATTCATTTATTGAATCTTTGCGATGATAACAATGCAAAATTTAATGGAATTTCCTATGAAGAGGTACCAGATAACTACAGAGTCGAAATCAAATTGATAATACACTAAGATTATGCGCAATTGCAGCAGAGATCTATAAGCGTATAATATTTAAAAGATTGCTAAAAACATTTAGCTACCGTGGTTATATATTTAAAAAATATATGATACCATTATTAATAAGGAAATAGTTCAAAATGAATTGTTGACATTCAAAATGAAAAGATATCATAATATAAAATATCAGAAATATATATATATAGCCATATATATATATCTATATATAAAGCTAGAATTTAAAAAAATCTTAATTCATACTTTACGCGCAGTACTTTGTACCATTAAAATTGTAAGAATGATTGAAAGTATTTTTCCAATTAATATCTGCTTTATAGTCAGCCAATCATCTCATTAAAAACTGACATAATGCTGACAGCTATTTCTGATACTTTAATTTCTTGCATATTAAGGCATTTTATATTTGCTTTAGGTTCAATAGTTTAGTTAAAATGTATACCGTGCTAATATTTTTCAGGATCTGTCTATCTCTCTCTCTTTATATATATATATATAAAGCTAGAAATTTTTTTTAAACCTTAAATCATATTTTACGTCTAGCACTTTGTACCATTAAAATTGTAAGAATGATTGAATGTTTTTTTTCCAATTAATATTTGCTTTATAGTCAGCCAATCATCTCGGTAAAAACTGACATAATACTGATGGCTTACATAAGGTATACTGATTATATGTGGTTCGGCCTTATTATCACAGAAAATTTAGATTTAGAAACACTTCCATTTCCTTTAATATTTTCCCAATCAAAGCGCTGTCAATCATAAATGAATCAGCTGCAAAAATTATCGTTTTCTGATGGCGATATATATTTATAATCCATTATATCATTGCGCCGTATCTTAAATAAACAATAAAATTAATCAGAAATAAAACATTAGAAACCAAATATGAATCAGTGATTTTTCCGCGTGTTTTATTTTCTGTTTGATAAGAACGCTACCTGGCGATGACAGACTTTTTTTTCAAGGTCACGGAAGTGCTAGCGTGTATAATTCTGCTATCAAAATCGCGCTTAGCAAAAAACGCAGCAGCTGATATGATAGACGGCATACCTCGAGCATAAATATTTACGCACGTCTTGCGAAATATATAAGGTAGATGAGATGGAAAGGCGGTGAAAGCTTACTACGTAATAGTCTTAAGAGACTGTGTTTTTCTGAATAAATGAGGCTATGCTATTAGGATAAAATTCTTAGAACCTACATCATTGATTTCGGATTATATTTGGAATATTTTATTTATATAATAATACCTCCAGTAAAATTTTAAAAATTTTAGTGTTATTATTATTTTTTTTTAACCCCTAAACGCTCGAATTAAATTACGGTTGAAAAATTCAAATTGCTTATTGGCACCACTTTTATGAAAAAGAAATATTCTCCTTATTTAATGACAGGAGAAACGATATTAAAATATAGCCAATTTCACTATTTTATAAAACTGGTGGGAATCAAACAATTTGAGTAAAAGACACAGCCCGAGAATATGACGGGAGCGAGAATTAAGGGGTTAAGGATGTATTGCTATATTTTCTGGAGAGGATATCTAATTTGTAGATATAAATAAATAGATGAACATTAATTAAACTGTGACTTTATTTAATTACAATTTTGTTTTATTAAAAAAGAATTCTTCTATAAAAATATATAAAAAAATAAGTGTAATTAAGCTATTCAAGCTTACTTACAAACATACTCATTTTCGATAAAATATACAAGTAAATATTTTAATATTCAAGTAAAGATTTTAACAATAATTGCTGTTGTTATTACTTTATTTCTCCTTATAAAATGTAGTGTTAAAGTTTTCTGAAGCGTTTTATTCTAATTTAAAACTATAAGTAAATAATTAATAAGCCTTTATTTCACCGTGTTTCCAATTAATCACAATTTTATTTCATACTGGATGAAATTAATTTCTAAAGAATTTGTCCATATTTAAATATGAATAAGATCTTCAAGAATATACCTTAACCATTTTGTGAAAATTTAACGTACCAGGAAGACTGGATTTTTTATTGGAAGATATAGAAACTGATATCTTTAAAATCTATTAGATAACTAAATGCATTTTGTTTAGTAAATTTTGCAAAGAAAAAAGTTTTTCAAAATCTTAAAGACTAATAATGTAAATTATACATGAACATTAATTAAGAGACTTACTGCTTATAAAATATAAATATTAAGAATTAAAAATATATGAATTCATTGCTGCTACAAATGAATTCATTGCTACTAGTTTGTAGACTGTTTTCTTTTAAAATTTTATTCAATATCTTGCCAAGTGTGATATGTTATTGAGATGTAATTAATTACACTGTTTGGATGATGGCTTCATAATATGGTCAAGTAACGGTTATTGATTGGGCAATTTGCTACACATTTTTAATAGTGCGCTACAAATTGTGCTAACATTAAACTTCATTATCCTTTAAAAAAAAAAACTTTATTAGTTGTTTACACTCCGAAGAAGATCCTATAGATTTTATTGTCAGTAAAGCTACGATTGTTCCTCTCTTATTTGAACTGAGGGAATCCTGTCAAATTGATATATGATTTATCTGTATAAAGCAGAACTTCTTTCCTGTTGAAGTTGAGGTAAAATTGTTATATTGAAACATAATTCCTCCATGTTTTAAAGGTAGCAATACTGGTGAATAAGAACATGTTTCTTCTATATAAAACTGAATTTTCTTCTGCATTACATACAAGGTATCTTCCATAATTAAAACATTTTATTGTGTATAGGAGTCTCGAATTACGCTGTTGCGGCCGCTCTTGTGCCTATCGAAAGTTCATTTACGCTTTTTTTTTTTTTTTTGTTATCCTTATATTTTAATAGCAAACTTCGACTTATTTAATCCTCGAAATTAGGATATTAAATAAGGAAATTCCTTTTAAAATATTCGTGGTAAAAAAGCGTAAAATTTGGCAGCAATGCTTTTTGTAAGTACGAAGATTCTATATATTTATATGTATAAATGCAAATTTGGCCTCATAATTAATAAACATTGGTTTTGATAGAAGTAATAGAATAATTTTCGAATAGAAATATGTTGTCAGTCTGTACAGTTCTGTTTTTTTTTCATAAAATATGTCAAAATAATATTCATATATTCTCTTGCATTCAACAAGAGAGCAATTTTTGGACATTAACTTAATTTTTCACATCTTCATGCTTGTAAAGAAGCTTTGTCATATACCCTTTGTACATGAAAATTTTCATAAATATTAATCCGTCCAACACCTTCATGTGTGAGACGGAATATGTTCAGTTCATACAATGTGCACCACACACCCACAAATAAATATGCATTTAAGTGCAGAAGGCACGCCCTCGGAGATAGTCATTATGTCCAAATGTGCCCATGACAATGAAAAAGTCCTCAATGCTTGATGTACGAGGTCACTTTCTTTTTTTGTTACATTATTTCTAAAGTTTTCTTATTAGAGAAAACATATTTCTTTGAAGCAGGGTTCGTACGGGTGCTTGAATTTCATGACTAAGAAATTCTTCGTTACCAATATTTTCTTATGGAAAATCTCTCCTGAAATAAGGTGAAATTTCGTCCGTTTAAACTTTATTTATTTTACTATAAAAAAATTCTGATATTAGGCCTTGAAAATAACGGTACCCGTACGAACCCTGTGCAGACTATCGCTTTCCTTTCCTTTTACTGTATTTTTGGTAGATTCTGATTTAATTGTTGTAATTTATCCGGTATCTGTCTACTTATCCTATTACTCTAAAAATGTCCGGCTCAGGTCGAAAACGATATGTATGCTGCGTAACAGAAAAAAATCTATACTTAACATGAAATGAAAATATTCTGTTAAAAAAAAATTCTGTAGAATATTTGTTGTAAAAACAGTTATTTTATTCTTTTGCAGTGTGCATTTAAAGCAACTAAAATTTATATGGTTCTGTCATAAGAAATTACTTTTGGATATCGTTAGCTCGGATACCCTGTATATACAAGCTTACTTTGTATTCTATGAAATATGATGACATTGTGATAAAAGCTGTGAATGTCCATCTTTCGCGTCCAAACAATTGTAAGCCTGCAGTACTACAATCACAACAAAAGACCCAGATAGCATGAACATTAGCAGCAAGATTGATTTTTTCTGATATTATCTTGCCGTGACAAATTTGAATTGAGACATTCGCAGCAAATTTCCTGCAAGGTATACCATCCCCCACTTGCGTGAGCAGTTTGTTGTGAAACTGATGGCAAGACTGTCTTTAATTCACGAAAGTGACGAAAGCAAAAAATCCCTCTCTTGAGAGAATAGACAATCAGCACATACGCAGAAAGTGCAGAAATTTTATTTGGTTGGCACCGATTTTTCTAAACGCTATACTTATCAAATACCAAAAAAGGCTCGTATTGAAAAGTACAGATATTACCTGAACTTTTTTATGGTGATGAAGACGATGGATTCATCTTCTGGCGGTATGTTCGCATCAATAGACCTGATCAGGTCTATGGGCCCCTTCGAAGGGGTTAAACTGATTGTGTAACAGTTGTAAACAGGTAGTGGGGCGTGGAAAGATTACTAATTTGCAGTACTTTTGCAGTATTTTTGGTTACTTGTTTGCCGTTAAATTGCAATAAATTTGATATAGCATGAATTTAACTTGCACGTCAAGTTAGCTGCAAGTTCAAAGTGTGGTAACTTTGGCGTTTGCGCTATCTTGCGGCAGTCTTGTTATGAACTTTTAGTCTTATCATGCTGAGCTTGCTGCAACTTTGCAGGTTTTCAAAGCAAGACTGCTGAAAATTTTCTGCAAATTAAAAATGCTATGTGGGAAAGACATGTACTGAAACGTTTTGAATAAATATTTAAAACCAGTACTTCAAAATTCATTAAAATCCACACTTCTGTTAACTTTACGGAAGAAAGTAAAAATTTGTTGTCTAGTGTTTTTATTTCGTGAGATCACCACGTGCATCCAAACACTGGGTATGCAGTACTCTGATCATAACAAAAAGAAAAGCACTTGCTGTAGATACACGTATATTTTGCATATATTTGAAATCAGCACCTCAAAGTTTGTTGAAAACATCCACTTCTATTAATGCATGGGGGTGGGGGGGAGTTAAAATTTGTTGGCTAGCATTAAGGGGACTTATCTCGTGGGAAAGAAACATTGTCGATTCCCATGTTATCCTATGGAGAAAATACTTATCCTTCTTGTTCATTCAAATTTCAAAATTTCCAAAAAATTTTTTTTTCAGCATATAAGTACGGATGCTCTTCAGTACATTATAAGCTTAAAATATTTTAAAAACAGTTTTGAGTATTTTTAAATTCGTGTTAAAGTTTCGAAAAATCTCAAAAAGTATAATGTGTAGTCTTTATTCGTTTATAACTATAGATTGAAGAAAGATATAAAAATTTGGAGCTTATGCAAGCAAAACTTGATTTGCTTTCTTGCACGTAATTAGGCAACTTTTAAATTTTATTCTAATCAAAACACTGTAATTTTGAATTAAAAATTAGCTATACCTAAAATCCGCTACAAACCTGTCACGTTGTCAACTTCACCTAATTGATTACATGAGCTCTATGGATATAAAAGGGTCACGATAGGGGTCAAGGGTTGCCGTAGAAGGGGGAGACGCAAAAGTTCTTGTACTCTAGTTCTTGTAAAAGCATTGGGTTTCAGTCTTGGAATAGTGATTTTGAATAGTAAAGGAATATAGATAGAACGGGAGTTTTTTTTTTGTCTTTTCCTAAAATGTTCTCCTTCCTCCAAATTTTAGTATAGCTCAGATGGCCCGACACATTAAAATGACTATAACCAGCGCCGTAATTGCTTTAGCCCCGTCAAATTTTCTATAAGTAAACATAATCATTATGAGGGCGTGCACAGTCGGTTTTTCGTCGTCGCGCCCTCTAATTTTAGTATAAACTAAATATAAGCCCCTACACATTAAAACGGCTTTAATGCAGGCCGTAATTAACGTAACCCGCTAACGTTTTATGCGGGTATACATAAGTATAGGGGATGGATAAGGGTTTTTTTTTTATCGAAGTCCCATAGAATTTTAGTGTAGTTGCAATACAAGGACCCAACACATTAAAATGGCTAGAACACAGGATCTATTTAACACAAATAACCCAAATTTTATACGCATGTACATAATTTATAAAAGGGAATTTTCTCGGTTTATCGAAGCTCCAAACATTTTTTAGCATAAATTAAATATAAGGTCCGGCACATTCAAACGGTTACAATATGGGCCCAAAGTGATGTAGCCTCGCCCATTTTTGTATGGGTAAACATAATAATTTTAAAAGAAGGATTTTTAAAGGATTTTTCCTCAAAAGCCTCGCCCCTAAATTTTAGTATAAATTAAATATAACAGCCCGGCAAATTAAAACTGATATAATTTTGATCTCTGATTGAAAAAAACATGCTCGAATTTTATACGACAATACATAATTATTATAAGGGGACTTTGTCGTTAACCCTCCAAAATTTTAGCATAAAATAAATATTAAGGCCCGACACGTTCAAACAACTATAACTCGGAGCTTAATTGATGCAGCCTGTTCATTTATTCTATGAGAAAAGATAATTATTATCAGAAAGAATTTAGTTTAGTTTTTTTATGCCCTCCAAATTTTAGTGTAATTAGATATTAGAATATAAGGTCCCGACATATTAAAACTACTATAACTTGATCTTTAAATAGCGTAAGCAGCCCAAATTTTATACATAATTATTAAGAGGGGACTTTATTGATTTTTATCAAAGCCCCCCCCCCCCAAAAAAAAAGTACATTTTTTTTAAAGTCATCCTTTGCATTTGCTCAAAGACATCATTTCGCTATTTAGATCTGATGATTACGAAAGATTATCCATTAGCTATTGCACTTTGGTGCTAAAGTGAAATCTGTCAATGAAGTGACAGATATATATTTATATATAGTCAAAACTTTTGTGATAATAAACCATTTTAACAAATAAAATAAATTATGATACCATAAATATATATTTCTTTTCCTTTTTTTTCTTATCTTTTAAATATATTTTTAATGTTGCCATTATGTAGTTTTATGCATGCCTTACACATTTAAAAATTTAATCATTTTTGTAAAATATCTTTCTTTTTCTAATAAATATTTTTATTTTTCCTTTTTCTGTGGGAGAGGGTGGCATTTTTAAAAGCATAAAATGTTAGATTTGATTTCAAACTAAATTTAAGTAACTTATTTAAAATGCTAATATTACATCCGTTTGTTAAACGTTTTACTAAATATTTTCATTACTGTTAAGTTTTTAAAATTTGGTAATATTTTACCTATATTTATTATTCAAAGGGGAAAAAAATTAAATAGCACATAGTTGTGTTTTGTCTTGTTTTATATTAACTAGCAAGTATGTCCGAGTTAAGCTAGGTCAAAATTAGTCTAGTGTTCAATCCGATATTTTATTCTTACTATATCATTCTTGCTGTTTAGATACAATTGGCATGACCCTGAGACATAGTGACACAAAATGACCCACAAACCGAATTTTTTCGAACATGCGACCAAACCAATGCTCTTCTCGAACCACAAAACAATAGAATACAAAATTTAGTCAAAATCGTTAAATTCCTTTTGTAGATAAAATTAGTTTGATCCATGGTAACCCAAAAGGGACCCACTAATCTAAATTTACCGAACATGTGACCTATCCCACTGGTCTTCTCGAGCTGGGGAACAATGTAATATTTTTTTTTTGTCAAAATCGTTAGAGCCGTTTGTTAGATACAATTAGCTTGACCCACAATGACCCACTAATCTAATTTTCTCGAGCATGCGACTTAGCCCAATGGTCTTCTCATGCTCAGAAACGATATAATACGAAATTTTGTCAAAATGTTTTGAGCCGTTTTTTAGATACAATTAGCTGGACCCACAGTGACCCACTAATCGATTTTTCTCGAACATGTGACTTAGCCCAATGGTCATCTCATGCCCAGAAGCGGTATATTACAAAATTTTATCAAAATGTTTTGAGCCTTTTTTTTGATTCAATTGGCTTGACACCTGTCCCATTGTGACCCAAAATGACCCACAAATCGATTTTTCTCGAACATGTGACTTAGCCCAATAATCATCACATGCCCAGAAGCGGTATACTACAAAATTTTATCAAAATGTTTTGAGCCTTTTTTTTAGATTCAATTGGCTTGACACCTGTCCCATTGTGACCCAAAATGACCCACTAATCGAATTTTGTTGAACATACGACCTATCCCAATAGTATTCTCGTGCCCTAAAACGATAGAAAACAAAATTTCGTCAAAATCGTTAGAGCCGTTTGTTAGATACAACTAGCTTGACCCACAATGACCCACTAATCTAATTTTCTCGAACATGTGACTTAGCCCAATGGTCTTCTGATGCTCAGAAACGATATAATAGAAAATTTTGTCAAAATGTTTTGAGCCGTTTTTTAGATACAATTAGCTGGACCCACAGTGACCCAAAATGACCTACTAATCGATTTTTCTCGAACATGTGACTTAGCCCAATGGTCATCTCATGCCCAGAAGCGGTATATTCCAAATTTTATCAAAATATTTTGGGCCTTTTTTTAGATTCAATTGGCTTGACACCTGTCCCATTGTGACCCAAAATGACCCACTAATCGATTTTTCTCGAACATGTGACTTAGCCCAATGGTCATCTCATGCCCAGAAGCGGTATATTACAAAATTTTATCAAAATGTTTTGAGCCTTTTTTAGATGCAATTGGCTTGACATCTGTCCCATTGTGACCCAAAATGACCCACTAATCGAATTTTGTTGAACATACGACCTATCAAATTGGTATTCTCGTGCCCGAAAACGATAGAAAACAAAATTTCGTCAAAATCGTTAGAGCCGTTTGTTAGATACAATTATCTTGACCCACAGTGACCCACAGTGACCCAAAATTGACCCCCTAATCGAATTTCTCGAACGTGTGACTTAGCCCAATGGTCTTCTAATGCTCCGAAACGATATAATACAAAACTTTGTCAAAATGTTTTGAGCTTTTTTTAAATACAATTAGCTTGATCCATAGTGACCCAAAAATGATCCAGTAATCGAATTTTCTCGAACATGCAACTTAGCCCAATGATCTTCTCATGTTCAGAAACGATATAATGCAAAATTTTGTCAAAATGTTTTGAGCCGTTTTTTAGATACAATTAGCTTGACACACAGTGACTCAAAAGTGACCCACAAATTGTATTTTCTCGAACATGTGACTTAGCCTAATGGTCTTCTCATGCCCAGAAACGGTATAATACAAAATTTAGTCAAAATCGTTTTATTCGTTTCTTAGATACAATTACCTTGACCCACAGTGACCCAAAATGACACACTAATCAATTTTTTTTCTAACATGTGACTTAGTCCAGTGGTCATCTCATGCCCAGAAGCGGTATATTACAAAATTTTGTCAAAATGTTTTGAGGCTTTTTTTAGATTCAATTTGCTTGACACTGACCCATTGTGACCCAAAATTGTGGAGTTAAGAGGTTTTTTTTTTTAACATTGTGTGCTTATAAAATATATTAATTTTCACTTAAATACAAATGTTTATATATCCAATTCAACGAATTTTATAATACAATTTAATAAAAAAACATAATTAAAATATCTGCATTAAAAAAAAGTTACACTTACTTTAGTCTAAAATACAAACACAATTAGTCATGAATGCTGAAGTGTATTGTAACAAAAGCTTCCTAGCCAATCACAATGGCTGTTCTGAGAACCAATCAAATGTCAGTAACTAAACTGTAGTATGTTTTTATTTGTAAAAGCGGTATTTTGCTGGAATGAATTTTGCAGAAGGGGGAATACTAGTGTAACTAAATAGAATGTTTTAATATTTCTATTTTTTTCTTAATGCAAATAATTTAAAACAATGTCACCAACAACAAGAACTGATTGAATACCTACAAAAAGAAGTAGAATTGACATATTGAGAGAAAATGATATCTCTTATGCTGAAATTGCAAGACAGGTTGGTGGATCAGTCTCTTTATTTGGCGTACGAAAGTTGTGCATACGTTATGAAGAAACCAAATCAGTGATAAATAAATAAGGCAACATCAGGCCAAAAAAAAAAATGTACAAGTGCTTCTGACGATAGAAAGATAAAAAGGATGTGCTTCAAAGATAGAGGAATTTCATCAGATGTTGTAAGATGTGAAATGAATGCAATGGGTATTTCAGTTAATTCTAGAACAATAAGGAGAAGATTAGCAGGTTTTGGACTGAAAGATAGAAATCCGAGGAAAAAACCATTTTTAAATCTTCAGCAACGCAAGAAACGAGTTTCGTGGGTCATTAATTGGTCAGAAAACCAGTGGAAGCAAATAATCTGGAGCAAAGAGAGTAAAATATCGCTCTTTCGTAGTGATGGGCGAAAATATGTGAGACGTAGAGTACGGGAAGAGCTGCATCCTGATAGCATTGAAACAAGTACAAAGAAACCAACAAATGTCATGATTTGGGCCTATATGTTTGTAGATAGTGTGGGCCACATTCAAGTGATTGATAGCATTCTGAATGCAAAAAAACACATCGAAACTGTCCTGGAACCAAAATTGATACCTTCCATCAGGGATCTCTTCCCCAATAAAGCACCATTTATCTTCACTATGAATTAAACCTGCAAGCTCCTCTGATGATTCTGTGGGTTATTCATTTTTTCGTATTTTCAATACTGGTTTCCAATGTTCATATATTGTTCACCTTCAGAATTTTACCAATTTGTTCATACACACACACACACACACATATATATATATGCATTATATATATATATATATATACTATGCATTTGCACGATATTTTGAAATATTTACATGATATGATTAAAAACATTCTGATTTACAAAATTATTAATACAATTAGAGAACACAAATAAAAATATTTTTCTAGGTTTTGGCGATGTATCTTCTGACGCTTTTCTCTTGAAACTATTTCTCTTTCTAAATTATGTCTTCTACCCTACTTATAGGTTTTTTTTTTTTTTTTTTTTTTTTTTTTTTTTTTTTTTTTGTCTAAAAGAAACCGATATATTGTTATCTAAGCACAGTTTTGCACGGCATCAATCCATAGTACATCATCTCCTTGTATGGTTCAAATGTATAAAATTTTAAATCTCGAATATAAAACCATTTTTCCCATTATCAGCTAACGCGTATTATTTTCTTATCTAGTTCCACATATGATCCTAAGAGACCGGTTTATTCGATGCTTTTCAATTTCTTTTTCTATTAAAATAATGAGCACAAATTCATCTGCCAAAACAGAAAACTTATGTCTAAAGCGGAATTTTTCCACGGTTCCTTGCAATTTTCGCTCAGCAACTTTTACTGTATAGGGTAGATGTGACAGTAACGGACACACTTCCAGTAATGGATCCCCTTCAATGTTTTTAGTTTATAAAAAAAAATAACTAATAAAAATTAATCGTTCATTTTTTTTTTCATAACTCCCCCTAAGGTGCTTTATAATTTTCTGCACTTGTTCGACGAAATTCGTGATTATTTTTCGGAGATCGTTTGGCGAAATTTGCAATATTTTTCATCGATTGTTTGATGAAATTTTCTATTTTTTACGTGACCTTTTGATGTAATTAGCGATTTTTTTCCACGATCGATCGACGATATTCGCCATTATATTCATCGATCGTTAGATGAAATTCGTGATTTCATTCAGCGAGCGTTAGACGAAATTCGTGATTTTATTCCGCGATCCTTAAACGAAATTCACGATTTTATTCCTCGATCGTTAGACGATATTCGTGATTTTATTCCGTGAGCGTTTGACGAAATTCACGATTAATTTCTACAATTGTTTGATGAAATTTACAATTTTTTCGCGACCTATTGGCGAAATTTATGATTTTTTTCACACAACCGAGTGACGAAATTCGCGATTTTATTTCGCGAGCGATTGACGAAATTCGCGATTTTATTTCGCGAGCGATTGACGAAATTCACGATTTTTTTCAGCAATTGTTTGATAAAATTCTCTATTTGCTTTCGCGACCGATTGATGAAATTTAAGTTTTTTTTTTCCGTGACCAATTGATGAAATTCATGAGAATGCACTGATCGATTAAAAAAAATCGATAAAAAAAACAAAAAAAAAAAACAAGAATAGAGGAAACCGTCCAAAAAGCGGAAAAGTGGCATCTCTGGTGTTTAAAATCTTCAACCCGAAGTATTATTTCTTTCACATTTGTAATATTAATACCACAAGTGATATATCAAGTAGTTCGGAGTTCCCAGACATTTAGTATTTTAAACCATCTATCTAAGATAATTAAAATATTGATCTCGAGATAATCACAATAATTAATTTAAACAATGACTTTCTCAGAAATATTTTGTTAATTATAGATATTCTAATTGTTCAATTTACTTGAAAATAACTATTTTGTTTCATTTATATGCTTTCATTAAATTCTGGTTCTAAATACAGTCATAAAAACAGTTATAACTATTTATTTTTTGTGGGTTGCCCAATACTGGAACAGATAGTATCCATTACTGGAACAGGGGGTGTTCATTACTGTAATTTTGGGTACTTGATATATTTCTGTTATTTACAATAAAATTTTCATTAATATACTGGGAATGAGATTATGAGAATGATAAATATTGTTGATAGAGTTATATAATATTGAAAAACCTAGATTATAATAATTAACTATTAATTAAAAAATAGTTTTTAAAGAAATTCCTTAATCCATTACCGGGCACATCTGCCCTATATTAAAATAATAATAATATAGTATTTTTAATATAGAAATGCTCTTTATTTACTGAAAACTATAAAAGCTTCGAAGACGGAGCTTGTCTATAAAGGAAAGTAGCGTCAAAGCGGTTCTCATAAATATATTGTTCCCCGCTCAGCATATCGAAAAACTTGATGACATTTATAGAGTTATTTTAACACATAAAAGCATAAAATTGGTAGTCATGGCGGTTGAAACTATATGAAACTGAATAGCGTTTTTCTTTTTTCGATAAATTCGTTTTAAAAATCCCATTTTTACAGTAAATCTTGAAAAATCCTTTCCATTTAAAGGAAAGCCACTAATCAATTTGTTAATTTCTAATCAAGAGCACCTGCTGGTTTGGAAGCAGGACGTTTCGGTCCCGACACTTCGGTCCCGCCGTTTCGGTACCAAGACATTTCGGTCCCGAGACATTTCGGTCCCAAGACATTTCGGTCCCAAGACATTTCGGTCCCGAGACATTTCGGTCCCAAGACATTTCGGTCCCGAGACATTTCGGTCTCGAGACATTTCGGTCCCGAGGCATTTCGGTCCCGAGTCATTTCGGTCCCTAGCCATTTCGGTCCCTTCTCCAGGAAGCTGAAATTTTGTGCATTTGAAATGGGTGACATAATTTTATAGGGGACAATGTACAGTTTTTTAAATAAAGGCCTTAAAATTTTAGTAACAGCTCAAACAAATTTCGTATGGTAATCATTTTAAAAAGTAGGGGATGGGGATTGACATTTTCTATATTTTAATGTATTATAAGTACAAGCTCCTGATAATTTAAAACATTTATAACTCGATCTATAATTATCGCAAAACACTCATATTTTGTATGGTAAACGTAATCTTTATAAAAGGAGGGACATTATCGGATTTTTTAACTGAACTCCCTAAATTTCAGTATAACCCGAATATAAAGACTCGAAAACGCAAACACTTGTAACACAGATCAAAATTGTCGCAGCCCACACAACTTTCCTATGATAATCGTAATCGTTTTAAAAAGCAGGGGTGGGGGGGAGGGCTCTGTTGATTTTTTCTATATTTTAGTGTGCCTTAACTATAAGGTCCTGATAAATTAAAACATTTATAACCCGATCTATAATTATCGCAAAACACTCATATTTTGTATGGTAACGTAATCTTTATAAAAGGAGGGACATTATCTGATTTTTTAACTGAACTCCCTAAATTTTAGTATAACCCGAATATAAGGACTCGAAAACGCAAACACTTATAACACAGATCAAAATTGTCGCAGTCCACACAAATTTCCTATGATAATCGTAATAGCTGGGGGGGGGGGGGTGTAGTCTGTTGACTTTTTCTTTTATTTTTAGCGTATCTTAAGTATAAGGTCCTGATAAATTAAAACATTTATAACTCGATCTATAATTATCGCAAAATACTCATATTTTGTACGGGAAACGTAATATTTATAAAAGGAGGGACATTATCGGATTTTTTAACTGAACGCCCTAAATTTTAGTATAACCCGAATATAAGGACTCGAAAACGCAAACACTTATAACACAGATCAAACTTGTCGCAGCCCACACAAATTGCGTATGATAATCGTAATCGTTTTAAAAAGCAGGGGGGGGGGGGGTCTGTTGACTTTTTCATGATTTTAGCGTATCTTAACCCTTTGAGCTCTGATGGGTGAATTTCTTTCCACTTACATTTAATCTCCAAATGTCACGCTGACACCGGAATATTCCACCAATTTTTTTAAAAAATTGATTAATGCATTTTTTCGTGAAAATTATAAGCCGAATCTTTTGATTACAAAATATGTCAATGTGAAATTTGAGAATTTTGTAGAAATTCACCCCCAGAGCTCAAAGGGTTAAGTATAAGGTCCTGGTAAATTAAAACATTTATAACTCGATCTATAATTATCGCAAAATACTCATATTTTGTACGGGAAACGTAATATTTATAAAAGGAGGGACATTGTCGGATTTTTTAACTGAATAAAAATTATTTTTATGTATTTGTACAATATTGCATTATTATTATGTTTAATTAATTAATTATTACTTCGAATTTATGTCTTTGACTGATTTTTCAAAAAATTTCTATTTTATTTTTTTGAAAACAATAAATCAAAAATTTTGAATGAAAACTTTAAGTGATGAATAATTGCTATTAATTAATTCTCAAAACAGTTAGTAATTTTAGTATAAAAATTAAATTAATATTTTATTAAATATATATTTTTTAATTTAATGTATCCTTAATTTATTAAATTAATAACATTATCAATATACATCACAAATTTCTACTTTAAAATAAAATCGATACATAATATATTTTATATTCAATTTATCATTATATTTTATAGTAGTTATAAACTGAAATTTATCCTTTACCTGTTTATTTTTATATTTAAAGTTACCAAAATGTAAAACTGTTAATATAATTATTAATAAAAGTAAAATAAAAAAAAAAATTATTATTTTTCTGGGAAAGTGGGAGGAAAAGAGTAGTATAAAAAAAAAATAAATAAAAGACAAATATAAAAAAGCTTAGTTTTGTCAGTTAAAATTTACAAATAAAATTAATTAAAATAATAGTTACATTATTATATAAAATTAAAAATAATAATCTTCTTACAAAGAAATAGGCCCAGATTCAATAAAGTTAGCTCACAAAAATCGTCTTCAAAGGGTGAGAAGACTTAAAAAATTGCAATAATTATTAAAAAAAAAAAAAAAAATGAAGTGGTGGGTGGAGTTTTCTGAAAACAAAATATTTTTCATAGCACGCCTAGTTACCAAATCACTATTGTTTTTCCAATGTTTATAATGATAAAGTAACTTACGAAAACAAATTTATACGATGCAACTTTGTATTATAAAAATAATAAGAAAAATTAAATTTGTGCTTCAATAAATATATCTTATTTCTGAATTATTAAAGGAGAGGGTGTAGAGGGGTGATTTGAGGAAATATTTGCATATAATAGCTTATAAGTGTCTAAAATTGAATTATTGCAGACATTTATGATTAATCTAATTCGAAAAAGAAAAAAATAAGCGCAGTTTAATTATTTAATTCATGATAATTTAAACGTTCTAAAAATGTTTGAAAACAACCAAAAAACATTGTACGACAGTTTATAGTATATATAAAATACCTAACAGTAATAATAAATAATAAAACTTAAAAAATCCATTCTGTTAAATAATAATAGTTAAAAAAAAAAGACAATGTTCCCTGTAAAATTATATCACGTTGTTCAAACAAACAAAGTTTCAGCTCGCTGTGATTTCATAATCACGAGTTATAAAAGTTTAAATTTATCGGACTATTATATTCAGCTTTTATAAAATTTGAGTGGGGTTTTTTTTTTTTTAAAAGGGCCCAAATAATGTTCAAATTGCAGCGTTTGGCGGACCCACGACAGTTAGAATCCGAGTTATAAGGTGGTGAGTACCAAAATTGCAAGGGACCGAAAGGTCTCGGGACCAAAATGGCCAGGGACCGAAATGTCTCGGGACCGAAATTGCCAGGACCGAAATGTCTCGGGACCGAAATGGCCAGGGACCGAAATGGCCAGGGACCGAAATGTCTCGGGACTGAAATGGCCAGGGACCGAAATGTCTCGGGACCGAAATGGCCAGGGACCGAAATGGCGGGACCGAAATGTCGTGTACCCTGCTGGTTTTATGCGTTTAACAAATAAAAATCATTTAGGCAAGTATCACAAAGTAACTAGTGTGAATTTGAGAACAGCTTAAACGAAAATTATTACCAAATACCAATAAATGAATAATAAAAGACTAAATGACTAATTAATTAAAAGTAAATCATTCAATTCAGAATAAGGAGGGGGGGGGGGGGATAAGCGGAGATCAAAAAAAGAAAACTTAATGTAAAACGAAATTGATCAATACCAAAATCACCTATGTATAATGAGATATATTTTTTAAATGGATAAACAAAAATATTTGTTATTAATAAAAATATATTATAAAATGAATGTGTGAACGTTTAATGAAATATTATTAATAGAAATGCTCATAATTTACTGGACACAGTAAAGCCTTTTAAAACGAAATATTTATATAACAGAATCTTTCTGTTAAATGTTAAATAAGTAAAAAATAATAAAATGCAATAATAAAATAAATAACTGACCCATTAAATTAATAAAAGCTAATTTTAAAAAGCTATATTTCATAGTATTTAACCATTCCTTAAATGCAGCTACAACTAATATTTTATTTTCCTATAATCTTCTTTTCTTTTTACTGTAAAATTATCAGCAATTTTAATAATTTAAATGCATAATTAATACTGGATCAACCTAATTGAAATCTAAAAAGAAAAACAAACACATATTGTCTCCCTATTACTTGGATTCATGTTTTATACCCCTTAAAAAAAAAAAAAAAACATGCATGGAAATTTTATTATTCTCTTGGTCAAAATTTAACGTTTTCGTAAATGAGCGGGTCTTTAGGATTGTGAAGAGGGTCACGGACTTTGGTTGGTAAAATTTGGGTCTCTTGCATCTTCCCTGAGGGTGAGGAACCTAGACTTCTCTTATTTCTTCTGTAAGCTGCGGACAGCCTGTCATCGGTGGTCAGATCACTTCCCCCCTCCCCCCACTTTTGTTCAACCTAAAAGCGATAACGCGCCAAAAATATCATCGGTCAGTTGCTCGCTTTGATCTCTACCCCCTGATGTGGATAGAGATAAATCTTACACACCCACAAAATGTTTAGCTTTTGGTGAGACAGGGGGCGCTCGTTAAAAATAAGAGTTCAAAATATTTTCGTAAGCCGCCTTAACCCATTCGGGACCGTGGGCTCATATATACACCTTCAAAATGTACATACAGAATATGTTTTTGGTATCAGTAACATAAAAAAGTTATATTTTATCTTATTTAAACCCAAGCAAAAGTAAAAGCACTTGCTGTAGATACACGTATATTTTGCATATATTTGAAATCAGCACCTCAAAGTTTGTTGAAAACATCCACTTCTATTAATGCATGGGGGTGGGGGGGAGTTAAAATTTGTTGGCTAGCATTAACCCATTCGGGACCGTGGGCTCATATATACACCTTCAAAATGTACATACAGAATATGTTTTTGGTATCAGTAACATAAAAAAGTTATATTTTATCTTATTTAATCCCAAGCAAAAGTAAAAAGTCCTTCCGGCCAGTGCCGGGAGGAAGAGGTAGCTTTCATAATCCTTATTTTAAAAAATCCAACTTATATCGTGCAAACACACGAAGCTCAATTTAGTGGAAACCGAATATAGGAGATTCAATACTAATTTTTATCAATATAATGAATGAGAATTTCGCGAAATTAGTCAGCTTTATCCAAGCTGCTTTTCTTTAAAGTAACTTACATTTGACTGCCAAATTCGGCAATTTCTTAAAGTGCCTGTCATTTTAAGACAACATGGTGGATGAGGCTAAGCAGTGAACTTGGTCGAGACCTTAGTAATTGCTGTGCACATGCTCACTCACATCGGAATCGGTTAATATATAGGAGTGCTGTCGCATGCAAAAAATCAGATTTTTCAAAATGTCACCCACAATAGAAATTGAAACTGCTATATCTGAGCCATTTTTTAAGGTAAAGACAAACAAAAAATGCTCCTGAATCCTTATATCAAGATCAAATACTTAAGAAAGAAACCTTTTTCAATTTCTAATTTTTTTGCACCTCAATTTAAATATATATATAATTTTAATTTAATGGCCGCCATTTTGAAACAAGATGGCTGATGAATCTGGCCAGCGAACTTGGTCGAGGTGTTGATGTATACTATCCACATGCCTTCTTACATCGAAATAGGCGAATACGTGTGTTATCGCGTGACAAATACAAGATCGTTTCAAAATGTTAGCCATGCTAGAAATTCAAAGTGCTATAAATCAACCATATTTTAAGATATCAACAAAAGAACAAATTTTCAGAAACAAAAACTGCTCCGGAATCTTTGTATCAAGGCCAAACACGTAAAAAAATCTTTTTCATTTTCCAATTTTTTAATACCTCATTTTGAATTTAAAATTTATTTTTTTTTAAATGGCAACCCTTTTGAAACAAGATGGCGAATGAAGCTGGCCAACGAACTTGGTCGAGACATTGGTATGTACTATGTACAGACCAAGTTACATCCAAATAGGTTCATAAATACGCCTGTTATCGCGTGACAAAAATCAGGTCGTTTTAAAAAGTCAGCCACAAGAGAAATTCAAAATGCTATAACTCAGCCATTTTTTAAGATATAGACGAAACAAAAACTGCTCCGAAATCTTTGTATAAAGGTCAAATACATAAGAAAAAAATATTTTTCCATTTTCAATTTTTTGGTACCACATTTCAAATTTTAAATTTAAAAAAAAAATTTAAATGGCCGCCATTTTGAAACAAAATGGCGGATGAAGCTGGCCAACGAACTCGGTCGAGAGATTGGTATGTACAATGTACACACCGAATTACATCCAAATCGGTTCATAAATACGCCTTTTATCGCGTGACAAATTTCAGGACGTTTAAAAATGTCAGCCACGCTAGAAATTCAAAATGCTACAACTCAGCCATTTTTTAAGATATAGACGAAACAAAAACTGCTCCGGAATCTTTGTATAAAGGTCAAATACATAAGAAAAAAATATTTTTCCATTTTTAATTTTTTGGTACCACATTTCAAGTTTTAAATTTTTTTAAAAATTTTAAATGGCCGCCATTTTGAAACAAAATGGCGGATGAAGCTGGCCAACGAACTCGGTCGAGACATTGGTATGTACTATGTACACACCGAATTACATCGAAATCGGTTCATAATTACGGGAGTTACAGTGTGACATAGGTCAGATATATATATATATATATATATATCAATTTTGAACGGTGGGTGGTTTCGTGGTCTGGGGGTCATGATCGATGAAAATATACCAAAATTTTTTGAAATCGCTTTCCTCCGAACGGCTGCAATAGGTAGCTTTTTTGTAAAGAAAGCTACCTAAAAGCAGTGGTGCCAACCGAATTAAACTAATATAACAAACGCCGGACCCGAAAGGGCTAAGGAAAAAAATCCAAATTTTTCGTCAGATAAAAATTATTTGACCAGATTGCGTGCTATAATTACCGTGAACAAATTTCAAAATTATTTAGATTTCAAAGCGTTCTAAACTTTCAAAATTATAAACTTTTAAACTTGCCTTAAAAAAAAAAGGTTTGTATAACTGTACCAATGCATTTACATATTTATTTATTTAATCAAAAGCCGAGACTATCTTCAAAACGGGAATTGCAATGGCGAAAATTAGGCACGTCTGATCATCTTAGTCAAAATATCTTTCTGTACGTTGAAGAGATATTCGCAAGTAAACAGGCATGTTTTTACTCAAGAAATGCATTTTATTCGGTAGACTAGAATCCCCATGCACTTATTCGCAATTTGCATTCTAAAAAATTGCGAAATTCATTAAAATTTTATAATAAACCTCGATCAGAATACAATTATCACCGAGGCTCAAATCGTGGTCTTTGAATATGCAGAAAATAGCTATCATTAATGCTGACTCTTCCCGAAATGCAACAAACTGCTATTACTCAAAGTGCTGTGGACACTACTCTATCTTTAGTTCTATGTATCTCCTTCCTTGACCAAATATTTTTCTCATTGAAATTAGATGTCATCATCTGAGTTATTTACCAAATATAAGTATTTTTTTTTTCACTGGTATGCACTGTAGATATTTAATTTCTGGGGTGTTCAAGATAAGTGTTTGGCGCTATATTTTGTCGCTAAAGTCGATAAAATTTCAAGTTATAAACTAAAAACAAGTGGGTAAGCGTGATCGCAGATTGCATAGAAGTTTTCGTTTAATATCTCTTTTAAAACACTTTATCCTTAAATTAATAAATCAAAATTGCTAATTTATAATTATTAAATCCTTACATAAAAAGCAGCACCATTACATTTAATTTAAAAATAATTAGAACAACAATATTGTTAAATCAAATTAAAAATATTAAAGAAAAATTATTTAAATAAAATTGAAAAATCCGAATATTTTTAAATTCAGCAATTTCAAAATTTTAGTGCATGTACTAATAAAATATAAATTTTTAAAAGCAAAAAATTGTTTAAAACATATTTAAAATGTCAAATAATTCAGAAAAAATCCATATTAATTTTTGACTGTCCATACATTCACTAGATGACGCCAAAAAAAGAATGTTAACATTTATTAAAATTCGAAATAAAAAAGAAGAAAAAAAACTTTCAATTCCCGAATAATTCTTATAAAGATAAGTTAAAAAAAGTTGCCTTTAGAAGTATATTATTTCAAAAAATGGCTAGTAAATAGCAGCAGCGAACAAAAATATTAATTCCCTGTCAAAAAAAAAGAAAAAAAATTAAAAATTACCGCTGTGCAAAAAAAATAAAATTAGCCTTTAAAATGGCCAAAAAAGGAATTTTCTTTTAATTAAATCATCTGAAAAAAGTGTAATAATAATAACAAATCAAAATTTTAAAGTTCCGCCTGACAGATTCGATCCCACAATCTTCCACATGGAAGACAAACGCTTTACCACTATGCTATGGACACTCTGCAAGATATGCTGACATTAAGATTATGTTTTGAAATCGAAAAAGAATGAATTCATTTAATTAAAATAATATAAGACTTTTTCAAAATATTAAGATTTTGGGTATGACAGGGAGTATTCAGCTATACGTAAAAAAAAAAAAAAATCAAGTCTGTAACTGGAATAGTTTTCGAGTACGAGCGCTGTGACGGGCAGACAACGAAGCGAGACTATAAGGGTTTCACGAGATGAACGAAGCCCTAAAAAAGCAGATTTCCCTTAATTTTGGAAAATATAATGAAACCACGAAAGAAAATAATCCTCTTCCGAGTTAACCACGATTTCTTCATCTTTAGAAACACCAAGAGTCAATATATTTTCGAGATGTAATGAAGCATTTATAAAAACAAAGTTACTTTTGCTGCCACTGATTTTCGGAAACATTTCCGAATCGTTTTTTATAGTGTATTAATCCGTTTTTCAAGTTGGAATATATGTTTTTCGAATGTTATCAATTTTCAAATAAGCAGTTTCATATTTCATAAACATGTTTCACAGACAAACATGATAAACTAACAACATCAACAGTCATATTAAAACCTCCTATTATTTTGTTACTCTTGCATGTATAAATTCAATTACGGAGATGAAAATGTTTAATCGATAATTAATTCCATTCTAAAAGCAAAATTTTTGTTATAACAAAACTAATTCATACACTATAAAAGAAAAAATCGGAAACATTTCTGAAAATCAGTGGCAGCAAAATATTTTTTTTTTATATATAAATGACTCTTTAATATTCGAAAATATATTGGTTTCTGAGATTTCTAATGATAAAGATAGCTTTTTTGAACCATGGGTAACTCGAAAGGGGTTATTCTGTATTTCCATTTGTGGTTATATTACATTTTCGTAGACTAAGAAACATTTGTCTTTTTTTTTCTTACAAAGTACTTCCAAACCAATTTTTGTTATGCTCGTTACCATCATAACATTATACAGTGGACTCTCTCTATCTGAACACTCTCTAATGTGAACACCCCGGTATTATGAACACATTCTGATGGTCCCGGCGAAGCTACATAGACTTAACAAAAGATGAACTCTCTGTAATCCGAACACCCTCTAATCTGAACACCCCACTATTATGAACGCTACTTTTGATCCCCATTCTACCCCATCTCTCTGTAAACTGAACATGTGTTTGCTATCGGAATTCGGGGAATTCTCCTATCATCAACCAAACTAACGAAGAAGGTCAGCGTCATGGATGCTGCCCATTGGATATCAACGGCTTGGAACGAAGTAACCCCCTACACCATCCAAAGATGCTTCTACAAAGCTAAATTCCCCTGTGAGAATTAGCAATCAAGAATAGAGGACCAAGAAGCAACAACAGATATGAATGACTTGGCGTCAATTCTACAGGAGCTTCATACTGATGTAGCTTATCTCAAAGCAGACGGAAGCCTTCCGGCTGGCGACAACAACATCGTTGAAGAGGAAGAGGATAGTAAAGAAGAAGCAGAATCAGAAAAGACCGATGAAACAAGAAGTACGATTACCTTCAAGCAATATGGCCAGGAGATTGAAGACCTGTTGAACTATGCGGCTGAATGTCACCCGAAGCCTTTTCCACTTCTTAAACATCTAGATAACATGTACACTGCACGAACATACACAATGCAAAAACAGATTAAAATTTCCCACTTTTTTAAGTAATGTACCGATTACGTTTTCAAGTAATATATACAGTATCAAGTATCGTATACAGTAATACCTCGACTTACATCAGCAATTCACTCCAAGACTAGTGACGTAAGTCGAGGTACATTTAGATGAACAAAAAAGGATAAGTAATAGAAATTCACCAAAATCTAATGAACATGTTGTATTGTATTTAGGGATTAGGTTACATGCATTTAACATTAGGAAAAAAATGCGTTTGCAATACAAGAATTTGAAATAAATCACTAAGTTATTAACTTATAATTTATTGTTTATTTTTTGCTGCCCGGTTCGAGTCTTCGAGTGTATGAAAAAATCTTGCAATGAAGTTTGAACCGACAATTTTTTATTTTTCTTTCTCTTAGAAGCTGTTTGTAACAGCAGAATGTGTTTTCTAAGCTTTTTCTACTCATTGCTACACTTTGCTCGTCTGAATCAATATTTTCAAGAACCATCATTCCAGCTTCAATAATGTTTAGTCCTTCGGTTAATTTTGCAACCGTCATAATCTTAGGCTCAAAATCTTCATCTATTTCTTCGGCAGTATTTTGTTTCTTTAATTCGATAACATCGTCGATGGTTAATTCCGGATTAGGAGAATTTATGAGTTCAACAATACCTTCATCTCTAAGTTGTCTCTTCCCGTTTCGACAATTTCATCACTTATGAGAGATACAGAATCAAAATTTTCATATGTTTTCTTAGTCTCTGAGAAGGAAAAGGGCTACAATCTTTTCCAAGCATCTCTCATTATTTTTCGCTGAACTTCACCCCATGAACCCCCCTATGACTGTGACAGCATCTGAGATGTTAAATTTCTTAAAGAAGTTTTCAAAAAAGTTCAAAGTGCGTTTAAATTAAGGAATTTTTTTCCAGGCCAGACAACGTAAATTCGCGGTGACGAAAGACGAGGGGACGTAAGTCGGGGTATTGCTGTATATGTATTTGTATGTTTTGTAAAACTTTTTAATTAAAAAAAATCAAATGAGATGGTAGAGAAGAGGTCCGACTGAATTTAGTTTGACATTGCATTAGCCGCCAAATCTAAATTCAGAACCTCCATCTCGGTAACTTGCATGGCTAACCAGGCTAAGTATCCTATACAGTCTGTAAACTCAAAACATAGTAGTTTAATGCACTTCCCAATCTCCCTCTATAATGAACACCCCCGTAATTTGAACATTTTTAGTCGGTACCATGAGTGTTCAGAATAGAGAGAGTCTACTTATTTGACAAATGCCTGTAAATCTAGTTTTGCAGCAATAACACTATTCGCGCAGCCAAGCAATTTCTGAGCTGCAGGTTTTGTGGCAGTGCGATACGGAAGTTTGTTTTAAAAATATAGATTATGCCTTTTCTTAACTTTTTGAGGGGCAAGTGATTGTGTTCCTGTAATGTTGAATTCACTCCGGAATCTTTGAAAATTTTCGTTTCAAAATAAGAAAAAGCAATTGTTCACCTAAGTTATAAGAATAAAATTTATTTAAAAGTTTCCTGTCGAATCTTGATTAAACTTAAGTGAGATAGATAAAATATATCCCGCCGCCCCTTAACCCTTTCCGGCGCGGTGTCCTTAAAAAAGGACACCTAATTTTAATTCCAAAACTGGCAAACCGCACCAAGAATATTTAACTAAAATTTTCCTATTATAATGTACATGAAAATAAGCAATTTCGTATTTTCTAATAAATTCGTTTATAAATTGCGGTGTCAGTCCATTATTTCATCAGTTTATAAACAAAATTACTCCGCGCCGGTAGGGGTTGAGGGGTTAAATGTTCAAAAATAAAATATACCCCACAATACTTTCCGAACGCTGGTATACGGTAAAAAATATATGTAAGTATGTAAATTTCTAACACATTGGGTTCGAACTTTCTTCTATTTTGAAACTGGAGAGGTCACGTCTGAGCTACTAATGCTTGATTATATCGGCGTAATATGTATCACTTACATTTTGTCACATTTCCTTGATGTTTTTCCCTATAAAATCGATTGCAAAATGGTTTTAAGACAATTTTAAAAAGGATTAATTACTTAATCCATCGGTCGATTTGTACAAAAATCTATATAATGTTAAATACAAGCAAAAAGTCTTAATTTACGGCCAGTATTAACTGTACCATAAAATATATATTCCAAAAAACCTTCAAATATATACTAGAACACAATTATTTGCTTAAACCTTTATGTACTGAATTATGAATTCATGAAAATTTTATCTTCTAAAGCATTTTTCGTGAATTTTTAAAACTACATTAGAAGATTTGCATAATAATTTAATAAATTTTAGAGGGATTGAAGGATTTAGAAGGATTAATTAAATTTGAATTTATAGGAATTTTGTGCAATATTTATAACCCCACTCAAATCTTTTATTTTAAATATTTTTATTAGTATTTTGTAGAATTGGGAAATGTACAAATATAATGTTTTTACTATAGAAATATTTCCGAATTGAAAATCTCCCCTCCGCCCCCCCCCCACCCCCACAGCACCAAGAAAGCTGAAAAGATGCAATGGCAAAAGAAATCATCTTTTTAAGAATATTTTTGTTTTGTGTGGCTAATAATGCTTTTGGAACCAAATAAAGTAATGCATCTATAACTCATTCTAAACTGTATTACTACTAATCGATGTATTAAATAAATTTTATAACAAGTTATTTTAATGGTACTTATAAGTACCGTCAGTAGATAAAGGGTTAAAATATGCCGATTTTAACATGGATTATGTGCATTGTATTTTTATGTGCATTTTATTCGTGTTTTTGTATATTCTGATGATGATTCGATGAATGGATCAAAACATGTCAATTTGTAAAATATTTTTAATGCTTTTATTGAAATCGACGTCTTTTAAGCAAATAATTGTGTTTTAGTATATATTTTGAAGGTTGTTTTGAATATATATTTTATGGTATCTATATAGTTTATAGCATATAGGTTTATAGCATATTCGCAAAGTGGGAACTCAAACGGCTGTCCCGTTTGGAGATTATCATATTCATTCATGTACACAAATGGTAATTACTATACTTTTCTTACAGTATGTGTTTTTCGAAAGTAAAAATTATATCCTGGCTTAATTATACCTGGAAAATAATCATTCGAAAGTAGAAAAAAATGTTGTACAGTAACTCCTATTTCCGCTAATGATCACCATTCTTATACTTAAAGATATAAATGGTCATTGATGAATGTTTTATTGCACATTTTATTTAGCTTCTGTAAAAAAGCTAATTACTGTAATTATGAGGAGAATATAGTACATAGTACAATAGCCTTATTCATACTGAGAAAAAATATATTTTCATGTTCTTTTAATACAATAACATCTTTATATTATTACTAAGTTGTTATTTTAATTCCTGTTCCTGTAAATTTGAAAACATGCTAATTTATCTCTAAAATTTGTAAAATATTTTATTGATATGTATTTTTATCTTTATCTTTTTAATTTGCTATAAACTTAAAATTTTAATACTTATATTTTAAAACCTGAAATCTTGTGTGATTTATCAAGTTTGTGTTTGTTTATTTTAAAATTTAATTTTTCAAAGAAGTTCCAAAATTAACTATTTTATCTCAGGGCAGATCTTCCTTTACTCAAAGAAAGCAGAATAAGCTTTTCGCATACGGTATTTTCATTACTGATTTTCCATATTTCTTAAAAGTTATTGATTTATACGTTTCAGCTTTTTGTTCAAAATTATATAATAATTTTCAAGAACATATTAAGATTTCAACGAAATCACATGGTAACTTATTAAATATATGTTCAAAAATACCTTCAAATGACGGGAAATCTTCTGCAATCTATATAATTATAAAAATTTTACGGCGTGCTATGTAACAGCTTTAATAAAAGTACGCGAACAAACAATTAGGGAATTAAAACCATCAATTTATTTCATTTATGTTGAACAAATTGACGAAACTAACATAGATATTAGATTAATGTTAACACAATTATTCTAATTGGTAAACAAATCATATTAGATGTAAATTTCCAACTGGGCGAAAAATGGCCGGACCAGGATTCGAACCCAGGACCTCCTGGCTGAAGCCGCCAGTGCTCTGCCATCTGAGCTATCCCGGACGATTCTGGTCGAACCTTACATACCAATGTCTCGACCGAGTTCGTTGGCCAGCTTCATCCGCCATTTTTTTCAAAATGGCGGCCATTTAAAAATTTAAAAAAAAAATTAAATTTGAAATGTGGTACCAAAAATTGGAAATGGAAAAATATTTTTTCTTATGTATTTGACCTTTATACAAAGATTCCGGAGCAATTTTTGTTTCGTCTATATCTTAAAAAATGGCTGAGTTATAGCATTTTGAATTTCTAGCGTGGCTGACATTAAGAAACGTCATGAATTTTGTCACGCGATAAAAGGTGCATTTATGAACCGATTTGGGTGTAACTTCGTTTGTACATAGTACATACTAATGTCTCGACCGAGTTCGTTGGCCAGCTTCATCCGCCATTTTGTTTAAAAATGGCAGCCATTTAAATTTTTAAGAAAAAATTAAATTTGAAATGTGGTACCAAAAAATTGAAAATTGAAAAAATATTTTTTTCTTATGTGTTTGACCTTGATACAAAGACTCGGGAGCAGTTTTTGTTTCGTCTATATCTTAAAAAATGGCTGAGTCATAGCATTTTGAATTTTTAGCGTGGCTGACATTTTGAAACTTCCTGATATTTGTCACGTGATAACAGGCGTATTTATGAACCGATTTGGATGTACCTTGGTGTGTACATAGTACACACAAATATCTCGACCAAGTTCGTTGGCCAGCTTCATCCGCCATCTTGTTTCAAAATGGCGGCCATTTAAAAAAAATTTAAATTTAAAATGAGGTACCAAAAAAATTGGAAAATGAAAAAGATTTTTTTCGTATGTGTTTGATCTTAATACAAAGATTCCGGAACAGTTTTTGTTTCGTCTATATCTAAAAAAATGGCTGAGTTGTAGCATTTTGAATTGCTATTGTGGCTGACATTTTAAAACGACCTGATTTTTGTCACGCGATAACAGGCGTATTTATGAACCGATTTGGATGTTACTTGGTCTGTACATAGTACATACCAATGTCTCAACCGAGTTCGTTGGCCAGCTTCATTCGCCATCTTGTTTCAAAAGCGTTGCCATTTAAAAAAATTAAATTTAAAATTTAAAATGAGGTATTAAAAAATTGGAAAATGAAAAAGATTTTTTTATGAGTTTGGCTTTGATACAAAGGTTCCGGAGCAGATTTTGTTTCTGAAAATTTGTTCTTTTGTTTATATCTTAAAAAATGGTTGAATTATAGCACTTTGAATTTCTAGTATGGCTAACATTTTGAAACGATCTTGTATTTGTCACGCGATAACACACGTATTCGCCTATTTCCATGTAAGAAGGCATGTGGATAGTATACATCAATATCTCGACCAAGAACGCTCGCCAGCTTCATCCGCCATCTTGTTTCAAAATGGCGGCCATTAAATTAAAAGAAATTATATTTATAGTGAGGTGTAAAAAAATTAGAAATTGAAAAAGGTTTCTTTCTTAAGTATTTGACCTTGATATAAGGATTCAGGAGCATTTTTTGTTTGTCTTTATCTTAAAAAATGGCTCAGATATAGCAGTTTCAATTTCTAATGTGGGTGACATTTTTAAAAATCTGATTTTTTGCCTGCGACAGCACTCGTAAATATCAACCGATTCCGATGTAAGTGAGCATGTGCACAGCAATTACTAAGGTATCGACCAAGTTCACTGGTTAGCCTCATCCACCATGTTGTCTTAAAATGGCAGGCACTTTAAGAACTCGCCGAATTTGGCAGCAAATATAAGTTACTTTAAATAAAAGCAGCTTGGATAAAGATGACTAATTTCGCGAAATTCTCATTCATAATGATTTATTATTGATAAAAATTAGTATTGAGTCTCCTATATTCGGTTTCCACTAAATTGAGCTTCGTGTGTTTGAATGATATAAGTTGGCTTTTTTAAAATAAGGAATTTGAAAGCTAGCTCTTCCTCCCGGCACTGGCCGGAAGGACTTTTTTTCTCAGTGTAGAATTCGTAATTTTTCTCCTGTAAAAGCACAAGCAAAACGCAAACAAAAAGTATAATGGATTACTTTGGATGAAAACAGGTACTACATACTTATTCAGTGAAACTTTTTCCGATAAATAGATTTCTTATTATCAGTTAGGATTTTTATACACGAAAGTACACACACACAAAAAAAAAAAAAAAAAAAAAAAAAAAAATGCAATTTAACAAATTACAACGACCATTAGGAAAATGATTTTTTCAAAGACTAAAATTTAAGACATAAAAAATAGCACGGAGTTGATCATACATTACGTACGCCATGAATTAAGCATTAATAGTGTTATTACACGTAAAAATTGCAAGCTATGGAAATCGCTTGCGACTCGGGCGTATTATCCACCTGAAACTTATGTATTACCCAAGCATTTCATTGTCTGTTCGGGAAAAGGCTTTTCCATCGTCAGATTTTCAAGAAATCTGACAACCCATTTTAAATAAAATTTCATTCTTAAACTTCTAAACATCCCCAATACTACTTTTTATAACGTCGTATAGAGAAAAAAATGTACTTTTAAATGCCATTTGTTTGAAAGCTGTATCTCAATTTGTTTCTGAGTTATTAATTTTTTTTGTAGTTTTTATTACTTTTTTGTCATAGTGGCAACAGATCTCTGTTGAAAGTAAAGGGAAATACAGATTACTGTATAGACCAATCATAAAACGAATAAAATGCGGATTAAACCAATAAAAACCTTCAGATATGCTTTTGATTTCCCATCCTGACGAGAACAATAACCATTTTTCCAAATGGTTAAAAATATATATTAGTTATTCTTATATATAAATTAACATATAGAAATGTAATTTTAGTAACGGTCTTGTAGTATCTTTCGAGTATCCGTCTATTTAGATTATTCGCCACACCATCGGTCCCATGAGTGGCGGATAATCGGAAGTTTACTGTGATAATGTGATTAGGTCACAAGTTCGTCAGGAAGAAAATCTCTCTATCAAGCTTCATGTCTTTAAATTGAAGAATATTCTAACAATTTATCTACAAACTCTGCAAAATATTGAAAATATCCTCCTCAATGTTCCCCTCCAAATAGGGCAATTATAATAATTAACGTTTTTTAGTAAAGTGTTAGGCAATTTATACAATATAAATTTATTGGTTTGTTTTCCTACTTGATCTTTTCCATAAAAAAATATTTATACATCTACATATATTTTTTTCTGATTATTAAAGACGACCTCGATAACGGTAATAAACAAGTTGGAAATTGCTCGTCAAACGTGGCAAATGTACTATACGTTCGTACTATAACTAGTTTTATAAATATTTTTTTCGCTGCATATTGTACAGAATGTATATTTTAGTGTACTTCGAAAGGCTATAACATCATTAATTTGCACTTGAAATAATTTTTTCCCATTGCCCGTAATGTAACGGAAAACTTATGACTGTCCCTGTAATTAAACTATACATCCGATTTCCATAAAATATGAAATGACTCGACAAAATCTTGTAACAATTATATATTTATAATTTCAGACCATTCGGAAGGCTGTAACATCATTAAAATGCACTTGCAATAATTTCTTCCCATTGGCCGTAATGTAACGGAAAACTTTTGATTGTCCTTGTAATTAAACTATACATCCGATTTTCATAAAAATTGAAATGACTCGACAAAATTATGCAACAATTATATATTTATAATTTCAGACCATTCGGAAGGCTGTAACATCATTAAAATGCACTTGCAATAATTTCTTCCCATTGGCCGTAATGTAACGGAAAACTTTTGATTGTCCCTGCAATTAAACTATACATCCGATTTTCATAAAAATTGAAATAACTCGACAAAATTATGCAACAATTATATAGTTTAAATTTTAAACGATTCAGTTGGGTAGTTTTTGCTCCGTTATATGCGGACGGACGGACAGACAGACGGACTGAACGACAACTATAGGTGCTACGTATTTATATAATTACGAACGCACCTAAAAATCAAACTGCTAGAGAAAGATTGAAAGTTTTAATTTATTTACATGTAAATTCTCAATATTTTACCCGTTTATTAGCATTATTTTTTTTTCCTTTATAAAATCGGTACTTATTCATTCACTTGTCTCAAAATTATTATTTTTATATACCTTATGATGATGGGATCTTTTCCAACAATCAATTAATGTAAAATAAGTTTGATTCTGTTTTCAAATCGTTTTGCATTAAATATATATATTTTTTTAAGTTTACCTGTTTTTACCTCAAATTCTCCGATTGCTTAATAATGTTATTTTAAAGGGAATTTTGAGTTATCTTAAATGATATCGGAACTCTTTATTAATACGGATATAAGTTTTCCATGGGCACCTCTTCAGATTTCTAAATCATTCTTTTAAATTCTGATTTTATTTATTTTATTTATTTATTTATTTATTTATTTTTGTCTTTATTCCATCCTCTGTTAGAATTTAGTCTTCTAATTTTACTTGATGCTATATAAGAAACGGGAAAATGTTCAAGCTGACAAACTTTACAATATTTTTATTGATTTATCCGGTTCAATCGTTGTCTCATTCAATATAATGCCTTCAAAGAAGATAAAAATAAAAAATAAAAATATATACGTAATAATAAAAAAATTTCGCCTTTTTACCTTAGTTAATTTATTCCAAATTCTTATAATATCTACCTTTTTGACCTGTCTTTTGATAATATCTTAAATATCCTTTATATTTTAATCCCCATACCTTTAATTCTGCGAATCCTTTTATTCCTTATTCTCAAAACCAGAATCTGTTAATAACTATACTTCTTCGTAAGAAACCCACTAATTTATTTTATTCTTTCATATTTTGATACATTAAATTCTTATTTCTTTAGAAGGTTTATTAATACCATTTTATCCTTATTGAAATATTATTCGATTTCCGTTCCGTTAGTCGATATTCGAGTTTTCGGGCGCTAGTTTGTTTCCCTTTTAAAGAGTCCGCAGTTAGGTAAAGAATCCTATCTCTACGCCAAGCTTCCCCGCATCCTTCCTGGGTTTTCGTCCTGTCGCTTTCGCGGCCTCTCCTCAGGTTCTTCCCTATCTTCTCTGGGTTGGCTGGTGCCGTGTACCGTTCCACGTTCTTTTTCATACTTATAGGCTTGCATTGACTTGAGATAGCAGATTTGTACGATTTTTTTTTCTTGTTTTCAAAACCTATGTCACATGGAGAATTGTCTTTCCAGTCGCAATGTCACATCTAGTCAATTAACATCTCTAAGCCTATTTTTACAACGTGACACGACCCGAATATGAGTAATTGAAGCATTGGTGGAATTGCGATCCTCTACATGACATCTAATAAACTCTTTGATGAATAGTACGGCTTCTTTTATTATTTACGGGAAAACACCCAAGTATTTACGTCCTGGCCTTCCACTCTGATCATGATTATGACTGCAACATTTTATTCTCGGGTTAGAGATAATGACAGGTGTATTTTCACTGCTGATTTTCGACATGTGTTAACCTACAACTAAAAAATGTTTCATATGTATATATATACAAGTTGGTCCAAAAATCCGTAACACGTTTTAAAATTTAATATAAAATCGAGTAATTGTGGTACGGGAGTACGGTTTGGACTAAAATGCTTCTCAGGCTAAGAAGTTTTCTTGAAGCGAATAACAAAAATTAGTTCCAACTTCGCCCATAGATGACACCGTACATTAAATTATCAGAAAGAAGTATCAAAAGCTCAAGAGAATCAGTTACAGATCAAAGCACTGATTTCGTTGGAGTTACAAAGCGCGCACACATTGAAATATGATAATAGATATTAAAACAAAACCTCTCTAATTGCTTGTAATAAATAAAATTATCTATAACCGATTGTCTTGAGTTTTTGATGCTTCTGTCTGATAATTTAAGTTACAGCGCCATCCATGTACGAAGTTTGAAACTAATTTTTTTATTCTCTTCAAGAAAACTTTTCATCTTGATAATTAAATTTAGTAGAAAACCGCGCGCCCCCTGCGTCAGTTACCTAATTTTATATAAAATTTTAAAGAGTGTCGGGGACTTTTGGACCATTCTATATATTAAGTCCAATGAAATAAACCAAATTGCGTTTGAAAAATAATTTGAAATATCTTCTCTCGAAAATAATAACAAAATAAAAATTAGCGACCCCATTCCCAAAAATACTAAGCTGTTGTATAGCTGTGTTTATTCGAGATTTTTATTATAACACTCCAAATTTAAAAAAGCTTAATGACATTGGAAAATGAAAAAGTCAGTGTTTTTTAATGATATGCTGTTTTAATTTTTTTAAATGCGAAATCTACTTTAAACGATGCGCATGGTAATCTTTTTAAATAAAACAGTTATTGAAGTTACATACTTTCATGATGATTCCCCCCCCCCCCCCCACCCATTAAATTTAAGCATAGCAGTATAATTGAAAATGTTTCTGTATACGAAAAACTGCATTTCATAAATGCCCCAGTACAACATAAGTGTTTCGGTTCCTGTATTGTTTTTCAGGATGAAACGCCTAAAAACATGTAAGATTCTTATTCATAGCTGCCAAACTTCCGTTTTTTAAGTCAAACAAACATATTTTGAATCAGAAAATTTGATTTAATAAATAAATTAAAATACTGTATTTTTCCATGTATGCTACGCCCTAGTGTAACATACGCACCTTGTTTTTTAATATTTCATTTGACGGAAAACTTTTGGACAAAAAAAATAAATAAATAAATGGGAGAAAACATGTTAAACAGATTTTATACTACTAAAACTAATTAACAGTTAGTGTTAGAATTACACAGTACTCATAAAGTATTGCTTCATTGTTTCGTAAATTTAAATTAAAAGAAAAATGCCGCTGGACGATTTTGTGCAATAACCAATGATCATACAGTAGTACCCCGACTTACGTCACCCCGCAATTACGTCTTCTGGCCTGAAAACACGCCCTTTTAATTTTTTTTAATACTATTGCTCTTACGAAGGGAAAATTTCTTGCGACAGTCACTTACGCTAACAACTTATTGATTTATTCCAAATTCATTCTTTTGCTAATGTTAAATGTATGCAACATAATCCCTAAATATAATAGGATACGAACATTAGATATGGGAGAATTTTTCTTGCTTATCCATGTTGTCTTATCTAACTATACCTCGACTTACATCGTTTTCGACTTACGTCGCTAGTCTTGGAACGAATTGCTTGACGTAAATGGAAGTATTACTGTATATACAAAAGCCAGTTAGATTCCAAATATTTACTTATCATTATCACGCGCAGATGAATCACATAAAACAACACACATTTCCTTAAATAAATTTTCTGCTTCAAATCATGTTCATTTGAAGTTAAAGAAAAAAAGTAATTGGATGGTTGGCAGTTCTACATACGTCATGCGATGAATTTTATTCATTTAAATGTTCGTTTCCTTGTTGATTTTATACGGTGTTTTCTGGTGCAACCTTGTCAACTTCATTTTTTTTATCCTTTTAATATATATATATATATAAAACATCTGTCAGAAATATTAATTGTAAATTATAACCCTCATGACAATGACTTTTTGTATGTACACATCGGACAAATGCAGTTTCAAAGGGGATTTTTTTTCACCCTTAGTTTTTTTAAGGTGTGATGACTCAGATCTCAACTTTCCTGTTTTCGCACCTTCCTTCTTCCGTTCATTGTTGCCAAACTGAGAAAACCAAATTCCCCAAGTCAATTCATGTGGAAACAGGCTACAAAATGGCAACTCCTCATAATAATGGGCCATAACCCCTTGTTGGGCATGCGATAACAATTTGTAATTCGAATCTGCTGCCCTTCCTCCCGCCCGAGCGCTTTGTCTGCCGAACACTTCCATGCTTCAATAATTGAGATACCTATCATATAGGGACGTCCTCCTCCCGAGTTATTTGAAACCAACATGTTAAAAACGTTCTGTCTTAAGGTCATGCGTTTTATCAGTCTAGGCCATTTTTTTTTTAACAGAACATCTTCAATTACTTCCAAATAAACAAAAGTCCGAACATCATGAATAAAGAAATAAGATGGTTGAACTTTAAATGTTTACTTTTCTTGCCAGGTTACCAACCTTTCTTTTACATTATATTTACGCTCCGCTTAGACCATACTGAACGTTTTTAACTCGATCCCATTGTAGTATACGTTGAAATTATACAAGTAAATTTATTTCCTACAGGAAGGATTTTTTCCCCCTTACTTATGCAAAATAGATATACATATATATATATATATTTTGATCGGTCAATGTTATTTCGGCGTTTTACCTTGGTTTATTCTTTGATAAACTTTCTGAAATATTTAATGGTTTGTTTGTTAACTTGAATAACAAACGCTATCCCTATTATAAATATAAATCCATACCAATCCTGATCAGGCATTACTGTATAGAAAAATGGGTGCTCACGTATGTCTGCGTGTGCTATATTCCATCGTAGTAAAAACATAGTATCGTGTTTTTCAAATACACATTTTTCTACACAGTAGTGATATTTGGTATGGATCTAGATGCATAATGTAATACAGATATTAGCCAAATAATTTTATTTTGTTTCTTATTTATCAGAAATACTATCCCTTTGATTTTTTGAGAAAATATGAACCACTGACTTTAAACATAACATTAAAACAAGTCGGAAGTTGTACGGTACGTCAAATGTGGCAAATGAGGTGCGTTCGTTCTATAACTAGTTTTATACATATTCATATCTTGATCAAGGTTCGTACGGGTACCGTTATTTTCAAGGCTGAATATCAGTATTTTTTTTATAGAAAAATAAATCAAGTCTAAACGCGCGAAATTTCACCTTATTTAACAAGAGATTTTCTATAAGAAAATACTGGTACCGAAGAATTTCTTAGTTTAGAAATTCAAGGACCCGTACGAACCCTGTTGGGGCAAGAGCTGTCGCACTCTTATGGACAAATGCATGAAGGCAAAATTTATTACGATTATATACATTAAACTCAGTGATACGGAAATGATACGATTCCATCTTAAATAGGACGTCATTACCATGGCAACATAGAATCATTACCTATCATGGGATATAATTGAATTAATTACGTGTGAAAGGATTTAAGGGGTCTCAGGAGTCTTACTTTTTGCCTGGCAGTGCAATTTAGCAACATGCCACATTTAATTTTTTTTTCTCAGTCTCTATAAAACATAAATGCATAAAATTTTTAATATAGACAACCTAATATCTCTTCTATTTAAAATAATTTTTTTAATATTCTATATTGAAATTTTATTATTTTTTTATGTTTAAATTTGATAAAAAAAAAATAAATAAAATTGTTTTTTTTTTTTTACTTGGATGCACTGCGCGCAAGACTGTAGCAAAACTATTAGTGCAAGAGCACCCCAAAATATTGATAATGATGTAAAAGTAATGTATCTTGAACGTATACCTCATTTTTAAGCTATTTATTTATTTTATTTTAAATTTAAATTTAAATTAATTTTTTTGAAAAAAATCATTTTTCTTTAAAAAATTGCCAATTTTAAATATCTAATGCAATTATAATACGAAAATTTGAAGTATACATTATTCTTTACCTTAAAATGAAGATATTTACCAAGATTCATCCAAATTGCTTTATTAGTTTGTGAAAAATGTTGCGCGCAATGCATGCAAGTCATAAAACAATTAAAAAAATTTTTTTTTATCAAAATAAAACATATAAAAAATAGAATAAAATTTCAATATAGAATATTAAAAAAATTATTTTAAATAGAAGAGATATTAGGTTGTCTGTGTTAAAAATTTTATGCATTCATGTTTTATAGAGACTGAGAAAAAAAATTAAATGTGACATGTTGCTAAATTGCACCGCCAGGTAAAAAGTAAGACTCCTGAGACCCCTTAATAGAATGAAAAATAACTGTTATGAATAGTTTTTAAAGCTTTGATTAAATTTTTATAAAATTTAAAATGACTTGACGAAATTCTGCAACGATTACATATATTAAATTTCAAGCCATTCGGTTGGGTAGTTTTTGCGCTGTTATATGCGGACGGACAGACGGACGGACCAGACGAATACTATAGGTGCTACGTTTTTATATGATTATGAACGCACCTAAAAACCCATCTCAAATGTATTTCTATCTTTCTTGAGACGCGCAGTTTAAATAATAGTATAAATAAACATTCATTGTTTTACACAAACAAAAATGACACCATAAATGACAGAAAGAGTCCTCTTTTTTTTCAATTCCTACAATTAGTTCACACTCTCCCTATATTTATTTATTTATATATTTATTTATTTATATATTTATCTTGTTCAAATTTTCAATCGTTAATAAAATACTCATTATTCATCCTATCAAGTTGAAATAAATTTTTTTGAACTTGTACTGGATGACAATTGATGTTAATACAGTTTTTTCAAATATTAATTCATTCATTAAATTTTAATTAATTAATTTTAGTTTTGCATGGGAAACAAAATGGCGGCCATTGGTTATTGAAGGTTAATGAAAGTATTTTCAGTAAGGGGTTACCAAAGGGGGGACCCTGTTTATGTCGTCAAATACCGCCAAGTTTGTCGCCAACTTGGCGATATATCGCTAAATTTGGCGGCCAAAATGAGTCGCCAAAAGTGACGCCAACTTGGCGATATTTCTAATATTTCGCCAAATTCCCATAGACTTCCATTGTAAACCTACTTGCTAATAAAAAATCAACAAATTGAGACATTTTAATGCAACAAAAACTAATATTAGCTTAAGGGATTACATTAAATTTTTCTTTGATGACCTAAGTAGGAATTGACTTTAAAAACAAAATTTTTATATTACTTGTTAATTGGTACTTTAGATAGCTGGTCATTCAGATTCAGAAATATTTGGCCGCCAAATTTGGCGATATATCGCCAAGTTGGCGACAAACTTGGCGGTATTTGACGACATAAACAGGGTCCCCCCTATGGTAACCCCTTATTGAAAATACTTTCATTGATCTTCAATAACCAATGGCCGCCATTTTGTTTTCCATGCAAAACTAAAATTAATTAATTAAAATTTAATGAATTAATTAATATTTGAAAAATCTGTATTAACATCAATTGTCATCCAGTACAAGTTCAAAAAAATTTATTTCAACTTGATAGGATGAATAATGAGTATTTTATTAACGATTGAAAATTTGAACAAGATAAATCTATACTCCTATTATAAAGAGGAAAAAATTGTTTATTTGTAGGAGGTAAGCTCAGGAACTACCGAACCGATTCCAAAAGTAATGGCATCAAAATGATGGTGTTAGTCCAACTTAGAACATAGGCTATATCTTATGTCGGTGCCACTACCCCAAAGGGGGTGCAGCAGCAAAAAACGTTCTAAAAATGCGATTTTGGCGTTACTGAAGGGCCTAGAAATATGAAATTTGGAATATTAGTTACTTATAAGATATAAATGAAGTCTAAGAACAGTTCTTAAACAATTCGAAATTTAAAAGGAGTGAAAATGCACAAAAAGCGTTCTAAAAAACGTTCTAAATGGTAGTTTCTACATAATCTCAGGAAATACCAAACCAATTTAAAAAATATTGGTGTCAAAATGATGGTGACGACGCTTGCTCCAAGATAGGCTATATTTTATGTCGATGCCACTACCCCAAAGGGCGTGCAGGATTTAAAAACGTTCTAAAAATGCGATTTATGTGTTACTGAAGGGCCTAGAAATATGAAATTTGGAATATTAGCTACTTATTAGATATAAAGGATTTCTAAGAACAGTTCTTAAACAATTCGAAATTTAAAAGGAGTGAAAATGCACAAAAAGCGTTCTAAAAAACGTTCTAAATGGTAGTTTCTACATAATCTCAGGAAATACCAAACCAATTTAAAAAATATTGGTGTCAAAATGATGGTGACGACGCTTGCTCCAAGATAGGCTATATTTTATGTCGATGCCACTACCCCAAAGGGCGTGCAGGATTAAAAAACGTTCTAAAAATGCGATTTATGTGTTACTGAAGGGCCTAGAAATATGAAATTTGAAATATTAGCTACTTATTAGATATAAAGGATTTCTAAGAACAGTTCTTAAACAATTCAAAATTTAAAGGGGGTGAAAATGCGCGAAAAGCGTTCTAAAAAACGTTCTAAATGGTGGTTTCTACACAATCTGAGGAAATACCAAACCGATTTAAAAAATAATGGTGTCAAAATGACGGTGACAACCCTTGCTCCAACATAGGGTATGTTTTATGCCGGTGCCACTACCCAAAAGGGGGTGCAGCAGCAAAAAACGTTCTAAATTGGGGTTTTTACGTTACGTAAGGGCCTAGAATCGTGAAATTTGGAATGGTAGTTAGTTATAAGATATCAATGATCTCTAAGCACATTTCCTAAAAAAAAAATCGGAATTTAAAAGGGGGTCAAAATGCGCAAAAAGCGTTGTAAAAAACGTTCGAAGTTGCGATTCCTATGCAATCTCAGGAAGTACTAAGTACTGAACCGATTTCAAATATAATGGTGTAAAAATGATAGTGTCAGATCTTGCTCCAAGATAGGCTATATTTTATATCTGCTTCCACTACCCCAGAGGAGATGCAGGAGCAAAATGCGCGAAAAGCATTCTAAAAACATTCTAAATGCCGATTTGTCAGCAATATCTCAGGAAAAATCAAACTGATTTCAAAGTAATGGTAGGAAATTGATGCTGACAGCCTCTGCTCTAACATAGACGCTATTTTATGTCGGTATCACTATCACCTAGACGTTGCAGGAGCAAAAAAGCGTTCTAAATTTCGATTTTTGTGATCGGTAGGGGCTAGCAACTTAAAATTAGGCAAGGTACATATTTATTAGATATAAATGATATTAAAGAACAGTTTCGAAACAATTAGAAATTTAAAAAGGGGTGAAAATGCGCGAAAAGCGTTCTAAAAACGTTCTAAATTGCGATTTCGACTCACTCTCAGGAAATATCAAAGCTATTTCAAAAGTAATGGTTGCAAATCAATGGTGACAGTCCCTGCTATAACATAGGTTATATTTTATGTTGCTGTCACTACTATCTGAGGGTTGCAAAAGCAAAACATGTTCTAATTTGCGTTTTTTGCACAACTGAGGGGTCTAACACTTTGAAGTATGGCATGGTATTTACTTACAAGATGCAACTGCTTTCTAAGAATAGTCGAAAGAAAATTCCAAAATTAAAAAAATGAAGTGAGCGAAAAGCGTTATAAATTACAATTTTTATGCAATCTTATCAAATACCAAACCGATTAAAAAAATAATGATGACAAATTGTTGGTGATAGAACCTGCTCAAACATAAGCTATATTTTATGTCTGTGCCACTACCACCAGAGGGTTGCAGAAGCTAAAAACTTTCTTAATTGCAATTACTGTGATACTGAAAAGGTTAGAAACTTTAAATATGGCATGGTAGTTACTTATAAAATATAAATACCCTCGAAGGACTGTCGAAAATAAATTCGAATTAAAAAGGGGTGAAGCGAAGGGGAGATGCGAAAAGCATTCTAAAAAAGTCCTAAATTACGATTTCTATGCAATTTCAGGTAATATAAACCGATTATAAAAGTAATAGTTGCGAATCAATGGTAACAGTCTCTGATCCTACATAGGCTATATTTTATGCCGATGATTCTACCACCTGGGGTTCACAGGAACAACAAACGTTCTAAAAAAGGCCTTTAACAGCTTTCTAAATTACGTTTCTGTGAAATATTAGAAAATAACAAACCGATTTCAAAATTAATGGTGACAGTTCCTATTTCAACATAGCCCTTTTTGTTAAGAGAGGTGGTAGGACTTGGAATTTGACATGATAGTTAATTTCAAGATGTAAGAAGATGGTTTCTAAAAAATTCAAAACTTCAAATGAATACCGAGATAAGCGTATTAATTGAGCATAAAAGTTTTATTTCGTTTTATTAATTTAAGTCTCATTTATGCCTAATGCAGTGTAATAATGATGTTTAATCAAACTGTGTTTTAAATAGTAATTTTTGAATTATTCCTAAAAGTAATAAGTACCTTTTAATAAAAAAACCTTTTAATAAAATAAAATATTACCGTTTAATAAAATAAAAATTTAGTTAGTACCTTTTAATAAAAATTAGACATACAAATGTCACTTGGCATATTTCAAATATTATGCGAACAAAGCCGCGGGGTTTGCTAGTATATAAATAAATAGGGAGAGTGTGAACTAATAGTAGGAATTGAATCCGACTATTGACTTTAATTATTGTAGTTATTATAATCTTGTTTGAACAATTATTATATTGTTCAAATTAATAATTATATTTGATTAATTTCCATTAATAATTGATATGATATGAATAAATTTGAACAAGATAAATATATAAATAAATAAATATATAAATAAACAAATATATGGAAAGTGTGAACTAATAGTAATAATTTAACTACTATGTATAACGATGTATAGATATAACGATTATAGTAATGTATCGCTTAGTTCAATTATTAATTGGTACTTTAGGGGGCTGGTCATTTAGATTCAGAAATATGAATCTAAAATTACTAGCTCCCTTTAAATAGCAATATTAATGACAACAACCTTTATTAACGCAATAACAAATTAAAGTACTTTAAACAGGTGAATGATCTAAAAATTCCCAAACATTTTTATTGTAAAGGTTTTAAGTGAAATCATTATGACCATTTCTTAGCCACACTTTCTTGGAGGCTTTTTGGAAACTTTGATGAAAATAACATTTATTTTATGAGGAAATAAGCATCAGTTGCTTTTATTCCAAATAAAACTAGTCGGATGTACCAATCCCAAAACTTTCTTCTATCTCATACATGTTAATACTTCAAAATTTGCTATTACACTGTCAAAATCAAATGGCAATCTATGCATCTCATGAGTATTCTAAAGATATGAAATTCCGTGCATTAGTTCTTGAGATATCACTATCGCTGAAATCGTCTAAATCCAGCAAAAGGCTGTCTAGCAGCGCCACCTATTGGGTGATTTATACCAAATCCTAATCAGCAACAATTTATGTAAACGTCTGACTGAATCTGAAGTTTGGAGAAAATCCGTGCATTAGTTTTTGAGATAGAGCTATGGCGAAAATCGTGAAAATTCCTGCATAGCATCGCCACCTATTGGGTGATTAACACCAAAACCTAATTAACAACAACTTATGTCAGCATATAACTAAATCTGAAGTTAGATAAAAATCCGTGCATTAGTTTTTGAGATAGAGCTATAGCGAAAATCGTGAAAATTCCTGCATAGCAGCGCCACCTATTAGGTGATTAACACCAAAACCCAATTAAGAACAACTTGTGTCAACATATAACTAAATCTGAAGTTAGATGAAAATCCGTGCATTAGTTTTTGAGATAGAGCTATAGCGAAAATCGTGAAAATTTCTGCATAGTAGCGCCACCTATTGGGTGATTAACACCAAAACCTAATTAACTACAACTTGTGTCAACATATAACTAAATCTGAAGTTAGATGAAAATTCGTCCATTAGTTCTATAGATAGAGCTATTGAGGCAATCGTGAAAAAGGCAGCACAGAAGCGCCACCTGTTGGTCGATTTACACCAACACATAATCAGTAGCAAGTCATATCAAGGACTAACTGAATCTGAAGTTTGATGAAAATCCGTGCGTTAGTTCTTAAGATAGAGCTATTGGGGAAATCGTGTAAATCCTGCAAAATTCATCATAACAGCGCCACCTGTTGGCCGATTTACACCAAAACGTAATCAGCATCAATTCATATCAAGGACTAACTAAATCTGAAGTTTGATCAAAATCCGTGCATTAGTTCTTGAGATAGAGCTATTGCGAAAATCGTGAAAAATGCAGTATAGCAGCGCCACCTGTTGAGCGATTTATACCAAAAACTAATCAGCATCAATTTGTATCAGGTACTAACTGAATATAAATTTTTATTAAATTCTGTGCATTAGTTCTTGAGATAGAGCGCCCACAAAATTTGTATCACAGACAGACATTTTGTAAAAACATGTCTTTTGGAACCTCTGACCCCTAAAACGTGTAAATCCGTCGAAAACCGGAATTCGAAAATTTTCATGAATCCAATACTTTCTTCTTGTAAAGACAGAAAAAAGTAAAAACAATTGGTTATATAGCAGTAAAGTAAAATGTCAAAAATCAAACAGTTTGATTGAAAGTAAGGAATAGAGGTCCATATATGTGTACTTCAGGTCTAAAGAGGCATTATATGATTTTTTTATATACATAATTTTCACTTTTTTCTATCCCAAGAGCTTTTGATTGAATCTAATCTAGAAACGTTGTTACAACATCATTTTTTTTTCTAAATATCTTCTGTTAGATGAAATGCAATGCGTCGTTCAATTTACAAAGCAAATGGTGGAACATTTCGGGAATTAAACTTCATTGAGCTCCACACGGCTTAAATAACGTGTCTGCTGAATTTTCTTCCAAGCAGTTTCTTCTAGACCAGTAGCTCGCAACCTTTTATCGGCCGCGCGCCACCGAATCATCTGTAAACTCACTATTGCCCCTCCCCCTCCCTACTCTGTAACTTATTCTCAGTAATATCTTATTATTTAAATAGTGAATTCTATTAACATGGAGGGAGACTAACAGAGTTTTAACAATTATCCATTTTACATTCTTCAACTTATCAAAGAAGTGAATATTCTGTCACAAATGTGTTTTTAGCACAATTCTATAAATGCAATGAGGCTATTCATCTTCGCCTTTATGTCCAAATGAGTTTTGTCTTTCCTTTCTAATTTAACTCAGTGTTAAGAATATGATCTGTATTGTTATCTTCACAAAATACAAAAAGAGATTCTCATATTCAGCATTAAAATTCGTAACATTGGTACATTTAATAATTCATTTTAGTAGCATATGAACAGTTAGTGAAAAAGCTTTGGATATTAATTTTCTTTAACGATAACACAACACCCAAGAATCATTTCAAGCTTTTCACCTTTATCATTTTCAAGTAGTACTTATTCCTATTCCCCATCAAAACGCATTTCTCTGTTTTCCCTTTCCCATTATCATTAATCGACCGTTATGTATATTGTCTATTTTAAATTTCATATATTTAGTTACTGTGCAAGAGGCCTGCGCTGTAGCTATACATTGTGTGAGCGAATAGGAATACAAGGCTCAATCAATAAATTAAAAAAGTTCGAAACATTTTAAAATAAATTATTACCAGAAAAATTATAAAATATTTTATAACTGAAAAAATAATAATAGAAGTGAGAGATTTGCTATGTTATATACTTTTAAAAATTATTCATATAATTATTCAAATTTAGTTCTGTTGTTAAATTTTGATTAAGAAATTTTTATAAATTCAAGAAAACACTTATTATTTTTATTTTAGTTTCAAATTTTGTATGTATTACTTTTGCAAAAATAAAACTGACAGCAAAGGAGAAATTTGAAATTACCCCCCCTAAAAAGTCAAATTGCCCCCCAGTGGGGCGTACGCCCCACGTTGGGAACCACTGTTCTAGACTATGCCATCCAAATAACTTACCAACAAATTTGTATTCATAAGCTTGTTTCATCAAAATAATTGTTTTAAATGAAAGTCAGAGTGATTTGTAACACTTCAATACCCCTTGATTTGTAACACTTCAATTCCCCTTGTCTGCGACTCCTGAACTCAGTTCGGGCAACTCAAATGCGCCAATTTTGGAATGCCGGACCTGAGTTCGGGCTAGAGAAAAATCGGTGTTTCAATTCCGTGAAGCCCGAACTCAGTTCGTTCAATGCATAATATGTAAGTTTGCAGTAACAAACAAAATTAAGAAGATTTTTTTTCTCCATTTTTGGCACGTTTTTCTCAAATATATTCCACATCCAAGTGGTTAATAATTGAGATTCCTAACATATAGAAACCTCCTCATCTCGGATTATTTGAAAGGAACATGATAAAAGCATTGTGTCTCGAGATCGTTCGTTTTGTCAGTTTGGGTCGTTTTTTAAAAGAACATCTTAATTACAGCCTAATAAACAAAAGTCGGAACATGATAAATAATGAAATAAGATGTTTGGACTCCCTATATAAGAAGTTAGGTACATTCCCTGCTAGGTTACCAAACTTTTCACTTACATGCGGTATACAGCCCTTTTACATTCTATATGCAATCCTTGTCCAATGTAACTGTACTTAGAAATTGTATTAGCAAAATGATTTTACATAGAAAGGTAAATTGTACAAAATATCACTTTTTTGATCCGGCTTTTTGAGATACTTTTTTTTTAAACGCTGGTCCATGCTGTTTAATGCTTTTATAAAGGTAACGCGAATAAATATCGGTGTATATATATATATTTTTTTTTTTTTTTTTACAAAAATCAAGAATTTCAGATTACAAAAATTAAAATTTCTGATTAGCAATTGAAAAAAAAAAAAAAAAAAAAAAAAACTCATTTTTTGAAAATGATATTTCATACCTTTACGATGAGATTTTAACTATTATAGTCATCATTTTGCATCGCTTTTACAATGTACCTCTTAAAAATACTGATTGTATAGAGTGGAAGAATACTGCTTTTTCTGCCAATCTATGAAACAAAATTTCAACAAAAGTAGATGAATTCGATCAGTTGTCAAGAAAGAAAAAAAAATCACTCGCTCTGAGCAAAATTTCTTTGGCAGTGGGATATTCTTTCGGAAGTCCAGGTCCTGAATGATTTCTGATGGCTTCGTACGTTCATCTTATATTAGCTTTTTTTCTCTTAAACGTACTTAACTGCAGGAATTATTCTATATTATGTTTGTAAAACGGAATTTGGTGATGCTAATATTACAAATACACACTATCAGCATATAGCAAAATTGTAGATAAATGCACAGTATTCTGTCAATATGTGAATATTTTAACATAATGCTGTAGAGTCTTCATGCAATTAAAACTGAATTAAATTAATTATTGCAGTTCACTGAAATTTCCCTACATTATAAACAAATATATATATATATACGGGATCATTTAAAAAACTTATTATCCTTCCATTTTGTACTCTTCATTTGAGTTTACTTTATGGAAATTGTTTTCCAAAATAACATTTGATATTGTCATTCATTTTAGACAAATTGATTTCAATTTTAAAAGAAGCATTTGATAATTTAGCTTCTGCAGATATAGAATTCTAGACTAGAGTGCAGCACAGATTGGATTCTACTGAAAGCCCGGAAATTCTACTTAAAGTCATGCCGAAACTTGAACAGAATGCGAAATGAAAGAAAATTAATCCAAATTTTAATATAGTTATGTAAAAGTAGTAAGTACAGAACTTGTGTGGAAATATAAATTATTTAAAACAACGTTTGAACACACAATAAAATAAGTTGATTTGATCATACGTATACGTTTCGTGAGTACTATGGACTCACATCCTCAGTGTAAAAACTTTAAAAACAATATCCCCCCAACTTGGGGGGATATTGTTTTTAAAGTTTTTACACTGAGGATGTGAGTCCATAGTACTCACGAAACGTATACGTATGATCAAATCAACTTATTTTATTGTGTGTTCAAACGTTGTTTTTAAATAATTTATGTAAAAGTAGTCTACAATTTTATCAACTTTGCATAAAGATGAATACATTACATATACACCCATTAATATTCAAATATACAGTTTTTTTATTATTATTATTCAAAAAATATTCATGACTTTCTTTTGAAATTTCGTGTCAACCCAAACTCAAGCCGAAACTTTTTCAGACAACCCGATCCGCACCGAAAGAAATTAGCGTCAACCCGAACTGCGGTTTGGATCGGCCTCGAGTGAAATCGGTTAACCCGACCAGATGCAGGACTTTACTCTAGACCTGGGACTGTGACTCACCCGTTAGGATAGCCCAAGTCATATGCTCACTCACCTGCAAAAACTCAGTTGCCAACCGCACAATGTCTAAGGTTTTAAAAAATAGTACTATTCTTCTCGCTGGTGAATTACTTGATTAAACTGAAGGGCGTTTTTCATCACATGATTTAGTTATATTCCTTCTGCTTGACCGCCCTTTCAAAATAAATGCATTAAAGTAAAGGACGTGGAAACATTGCGATCGTATGATTGGTAAAACGAAGTCAGTTTTATTTTCTTTTGTATTGAGTTATTGAAATTTTACTAACATTTGCCAGAAAAAAATTTAAAAACTGTTTCTTAATTTATTTATGCATTTTAATTTCTCTTGTGGGAATATATAATAAAATAGATAGAATTAATAACGATATGAAAAGCAAACAGATTATTATTAAATTATCTCATCATTGAATTGTGCAATATTTAAATTATAGGTCTTATTATGAAGGTATTAATTTATAGATCTCTTACTTCTACATTGCAATTTTTATTTTTGAAGTACGTTTCATTGTCGTCATATTTACAGCCAGGTACAACAAATTTTAAAGAGTAACTCTCTGTTATTTAATGACAGACTTCTGTGATTATATAACGTGATTATTTTTGTTTAAATATAGCGGTAAGGTTAAATTTTCATCGATTCATATTTGCATCAATGTAGTTTAAACCTTCTACCATCTTCTATTTTTTTACTTCAACTTGATATTAATCCCTTCACTGTTTCTTTTTTAGCCCCCGGTACGGTATGCTATTTCTTTCTCCCAGCTTATTTTGCTGCAAAAAATAACTTTACCTTACAGAAGCCAGCAATAAACAAAGCAGATGCGTTATTGTACGATTAAAAGCTGTATAGCAATTTTGTAAATTTCTAAGCATCGCACATTTTCAATTTTTATACCGTCGTATTGAAAAAATAAAAGTACTTTTAAATATAATTTGTTGGAAAACTGTATCTCCATTTATTTTTTAAATATTAATTTTTTGTACTTTTTAGCACCATTTGTTTCATTTTGGCAACTCAAGTACTTCATTTATGCAGAAAATAAAGGGAAAATAGCTGAAAAATAGCATTTATATCTTTTTGTTGTCATTTTCTCATAACAACCGAAAGAAAATGTAATTAAAATACGTGCTATTTTGAAAAAAAATATAAACGAATAATTTCTCTTAAAACATGGAGCTATTATAAACTATATTTAATTTTAAGTATCTATAGACGCTTTGAGTGTGACGTCAATCATGACGTTTTGGTTGGAAACTGACTCCATACAAACGGTTGTTATGCGTCATTTCTCTTTAAATGTAAATCGTGGAAAATGTTACCAGTACATATCAAGTATTAAAACACTTAGATGTGAGATATAGATATAAGATATAGCTGCAACACACAAAGAAAATAGAAAATACAACATAGCAGCCGTTTGTTTGGAGTCAGTTTCCAACCAAAACGTCATGACTGACGTCACGACTGAAATCGTCTATATTAATGTTAGAAACAAATACAGGCCTATGAATTATTAGATAGCCGTTTTTTTTTTGTCGAGTTTCTGTAATGACGGCATCTTTTTGCTGCATTTGTGTATTATTTTGCGATAGTGACATGCTTTATTGTAAATGTTTAAGAGTGGATCGTAAATGTGGAATTCTTAAGCGGATGCGAATAACGTCATTTTACTTAAAATAAAAGTGTGTGCTTTAAGTCTTAAAATTGAAATATGTTTTGCACTATTTATATATACATACATTTTTTTTCATCGGGGGCAACACTAAATTCTGAAAAAGCAGAATTTCTGGCTTCTAGTGATTACGATTATAAGTTAATAGGCGGAGTTGCCTCACGTTCAAAAGAGTTGTCCAGCTATCTGACATTCTAATTAGTTAATAGCCAGGGTACAAAACAAACTATTCAATTTTCAGGTACCGTAATGAAAATTTAAACAAACGTTAATGTACAAAGGAGATATATGTTGATAATTTCAAATAACAAAATAAAATGTACAGAATTTATAATTATATTTATTTATTTTTTTTATTTATTTATTTTTTTTTTTGACACAATAAATTAAAAATAAGAACCCGGCACCCCTTTATTTATTAAAATATTTAGCTTTGTACAATCGAAAAAGGTATTTTTTCGTATTGAGCTAATTTATCAAATGCTTCTTTTAAAATTGAAATCAATTTGTCTAAAATGAATGACACAAATGTTATTTTGTAAAACAATTTCCATAAAGTAAACTTTACAAAATGGTTCAAAATGGAATGAGAATAAGTTTTTTAATGATCCCGTATATATATATATATACACAAAAATTAAATAAAAGTAATTCACATTTAATCGTTACCTTTACCAATCCTGATTTTAATAAAATTAAACTTAATCAATTATTTCACTACAATGTAGTGACTTGTACTTGATGTAGTGACTTGATGTCACTAGCAATGTAAATTCCCACTTCAAAGTATGAATCTAAAAAGCTCTTTTAAATATCCTATTAGTTTAGGTCGTAAAATTTTCAATTATAATAAGTTTTCTAAAGATTTCACACACACTGATAATTTTACATGTAAATGCAATGATTCCCCATCTAAATACATATATTAATGCCCATCATGGACATGTTATAACTGGTAATTTAGACATTGTCAATAATATTCATTTAAGATCTTTAATGCGTCATGGCACTAAATATCGTATTCCTTCACAGTGTAATATACAGTCCATCATTAAACAATTCACATATGATTTAGATTTCTTCATTTACAAAATTGCTATCAATTATAATAAACCTGCTGAATATTTTGTAGATTGGAAGCATCATGTCATATTTCTTTTGAAACAACAATTATTAAAACTGCATATTGCCAAAAATTCAGTTTCTTTCTCCACCCTTAAACCACATATTGCAGAACTTCAAAATAATTTCATCATTACATATGTAGATAAGGCTGCTAACAATTATGCTATCATCTGCAAATATTACTATCATCACGTCCTAACTAAAGCAGTCACTTCTAATAATATTTTCAAACTTCATCATGTTGCTTTAAAGGAAAATAATAATCATACATTAAGCTATCACAAATTACTAGGCATTAAAAATAACAACCTCAGTTATCCTTATGTAGTCATGATTCCAAAATTTCACAAAAATCCTCTTAAATTCCGCACTGTCACTGTAGGATGCAATACATATAATACTCGTGCTAATACACTCTTTTTAAATATTTTTACACAAATTTACGAGTTATCAGTTAAAAAAAGACAACACTCACTGCATTAAAAACAGTTTTGAATTGGTGGATAAAATAAAGCCATTAACAAATGTCAACAATATTATTACTTTAGATTTCAAAGACCTATTTAATAATATCATTCTAAAAGACTTACATTCAATTATCAATTCATTATTTATAGAATATTTTCCTTTATTAAATTTACCTGATAACATTGATACTGACTACTTCACATCTTTGACTAACTTTCTACTATTTCATAATTTTATTTTCCAAGACAATGCTTTTTTTATTCAAATACAGGGCAACAAACCTCAAGGAGCTGCTTCATCAAGCATGTTATCTGATTTATATCTTTACTTTTATGAACGTAAATTTATTAATAATAATATATTGCTCTACAGATACATAGATGATATAATTATTCTTTCTGTTACAGATAATAATTCTATATCTCTTCCTGTAAAGTACCCTTCTAATCTAGAACTTAGTACTACCTTTTCAAATAATTCTAGTATCAATTTTATGGATGTTAAAATTAATATTCTCCCTAATAACACCCTAACATTCAACATTTATGATAAACGCAATGAATTTTCATTTAATGTCATTAATTTTACGAACTTTAATTCTTGCTTGCATATTTCAGTATATAGAAATATTCTGCTTAATCATAGTCTTCGTATCAAATGTTTATGTTCCTCCCAATTCTTACAGCCTAACATTTTTAAATTAAAGCAATTATCATTGTCTTATAATTATCCCATCTCTTTTATATCTGCATGGCTCAAATCTTAATATTCATTTTTTTTCTACTTCTTACCAGTATATGCATTTAATATGTTTATAAAAAAACTAACAAATCGAAAACACTATTATGGAGGGTGGGATGTGGATTGCTGAAAAAATTATAAAAATCATGCACACAAAAATTTATATGTATGTATATATATATTTTTTAAAAAAGTTTGGTGTATGTGTATGTTTTTCCATACACTATACACTAAAAACATAAAACATAAAAATAAAAATACCATTACGGAGGGTTGAGGTCGGGAATGCTAAAAAAAGTTTAAAACCTTATATGTTTTTATGTGTGTGAGCGGGTATAAGTGTATGTATATATGCTTATATATTGTATGGACATATTAAAAAAAAAAAAAATACGGGATATCATGCACTTAACATAATAAATTTTCACACATTGCATCATCATTTAAGGATATATTTTACTATCTCGATATTCCTCATTGCTTTTTAAATTTTCACATTTATTTACATAAATCCATATTTACATATTTACATAAATAATACAAGGCTAAATTTTACTATCTCAAATATTCCTCATCTTTTTAAATGTTATTTATGTTCTCATTTTTTATAATCCAATTTTTTGTCTTTAAAACGTTAATTTAATCAATTTCCCTTTTATTTAATTTTATATAATTCTTTCTTTCTTTCTTTATTTATTTATTTGTATTAATTCATTCCTTTTCTTTATTTTATTTTGTATTCACTCAGTACTTATTAAGTTTATATTCCTATTTTTTCATTCTAGTTTAACTAAAAGTTAATCTAAGTCTTTTCTTGATTTCTTCAATCATTTTCATTCCTTTTATTTTTTTTTTTTTGGGGGGGGGGGCGGCTTAAGATGGCAACATTAAACATTATTGTTATTAATCCAGTTCCAATTTACATTTTTCCTTTCTCACACCAGATGGCAGCACAGTTATGGGTTTCACTGAGATGCTCAACTGTAGATCACATGTTAAAATAGTCTTAATTTTGTTTTCATGCTGATATGCAATAGTTTTGACTCTTAGTATGTCATTCAGGTATTGTGCTCTAATAATTTTTAATATCCTGTATGAGGTGCATCTCTTTGGATCTCTTAGCTTTTTATTATCTATTTTCTGTAATGTTTGCGTTATAAGGAGCTAAATTTTGTCATTTTAGGCTTAATGCAGACAAAATTGGATGAAATAACGCATCTTCTATGAATGAACTCACAAGCTCCTCTGATGATTCTGTGAGTCATTCATAGTTTCTTATTTTACATACTGGTTTCCTATGTTCATTTCTAAACCATCTTTAGAACTTTATCAATTTCTTCATATACTTGTGATTTCAAATTTATTATATATATATGTTTTTCAATGTTGTGGATTTCACATTGTTTAATATTTTACATGGTTGTTTAATATTCTCTGGTGCTTAGTCGATTGGGTGCATAATGGAATTCAATATTTGCTTATTGCTGAATTCCGTTACAGAAATCGACTATGTTTTTTGCTTATAAATGTATTTTATGTACCCGTGATCAAGTGAAATACCTTATAAGCTTCCGGCTTCATTCTTCCATTTTATCTTTTGTATGTTTATATTACGGCTTTTTCTGGTTCAACATTATTTAGCTGGATTTATTATCTATTGTCTTCAATCAGACTTTATCAAAAATTGGGTTGTCTTTTTTTTTCATATGTTTCATATAGATTTATTACCAGCAATATGCTAGTGAATTAGTTGCATTTAATAAAATTCTGTATTACTAGTTACTTGTTCCTTCTCTATTCTGTAAAATGTCTGAGTTATGAATATTTGCTATATTATAAATTTAATTTCAATTATTGGAAATCGATGACGATTTGTTATATATTATGGTTTTATATATATATATATTTGTTTATAATGCAAGGAAATTTCAGTGAACTGCAATAACTAATTTGATTCATTTTTAATTGTATGTGTAATAATAATAATAATAATAATAAATGTGTATATTGGCCATTTAACAAACCAAAGATTACAGTTAAAATTAAGTGGTGTCAAAAATATTTTAGTATCGAAGATAGCAAACTCTTTTTACCCGAGAGGCGCTCGGGCAAAACAGTTAAGGGGTTAATTGTTATATTTAGTGTACAACTTTTTACTTCAATCATTTTTCCATTAAAAAGCAACATTTTTGACAATATTAATCTAATCCAACTTTGGATATCATGTCGAGTAAATATTATTTGCTAAGTATAACAAGTGCTTTTTGCTAAGTGGTAACACTGCGTAATCTCCTTACTGTAGCTAAACATCTCTTCTTTGTTTTAACTTGTTTGGTGCTATCCTCATATCCTTCTAAGGTTTCTGTATAAAGAAAAAGAAAAGAACAGAAAAACTTGATTAGTAAAAAAAAAAAAAAATCGTTACAAAAACTTGATCGCACGCAGTTAAAAAATTCTAACTTTCAGGAAAAAATAGAAAGAGAGAAGAAATTTGAATAAACATTTCATAATTCGAGTAAAATTTATTTAGACAGAATATTTTGTGTATTTCTTATGCATTATTGTTACAGATTGTACTTCATTTAGCGCATCTATACTTGCATTTCCTGATTAGTTTTTTAAATTCAGAAATACCGAAACCGTAACAGAAATTCTTAAAGAAGTTTTACTTTATCTAATATCACGTAACGTCTGTCACTAAATAAAAATTAGTCGGAAATTGTACATCAAACGTGGCAAATGACGTGCGTTCATGCTATAACTAGTTTTATAAATATTCAGATCTTGGCGCAATAGCTATTGCACTCCTAGGCAAACATGCATGAATACAATAATACAAAATTTATTATGATTCTATATATTAAATTTAGTAATACGGAAATAATAGGACTCCATCTTAAATAGGACGTATCACCATGTCATCTAGAATTATTACCTGTCATGGGATATCATTGAATAATTTACGTATGATAGGATTTAATAGGATGCAAAAAACCTTTATTAATACCTTTTTAAGTTTTGATTCGATTTTCATAAAATCTGAAAGGACTCGACAAAATTCTGCAACGCTTATATATATTAAATTTCAAACCATTCGGTTGTATAGTTTGTTATATGCGGACAGAGGGATAGAAGGCAGACGACGACTGTATGTGCTACATACAGTGGGTGGCCAAATTATTGATTACATTGAAATTTTTCTTACTTTTTTAAGTTCTACACTTAAAATCCGGCTTAAATTTGTAAAAGTTTTCTCCACATGTCTTTGGATTTAAATGCTGGCAATGTTGTCTTAATGTTTAGTACTGACGTAACTCACAGTTGACATTTAACAGGTGTCATTAACTGGGTATGTATCTCTTAGTGTAAAACGTGCATTAGGGATGTTATGGAAGGACACGGTTTTCGATAGTTTTATGGTGAATTCTGATCAGATTTGTGCTAATTAGTGCATTATGGATTCTAAATATCGTAATTCTCTATTTTGTTTAGTGTCAGATTTTAACAACAGTTGATAAAAATGGGGAAAGTAAAGATTTGTTTTCGGTGATAATTTCAGAGATCACTGCACTGTTATAGCATTCCCATTATTCATAAAGACACATTTCTATTCGTATACATACATCCGCTATGATTGTAAGCAGAATAAAATCTAAACTTGGTAAAATCGTGTTCACACGGAGCCAAAGGTATGGAAATTGTGAGTGTTGACACTTCACTATGCCTTGAGATGAACGAAAAATCCGTTTCATTTGTCTTGAAAACAGACAGAAGTCTATAAAAGAATTGACAAGAATCGTAAATTAAGCTGACATTACTATTTCTACCAGAACAACAAGTCGCTTTGCTGCAGAATTGTGGTTTAAATGCCGCAGTTTAGCCAATAAACCCAAACTGACTTCAGATATGAAATTGAAGTGTTTGTCTTGAACCAAACAACATCGACACATGACCGCTGAAGACTGGGAAAACGTGAATAGAGTAGTTTTCCTTTTTGTGTTCTGCGTACTATACATGTTTTAATTCCTCACAATACCCCTTCGAACCTAATTGAGAAAATTTTCAAATCTGTTTCTTATACGAGTTTCACATCGAAATAATGATAGACAAGTTTTCATTTGCTCGACACAGAAAAGTCGAAAAATGTCAACCGGACTGTATATCAGAGACGGTCAAAGACACTCACTTAAGGTCATGGTATGGTCTGTCATCAGTGGAAGGGGTACAGGCGGTCTTTACCATGTGGATACCGTGATGAATCAAGTTCAGTGTAAAAAAAGTATTGGAAGAAAAATTGATCCCTCAACTATAGGAATGGATTCTCTATACCTCAAATGTATTTTCATGCATGAATCGACGCCATTTCACAAAACGAAGACAATAATAGAATTTTATCTAAGTAGAAAGCAAATATTTGCCATGGCTGGGCAATTCTCCGGATTTAAACCCGATCGAGAACGCCTGGGAGCTTCAAATGTGAAAAGTATCAAAAGAAACACGAGAAGGAAAAGAAACTTGATAGAAGTCTTATTTAAGGTTGGCACCATGATGAGGAAAGAGAAAATCTAAAAAAAATGTATACAGATAATGCCAAAAAGAGCACAGGCCGTTATCGACGCTAAGGCACGTTTGACGAAATATTGGGGATATTGTCTTGAAACACTTCATCTGAGTTTTTTCATAATAAATTTCTATTTTATGAACGAACGTTTGTTTTAATTTTTAAACTGTATGTATTCTATCCAAATATACCTAAAATACCTTAACAATCCACCAGTAAATATATAAATATATAGCTTTACGTTCATCAAAATGTAAATTTTAGACGTATAACTAATAATTTGGCCACCCACTGTATATATATAATTAAAAGCGCACCTAAAAAATGACTATTCATAATTTGTCGTATGAATTCGGAATTTATGAATAAAAAAGAAAATTCTGAAAAGCAGGAATATATGTGCTAATGTTGCAAATGGGTTGAAGCAGAAAACTTTGCTAAAGAACAACCATAAAAGTATTAAAAATAAACACTATAATTTCGAATCAGAAACTTGTTCTATATGTAAAGCTGCACGTGATGTGAGTTTGACACTTGGAAGAATATATATACGTTTATCTTCCATCACGTTTATCATCCATCTATTGTCTTCCATAATATATATATATATTTAGGGTAATCTTTAAACAAACAAAAATATTAGGCGCTTTATCGCAACGAATAGAGGATTTTTGCTATATTATGGCATTTAAATTGGTGAAAATGATATTTTTAGGCCATCGATATTTTTAATTTGGACAAAATTTTATCCCGGTTTTGTTGCTATAGTGATAGTAGTGCGGCATTTAAAGTAAAGATTTAATCTTTGAAAAAGTACGTCGAAGAATCTCAAATAATTTATAAAATACGCCTTACAAGAAAAGTCTCCTTACTGGGCATACTCAGAATATTTTGAAAAAAAAAATACTAACTAAACTACTTATGTATGTAATAAAGGATCAGTAAAATTTAGCGGCGGAATTACAGTAGAAAGTCTGCAAAAAAAAAAAAAAAAAAAATACTTTCGAGTATTTGGCGCGAAAAGATTAAAGCGTCATGCGATTTGGCGAGCAATACTTTTCCTCGTCGAAAGCAAACGATTTTAATGCACCTGAAAATTGCTTGTTAATTGATTTTTAGAATGCATGTAAATAGTATTTAATGAATTTAAATTTAAACGATGAGAGAGTTTAATAAATACAATTTTTGTATTACATATTTATGTTTATAGTTAGATGTTTTCTTCTATTGCCTTTCTTAAAAAAACTGTTTCATAGTGTGTGTTTTGTATTAAAAAACCCCAGAAGGTTAGAAGCTATGCATTTACTGATATGACTCTAGAAAATATTTATATAAATGATTTCTTGATGTAGAAGTTATAAGCTGTAGCGTTGACAGCTTTAGTTCACGATTCGAACAAAAGAATTAGACAACCTGCTGCGGAAGGTCAGTTTTTATTTAACAAAATAATGTATTCTATATGTTTATTCCGGTACTAAATTTTTAAATGTGAACTTTATTTGCTCAGGATGTTTTGCTTCTATTTGCTTGTAAGTACGCTTTAAATACTTTTATAGTTAAAACGTTTATAAAACATTTCTGTGTTCCAGCGTTATAACCAGACAGTAACTTTTTAGCAATAAAAATAATACAGAAGTTTGTAGGCATGATTACTCAAAATATCCTAAATTTAATTTTAAAAATTCTGCTTTATTTTAGATTATCTTGCCCATCCTGAGCCTAAATTTATATATATTTTAGAGAAATATATTTGAAACTAGTCTGTATTTTTTAAGAGTTTCTCTATGACTTTTTCTTTTTTTCTTTCCTTTTCTTCTTCAGTTTTAAAATATAGATATAATATATAATCTGTGAAAATATATTTTAACAATACATAGTTCAATACAAATCTTGCGGACAACTTTAACAAGGCACATTTTGAGATAAGTCACTTACTTACTGGCAGCTGGGGTGCCAGTTTATAACCGTAAACTAAGCAGTAATATACCGTCTTATAAATGAATTAAACCGTATATTAGTGCTTAACGGCATATTACATGCTTATTTGACGGTTTATTATTGTTCATTTTATGTTTTTAAACTGGCACCCTAGCTGTCAGTATTATACAGTAAAATCAACATTTTTTTTTTTTTTTTTTTTTTTTTTTCAGTGAAGAGATCAACATTTCCTCATATGTAATATCCCTAATTTTGAATACAGCAAATAAATCGCAATTTCGAATACAGTTCCTCAATTTCGAATTAGACTTTCCACGTTATAAAATTTCAAGTAAAACTTCACTATATTATCATCTTCTTATAATGTATAGCATTAAGTGTTTGTTCATTTATGATCTTTTGCTTTCTTTTTTTTTCTTTTTACTGATAAAAATAATAATTTTGAGAAAGATTTAAAAGGAAAAAAATTGTTTGTAATCTGTTTTATTGTTAGACTTTTTAAAAATGAAGAGTTGACTATTAACATCAATTTTATGTTGAAGAGCTTCATGCAATGTCTTATATAATAGTAGCCTGCTATGCTTACAAAGGCATATTTTCATAGAAAAGGATTAATCATTTTTGCTGTTTAATCTAGAAATATGATCAAACTGATTATGTAAAAAGAAAAATATACAGCCGTGGAAAAAATAAATAAATAAACGTCCCCTACTAAATCTGCAACCAATTATAGTGGAAGATAGTTATTGGCACCAAACGATTGGAAATAAAGTCTACTTTTAAATGCACATAAAATTTGCTTATGGGTCATCTACATATCAAAATGAACCCAAACTTTTTTTTTCAATAGTAATCCTCAAGTTCGACACCATACATTCTACACCTCTCAATTAGTTTAAAAGCAAATTTTATTGAAGTTCATACGATTAGTTTCAGAGAAATTAATTATTTTAAAATGAGCCTATTTTAGGGGCTGTATCCAAATTAAAGTACGGTACTTCGATTGTTGGAATGTTACAGAATGATTTTGTAACTTCTATTAATGTATTATTTCTTACCATTAAGACCATTTCACTCCCTTAATATGTTTCGACTATTGCCAACCCAAATGTTTCAATAAAATGAGTAAAATATATTTTTTTCAAATTATGGTTTTCTGTACATCATAGACAGCACCTTAAACCATCATTTTGACTTTTTTGAATCATAATTCGAAACTTACTTGGAAGAAAAATTTTAAATTGAGAATTCGCATAAAGCAGGACATGATAAATATAAATCTATCAAAAAAATTATAGGTTGCAGTTCATATTCTTTTCTAACATTAATCTTATTATTCATATTATAAAATTGTTTAAATTACTAATTCAATGTATTTATGTTTGGTTTTTCGGTATTATAACTACATTAAAAAAATCACATTAGGATTGTAATTTCCGGAGATATTTTATAAAAATATGAAAATATAATTTAACATTGAAAGCTCTAAATTTTGAATGCTTATAATTCAAAAACTTGTCATCCAAATAACTGGAAATTTCATTTCTATGCATAGTTTGAACAAACGATTTAAAATATATTTTCAAATTTGCGTGATACCATTGAAAAAAAAAAAAAGATAAAGTTTTGTTGGCTTTGATTTGTATATGGCCCCCTAAGAAATTTTTTTTTGTACACCATTTAATAGTAGACTTTATTTCCAATCGTTTGGTACCAGTAACTTTCTTCTATTATAATTTGTTGCAGAACTAGTAGAGGGTGTTTGCTTTTTTTTTTTTTTTTTTTTCAACTATTGTACGTGTACTGTTGAATTGAGTAAAGGCATTTTTTTTATCTCCTTTCTAAGCATTTAAAAAATATAATTTTCATTCAAAGTATTTTAATACCATTTTAATTTTAAGAGCATATTTTTAATTTCTAAAATGTATTTGTTGTACTATTTTTGAAGCAGTTTCTAAGATTTTTTAGGTTAGCAACATCACAGATCCTGTTAATTCCTTTTTTTATAATACCTTTAATCCTGATGATCGTATTGCCTTTAAACAATGTATTTGCAATTCAGGAAGAATACAACAGTTAGTACGCGAGCAAAATGCGAAATGTTAATAATTCGACGACATCCAATATTAACTTTCTTCAAATAACTTCAAGTACTTTTTCCGGATAATTTTCATATAATTCAATTATACCTCTGTTGTATGTTAAGAAATGTTTTTGTTTTGGCTTTTTAACAATGTCTATGAGTCTTTTTTCGTCATAAACTTATTTATTATTATTATCTGTGGTAGACACTCTATTTTTATTACTGAAAGTTCAAATTGTCTTCAGAAAATAACAGTTGCATTATATTTTTTTCTGTTTGAAAGTAACATAATAACAAACAGAAGTTATATGCTATTACTTTACGCTTTTATTTCGTCAAGATCATTAAAATTGTTTGACAGTTTTCAAACTACTTTTCTGCAGTGAAATAACGCTTGAAATTATTGAATATTAAAGACTTGAATTATCACATTGCTAACTAAGCGTAAACCAACAGAGTGACTGTTGAAATTTCCAGTCCAAAACGCGTCCTGTGTGTTATTTTGTATTTCATGGTGATTTTAACAAAGTTTTATTTTTCTAATTGTGACTTATTGTAAGTTTTTATGTGCTGTTTTATCTGTAATACAATTAATATTATTTTGTTGCTTTTGAATGTATAAATTGAATTACGCAGCTAAAAATGTATAATTGAGGATTGACGACTTCATCAAAATGGATATTGCGGTTTGAAAAAACTAATTATTAGCACTTTAAACAATACAGTGTATATTGCATAAATCACCCAGTAGTTTAAGGTCAGCACGTCGCACTCACACTACAAGTACACAGTTCGATTCCGGACTGAGGACTGGGCACGGTTCACTCAACCTTTCATCCTTTTGGGGTCGATAAAATGAGTGTCGAGTTTTCTAGTGAGCTAAACACTTGGGGTTCCAGCGTTAGGCTGACCAGCTGACCGGGACATATGCTGTATAACGCCTCAGGGCCCATGGTCAAGAAAACAGGGCTGGTCACAGTAGGCCATGATACGTAATGGATCATAGCACCGCGGTTTTAGGTTTTAGCATATCGCATAATGTAATAAAATTAAATAAATTATAATTTATTCTAAGAATTCTTAAACAACAATTTTTAACAACATTTAAACATGATAATAAAACAAAAGGTTGCGAGCCAACGTACATTTTATTCCGAGATTTTAAACACACATGTAAAAATTAAAATCACAAAATAAAAATAAAAATTATACTCGATGTTTCGTTTTTTTTTTTTCTTTAAAGCCATCATCAGGAGTAAATTTTCATCAGATCATAAAAAAAAAATTGTTTCAATATCATAAAAATTCTATGAGTTTGTAATAAATAGATTTTGTATTTAAGAAAATTTACTCCTGATGATGGTTTTAAAGGAAAAACTGAAACGTTGAGTATAATTTTTATTTTCTTTTGTGATTTTAATTTTTACACATGTGTTTAAAAATCGCGAAATAAAATACACGTTGGTTAGCATCTTTTGTATTATTATCACATTTGAATACAACGTTAAGTCTTTTTTTATTATTATTACCATTTAAATATTTGCGCTATCTGATTACCGTAATGCATTGTAGTTTAAGCATAATTTTTATTGAAGAATTCAAATATCATCCATAATATATTCTGAAATAATGTAAACTGAGATTTTTAAATACATAAAAATAATGAAACAACAACTGCAGTTTAATTATAAAATAGTGAGGAAAGTTAATGGGGCATATTTCATAAAATTAACTGTTTTTGTGAATTTTTTAAAAAAGAAATTATGTTAATTTGTCTAAATATTATAACATTATTCTAATCATCCTCATCAATAACAACAACAGCTTCATTTTGTAATTTATTCTGCTAGATATACTTCTGCACTGTATTCAACTTTTTATTGAATGTCTTCTTATGCATTTAAAGTGTGTGGGACATCAAATTGCATTTAAATGTTCCTATGGGTTTTCTAATACTAGGAAAGAGAAAATAAGTGTAAATAAAAGTAATTTCCTCACGCAAGGAAATAAAAAACAGCTTCGGAACTGATTTTCAGATATTTTAATTTGTTAATATTAAGTTGTTTTATTTCTTACTTGTCTTTATATAATTAAAAAATATCTCTATATGTTTTGCTAAGTGGCATCAGTAAAAAAATAATAAATAGTAAATAAAAAAAAAAATTCTGATAAATAAACGAAATAAGAAATAATATGTGGGGAAAAATATAATTAAAACTGCATAGTCAAAATTATTATTAGTATGAAAAGCATAAAACTAAATTAGATTTAGATCAATAAAAAGATCTAAGCTCAGCTTTAGATTTTGCATAAATGAAAACCATATGGTTTTCAAACTACCGTCTTTCGTAAACCTTTTTGCGGTCAGTCTCCCACCTCACAGATATTCTTCTGATCCTCCCAACCAGAAATTCGCTGCTTTCAATACTTTTGTTTTTCGGGCTACAAATATTTGTTCCACTCTTAAATTACTCAGTGTTGAACTTAATTACCTCAAAGCTATTGCTGTTGATCGTGGTTATTCCTCTAATATTATAGATACTATTTATAAGAAAGTGGCGAAACTCGTCCATTCTGAAAAACATTCTAATTCCAACTCCAATACTTCAGTTGTGTTGCCATTTTTTCCTAAAATCAGTCAGCAAGTTGCTAAAATCTTAAGAAGGTTTGATTTTAATGTTATTTTTTTCTCCTGTTAATAAAATCTCTTTTTTAAATCTCAAACACCCCATTGATCGCCTAGATAACTGGGGTATTTACCAAATCTGTTGCCAGTGTGGCCTATCTCATATTGGCCAGACTATAGATTTCGTTTAAAAGAGCATGAAGGTTATGTTAAAAATCAGGAGCTTAAACGTTCTTCTATTGCTCAACATTGTTGGTCTTTTCAACATAGGTTCAATTTTTCCTCAGCCATCATTATCCAGAAATATTCTTCTAACCTTGATCTTGATTTTTGGGAAGCTTACCGCATCATTAAAAATTCTCACTCTTTAGTCAATGACTTATCTAGTACTCCTGATTTTCCAAGTATTTGGAAAGCATTAATTTAATCCCCCTTTTTTTGGTTTCCTTTTCTCTCGTTGTCCGGTAGATGTCACTACTTGTCCACTCAGTCGTTTCATCGCTTCTGTCTCATTGGTTGTTTTGGCGCATTCCCTACCCGTATCGGGTATATAAGTCTCTGTCATTTTGCTCAGCCTTGCTTTTTCTAGCACGCTGAGTCTTGCTCTTTCTTGCACTGAAGAAGAATCTCGCTGGTAGATTCGAAACAGCTGTTTGCTGCTTTTTATGTATTACGTGTGCATTTTTAAACGTTGGTTTCTTGCTTTTGAATATTCTTGCACAAAGGCTTTAATTGCTATTTTAATACAATAAAATTTATCGTATTTTTTCTTCAATAACAATTAATTTTTAGAATATTTCTAATTCACTAACTTTATGATTGGTTATGTCAAACTTATAAATTTTTATTTGTTTGATATCGTTAGTAAATACATGAACTGCAGTTTTTTTCCGACAAATATATACATTTTTTCTCATTCATAACGTAGTATTTTATAATCTAAAGACTATTATTTATATTATAAACGGTTTTAAATTGCAGTTTTTCTTGTTTCGTCTTTTGCTTTGTAAAACAAATTTTAATTTCCCTACATAATTCTTTGATCCACTAAAATTACTACTCGGTATGCTTAAACTTTATACTTTATCAGAAGAAAAAAATAGGAGTAAAAATAATAGTCTTTATCTAAATAAACATACATTCCAGCTGCGTATGCACTAAATTCTATGACTTATTCATTCAAAAACTCTATAGTATTATGGTCGTTTGATTGTTGAAAATTATTATCATTTGTGTGTGGAATATAACTCAAAATTTATATTATTCTGTTAAAATAAAGTTGTTACAAAAATATGAAAGTAAACAATGCTGGTTAAACTTGTTTATTGAAGCAACAATCCGGAGTACATCAAGATGATTATAGGTTATGCAGAATCTTCAAATGTCATTTTCATTTCTAATGATGAAAAGTATACTTTTAAAGAACAGTTTTCTCACGTAAAGATGAAACAAGCTGAAGTAAGTTTGTTTTACGCAAAATATGGTGAAGAGCCGATAGTAATAAATATTTTCTGTTATGATAACGTCAATTCTTTGAATAAAATAATCTAGAAATCTGCTAATAAATTGTAGCTCTTATGTATATATTTTTCAATGGTGCTGTTTGTTGTGGAGATCTGGGCCCATATAACGGTAACCACTTAACTACCCAAACATACAGGTAAGGTTATGGGAACAAGAACCTTTTGGTAGAGGGGTAGATGGGGGAATTATTTTATTTGGGGGGAAAATTGTTATTGCTTTTAATCAACGGGTACAACAGGGGGAACTACTAATAAAAACATAATACACTAATACAAACATACGTAAAACCCGGAAGAGACTCAACACTTCCCAAATCCCGAAAACCCCAGAGTAATAAAGTTACCACCCCTTAATTACTCGACCTGTAGAATCCATAGTGATAATTCAAAATTCATAATAAAAACATTGTGATCGTGAAATTTTCGGTCCTGGCTAGCTTCTGCGATAATTTATACATAATTATCTGAAAGCGGGGGGGGGGGGGGGGGAGAGACGCTATCTCCAAAACTGCCCCAATTGCGTTGTGTCATTTGTCGTGGAAGAAGTAGCTTTCAGACCCCATAAATAACAGATAAACCTAGAAAATTTACTCATTCAATAAACTTTAAAGAATTCGAAACAAACATGAAATAAAAACTAATATTAAAATAAGTTACTAGACTCATGGTGTAGAAAAGACATAATCCAAATATTATCAATTAACATATTTTTATTTACATGAAATATATATACAAATTAAGAAAGGTGTGTCACAAGACACACATGTTCCAAAGAACAAAACAAAACTCGTCATTTTAATTTTACAATTAATTTAAAATTACTCTTTACTAAAACATTTAAATACTTGGGTACCAATTGGTAGTAAAAATCCCTAATCATTAAAAAAAAATACACAATTTTAGGTAGGGGACAAATATTATAAAAGCTCATACCTTATGACATCAGATATAGTGAAATAGCGGTATATCCACAGCAGGTAGGCACATCACAAAGCACTAGTTTAAGAGAGTCCTCTTTGTAAAAACCAGCTCTACAGTTGAGCGTGGCATAGGAATCATACTTTAGATCTAATAGATCTATATACCGGGTCTTTATTGACCGGTGTGGTATTCTGGTACCCTAAAACGGGTAAATGATATTCGGTGAAAACCGCATTCCGATAATTGCAGAGAAGCATTTGAGTAACAACATGTTACTAAACTTATTACAGATACTGCATGTAAGCAGCACTCAAAGCTAAGTACTGTACATTTTTTAAGACTCCAGTCGAACTCTATAACTTGAAAACTCAGTAGATCTCGCTAACTTGTAAACTGAAGTAATACCCAATAATATGTCTTTTACCATTCTTACATAAAAGACACGGTTGTAACAATAGGGGGGCGGACTTGAAGCTCCTTGCTCAATCCGCGGACAGTATGACTGTCACCCCTCGTTAATACCCCCCGGCACACAACTCTGATTCGGTACTCGAACCGTGCGGGTTCGGCCCTTGAAAAGGGGCGCTCGGAAAAATGGCCATCTGCCACTGTCCGTGTGTGGTCGACTTTATTGGCCCTGATAAATATCCATGGGACCGGTTGTAAATATAACTTTCCCTATAATGTCAAAAGTATTGTTTAAGTCCAGACCAACTGGCTCCGGAGGAAAGATCCCCTCCTGAGATGAATCTCCATCTACATGAGACTTCCTCCGTAAACAAGATGCTTTCCTTACATAAATATATATAAAATCACAATACATTTTATTATACAGTTAATACAACATATAAATAATAATAATAATAATTCTGAACTACTTAATTATGAATATAGGTATATTTTTATCTACACTAAAATATATCTTTTAAACTGCTGAAACGATGTCGGCGTCTTTTAACATATTGGAATGATATCGTTACCAGCACTGTTGAATATTAGTTAAATGATAATCCATGAGGCTGTTTGTCAGTCAATTTCCGAATTTTCCTCCCTAATGTTAAGTCTATGGGCGCAGAATGCATTCGCATATTTAAAATATCTCCTCAGGAAATTAATATTTTTAACTTCCTTTTTCTTTGCACTGTTCTTAAAAGATGTTTATTTTTATGTGCGTTCGTAATTATATAAATACTTAGTACCTATAGTCGTCGCTTGGTCCGTCCGTCCGTCTGTCCGCATATATCTCTTTAGGTCCTGACCAGCACAATTGTGCGGGTGATACTAAAGTAAAAGAGAATGACTATTTCCTGTTTTTGTCAGATTTAAAACCAAATCTGCACATTTATATGAGTTAATTGGCTTCAAATGTTTTGATAAGACACAACTAGGGGGCAGCAACTGCAATACAGGGTTAGATTTTCTGCTTTTAAAAAGACTATATCATCTGACAGCAACAGACAAAAAGTATGTACTGTCGTAATTTCTTTTAAATACGATTTTCAGTGTTTGCTTGGATTTAATTTTTCTTTTCATATACTTTATTCATGATTTTAATTGATTTAGTCTTAGATAAATTTAATTAGGCTTTACAAATGTTGAAAAACAAATGACCCGCACAGTTGTGCGGATCCGGCATTTACCACTTCCAAAATGGGTACAATTCCTAATATATAAAATTTTTATTTTTAAGGGATTTTTTTAAACTTTTGTTTTTAACGATTTAATTATTATTAATTACATTATTAAATTGGATTAATTTTAAATTAATTGGTTTGTACTATTCATGATTTCTATTTAAAATTGATAGTATTAGAAATATAATATGCACATGTAACGAACTGTATGTTTCTGCTCTGAGGTATAGATGTCATATATGATTTATAAGTTTTATATGAGTTATATGCATATCACGAGATAGATTTTTAAATTTGATAAATTCATTCCATTTTGTCGACACCGCAAGTAAACCACCAGGAATAAATATTAAATTATGGAAAGTTCAGTAAATGCTCGACATATTCTGTAGTGTCTGCTTGAATTAACCAGGAGATCAGGGAAAATTTTCCATAGATGAGCAGACGATTCCTTTTTTTTAGGACGTACCTCAGTAAAGCAGTATATAAAAAACAAACCACACTCTGTTGTAACAGTATCACCTAGGATAGTTTTAAATTTTGTAGTTAGTATACCAGTGGGAAAATACAGACCTGGTCCACGAGAATCTAGGCTTAGGACCTGCTGTTGTCCTTACTCTGGTTCAGACTTAGTTTTATGTACTTCGATCGGTATTTCAACAAAATACCGCTGCTGTAAAAACTAAAAAAAAAGAAATTTGAAGGATCAGGCAGAATCCAAACGGAGTGAAGGGCATACCATTTGTCAACGGCTCTTAAGAGGGGTGCGACCGTTGAGCACATCTCAGAAAATGAAATTGTAATGGTCTGTCCAAAAACAAAAATTGTTTAAAACATTTTCATTGTGGCTGATGAAAATTATCTCAATAAACAACAACTTTTTTTGCTTAAACTTTTATTTTTAGATATTTGCACAAATAATCCCAAACTACACAATTGTGTAGTTTTAGCCCAAAAACGGCTGCATTAAGGCCGAACCCACACAATTGTGCGGGTCCTCCCTTTGCATAACCTGACATCGGGCATTTTTTTAATATTTTTTTTCAATCAAATAACGATCCTATCGATAAGGGGAACCCACCCAAACTTTCAATTTCTACCAAAAAAAAACTCCCGGTCTTAAAGGAATAACAGAGCAAAAACTACCCAACCAAATGGTCTGAAATTTTAAATGTATAATTTTTGCAATATTTTGTCGAATAATTTCAAATTGTATGAAAATCGGGTGTATAGTTTAATTACAGGGACCGTCAAAAGTTTTCCGTTACATTACGGCCACTGGAAAAAAATTATCTCAAGTGAGTATTAATGATGTTTCAGCCTTTCGAACAGAATGAAATTGATATACACTTATGAAGTGCACTAAAATATACGTTCAGTACAATATGAGGTGCAAAAAATATTTATAAAACTAGTTATAGTACGAACGCACCTCATTTGCCACGTTTGACGTGCAATTTCCAACTTGTTTTCTTAGTTCTCAAAATATTTCTAAAATATAGGCTTAATTTAACATTTTATGTGTTAAAAGCTAACGTACTGTGAGTAAGATTTAACACTTCATGTAAAATTAAATATATATATTTTAAATATTTTGACAGCTAAGGAAAAAAAAAAAAAAAAAAAAAAAAAAGACATCCTTTAAGAAGAGTACAACAAAAAAATAGAAGTTAAAAATATTAATTTCCCGAGCAGATATTTTAAATATACGAATGCATTGCACGTCCATTAGCGAGGGAATTCGGACGGAATAACAGCCTATTTTTGGACCACTTAATTTTAATCGCTAAATTGCACATTGTCACTAGAACTTTGGAATGAAAATTTTCTTTTCATCAAGTTCGCGAATTTTTTTTTCCTGAGCGACGCTGCTGTTGCTTTCTCATCAAAAATATTGAATGAAATAAACTGGATTTTTTTTTTTTTTTTTTTTTTTTTTTTTTTTTTTTTTTTTACGCGAAATTAGATAAATAAAATACGAAATAAATATTTTCTTGCTATGATAATGTCAATTCCTTCAATAAAATAGTACATGAAACTAAAAATAAATCGTGACTCTAACGTGCTGATTTTTAAGTGGAACTTTTATAAATCCACCAGAATTCCAAGTCGTTTTTAGTTAAATTTATCTATGTTTCTAATTTAAAATTAAACTAAAATATTTTATGAAAAATACTTATCAATTTTTAAAAATGCTTTCTAGAGTATAAAATCTAAATATAGTTTTGTATTATTTTATCAAATCTATTATTAAAATACATCTCTGAGTGGTTGCTACTTACATAAAAACTTTAGTTAACATCATATCTTTTGCTTGTTTTTACTCAAAAATTATAATAAATAGTAACAGTATAAATATATTTGTAACTGTTTTGTTTATTTTTTTAATGAAACACAGTTTGGAAACTTTTTAAACACAATTCCAATAACGAACGACTAAAAAAAGAATCTAATATATATAAAAATGCGAATTTTAGACTTAGTTTATTATTTCAACAGAAAATACATTTCTGCTTGCTATTTATATATTCGACATGGAATAAAAAAATATTTATTTTAATGTCTTTCAGGTATTGAAATTTAATAAAAATTCTTTCTGGTGCGAAACACTATAAAATACGAATTACTAATATTTTCTTTGTATAATTTACTAATTTCGGTGGCCGTTGTTATTGTAAAAGCACTGATAATAAATTTAAAGTATTTTATTCAGAAAGTATCGTAAGTTTAAGAGAATGAGTTTTTTGGCTATTCAAGGAATTTCTGAGAACCACCAGTAAAATTCGTTAATTTTAAATTTCAATGATGGATTTAAAAAAATTAAATTTGCATGTAAATTAATTAAAGTTATATATTATTACAGTACATATATTCCATCTTTCGTATCTTCTGCTTTAAATTAATCTTTTGATTTTGACAATTTTACTAAAAGTACGCTTAAGTAATAAATTTTTACTGTTGATATTCATCTTTATCAAATTTATACTACTTTCAATGATATGCATTTTATAAATTTAAAAAATATTTGTTACAGGATATGTGATAGAAATAAATTTGCTTCAATCGTTTTTTCTACATAATTACTCGTTTTATCAAAAAAAAAAAAAAATTACATTTAAATTCTTTTAACGCATTTTCTTTATTAAGCAGCATTTGATAATATTCTTTGTAGGATGATTTTTTTTTTCCATTTTCTATTATTTCCTATGAAAAGTTACTTTTGTTTTCCATGTTACAGATCGTAACAGCCAAGAAATTCGTTCCAATTAATTTTTCTATATCAGACACTTGACTTTTCATATATTTTTATCTTCGTTTATTATTTTTTATCGTTTTCTTTATAAAGTAGCATTATGTTAATCCCTTATTGGTCGGCGTCGCATATCATATGTTCGGCTTTTTTGTGTCCGTACGATCGGCGTCACATGCTATGCGACTAATAGAAAAATTGCCTTGAAAGTCAATTGGTCGCTATTTACCCGTCGTGTTATATTTCGCGATTTTTTATTGTATGTTTTTTTATTTCTTCTTTATATTATTATTCTTTTAAGTAAGCAATAAAATAATCTGCAAAGAATGATTTATGTGTTTTTTTTTTCGCTCTCTGATGACCAAGAAAGATTGTGAAGCTGTTTTAGGTAGCATTACAAAAAGCTACCTATTGCAGCCGTTCGGAGGAAAACGATTCCGAAAAATTTTGGTATATTTTCACCGATCATGACCCCTAGACCCCGAAACCACCCTCCGTTCAAAATTGATATATATATATATATATATATATATATATATATATATTTATTTATATTTATATATATCCATATATATTATATATCTGATCTTTGATATATATATTCATACTGTATATTATATATTCATACTGTAACTCTCGTATTTACGAACAAATTTGGATAAAATTTCGTGTGTGCATAGTACATACCAATGTCTCGACCGAGTTCGTTGGAAAACTTCACCCACCATCTTGTTTAAAAATGGCGGCCATTTAAAAAAATTAAAAAAATTTTTAATTTTAAATGAGGCACAAAAAATGAGACATTGAAAAATATGTTTTTCTTATGTGTTTGGGCTTGATACAAAGATTTTGGAGCATTTCTCGTTTCGTCTATATCTTAAAAGATGGCTGAGTTATAGCACTTTGAATTTCTAGCATGGCTGACATTTTGAAACGATCTGATTTTTGTCACGCGATAATACACGTATTTATGAACCGATTTGGATGTGACAAGGAATGTGTATAGTACATAGAAATGTCTCGACCGAGTTCGTTGGCCAGCGTCATCCACCATCTTGTTTCAAAATGGCGGCCATTTAAAAAAATTAAAAAAAATTAAATTTAAAATGAGGCACAAAAAAATTAGACATTGAAAAAGATTTTTTTCTTATGTGTTTGGGCTTGATACAAAGATTCTGGAGCATTTTTCGTTTCGTCTATGTATTACAAAATGACTGAGTTATAGCACTTTGAATTTCTAGCATGGCTGATATTTTGAAACGATCTGATTTTTGTCACGCGATAATACACGTATTTATGAACCGATTTGGATGTGACAAGGAATGTGCATAGTACATAGCAATGTCTCGACTGAGTTCGTTGGCCAGCATCATCCGCCATCTTGTTTCAAAATGGCGGCCATTTAAAAAAATTAAAAAAAAAATTTAATTTAAAATGAGGCACAAAAAAATTAGAAATTGAAAAAGATTTTTATGTGTTTGAGCTTGATACAAAGATTCCGGAGCATTTTTTGTTTCGTCTATATCTTAAAAAATTGCTGAGTTATAGTACTTTGAATTTCTTGCTTGGCTCACATTTTGAAACGATCTGATATTTGTCAAGCGATAATATGCTTTTTTATGAACCGATTTGGATGTGACAAGGCATGTGCATAGTACATAGTAATGTCTCGATCGAGTTCGTTGGCCAGCTTCATACGCCATCTTGTTTCAAAATGTCGGCCGGCCATATAAAATTTAAATAAAAAATAAAATTTAAAATGAAGTACAAAAAAGTTATAAATCGAAAAAGATTTTTTTCTTATGTGTTTGAGCTTGATACGAAGATTCCGGAGCATTTTTTGTTTCGTCTCTATCTTAAAAATTGGCTGAGTTATAGCACTTTGAATTTTTAGCATGGCTGATATTTTGAAACAATCTTATTTTTGTCACGCGATAATACACGTATTTATGAACCGATTTGGATGTGACAAGGAATGTGCATAATACATAGCAATGTCTCGACTGAATTCTTTGGCAAGCACCATCCGCCATCTTGTTTCAAAATGGCGGCCATTTAAAAAAATTTAAAAAAATTAAATTTAAAATGAGGCACAAAAAAATTAGACATTGATAAAGCTTTTTTTCTTATGTGTTTGGGTTTGATACAAAGATTCTGGAGCATTTTTAGTTTTGTCTATATCTTAAAAAATTGCTGAGTTATAGCACTTTGAATTTCTAGCATGGCTGACATTTTGAAACGATCTGATTTTTGTCACGCGATAACACGCGTATTTATGAACCGATTAGGATGTGACAAGGCATGTGCATAGTACATAGCAATCTTCCGGCCAAGTTCGTTTGCTAACTTCATCCGCCATCTTGTTTCAAAATGGCGGCCCCGATTTAGATATGAGTAAGCATGTGCACAGGAATTACTAAGGTCTCGACCAAGTTCACTGGTGAGCTTTGTTGCACCCATTATATTGTTTTAAAATGGCGGCCTATCACCGATAATTCGAGTTAATATAAGTATTAATATAATTCGGGACATCATTGAATTTGGCGACAAAATATAAATCACTTTAATAAAACCAGCTTTAATAATGCTGACTAATTTGGCGAAATTCTCATTCATATTCAGTACTGACAAAAATTAGTATTTAATCTTCTATACTCCGGTTCCACTAATTTGAGCTCCGTATGTTTGAATAATATAAGCTGGCTTTTAAAAAATAAGGAATATGAAAGCTACCTCTTCCTCCCGGCACTGGCCGGAAGGACTTTTTACAGTAAGGTCAGTGTTGCCAGTGGGCTACTTTTTAAAAATTCAGATTTCGCGATTGGCGCCACTTTTTTTGAAATGGTAAAATTCCCTTTGTTTTCGCCTTAACCCTTTAGCGGGCGGTGTCCTAAAAAAAAGACGCCTAATTTTATTTCTAAAACTGCAAACGGCACGAAGAATGTTTAATTAAAGTTTTCCTTTTATAAAATATGGAAAAATAAGCAAGTTTTTATTTTCTAATGAATTTGTTTGTAAATTCTAGTGTCAGTCCATCATTTCATCATTTTTCAAACAGACTTACTCCGCGCCGGAAAGGGTTAATTAACATGTCATTAAGTAAGGCCAATTTTACCATTTCAAAAAGGTGGTGCCAATAAGGAAATCTGAATTTTAAAACAGCAGTCCACTGCCAACACTGAGTAAGGTTGTAAAACTTTTTTCCAAAACTTTTTTATGTATTTTTAATATATATATATATTATTTTATGTAGATATTTATCTTAAGGCGATTCTCAACAAGCGCGAATCTTTCTGACACATTTACTTATTCATTTTTAAAAGTAAAGGGACAAAATTGGCGACTACGAAAGCGATTTGGAATCGAAAGATGTTTTCCGTTTTTTTGATAAATAAATTTTTTACCGAGTTATTAGCGATTTGGGGTCACGTGACAACCAATTTTTCTCCTCCCTTTGGCGGGTTTTTCGCCTTTCGTCCGGAAATTCGGTTCAAAACGCCAACTTTGACAACATTTTCTGAAAGATCTTTTGCGTTTACCAAAATATGGAAAACGTCTTTCGATCACATAGTTTCTGAATAACAAACCCTGTCAATTTCATCAGTTTCCGAACTGAAAAGAATTAAAACTTGTATCATAAAATTGACCCTTTGTATTTGAGAACAATCATAAATACCTCAAAGTAATAGATTTGATAAATGTTATACTACTGTATTTTCTACTAGTCTATAAATAGAGTTGCAGGTATTCTAACTATGACCACAGATTCTATACGTGTTTCATTGATACTTGAATGAAACCTCGTAAAAGAAAAACAAAAGGTATCTTCAACTCCAATTGATTTTATTTTCTACAAACAGACATAAGATAGTCGGGTCAGATGGACGACAGCGATACCAGAGAGGGATCCGATCTGGGCGATGTACTACAATGCCAGGAGTCAGAAAGAGAAGGACTATCCTCTCCAAATAACAAGAACAGAGGTGTGTACTTCAAAAGGAATGCAGCAAGCCAAAATAGCAATCCGTTTGATCTATTATAACACTAACATATAATATTTTTAATATTAATTGTGAATTACAATTTAGTCAAGCCATTAATGAATTGGCGTAATTGAAATTTTAACGTATATTATCAAATACCAAGCGAACGTTAGAAAATTTCATAGTAACGAACGTAGTGAGAACCCTAAATTATATCATAATGAACAGTAGGCGCTAAATAGTACAAATAACAGACAGTAGTATGCCTGTATGATGCTTGTTATTATAAACAGAATCAAATCTTTAACAGTGGAAGTGGAAGATGAATACCTATTTGTATATGCGATAAATCATGAAGATTATTGGGTGATTAGTTTAACAATACAGTAAATTCTGTCTAAGGCGGACTGTGTATAAGCCGGAAATCTGTCTACCGCGGAAAAATTTTCAAGTCCCGGCGAACCCATAGAAAATTACATTAATTCATGCTGCATAAGGCGGAATCTGTCTAACGCGGAAACGGAAAGCATTTTAAGCTCTCACCGAAACCAAAATTTTGCATAAAGCGGAAAAAAAAGATAATTTAAAAATGAAAGGCATTTTGTTTATTAAACTTTAAAACGTCAAAAAAGTCAAATAAATGTAGAAAAAGTAGAAAAGTCAAAAACGATAAATCAAATATTCAATGTCGTACATGTTAGTTAAATTCCGTAACACTTTGAAAAAGTTAATTCAAAAGGACAGAAACTGTTTAAATTTTAAGGAATTTATGCTTGTGCCATTTTTTCCATATGCAAAATTATATTTAAAAGTTAATATTTCTAGTAGAATGAACATTTATCAAAATATATATTTTCGAAAGTGCAATATATTATACTTTAAGGTTGTACTCAAATTAGAGGTCTGCACGGGCCGGAATTTCCAGGCCCGGGCGCGGCCCGGCCCGAAGGAAAGCTATTTTGGCCCGGCCCGGCCCGGTGTAAAAATTGAAAGTTCGGCCCGAGCCCGGCCCGGCCCGTTTACATTTTTACCGTTCTCGGCCCGGCCCGTACAAAAATCAGTGAAATCAGGCCCGGCCCGGCCCGGCCCGGCCCGACTACATTTCTACAAAAAATTCCGTTTTTTCTCGACATACAATTAAGATTCTTTTAATGAATACTACATGCATATTTATGGGAACATTTTACAGTATATTTTAAATTACCATGTGTTCGCAAAATAGAAAACACACAATAGTAAACATTAACGATTACTTACAGTGTTTTAGTCAACGTCTCTACAGACGTTTCAAAATTTAAATAAGTGTTCATTAAAAGATTATTGTAGTTTAGAATAAAGGGTTAAAAAACATGATAACTTTTGAAGCTTATAATAAAATGTAGATTTGTGAAAATATTTCTGTCATTTTTAAGGCTTTTCTGAAATCCAAAGGAGCTACATTTTGATACATTTATGAATTCATTTCTTTTCGGAAACGCATGAAATTGGCAGGTATTCTTATTCAGAAACCATGTAAATGCCGTTTTTTTCTTAGATAAAAGTAATATATCTTTCAGAAAATACTGGCAAAGTTAGCGTTTTGAATCGAATTTCCGGAAGCGATAGCACAGGAAAGGAGAAAAACGTACAGTCACGTGACAAGAATCTCTGTTATCTCTGTACGTAATTTATGAACAATGGAACCGCTACTCGATCCCAAATGCCTTCAATACTCAGGCCTGTCAATTTTATGCCTTTATAGTTAAAAATGAGTCAGAAAATGTGTCTGAGAGTTTCGCATTGTTGAGCAGTAAATATGAGAACCACCTTAAGGTACATTTCCAAAGATACTGTTAACAGAAGTTCATTATCGCTATTAATAATTTTACAAAACATAATGCCTGTCCTACACATCCTGAGAACGATTAATACCAGTTCCGTCCCGGCACAAGTCTGCCGAAAATTAAACCCGGATCAGGCATCATGTAACTGTACGATGCCGATCTCTACGATGGACATGTTACATTTCTGTATTGATGAAGTTAAACTCGCATCGGCTCGTAACGCACATTTATACTTCACGAAAAAGTCATATTCATTGGAAATGGTCTCGTATTTTATCTGCTACTCTCAAATTCGTACATCGGGCCGATAGGCCCGATTAATTTTTTTTATCGGCCCGGCCCGGCCCGCTTATTTTGTCTGTCGGCCCGGCCCGGCCCGTTGAAAAAATTGTCCTAATTCCGCCGGCCCGGCCCGGCCCGTTCGAAAATTCTCCTCCATTCCGCCGGCCCGGCCCGGCCCGCGGGTCGGGCCGGGTACGGGCCTCGGGCCAAGCCCGGGCCCATGCAGACCTCTAACTCAAATTCAATGTTATAGCGTTCTGTCTCATTCTCGAAGTTTATTTGGGGGGGGCGGGGCTGCATTACAGCAATACTAAGAAATTGAATAGCGTTTTACATATAATCGATAAAGACAAAAGATCTTTCCGAATTTCAGTTTTCAACCGATTTTCGAGTCATGAAAATCAATAAAAAATCATCAAATTCGAGGGATTTTTTTTTTTTTTTTTTTTTTTTTTTTTTTTTTTTTGCAGGGGAGAGCTTTTTTGCATAAGCCGGAATATTGTCTACCACGGAAAATTTTCTCAGTCCCGATCGATTCCGCCTTAGACAGAGTTTACTGTAGATTTGCTAACTATAATAACAGACAATTTGTTTAATTTACAACTTGAGTACATTTCAGGAAAGACTGCCGATCAGTTAATTGGATATTACATGTACGACTCCCTGTAGGTCAAGAAAAAAACAACTTACTGACAAAAATGTTTGCATTTTCGATTTCAAGCTAGAACGTATATTAATTTTTAGAAACATTTGCATTTTTTGCATCGGAAATTTGAAAAAAAAAATCCGACCGAGAAGGGGTTAATATTCTTTACAGAGTAAGTTAACTTTTCATTTTTTACGTAGTAACTATAGCCGTCACCTGGTCCGTCCGTCTGTCCGCATAAGCGCAAAAACATACCCAACCGAATGGTTTGAAATTTAATGGATATAATATCGTTACTAAATTTTGTCGAGTCGTTTCAAATTTTATAAAAATCGAATCAAAATTTAAAAAGATATTAATAAATGTTTGTTTTTACATTCTATTAAATCCTATCACACGCACTTAATTAAATGATATCTCATGATAGGTAATGAATAATTCATGGTGATTGTGCCGTATTTAAGATGAAGACCTATTATTTCCGTATTACTCAATTTAATATATACATAATCTTAATAAATTACGTATTCATGCATTTTTGCATAAGACTGCAACAGCTATTGCACAAAGATCTGAATATTTATCAAACTAGTTATAGTATGAACGCATCTCACTTGCCACGCTTGACGTACAATTTCCGACTTGTTGTTAGTTTCTAACATTAGTCAAATAATTCAATTTTCTGTGTGTCAATAGCAAAAAAAAAAAGATGATTTCTAAATAAAAGTAAAGAAAAACAAATTATCATTCACCAAGCATATTTTTTCATGCATGATTCTAACTTGAATGCGCTGAACAACACTGTAATTATTCTCGAATAAGTTTCTGAGAAAGTCAAATACGAATTTCGGCAGCTTAATTGATTGCCAACATGTGCATCTTTGCATCTACATGGGGTCTGAAAACAGGAGCATGGAGGAACATCATTTATCAAGGGCGATAACCCAAGATTATTATATGTTAAAGAAAAAATATTTCATGTTTACTACATACAGATATTTACATCATGAAATTAATAATTTCTGCGTAAGTTAAGTCGCATGATTTATTAAACTTAATAAAATGATTTCGTTTTCTTTATTAGGTTGATTACGTTTTTAAATATATGTAGAAAGATTTTTATAAAATATTAAAATATTTCTTGAATTTAATTAGTCTTAAATTTAATTATTTTTTTTAATTAAGGGGATTTTTAACTTATTTAAGTCTTACTTTTTCCACAACTCTTAAATCTATTTCCATCATTTTTCGGACTGCTTTGATTCAAGAACTCAAATAAATTGATAAAAGAAGTTGTCAAATAAATTGTCATTTGAAAAATGGAAGATCGCGCAATTTTTAATGTGTAGGTGGCATGTTTTTCGATTAGTCAGATGTGTAAATCCCAAAACTTTCTTGTATTTCATACATGTTAATACTCAAAATTACGGGTGATTCAGTATGATCCCCCCGCCCTCCCCACCTTCTCTTGTTAGTCGAATTTTTTATCAATTTCTCCCGCGCACACTGCTCCCCGACATCCCGCTTCCGCAAGGCCCTCAACGTTCTGAGCAGCTGGTTTTCAAAAAAGACTTAGTGTATGACTATCCCGTCCCGAAAATCAAACAAAATTCGCTGTCACACCGCCATCTTGAGTACTATTTTCTCTCAAATTTTATATAAACCTCTGCTTATTGAATTTCATCTAAATGTGAAATTTCATCGAAAAATACTCAAATTCTTCACCTAAAACCTTCTCATCGCCGCGAACTGATATGTCCGTTCACTAAACTGCAGGATTCACAGCAATACAAGCATTATTTAAATTAATATAATTCTACAAATATAATGCAGTTTTAAAATGTTTTGTTACGATTAATACTCTTATGGTTTATATTCATATAGGCAATTAAATTTTTTATGTAATGTTAGAAAAATTATTTTTTTTTATATTTTTAAAAAATTACTGAGAAATCAACATTACAATTTTGCCCTTTTGCTCGGCAATCAGGGGGTACTGCAAAAAATCGAGAAAATTGCCCCAAAATCACTGCGTTATCTTCCGGCGGAACATCCCCAAATTCAACAAGGACCTGCTGTTCATAGCAAAAAAAAAAAAAAAAAAAAACATTTTGGTTCAATTCTGTGCATCACTTCTTGCACTTTCTGATGATAAAATAATGATAATTACACAAAAATTGTTATCATAACGTCCCCTTCTGGCGGAATGTCTCCAAATTTAACTGGAACCTGCTGGTTATAGCCAAAAAAATATATATGTAAAATTTAGTTCAAATCTATCCATAATTTCATACACTTTTCCGTGATACAAAGAGGGGACACACACACACACGCACACACGGATAGACATAAATTATGTAAAAGCATGTTTTTCACGATCTCTGACCCTTAAAGTATCTAAATCAGCTGATTTTTTTTTTTTTCAATTACAATACTTGCTTCTGTAATAAAAATTGTATTCATATTTTAAAAAGACATCACTCCAGAGTTTAACGACATCTTTGTTTTGATTTGATTTGTTTGTAAAAGATCTAAAAATGAACGCGGGTGTACCCCCTTTTCGTTTTACCACGGACTGTACGTTTTACACCCAAAATGTGTTTTTAGACACTAAAAACGTTCTTGACACGCACTTGAGCACTGCACCACTTATGAGAACTGAAAGTTATAAAATGTGCATAAAATACAAATAATACACATTTCATTGAATAAATTATAGTTTAAAAAGGGGGGCTAGTTCTAAATATTATACTGTATACTAGAAGTTCCAAAACTGTGGATCACGAAATGGTCAGTTATTAAAAAATGCATAACTAATTCATAATTAATTTTATCTATTGCAATGATGCAACAAAGCAATATGTTACAACTTTAAAATAAAATATTGTGAAAAAAATACAGTGTTCGTACAAATGGACCCGATTTTTAAAAAAATCATATTTTCGAAACTACTGCACTTATTACAATAAATGATACATGAATTTAAAGAGAAATACACCAAGTTTTTTTCAGTTACAAATGTTCGATGTGTGACCCTCTAGTTACACAGCATACGTCCAATCTGTAATCCAGTTCGTTCCAAGCACCAAACATCCACCGGTGTGGAAGCTCCTCGTTCAAGTAACTGCAAAGACCTGCAAAGACCAATGCGGTGGGGCTCCATCCTGCTGAAACAGAAAATCTGCGCTGTCCTCAAGCGGGTGATGGCGATTTACCTTTAATCACATAGCCACAAAAATCCCCAGACCTAACACCATGTGATTTCTTTTTGTGGGGTTACGTCAAAGACATTGTTTCTGTATCACCAATGCCGAAAACACTGCCAGAACTTAAAGAGCGCATTTGTGCAGCATTCAGAACCATTGACAGAGTGATGCTACAAAATGTTTGAAACGAACTGGATTACAGATTGGACGTATGTTGTGTAACAAGAGGGTCACACATCGAACATTTGTAACTGAAACAAAACTTGGTATATTTCTCTTTAAATTCATGTATTATTTATTGTAATATGTGCAGTAGTTTCGAAAATCTGATATTTTAAAATTGGGTCCATCATTTGTATACTCACCTTGTATATTTGTGAAAAGACAATGTATAAACTTAGTGTGAAGAATGGCCTGAGGCTTAAAAAAAAAAAGAAAAATAATCCTAACATAAACTTAGTCGTTGTGCAAGATAATACCATAAATCGCATAAAATTTCACAAACTATTAGTTTTTCTAATCAATTCACCAATAAATCCTTTTTCTTTTAGAAAGTAGAGTATAATGTTTTTATAACTTCATTTTTACATTAAAATTTAGTGTTACCTCTTATTATTTTCGTGTGTATGCTTGATGGCAAAGTTACTCTTCTTTTGTATAGATTATACAAAATACTACTCTATATAATCTACATATTAGGTGAGTCGCGGAAGAATTCAAGGTGGGTAGCGTAATAATAAGTTTGATAGCTGCTGCTGTATGAAATTTGAGTGCAACTTATTTTAATATCTGTCTAAAAATGAAATGGTGGCCGTATAAAATTAACACGATTACTTTTTTAGACCTGAAAACCTAATATGTAAACCAAATAGCTATCGATTTTAACAAATTGTAAGCATTTGTAACTGGCAAATAAAATGAAAACCAAACTAAATTATCTGTAGCAATGACCTTAGAGACATTCTCCTAAGTTTAAAAGTGTCCCTGCGTGCTCACGATGCCACTTCATTTAACAATGACGTCATTCTGACCTCCAGAAAAAAATACAAAAATTATTCTCAGCAGAATATTAAGAAGATTCCTATCACATTTATTCTCATAAATAATCCCACTATAATAACTGAAACCATTAAGTTTGGGGATTCGGTTATAAAGGGTTTTGGTTTTTCGTACTTGAGTTTTAATGTGCGATTTTCTGGGCAATTAAACCGTTTAATTTTCGGCTTCTTTCCTTCTGTATTTGAAAATGTTTATATATTTGTTGAAAAGAGGGTTTTATTTTAAACGTTATTCGGATTTTTCCAGGCTTGAAAACTGATTTACGATCGTTATTTAATCCAAACATCCTTTCATAATTAATGGAAAAAAATTGCCCCGTTTAATGACCTGTTAAAAAATAACCTAAAATTTAAATTAAAAAAAGAATTTCTAAATTTAAATTAAAAAAATTTAATTTAATTTAAATTTTTAAAAAAGACCTAAATATTTTCAAATTTTAATGTGGGCCGCGTAACAATAAAGTTTGGTAACTGCTGCTGTATAAAATTTGAGAGCAACTTATTTTAATATCTATCTAAAAAGGAAATAGTCCCGTACAAAATTAACATGATTATTTTTTTAAACCTGAAATCTTAATATTTAAAGCACATAGCTATCGATTTTAATAAATTGTAAACATTTGTAACTGGCAAATAAAACGAAAACAAAAGTAAATGATCTGTAGCAATGACCTTAGAGATATTCTCCTAAGTTCAAGACAGTGTCTCTGCGTGCTTACGATGTCACTTCATTTATCAATAACGTCATTCTGACCTTCAGAAAAAAACGTAAAAACTTATTCTGCTTTGCAGAATATTAAGAAGATTCCTGTCACATTTATTCCGATAAATAATCGCACTATAATAACTGAAACCACTATATTTTGATGCGGTTATAAAGGGGTTTTGTTTGCCGATTTGCGTTTTATAATGCTATTTTCTGCACAATTAAACCGTTTAATTTTCGGTTTCTTTCCACCTGTATTTTAAAAGTTTATATATTTGTTGAAAAGAAAAACGAGTTTTATTTCAAATGTTATTGGGGGTTTTAGAGACTTGAAAATTGATTTAGAATCGTTATTTAATTAAAACATTTTTTCATATTTAATCGGGAAAAAAATTGGACTATTTTTAGTGATCTGTTAAAAAAATCTAAATCTAAATCAGTTGTAGATGCTTAATATTCATAACTTTTAAGTAAGATAATTCTGGTTTTTATTAATCATATTTGAGTATAAGAAAAAAATGATTAAACATAAGCTGCTTTATAAATGTATGTGCTATGGATTTTCTATAAGAAAAACATTAGAATTAATCAATTTATTTTATAAATCTCCTAGATGTAAATTTAATTCGCAGAAGAAAAATTCCATGCTGTAGTATAAGCTCCCTCTGTATTCCTTCTTCATGAAATTGCAGTTCTGCGAGAAGAGTATTTTATTATTTTTATAATATGCTCAGTATATTTAATTCTAATTAAGACTGACCTTAAATAAAGTTTTGATATTATTAAGCATACATTGTCAGTACAAATTATTTAATAAATTTTGTGTGTGATAACCAACGGTATCAAAACATTTAAAAATACGATAGACTAAAAGTTTTGCTGGAAACTTTGTCTAAAACCGCATAATGAAATATAAACGTGGCATTAAAAATGCATTACTAAAATTAATATCTTGCTTATTTAGAATGTAGAAAAAACCGTTACAACTGATCTATTTTATGTCATTTTGATACAAAGGTAATATCCAATCCAACCTTCAACAATTAAATAATAAAAGCATTCAATACTTTCATTAATTATACTTATCAAACTGAATAAATCCGACAGAAAATGTCTTTAGATTTTTTTTTTTCTAAGAAGAATAAGCAACTAGTTTCTTTTCCTCTTTAGTAAATAATTTCTTTTCCCTTGCCTGAAATTATTTTCCTAAAAAGTTTTTTCTAATGAAAATTTTGAAAATTATAAATATTTTTAATATTTTCAATGTATTTAAAGGCTATTAGACTCTTAAAAAATGTTCTTTTTTTAATAAGAATTTAGCCTTCATCTCTTTTCAAATGCTTGGCCTCCATGGAATTACCTAGAATTTGGAAAGAAATGCTTTGCAAAATAAGAAACAATAGCATAAAATGATTCGCGTTCACAGATGTCCATTTTTATTAGAGTGGATTTCATTATGCATGTGATCTCGTGATTTTTGTTTATCAGTTTTATTTATCTATTTACTTATTTTTTGCGGTAATGTTTGTATCAATATAGGTCTTGATAAATGCCTCTTGAGCAATGAAACATGTAGATAAGTATTCATATGTCTTTTAACAGTGTTGCCAAGTCAATTTCCCCAAAATTTCTGAAATTTTCCCCCAAATCGGTGTTTTTTGCCGCAAAAGTTCCCAACTCAGTTTTTGCTCAAAAAGGGAATTTTTAGATTTTCAATTTGGCACTATGAAAAATATTTAAGTAATTTACGTTCAAAATTTTTCCCCAAATCAAGCCTTTTTTTGAAAAAATTCCACATTAAAAAAAAAAAAAAAAACTTTTAAACAGGGCTGAATGCATATTTTGTAGTCCTGTTAATGTAGCTACAGTAGCTACATTAAGTGAATGAGAGATGTATTTTGCAGCGACAAGGTATTTTACTTTTTTTTTTTAAAATTATTATTCTATAATAAGGTTGGACTATTGTTGCTTTAGCTCCATAGCTTTAGACAATCTCTTATTAGTTGAGATTTAAATGAATCCGAGACGGTACGCAATTTTAATTTTTTTTTCATGCCTATACTGAAATACAAAATCATAATGCAAAGTATTTTCGCTGTATCAATCATGTGCTTTTGTATATCATAAGAGAAAAATATCTGCTTTCCACATATTTAAATTAATTTTTTTTTAAGTACGGAGAAAGAATTTTTAAAATTTATAAGTCATGCAGATTTAGTCACTTGCAGGTTTAACTGCTTAAAGATTTTAGAGTCTGATGCATCTGTAATACGTGTAAACTGTAGTGTAGTAAACAACGAACACGACCACATCCAAGAGAATAATGACTGATAATTCCGATTTCTGGATTGTATTTTCGTTTTTCAAATCAAAATGGAGTTCGAGACAGATCCAGTTTTTCTACAGGAATCTTTACGGAAAATAGTTAAAAAAAAAAAAAAAAGTTTTTTCCTAAAATTTTTAGTAGTCCCCAAAACTTTCCCCACGAACTACTTGTCCCCCAAAAATTCACCTAGAGGTTCAAAATTCCCCAAAATGGGGACAAAATCCCCAACCTGGCAACACTGCCTTTTAACCCTTTGAGCTCTGGAGGGGAATTTCTTCAAAATGCCCAAATGTCACATTTGCACCAGTACTTTGTGGACAAAAGATTCGACTTATATATACACGAAAAAATGCATTAATCCATTTGGAAATAAATTTGGTTGAATATTCCGGTGCCCGTGTGACATTTAGAGATTAAAATTAAGTGGGAAGAAGTTCACCCATCAGAGCTCAAAGGTTTTAAATGTGCTTTTGTCATTTTTACCATGTATTAGCTCTGTTGGATCATTATAAGTGATTTTCTTAGATAATTTTATAAACCCGAATCTTTAATTGTCTGAAATGAAATTAGCTAATTCAACAGAATATATTTTTCATGTCGTTTTAAGTTGATATTTTCAATTTGGATTATGGCTTGTGGTAAAAACAGATGAAAAATACGTGTGCTTGTTGTATGTTTTGCTGTAGCCCATTAACTGTAAGTATTATAAAATAGTAGAATAATGAAAACATTTTAAAAATATTTAATGATATCAAATAGCATTTAATAATTTAAACTGTATTGTAACAAAAGCATTTTTCACATGCATTGGGATATTCTTAGATGGTATGCGATTTCATAGGCAAGTTTCTATTTTGAAAATATTCTAAAAATAGTATTTAAATTCCTTATATTTTTTTAGTTGATTGGTTCCAGTGCTGTAATCGTAAAAAAAACAGATGGTATACGCGGTTTTACGGAATAAAAAATCCAGAAATGTATATGGCCTGTATCCTCTACTACAACATTGATTGGTTCATTTCTAATAAGATAAAAGAACACAAATGGATATAATTATGAAATTTTGTATTACTTTTGTTTTGCATGTGGCAGTTAACTAAATAATCTACTGATAAAAATGTTTTATTAAAATCATCCCGTTCACTTCAAAATTCTGAAGTTGCATTTTAGCCAAATTAATTAATAAATGCACTTATCATACTACGTTTAATTTAATTAATTTCCTTTACATTTTTGAACTTCCTGATACAGCACAAAATATTTCCATTTACATGAACATAACATGAGTGGGTTACCTTGTTACTGCGTTTTTGCATTTTCTACAAAATTAACGCATGTTTCTTAATACTTGGAGATTATGCTGTTTAACAACATATTAACAATATCTTCGACAACCTTCTCAAGTTGCATTTAGCCAAATTAATTAATAAATGCAGTTATCATAATACATTTAATTTAATTAATTTCCTTTACATTTATGAACATCCTAATACAGCAAAAAATATTTCCCTTTATATCAACATAACATGAGTGGACTATACGTTGTTATTGCTTTCTTGCATTTTCTGCAGAATTAAAGCTTGTTTCTTATTTAATTCTTGAAGATTATGTAGTTCAACAACATGAGTATCTATCTTCGAGTTGAACCTTCAAAATTCTCAGGTTGCATTTTAGCCAAATTAATTAATAAATGCAGTTATTATAATAAGTGTAGTTTAATTATATTTACATTTATGAATTTCTTGATTCAGCATAAAGTATTTCCTTTTATATCAACATACCATGAGTGGACTAACGTTGTTATTGCGTTCTTGCATTTTCTAAAAAATTAACGCGTGTTTCTTATTTAATTCTTGAAAGTTATGTAGTTCAACAAAATGTGTATCTATCTTCGAGTTGAACCTTCAAAATTCTCAGATTGCATCTTAGTCAAACTAATTAATAAATGCAGTTATCATAATGAGTTTAATTTAATTAATTTTATTTACATTTATGAGCTTCCTGGTAAGGCATAAAGTATCTTATTTTATATCAACATAACATGATTGGACTAACATTGTTATTGCGTTTTTGCATCTTCTAAAGAATTAACGCGTGTTTTTTATTTCATTCTGGAAGATTATGTAGTTCAGCAACACGAGTATCTATCTTCGAGTTGAAACTTCAAAATTCTCAGATGGCATCTTAGTCAAACTAATTAATAAATGCAGTTATCATGATAAGTTTAATTTTATTAATTTTATTTATATTTAGGAACTTCCTGATACAGCACAAAGTATTTCATATCAGCATAACACGAGTGGACTAACGTTATTATTGCGTTCTTGCATTTTCTACCAAATTAATTAATAAATTCATTTATCATAATACATTTAATTTAATTAATTTTCTTTACATTTTTGAGCTTCCTGATACAGCACAAAGTATTTCCCTTTATATCAACATAACATGGGTGGACTAACGTTGTTCTTGCATTTTCTACAGAATTAACGCTTGTTTCTTATTTAATTCCTGAAGATTATGTAGTTCAACAACATGTGTATCTATCTAGGAGTTAAGCCGTCGCCGTTCTTTTTTCTTTTCCTTTATTTCTTTTTTCTGTTTAGTCAAGGTTTACATACTTCACGGTTGAGGTGAATCAGCACCATTATGTAGGAATTACTGTCATATCTTTGTAGCTTCCACTTTTCAATAATTTTCAGAATCCTTCAGATCTCTGCGCATCGATAAAAAAAAAACTGTTTTTGATTTGTTGATGTTTGTGCTCTTTCAAATATAAAAAAAAGCCTTTCTGGCTGACATTCATAATAGCAGATCGAAATAAAAGCAGAAAAAGGGCTCTCTTTCGCACAGTTCAACAACAGAAATTAAAAAGTTATTGGTCAGTTGTAGTGTTTTCGCACTTTAAAAAAAAATATATTTCAACATGTTATGCTGATTCGAATGACTGCTTCCCTGTAATAAAAGTAAAATAAATAATAATAAAAGAAGACCACATATGTAGGGGAAGATGAGGCACATTTGACCGCTTTTTAAGTTTTTATGCTTTAAATCTGAAAAGAACACATCAATCTACATGAAAAAATTCCTGAATACTAGCTGAAGTACCTGGAGTTGCCCAGGGTTTTAAGAATGTTTGTTTTGAAATAAAAGCAGAAAATGTGTTCTCTTTCGTACAGTTCAACAATAGAAATTTAAAAAACTATTGGTCAGTTGTAGTGTTTTCGCGCTTAAAAAAATATTTCAACATATTATACTGATTCGAATGACTGCTTCTCTCTAATAAAAGTAAAATAAATAATAACACTAATAATAATAAGACCTCATATGTAGGGGAAGATGAGGTACATTTGACCGCTTTTGAAGTTTTTATGCTCTTCTTCTTAAAAGTACGGATCAATCTTCATTAAAAAATTCCTGAATACTAGCTGAAGCATTCGGAGTTGCCTGCGCTTTTAAGAATGTTTGTTTAGAAAAATCAATTTCTAAATTAAACTTCTTACGGACTAATACTTGTCAACATATTTTATTTTTTTTATTATTACGCGAATCTTGCTCAAATATACTGTTTTTTAAATTTATTGCAAGCGTTTAAAATTTTTGTTTTAATACCAGAATTTTTTTTTAAATCTGTCTTTAGCCTGAATAAATAAATGTAGTCTCGATTCTTGAAAACAAAATTGAAAGATAAATGAAAATTCTTTTTTTATAAATGAAAAGTAATTCATGACATCGCTTTCTCTTGAAAAAGTTATGAATCCCATTATTCGTTTTAAATATCACGTCATATTTATCTGCTTTCTGTTGTTACTTATGCTGATCTCCTTGCATTATTTACAAATACTTGAAAATGTTCGTTTTATTTCAAATATGGCGCCATATTCATCTTCTTTTTGCTTACTCATACTCTTCCTTGTATCCTGATGTTATTGTCAAATATTCAAAAATGTCCGTTATAGTACTTTCTGCATAACTTCATATTAATTTTCTTTTTAATTCTTTCAATGACGTCATACTCACCTGCTTTCTATACTTACTCATATTCACACTCCTTGTTTTATAGTCAAATATTTGAAAATGAATCTCGTCCCTGTCTGGTTTCTTTTTCCGAATTTTCGTATTGTCGCCGTCAGTTTTTTGCTAAAAGAAAAAAAAACATACAAACGGATAAAAAAAAAATGAATATTCGGATGTCAAAAATATTTCTATATTTGCTCTGAAATTTTCAGATTGATATCTTGATTAGTTTTCTTAATTTTAGGCAATTGGTGAAAGTTATCATTTTTATTGTCACAAACCACTCGTTGCCATTGGCAAAAGAGAAATAACGTCTTTTTCGCCTCCACGTAACTTAGCGTTTTATATACTATAGATACCTCACTTCTTTATTTTCCTTTATTAATTTTCTTAAAGCATACGTCTTAATACTTTTTTAATGCGCTGACCACCACAGTCTGTGTCTAACAAGGAGAAGGCCAACCTTGTTAATCACAGATTTTGATTATTTTAATATAAGTTGTAGGGTAGACATTCCTTAGTGTCAGGTTCAATGGATTTTATCCAATGCCCCTTAGTTCTTGAAAAACCAGGGGGTCTAATATTAATAGACAACTTAAATACTTACTTCGCAGCAAAATTGACAGGTTAGTCGTAGCTCAGTTGGCATGGCGTTTGCCGGCTGATCCGAGGGCCCGGGTTCGATACCTGAATGCGCTACATTTGTTTTTCTCATTTTTTGTTTTATAAATATAGTTATAATTATAATTTAATAATTTCAATTAAAAATTTTAACACCAAACATTAATTATAATGTTAACAAACTTAAATTTATCATTTCTTATTTGTAAACTATCATTTCTCATCCATTAAAGGGGTTTAAAAAGAAATTGGATCTATTATTGAATGATAAAAATTCCTAAATCGTGACAAATTCTGTTGTGGTGCCATCTAGTTATGATAAAAAAAAAGGAATATTCAAATAAAATAAAAGCAGAAAAAAGATAAAGGGGAAAGCAAAATAATTGAAAGCGCAAGCATACTTATTACAAATTTAAAAATCTTTAATATGCAAAAAATCGGTTGTAATTTAATTCTGATGCTAATTTTTAATATGATTATGCTTGTTACTTTAAAAACAGAATAATAGTATTATCTCATTGACTTCCTTTGTTAAAGCAATGCGTAAATGATGTTTCTTTAAAATCACGAATTGACACAATTGCTCAATATCATTGCAACGATAAAGAATATATAAAATACATTTTAAAAGTTATTTTAAAAAAAAAAAATAACAGTTTTATGATGTTTTATTACAACTATTCAGTTAAAAGTAAAAAATTAAATAGGTTAAAATTATAATTGATATACAATATTAAAAATTTTAATTGACAGTGAGATTATTAAGTTATACTTACAAGTAAATTTATAAAACAAAAAATGAGAAGAACAAACGTAGCGCATTCAGGTATCGAACCCGGGCCCGCCAATCAGCCGGAAAACACCATACCAACAGAGCTACGACTGACCTATCATTGTTGTAGCAAAGTAAGTATTTAAGTTGTGCACTAATATTAGACCCCCCGGTTTCTCAAGAACTAAGGAGCGTTGGATAAAATCCGTTGAACCTGACACTAAGGGGCCTCTACCCTACAACATATATTAAAATAATTAAAATCTGTGATTAACAAGGTCCTTGTAAGTGTTTTTTTCCCCTAGCTTAAATTTAAAAAGTGAAATACATGCTTAAAATAAAAGAAACGTCAACGGTTTAACGATAATCAAGGAAAATTTCATTATTATTATTATTATTACAACAACTTAATGCTGAAACATAAATGAAATTATAATAATTCTTTATTTTAATTTATTAAAATATTTTCTTCATGCATTTACATAAAAGAAAAAATTATTTCCCAGATTTACATAAGACCAAAATGTTTAATGATAACTATGATAACTAGCACATATTTTTTCAAAGATAATTTTGTGCCTTAAAAATTAAAAAGATATCAAAATAAAAATTTCCTTCCCAATAGATAAATTACTGTAAATTATTTTCTGTTCTCTAAGATATATTTACATTCGTTTTTATGAAAGCAAACTTTCCAGACTGTAATGATTAAAGCGCCCTTCAAAGTACTAATTCGAAAATAATTGGATGCCCAGAAATTGTTTAAAATCGTCTTGAAATAAAAATATTACAAATTAATAGGACGCTTTCAATCAATTAATTTCTGTTCCATATTATAATACTCTTATGTATTGTGTGAAAGCTACAATAATCCAAACGTACTGTATTTAGCGTAAATTGGTGTCTTAAAAATTACTGTAATGCTCCTTAAAATAATAAAATTGATATGAAAATAGAAATTTCCTACCCATTTTAAATTAATTTCTGTTCTGTAGTAAGGTATATTTATATCCGCTTTTATCAAAGCAAACTTTCCAAACTGTAATAACCAAAGCGCTCTTCGCTCCAGAGCACTATTTCGAAAAACATTGGACGTACTGAAATGATTACAAATCGTCTTGAGATAAAAATGACCCTAATTAATAGGAGACTTTCAATCAATAAATTTCTGGTATGTATTAAAATGTCCTTCCGTATTGTATGAAGGCAAGAGTGTTAAGCTAACAATAACCCAAACATGCTATTTTTAACGTAAATTGGTGCCTTAAAAATTATTGTAAGGCTCCTTAAAATAACATTTTTCCTTAATTAAACGGGAACTAAAACTTCTAAACTATCATAATTCGCACATATTATTTTAAAGAAAATTTTGTACCATAAAGCTAATTTCGAGCCTTAAAAATAAAATTTGATTTAAAAAAAATAATCCTACATTCTGTAAATTAAGTTCTGTTCTGTATTGTAAGATACTTTTATATTCGTTTTTATCAAAGCAAATATTCCAAATTGTAATAAGCAAAGCGCTCTTCAAGGCGCTGTTTCGAAAATAACTAGATGCCTAGAAATTATTACAAATCATCTTGAGATAAAAATGTCCCTAATTAATAGGAGACTTTTAATCTATTAATTTTACTTCTGTACTAAAATGCTTTTACGCATTATATGGAAGCAAGAATGTTAAGCTACAATAACACAAACATACTATTTTTAACGTAAATTGGTGTCTTAAAAATTATTGTAATACGCCTTAAACTAACATTTCCGCTTAACCCTTAACCGGAAACGTACGTCTGTGAGATGTTTGCGTCTACATATCTGCCCTTAATATTTTCTCTTTCCGACATTACAAACTTATTTTCATGCTGTTATATTAAAAAATTGGTCCTGTTAATGCATTACTATTAAAGATTAAATGTTTAAGTTCACTATAAGTTAAGTTACTATTTGGTAAATTTTAAGTGTTTTGTTTGTGCACGGGATTTTCCCGTTTCCGGATAAGGGTTAATTAAACGGAAACAAAGAGCAAAACTTCTAAACTATCATATTTCGCACGTATTGTTTTAAAGAAAATTTTATACCATAAAGATATTTTTGTGCCTTAAAAATTAAAGTTGATCTAAAAATAAAAATTTCCTTCCTTTTGTAAATTAATTTTTGTTCTGCAGTAAAGATATATTGATAATCACTTTTATCAAAGTAAGCGTTTCAAGCTTTATTAACCAAAGCGTTCTACAAACAAATATTTCGAAACAATTGGATGCTCAGAAATTATTAGAAATCGCCTTGAGATAAAAATTTCCCTAATTAATCGAAGACTTTCAATCAATTAATTTCTGGTCCGTATTAACATACTCTTAAATATTGTACAGAAGCAAGAGTGTTAAGCTACAATATCCCTAACATACTGTTTTTAACGTAAATTGAAGTCTTAAAAATTATTGCAAAGCGCCTTAAAATAACAGTTTTCCTTAATTAAACGGAAACTAAGAGCAAAACTTCTAAACTATCCTGATTTGCACGTATTGTTTTAAAAATAATTTTGTATCATAAAGATAATTTTGGGACTTAAAAATTAAAATTGATATGAAAATAAACATTTCCTACCTACTGTAAATTAATTTCTGTTCTATAGCAAGATATAGTATTTATAGTCACTTTTATCAAAACAAACGTTCCAAGCTGTATCAACCAAAGCGTTCTTCAAACAAATATTTCAAAAATAATTGGATGCCCAGAAATTATTACAAATCGTCTTGAGATAAAAATGTCCCTAATTAATAGGAGACTTTCAATCAATTAATTTCCCTTCCATATTAAAATACTCTTACGCATTGTATGAAAGCAAGAGTGTTAAGCTACAATAACCCAAACATACTGTTTTTTTAAATGTAAATTGGTGTCTTGAAAATTATTGTAAGGCGCCTTAAAATAACATTTTCCCTTAATTAAACGGAAACTTTCACTAGTTTGCGAGTCAAAAAATAACTTTATGGGAAAGTACCGTTGAAGTGCAGGAGCGGAACCAATTACCCACAAAGGTTTTTCCTCCTTAAAGAAACTCTATCGGTGTTTTGTGTGTTCACTCAGCGTCTTCGAAAATGAAATGCCTCATTAAATTTAGGAGCCGAATTTTTGTAGCTAAAAATTTGCTCTAATGAAGTATTTTTATATGATGTTTTATTTTATGATGCTCTGACAAAAAAAAAAATGTAGAAGTTTTAATTTTGTTTTTGATAGTTATTTTATATCACATAAAATAAAGTTTACTGTGCTTTCCCACATCCCTAATTATTTAATTCTAAAGAGACTGCGTTTGTATGTAGTCATGTTTGTACAGCGTGTTTTAAAATGATGGGATCACTTCAGCATGTTTTTACACTGTGCGAGCACCGGACTTAAACCATGTGATTTGTTACTTTTTTTTTTCTAAAGAAGAAATATTGTAATCGAAATCTTTTTCGACTTCAGCATGTTTTCACAGTGTGCAATCACCGGACCTAAACCATGTGATTTTTTTGCTATCTTCTGTCTAAAGAAGAAATATTGTAATCGATTTTATTTTTTTTTTTTTCGAATTCAGCATGTTTTCACAGCGTGCGATCAGCGGACCTACACCATGTGATTTTTTACTTTCTTTTTTCTAAAGAAAAAATATTGTAATCGAAATTTTTTTCGACTTTAGCATGTTTTCACAGTGTGCGATTACCGGACCTACACCATGTGATTTGTTACTTTATTTTTTCTAAAGAGAAAATATTGTAAACGAAATTTTTTTCGACTTCAGCATGTTTTCGCAGTGTGCAATCACCGGACCTAAACCATGTGTTTTTTTACTTTCTTCTTTCTAATGAAGACAATATTGCAATCGAAATTTTTTTCGACTTCCGGTTTTCGACGAATTTATATGTTTTAAGGTGCAGAAATCCCGAAAAAAAAAAGTTTATACAAAATGTCTGTTTTGTCCGTTCGTGTGTACGCATGTCCGTGTGTCTGTATGTAGATATGTCCGCTTTGTATCATCGAAAAGTGCAGGAAATTATGCATATAATTGAACGTTTTGTATGTTTTTTGCTATGGCCAGAAGGTCCTCCATGAATTTGGTAACAATCCGCTGGAAGGGGGCACTGTAATAGCGACTTTTCTTAATTTTTCAGAATTCTGTTGTACACAGGGCTGCGGAGTCGGGGGGAAAAATGGACGACTCCGACTCCGGGAATTTTAACAGATCCGACTCCGACTCTTTCGATAAAAAATGAGCCTGAATCCGACAACGTAGCCCTGCTTGTAAAGTGGACGACTCCGACTCCGGGAATTTTAACAGAACCGACTCTGACTCTTTCGCTCAAAAATGGGCCTGACTCCGACTCCAACTCCGCAGCCCTGGTTGTACATCGACTGTTCATGCAACGACGGGCCATTCGCATCCAGCTATCTGGCGATTCTCAAGCAGCTAATGTACAACAGAATAACGAAAAATATTGATTTTTCTAAATATGATTGAGATTAACTCCTTTTTAATCCGATTAGTAAAATGAAGCAGAAACTTAAGATGAAAATCAAAGTTGGTGCAGTGCTGAAGTTATAACACTGAAGGATTATCACGCGTAACAACTTTTTGAAATTTGAACATCTATGAAAAAGAAGAAACTTTTGGGTTTGGCACATCCAACTAGTTTTCTGTGCGTACATGTAAAATACATTGTTTACAAAGAATCTCTTATTGCAGTCCCTTAAAAATTTCATTATGACTCATAAAAGGCATATTTGCCTGACTGTCTATTTTCTTGTTTGTGTTTTCGTACCTTCTAGGTTCTAACTTCTGCAATTTCAATAATCCTTTACGTTTTTTTCCCAACGAGATTTTCTTTTAAGCCTGTTCATTTTTCCTTTTTGGTATATCTGGTTTGGGCAGAGTTTCCTTTTTGGTGTATCGATTCCCGCCTTCTGCAAAATCACCGTTGCCTGTCTAACTGGCCTTTGGTCTCGCAACTTCCATAAAAATTCACCAATTCACCAAAAATTCACGAAGTTTCTGTGTTTTATTAAGGTTCACCTTAGGTGATCAAGGTACACAGTAATATTTTACGTTTTAAAAATACTCATCGTATCGTGTATTTTCTATTTTCTACAGACGTACATGAAAATTTTTAACATGGGATTGTCCATTAAGCGTCGAAATGAACGATATTGACAATAATGAGATTTAAAGTACAATAATGGGTTACCTAAAATTCTTTGCTGTGGTAAACCACTATCATTATAACAAATCACCTAGAGAGTAATAAGTAAATATCAGTACGATTAATTATGAAACAGTCGCTTGAAGTAATTTTCTTGAAGATCACTAGATTCTCAATCTATGTTTCTGTTTTCTAAAACGCATGCGGGCATAACTCAGATACCTAAGAAATATCATCTTGGAATTCAGTAGCAGTATACAGGCAAATAGACTTGGCCTGAGAAAGATTAAATTTAATTGTGTTTGAGTGTAAATCATTATTGAAATATTATTCAAAAGTAAACAACCATAAATCAAAATGCACTACTTTAATGATAAAACAGTTGTTACAGTTAATATATTTTCAATAAGGCACACCTTAATGTTCGTTCTATTGACGTACATGTGAAGTTTCTGTGTTATATTACGGTTCATCTAAGGTGATCAAGGCACACAGTAATATTTTACGTTTTAAAAATACACATCGTATCGTGTATTTTCAGTTTTCTATAGCGATACATAAAAATTTTTAACATGTGATTGTCCATTGTGCGACGAAATGAACGGTATTGACAACAATGAGATTTAAAGTGAATGCTTACAATAATAATGGGTTACCTAAAATTCTTTGTTATGCTAAACCACCATCATTATAAGAAATCATCCGGAGAGTAATAAATAAATAACAGCGATTAATAGTGAAATGGTCACTTGAAGTAATTTTCTTGAAGCTCACTAGTTTCTCAATCGATGTTCCCGTTTTCTAAAACGTATGCGGGCATAATTCAGATACCTAAGAAATATCATCTTGGAATTAAGTAGCAATATACAGACAAATAGACTTGGCCTGAGAAATATTAAACGTTATTGTTTATATGGAGTTCCTTTACCTGCGTTTTATTCTGTTGAGCTGTCTTACATGGCAGACCAGATGCCATTACCAATAAGGTTAGCTGAGCGAAGTATGCTCACCGGTTGTCGGTCCAGTTAGTTTAAACGGTAGAGCATTGGCACTGTAAGCCAAGGATCTGGGTTCGAAGCCAAGGGTCTGGGTTCGATTCCAAGGATCTGGGTTAGATTCCCGGCCTGGGTATTTTTTCGCTCAGTTGGAAATATCCAATTCTTATAAATTTAATTGTGTTTGAGAATAAATCATTATTGAAATATTATTGAAAAGTAAACGACCATAAATCAAAACGCACAACTTTAATGTTAAAACAATTGTTACAGTTAATATATTTTCAATAAGGCACGCATTAATGTTCGTTCTATTGACATTAAAATTTCGTTTCGTTTTCAGCTTTTTCTCGAAAGATAAATCACGATTCAGTAGACAGACGGAAGGATACAAATGAAGGCATTATTAAAATTATAATTTTGACAGAAAATGTTACGACTAAATAGCTCTCGATTTCATAATTTTATTTTCCTTCGACTGTATAGTCACGTTCAGTGCACATTAGTAGTTTGCCCTTTAACGTAAGATAAAACTTAGTATATTAATTAAATTGTCTAATTATTTTTCAAGTGATGAAATGAATATTTCCAAGTATAACTGATAAAAGATTCAAGTGGTTTTATTTCAATCTGGTTTGTGTTTATACAACTCTCAAAAGGCAAAGTAATTTAAATAAAATTAATTTGTTCATTCTCGGGATTATGTAAAAATATGTCGGAAGAAATATATTCTGCCTCTATCGAAAAATCGATCATTACGGTACATTATATAGTTTCTGATTAAGAGAATCTACCAGTTGTATGCGTTTGAGAGTAAAAATGAATTTAAAAATGAGTCAGGAAATAAGCAGTTTGGTTTTGAATACACCCTTAATACGATGATTTCTTTTCTTCAACCGCTATGTATTTTTAATTTGTTTTTGCTGTAAGAATTGGTCCTATCAAAAACTTGTTAATATAAATGTTGTAGACAATATTAAGAAGATATATAATAAATTCATGCGGATTTTATATCATGTGAATCACCAAGTTATGGATTTTTTTTCTTCTTCAACTCCCTCTTTTTGTTTTTGTTTTCGTTTTTAATTTTTTTTTTTTTTTTTTTTTTTTTTTTTTTTTTTTTTTTTTTTTTTTGCGGTACGAATTGGTCCTATCAAAAACTTATGAATATAAAAGTTGTAGATAATATTAAGAAGATTTATAATAAATTTAATTGGATTTGATATCTTGAGAATTGGCGACGTTATGAATTTTTAACTCTCTAAAACCCTATTTTTTGCGCCCCTTGAACCCATGTTTAATTTTATCAAAAATCTGTGATACATAAATTTTTGGCCCAATTTTCGGGAGTAATAAAAACTTTAAACTGATTTGATAGGTACAAAAATTAAAAAGTTATGGGGGTTTTCCTGTTTTCATGAAACCCCTCCCTATTTCCATCCCCTTCGTCCGATTTTGCCCGTTAACGAACTTGACCGAGATTTTATGCCCCTTGATTTTATGCATCAATTTGGAAGAGATCTGTGCAGAATTATGGACGTTATCATGACCAGAAGAAAGTGATATATATATATAGATAGATAAAGTTTTTTACTGAGGGTGGTTTTGGGTTCTAGGAGTCATGATCGGTGTAGATCTGCAAAAAATATTTCAGAAATTCCAACATAGGGGAGAATGTAATAGGTAGTATTTCATACGAAATCTACCTAAAAGTAGTTAAAAAAAAAAAAAAAAAAGATAAACTATTAAATTAGATCTAATTCGCTGATAATTTTCTGCTAATTGCTGGCTTTACATGTTCGACTCGAGTTTAGTGAAAGAAAATTGACCCGTGCCCGTTCAGGCTTCTAACCAAGATGCGGTAATTACAATATACATATATAGATAAATCTAATAAACAGACAATTTTGGAATTATTTTTAACTCCATTAAAATTAGATCATTTCTCATAAAAACAAAAAAACTTTATTTTAAAAGCAGAAGCTTAAAAGAAATTTATTCCAGATATTAGAATATATAAACATTTGTATTGAATATGCTTGCTTTACATATGTGATGTTGCAATATTTACAAAAAAATTTAATCAATAAATTAGATAAAGGTTTTTTTAAACTATTTCCATTAAACAGTAAATTTAATAAATGATTTGAAAATTATTATAATTACGTCCTCGAGAAAAACCGTTAAAAAAAATTCCATTACCACTAGTTAAAGCTAACGAAGTGTCCAAGTGTCAAAAGCATATGCTTCGTAAACAATACTGAATTCCTCCTTTAGTTAACTATTTTGGCAAGATAATACCTAACTATCAATATTTGTAACTGCATTTTGGTGCATTGCTGAAACTGCAACATATTTGGCATAATCCCAAATCCTGAAAAATTTGGAATAATAGAAATTTATCTTTTGATCTACTTTCAGCTTATGGTTTACCATTTCACTCCCTAAATTTTGTTGTTTAGTGCAACTAAGGTGTTATTGAATCATTGTGTTTTTACAATAAATTCTATTGAACATTAAAAAAAATGAGGTCTGAAATAATAAAAGGAGATCGGGGTAATATAGTGTTATTATAGCTTTATATATATATATATATACATATACCGGTGTTTCATAAGTTGGAGGCGAAAGTAAAGTGCGATAAAAAAGATCTATAGGTCGGAGAGACATGCGATTTGCAGATAATTATTCACCGTGGTACGGGATTTTGTATAACGCCAACAAAAAATTAGTTCAAAATTTTGACTTTAGAGGGCGGTAATGCAGATAATTGCATGGAATAATTCCATATTGCTCACACAACGTAAGATTTGGATATAAAAACATTAGCGAATACTGGATTTACACATTTTTGTATCCAAATCTTGCGTTGTGTTACCAATATGGAGTTATCTACAGTAGCGCCGTCTATTGTCGAGATTTTGAACTAATTTTTTTTGTTGGGATCATACAAAATCCTGTACCACACTGAATAATTATCTGCAAAACGCATGTCTCTCCGACCCATAGAACTTTTTTTTTTATCGCGTTTTACTTTCGCACCGAACTTTTGAAACACCCGGTATATTTGGAAAACCTCTAATTCCTATAATGTCGTCTTTAATGAAAAACAAAACCCAACAGAAAAGTAACTATAAAATTGTTATTTTATATTTTATACATAAAATATGGAGTATATGTGATAGTTTAAAATGCTAGCACAGGTTAAAATCTACAAGCTATTTTTTTTTTGTTTTATGATGTAGAATCATATATTGATAATTTAATATACTTAAAATAAAGTTGTTCCTAAATTACATTTCGTTAGTTTAAGTGTGCTCTCATAAATCTTATAATCTATTCATTAACTGTCTAATACGAATCTAGTTTTAACTAATCCTGGAATTTCAACTGTCAACTCTATGAAGTGATGTTTTGTGTAGCCGCTTTCTGGCACATAAGGAAGTTCTAGAATTGCATAAGTAAAAATCACTTATAAATCGCCTATTTAGATATCTCTTTTATTGTATGACAAAATTAAATTTCTTAGTAATATTCTGTTAGTGTTGGTGTTGGCGTTTAGTGTTTCAAAACCTACGCCTAATGCCTGATTTTTCATTCTTGCTTTTTCACGCGACGAATGCGCTTTTTCTCCGTTTCACATTTCTTGCATGTTTGGTGTTTTTTTCTTTTGCTGAAATAGAGTCGTAAATATTTTTAACACTAAATGTGTCTAAGAATTGTGTTTTTAAAACAGGTCAGAGAGTTGAAAAAGCTGTTTTGTTGATTTATTTAGCTATCCCATGTCATATTCTGGTTGTGATGTGAATACAGACCCGTCGCGTGCCGCTTCGAATTTCTTGTTGTACTCTCAAGAAGTACGAGAACGACGTTTTTGGAAACCCTGATCTAAAGTACATTTTTACTTCTTTTATTTCTCATATTAACTTGCGCGATATTGCCGACAAAGGATAGCACAATACTTTATACTGGTCATACTGGCGTCTTTTTCTAGAAAGATTTGAATTGTAATTAAAGTATACCACGTATGATCCTTGACATGATTTTTTACAATGTAAATCAAAATAACTGTTTCTGAATCTAGCAAAACTGAACGAAAATACAGTGTGATTCAAAATGAATATAATGATTACAAACGGCTGTAACTATTTAATCGAAAAGAATTTTTCGATAAGAATTACACAGAAATGTAAAATGAATTTAAAAACTTTGTTTATGTACTTTAAAAATGTTCTATGTGACTCCCCTTGGTCACATGGGACACCATTTAAACATCCTTTTTGTTCAAACATTCGATACCATCTGCGTATGTTGTTAGCATTTTGGAACATTCTCTGTGTTTGAATTTCACAATTGTCATTCTGTCATCACAGTGCAGAGAAGATTTCGTCAGCGGTACAGTCAGGCACCTCCAAATGCTAACAACATACACAGATGGTATCGGATGTTTGAACAAAAAGGATGTTTAGATGTTGTCCAAGTGACCAAGGGGAGTCACATAGGGCATTTATAAAGTATGTAAACAAAATTTTTAACTTCCTTTTATACATTCTGTGTAATTCTTATCGATAAATTCTTTTCGATTAAATATAGCCTTTTGTAGTCGCTATATTCATTTTGAATCGTCCTGTATAATATAACCTTTTCCCAGTTATTCACGATTCCTAAAAAAAGCGTTCATTTATCTTCAGAAACCAACGAATTTCCGAGATTTAAAGTTGCATTTCTGAAACAAAAGTTTTTTTGTTGTTGTTGTTGTTTTTTGCTGCTCGTTAAAAAAATCGAAAAATTTCCGAGTAGTTTTTAAAGTGCATTAACCAGTTTTCCGAACATGGAATAACGGTTTTTCGAATGCTTTCAATTCTGAAGTAAACATTTTCACGTTCAACAGACTAACAATCCAAATTTACATCATTTACATCAATATCAAAATTAACGTTCTTTGGTTAATCCTGCTTGTATAAATACTATTATGCTGCTCAAAATGTTTGTTTGAGAATTGATAGCATTCGAAAATGAGATATTCCGTGTTGAGAAAACTTATTAATACACTGTAAAATATACTCGGAAGCGGATTTATTATTATTTTTTTTTTTTGGGGGGGGAGGGGGGGGAGTTGTAAAAGACACTTTTGTTTTAGAAATGCTTCTTTAAATCCCTTGGTTTCTGAGGTCAGATAAAGAAACGCATTACGAAACACAGGAGTTATATTTTCGTAAAGTTTTGATAGATCCAGAAGTATTTATCCATTTGTTACGGTGCAGTTAAGATCTGTATCAGTGAGTCGAACCACGCATACGCAAGGGTGAAATCGTGGATAACAATGAAGTTATATTTTCGTAAAGTTTTGATTCATCTAGAAATATTTATTTTTTTGTTACTGTGTAGTTGAGATTTGTATCAGTAAGTCGAACCACACAAGGAAGAAATCGTGGGTAACACTGAAGTTATCTTTTCGTAAAGTTTTGATTCATCTAGAAGCATTTATCTTTTTGTTACGGTGTAGTTAAGATTTGTATCAGTGAGTTGGACCACGCAAGGATGAAATCGTGGATAACAGTGAAGTCATATTTTCGTAAAGTTTTGATTCATCTAGAAATATTTAGCTTTTTGTTACGCTGTAGTTAAGATCTGCATCAGTGAGTCGAACCATACAAGATTGAAATCGCGGATAACAATGAAGTTATATTTTCGTAAAGTTTTGATAGATCCAGATCTATTTATCATTTTGTTACAGTGTAGTTGAGATCTGTATCAGTGAGTCGAACCACACAAGGATGAAATCGTGGGTAACCTAACAACACTGAAGTTTTATTTTCGTAAAAGTTTCGATAGATCCAAAAATATTTCTGGTTTTGTTACAGTGTAGTTAAGATCTGTATCAGTGAGTCGAGCCTCACAAGGATATGTTTGGCTTTTGTTCTTGGAAAATGTTAAAGATAACTTAAAATGGCTGAAAATGTATACCTTAAATAAGGGTTAGTTTTGCAAACCAAATACGGATTTGCAACAAGATTTCTCTGAACTCTAATCCTGTATTTTCCTCATATAAAATTAGGTAGATTTAAAGTTTTTTCTCAGAAATATACGTAGAGCACATTTCTTTGAAAGTTCTTCATCAAGCGGGTAGTTGGAATTATTTTGGATTAATTTCAAACCGCAAACACAATCTTCCCTTCTTTTATTACAATTCAACTTCTGTATTCGTGGTTTGGTATTAGCCGAATTCATCAGAAAAAAAAGAAAGTGCTGTCTTTTTTAGGATAATTCAGAATGTTTCCATGCATTTTTTTAGATGAAAATTGTAGAATGTTTCTTAGAATGTTCTTATCTGTAAACACATGAGTTATAAGAAAACGTAGCTGCTTCCAGGTTTCGTATTGTCTCTTAGATACACGCAAGAATTTGTTATTTATTTGAGCAAGTAAGAAAAAACAAACAATAAAATGGGAAGTGATCTTTTCAACTTCACTCCGTTTTCGTTGTTGCCAAATTTTGTAGAAAAATTTTTAGCTCATATATTTTTTTAATTTTTTATTAATAACTTGGAGATCTAACCGGGCTTTCCAGGTTACAGAATACAGGATAAACCATTTTTTTTCATTTAAAACTAATAGACTTTTCATATTTAATATATTTTTTAGTTAATTCACTAACATAACCATTCAGTTATTTTTATATAAAAAAAAATATGAGTAATGTATTCCAATAAAGTTTTGAAATTTAATAAAAGCAATACTTTCGTATTAGTCGCGTGTCAAGAGTTAATAGCCTAAGAAAACGCCAAAGATTTCTCTACTTACAGCAACCTCTTTGATTCTGATAAATTCGCAGTGATTTAAGCTCGCAGTTCGATTACATGTCTGCTAATTTTTAATTTTATTTATGTTATTTTATTATTTTATTTTTAATTGGTAAAGTTTTAATTGCATTATGGAATATTATCCGGAAGAATTTTTTGAATGAGATTTTTTTTAAACCATAAAAAAAAAAAAAAAAAAAAAAAAAAAAAAAAAAAAAATCAGTAAATAGAGATATTGTTAAAAAAAAAAAAAAATCTCATTTGAAAGAGAATTTTTTTCTCCTATTCGACCGTTTAAAAATTGAAATTATGCGTTCTTTAGAACTTAAACAATTCGGAAATTGTAAGTCAAATGAGGTGCGTTCGTACTGTAACTAGTTTTATAAATATTCAGATGTTGGTGCAATAGCTGTTGCACTCTTATGCAAAAATGCATGAATACAAAATTTATTACGTTTATATATATTAAATTCAGAAATACGGAATTAATATGGCCCCAATCTTAAATCTGGCGTAATTACCATGCAACCTAGAATCATTACCTGTCATTGGATATCATTGAATTAATTACGTATGACAGTATTTAATAGAATGAAGAAGAATTTTATTAATATCCTTTTAAGATTTGATTCGATTTTCGTAAAATTTTAAATGACTCGACAAAGTTCTGCCATGAATATATATATTAAATTTCAAACCATTCAGTTGGGTAGTTTTTGCGCTGTTATATGCGGACAGACGGACGGACCAGATGATGATTATAGGAGCTATGTATTTATTTAATTACGAACGCACGTAAAAATTGCAGTAAAAGCCAAATTTATTGGTCAGGTATTCCCGCCGCCAATATGACGTCAGAGTTACTCACATAGATGTTTCACTGATGTTTTTACTTTATAATATAGATTTTATATAAAGTGAAACTCGCCGGCAAATAAAAAGAAAAAGAAAGGAAGTGTGAACAGGCAAAATGAAATGAATGTTTTAAATTATTTTGCGAGCTGATTATTCTAATCCTAATTAGTTTTTACATCAAAATGTTTAGTTTGTGGAATTTACAAATCTGTCAACTTATTTATATTCATTTCTCCGCTTTATTAATATTTGGATGAATAATTTATGAAACACGAGTTTAATTTTTTTTTACGTTTGCGATTTTCATCTTTATGGTGAATTATTCATTCCAGCACAGCAAGACCGCAGCTTTTATCTCATTAAAAAGAATATTTAAAATTGAAACATTGTTATTTACTCTTGTATAATTGTCGCCTCCGCATATTTTTCGCATCGATTACCTTTGAAAAATGAGCTTGTGGAATAGATAACAAATCTTCCCGTCTCAGTTGGAAGAATGGGTTTGATTTGTTTGCTTTTTCGAAGGTATAGATATCAGATTTAATGCAAATTAAACAAATTGGTCTTACTATCGTTAAACCCTGTTTAAAAATAAATTCATCCGAAATTAAATATTTTTTAAATCTAATATTTAGGGTAGGGGAGTACACAGTGAGACATGGTACACAGTGAGACAGCAGCCATTTTGACATATAGTTATAACTTTTTCCCCTAGCTGGACACACACTGAACCACCTCATCTTATGCAACACGTGGATGTAGGTTCAGCACTTCGGTTACTCTTCCAACAAAATAGTAAGTAATTATTTATTTTACAGGGTTTAAAGTTACACAAACGTCCATTTTAGACTTTATTTATTTCCTTATGGCATATGTTTACTTAACCAAACCTAGCTATAGCTAATGATAGACTATGTCGACAAAACGACACAAGCATTCAAAGCTATGAAACTGATGATGAAACAGATATGGCATCCATTTTGTTAACCGAGGCTCATAATTAAAAAAAAATTTAATCTAGAAATATTAATTAGAAGTCATAAACTGCAGAAAATTATTGATAGAGTATAAAAATGTATGATTTATGAAAATGTATACATTGTCTCACTGTGTACCACTTGTGGTACACAGTGAGACAATTTTTGATACTCCTTTATGCTGCTTCTGTACTTTTATAAATAACTTTTTAAAAACCATTTATACATTAATGTGTAGCGTATTTGTGTAGCTTAAAGTTGTAGCAAAAAATTTTCTAAAGAATAAAAATCGTTGCCATTTGTTAAGTAATAATAATTTTCGTCTCACTGTGTACTACCCTACCTTTCAAATCACATAAGTCACGCCCGGTGTATTTTCCCAACCCTCTTATTTTTGGAAGACTATTTCGATAAAAAAAAAAAAAAACAAAGATTTGTGTAATTCTTAATTTTCGTTGTTTCTAAACTTTCTAAAAAATGTTTAACTGATATATTTTTTAAATTTTTGTTAAATAATAAATAGAAGGTCCAACTTCGACTTTCCAGGTTTCCAGAATACATTTTCTTTTTCTTTAAAAACTAATAGGTTCTTTATATTTAATATATTTTTTGGATGCTTTAGAAACATAACGAAAAAGGATTTTTATGTAAAAAATATCAATAATGCATTCAAATAAAATTTTTTAATTTATTAAAAACGATATTTTAGTATTAGCCTCATGTCAAAAGTTACCAGTCGAAGAAATCGCCGAAGATTTCACTACTTACAGCAGCCATTTTGATTCTGGTAGTTTAGGTGGCTTAAACGCGTAGTTCGACTATATATGTCTGTTAAATTTGGGTTTTGTTGATTTTATTTTATTGGTTTGTTTATTTTGATGAAGTTTTAATTTCGTTATGGAATGCTAGCCGGAGACAAATGCTGAAAACATTTTAAGTGTAAACGGATCAATATTCAATGATCAAGCTGCAGCAGCGCGATGGAGACAGATTTAAATAAAAATAATTTTTTTTTTCTTAAACCATTAAAAAAAATCAGTAAATGGAGATATAGTTTTCAAACAAATCGCACTTGAAAGAACATTTTTTCTCTTATTCGACGGTGTAACAATTGAAATTATGCGATGTTTAGAATTGGAGTAAAAGCAAAATTTATTGGTCAGGAGTTGTCATCGTCAGTACGAAGTCACTGTGAGTCGCGAGCATGTTTTGCCTTTATAATATACATTTAATTTAAAATAAAGCTTGCTGAAAAGCTTAAAATAAAAGAGAAGAGGGTGGTGTAAATCAATTGAATTCAGTAAATTATTTTGCCAGGTGATTATTCCAATCCTAATTAGTTTTCACATCAAATGTTTAGTTTGTAAAATTTACAAATCTGTCAACTTATTTATATTCATTTCTCCGCTTTATTAATACAGTCGGACCTCTATTTAACGAACCTCTATTTTACGAATTTCTCTATTTTGCGAACTTTTACTTGGAACCAAGAACATTTTGCAAATTTCTTCGTAAAATAACCTCCAAATAGCGAATTGTATTCTCTATTTAACGAACTTTTCCTTGGGATCTAAAATTTTTTTCTCCCTATTTCTTAAAATATTATTGTTCATTTCAAACTTATTCTTTCTTTTAACACATTTTATGATGATCAATGACCATGAACAGGTCTTACCAGGCATCTAACTCACCGAGAGCAGTAAAATCGTTGTGATTCTTTGCTTTCCATCCAAGAAGAGCAAACTTTCAATATCCCCTTTTAACCCTCAATGGAGATGCCCCGTGTCCTTAAACTATAGTTTCCCGTTTTCTAGATTGTTGATCTTGATCAATCGTGTTGGTAATTTCGGTTCTAGCTCGAAAATATCAAAACGAAAGTGCTTGAGCATCAAAGAAAAAAAAATTATTCTTGATGAGGTGAATAAAGGCATGAAGAAAAAGAATACTGCTTTAAAATTTGGTATTCCTCCAAACAGCTTATCAACCGTTATAAAAAATCGTGATTTTAATGTAAAATTATTTTTTTAACTGAAAATACAATGTATTTCCAGACAATGTTTTGTTTCATTATTATTTCTCTTGCAGATTTCTTTTTGATGGGTAAAATAAGTAAAACAAATAGATATAATTTACAAAAAAAAAGTGTGACTAATTACTTTTTTTTAATTATATTTAGTGTTTATGGATTAAAATGTGTTTTACGTAGTTTAAATTATTTTAAAGTGTGACTCTCCATTTAACGAATTTTCCATATAACGAACTTTTTTTCGGGATTTAGCGGCTTCGTTAAATAGAGATCCGACTGTATTAGGATGAATAATTTATGAAACACGAGTTTAATTTCATACGTTTGCGAATTTCAACTTTACGGTGAATTATTCATTCCAGCACAGCAAGACCGCAGCTTTTATCTCATTGAACAGAATATTTCAAACTGAAACATCGTTATTTACTCGTGTAATTGTCGCCTCCGCATATTTTGCTCATCGATTACTTTTTGAAAAATAGCTTGTAGAATAGAAAACAAAACCTCCCGTTGCAGTCGAAAGAGCGAGTTTGATTTGTTTGCTTTTTCTAAGGTAACGACATCAGATTTAATGCAAATTAAACAAATTGGCCTTACTCCCGTTACACTCAGTTTAAAAATAAAATTCATCCGAAAATAAACATTTTTTAAATCTAATATTTACTATTAAATCGCATACGTTAAGTCTTAGCGTATTTTTCGTACCCCTTTACTTTTGAAAGAAGATTTCGGTAGAAAACGAAGACTTGTGTAATTTTAGCAGAAATAAAATGAAAAATTTTGAATATATAAATGAGATTTTATATAATTCTAACAATTATTATAATTTTTTATTGTTTCAGTTTGGTTCCTAGGAATGATTCTCTGCTTTTCCATGATTGTGTTTTAATTTGTCATTTTTATATTTTATTTAGAACGCCATTAAATTTTTTTTCCCGAAAAAAATATTTACGAATTGTTGAAAATGTTATATATTTTGCATAATCTTAACTTTTTATACATTAAAATGTCATATTTCTGATAGACAGTCATTTTTCTTTTGCGAAAATGATTTCTATCAAAAATGTTCGCATAATTTTCGCAACTCTTATTTTTTGTAACCGAAGAAATGGGGAAAATGTGGGGAAAGTGCGGTAAATAAAGTAAGCAATGACAACAAGCAGGCTTTATTAAAGCAGGTAATAGGAATATCCAAAAAATTAACCAAAAACATAGCCTCATTCACCGAAATGTTATTTGGACTTTGAGAGAGCCAATATTTTCACACCAATTATCGAATCTTTTTTTATTAACGGACTCATATGCAAGATCAAACATGATCCCAATTTCGTTTGAGTTGTTTTCAATACTTTGAATGATACGTTTTATTATATGATATTGGATACACTGTAAAAAAAAATTCCGTTAAAAAACGGAAATAGTACTGGCAATCCAGATGCCAGTACTATATCCGTTTTTTAACGGAAAATTCTTTTTCGGTAAATTCCAGAAAAATTTTCCGTTTTTTTTTTTTTTTTTTTTTTTTCCCATATATCCGTATTTAAAATTTTTTGTTTCAAAGGCAAAAAAAAATCATATAAATTTTTGAGAAACTTCCACCTTTATCAAGATAGCGTATCTCTAATTTATTCAAATAACAGTAATGAAACAACACTTACATAGGGTGGAATCGAACTGGGGAACCGGCCTCTACCAGATTAGCGCTCTTATCCACCATGCCATTGGGGACTCTAGTTACGTTTCCAAATATCGTTACTTATTTCAGATGCTTTTTATGAAGTAAAGGCACGATGTTTAACAAGGACCGTATTTTCGTTGGAGATATTTTTCAATTGAGTGTACAATTCGGAATATTTCCATAATTTTGAAAATTTAGCTTTTTAATTTCATGCTTTATAAAAAGAAAAAAAATTAGTCTTTAAAATATTACGTGCAAGAATGTATTATAAGTAATAATTGCTTCTTTTTTGCAAGATTTTAAAAATTTTATTGTACTATTATTTTTATTTATTTATTTGTAAATACATCTATAATTTCGTTATTATGTTTCAGATATGTTTTAAGTTTTATGTGCGAATCCGTTAAAGTGAATAGATTAAAAAATATTAAAATTAAAAATAGAGTTTTTCAATTAAAAAAAATAATAATAAGTATTATTTTAAAATCATTATGAAAAATAAACTGTAACATTTCCTTCTCAACTGTCTGAAACTTAAAAAGAATTAATAAAATTTATTTAAATATCAGATTATTTTTTTTAAATATTGTAAAAAAAAAAATAAAACTTTTTAAAACTTTTTATTTAAAAAGAAAGAGAGAAAGAAAAATACTGCAGTGTTAAAATACTGTATAGTTTAAATGTACATGCATAGATGGCGCCAAAACTTTTAGCGGTTTTACTTGAAAACCCACGTAAAACCGACACATTGGGAAATCATTGGATATATTTTCAATATACAGCCACATATAGCCAATATTGGAGTTTCATTGAAAATAATATCACTGTAAGACAAATACATACCACCAGTGGCGGATCCAAGGGTCATGACACCCCCCCCCCCCCAATCCCCGTTCAACAATCTGAATCTCTCTGGCTCTTTAAAGCTCTACTCAAATCAAAATTAGATAATTTCTGATACATCCGTGAAAATATTGTGAAAATATTTTTAATCTCAAGAAATGCGCTTATTCTGAAACTATTTGGTTAAAAAGTGTTTTCTATTTTTCAATAAAAGCAAAGAATCTTTCCAAAAATTCCATAAAATTTGGCATTTTAAACAAAATTTACGGACGCGAATGCTAATTGCTCCCTCATGACGACATTTCTGTGGCTCTCTCCTAAAAATTGGCTTAAAATGCTAACTTGACAACATTTCTGAATCATTCTTCGCATTTATAAGAAAATGGGAAATGCTTTGATTTCTTCGTATCTGAATGAAATATATATATATATACACACACACACACACACACACACCAACACACACACACACACCAACACACACACACACACATATATATATATACGAATACTAATGCAATATTTTTGTATTTATGAATGAAAATGAATTCACGAAAGTAACAGAAAAACCGTCAGTTTTAATTTGGGAATAGCCTTGTACTTAATATTTTTGTATTTATGAATGAAAATGAATTCACGAAAGTAACAGAAAAACCGTCAGTTTTAATTTGGGAATAGCCTTCAATAAAAAAAAAAATGATCATGAAATGGTGTGACCCCCACCCTCCCCCCCAAAAAAGAGGCATACCCCCCCTCCCTCTAAATTAAGGGCTGGATCCGTCCTTGCATACAACAACTAATTCCTTCACTTTCCAAACATGTCAGTTGTTTCTAAACATCATTTACGGAAATTGTACTGTTTTGAAAGCGATACAGAAACATTCCGTAAAATTTACGGAATACTTACTGTATTTACACGGATTTATAATCTGATAATGTCAATTACGGAAATTGTACTGTTTTCTTAGAAAGATGAAACTGTTCTGTAAAATTTTACGGAAAAGTTTGTGTATATTGACGGATTTTTTTTACAGTGTATGTTTATTGGATGATACGTCACGATATATCGTGATGATACGTTTTGCATTATATATAGATATATAGTCGTAAATGAAGTGTTTACGATATATAATTGTCAAATATAAAGGTCGATCTCTAAAAAAATCAACGTAAGATTCAATAATTTTCAAACGAGAAATGTACAATAATTCATAATTATGAAGTGCAGTTTCTTTTTTAAGAATCATTTGTGCGTGATTTGTTCATTATCTTTTGATTTGTATATTGTTTCTTATTGTTTAAAAATCGAATTAAGTTTGATCCAGTGGATGCAAAGGAATGAAATCCCCATGTTTTTGTCACATATTTTCATACAAAGTGGTCCGGGGGACAAAATTTTACTTTACTACTTATAAATATGTTTTTGCCTGTTTTCTTTTCTTGAAATCGATATTTATTTATACACAGGGACTGACAAAAATTGAAAATTCTTAGGCGCCAGGAAAAATTCTTAGGAGCCAGCTTGAAGAATAATTTCTCTGACATTAAACTATTCACTGCAAAATGGAACACTGGCTACTCATAATCGTATTCGGCTATTTTTGAGTGATCTATGTGTTTTGAAGTGAACAAGTTAACTATTCTATCAAACTAAGCAAAACTTTTAAGATAATATCACTTTTACATAGTAAAAATTAAATAGAAACAAACTTATATTTGTCCATTTCTCATTTTTGTGAGATACATCTGACAACTGCACATTTTGGTACATTCCACTTAATGAAACATCATTTAATTTTTTTCCATTTTCTCCTGGAATATTTTTAAGGTTTCCTAATCTAAGCAGAGTTCTTTCAACAGGCACTTTATTTTGGCTTACCAAAAACTCTGATTTCTGCAAAATTGGGGAGAGTTGTTCTGCCGGTATGGTTTATTTTCTTCCACTGCAAATAATCGCGCTATTAAAAATAAATATTTCCGCACATGGAATTTTTTTGGTTAAAGGAAAAAAATTTAAATTAATAAGTACGTAAAAAAGTTAGTCGCCAAGAGGAATTCTTTAGTCGCCCGGGGTTTGTCGGACCCTGTTTATATATATATATATTTTTTTAATGTAAATGTTAAAAAATTTAAATTTTGTTTTTTAAAAAATTAAACAATTCATATTTTAGTCATGTAAGTTTGAAATATTTTCTAAAAGAATAAATCTTTTTGAGTGGCTTTTTCATTTTTTAGTATAGAAAATAATAAGTATGTTAATTTTTCTTAGGGATTTATAAAAATATTTATTTAAAGAATGTTTGTCTAAGATTATTGCCGATTATTTCTTTAAAAGTTTCAAAAGCAGCTGTTATACCTATAACTACGTCATAATACAATTTTAAAGCCACCAGAACTCCATTTATAACTAACTGTTTTTATTAAAAGAACTCATTTCCTTTATTTAACATAGTGAATAAAATTTGTTAAGGAATTTATCTTTTTTTTTTTATTATTGCTTTCGAAATGGTGATACTTTCACGAAATGTGCATGAAATACGTTTTTTAAAAGTAATAAATAAATTCAACTTTTTATTATAAATTACCTTTTATAATACTTTTTTAAAATTAAATAATAGCGCGAAAAATATGTAAATGATAATAAATTATAATAATTGTAGTTTAAAATATTAATATGTTAATTATTATTAGAATGTAAAAGTTATATAGAAGAAAAAATTTAGATATTATTACAATTTCCCAAAATGTTTCATCGGTTAAGCTGAAAATCACGGAAAAGATTCCTTATTAAAATTTGTTATTAAAACATCTGATTTTTTTTCAGTACTTTTCCAGTCGAGCGATGTGAATGGTAATGTTTAATTCACATTTTGTTATACAAACGAATTTCTCAATTATTTTGCCGTTATCTATCCAAATAGCACTACGAGGGTGTATATACGAGACTTTTTAACGGATTATTACCGAAATTGTACTAATGTCATTTTCTAGATGGCTTTCTTTAACATTTGCACAATTTTCCCAACATCTTATGAATATTTTTAATTCTTGTGTAATAAAAATAATTAGGTCTGTATGAAGATAATTGTACGAAAATTCTTTGACTTCTTCATATAATGGGGATCTTTCTTCTCTTAACGCTTCTTTTACAAAATCTAAACAAATGTCAAAAAATAATAAGTTCGGACTATAAGGTGGACTAAAGTTAGGTCCTTTGTAAAGGACTAAAGATGATCGAGTGTATTGCCCAGTGAAGTTTCTGTTATTTTCGTTTTGTTCCGCCAAGTGTGTGAGGTTTTGTATCGTCCTAGAGAACAAGAACATTGGGATCGGAACGAAACGTTTGTAACACAGATTCATTGATTCAATCTTCCCTAAAAATTCATGTTACTATACTGCATTATACACTCGTGGGTAAAACTTAAGGACCAAGAAGAAATATACACGTAAATGAGAATCTACGTGAGATTGTTTGTCAAGAAGCAAACAATAGTATTAACAGAATGTTACACAGGATTTAATATAGAAATTTTCTTGAAAGGATGTATACAGGGTATTACCAGAGGTTCTTTTTCTGAAACGTGAATATTGTCCGAAAACATGACTGTACAAAAAAAGCAAAATACTCACAATTAACAATCGTCAGTGCCATGTCAATAAGGGATGTGGCCGCCGTGTAATGCGAGACAACTTTCAACACGGTGTGGCATACTCAGAACAACATGATTCAGTAGCTGCTAAGGCAAGTTGCCCCAATCCTCCTTCACTGCACGGATGAGGATTTCCTTGTTTGTGGGAGGAAATTGTCGAGCAGCAATAGGTCTCCCCAAGGCATCCCATACATTTTCAATGGGATTTAGGTCAGGGGAACGTGCTGGCCAGTCTATGCGATGGATAGCTTCGGCCTCAAGACAATCTTGTACAGACTGTGTGCGATGACAAGGTGTGTTTTCGTCCATACAATCAAACTTTTCGCCGACAGAACCTCAAAAAAATCGAACATGTGGAAGCAGGACGTCTTCAATGTACCGTCTACCGGTCATGGACCCTAGGCCAAGCACATAGAGATCCGTGCGGCCATTGAACATGATGCCTGCCCACACCATGATACTTGAATTCGCATATCGATCTCTTTCTAGAACATTTTCGAGACATTAAGCACTATCAACTTCGCGCCACATCAATTTACGTCTACAATCAGACGATAGACCGAATCTACTCTCATCTGAGAAGAGCACGGTAGACCAGTCGTTATCAGCCCAATTGCGATGCATACGGCACCACTATAAACGGGCGCTACGTTGGCGTCTCGAGAGTGGGACACACACAACAGGTCTTCGGGCGCATAGTGCACCCCTTTTCAAACGTCTTGCAACAGTTTTCTGCGATATTTTAGTCCATGTGGTAGCACAAAGTTAATTTGCTAATTAACCAGTTGTGCTGCGTCGGTTCCATTTTGTCGAATTAACAATATAGCGAACTTCTTTGGGACTTCGTACTGCGAGGACGTCTCCTTCCGTGCTCTTGTACATATTCCACTCTTTTGGAATGCCGCCCATAGCCTAGAAACCATACTGTGCGCGATGTTAAATTCACGGGCAACATCTCTCATTTTGCGTCCTTCTAAAAACTTTCCGATTATTATTCTACCACAAGTAATATCATCTAAATGATGCGTCGAAGACATACTTAAAATTTCAATGTTAATGCTTCACCCCTTCTCCTTTAATTTTTACATCGAATGTCAACTCACTGCACTTGCAGGTTGCCTAAAATCTCTTATCTCTGCTGTCACGTGATCGACAAAATATTTATGGAAAAATTTATTTGTTTTATTAATATTTCTTGATCTTTTTTTTTTTTTTTTTTTTTGTACCTATAGTATTTTTATCAATACGAAAAGGAACATGTAGATACAGTATTCCGGATAAAATCTTTTAGATTTTTGTCCTGAGTGGCTTAGTGTCTTGCATATATCTAAACCGGTCATGTCTTATTCATTTTTATCATTTATTCAGCAGGCGCAGTATTCGGGTAGTGAAAACGCTCAAGCAGATTAAAAGCTATTTTTAATCTTTTTTGCAATATGTCTATTCAAATTCGGTAAAATTAGAACATTTCTTATAAAGATTTTTTTATACATAGAGTAATTGCATAATTGTATGTTTTCCATTTGTGACACATTTTTAACAGTATTTCTTAATTCACATTTTATTGAAGCATTCTTAGCTAGGATGGTATTTATCTTGGTTATTATAAAAATAATAAATAAAACTGTACTAAACCAATATTCTCTTTTTAATCCAGCTATTTTATACCATTACTAAAACGTAAATTTACTCATACTTTTAAAGAAAAATGATTGAAATATGCACTTTTAATTTATATTTTGTAAATCTTTATGCACTTATTTCCATTTATAGAAAATATGGCCAAAATATGCAATCCGGATTTACATGTATGCAAAATGAAGATATATTTATACAGAAGATAATAGTAAAACAGAAAAATTCCAAAATCATTATGCATTGGAACCTTGGTATACGCTAGAACTTTAGGCAGGGCCGGCATTAAAAGGAAATCAGTGGGTGCAATATACTAGGCCCTACACTTACAAGGTACCCCAACGATACTTAAAATACTTTTTATGTAAAAGTGTAGGCTTCATAAAATGTATCTACGCCGTTAAAGGAGGAGGCCGAACAAATATTTAATTCCGATATATGTCAAGTTACCCGAAAGAGGGAATAAAATTATGTGCTTGGAATTTAGTAGGAGATTGTAATACATTTCGCTGTAAATGGGAGTGGTAGCACTATATAGATATTTAAATATACTTTTCATTAAAATCTCTATGTAGTTGCATTTCTTACTAAAAGTTCATTAACCTGTAAAATGTTATTATTTGGATTGTTACTAAAAATGTAAAACACTAACGAATTACACTTGTGATCATACATGATATACATTGTTTTATATTAAATATAGATTTTATTCGCTATCTAGCAAGATAAATTTTACCTGTCTTTGATACTAGGATAAAAATATCTTTCTGTATTTTTCATTCTGTTTGCTTTCCGCCATCTGGTGAAAGAAATTTGAGATTGTTTGCTTTCGGATCACTTAATCTCGTTTACAAATTCCTTGTTTAGTTTGCGAGGCAGGGTTTGTTTGCACTTTTTTGCGAGTTTCGTATTTCTCAAACTCTTAATATTTGGGTCGATGCTTTAGAGTTTGTGTTTTATGACCAAAATTCACGCCTGTGGAATAATAAAAAGCCATATGAGTAGGTGTTGTTAATTTTATTTTACTTTTTATTTATTTTTTTTTATAGGTAGAATGATGTATCGTGTTGAGATGAATGTTTGAAGAAAAAAAATTTCATTGCTTTAATTAGCTTTTTGTTGTGTTTCAATAAAGTTGAGTAAAGCCATACTGCCTAATTGTAAAGTATAATTTTTTTTCTAGTTCATATTTTTTTTAATTGGAAAATGGATAACAAAATAGGAATTTGTTTATAAAACGACACTTTTATTAAAAACATGGATAATAATCACTTATAAACAGATTAAGCTAAATAATGCTATAAAAAGTGATAAAATATATTTATTTATACTGACGAACGTTTCCTCGCACAAACGGCGAAATTTTCAAAATCATTCATGATAGAAATGAATGACACAAGGATTTGTTCAAAATATTTATTGTTTTGTATAAATAGATACCGTATATTTCGGCATACAGCGCGCACTTTTATATAAGAAATTTACAGGTGTGCATTTTTCACCGAATTTAAAAATGCAACATAAAAGATTAAGCAAATAAGAGCATACAAATTGTAATTTCTACATTGGTGAACATTGTATATCTATATCTATTTTACATTATCGCTTCACCTTTTGCTTATTTTTAACTTTATGTTCGCAAAAGTTATTTTAGTATTAGAAGTCCCTTATTGTATCTTCATGCTACTTATTTAATGACGGTGTCTTTTCAAAAATGAAACATTAAAAATTAAGAAAATAACAGCATAAGAATTGAGATTTCTACATTAATGAAAGTTTTATATCTACATCTATCTTACATTATCGCTTCACCATTTGCTTATTTTTAACTTTATGTTCGCAATAGTTATTTTAGTATTAAAAGTACCTTATTGTATCTTCATGCTACTTACTTCATGACTGTGTCTTTACAAAAATGAAACGTTAAAAATTAAGAAAATAAGAGCGTAAGAATTGAGATTTCTACATTAGTGAACATTATATATTTATATCTATCCTAGATTATCGCTTCACCGTTTGCTTATTTTTCTCTTTATGTTCGCAATAGTATCTGTAGTATTTAAAGCACCTTATTGTACCTTCATTCTACTTATCTCATAAAGTATCTTTACAAAAAATGATGTGCGCGTTATACGGCGAATGCAGCCAAAAGCAGAAAGTTATAGTCTAAAATTATGGGTGCGCTTAATCAACACCGTTTCGACATATTAAGTCTGTAGAGTCCGATACAGCACCGTCTCTTCGAGACGGTACTGGCTTAATGCACCAGAGCATGTTCTACGCCGGAATATATGGTACTTATTTTAATTTCATAGACACATTTTATTTTTATGAATTGCGAGACTTTCAACAAGATATCGCGTATGTTAAATATCCGAATTAATTTTAAGAACAGATATTATTATTTACAATACATTTTTCAATCTCTGCAACTCGGAGACAAATTTTAAACTATTTTGATTTTGTTTTGTTTTGAATTCAGCGTTATATAAATGCATTTTCTTGTATTGTTTAGTTCGAGTGCTATATGAAACTTTAGGTTGATTTTTATTAAACTGTTTCTGTCTTCAACTCTTTTTAACCTATTAGTTATTAAAAATATTTTATATTAAATTTAAAAGTGTATTAGGTAACACCTTATAGCTTAGGATTGATAACCTTAGGATACCTACTTATTTTAATAGAATTCTTTCTTTGACTTAATTAGAGAGGGGGGGGGGTACTAATTTTTTATTTTTATAGGAATAAAGGATGATTTTTCTTTGGACAATTAAATTGATGCCCAAATATTAAGGGGCTACTTCAGTCGCCTGGAAAGGCTCGCTCGCTAATGCTAATCCTGTGGAAGAACTTTTTAAAGATATCTCGTATGCATTTTAATATTTTTAAATGATTTTTTTTTGCATTGGATAGCTGAAATCGATCTCCACACCTACCCTTTTTTACTTTTTCGATTTTATTTGAAGATTTTTTTTTTCAAGAGAAGGCTTTCACTTTTGAAACCGGTTGCGAAAATGAAAGTGTCATCATTAAAAATATCTGTAAACAAAATCGAAAAGTAAAAAACGCCCTTTGTACAGATATATCTCGGCTATCCAGTGCAAAAAGAATTGTTTAAAAATACTGAAACTTCAAATGAGATATCTTTAAAAATTTCTTCCATAGGCATAGATATTAGCATTAGTGAGCGGATCTTTTCAGATGATTGAAGTTGCATGCCTCTCAAGTGGCAGTGCCAGGGCGCTTTCCATTTTATACGTTTTGTCTAATATCTACTAAAATTATTGACGAATTATGCTTGAACTTCTAGGATGTATAAAACATCTTTGGCTCTATATTTTTGAATGAAGATTTTGACGTCAGAATGATTAGGGGGCTAGTAATAAATTTAATAGTCAAATAATATTTGCCATCACCCATGGAACACAAAAGGTTCAAAATGGTCTGTTAGAGTATTAAATTACTGTGCGGGTCCTGTTCAACGTTTGTGTGCGTTTCTGTAAGCATAGAACTCATATTAGTGAAAATGCTAACGTTTTTATGAAAAATTAAAAAGTTTTTTTGGTTATAGCATATAGAGGTTTCAACAAATTTAACATAATTTTCCAAAAACTTGACAAAGAACAGTAGAAGCATTATACTGCAATTAAAACATAAATATATTAAATATTTGGTGAGATATGATGATATATGGGCGTTTGTAAGAAATAATTTTGAACTGCGCATGCGTGGAACATTTCAAAATTTTTATTTCATAATTTGTTAGACAGCTATTTAGGAAAACCTATATAAAAACTTCAATCAAATATCGCGAAAATTCAGAAAAATTCTGGCGATACGTTGATTTACTTTAGCAGCTGGCAGGGCTGCCGTTAGTGAATATTTATATATTTTATTTGTACTAAGTTCTAAAAAAAAAAAAGAGTCCTTTAACAATATGGGCCGGAGAAACGTACTACAAAATTTATTTTCTAAAAATAGTGGCGCAAATAAAATATAAAAATAGTCCCCAGTGGCATCACTTCCAGCTGCTTTTAGAAAATAACTCACTGTATAGCCAGAATCTTTCTGAATTTTTACGATTATTTGACTGAAGTTTTTATATGAGATGCCTTAAGCAGCTGACTATAAAATTATGAATTATTTTCACGCAATCACGGTTAAGAATTATTTCATAGAAATGTCATACATATCGTCATATCTCAGCAAATATTCAATATATTTCTGTTTTAATTGAAGTGTTCTGTGTCTACTGTTCTTTGTGAAATTTTCGAACACTTGTGTTAAATTTCATTGGAAGCTGTGCATGCCACAAACAAAAAACTTCCGAATTTTTCACAGAAACGTTAACATTTTCACGAATATGAGTGCTATGCTTAAAGAAATGCACGCAAACGTTGAACAGGGCCGACGTAGTAATTTTATTCAGTGACAGACCATTTTGAGCATTTTCTGTTACATGGGTGATCATAAATATTATTTTATTCTTACATTTATTATTAACCGGATAACTGTCCTCGCGACTAAATTTCACTGAAAAATATTAAGTTAAACATGTTCTTTACATCCTAGAAGTTCAGGGACAAGTTGTTAAGAATTTCAGTAGATATTCGTTAAAACGTGCGCAATCAAAAGCATCCGGTCAATGTACCTTAACTTTTGGAGGCCAGTGTATAAATAAAAGTGTGGCTATATATATAAATATCTAATGTATTACCGTTATATAAAAAAAAAATTAACAAACAGCGTTATTTATCATGCATTTTTACTTTGTTGTGCTATTTTAAATCAACATAATCAATTTGAAAACATATTTTACTCAATGCCTTTGAATTTCCGTTTAAAATAAATTCCGAAACTTCCTTCTTATTGTCGTTGACACTCCAGAGAAATTTTTTAGGGAGATAACTGAGTTTTTCTTAGTGGATTAATTTTTTATATAAATTTATTCAACAGCAAATCAGAACTTGCACACAAGACTAATTAGAAAATCAAAAAGTCCTTCCGGCCAGTGCCGGGAGGAAGAGGTAGCTTTCATAATCCTTATTTAAAAAAAGCCAACTCATATCATGCAAACACACGAAGCTCAATTTAGTGGAAACCGAATATAGGAGATTCAATACTAATTTTTATCAATATAATGAATGAGAATTTCGCGAAATTAGTCAGCTTTATCCAAGCTGCTTTTCTTTAAAGTAACTTAATTTTGGTTGCCAAACATGGTGGATGAGGCTAAGCAGTGAACTTGGTCGAGACCTTAGTAATTGCTGCGCACATGCTCACTCACATCGGAATCGGTTAATATATAGGAGTGCCGTCGCATGCAAAAATTCAGATTTTTCAAAATGTCACCAACAATAGAAATTGAAACTGCTATATTTGAGCCATTTTTTAAGGTAAAGACAAACAAAAATTGCTCCTGAATCCTTATATCAAGATCAAATACTTAAGAAAGAAACCTTTTTCAATTTCTAATTTTTTGCACCTCACTTTAAATATATATATATATATTTTTTAATTTAATGGCCGCCATTTTGAAACAAGATGGCTGATGAATCTGGCCAGCGAACTTGGTCGAGGTATTGATGTATACTATCCACATGCCTTCTTACATCGAAATAGGCGAATACGTGTGTTATCGCGTGACAAATACAAGATCGTTTCAAAATGTTAGCCATGCTAGAAATTCAAAGTGCTATAAATCAACCATTTTTTAAGATATCAACAAAAGAACAAATTTTCAGAAACAAAAACTGCTCCGGAATCTTTGTATCAAGGCCAAACACATAAAAAAAATCTTTTTCATTTTCCAATTTTTTAATACCTCATTTTGAATTTTAAATTTAATTTTTTTTTAAATGGCAACCCTTTTGAAACAAGATGGCGAATGAAGCTGGCCAACGAACTCGGTCGAGACATTGGTATGTACTATGTACAGACCAAGTTACATCCAAATAGGTTCATAAATACGCCTGTTATCGCGTGACAAAAATCAGGTCGTTTTAAAATGTCAGCCACAAGAGAAATTCAAAATGCTATTACTCAGCCATTTTTTTTTAGATATAGACGAAAGAAAAACTGTTCCGGAATCTTTGTATTAAGGTCAAACTCATACAAAAAAAATCTTTTTCATTTTCCAATTTTTTGGTATCTCATTTAATTTTTTTTATTTTTTAATTTTTTTAAATGGCCGCCATTTTGAAACAAGATCGCGGATGAAGCTGGCCAACGAACTCGGTCGAGATATTTGTATGTAATATGTACACACCAAGGTACATCCAAGTCGGTTCATAAATATGCCTGTTATTACGTGAGAAAAATCAGGACGTTTCAAAATGTCAGCCACGCTAGAAATTCAAAATCCTATAACTCAGCCATTTCTTAAGATATAGACGAAACAAAAACTGCTCCCGAATCTTTTTATCAAGGTCAAACACATAAGAAGAAAATATTTTTTCAATTTTCAATTTTTGGTACCACATTTCAAATTAAAATTTTTCTTAAAAATTTAAATGGCCGCCATTTTTAAACAAGATGGCGGGTGAAGCTGGCCAACGAACCCGGTCGAGACATTGGTATGTACTATGTATAAACGAAGTTACATCCAAATCGGTTCATAAATACGCCTTTTATCGCGTGACAAAATTCAGGACGTTTCAAAATGTCAGCCATGCTAGAAATTCAAAATGCTATAACTCAGCCATTTTTTAAGATATAGACGAAACAAAAGCTGCTCCGAAATCTTTGTATAAAGGTCAAATACATAAGAAAAAAATATTTTTCCATTTTCAATTTTTTGGTACCACATTTCAAATTTTAAATTTTTAAAAAAATTTTAAACGGCCGCCATTTTGAAACAAAATGGCGGATGAAGCTGGCCAACGAACTCGGTTGAGAGATTGGTATGTACTATGTACACACCGAATTACATACAAATCGGTTCATAAATACGCCTTTTATCGCGTGACAAAATTCAGGACGTTTCAAAATGTCAGCCATGCTAGAAATTCAAAATGCTATAACTCAGCCATTTTTAAAGATATAGACGAAACAAAACCTGCTCCGGAATCTTTGTATAAAGGTCAAATACATAAGATAAAAATATTTTTCCATTTTTAATTTTTTGGTACCACATTTCAAGTTTTAATGTTTTTTAAAAATTTTAAATGGCCGCCATTTTGAAACAAAACGGCGGATGAAGCTGGCCAACGAACTCGGTCGAGACATTGGTATGTACTATGTACACACCGAATTACATCGAAATCGGTTCATAATTACGGGAGTTACAGTGTGACATAGGTCAGATATATATATATATATATATATATCAATTTTGAACGGAGGGTGGTTTCGGGGTCTGGGGGTCATGATCGATGAAAATATACCAAAATTTTTTGAAATCGCTTTCCTCCGAACGGCTGCAATAGGTAGCTTTTTTGTAAAGAAAGCTACCTAAAATGCATTAACAATGGCAACATATTCGTTAATTGATTTAATTACTAAAATGTGAAACTCTTTTAGGAAATATTTTGCTTCGTATAATTTTACTTGAAACTTTGATTAAAAAATAAAACATACTAGTTTGACATGTCATGATGTAATCACTATTGTTTAATTATTGCATTTTAATATTATTATTTTTTCTCCTTTTAGGTAATTTATTCGAAATATTTACAAAGGATTACATTCTTTCATTTTACTGACTTGTAATTTTCTAGGTAAGTACATAACTTGTATTTGTGTACAGTTAAAGGTATTACATTAAATGTAATAATTTAATCAAAATGCAAAATGCATAGCATTATTTATATTCTTTTTTTCCATAAGGTATAATATTTACTTTTCTTCTCCAAATTGGCACACCATTGTTCAATACTTTAATAATAAATCAGTCTTCAAAATTATATATCTTCACGGTTATTTATCTCGTAAATATTTGTAATGACTAATAGTTTTCTTTAAAAAAAAATAAAAATAAATAAACAGTTTCTATTATTTTTTAATGTAACTTTTAGGTGCGTGTTCGTAATATCCGCCTGTCTGTCCGTCTGTTCGCATATTACAGCGCAAAAACTACTCAACCGAATAGTTTGAAATTTAATATATATATATATATATATATATATATAATCGTTGCAGAATTTTATCGAGTCGTTTCAAATTTTATGAGAATTGAATCAAAACTTAAAAAGTCCTTCCGGCCAGTGCCGGGAGGAAGAGGTAGCTTTCAAATTCCTTATTTTTAAAAAGCTAGCTGATGTTATTCAAACACACGTAGCTCAATTTAGTGGAAACCGATTTTAGAAGATTCAATACTAATTTTTATCAATACTAAATCCTTATGAATGAGAATTTCGCGAAATTAGTCAGCTTTATCCAAGCTGATTTTATTTAAAGTTATATTTGGTTTCCAAATTCGGCGATATGTGAAGTGCCTGCCATTTTAAGAGAACATGGTGGATGAGGCTAACCAGTGAACTTGGTCGAGACCTTAGTAATTCCTGTGCACACGCTCGCTCACATCGGAATCGGTTGATATATATGAGTGCTGTCGCAGGCAAAAATCAGATTTTTCAAAATGTCACCCACATAATGAAATTCAAACTACTGTATCTGAGCCATTTTTTAAGATAAAGACAAAACAAAAAATGCTCCGGAATCCTTATATCAAAGTCAAATACTTAAGAAAGAAACCTTTTTCGATTTCTAAATTTTTGCACTTCACATTAAATATAATTTTTTTTAATTTAATGGCCACCATTTTGATTCAAGATGGCGGATGAAGCTGGCCAGTGAACTTAGTCGAGACATTGCTATATACTATCCAAATGCTTTCTTACATCCAAATAGGTTAATAAATACGTGTGTTATCGCGTGACAACTATCAGATCGTTTCAAAATATCAGCCATGCTAGAAATTTCAAAGTGCTATAACTCAAACATTTTTTAAGATGTAGACGAAAAAAAACTGCCCTGAAATCTTTGTATCATGGTCAAACACATAAAAAAAACCTTTTTCATTTTCCAATTTTTTCATACCTCATTTTAAATTTTAAATAATTTTTTTTAAATCTTCCCTTTTGAATCAAAATGGCTAATGAAGGTTGCCTACGAACTCGGTCGAGACATTGGTATGCACTATGTACACACCAAGTTACATCCAAATCGGTTCATAAATACGCCTGTTATCGCGTGACAAAAAGCAGGTCGTTTCAAAATGTCAGCCACAATAGAAATTAAAAATGCTATAACTCAGCCATTTTTCTAGATATAGATGAAACACAAACTGTTCCGGAATCTTTATATTAAGGTCAAACACATAATTAAAAAATCTTTTTCAATTTTTTGATACCTCATTTTAAATTTTAAATTCAAATTTTTTTTTGAATGGCCGCCATTTTGAAACAAGATGGCAGATGAAGCTGGGCCAACGAACTCGGTCTAGACATTGGTATGTTCTTTGTACACACCAAGGTACATCCATATCGGTTCATGAATAGGCCTGTTATCGGGTGACAAAAATCAGGACGTTTCAAAATGTCAGCCACGCTAGAAATTCAAAGTGCTATAATTCAGCCATTTTATAAGATATAGACGAAACAAAAACTGCTCCGAAATCTTTGTATCAAGGTCAAACACATAAGAAAAAAATATTTTTCAATCTTCAATTTTTTGGTATCACATTTCAAATTTAAAATTTTTTTAAAAAATGTAAATGGCCGCCATTTTGAAACAAGATGGCGGATGAAGCTGGCCAACAAACTCGGTCGAGACATTAGTATGTATTATGTACACACCGAGTTTCATCTAAATCGATTCATAAATACGCCTGTTATCGCGTGACAAATATCAGGTCGTTTCAAAATGTCAGCCACGCTAGAAATTGAAAGTGCTATAACTCAGCCATTTTTTAAGATATAGAAAAAAAAAAAACTGCTCCGTAATTTTTGTATCAAGGTCAAATACATAAGAAAAAAATATTTTTCAATTTTTAATTTTTTGGTACCACATTTCAAATTTAAATTTTTTTTTTAAATTTTAAATGGCCGCCATTTTGAAACAAGATAGCCGATGAAGCTGGCCAACGAACTCGGTCGAGACATTGGTGTCTACTATGTACACACCGAGTTTCATCCAAATCGGTTCATAAATACGAGAGTTACAGTATGACAAAGATCAGATATATATATATATATATGGATATATATATATATATATATATATATATATATATATATATATATATATATATATATATCAACTTTTGAACGGAGGGTGGTTTCGGGGTCTGGGGGTGATGATCGATGAAAATATACCAAAATTTTTTGAAATCGCTTTCCTCCGAACGGCTGCAATAGGTAGCTTTTTGTAATGAAAGCTACCTAAAAGGTATTAATAAAAGTTTTCTTCATTCTATGAAATCCTATCATATGTAATTAATTCAACGATATCCCATGATAGGTAATGATTCTAGGTTGCCATGGTGTTTACGTCCTATTGAAGATGGAATCCTATTACTTCCGTATTATTGAATTTAATATATATAATCGTAATAAATTTTGTTTTCATGCATTTGTGCATAAGAGTGCAACAGCTATTGCACCAAGATCAGAGTATTTATAAAACTAGCGATAGTACAGTCTTTTGCTACGTTTGACGTACAATTTACGATTTGTTTAATACTTTAATAATAAATCAGTCTTCGATGTTATATACCTTCCTTGTTATTTCCAACATCGGAAATATTTGTAATAACATATAGTTTTCAGAAGAAAAAAAATTAAATAGTTATTTGTTAATACTTTTGATAGTTATTTTTTTAAATTTAAATTCTTATTCTTTAATATAAATTGTTACTTTTAAATATGTATATATTTTTTATTATTTAGTTACAATTAGACTTTTCTAAAAATTAATTAATTATCTGAGACATATACGGTGAAACTTTGTCTTCTAACTTTTTCAATAAATTTTACTCATTATTGCAAAATTACTGAAATAATCCATTTTAAATATATCAATATAATTCTTTTTAATGAAGCTTTACAATTAAATGCCTAGATACAGATTTTTTAATTAAATTTTCTGCTCGTTATTTTCCAATTCTCCGATTCTCAAGGGCTCTCAGGACTCTTAAAGCTTCAAAATTTTCGAAATGTATTTTTTTTTTTTTTAATGTTAAAATCCTATCTTTTTTTTAACATATTGATCTGATTGTTTCCTTAAAGTTCAAATTAGAACAGAAGTTATGGCTTTTAAAATTATACCCGCTCAATAGCTGAAGGAGCGTTTCCGAAATTTTTAAGTCATTTTTATACAAATGACATTTTTGGGCATAACGTGTAGGATATCTCAAAAACTTCTGAATATTTTTTCATGAAATTTGTAAAACGTATGTATCATGTTAGTCTGTATAAAATGAACCTAAAATTTCTTTTTTATTGTTCAAAAAAATACTTTTTTAGTAGATTATACTTCAAAGTTTTGTATTAGCTAAATAAAACTTTGTATTAAAAAAAATAAGTGCTTTAAATACAAATTTATTTAGGTTCAGGGTAATTATTATAATCTGAAGTATAATTCGGCACAAAAAAATTCATTCTAGTTGCAAAATTTATTTTGTAATCGTACACGTAATCTGTTATACCAATTTCCTGCTCGACAGTTTGGAGCCCCCTATAAATACTAATTCTGCACCTTACAATTTTCTAAATACATGAAATGTAAGAACATACTTTATCTTTCATCCCAATAAAAATCATATACATTTTAAGGTATTAAATGTTGAAAATTGTCTTTTTTTTTCCCCCGTTTTTCCCAATTTTAAAAGTCCCGAGACCCTTAGCATAAAAATATGAGCGCAGTACCTGAATATATTTTGCATTTGTTTCAAGAAAGACACGGCGATTTTTTCCGGCAATTACTATCTGTCTGTTCAAGCTGTTTCTTTGAATGCATTTAAATTTTTTTAATTATTATTAATCTTTTAATGGCTTTGTCAGCAACTTTTCAAACAGGTGTCGTAATTTAATCCGTTAGTTTATGTCGTGCCGAGAAATATTAAACTCACAAAACTAATGCTTGAAGGTAGGTTTATTAATAAAAATGAATAGTTCATTTTATGAGATTACAAAAAGATTTTCTGGCTTTACGGATGCTTATGTTATTATGTTTACACCAGTATTTCCCAACTTTTTTTCGGCCACGCCCCACCAAAGCATCTGTAAAATCACGATTCCCCCCCCCCTCCCTCCCCACACTCTGTAACACACATCTTTTGATATTTCAAAAGTGAACTCTTTTCAAATGGAGAAAGCCTGACACAGCATTAACAATAATTATTCATTTCAAAATTTTAAAACTTATCAAAGGGGTGAATTTTTGTCAACAAATCTGTTTTTAATATAACTCTTTAAATGCAATGAAGTTATGCATCTCCACCATTATGCCTAAAAAGTGTTTGTTGCTCCTTTCCAACTTACCTCAGTGAGCAAAAGTGTTACATGGCCTGCAGTTTTATCCGCAGTATTCTATTGGAGAGACTCTCACATTTAACATAAAAATTGATAACCTATGATTTTGTTCTTTATTAATTTTAAGTAGCCATTATTCCCCATCAAAACATATTTCTTTGTTCCCTTTCCCTATTAACGTTAACTGACTGCCATGTATTATCTTATATTAAAATTTAACCCCTTGAGGGGCAAGTGATTGTGTTCCTGTAATGTTGAACTCACACCGGAATCTTTGAAAAATTCTATTTCAAAATAAGTAAAAGCAATTTTACGGCTTTTTTTCCACCAAAGTTAGAAAAGAAAAAATAAATAATTTTTTTCTGGTATAAAACTTCATTAATCGTAGGTGGTATATAATATATACCGGTGCCCCTCAAGGTATTAAAGTGTATATGTCATAATGTAGATTTATTTACTATGCAGGAGGCATTGAAATGCTATTTAAAATGTATAAATTTTATAAAGTTCCTAGTGCCTGATTTAGATATTTAAATATAGCTTCAAGTTGAATACAGTCAGATTTAGATATACCCTTAACCAGCTTCACGTGTAAAAATTTCTTCATTTGACATATAAGAAAGCGAACAGAAATACAAGGTTCATTCCATAAAAAATCAAAACAGCTGTGAACGATTGTAAAAAGAAATATTAATAACTAGAAAAGATATAGATTATACACATAAAAAAAGAGGTTGTAATTTATCTTTTTAAAGATTATTATGTAATTATTCTGGCTTTATTCCATTTTGTAATTTTGATGGGGAAGTTTTTTAAAATTTAACAAAATTACATTTTTTAATTTTACCTGTATTGCTTTCATTTTTAGTCACTAGCATTGTTTTCAAAAAAAAAAAAAAAAACTAACAGTGAGTAACAAATTTGGAATTGCCCCCCTAAAAAGACAAATCCCCCCCCCCGGTACTAGCTTACAGTGTGTTAAAAATCAATATTGATTATTCATTTACACTTACAATGTGTTGAAACAAGTACAGTCGAACCCGGTTATAACAAACTCCAAGGGACCAAAGGTTTTGTTGTGGTTCACTACATCCGAACTGTTAAGAAAAATGTTAGCGTTCACAAACTGTATAGCTCATTAGCTGCTATGTATATTCAGTAACAATGTGTTACAAAATTATACATAAAATCTATTACAAATGATCATTTATTAATTAAATTGACTAAATCCTTTGCAATAAACTGACACAATACTAATTAAATTAACTAAAAATGAAGACAAATGGAAATAAATTCATTTTATCTTTAACTGTTGCTTTAATTGTCAGTCACACCTGCAGATTGGCTATCGTAAAAGGGGAAGAATGCAGTTGTTTCTACCCTTTAATAAACAGACTTATCACTGATTTGCACCATGTTTCACTGACTGGCATACATTTTCTTATGAAATAAGAGTCGAAGTGTTGTTTTCACAACTGCGGAAAAGTTTTAAAAAAAAAAATCAGTGGTCGACTGAAAAAAAAATGTTTGTTTTAGCCGATTCTTAAGATTTCGGAGGTTCGCTATAAAATGATAAATTAGCATTAAATACAATAGGAAACCGGCGGGATCAAAATTTTCGTTAGTTATATCCATGAGTTCGTTATATACCGGGTTCGCTATAACGGGTTTTGACTGTAATGATAATTTCTTTACGACCGACGTCATAAAAACATTTCGTGTTGCCAAATTTTTTTGTTAAGTTTTCAGTATATTTTCACCTAATTTATGGTTTTTAGGTGCGTTTGTAATTATATAAATACGTAGCACCTACAGTCGTCGTCGGATCCGTCAGTCCGCATATAAAAGCGCAAAAACTACCCAATCGAATCGTTTGAAATTTAATATATATAACCGTTGCGGAATTTTGGCGGGTCATTTCAAATTTTATCTAAATCGAATCAAAACTAAAAAAGATATTAATAACAGTTTTCTTCATTCTATTAGATTTTATCATACGTAATTAATCCAACTATATCCCATGATAAGTAATGGTTCTAGTTTTCCATGGTGATGACGTCCGATTTAAGATGGAGTCCTATTATTTCCGTATTACTCAATTTAATATATATAATCGTAATAAATTTTGTATCCATGCATGTTTGCATAAGAGTGCAACAGCTATTGCACCAAGATCAGAATATTTATAAAATCAGTTATAGTACGAACGCGTCTCATTTGCCACGTTTGAGGTACAATTTCCGAGTTGTTTTGTTTAGTTACAATTATACTTTTCTCAATTTTTTTTTTTTTTTTTTTTTTTAAATTTTAGACATGTACGATGAAACTTTGTCTTTTAACATTTTTTTTCAATAAATTTTACTCATTATTGCAAAATTAATTGAATAATCCATTTTAAGTATAATACCAATATGATTTTATAAATGATAAACATTTCAATTACACTCCTAAATAGATACAATTTTTAAAATTAAGTTTTCTGCTAATTATTTTCCATGACATCGATTCTCATTAACATAACGCAGTACCTGAATATATTTTGCGTTTGTTTCCAGAAAGATACGACGATGTTTTCCGGTAATTATGTTTCTTTGAATGCATTTAATTTTTTTTTATTAATCTTTTAATGGCTTTGTCAGCAGCTTTTCAAACAGGTTTCGTAATTCAATCCGTTACTTTATGCCATACCGAGAAACGTTAAACTCATCAACATTAATGCTTAAAGATAGGTTTATTAATAAAAATGAACAGTTCATTTTATGAGATTACAAAAAGATTTTCTGGCTTTACGGATGCTTATGTTATTACGTTTACAGTGTTAAAAATCAATATTGATGATTCGTTTACACTTACAATGTGGTGAAATAAGTAATGATAATTTCTTTACGACCGACTTCATAAAAACATTTCGTGTTGCCGAATGTTTTTGTTAAGTTTTCAGTATATTTCAAACTAATTTAAGCTTTTTTTCTTCTTGCCTCCTATACAGCGTGGAGTAATTTTTACTTTCGTGATTGGATTTGTGAAAATTTTCGACTTCCGATTTGCGACGAATTTACGCTTTTTAGAATGTCCTCAACACGATTTGACTTATTTTTAATGTCTCTCCGTGAGTCTGTCTGTATGTGACAAAAATCTTGTGGGCGCTCTATCGCAAGAACTAAGGCACGGAATTTAATAAACTTTAGATTCAGCTAGACGTTGATATAAATTCGTGCTAATTAGTTTTTGGTGTAAATAGCCCTATAGGTGGCGCTGCTATGCTGCATTTTTGACGATTTCTGCAACAGCTGTATCTCAAGAACGAATGCACGGATTTTCATTAAAATTCAGACGTTGATACAAGTTTTTGCTGATTAGATTTGGTGTAAATCACGCAACAGGTGCCGCTGCTATGCTGCATTTTTCATAATTTCCGCAGTAGCTCTATATCAAGAACTAATGCACAGATTATTCAAACTTCATATTCAGTTATACGCAGGGATGTAGTGGAGGGTATACGGGTGTATACGCCGTATACCTTCTGGATTTTTTTAAGGAATACCGTATACCCACTGTTTCTCAAGAAAGCTATAGTATATACACTCTAGGGTATACGCTCTGCTTAGATCGTATACCCTCTGTTTGTTTTACGACTACACCACTGGTTATACGTTGCAACAAGTTGTTTGCTGATTAGGTTTGGATGTAAATCGCGCAATAGGTGACGCTGCTATGCTGCATTTTTCATGATTTCCGCAATAGCTGTATTTCATGAACTAACGCACGGATATTAATCAAACTTCATATTCGGTCATATTTTCACATAAATATATTCTTATTAGGCTTGGATGTATACTTCCCAACAGGTGTCGCTTTTATGCTCTTTGGGTTGGGAATTTTGGTTGAAGACATCTAAGAGGGTGGATGCCAAAATTCGATGACTTGTTTAAAAAATGCGATTCTTATATCTCCTTTTCACCCGACTGCCAAGAAGGGTCATGTGTTTCACGCGTATCTGGGTATGTGGATTTCTTTATACCCTCGAAACATCCCAACGGCTGTATAGATTTTAATGAATGAGGTCTCTATCGATTGGGTTATCGACGCTCCCTATTGAGTGGCATATCATTGGATAGGTCTTTCAAAATGAAGACGATGTTTCATTGACTATTTTACAGTCAGAAGCTCCGTTTAAAAATTACACAATTTGGAAATTGTGTAGGTAGGATCTCTAGCTTTACTGCAACTTAGACATCTGCAGGCTTCATCAAAACAATGTTTATAGATAGGAACTAACAATTAAACACAACTTAAAAGTCATCAATACAAGTAAATAAAAAAAAATAGGTAAGTAATATAAAAAATAGTCTCACATTGATGAGAAATAATTAATTAGTTCGCATTTTATGCAGTCGGGTTTTTTGATTTTATAAATTTAATTAGAACTTATTTAATGCACGTAATTCAACGAACCTAGAATCATCCTGGTGGGCACAGATTATCATAAAAATTTGGCACTGTGATAGCGAATCATGAAATATTTAACATGCATGAGATTGAAGAAAGTTTTGGGTTTGGCACATACGACTAGTTTACTTTAGAAAAGGAATTATATCCGGAATGAATAGAAAGTTTATAATATTTCTAATCTATTATTTTTATTTAATATTTCTGCTTTAATTAATTTACTTATTCTAATTTCCATTTAAAAGACCTTAGAAGCCCTTTTAGAATTTCCTTCGGAACTTTGCAGGCAATTACAACTCTTCTTAAAGAAAATAAACGTAGAATTAATTGTTTTCTTCCTGTTGAAAATGCAGCTAAAAACTAGGCTTTTGATGAAAAGATCTCATTTCATATGCATTTATTTTGTTTAAAACTATATGAAAAAAAAACAACAAAATTTAATATTTCGTTAAATTACATGTTTATATTTATCAACAAGAAAGAAAAAACATGCAATAAGCATAGCTTATGAAACATTTTCTAACCCATTCAGAACTTCGCCGTTTAACATTGTGAAAGATTATGCCTAATTAATAGGGTCCGGGACACAATTTAAAATAATTTTTTATTTATTGAGTTAAAATGTTGAATTTTTTTGTGATGGTTAACCTTATCATTTGTAAACAAAATCACATAATAAAACTTTTCATAATTTTTTAGAAATTTTTTTTAATTTAAAATTTATTAAAAAAGTGGGGTAAATTAAAATCGTTATAACTCGGAATATTATTTATAGAATTTCAATTTTTTTTTCATTTAAATAAACAGAAATATTTAAGTTTTAATTTTGATTCAGCATTTTAAAAAAATATTAAATTATAGAAAAATTAAAAATTTTTAATGAAAAATTTTTTTAAAAAGTGGTGCAACTTTTATTAAAAAAATCATATTTTCTAAAGTAAATATTTTTTTCAAATATGCTGAATCAAAACTAAAGCAAAATAATTGAAAAATATATGTTCCAAGTTTGAACACGTTATCTTTAACGATTCTCGAGTTATAAGAATTTAAATACGCGAAATGGTTAAAAAAAAACCTATCATGAAGAAAAACGCATTTTTACAAGAAGTCGCTTCCATGACAGCGTTTACTTGAAGGCTAAATTTTGAAAACAAACCAAAACTAAAAAAATAATATTTTTTGTTCTAATTCTGATAGGAACGTGATTTAAATGCCATTTTAGGCAGGAAAAAAACAGAGAAATTTTTTAACGAAATAAAATATTTTTGCAAAATTGGAAGATTTTTGTGTCCCGGACCCCTTAAAGAGACTAGAAAACGTATAACGCAATTGAAAACACAATTTTAAAAATGTCCATCTATAGTCAGAAAATTAACCGAGATCTTTCGTGAAATCCTGTATATGATTTATAGATTTATATTTATACTACATAGTATGCAAAAAATACTTCAGTTAGGAAACAAATAAATCAGTTAATACTTCTTTTGCAATTTCTGGTAATAGACAGAAATGTACCGGAAATGCCATTGTGCAGCCCTGTATATGATTTATAAAATTTATAGATATCGAGTTACATACAAATTATTAGTTAAATTTAAAAGCGCGTAGCGAAATTGTAAACTTACAATTATTGCTCAAATACAGTAATGTAAACGATTTATTTTGTGTGTCCCTGTAAACCAACGATAAATGCAATGAAAATCATATTCTACAGTAGGTATCTTATAGGGATTCTCCATGATGTATATAAATTTCAGTATATTTGGAATAGCGTAACATCACTAAAATACACTGCAAAGGATTTTTCCTCATTGACCATAATGTAGCGGAATTATTTTGAGTGCCCCTGTCAAGAAAATTTTAATGCTACACACTTCATTTTCAACAGCGAACATGCCATGGTAAACCTCGGTAATATATATAAATTACATGACAATCTGATTATATTTACGCGGAGTTACAGTTGAGGACAGTTTAACCGAATTCATAGACACATTTCAACTTTGTTGGAAAGTGTTAAAAACTAGCCTCTAAAAATGCATCCTAAAATTTTTTTGTATACAACTTTTAGTATTTGAAAGTGTTATTATTTAAAGCCGAAAGTTTTTTTTTTAAGAATAAAAAAAAATCTGCAATCTACACTTTTATGCAAATTTAACAAGTTAAATTAAATTTTATTATTCAACATTTTTTATGTATTAAATTAATATAATGTATCCAACCCAGATTAAATAAAGAATTCTGAAAATACAGCCCAAAAATTTTTTGTATACAACTTGTAGTATTTGCAAGTGTTATTATTTAAAGCAGAAAGTTTCTTTAAAGAATAAAAAAACTCTGCGATCTGCACTTTTATGCAAATTTAACTTACAAAATTTAATAAGTTAAATTAAATTTTATTATTCAACATTTTTATATTAAATTAATACAATGTGTCCAACCCAGATTAAATAAAGAATTCTGAAAATACAGCCTAAGAAATTTTTTGTATACAACTTGTAGCATTTGCAAGTGTTATTATTTACAGCAGAAAGTTTCTTTAAAGCATAAAAAAACTCCTCAATCTACACAGTTATGTAAATTTAACTAGAAAATTTAATAAATTAAATTAAATATCTTTTCATCAATGATTTTCAAGAACATTTATTATTCAACATTTTTTTAATTAAATTAAATGTATCCGTCTCAGATTAAATAAAGAATGCTGAATATACAGCCTAAAAAATGTTTGCATACAACTTTTATATTTGTGAGTGTTGTTATTAACAGCAGAAAGTTTCTTTAACCCTTTATGTCCCAAATTATGAAATAATGAAAATTTCATGTTCTTAAGTATTTTTACTTGAATATTTTAAAATTCATTAGAAGATTTACATAATCAAATAATAAATTTTAGAAGGATATTGCCAATTAAAATTAATTAACGAAATATTTATTTATAGGGATTTTGTGGAGTAATTACAACTCCACTCAAATCTTTTTCAAAAAATCTTTTAAAAAGTATTTTATAGAATTAGGAAATTTACAAATATAATGCCCTTGCAATAAAAATATCGAAACATTTAAGAACTGAAACTCACCACCCACAATCTTCGAACATCAAGAAAGCTGAACAGATGCAAATGAAAAAGAAATCATCCTATATATAATATCATAAGACGAAACGCAATTTTTCACCTTGATTCAACATAAAATAAATAATGTGAACATTAAAAAGGTCCACAATCTTACTTAAAAGGCGACTAATGTAATGAAAAAGATGTTACAAGTTTAAAATATACATTTTATTTAAAACTTCTTAGTACTTTCAAGCTTTCCAGGCTCATTATCAGAGAATATCTTAATAACTAAATGTTGTTGTTTTTATACAAATACAAAATTATTTATACAAAACAAAGTGACGTATTTGTATAAATAAACAACATTTAGTTATTAAGATATTCTCTGATGATGAACCTGAAAGGCTTGGAAGTACTAAGAAGTTTTAAATAAAATGTATATTTTAAACTTGTAACATCTTTTTCATTACATTAGTCGCCTTTTAAGTAAGATTGTGGACCTTTTTAATGTTCACATTATTTATTTTATTTTATTTTAGAAATAAAAAAAAAAAATATATATATATATATATATATTTTTTTTTTTTTTTTTTTTTTTTTTTTTTGTGCAACAAATAAAGCTTTTGGAATAAGGTAAAGTAAAGTATCCACAACTCATTGAATAGTGTATTACTCCTAATCCATATACAAATATTTTATAACACGATTTTTAGATGGTACTTTAAAGTATCGTTGGGGCTAAAGGTTTAAAGAATAAAAAATTTCTTCAATCTACACTTTTATGTAAATTTAACTACAAAATTTAATAAGGTAAATTAAATATCTTTTCATCAATGATTTTCAACGATATTTATTATTCAACATTTTTTATATTAAATTAATACAATGTATCCGACCCAGTTTAAATGAAGAATGAGCTCTTTCGAAACGGAAAAAAATGTGTAAAATAGAGATTTTGTTAAAGTTTATTAAATAATAAGTACCTTTCTGATATTATAATAACATGAAAAACCCCATTTTCGGCTTGCGTGTGTCAGAAAACAGTCTATTTCATGCCACCACTACGTGATTACAAGAATACGCCCTAAACCACGAAAGGGTTGCATAAATGTAAGTGTTTTGTTATAATCGGTATGATAAATAATTGAAAAGCGTGCCGATAGCAGGTGGTATACGGCAATTGTGGGCCAAAAGTCGACCAGGTGTATATAAACACGACGTGAAGACACGATCTTGTCGACCTAGAGTGACGTCACGTATACGCACTGCTTCACTATTCGATCTAATTTGTATAATGGCGTGATAGGATGCTTCGAAATTACTTTGATTCGAACAGTTAATTCTGAAATTGCTCTTCATTGTTATTGAGGTTAATTTAGTAATTAGGTTTCCATTCTTTGATACGTTTATTTAGAAAAATAGCTAGACAAAAGAGGGTGTAGATAGCTATTTTTATGAATAGTGAAACTGATTAGAAAGGTTGATTCGCTCACGAATTTTCATGCTTACTTTTTAAAAGATTTCGTATCGAAGGATAACGCTGTTAAAGTGAAAGACTTGAAAAATTTAAATAAATTTCCTATTAATTATATGATTAATATCATTAACTAAAAATAAATGAATATTTCGTTTCAGTCTTTTTCTGTTTCGCTTGTTTATTTAATATGACATGAATGAAAATCAAATTGCATGTCTTTTTTATATATTAGCTTACTAGTATTCCACGCTTCACGAATTAATTTTAATCGTTTTTTTTTATATTTTTACCGATTATTACACTGATGGCGGTAAGTTTAGTGCTGTCGAAAATAGTCAGTAATTTTTGTAGATCTTTTAGTGCTCCAAACGTGCATTGTTCATAGAGGGTGGTCCAAAACCTACCAATCAAGATTAAACGTCCATTTCTTAGGTAGTTTTACATGTAACTATTTAAAAATAGTGTGACAGGTTCGTGATTTCAAAGATTTAACATTATGACTATTCTAGAGGTATAAATTCAGAAGGAGATGTCCGATTCTGAACGATCATCATCATGGAGAAAATCCGTCCAGATCGAGGTGCTGTAGAAAATTGGCAGAGTTCTGGAAACCTTTTCAAGTTTGTAGGTTACTGTAATGTGTAGATCAAATTTAACCCAAACTCCACTTTCAATGCTCCCCTTTTATTCGTTTCGAACTTTCGTCTGCTGGAATGTAGATTTCGATGATCAAAATCCTCTTTTCGTTTGCATAGTAAGCCATTTTTTTTTTCAATCATGCCAAATGATATAAAAAACAGTTAAACAATATGCCTTAATATCAAGAATATATTACACAATTTTCAAAGAAGTACGTGATGAGACACTTGAGAAATTGAAAATTAATCTTTGTGGTAGGTTTTGGACCACCCTGTGTGCATATTATGGTGATTAGACTGTTCTATAATAATTTTGATTATAAATCGTGTTTTTTTAGAAGTGTGGTTTTGAAATTGGCAACACTGTTTCTAGTCACAGTCAATTTGACAGATGATTTGTGCTCAGTATGTTTTTCCATTTCATCATGAATAGACTTACGCCAGAACAACGCTTGCTAAATATGCAAAACACCATCAGTTTATGACGGGTGACATTCGGTGAGCGAATAATTTCGCGTAATGAACCTGTAAACTGACCTCCACTTACATGTCATCTCATGAATGGCACGAATTGATTATTTTCTGTGGAAATGTGTGAAGCCGCTGGTCTGCGCCGATAAACCACAGACGTTGGACCACTTGGAAATCAACATTCACCGCATTATTGCTGATATACGGCCTCAGCTACTGTACACTGTAAAAAAAAAAAACGGACTAAAAAACGGAAATACTACTGGCAATCTGGACGCCAGTACTATTTCCGTTTTTTTACGGGAATTTTTACCCATAAATTACAGAAAATTTTACGTTTTTATGATTAAAAACGGAATTTTTTCTGTAATTTATGGGTAAAAATTCCCGTAAAAAACCGGAAATAGTACTGGCGTCTAAATTGCCAGTTAGTATTTCCGTTTTTTAGTCCGTTTCTTTTTTTACAGTGTATAAATTGGTCAAAAATTGGACTTCCAGTTTGCGCTTCGTTCAAATCATCCGCGGCGCCCGGAATCCTTTTTAAACACTAATAGCATAGTATTATTTATTTAATAAAACCAATATCATGGCCATTAACATTATTTTTTGTGTTTTATTTCGTTTTTATACCTCTAAAAAAACACCCTTTATAAGTTATTAACTATTCAGTTTTCTTACATCCCCTCACTTGATTAAAAAAAAAAAAAAAAAAAAAAAATGTACGGTGGTTGTTTTTGCATGTTTGGAACTTTGCATGATTTTAGAAATTTGATACAGATCAATGCGCGGAGCTAGTTTTAATTTTACAGGAAACTTAAACATAGAGACATATACACCATAATATGCATCAATAGAAATATACATCAATATATATATATAATACAATAGAAATATACATCAATATATATATATATATATATATATATATATATATAATACAATAGAAATATACATCAATATATGCTTTTGATACCTGCTTTATTTAGCATAATTTTATGACATTCATAGTGTTCGTAAACTACTTTGACAAAATAAGAGCAGTGATAATATCGATCAAGACGCATTATTTTTGTATTGAAAAAAAAAGAGTCGCAATTCAATCTATACATTCAAAATACAGAATGTCTCACTCCAAGGCGAATCCAAGTTTCCATTCATAACCTTCCCAATAACGATGATATTTTAGCAAAATTTTACTTTCCTTTATGTGAAATTTGATGACGTCACGAGAAGATCTAGAAATGGCCAGCATTGCCGTTCAAACAAGGTTGAGCTAGACGCTCCCTAATTCGGAGTGTAATTCGCAGTACATATAGTGTCACTAACCTAATTAGAATGCATTTGAAATTTCTCCTATGTATTCTGAAAAAATCCGTGGATTGATAGATTCCTTCGCCCCCTTTGCTTTTTTTTTTCTTGTGTTAAACCACGAAAAATTTTCGCTTTGATTTGCCTATCTCCCCCTCCCCCCTCACACACACACACCCGCAAAATACAGAAACTTCTCCAATTTAATGTAAAAATTACTTGCATTGCAGTCTAAAGTTGCATTTTCTTTCAATCACAGTGGTTCCAGCAACTGTTCTGCTTGTTACCTTTTCGTTGTAAAAACGGAAATTTTACTTATGTCATTTTTTCCACAAACCACGAAAAGTTCGTGAACCGAAGCCCAAAACTTTTTGAAATTCTCCGGTTAAGAGACTTTAATTTAAGAACAAAAAATCTTCTTAAAACACCATCAAAAATTTTTAAATTTGCTAGGCCTTTTGAAAGATCTGAGTCTTTCTTCGTCAGGCGCAAAGAAGACGTACTTCTACTATGAAAGCAGCAGCAAGACTGTAATTTTTGATGATGTTTTAAGAAGATTTTTTGTTCTTATTCATTCACACCAGTTTTAACTTATTTTCTTAGACTTTAATTTCTTCAAATAACAACAACAACAACCCTCTTTCAGTCATAGGGGTGTTCCGGCAACTTACTGCCTGTACGTTTTGCGCTTTATTTATTTATTTGGATAGTGTGACGCCATCATATTTCGCACAAAAAAAAGGAAAATATTTTTTTTTTCTGCAAACTTCACTGAAATATTTTCATTCTATTTAAAGTTATGAACAAAATCCAGTTTCAGCTTGGAATTAGACTCTCCCTATTTTTGACTGAATAAGTAGATTGCGATAATGGTTTCCTATGCAGAATTAACAGTTGCAACGGTGCGAAAACGCTGATGTTGTAAACATACTAGTTAAAATAGCACATTTTGAATACATAAACAAGTTTAAACTTGTGGCAGCATATAAGTTTATTTCATTGGAAATATAGCTTCACATAATGAAAGTTGTTGTTGTTTAAAATTATGACCCTCAAAATTAAAGAAAGAAATTTTTATGATTTTTAATTTATCACCATCCCTTAACTGTTAAATGAAAACTTATAAATATCTGACTATTATGATAAGATTATAAACTTAAGACTTCAGATTAAAATTCTTTAACTTTTACTTACGTTAACATAAAATCACAATTTATTATAAAATAAGATTCCTGTAAAAAGATCTTACAGATTTTGTGATCTACTTATCCGCAATTTTAGTGCCGTTAACGGAAATTTCATTCTGAATATTCACGCATTCTATGTCCGTTTAAAAATTTACTTCAATACTGCTGTCTGTGGATCTATGATTCTTTATAGATGAAATGCCGCCAAACAGAAATTCGATTCGGATTACCAGTTGCTTAATATGCATATTAACATTGATTAACGATTTTAATTATAATTAATTATATTACTGTAATTATATAACTGGGTGTATTATGTACTTATAATATATTATTATCTCACTAGAAAAAAAGCTGTTCATAAATAAAAAGGTTTTTGTTAAATTATGGCGGAGAATTGTTTTAATTATAATATCATGATTATTTATTTATCATCACCCCTTACATTTTAAACGGATATTTTAAAATATCTATAATTATACCATTATGATTCTCAAACTTATGACAATGACACTTATGAATAACTATGACAATTACACATACTTGTTTGTAATTTTAATATCTGTAACAGATACTAAATATTTAGGCTTTTAACACCATTTAAAAATGGAATTTTTAAAAAATATTCCTGTTGCCAGCTGTTACAGATTTCTTGATCTATGTATTTATATGCAATTTTAGTGTCAGTAACATACATTGGATATCAGTTCTGAATATTTACGCATATATGTCCGTTTAAAAATTTACTACTTCACTGCGGTCCCTGGAGCTATGCGATTCTTAATTCACCTAGATTGCCGTTGCAGATTTTGCCATCTACTTATTTGCAAATTTAGTGTTTGTAACTCATACCGAATACCAATTCAAAATATAAAAGCATATAAGTTTTATTATATTTCAGCATACAGTTTTTTAAAAGTAGGATTTCTAAAGGCTTGTGTTAGAATTTCGATTTATTTATTTACAATTTTAATGCGTGTAACACATACTCGAACATTTAAGTTTATAAAACGGCTTAAAAATGCATTAAAAAAATATTCTTGTAGACAGTAGTTACAGATTGTGGGAGCTGTCTGGAATTCTAATGTTAGTAACTCACATGGATATCAATTCTGAATATTTACGTCTGTAAATCTGTTATAAATTTTACTGCTTCAGAGTGATTTCTGGAGCAATAACTGTTTATACATAAATTGCTACCAAACAGAAATCTGAGTCGGATTACCAGCAACTCCTGATACATGTTCAGGATGATGCATGTTAATATTGATTCTCGACTTTCGGTTATGCTGGAATTATGCTATTTGGCCAATATGTATGTTTATCTTATTGAAAATAAGGCTTTACATAATGAAAAATATTTTTTTAATACTGTGGCTGAAAATTGCTTTTAATTTATCGTCATTCCTTACATTTTAAACAGATATTTATAAATATCCATAATGATACTATTCTGAACTTCAAGATTATTCTATTAGCTATTATGTGGGTCAGAATAAAAAAAAAACAATAATATTGTTAAAATATGCAATATGAACTTTAAAAAGCTCTCTGGTTTACTTAAAAGGCGGCTAAAATAATAGACTTGGGTTGGGTTGATTTTTGACGGCAGATTATCTACTCGAGGGATATAGGCCCTAGGGGGAGTGCCCTCCTTGGGGGTCTGTCTAAGGGAACCTGACATGTATTTACGCAAGGTTTCCCAAGGTTCGAAGAAAAGCACGAAAACTCCGAACGGTTAGGCCTACGGGTGCAATTCCGTTCGAACCCAGCACCTACCGTCTACCAGCTTCGAGAGCAGAACCTTTCAGCCACTGCTGGGGCACTAAAATAATAGAAGAGATGTTACTAGTTAAAATAGATCTTATTTCAAACTTCTTAGTACTTTCGGTTTTCTCAAGCCCTTCATCAGAGAATATTTTAATAACTAATTGCCGTTTATTTATACAAATACTTCACTTCGCTTTTGAAATGAGAGAAAATTGAAAATAGAAGTAGCAGTCGCTTGGATTGAATTTAAGTAGAGAAAATATATATTAACTGAAGTTCCACTTATTTTATTAAATGCATGGAATTTTTAAATAAATTTTAATGCGTTAAATAAATTTTAATAAGTTAAAATAGATTTTTAAAAAATGTATTTTAACTTGTAGCATCTGTTCTATTATTTTAGTCGCCTTTTAAGTAAGTAGAGAAAAGGTTTAAGTAGAGAGAAGGATTTAAGTAGAGAAAATATATACTAACTGCATTTCCACTTATTTTATTAAATGCATAGAATTTTTAAATAAATTTTAATGCGTTAAATAAATTTTAATAAGTTAAAATAGATTTAAAAAATGTATTTTAACTTGTAGCATCTCTTCTATTATTTTAGTCGCCTTTTAAGTAAGTAGAGAAAAGGTTTAAGTAGTGAGAAGGATTTAAGTATAGAAAATATATACTAACTGCATTTCCACTCATTTTATTAAATGCATGGAATTTTTAAATAAATTTTGATGCGTTAAATAAATTTTAATAAGTTAAAATAGATTTTAAAAAAATGTATTTTAACTTGTAGCATCTCTTCTATTATTTTAGTCACCTTTTAAGTAAGTAGAGAAAAGGTTTAAGTAGAGAGAAGGATTTAAGTAGAGAAAATATATACTAACTGCAGTTCCACTTATTTCATTAAATGCATGGAATTTTTAAATAAATTTTAATGCGTTAAATAAGTTTTAATAAGTTAAAATAGATTTTAAATAAAATGTATTTTAACTTGTAGCATTTCTATTATTTTAGTCGCCTTTTAAGTAAGTAGAGAAAAGGTTTAAGTAGAGAGAAGGATTTAAGTAGAGAAAATATATACTAACTGCAGTTCCACTTATTTTATTAAATGCATGGAATTTTTAAATAAATTTTAATGCGTTAAATAAATTTTAATAAGTTAAAATAGATTTTTAAAAAATGTATTTTTACTTGTAGCATCTCTTCTATTATTTTAGTTGCCTTTTAGGTAAGTAGAGAAAAGGTTTAAGTAGTGAGAAGGATTTAAGTAGAGAAATTATATACTAACTGCAGTTCCACTTATTTTATTAAATGCATGGAATTTTTAAATAAATTTTAATGCGTTGAATAAATTTTAATAAGTTAAAATACATTTAAAAAAAAATTTATTTTAACTTGTAGCATCTCTTCTATTATTTTAGTCGCCTTTTAAGTTAGTAGAGAAAAGGATTTAAGTAGAGAAAATATATACTAACTGCAGTTCCACTTATTTTATTAAATGCATGGAATTTTTAAATAAACTTTAATGCGTTAAATAAATTTTAATAGGTTAAAATATATTTTTAAAAAAATGTATTTTAACTTGTAGCATCTCTACTATTATTTTAGTCGCCTTTTAAGTAAGTAGAGAAAAGGTTTAAGTAGCGAAAAGGATTTAAGTAGAGAAATTATATACTAACTGCAGTTCCACTTATTTTATTAAATGCATGGAATTTTTAAATAAATTTTAATGCGTTGAATAAATTTTAATAAGTTAAAATAGATTTTAAAAAAATGTATTTTAACTTGTAGCATCTCTTCTATTATTTTAGTCGCCTTTTAAGTGAGTAGAGAAAAAATTTAAGTACAGAGAAGGATTTAAGTAGAGAAAATATATACTAACTGCATTTCCACTTATTTTATTAAATGCATGGAATTTTTAAATAAATTTTAATGCGTTAAATAAATTTTAATAAGTTAAAATAGATTTTAAATAAAATGTATTTTAACTTGTAGCATCTCTTCTTTTATTTTAGTCGCCTTTTAAGTAAGTAGAGAAAAGGTTTAAGTAGAGAGAAGGATTTAAGTAGAGAAAATATATACTAACTGCATTTCCACTTATTTTATTAAATGCATGGAATTTTTAAATAAATTTTAATGAGATAAATAAATTTTAATAAGTTAAAATAGATTTTAAATAAAATGTATTTTAACTTGTAGCATCTCTTCTTTTATTTTAGTCGCCTTTTAAGTAAGTAGAGAAAAGGTTTAAGTAGAGAGAAGGATTTAAGTAGAGAAAATATAGACTAACTGCAGTTCCACTTATTTTATTAAATGCATGGAATTTTTAAATAAATTTTAATGCGTTAAATAAATTTTAATAAGTTAAAATAGATTTTAAATAAAATGTATTTTAACTTGCAGCATCTCTTCTTTTATTTTAGTCGCCTTTTAAGTAAGTAGAGAAAAGGTTTAAGTAGAGAGAAGGATTTAAGTAGAGAAAATATATACTAACTGCATTTCCACTTATTTTATTAAATGCATGGAATTTTTAAATAAATTTGAATGCGTTAAATAAATTTTAATAAGTTAAAATAGATTTTAAATAAAATGTATTTTAACTTGTAGCATCTCTTCTTTTATTTTAGTCGCCTTTTAAGTAAGTAGAGAAAAGGTTTAAGTAGAGAGAAGGATTTAAGTAGAGAAAATATATACTAACTGCATTTCCACTTATTTTATTAAATGCATGGAATTTTTAAATAAATTTGAATGCGTTAAATAAATTTTAATAAGTTAAAATAGATTTTAAATAAAATGTATTTTAACTTGTAGCATCTCTTCTTTTATTTTAGTCGCCTTTTAAGTAAGTAGAGAAAAGGTTTAAGTAGAGAGAAGGATTTAAGTAGAGAAAATATATACTAACTGCAGTTCCACTTATTTTATTAAATGCATGGAATTTTTAAATAAATTTTAATGCGTTAAATAAATTTTAATAAGTTAAAATCGATTTTAAATAAAATGTATTTTAACTTGTAGCATCTGCTCTATTATTTTAGTCACCTTTTAAGTAAACCAGTGAGCTTTTTAAAGTTCATATTGCATATTTTATGTTTGAATCAAGGTGAAATATTGCGCTTTGTCTTATGATTAATAATATTCTTGTTAGACAGTTGTTATAGATTTTGTGATCTTTCAATTTTAATGTCAGCAGCACAGACACAAAATTTACTGCTTCACTGATGTCTCTTGCAGCTATAACTCTTTATACATGAATTGCTACCAAACAGAAATATGATTCGAATTACCTGTTAATAGTGATTCTAGACTTTCGGTATACTGGAATTATGCTATTTTGGCCAATGTGTGCGTTTATCTTTATAAAAATAAAGCTGTTTTAGCATACACTTTAACTTGCTTAAAGTCCTTTTAACATACAATTTTTTAAATGTTAGATTAGTGAAGTTTGGTGTTACAGATTTAGCAATTTATTTATTTGCAATTTTAATGTCTTTAACACATACTCGAACATTTAAGCTTATAAGACGGTTTAAAAGTGTAATTTCGTTTAAATATTTTAGTAGACAGCTGTTACAGATTTTGTGATCTACTTATCTGCAGTTTCTATGTCAGTAACTGGATATCAATTCTGAATTTTTACACCTTTATGTCTGATGAAAATTAACTGCTTCACTGCCATCCCTGGAGCAATGATTCTTTATTCATGAATTTCCGTCAAACAGAAATTTTATTCGGGTTACCAGCAAATTTTGATAGGTGTTAATATTGATTCTTGACTTTCGGTTTTGCTGGAAATGCTATTTGGGCCAATATGTGCATTTATCTTACTAAAAATAAAGCTGTACATAATGAAAAAGAAAATTTTAAATTGTGTCTGAAAACTGCTTTTAATTTATCATCACCCTTCAAATTTTAAACCGGCACTTATAAATATCCATAATGATACTATTCTGAATTTCACGACTATTCTATATCTGTTATGTAGGTCAGAATTAAAAAATAATATTCTTGTTAGACAGCTGTTATAGATTTTGTGATCTACTTAACTGCAGTTTTAATGCCAGTAACGCAGGCTGGATATCAATTTTGAATATTTACGCATATAAGTTCGTTTAAAAATTTACTGCTTCACTGATGTCTCTTGCAGCTATGATTTTTTATACATGAATTGCCGCCAAACAGAAATATGATTCGGATTATCAGCAGCTCCTGATACATGTTAACATTCATTCACGGTTTTCAATTATGCAACGACTGAAGTGGAAAGAATTAGGCTTACAGATTTGCCGTTTTGGTTTTAGAAAACAATGCACTCTTGAAAAAGAAGGACGGAACGAATTTTTTTGAGGTTAAGGCTAATGTTTGTAGCTCACGATAGAGATGAGAGAAAAGGGACTTACCGATCCAATGTATAACAGTAAAAGATAATCCTTGGGTTTTGAATGCGATATCATTATTGTATTATCCTGCTTTGGGTGTATGTTCTGATGCTACCTGCATACGTATTGTAAGATAATAAAAATGTATCTGGAATGATATAATGGATGGCTTTTTGTAAACATGTCATTGATATTATATCTGGCGGTAGCTTTTCAACTTTTATTATTATTATTTTTTTATTTGCAATCTTTTGCTTTTGAAATGATTAACGGAAGTTTTCGTGTTAAATCTTTTCACAATTCCAGCTTAAAATCAAGGATTTTATATATTCGTCTACGAGAAATAGGACACATGTTGAAAAGTCATATTGGCAATTTGATAGGCAAAGGAATTAAATTGATTTTTAACTTGTATTATTCTGAGCTAAAGTAGCTAGAACTAAACGAATTATATCTGGTCTCATACAAAATATAGTACTGATATTTTTTAATTTAGCTTAAAAGTTTGTTATTATTAAAATTAATTGGGTTATGATTAATGTCGTCGTTCACAATAGCTAAGAAAAGAAAATAATATACAAAAACCATGTACAACGGTAAAGGATAATCCTTGAGTTTAGAATTCCTTAGATATCCTTATTTTATATTCTTGATTTGGGTTTTGATTTCGATACTATTTTCATAGGTATTGTACGAAAATATAAATGTATCTAGGCAATGTATATATTAGATGTCTTTTTTGTAAACTTGACATTAACATTATATTTAGTCAGGGTTGCAAAAAAGCCGGCTAAAATTAAAAAAAGCCAGGCCGGTGGCTTTTTTTGGCCAAAATTGGCCTTTTTTATGCATAATTGGCTTTTATATAATGAAGTATTGTAATTATAAACTACACATTTTAAAGTGTTTTTAATTAGTTTTAATGACATTTAATTGATTTAGAGTTTAATAAGTAACCCAATTTCTCAATAATGAGGACATTAATACTGGAATAAAACTTAGATGGCTTTGCTAGTGATTTGTAGTCAGAATTGCAAATATGTCAGCTAAATTTTAAAAGGGCCATACCAACTGCCATTTTTTTCATTTTTACTGCTTTATAAAAATAAAGAGGACAATGGTTACTTAGTTACATGTTTTATTACTTAATTTTAAAAGCTATTAATATACAAGTCTTATTTTATTTCTAGTAAACATTTAAAATTATACATTGTCATATTAATAAAAACACCATTTCTCATTCATTAAAAACATTGCGAACATCATATGCATGAATATGCTTAACAACAAGCTTTTCAAAATTTTATTTAGAGATTTTTTTCTTCTTGTTTAAATGCTCTATTTTTTATACACTTATGTACCACTCTCCTCAAATATTATATCCTTTCTAATTTCTCTTTTAACATTTATAACTTAATCTCTCCGTATGGACACACAAGAATGTTTCCATTTTGATGTGCTACATTTTGTCATTAAATAAATATAATCTTTAAAATGTGTAGTGTATGTGGAGCTATGTAATATAGAATTTCAAAATACCAGTTTGGAGCCTAACTTATATTATTTTCAATGTTTATATATATTTTTTTAGACATATAATGCCTTCACATTTGCCTTCTAGAAGTTATAGGCTTATTTATTTGACAAAATTTAATAGAAATCTATAATTTTTTTAGTAGAAAATATTTATAAGTGTATTAAAAATTAATTGATCCAAATTTAAAACAAATTAACTGTAAATCAACTTTAAAAAATAAAAGCCGGCTTTTTTTAAATGGTTAAAACCAAAAAAAGACGGCCTACCTTTTTTGGCCTGGCTAAAAGCCGGCAACCCTGTATTTAGTAGTAGCTTTTTTTTTTTTTTTTAAATTATTATTTGTAATCTATTGTTTTTAAATTGAATAACGGCAGTTTTAGTGTTAAATCTTTCGCAATTCGGATTATGATGAAGGATGTTAAAGAGTCGTATATGGAAATAGAAATATGTAGAAGATTAAAATTAGGTGAGCATTGAAATTTAATAAATTCGTGAATCCCATTATTTTGAACTGAAATATCTAGAAATAAACGAAATGAGTTTAGAAATAAACCAAATTTATTTTGTCTCATACAAAATATAGCAAGAGTATTTTTAAAATTTCGTTTTAAAATTTGTAATTTTGATAATTAATTAGATTAATGTTAATTTCGTCGTTTACGGTACACATGAGAGTAAAACAATTTGCAGAACCATTGTATAACAGTAAAAGATAATGAATTTAAAGGAATATGATATTGTCGTAGTGTTATCCTGATTTGTGTGTTTGTTTTGATGCCAACTTTATAAGTATAAGATAATATAAATGTATGTGAGATGTTGTAAGCAATGGCTGTTTTATAGACTTATCATTGATATTATATCTGGTGGTAGCTTTTCATTTTTTATTATTTGTACTATTTTGCTTTTGAAATAATTAACGGCTGTTTTCGTGTTACATCATTTCACAGTTCCAGTTTATAATCAAGGATGTGATATGCTTTTTTATTTTGTGATTACAATATTTTCCTATTTTACTTCATGATTACAGTAATTTGCATCACGATTACAATACATTCCGAACACATAGTGTTTGGAAAATATTGGGATTATGATGTGTGTGCGTATGAGAGACAGAAAGAGAATACAATAGCTTCCAAAAAGTACCTCTGACTCAGCCCCCATCTGGCGAATATGCTATAGAATATTCCGCAAGAACTGGATATATTTTTGTACAAATCGGCCAATGGATTAGGTATTTAAAACGTTTTCAAATCATTTTGTGACCGATTGTATAGGAAAAATCATCAAGGAAATGTGTCCGAGTATACAGATGGGTGACAAAATAATACGAACACCCATTAAAAAAGGTATGATCCATTTCAAAGGACCAGAACGCGCATGTGACTTTGCACTCAATTCTGCCACCTAGTGGTTATGAAAGATAAGGTATCAGTCTCTGAACATCGGTCATTGTTGTTGCATGCGCTTACCAAACGTTCTGGAAAACTCAGTAATGATTGACTTGTCAGAGTTCGAAAAAGAAATTATGATTGGAATGCGGCGCGCTGGTTGCTCCGTGACGGAAACAGCCAATTATTTGGGGCGTGCAAGGGGTACTGTGTCAACCGTTATGACAGCGTATACGAAATGCGGTAAATTGTCGTCTGCGAAGTACAACAGTCGACGGAAAAGAAAGCTTGCTGAGAGGGATAAAAAAGAGTTGACCCCCATAGCGGTCAGAAAGCGCAGGCAATCTTTATTCCAGTTAGCGTCATATATAAATAATCATCTTCAGAATCCATTTCAGCAAAAACTGTACAATGGGAACTTCATGCTTCAAACATTTATGGAAGAGTTGCAATTCGTACGCCATTGGTGTCATAGGTGTTCGTATTATTTTGTCACCCATCTGTAAGTGAAAAATATTGCTATAATGTAATAAAATATGTTTTTACTATGAACGTTTAATAAATTAATAATTATATATGTATGCTGTATACAGTAAAACCTCACAATAGCGGGCACCTCGGGACCTAGGAATTTGTCCGCCGTTCGGAGGTGCCTGCTTTTCTGAGGTAAAAGTATATAAAAATGTGCATGTAAATAAAAAATGTGTTTTCTTAATAGTGGTGTCCTCTATTTAGAAGTGTCCGTTATGGAAACTTTACTGCAAAACCTTCATACGGACAACTTTATTTAGAGAACACTGATTTTTTTTCAATCTACACTGTTAAAACTACGCAGCAAACTGTCCAGTCATTCGACCGTTTTTTGAAAAAACGGTTTCATAACCGTAATTTAACTATATTCTGACCATAAAATGGCCAATAATGTGGTCAGAATAGTGTTAAATTATGGTTGTGTAACCGTTTTAGATAAAAACGGTCAAATGACTGGGCAGAATGTTGCAAATTTTTAACAGTGTATAACTCATAGATAAATATACTTTTTTACCTCAGAAAAGCGAACACCTTCGAATAGCAGACAAATTCAGCGACCCGGGGTTCCTGCTATTGAGAGGTTTTACTTGTATGAACGTACATGCATACATACATATATATATATATATATACGTACATATATATATGCGTGTGTGTGCGTGTGTATTAATCACTTTAAATTTATTTTCAAGACGATTTCTTTTTCTTTTTCGGCCGAAACTAGGAAGATAACAGAAATTCAGTTTCGGTTCGGTTTTGGTTTTAAAAACTTGTTTCGGTCGAACACTAATCATAAATTAAAAAATGCAATTAAGTTACAGCAAGATTGAATATCTTCTTCTGCTTCTATGATTTTCTATGGATTCAACAACATTAAGTGACTGAGAGGTAACCTTTCCAATTTCGAAATGAGAGGTCCTGTGATGTTCGAAATGAGATGTTTGAATTCAGCTGATTACATTGTGTCACAAACTTATCTGAATCCACAGTACTCTATAAAATGTTCGGAAAGTTGAGTGGAGTCAAACACTGAAATTCGAGTTTAATTGCTTGGCAAGCGATTGAATTTTCTCTAAAATTTGTAAAATCCATATTGTTCTGGGTTGAAATAACTACAAATAAACAAAAAGAGTTAAAAAATCCATCGAAGTTTATACAAAATATAGTAATATATTTTTATTTTGTTTTAAATTGTGATATTATTGTAATATGTTAACTGTAGAGCAGCATACTTATTAAATTAACTGATTGACATACTGAAACTTTTAACGATTATCATTATAATTTTTAAATGTAAAAAGTCCAACTGTCGTAATATCTTTCGTCTCGATTTAAAAAAAAAAAAAAAAAAAAAAAAAAAACTAAATAAAGTTTTCGATGTGTATTCATGTATAATTTAACGTGATTTTTAGCTTATACCAAACTTCTATACATAGAATATTTTAGACAACAAGGTTTTAAAAAAAAGACAAGCAAATCCAAATAACTTTTGAAAATTGTTTAATATATATGAATTTCTCCGTCAACTTTTAAAATCCCATCTAATGATAAATTCTAAATACATATTTTTATTCTGAAAACTAAAATAGTTTATGGTATTTATTGAAATTGACATTTTGAAAAAGAGAAAAAACACACAAAGAAAAATAACCTTATGGTACTTTCCATTGATAACGGATTATATTATTTTAGAATCAGATTTTTGCAAAACAACAGTTAAGATTGATAACAAACGATATAGAAAGAAAGATAAGAAATATAAATTGAAGATTTAAATAATTATAAACGCTTAAAAATCAATATTTGAAAGAAATTCCTATCCTCATCTATGTTTTTGACAAACTCGTTTTCTATGTAAAACGATACTACATTCATATACAGTGGGCGATCGGTTAACGAACTTAATCCGTTCCAGAACAGGGTTCGCTAACCGAATTGTCGTTAACCGATCATAGATTTTGTATTGATTTGTATGGGCCTTCAATAATTTCGTTCTTAAAAGCTAAATAATGTATCAAAAATAATATAAATCATCCCTTTATAATAGGGTTAGTATACGTTCTTATTTAATATGGATAGATCGTATTTTGATGGTTTTGTCCGTGCCGTATTTTAAAAAAACAAATGACATGCCCTTTGAAAAACTTTTAGGATTATATTCATTGACTACGGCATTAAATCATATCAATTTGGCACTTTGACCTTTCAAAAACTCCTTAGCTCTAAAAGATCGTGTTTACTGCAGGGCCCGATAAAGCTCCGTTTTATTTACAACTCTGCGTTAACCATTTCTTCAAAATATTGCTTTTAGTATAGTATTTTATAGAATTAGAAAATATACATTAAATGGAATTACAATATAAACAAAAATAAATCAGAACAGAAACTTTACATCCCACATATCTTTCAATATCAAAAAAAGCTAAACAGTTAAAATTTGAAAATACCCATTTAAAAATAGATTCGTTTTGTACAATGCATATTGCTTTTCGAATATAATAGGGTAAAGTATCTATTACTGTTCCTAAATTGAATTAGTGCCTACCGATGTGTTAACACTTAAGCGACATGTGACAGAAATGATCACATACCTACTGTGAAGCGGTCTCTGAGACCGTTTGATCGAAAGGTAAATAAAAGTTTCGATTAACTCATAGGATAATATTTTTGTACTTAACTTTTTGTACAGGACTATTATAATTAAATTTCATCTATTTAGAAGTCTCTAGTGATAGTACAAGTGCTCGAAACGAAACAAAAATTTCACTTGTATCTATAGTTAACCTTTAACTGATTTCACAGAAATGATGTGATATAACGAGGCTAACGAAAAAAACAGGCTACCGCGGTGGGTCCGATTGTTCTTTTTTTACAGACCGCTGGGTCACGTGGTGCTCGAATGCACCAATGAAGTTGTGCAAAAAGAGCATCATGTGACTCCAGCGGTCTGTAAAAAAAGAAGAATCGGACCCGCCGCGGTAGCCTGTCTTTCTCGTTAGCCTCGGTCATATAATATATGATGTCATATAACTAGTGTGAAGCGGTCTGTGAGACCGCTCCATCGAAAGATGAATAAAAGCGGATTAACTCATAGGATGTTGTTTTTGTACTAAAGTTTTTGTACAGGAGTGTTACAATTAAAATTCACCTCTTCAAAAGTCTCTGGTGATAGTACTGAAGTTCCAAACGAAACAAAATTTAGTAGTGTTTGTAGATAAACTGAAATTTGTAAGTTAAACTATGAAAATTGAAAAAAGCACCAGTCTGTGAGACCGGTAACATCAGTTAAAGTTTAAACTGAAAATTACAAGTTAAACCGTAACCGCTGTTAGCGGTCTCACAGACAGATGCATTTTTCAATTTTCACAAATTTTCATTTTAACTGTAGATACTGGTTAAATAATGTTGTATTTGGAATGCTTTTATTTTCACTAGAGACTTTTGAATAGCTGAAATTTAAATATAATAGTCATGTACATGAAGTTTAGTACAGAAATAGTACTTTGAGAGTTAATGTAGCATTTTATTTATCTTTAGATTCAGCGGTCTGACAAACCGCTCACGGTAGTTATGCGACAATATTTGTCACTCCGGTTTCGGTTAAACTGTGAAAATTGGAATAAGCAGCGGTCTGTGAGACCGCTAACATCAGTTAAGGCTTAACCCTAGAATATTAACCTGCGTAAATGTTACTCACACACCCAGGAAATGCGCACGGCAATATGAGGTGAATATAAACAGCTGAATACAAATTAAATATATGGGTATATATATATAAGAATTATTTTTTTTTAATATGCCTTAAATTTATTTTAATTATGGAGTGAATGAATTTTACGCATGGTTAGTATTTAAGTATCGTAATATTAAAACATAGCATAACATTAAGCAAATAAATATTTTAATATTATGATATGATTAGTAATGGACGTAATTTTGACTTACTACTCGCACTTATTTACATTTGCAGTATTTAAGTACTAAATATAACAGTTAGTATTCTAGGGTTAAATGAAATTTATAGCAAGTTTCTGTTAATGTTCCTTCAAGTACCGCCCAGTTACAAAGGGCTAAAGCAAAGTATAACCCAGAATTCACTCTAAGGAACATAATTAATAAATAGCAACATGAAAACTCGGAAAATTGTTTCATTGTAACTCAAAACTCTAAGAGTGAATTAGGCCGTTAAATAACACGCCTGAAAAAAAAAAGTGAAGAAAAAGAAAATACACTGATGCATATCAGCATTGTGGGAATCAACATTTAACATGTTTTTTTCTCTGTAGTCGTTTTTAAGAAGGTCAAGGTTTGCGTTATATCTTAGCTTTCTTTCAGTAGGTCAGAGTAAAATTGTCAGCCGGCATCAACTAAACGTGTAAAATGAGAAGTTCAAACGAAAGAAACACTTAATATTTCCTCTGAGCACTTAAAAGAATAAAAATTATTCCGACAATTCTAACGAACTTAACCCTCTCGCTGCGTAATTAATTCTTCGCGATGAGCGTCTTTTACAGAATTTTTAATGTCTTATCACCTATTCATTAATGCAGAAATTTTTGACTATCGTAATCGAAGTAAATGTCCTGATTAAATCAGACAAAGTTTTCGCTAAAAAATAACTGGTAAAACAACCAAATAATATTAGTTAGACGGAAAAATGCATGCCCGAGAATATCTCGGGTTGCGCAGCGAGAAGGTTAAAACTGTTTTCATAGGATCGTTAGACTTCCGTTTGTGATTTACAGTGCAGTAATCTATGTTTAAAAAGTGATTTTTGTAATGGGAAATGTTTTATCAATATCAGTATGTTATATAGTGATACTTCAGTTCACGAATACAACTCGTTTCAAAAATTGTGTTAAAACCGAATTGTTTGAAAACCTAATCAAATTTTATCATAAGAAGTAATATAAGTACGATTAATTGGTTACCACCTCCCAAGTTACTATGTATATTTATGTGTTTCAAACAGCACACTGTGTAGTACAGTGTACAATGTAAAACATTGGACTACTGTACATTCGTGGGGGGGGGGGGGGAAAGTAAACACCCTTTACTAACTCTACAAATAATTATCGTAGAAGAAAGTTTGGTACCACACGATTGGTAATAAAGTTTACTTTTAAATGATGCATATAAAATTTGCTTAGGAGGCCATCTACATATTAAAACGAACCATAACTTTGTTTTTTCAATAGCAGTACATAATTCTGGCAGCATAAATGAACTCTACACCCTTCAATTAGCCTAAAAATAAATTTTTATGCAATTCGTACTATAAGTTTTCGAGAAATTAATTACTTTAAAACGAGCTTATTTTAGGGGCTGTGTCCAAATTGAAGTTCGATACTCGATTGTAGACCGAGAGAGCCTCCTTCTTGATCAAGGCATCTTTAGATTACAAGATAGCATAAGGAATTTCAAAATATCTAGTCACTTCTATCATAGACGGCCCTTTAAACCATCATTTTGCCGTTTTTTAAGCATAATTTGAAAACTACTTGGAAGAAAAATGTGAAATTTTGGATTTCCATAAATCAGGGCTTAATAAATCTAAATCCATCAAAAAAAATGTAGGTTGCAATTCATAATTTTTTTAGAATATTAATTTCAAAATTCATAATTCATATCATAAGTTTATAAAAATTGCAAATTCAATGTATTTATATTTGGGTATTTTAGTATTATTGCTACACAAAAAATTAGAACATTAGAAGTGTAATTTCAGGAGATATTAATAAAAATATGAAAATGTAATTTAACATTAGAAGCACTAAATTTTGAATGTTTATAATTCCAAAACTTATCATTCAAAAGACTTGAAATTAGGTGTCTAGGCATAGTTTGAACCGAAGATTTGAAATATCTCGTGAAAAATTGGGTATTGCCATTTAAAAAAATGAAGTTTGGGTTCGTTTTAATATGTATATGCCCCCCTAAGCAAAGTTTATATGCATCATTTAAAAGTAGACTTTATTTCCAATCGTTTGGTACCAGTAACTTTCTTCTACGGTAATTTGTTGAGGAGTTAGTAAGGGGTGTTTACTTTTAAAAGTTTAACCTTTAATCGATGTCACAGAAATTGTCACATAACTAGTGTGAAGCGGTCTGTGAGACTGCTCCATCGAAAGATGAATAAAAGCCGCGATTAACTCATAGGATGCTGTTTTTGTACTAAACTTTTTGTACAGTATTGTTATAATTAAAATTCACCTATTCAAAAGTCTCTGGTGTTAGTACTAAAGTTCCAAACGAAACAAAATTTCAGTAGTGTTTGTAGATAAACTGAAATTTGCAAGTTAAACTATGAAACCACCGGTCTGTGAGACCGGTAACATCAGTTAAAGGTTAACAAAAACCGTACCCATACCTTTTTTCACGAATCTTTGGACGGATTGAGATTGTTGAAAAGTATGGGCATGGGGTGGAGGGAGTTCCGTTCTTGTTTTTGTTTTAGATCATTAAGAGCACTAAATTAACTCGCTATTTTTTAATATAAAAATATTCGAAATTAGTTACCAAGTATCGTTATATCCAGTGGTGTAGTCGTATAAAAAATAGAGGGTATACGCTTTAAGCAGAGGGTATACGCTGAAGGCAGAGCGTATACCCTAGAGTGTATATACTATAGCTGTCTTGAGAAACAGAGGGTATACGGTGTTCCTTAAAAAAATCCAGAAGGTATACGGCGTATACCCCCGTGTACCCTCCACTACATCCCTGGTTATATCGCATGCATATGTGCTTTGAGCTTTCGAGCCCTTAGAAACCAGAAACGAAAAAGAAAATAGAAGAAATGAAAAGAAATAAAATTCAGTAAATTCTGCAACCTCGCTGCACTGTAATATAAAATACACTAATTTTGTTACTGCTTTTATGATTTTATTTCATTTTTATGCGCTATGTGTACAATGAAAAAAAATCAATTTTGTCAATTTTACAACGGTTTTTTTTTTTTCAATTTTTTTATATGTTTTCTTGTTTGAGAATCCCAATTGTTCGACGATTATTACATTATTTTGTATTAGTGTTATTTTTATAATAACTAAAGCGAATTCACAATGAAAACGTTAAAAACAGTTTTATTCCCCTTTAAGAGGACAAGAGACCATCAAACATTTTTTTTATTATTTTTTAAATTGCACTTTAAATACTATTCAAGGGCATATGAATTATGGCATATATTTACCACACAAGAAATAATAATAAAAAAAATTTGGAGAAAAATTAGAAATTTTCCTGAATATTTTAAGCGTTATGGAGAACTTTTCAAAATGTCCTATGCGCGTTCCATATCAATTAAAATCCCTAATATTTTTCATGCCAGTTTGATTTACATATACAAATAAAATTGTGCATCGAATTTTATATATTCGAGTATAAAATTAAGGAAAAAACTATTTTCTGAATTTTATGAAATTTTCAGCATTCAGAAAATTTTTGCATCTTATTTCTGCTCTTAACTACCTTTAACTTTTCCAATTATATTTAGTTTAAAAAACTATGCACAGTTTTATTTGATTATGTAAACCAAACTGGCATAAAAAAAATATGTTGGGGGTTCTAATTGATATGGAATGCACATGGGACATTTTGAAAAGTGTTTCATAACGCCTAAAATATTTAGGAAAATTCCTTATTTTTATCCCAAAAAATTTTTTTTAATACATGCCATAATTCATCAATACCAATACCCGTGAATGGTATTTAAAGGGCAATTTTAAAAAGATAAAAAAAAAATGAGTCTGAAGGTCCCTTGTCCCCTTAAAATTGTCTACACGCTAAGATTTTTTTTTTTTTTTTTTTTTTTTTTGCAAACGGCATTCACGCGTTCGTCTGTAATTAATTATACAAACTCATCTTCTGAAATTGTATAAATTCATATTATGTAATGTCTTAAAATAATAAATACTTTAAGACTTAAAATAAAAGACTTAATTTTAAGACTTAAAATAAAAACAATACATAGGACGTGTTTCGAGCTAAAAATATTAATAGCTCGTCATCAGCTACAGTAAACACGTGTCCGTAAGGAGACAAGGTCAAAAATGGAAACGCGTCCATTTTTGACCTTGTCTCTTTACGGACACGTGTTTATTGTAGCTGATGACGAGCTGTTAATATATTTAGCTCGAAACGCGTCCTATGTATTTTTTTTTTTATTTTATGGTGATTTTTTATAAAGATTTATTATTTTAATTGTTTCATATCGCCAGTTCTCTGTGCTGTTTCGCTGTATTTTTTTCCCCCCTGATGACGAGCTGTCAATATTTTTAGCTCGAAACGCGTCCTATGTATTGTTTTTATTTTATGGTGATTTTTTACAAAGATTTATTATTTTAATTGTTTCATTTCGCCAGTTTCCGGTGCTATTTTGCTATGTAATGTCTTCTCACTGAATTTAGCATTCTTTCGTCTGACATAAATCACATAAGCATCTTCATTTCACATTCAAAAAATAAGTAAACAGCAAAAATTTTGCACTTTACTAACATCAGTTATTGTCTGCACGATGCTAATCGATCGCATTTTCGCACAAAATGAACGCGAAAATGCAGCATTTCTGGAATGTTTGCATTGTTTTTTATCACTGTCAATGTATAGCCATCTTCGCTGAGCGCAGAAATTGCTATGACCCCAAATGATACATATCTGCATATTTGCATCGAACGTCTGCCTGTTTAGAACAAAGCCAATCCATTATGTTTTATGGCTAGTCTTGACATGGCATGTTATTAAGGAATGTTACTGTAAATATTAAGATAGAAATCTGTTATTGTTGTGGATATATTTAAGTGACTTGAGAATGTTTTACAAGATACTTCTACGATACACCAAATTTGTTTTTTAAAACAACCTTTTTAACGCGATTTTAATCAAACAAGAATCGTCTTTTTTCTTTCTTTCTTTCTTCCTTTTTTTTTTTTTTTTTTTTTTTTGGTGCGATTTATTACAGTTTACGACAATCCACCCAAATTCCAAGATTTGTTCTCTCTTCGTATCACACTTCAAAAGTTGTACTGCAGCCTTCTATACATCAAAAACAACATTTATTAACAACGAAAATCAGATGAGTAGCTTTCTATTAATTACGTTGCCACATTTACACCCAGCTACTTTCACATTACAACTTTTCATGAACTTATAGCAATATAATTTATAGAGAATTGTAAATAATTGCATAATAATACTTTTAAATACATTTAAAAGTTTTTTATATATACAATTAAAAGTGTTATTTCCCTTGTTCCAATATTTGGTTTACTTTGTCATTGGTTATTTTAACATTTTTTTACTAATAGAAAATTTGTATCATTATTATATGAGGACTTGAGTTTCAAAACTCGCCTTATCCAAATTTTAAAAAATCGAGTTTTCTCTATCAATTTTCTCTATTGGTGAACCTGTATATAAAAAAAAGCACTACTATCTGAAAAAAAAAAATAGTTTTATCGTGTATTTTTAGCACTGTAAAATCTTGGTTTACAATGAAAACCACTGGACGCAGCCAGAGTTTTTTCGCGATTCCCCAAAATTTGATTTTCTGGGTAAGGCGAGTTTTTCAATAAGATATTTCATGCCCAATTTTCATTTCTACATAAAATTTTCTTTATTGACACAAACTTATGATTTAGCCAAAGACTTTTTAAAAAAAATTTTAGTTATTTTATAATTCAATATTTATATTTTATTTTAGTAAAGATATTATGAATTGGCAATGTAACTTCATAAGGAAAATATACATATTATACTTTTTTGCAGAAATATCTATCTTATAACGATTCAGTATAAAGTCGTCAAAAAGAAGAAAAACCCGAACCCATACTCTTTTATCACGAAATTATTGCAGAGAGATGTGAAAGGAACCGTTCGACGAGGAATCGTATTTACTTCCTGAATATAAATTAAATGTTTGAAATAGAGGCCGTCAACATATTAAAATTGCACCCAATTCATATATTAGCATCCACTTTTGATGCTTTTTTTAATTCCTTGGATCAAAAACAGCCGAGAAAGAGGTATGAGTCTGGGATCTCATGACATGAAACCTTACATCATCGGGCACATGAAAGAGAGCTATTCTAAGCGAAAATCAAAAATTAGAGTATGATTTTACAACATGGTTGACTGTGAAGTAATTGACCATTTTGTAAAATGGGACCCTATTCTGGTTGACTTTTTGGGGTACCTATGACATAAAAAACATGAACGCACAATAAATTACTGCAAGAAGTAGATGATGATAAGGTGTGATGAAACATGCAGAGTTGCCTGCTCCCAGCTTGACCTTAAGAAGGGTTGCAATCTAAAATTTATGGTTGTAAACGGACACAATCTTATGACATCAAGCACATGATCACCCCGAAGCTCATATGGAAGTTTATGACTACTACAATACGAATAACTTGAGTTGCCTTCGCTCCACTTGGCTAAAACCAGGAAGGCAATAAATTAAAAACCTAACCGCTAAAAAAGAGCTGAAAAATAAATATGACATTAAGTTTTTACGCCATGTGGCATCGTACCTTAGCCCATAATCGTGATCAAATAATGATCATACACTCTGAATAAAAAGGAGTGACTATTCACTCCGGAGGAGTGAATAGTCACTCTATCGCAGAGTCAAAATATGCCCAACCTCTTTAGAGTGACTATTCACTCTGAGCAAAAGTGAAATTTTTGACTCTCTGAAAGAGTGAATAATCACTCCTGGGAAGTGAATATTCACTCTAAACAGGGGTGGATAATCACTTTTTCGGAGGAGTGACTATTCACTCTTGCTAAAGGAGTGCGGTTTTTCACCCCTGGTAGGAGTGAATAGTCACTCTTTTATAGGAATGAATGTTAATTTTTTATGTAGTCGATTCTTTTTTTTATTTTGCTTTTATGCTCATTTTAAAAGAATCACATATTTTACAGCATGCAATGAAAATAGATATAAGCGTGGTAAAGATTGGAATAAAATACTTTATTAGCAATATTTATTTAATTCATAGTTTGTAACACTAATTGAACTTTTAAGGAAAAATTCAGTTAAAGTCACATACGAATTTAAATTAGATTACCGATAGAAATAAACTAAAATATTTTATTCCAATCTTATCCTTTGTGTTTGCTTTTATTGTATGCCCTATAAAAATATTACTTTTAAAGTTTTATTAATAACTTTTTAATAGGTGAATGTTATATGTTTAACAATGTTTGATTTGATTTTAATTTTTGTTTTAAATATAAAATCGTACTTTTTCCTTAAATTATTGCTATTTTTGCAAAGTCCTATTGTTCTAAAATATTTTTAATTTTTCCATTTGAAAAACCATGCTTATAAACTCACATCTTTTTTAAATAAGTTCTAAGCATGATTTAAATGTTAAGAATGTGTAATTTTTTTTATCCGCTGTGATTTGCTTTTGTTTTATTTAATATGAACATGGAGTCTAAATTTTGAGTTCTCTGGAATATGTATATATTTTTCTTTTAAACATATTCCTTAACTTAATCATGATTTCTAATTTTCGTCCGTTATTGCTGAAAAATGGAAGCCATATTTAATTTAAATTTTTTATTCGCGTAGATATTGTATTTTGTGAATATGAGCAAAATAGATTTTATATGTTTTATAGGAAAAGATTGACCTCGGAAATAGAAACAAGTTGGAAATTGCTCGTGAAACGTGGCAAATGAGGTGCGTTTGTACTATAATTAATTTTATAAATATTTTTTGCACCGCATATTGTACTGAATGTATATTTTAGTGAACTATATAAGTGCATATCAATTTCATCTGTTCGAAAGACTGTAACATCATTAAAATGCACTTGAAATATTTTTTCCCATTTACCTTAATGTAGCGGAAAACTTTTGACTGTCGCTGTAATTAAACTGTACATCCGATTTTCATAAAATTTTAAACGACTCGACAAAATTTTGCAACAATTATATGACGTAGATGTGCCAGTGATGGACACCCTTAAGGAACTTCTTTTAAAATAATTTTTTTCTATTAATTGTTATAATTATTATATTCCAGTTTTTTCAATATTATATTAATCTATCAACAATATTTTACCATTATTATAGTCTCATTTCCCAATATGAATCGAAATTTAATTTTAAATAACAGAAATATATCAAAACACCCAAAAGCCCAGTAATGGACACCCTCTGTTCCAGTAATGGGCACCCCATAAAAAGTAATAAGTATAACTGTTTTTATGACTGTATTTAGAACCAGAATTTAATGAATACATATTAATGAAACAAAATAATTATTTTTAAATAAATTTAACAATAAGAATACCAGTAATAAATAAAATATTTGTGGTAATAATTTACTGTTTGCATCAATTATTGTAATTATCAGAAGATCAATGTTTTAATTATTTTAGATGGATAGTTTAAAATACTAAATATCAGGCAATTACAGCTATCAAATTATTGAAACAGTGGGGATTTAAAAGGTAATTAAAAAAAAAAGTTTTGAAATATTAGTGTTTAGTTTTGTCTCACTATTTTTAACAATTAATCTACCAGAGAGTAACTTGATAGATCATTTATAATAATTAATATTATAAATATGAAAGAAATGATATTGTGAGTTGAATATTTTAAATGCTAAATAAAATAATTTTAAAATAAAATTGTAGAACTGAAATTTGATGCCACTGATCTGCAGATTCTCTAGTTTCATGAATATTGCCTATAAATTAATGAATATTACTTTTTTTTTTCGTCAGATGTGAATAAGGAAACATTTAAGACAGAAAATAGATTTTTAATAGCTTCTGTAACTTAATTGTTTTTATTTAAACAGAGGGGTATTAAGCCCTATGAGCCCCTCTTTGACTGTGCTCTTAAACAATATTTTCTGCTTCCTAGCTGGTTTGATTGCCAGATTTTAAAATATCAAGGTATATATACATAAAATAAGAATAAAATATTGAAATTTTATTAATCACATAAAATTACTTAAAAGCAGCTATTTATAAAAGTTTTGGTGGAAAATGACTAATTAACCATTCCAGTAATGGACACCCCCTCTTAAAACCTTAAAAATAAATGAAATTTTGTAAATGATCATTAGTACATAAAAATCTAAGTTTTCTATTCAAACTACTCAAACAAAAGCATTCACATTTTTCAAGAAAATAAAGAATATATAAATTAATTAAACGAAGCAAGTTCTTAGCCTCTTCATTAAGATTTTCACAGAAAAACAGCGAAACTTTGAAACATTACTTTCTGCTTCCTAATTGGTTTGATTAAAAGTGTCAACAATAACACAGTTTTATAAAACATGCAAGGAGAAATTATAAAAAAATTAATTAAAGTTAAATATTTATTAGTTATTTTTTATAAACCAAAAACATCAAGGGGTGTCCATTACTGGAAGGGTGTCCATTACTGGCACATCTTCCCTACTTAAAATTTCAGACCATTCAGAAGGCTGTAACATCATTAAAATGCACTTGGAATATTTTTTTTCCCATTGGCCGTAATGTAACGGAAAACTTTTCACTGTCCCTGTAATCAAACTATACATCCGTTTTTCATAAAATTTGAAATGAATTAGAATAATGAACAGAATTATGCAACAATTATATATTTTAAATTTCAAACGATTCGGTTGGGTAGTTTTTGCGCTGTTATATGCGGGCAGACGGACAGACAAACAGACAGATGGACTGAACGACTGAACGACGACTATAGGTGTTACGTATTTATATAACTACGAACGCACCTAAAAATCAACTTTTACTTTTTCATATCGTTAAATAGTTTAAGCTTTTGTCTTTCCAACGACGTGTCACACATGTTTATATATAAAAAAAATAAGTTTTGAAATTATTCATTCTTTCTAAGAGTACTTCACAGCTTACTGGCCATTTAAATCTTTAATTGACTTTTTCTCAAAACTTGGATTTTTCCTGTTTATGTTCCTTTTTTAGGTGCGTTCGTAGTTCGTAATTATATAAATACGTAGCACGTATAGTCGTCGTCCAGTCCGTTTGTCTCAGTGTTGATTTCAGGGGGTGGTCCGGGAGGACACCCCCGCCGCCCCCCACCGGAGCAATGAGATGTTCCCCCGGAAGATTTGAGATTTTGTATTTTCAATGGTCAAAAATGCAATTTCCCCCCCCCCCCCCGGAGCCACAGAAATCCCTTCCGGAGAAAAGTTTCTGAATTCAACACTGCGTCCGCATATAACAGAGCAAAAACTACCCAACCGAATGGTCTGAAATTTCAAATATATAATTGTTGCAAACTTTTGTTGAGTCATTTCATATTTTATGAAAATCGGATGTATAGCTTAATTACAGGGACATTCAAAAGTTTTCCGTTACATTACGGCCAATGGGAAAAATTATTAACAAGTGCATTTTAATAACGTTACAGCCTTCCGAATGATCTGAAATTTTAAATATATAATTGTTGCAAAATTTTGTAGACTCATTTCAAATTTCAGGAAAATCGGATGCATATTTTAATTACAGGGACAGTCAAAAGTTTTCCGTTACATGACAGCCAATGGGGAAAAAATATTTCAAGTGCATTTTAATGATGTTACATCCTTTCAGAACAGAATGAAATGGATATGCACTTATGTATTGCACTAAAATATACATTCAGTACAATATGCGGTGAGAAAAATATTTCTAAAATTAGTTATAGTACGAACGCACCTCATTTGCTACGTTTGACGAGCAATTTCCAACTTATTTCAATATCTATTAAACTTAAGAACTCAGATTTTTTTTATTACTTGTGTTATACTGTATACTTTAACACAGGGAATTAATGATTTGTTGAGAATTATTTATTTTAGGCCGTGAAATCTTATCAAAAAGGCTAATTTAAAAATGACATTCAATAAATAATTAATAATTAGTTTTGAATTTGACTTGGAACGAAAATGGTCTGTTAAAATACGTAAAGCATGTTATTTGAATTACTCTAAAAAACCTAGACCTCTGTCTTTCACCATTTCTGAGAAAAATGTACTTAAAGTTGGTGAATTTAACATGGCGGAGATACGGCTTTCCCGGTCCCCTTAAAACAATTACATTTCAGACCGCTACAAGAAGAAATCTCACAATCACTTTAGAACGAAAATGGTCTGTTAAAATACGTAAAACATATTATTCAAACTACTCTAAAAAATCTAGACCTCTATCTTTCACCATTTCTGAGAAAAAGGTGCATAAAGTTGGTGAATTTAACATGGCGGAGATACGGCTTTCCCGGCCCCTTTTAAAACAATTACATTTCAGACCGCTACATGAAGAAATCTCACAATCACTTTTGCATACTTGACGATCAATCTTTTTCTATACAACATACAACTACTTAGCTCATAATATTAACATTCCACATATCTACACGGATAAATGCTTAAAATTAAATAAGACTTACCTTTATTTAATTTTTCCATAAAGAATAATTTTAATGATATCCTAATCTGTTAATCTTAAAATGGCGGACGAAAAAGTGATCATTTTTTTAAAACTTTTAAGGGTGTCGTCGCCTTGCTGTTCTGATTGGTTAATAAGCAATGCATATGTAAGTCACACTTTCAGGAGTGAGACATTTCACTCCTTTCTAGAGAGTGGAAAATTCCACTCTTTAAGGGGTGTATTTTAAAAAAATTCACTCCGAAAAGAGTAAAAATGCCTGTCACTCTTTCAAATAGTGAACTTTTCACTCCTCCCAATTTTAGAGTGTACTTTAGCTAATAATGGTGATAAAATAATGATCGCACCCTAGCCATATGAAAGATGGAGTTAATAAATAATTACGACTTTACGTTATTGAGCCCAAGATCGTACCGTACTTCATACGAAAATCCTTTGAATCATGGAGCTATGAATAGAAAAGGAGTAGACATAACAATCTTCTTCTGGGGAAAGTGTTTATGCCGAACTGCCATCCCCAAGCTGACCAAAACTAGTGTTGCCGTCAATTAAATCCGCTCGCTGTTAAGTAATAACTGAAAACGATTATATCTTTATGTATCGAATGAATAAGGAACACATGAATGTACAATAGCTCATATGAAAGCACTCAAACCCACAGTACGAATAATTTGGGTTGCCTTCGCTCAAACGATCAAAACCTCGGATTGCTTACGCTAGTTTTCATCAAATTCAGCGAAGGCTATACAAACTATTCGTATTCTTGTCTTCGAGTGCTTTCGTGTGAAATTTGGTACAATGATATGTTCCACAACATAACATTGTAATAGCGTTCAATTATCTTTCAACGGGTGAGTATTTAAGTGACAGTAAAGCTATTTTTGGCCAACTTGATCGAATATATACAAGCTATTTGTATTTCGAGCTTTGAGAGCGTTCATATGATGTATGGTACTATGGCGTAAAGTATATTCTCATACACCAGGGAAGGAATTCAATTGACGGCAACCCTAGCTTTAGACAACTTGAATGACGACAACCTCATTTATTCGTATTATGGACTTCTAGGGCTTTCAAAAGAGCTAAGTTAAGATTATGTGCTAGAAAGCTCAAGGTCGTAAAGCTGTATTTATGTTTCGACTTATGCCAGTGTCAGCGTCTATGCTTTTAATTAGTTTGAAACCGCAATTTTGATCATCTCTAGTAAAAGGAACTCATGTTATTCGTCTTGTGGGTATCACGAACTTTTATTTAAGCTACAGGATGATCATGGGTTTTCTATGCCGTAAAGTCATGTCCATTTTCAATCTCGATTTTTAGTGGGCAACCCTTCTCAATGTAAAGCTGGGAGCAAGCAACGTTGCATGTTTCATCACATCTGATTATCTTCTACTTTTCGGTACCGTATATGTTGATGTGCTTTACATAAGTAGGTATGCCACAAAATCATCAGGAAAGAAGTGGATCCTTTATTCTTGACCATGGTCAAGTACTGCACAAGCATGCTTGGAAACCCTTTCGGAAAATCTTAAAGTAAAACCTTTGACTTTCGCTGAGAATAGCTCTCGTTTATATGCCCGATGGTATAATGTTTTGTGTCACAGTATCCCGGATTATACAGTTTATATACTTTTTCCTAAATCTGCATAAAATTATAAAAGAAATTTGTTCAGAATGTACCAGTAAAATTATATTGAAATTTTAAATACAGTATAAACTTGCCTTTTCTGTATTTACTCTTTCTAGTAACTGCAGTTATACCTATATTCTATCTTTCTTTTCAAGTTTTTAAACTTAATTTAACTTCAATTTCTCTTAATTATGTAAAGCACCTATGCTAGTAATATCTTTAAATTTTCCCATTTTAAGTAGTTGTAAACAACTACACCTTTATTTTTTTCCAATGGCTCATAATTAAATGTAAGACATCACAATATTCAGACTGGGTGTGAAGTTGATGACAACTAGGTAACCCCTTAACCGATGCTTCACTGTTCAGCTCTGTTCAGCATTTTCTTTACACGAAAAAAGAAATACCACCAAATATTTTGTCGAAAATTTCAAAGATTGTTTTTTTTTATGGTTCCTTTGATAACAGAACACGGTCTCGCTAGACCTTATTCGAATTCATATCTTTTTTAGAATATCAACAATAATTAACCCATTAGCCGCTGTTTTTGTGTTTACGCAACAGTTAAAATAAATGCGCATCTTGAAATTATTTACCTACCCACCACTATTTTTCAATTAAAAAATTATCCTTACTTAAAAACACAAAATTTTAATTTTAATATCAAATAAAGCGAAAATTATCTTTCAGAATTCTTGGTAGCAAACGACGTCCAGCTAAAAAGTTGAAAAATTCAACCTTATAGTATTGGCGGTTAATGGGTTAATTATAGTGCTAATAATTTATGTTAATAATTTCTTAATATTAATTATTCAAAAATATAATTTTGAATTAAAAAAAATATCTGGAATATGTTTGGTTCTATTCATCCTATTTTATTATAAAAAAAATGAATTGGATGATTTTTGAAAAAGTATAAATTAGATTTTGTCACGTGCATTTATCATTAGCATCCTAAAACTTTGACATCTAGTCAGCACCGTACGAAGAGAAAACTGTGCCTGGGGCAAAATATCAATTTGCCCCCCCCCCCCCCCCGTGCGTTATATAGAATTTTGCGTTATATGGATCACATCACATCTTTAAATTCACCTTGTAAACATGGCCAAATACGTCTGAAACACATCAAAATGCATTAGAATATCTTTATAGTGCATTCCTTGTTACCAAGAGTTAAATTTTTGCATAATATAGGTCAGATATTGTTAAATTTACTCTATAAACATGATCCAAATATAACTGACACAACCATCCCTTATATTAGGCATTTTCAAAAATGTTCATTGTAATAATAGCATTTTTTTTCAGTAAAAAGGTCTTAAATTAGAAGATAAAGTTGAACTAATGTATCAAATTTAGTCCTCTAGAGAGTAGCAATATTTTACAATGTGAAAGTGCAGGTGCTTTTTAACTGCAAAAATCATTGTTTACATCTGAGAAGTTGTGCGTTATTTGGAGAACTACATTATGTAGAATTGCGTTATAAAGATCTTCTACTGTATATAATGTTTTTAACAAAAAAGAAGAAGAAAACTATGTTTGTAGTATAAATTTGGCGCTCCCTCAATTTCTGCGTCCAGGGCGAGAGCCCGCTTCGCACGACCCTGCATCTAGTAACCCTATCCTTAAGAAAAAAATGTATAAACTATACTTTTTCTCGGACTGTTTTTGGCAGTAATGTGGTTTTGCGGGACGGATCTTGGAATCCTTGAAAATCAGGATATCCGGCAACACTACAGCATGAAACAGCCTATGCAAGTGCTATAAAAGAAATTTTCGCTTGGATTCAGCAAAATTTCATGCATCTGATGATGCTTAGTCAAGCTAGACTACAGTATAAATGCGCACAAAGTTCTTAAATCTAATAAAAAATAAAAAACTTACTGTTTTTCCATAGTAAATATACCATCTTTGCTGATGAATAAAATTACAATACATGTTATAAAAATTTTATAAGTATGCATATTCAAGCTATCAAGTAAAAATACTACTATAAAACTGCTAGCAAATTTGTAGGCAACTACATATTTCAACTGAACAAAAAAAGAGAGAAATGATTATCGTTATCACTAAATTTTATATTATGAATAATGAGAATATTAATTCATCATTCCAGGGTATATCTTACATTCATTAAACGACTATGAATCCGCATCATTGTTTTCATTTAAACAATATAAAGCAGCTGAAATTTATTTTGACATCTCTTCAAGGTTTATATTTGTCGGAAATGAATCTTTTGCACGACCTCAGACGCCTACAAATTCAATTATTGTTATTTCCTTCACGCGCAAAAAAACGTTGCCACTAATGAAACGAGTAAAAATTAAAAAAAGAAAAAGGAACCGCCTTGAATCAGATGAAAGGAAGAGTTCTGAAGATACAGAAAAAATGTAGCAGACGATAAGAAAGTAAAAAAGGATTCTGAGAGAAGCGGTTACGGTTCAGCGCGGGAGTTTGCGTGAGAAGTTGTTTCCGGTCGTAACCAACAGCTTCAGTCGTTTGTTGCTGTCAGCGCATAAGAAGATCTGTTATTTGGTCTCTTATAACTAGGCAAACAACTAAGTCTCATGTTGACAGTAATCCTATTCATCTCAGTATACTTTGGTTTGATTTTTCTAACTAAATATTGTAGAATCATCCGCGCTTTGTTAACATAATTAATTGATTGAAAAAATTCGATTAAAACGTCCTCATATGTATTTGAAAACTCCATTTTGATTTAACGTGTATTTTTTCTCTTAATTGTAGAATAACTGCTACGTAAACACAACTTCAATATGCTTTAACTTTTCAGCTTATTTAATCTCTCTTTAAATAAGGCGGTTATTACTATTTCAAGACACTGGTGGCAACCAAGCATTCTAAATTTTAAAAAAGTAACTGACTGGCGACACGATAGAATCGGATATTATGTCTATAATGATATTGCACATGGCGATATTTCCCTTAGACATTCACTTATGTTTTAACTTGAATATACGAAGTCTAGTACTAAATATATTAAATAAATATTTAACATCGTTAATTACTAAATGATTACTAGTTTCTTCTTTTAATTTCGATCTCGTAGATTTTGTTTTTTTCTTATTCATATTTTTCTTTCTTTTGCAATTTGAGAGTCTTTACTCTTTAAGTAATATTTTAATACTTTACAACTGAAACATAAATCCAATACTTTAAACGTTCTAAAAAAAAAAAAAAAGAAAGAAAAACATCATTTCGTGTAAAGAAACAAAGGAATACATTGCAACATTTTACATCAAACTCAAATAAAACGTCGCGGTATTCGTAATACGTTTTTGCTTAATGTTTCAGGAAAGGCACTATCGATTATTCAGTTTCTCTTTGAAATTTCCTTCTTCAAACGAATGTAGACGCATGCTCTGAAAAGCAGCGCACCTGAATTCATCCCACTTTATGATGCGTCAGCATTCAGAAATAGTAAATGAACCATTTTCATATTTTATAGCCATAAATATAGATGGCAAATTATTGATAAGGAAGGTCTCCTTAAAGCACTTACTCTGACTATTTCGAAAAAAGAAAATGCCTGATTATTCTCCATAAATAGTTATGTAAGATCAGTGAAATTAAGCTGTGGAATCTCAAGACAAAATCCGTAAAAAAATATCAAACTATCCAGTTTTTACCGATTTGGCGTAGAAGACTGGTGCTCGCCAAATGCACGGGATTGAATTTTCAAGGCTTACTGAATTTAAAATAAACAATGAGGTTTTTTTGCAGTTTTTAAGTTTACAAAGTGGGAAAGCGTCTGTCTATTTTGTCTGCCTCTCTATCTGTCCGTGCTCTAACTCGCGTGAATCTAGTCCGATTGCCATGAAATTCATAGATGTTATTGGGTTTTACTATGGTATGCGGTATTGAAACTGAAGTGTGCAGCATTTATAATTCATTTTACAGAGACACTCAAAAGAATTTTGTTACATTACGGTCTCTGGGGAAAAATCGCTTGCGGTGTATTTTAATGATATTGCACTCTTTTAAAAGTACTGAAATGTATAACGTTTAACACGAAAACGCTTAACATGAAAAATTGGTTAACACGAAATGATATAGAGGTCCGGACAGTATACTATGCAATTTAATGCAATATTTTTTTCTTTTCGCACGAAACAAAAAATCGTTTAACACGAAAAAAAATTCGCTTTCGATCTGGTTTGATTTAAAATTGCTGAATTTTGTGTTACAATCACTGAATTTTGGATGAAAATCAGTGAATTTCGTGTTTTTTTTTTTTTTTTTGTAAACTAGCTTATGTTTTATGAGCACTATGGCTGAGAAATCGGTGCGAAAACAAACTGCTATTTCGCTTCAAATGGAGATGAAGCTGCTTAATACAACTGATGAAAAAGAAGGACGAAAACAGAAATCTGCCAGAAAACAGAGTTTGACATTGCTAATTCTACTGTATCAACGATAATAAAAAAAAAGGGGGGGATCCCATTATGTTAATATTTGAGCGCAGTATGTTTAAGTCGGAGAGAAAACGTATGAGAACCGCTAAGCACGATCTCAGAATGCTGAAAAAGACACTTCAAAAAAAGATATCTAATTTTTTTATTTATAATATATATTTTTTTACTTGCTTTTTATCCTAATGGATGCAACCTACTAGTAGTTTAACAGGAAATCGAAATAAAATTTGACGACATCGAAAATATTTGTGAGTTTTGTTCTTTTTTTACGAATCTTTTAACGCGAAATTCTTTTAACACGAAAAAAAAAAAAAAAAAAAAAAAAAAAAAAAAAATTTGCACGCTCAGTTTCGTGTTAAACGTATTTCACTGTATATCACTGAGATGTACTACAAGGCGCTTACTGTAAAATATGGTGTGCTTAGAAATTATCGTTCATTTACAAGGACACACAAAAGAGTTTGGCTACAAAAGAAATTGAACAATAATTCAACTATTAAAGCCTATGAACAAATTGCTGGAAGTGAGTTTTCAGTTGTGTACACGTTCTTAAATTGAACTATGCCTTTAACCCCTTGAGGGGCGGTGGGGTGGGATAAAATATATCCCACCTAATTTAAACAAAATTCTCACCAGAAAAATTTAACAAAATTTTATATTTTTAACTTTGGAGGAAAGTTTTTGAAAAATTGCTTTTCCTTATTTAAAAATAAATTTTTTTTATTATTCCGGTGAGAATTCAATATTTAGAGACATTTTTGCTTGCCCCTCAAGAGGTTAAATACTGCTTGGTGTGCATAAATTCTACAGATCCTATACAGAGCTACACAAAATTCTCAAGTACATTTCCGTTTATTAATGAAAATTGCTGAATGGACATTTTTAACTCTGCTATTTGTTTAACGGAACTAACTTTTAGAATACTATGTAGTATGCATACAAATCTATACATCAAGTACAGGGCTGAAAAAAACAAACAAAAAACAGAATATATTTCCGACTATTGATGGTAATTGCAGAAATTGTTTTTTCAAATGCGTTATGCATTTTTTAAATTGTTTATTTGGACATCATCGTTCACATTAATAAACGGTGAAGTTTTGTTACAGTATTTTGAATGCGTTTGAACGTGTTACATAATCTGTGCTGAACGCACGATTTTTCGTTCTTTTTTTTTTTTTCATAATGTTGTACTATAATACATGCAAGTGGTGCTTGTTTCAGTGCTTGTTTCAGTTATTTAATTTCATCATTAAAAAAACTTTTAAGTGTTTCATTTTGTAAGCTGCAAACACTTATTTTAACGTACAGTCAAGTTAACATTTCGTACCCTGTTTTGCGATTTGGAAAATTAAATCATCTACTTGTGTATATATATTTAATTGATGTATATATGTTTGAGAATCAACGTGTACAATATCGTCTGGATTTTATTTAAGGAATATGCAAAAAAAAAAAAAAAAAAAAAAAAAAAATACGGAAGCGCCAAATATTAAGTAAGGAGGAAATAAATTGAAAAATTTCTTTGCCGAAATTTAAAAACGATATGAATGTGCAAATTATGTTTATGTAGATGCAGGACTTCAAGAAGTCTTTTTATATCGTATCTCCTTCACCGAACGGAGTTACTGATTCAGGAAACTATGTCAATGAAAAAGTGAGGAGGGTAGGGGTCACATCTCTTAATGAAGCCTCTTAAATTCACTATTAATGGGCATTTTTATACAATAAAGTATATTGTTTATATATTTTTTATTGGGTAAAATTTTAATGTGAAAACAAAACAATTCACAATTTTAATAGATGTTGTATGCACAATATTGAATAGCTAAAAACTAAACAAATATTAAAATTAAATTAAAATATTTAAAATCGACGTTTCGGTCAACTTCTATGACCATCATCAGGAAAATTATGTTACATTACTTTTAAAGTTTAAACGAACAGAGTCTAACCGACTTGGATAGAAAAGTTCGTTATGTTCCCAATCACCTTTCGCTTCAACCAATAATCAACCCTTCCCAATCATGCAATAGGAACAGGAAACCTAACGAACTTTTCAGTTCAAAACGGTTAGACTCTGTCCGTTTAAACTTTAAAAATAATATAACATCATTTTCCTGATGATGTTCATTGCGGTTGACCGTAACGTTGATTTTAAGTATTTTAATATTATGTTTGCTTAGTTTTTAACTGTTCAATATCGTGTAACAACATTTAGTAACATTGTGAATTGTTTTGTTTTCACGTTAAAATTTTACAGTAACTTTCTCATGGTGTAATTGTCCAGCTTCTTTATTAATATTTTTTATTCGTTATTTATCACCAATTCTCCTTCTCTTGTTTGGTATAACCTTTATTTTGCGCCTGGAAGGGAGAGATATTGTCAGTTTTAAATATTTTTACAGCAAAATTAATTTAAAACATTATTTTAAATTAGACTAAGTAAATAGTTTTTTCTTCAGCACAAAATTAATTTATTTCCTATTTTGTTGATATTTTAATACTGTACCTCTTCAGGGCGGTGGGATATATTATATGCCACTTAACTTTAATTAAGATTTGCACCAGAAACTTTTAATACAGTTTTTCTTTTATGATTTTTATGATAAAAAGCTGAAAAATGCTTTTCTTTATTTTGAAATAAAAATATTTCAAATTTCCGGTGGAAATTCAACGTTACAGAAACACAGTTGCTTGCCCCTTAAAGGCTTAATACTGCTTTTCAAGGGTTTTTTTTTTTTTTTTTTTTTTTTTTTTTTTTTTTTTTTTTTTTTTTTAAGTTTCACCATTGGAAAACCATGTTCTTAAAATAATTTTAAGTTTGAATGTTTTTTCACAATTTAAATTTTGCTCTAACGTGCATAATAAATCTGTTTAATTCAATAGATCAAAAATATTTATAGTACACTTGGCAAAACTGAAGTGAAAAAAATTGTACTTATTTAAGTTAAATTTATTTAAACTGGTTTTAGCGTGTTCCATACGAAAGATTTTAAAGTGAATATTACCTAACACGTAGAACGGAAGCTATGTTCACAAAAATAGTATTTTTTTCTATTTTGAGTCTCATTTCTATTAAAGTAAGCCTGGGAATTTTTACCCGACTGAAAAGAAGGGTTATGTGTTTCAGGCGTATCTGTGTATGTGGATTTCTTTATACCCTCGGAACATCCCAACGGCTGGATGGATTTTAATGAATGAGGTCTCTATCAATTCGTCTTAACGGCCCGATAGTTATAGACTAGGTTTTGTTTTTATAAATTCAAAATGGTGGTAGAGACGAAAAAAAATTTACGCATCTTATTGAGTGGTATATCATTGGATAGGTCTTTCAAAATGAAGACGATGTTTCATTGACTATTTTACAGTCAGAAGCTCCGTTAAAATATTATACAACATGGAAATTGTGTATGTATTGTGGATCTCTAGCTTTATTGCAACTCTAACCATCATAGACATCTATAGACCTCGTCAAAACAGTGTTTATAGACAGGAACTAACAGTTAAACACAACGTAAAAGTCATCAATACAAGTGAATAAAAAAAAATAGAAAAGTAATATAAGCCAGAAACAAGTAATATAAAAAAAAAAAATATTTTAAATCAATTCCTACTTAGGTCAATAAGAGATTTTTTTTTCTTCCATTCTTCTTTCCTTTTGAGTGGCGCTTAAAATACCTTGATCAAGAAGGGGGCTCTCTCGATTATTGAAAATTAATTAATTTAATTTAATTAATGAATTAATATTTGAAAAAAACTGAATTAACACCAAGTGTCATCCACTATAAGTTTAAAAGAATTGATTTGAGCTTGATTGGATGAATAATAAGTATTTTATTAAAGATTGGAAATTTGAACAAGATATATATAGCGAGAGTGTGAGCTAATAGTAGGAATTGAAAAAAAAAATGTTTCAGATTGATGAGAAATAATTAATTTGTTCGCTTTTTACGCAGTCGGGTTTTTTGATTTTTTAAATTTAATTGTTTATTACGAGTTGTTTTTTAATTTTTCTTAATTCAAGGTTGCATGCCCCCCTTCCCCCCCCCCCCCACCACCACCACACACACACACTTCTTTTTTTTTTTTTTTTTTTTTTTTTTTTTTTTTAAATTTTCTATGCTTTTACAAGAAAATTAATTAAAAATATATAAATCCGGGTTAAATAAATAAATTTTCTTCATTAGGCAAAGTTTTTATTTCCCTTTTTCATTCATATTATATGCTTGTTTAATACTTCATCCCATGTGTTTGTGAAAATTCAACAGTTCGACGGTTTAAGTAAATTTTATAAGTAAGTTTTAAAACTAATTTTGAGTTTCAAAAACTTTAAACAACTTAAATTTTGTTTTAAATTGTACAAAAAATAATTAAAATTCAATAGGACAAAAAAGTTGTATATTTTTAAAACTAAACATTTAAAAATATTTTTGTTTACGTTAACCTTTCACTTATTGTGAAAGACATTTTTGCGCAACTATTGTGAGCGATAAACATTCCAATAACGTTATGGTCATCATGGAACACCCAAATTCGGTTGTTCAAACATGGGTAAGCTGTACTCTTGTAGATTTCGTGAATTTTTGAATACCACTGTAGTAATTTCATGATTTGGCTTTTAAATAAAGGGAAGATTACTATTAAGAAAAAATGTATTAAAAATCCTCTAAATTTGCAACACTACGCAGTTGCACAGTTAGAATTACTGTGACAGCATTGGTTTTTTTTCTTTTTCCTGTACTCGGAAAGACTGAAATACAAACGATTTTTATCAATTTGAACTTTAATAATTCGAAATATTAATTAATCCAAACACGAAATTAATTAAGTTAAATAATAAAACTTTGTATGAATCACCATAAAACAAAAGAACACACAGGACGAGTTTCAGTCTGAAAATTTTAACAGACCGTCATCAGTCAAAGTAAACACGTGTCAGTGAGGGGAAAAGGTCACAAATGAACAGTAAGAGCAGAGAGAAGAGCTTATAAAGAATGCGACAGGTGGTGCTAGCTGACCGGTAAACACCAATCACGTAGGAGCTCTTGCAGAAGAGGAAAGTTTTGCCAAAATGATAGAACAAATTAACAGAAAAGAAAAGAGTAAGGAAAATAAAAAGAAATGAACGAGTTAAAAATTTTAAAATGAATAAGTAAATGGAATAAAAGAAGTAAATTAAAAAATAAAACTAAAAGAGAAAACGCAAGAAAAATACTTAGAAAACAGGAGTTCTGCATTTTCAGTATTTAGTGTCGCCCTCGATGAAAAAAAAAATGCATATATATATATAAATATAGATGTATAAAACATTTCAATTTTAAGACTTAAAACACACACTTTTATTTTATATATAATGACGTCATTCGCATCCGCTGAAGAATTCCACATTTACAATCCAGTCTTAAACAACATCTGCAGAAAAGTATGCATATGACGTCACTTTCGCGGAATAATACACAATTCCAGCAAAAGGCAATGTCGACCCAAAAAAATCGACTATTTAATGATTCATATGCCTTTATTTGTTTGTAAGATTAATATAGATACTTAAAATTCAATATAGTTTATAATAGCTCCATGTTTTATCAGAAATCCTTCATTTATAGTTTTGCAAAATCGCACGTATTTTAATTTTTTTTTTTTCAGTTTTCATGAGAAAATGACGACAAAAATATATTGTAATCTTCTATTTCCCCTTACTTTCTACAGAAATGGAGTACTTCATTTGCCAACAGAAAAATAAATTCGTTAAAAACTACAAAAAAATTAATATCTCAAAAATTAATTGAGATGCAGTTTCCAAACAAATTTAATTTAAAATTCCTTTTTTTTTCCTATACGACGGTATAAAAGTTGAAAAGGTGCGATGCTTAGAAATTAAAAAAAAAATGTAGTAGAGATTAATCCGTACAATGATACATCTACTTTGTTTCACGGCTGTCTTATATAACGGAACATTATTTTTTAAAGACGACATTTTAATTGCTGGTCGAGAGAAATAGCATATCGGGGTCTAATAAGAAATAAAGATAAAAATATTTCTCTGCACTTACTTAATAAATAATAAGCAACAAGTTTCCGTCTATTGGTGTAAATTGCTGAAAGTGAAATTTCAACCTATTATGCGTTTTCTTGTTAATTAAATTTTCGCTTTATATAGCTTATATGCCAAACTATGGATCAAACACAGGGTTGTACTAAAGAATCGGAATACATATTTGACTATGGAAATCAGTTTTTCAGATGTTTTACGTGCTTTCTAAAAAGTTTACTTAAGGATCTTATTTACCTTATTTCCCTAAATAACGAAGTTTTTTTTTTTTTTTAAATAATGTGGAAGTGTTGGAAAATGTTTCATAACCTATGCTGGACGCATGATTTTTCTTTCTTGTTAAATTTAAATAAGGAAACCGTGTTTGAAATAATGTCTCAGCAACTATACATTAATGCCTTTAAGAGAACTTTTTGTTTTATTATTAAAGGCTGACACAAAAATGAAGTGGCAATAGTAATTACAAAGACATATGGGTCATTTTCAAAATATGCATACATATGCTGTCCCACAGTAAAAAAAAAAAAAAAAAAAAAAAAATTGTACTCATAATATATTATTTAAAACTGACTATAAATATTATATTTATTTAATTACACTACACAACATATTTCTAAAACATAAAAATAATCACTTTCATATTTTTTTCCCTAAAGATGCAGATTTTTGCATCTAGTAGAAGAAAAAAAATAGCTGTCCCTCTTCTGTATTTTATAATTCTGTAATATTTTTTCACTTCATTTTTCACTTTAAAAGGAAAGTAATTGGGACATTTAATGAGATAAATCATCATTATTTTAAATTTCTGACATTATTCCCGCAAAAAAAAAAAAAAAAAAAAAAAAAAGAAAATCTACAAAACATTTTATCCCTCATATTTTGTCAAGTCTGTTACCAAGCTACAATTTCATGAAATAAAGGTTGACAATTTCACCAAGAAATGGCAGCACATTTGCAATAAAAACACTTATACTAGTTAAATATTTACTTGTAGCCATTTTCTTTTGCAGTTGAAAAACAACAGTGTAGTGGAGTAAAGAATTTTTTATAAAGGTGAGTATTTTTATTCAATGTCAAGTCTGTTACCTAATTTTTTATGTTAAAAATATAAGTTTAGTACTTTCTTTTGCTTGAATATTATTATCTAGTTAATATATTAAAGATTTTGTTTTGTTTCTTAGTGTTAATAATTTGCATGTAGGTTTTGGAAGATATTTTGCTGTTAATGTCAAGTCTGTTACCATGTTACTGGTAATTTTGAGAAAAATAGTGTATAAAAATTATACCAAAAGCTAAAGTGCTTAATTAATTATATTTACAGACACATCTAACTTATACATTATCACTTATTTCATTTTTAATGTGAAATTTAAAAGTAAATTTTTTTTAAATGTTTTTCTGAATTGTATGCATTTATTGAAAATGACCCATATACTAATATCATTTTATATGCAGATAATAACGAAATAAATTGTAAAGATAGACTAATAGTAAATGCAAACACATTGCCCTGTAATTAGGACGGCAGATCCGAAAGGGATAAAATATCAAAAACAAGAAAATATTTCATTTGGTTTGTTTCTTGCCTGTTTTTTGCAATAAACAAACATTTGAAACGAAAACTTATTTCCTTTAGGCAGTACGTAACTAGAAAACTATGACCATAAATAAACGTGAAACAAAGCAATAAAAGATTACTATACGCTCTGTATCATTGTATTCCGTTTCAGTGTGATGTCATTCGTGTCAGATATATTAAGATCACAAGATACTGATTTTATCCTCTAAGCAAAACAATTCTCGAAACTAATAATACATGCACATCACTCGTCGTGAATATTGTTGAATTATTGTATGCAAGATGCAAATGATAATACTTTTAAGCGCGGCATAAGTAAAATAGAAATAAATAATAAAACTGGTGTTCAACGACTTAACAGTCACATTTTAGAATTATTTTAGTGTCTAAAAACGTAAATTTCTTTGTGTAAATTTTAATTTTAGCATTTTTTCTAAACTCGGAAATGTAAGATGCATAACAATATTTTCTATAGTTCAAGAAATGAGATATTTTTACTAAAAGGTCACGCATGATTTTTTTAAAAAGGCCGCAGCTTGAAACTTTTTGTTACGCAATGTAATCGATTAGTACGCAATGTAACCGATACGCAATGTAATCGATAGATTACATTTAAATTGACAAGAAATTAACAAAACTTATTTTTGTAAATCTATTTAAATAGGATTTTTACAAGCCAATTAGATGAATAAGTCTGGATCAGATACTTCACATCATTGTCTCTGGCTGATTGAATTAAATCATCGTCGTCACTATGTGATATTTCCGGTGTAACGTCGATTTTATTTGACGTGCTTTAATCACTTACCAAATATGAAATGTGTACTTCATTATCAGAATCAGTTTCATTAAACATTCTTATTATTTTTATTTACAAAATAATTATCATATCAGAGAAACATAATTTGTCGACACTTTTTACACATGCACGTCCCCCGATTTTGCCATTCTACTAAATTGTCTCAATTTAAGGTTGAAATATTCAAATAAGACGGATTGTAGGATCTTTTTCGGCTTGTTTGATATGATTTTTGTTTTGTCGCACGACAAAAGGATGCGATGAAAGAGAAGGAGGATTCCTGACTTGTTTACCCCCCCTGGGGAAAATTTCTTTGGTTAATTTTGTTAGCTTTGCCTCGAAACCTTTGAAGAGCAATAAAAATATTGGAACTGACCACTCAGTTTTTAGAAAAGAAAGACCATAGCAATAATTTATGGCTCTTGTCGCTGTATTTGGTCTATACGGAGGCAAAGTTGAAACTCATCAGTGTGAAGGATTGCGGGACCTTTTTCGGCGTGTTTTGCACGGCCATTTTTTTTTTTTTTTTTTTTTCCCCTTGCCGAAGAAGATTTTTGAGAGTGATTTTTACTTCGAGGAATAATATTTTCAAAATTTTCACATGAAATAAGAAATCATGAAGTCAGTTTAATAAAGCCATAACATAAATACTCTGTACAAATTTTCATACATATATGGGGCATTCTCACAATCTTTTGACTTTCGGAAATAAAAATCTGTTGAAATTAAACTTGCTAAAAGAACACTTTAATCAGATAGACGAATGCCTTAATGATTCAAAATAAAGAAAAAATGGTCAGCAGCGAAAATTTTTTTATTTAATTGAGGTTTAAGTTAAACTTGCGAGTTTAATTTTCCTTACCATTTTACCACTATAACTTTCTATTTTCTTCTAAATTTTTACTTATAATTAACTTGCATAGTACCCACAGGACATTCAAATAAGAAATAATAACAATGTAGTATTTTTAGTACAAAATTTTGGTATAACATTGTCTTAAAGGGGTGGTAAAGAAGGAACGGTAAGGTAAAAAAGGGGAACGGTATAGGAAAAAAGGGACGGTAAGGTAAAAAAAGGGGACGGTATAGCAAAAAAGGGACGAAATGGGAAAAAAAGGGACGGTAAGATGGAACGGTAAGGAAAATTACCACCTATTTTAGGCAAATCATGTCAAGACTAAGTGGTAGCCACAATGTTCATTGATTTTTAGAAACAGTTATTTACATTGGATTAAATTAAAAAAAATTAATTTACCTCGAAAAGTGCAGGAATACCTTGGAGACGTTAAGACTACCAATAAGGCCACGATGCTTGGAATTCATATTTAAATGCTGATTTAAATTCTACAGTAAATTTCCTATCAAAAAATTTTAGACATTCTTCCTCTAGCATACTTCTGCATGAGAAAAAAAGTTGAAAAAAATTCTGTGGCTGCATCTGAAGTGATTTTCTGTATAATTTTAGACGAGGGATGGTAAGGAATCTAAAACCCAGGGACAGAGTTTGAAAAATAATAACAACTCTAAAATTGGGTGCAGGTTAATTTTTTGCTACATATTTATATAAAACAATAGTTCTAGTTTCGGAAAAAAATTACATCGAATTATTTTTATTGAAACAATTTTATACAGACAGCTCCAAACTTAAAAATCAGCATCAGGGACATGGGACGGTATAGGAGTTTTCGTGGTATTTGGACCCCCAACATAGTCACAAACATATTTATCTCGTTAATATTGTTATGCAATCATGCAATGGGATGTACCCCAGTATATGAAAAAAAAAAGAATATGTCCTAAAATAAAAATTATTATTCAGGGACATAAAAGTCAAAAGATTGTGAGAATGCCCCATATCTTGCAAGAAAGTTTAAACATGATCCTTAACATAAAACATAATCCTTTTAAACATGATAAATTATGAAAAAAGCCCATTCTGAGATAAGCAGACTTAAAATTGTTTCTGGCAGGTCAGAACTTAAAATTGTATAGCATAAGACAAAAAGCCGGAAATTGTTCCTCAAACGTGGCAAATGAAGTGCGTTCGTACTATAACTAGTTTTATACGAGGGTGGTTCACTAATTATTGTCTTGAGCAGTGGTGTAGTCTTAAAAAAAAAACAGAGTGTATACGCTCTAAGCAGAGGATATACGCTCAGGACAGAGCGTATATACTATAGCTTTTTTGAGAAACAGAGGGTATACGGTGTTCTGTAAAAAAGTCCAGAAGGTATACGGCGTATACCCCCGTATACCCTCCACCACATCCCTGATCCCGAGTGTGTATAAAATATTTGTACTGCAATGGCTGATGTGGAATATTAAAGACTGATGCCTTAGATGCCTATAGGCTCAATTTCAGAACTGTAGCTGCTATGTTAACTTTTTTTTTCGTTTTTGGTCTTAGAGGTCGCATTTAGCTTGAAAGGGGGGTTGAGACAGTGAATGAGACATGGCTACAGTCGTTTGGGCTCGGGATCATAGTGATGTACCCACGTCTCATCCACTGTCACAAATCTATCACAGAACTGTTTAAGTTCTGGCCCCATAAGCTCCAAACCAGCCTTTCCCCCCAACACCCCCTTTCAAGCTAAATGCCACCTCTCACCCCTAAACCGAAAAAAAAATGTTAATATAGCAGCTACGATTCCGAAATTAAGCATCTTGGCATCTAAGACATTAGGCTTCAATATTCCATTTCACCATCACAGTACAATTATTTTATACACACTCGGGGCAATAATTACTGAACCACCTTCGTAAATATGAGATCTTGATGCAATAGCTGTTGCAATCTTATGCAAAAATGCATGAATACAAAATTTATTGCGATTCTATATATTGAATTCAATAATACGGAAATAATAGGACTCCATATTAAATAGAAAATAATCACCATGGCAACCTACAATCATTACCTATCATGGGATATCATTGAATTAATGACGTATGATAGGATTTAATAGAATGAAACGAACTTTTATTAATATCTTTTTAAGTTTTGATTCCATTTTCATAAAATTTGAAACGAGTCGACAAAATTTTGCAACGATTATATATAGAAAATTTCAAACCATCCGGTTGGGTATGTTTTTGCGCTGTTATATGCGCGGAAAAAACAGAAAGACGGACGAATCAGGCGACGACTACATGTGCTAAGTATTTATATAATTGTGAACGCACCAAAATATTGTAATATCTGATGACGTAATCATTAGAGGTTTGCTTTATTTAATTTATTTAACTTTGTAATATTTTATTTGCTAGAAAAATAAAAATGTGCTTTTTTAAAATTTTTGATCACCGGAACCCCTTAACCACGCGTTGTGAATATTTCAAACAGGATTAATTCACTTTAAAAGTGAATTAAACCTCTTAACTTCTAGTCTTAAGAAGACACTCTCTAGCTAATATTAAACCAATGGCAGCGTAATTTTCAAATTTCTCGTTTGCATTTCAATATTTTTAAATGATTTTTTCCCCTTGTTTTGCAAAGATTGGTGAGGTCTATTTCTAACAGGGTACTTTTTTACTTTTTCTATTTTTGTTGCAGTTTTTTCATGTCTAAGATCACGTTCCCTTTCGGAGCAGGTACTTTTTTCCTTTTTGAATTTTTGTTAGAGTTTTTTTTTCTTTCTTTTTTTTCTGGGGCGCGTTCTTTTTCGGGATCACTTTCTAAAAGGAACAGTGACTGCATAAAAGAAATTTGAAATCATGATGGAAACAAGTCAGAAATTGTACGTGAAACGTGGTAAATGAGGCACGCTGGTACTATAACAGATTTTTTACATATTTAGATCTTGGTGCAATTGCTGTTGCACTCTTATGCAAAAATGCATGAATACAAAATTTATTACGATTATGTATACTAAATTCATTAATACGGAAATAATAGTACTCCATCTTAAAGAGGACGTAATCACCACCTAAAATCGTTACCTATCATGGGATATCATTGAATTAATTATGTATGATAGGATTTAATAGAATGGAGAAAACTTTTATTAATGTCTTTTTGAGTTTTGATTCCATTTTCATAACATTTGAAATGACTCGACAAAATTCTGCAACATGTGGAAGTAACATTCCCCCTATATACACATGTGTATATTTGAGGTCGTTGAATTTATCCAGTATATTTTGAGAAGCGAAGTATGGAGACGTGTTTTAGTGCTTTTTCAACGCGAGTTAAACAGCGTGCCGTTATAAAATTTTCAACTCCTACTGAGATTTACCGTCGTTTAAAGGCTGTTTATGTTGACGATGCTGTTGGTAGTTCTTTTGTAAATCCATGGACAGTAAAATTTCGTGATTGCGAGCCTGGAAAAGCCATAATTGTTGATGAAAAAAGCAGCGGGCATACAATTACTGCCACAGGCGATAAATATCGCAAACTCGTCAACGATTTGATTCAAAATGATCGGCGAATCACTCAAAAGCGTATAGCAAAGCATATTGGAATATCCAAGGAACGTGTCAGCCTCATTATTGAACAATTGGGACAACGCTCATCCACACACCTCGCGTGCAACAACTACAGAGGCTTTGCGAAACCTGAAGTTTGAACCGTTTCCACAGTTTCCTTACTCCCCTGATCTCGCTCCTTGCGATTTTAAGTTTGTTTTCTCTACTCAAGAGAGACCTCAATGGTAATCATTACACCTCCGATGATGAAGTGAAGGCAACTGTGAAGTCCTGGATTCGAGAAAAGTCGGCAGAATTTTTCACTAACAGAATAAAAAAACTTGTTACACTAAATAAAAATAAGAACGGCTAACCAGTGTATACAATATATTAAAAATTTTTGAATTAAAATAATACGTGAATAATAATTACTGGTCCCCATACCCCCCCCCCTCCCGCAAATCATGCTGGAGTATATGAAATACCATTTCACTTAAATAACAAAGAACTCAAATATTATATAGGAATGACTAAACGTAAATTCAGCGAAAGACTTAAAGAACATAAAAGAGATATTAAATATAGTAAACTGAGCACAACCCTATCAAGACTTTTTTCCAATAGTGAAATAAAATCAATCGATTTTGACAATGCAGGAATTATTGTTCGACAAACGAAACCCCACAAAGCCAAGATTCGTGAATCACTGGAAATATTAACAAGAAAAAACCAAGTCTGCAACGGTGATGTATCCTATATTATGCCAAGCGCTTGGATCAAATTTCTGAAAACTGTAATTACGTTTCAATAAACATTAAATCGGATTTTATTCAACACATGGCAATACTACCGTGTTTAAAAATGAACCTTGGGAAACTCCCGCTAAAGAAATTCAGTATTCGTTTTTGAAAATTATGTAGTGTAGATATTATAACGTGTTGGTTCCTCCTGGATATTTCCCTGATGATGAACAAGTTTTTTATTGTTCGAAACTGTTGGAATATATTTGTATTTTATTACTGTGAGCAGTTTGTTATTTTAATTGAATATTTTTTAATATATTGTATACACTGATTAACCGTTCTTATTTATATTTATTGTAACACAGTGTAATGAGTCCTTTTAGTAATAACTTGTTACACGTTGGGAGAAATCTCTTAGCCTTAACAATGACTATGTTGAAAAATAAATACATAATTTTCAAGCTTAAGAATTGTACTTTAATGTACTTTTTGCCCGATTTTGCTGCTTGTTTTTATTCGTGTCCTACAAATCTGTGTGCATTTCTTTTCAGCCTACCCTCGTATATTAAATTTCAAACCATTCGGTTGGGTAAATTTTGCTCAGTTATATGTGGACATATACGGACAGACAGACAAACGGACTTTACGACGGCTATAGGAGCTACGTATTTATATAACTGCGAACGCACCTAAAAAGTAAAAAAGTTCCATGCTAGAGATCGACCTCAGCTATCCTGCGCAAGAGAGAAAAAAATATTTCAAAAGTATTAAAATGCAAACGAGAAATTTAGAAAGAAACACTGGCTTAACATTAGTTTGCGAGTATCTTCGCTTGAATAGTGTAGGCTGTTAACACTATGCAAATATATATTAACCCATATTGGACCATACCGATTAAATATTTTAAAAAAAAATTAAAACTTCAATTATATTATTAATATGGTGTAATTAAGTAGATGTTAGCAAAATTTTGAAAAAATGTTTTTAATTTTTTAAGTAACTAGTTGTCCTATAAACAGGACATATTAGTAGGACACATAGTAAGGACATATAAAATGCATACATAAACTAATTTTATGAGCAAATATTTTATTTTACTTTAAAAATACTGTTTGTGTTGTACAAAAATACTCTATGATATCTCCAATAAAAAGATAATAATAACGGTAAAATTCTAGATTAAGATCACAATTTTTAAAGAATTTTTTAAATAGATTTTTTTCAATTAAATTTTATTGGTTACTTGTTTTCTTGTTTATATGTTATACTTTTATGTATTTTAAAGACGTTATAACAAAATGCATCCAGAAAATCCTTTTCCAATTTATTTTTAAAAATGATTTATTAGCTGTTCTATTTATAGGACAGCGGTCCAATATGGGTTAAATATGTGGTTACATTTTTCGGTTTGTTGCTAAAAGTTTATGTATGCGACATACGTAAAATATACGACATACATGTTATTTGCATACTTTAAACTTCCTAAGCAAAATTCCTATTTGATCATGTACTAAAAGTTAACATGAAACATTTTCCCTCTTCTGAGCAAAATCTTATTTTTCGATTCGATATCTTATTATTCCAAATTTATACACAAAGTGTATCACGAAATCTTCTTGTTAAATTTGGTTTTGAAACAAAATCATTGCATATTTATTGGAGCTGTATTCTAGTTGATTGTCCGCAGTAAAGATAAGCATACATAATAAGGGATTTACGCATAGGTATGAATCATCGCAGGTATTCCTTAATGTTTGTTTTTGTTTTGCATTTTCAATGCTTGAGATTCAAAGAGTAAGTATATGCAAAATTATTCTACGCAAAGATTATCACTTTTTGTCCGATTCTTTGTTTGAACGAAAACAAACCATACTTATTTTTAAAAATGTATGTGTAGTTTTGTCGTCTGGGAAGTTTTATATCCAATTGGTGTATCTGACATATCAAAGAAATATCTTAAATAAATAAAAAGTTACTTTTTATATGCGTTCGTAATTATATAAATACGTAGCACCTATAGTCGTCATCTGACTGTCCGTCTCTCTGCATGTAACAGCGCAAAGACTACCAAACCGAATAATTTGAAATTTAATATATAGAATAGTTGCAGAATTCTGTCTGGTCATTTCAAATTTTATAAAAATCAAATCAAAACTTAAAAAGATAATAATAAAAGTTTTCTTCATTCTATTAAATCCTATCATACGTAATCAATGATATCTCGTGATTGGTGATGATTATAGGTTGCCATGGCAATTACGTCCTATTTAAGATGGAGTCTTATTGCTTCCGTATTACTGAATTTAATATATAGAATCGTAATAAATTTTGTATTCATGCATTTTTGCATAAGAGTGCAACAGCTATTGCACCAAGATCTGAATATTTATAAAACTAGTTATAGTACGAACGCACCTCATTTGTCGCGTTTGACGTACAATTTTCAATTTGTTTATGTTATCATCGTATTAATGTTTTCATTATCATTGTATTAACGATTGTATTAACATTGTATTAACTATCGTCAACACTTAGAGCGCTAACTTTCATAAACAAATTTGTAAATAAGAAAATTAAAAAATATAAAGAAATATATTTTTTATATAATTAAGTGGTAGGCGTACCAAATTTTGAGATTGTTTTAAAGGCAAGAACAAACTGGAATATTAATTAAATAAATGTGCCAGTTCATTTTATTTTTATTTTGGATTAATATTTGCTATTTTAGGACGTTGAAGATCTCAAGATTTTTTGTATCACTATTAAAAAAAAAAAAAAAAAAAAAACTGTCAAATTAAGGGAAAAAAGTTAATTTTGGCGCAAATGGAAAACCGTTTAATTTACGGAAAATATGTAATCTATTCATTAAAAGAGCTTTTTTTGTTAAAAAAAAAATTATAGATTTTTCTCTGTAAAAATTACAAAATCCATATTTTTTACAGTTTTAAAGAAAAAAAAAATTCTATATTAAAAGATAAAGAATTTTTTTTTTCAACAGAAAAACTGTTAAAATGAACAAATTACAGATATCTTCTGTAAATTAAACGGTTTTCCACTGGAGCCGAACTTGGCAGTTTTTTTCGTTAATTTGACAGATTTTTTTTTTTTTTTTTTTTTTTTTTTTGTACAGTGTATTGTTTTAAGTGCAAATGAGTTACTATCTCTCGTAATCGGGCTGCATAGGATAGAGACAGATTTCTTAAAAAGTGAAGCTTGAAAATCAGTAAATTGAGTTGCAGATTTCAAACAAATTGAATTTGAAAAAACAGTTTTTTTCTGTAAAAACTACAGTTTTTTTTTTTTTTTTTTTTTTTTTTTTTTTTTTTTTTTTTTTTAACCATTTGGAAAAATGGTTAATGTCCTCTGTCAGGGTAGGAAATCAAAAACATATTTGAAACTTTTTATTGGTTTAATCCGCATTTTATTCGTTTTCTGATTGCTCTATACAGTAATCTGTACTTTCCCTTTACTTTCAACAGAGATGGATACTTCTGTTGCCACTATGACAAAAAAGTAATAAAAACTACAAAAAAAAATTTGTAACTCAGAAACAAATTGAGATACAGCTTTCAAACAAATTGCATTTAAAAGTACATTTTTTTCTCTATACGACGGTGTAAAAAGTAATATTGTGGGATGTTTAGAAGTTTAAGAATGAAATTTCATTTAAAATGGGTCGTCAGATTTCTTGGAAATCTGACAATGGAAAAGCCTTTTCCCGAGCAGCCAATGAAATGCTTGGAAAATACGTAAGTTTCAGGGAATCTGACGAGTCGCAAGCGATTTTTGTCGCTTGCAATTTTTGCGTGTAATAACACTATTAATGTTTAATTCATGGCGTACGTAATGCATGATCAACTCCGTGCGATTTTTTATGTCTTAAATTTTAGTCTTTGAAAAAATCATTTTCAATAGTCGTTGCAATTTGTTAAATTGCTTTTTTTTTTTTTTTTTTTGAGTTTGGTTGATTGGTATTGCGATTTCTTTTAACGTCAATACTGAGGAACCTATCTTACATGCATGCCTAGTGAAAAATAACAGGAATGTTAGTATGAAAGCAACATTTCAAATAACTTTATGAATCAGTTCTACTCATATTTCGATCGAAATAAGAAGCGGAACATTTGTATGTCTAAAAAATACTCAATATGAACGTTAAAAAGCTCACTGTTTTACTTTAAGGGACAAAAATAATGTTAATATAGATATTACAAGTTACAATATATAAATTTTATTTACACAAAATTTCTTAGTAGTTTCGGCTTGCAATTCCCGCGGCCATCGTCAGAAAATATTTTTATTATTAATTACTGTGCCATTCATACAAATACGTCACTTCGTTTGAAATGGTAGAGTCTATAATTATCAAATGAGCTGAAAGTAGAAGTAGCAGTGCCTTGGATTGAACTTATGTGCAAAAAAATGCCTTTCCATTTATTTTAGTACGTCACTTTCATTTTAAATGCATAGCTGGACAGTAGCAGAAGTAGCAGTGTTTCGGATTAAATTTGCGTTGAGGAAAATATTTAACTGCCGTATCATTCATTTGAATGCGTCACTTTGCTCAAGTTTTCAGGATTTGCATTTTATTTTGTTTTATTTCTATATCTATTTTTAAATTCATCTCTTCGTTAGTCACAACGAGTAGAATATTTTTAAAGAGTGAACATTTTTCGTGATCTTCGTCTATGCTTATGTTTCTTTTAATCTAAATATTAATAGATTTTCTTGCAAATTTTTAATAAAATTTAAAATATAGCAATCATGATACATATTTTAACAATAAGCTTTACTGAATAAGCTTTATTGCTGTTTTAGAATTTCAAAATATTCTAAAAATCAAATTGTTAACCAAGGTTTTGTCAAAATTGTTGCAGTAAAAAAATCAAATTGATTATAATTTTATGTCTACAAACGTATTTTGAGCTTCACGAGAAGCTGTGCTAATGTTAAATTAATTTCAAGTTTCACGCTCATATATGGACTTAAGGTTCTTTTAAGTCGCTTTTAATCATTTCGTTGGTAACTTAGAAATGTCTCATTTGCTATTGTTTATTTCCGTTCGTAGCGTGACATTTTTCAAGCCATTCAAAGAAACAGGAAAATATCTCATGCAATTCTTTTAAAACAACCATACCTGAATAATTATAATAAACTGTACAAGATTTAAGAAGAAGCCTTCTGCTATATATATATATATATATATATATATTATAAACGGTGCTGTTGGCTATACAAAATTAAAGAAGCCTTCTAGATGTTTCTACTAGATGTTTTCTTTCCCGTTTTGTAAATTACAAGCATTAAAAAAAAATCTGCGACTGAAATTTGAAAAATCTTACATTTGAATGGCAAGTCACATGTTTTCATTCAGTGTGATTCGAAAGTCTCACTGAGTAGAGAAAGAACACGTGTTCTTTATTTCATTATGAATTTTTCCATTTCTTTCTTTCTTTCGTTTTTTTGTTCTTCTGATTAAGCTGGCATATTCTTTGGCATTTCTTCATACACCTATCATAGACTTCAGGAAGTAACCACGGATATATATGTGTGGTTACTTCCTTATTTCCCACATAATCTGATTTATGTGGGAAATATTTACCTAGTTTTGTCCAAACGTACTTTTACAACGTTAAATTTCAATAAAATTAAAACTATTTAGAATTTCTTACAAGAATAACATCCATAACAAACAACTTTTACTAGTTATTCAATTTTAATATCCTTCATTTCAACTTAAAACACTCTGTAAATCTAGATATCTCTTTATTTTCTAAGCTGAAAATACAACTGAATAATACATTTTCGGTCTCAAAGCGCCTCAAAGCCAAAGATACAAATGATCTCAAAGAGCCTTGAGGCGTTTACATGTTGTACAGTTCCTAAAAATACATTTTTATTTGCACTGTTTTAGAACACTTTGTTGTGGACTTTTTTTGTTATCTAATTTCGAATTACTTTAACGTTTTGAAATTTTATTTTCTTAGAATTCATTTCGCTTATTATATACTTATTTTTTTGTTGTGTGTGTGTGTGGGGGGGGGGGGGGCAGAGATTTTTTTCCCTTCTAAATATACATATAAATTGTGATGCTTCATTCTAAAATATTAAATCTTTAGAATAAGGAAAAGATACCAAAATGTAACTTTCACCCTTAAGGCTTTTTATTTATAGTACAATCCTTTATTTTTGCTAATACAGCAATTTTCAAGAATATCTTCAATGGTCTTTTGAAAATGGAAGTTCAATGGCTTCCCATTAACATAGTGAATGCGATTCCGGACAATGTGTGTCTGCGCTTAGATAGAAAAAAAAACTGATATTTTACATTAATCTATTTACTATTATTTACATTGAGAAATCAATACCACATTTTTCTATGAAATTTTTTAAAGTTAATAAAAAGTCGTAAGCCGTCTCTCAAATTTTTGAATTAACTTTCTAAAATGTAAAAAAAGAAAAGAAAAGAAAGGAAAGGAAATGAAAAGAAAAGGGAAAAAAAACACGCACACACATAATTAATAAAACAAGTAAACCCCTACGCTATTCAAAGCAGAATAAATTACGATTTTCAAAAAACTGTGTCGCGGGAAAAGATAAATATTCTTTCGAAATCTTCTTGTTTCAATGACCCTTAAAGGATGTATGGAAAGTTGTGTAGCTGATTTTACTTCACAGTCTCTTAGCAACGTAGTAAAAACATTGATTCTACACAAAGTTCTTTTAACAGACACGAGTGTTGGCGGAAATCGTAAAGCTGTAGCTTAAGACTTTCATTCATAAAAATGTTTCAGTAAATCTTCAAATATTCTATTAGCAATTTCTAAAAATAAGATAAAATTCATAACTTTAACTTTCACTAAAGTACAGGGGTGGCTAAGCCATATATTTTCGTCTAGGAATTTCCTAAAAATAAAATTTTCTCCTTAAAATCTGTAATCGTTATTTTATTTACTTTTATTTGTAGTTGAATCTTCTTTTCTATATAAGTTTTACGTCTGATAAAAAAAGGGTAAGTTATAACAAGTGGGTAAGTGTGATCGCAGATCGCACAGGGGGATTCACTTAATATCTCTTTTAGAACACTTTATCCTTAATTAATAAATCAAAATTGTTAATTTATAATTATTAAGCCGTTACGTAGATGGCAGCACCATTATATTTAATTTTAAAATAATTAAAAAAATATTTTAGAACAAATTAAAAATATTCAAGTAAAATTATTTAAATAAAATTAAAAATTCCGAATATTTTTAAATTCAGCAATTTCAAAAATTTAGCGGAGGTATAAATATAACATAATTTTTTTGAAAGAAAAAAAAGTTTAAAATATATTTAAAATGCTGAAATAATTCCGAAAAATTCATATTAATTCTTCCACTTCCCAAACATTCAATAGATGGCGCCAGTAAAGGATGTTAACATTTATTAAAATTCCGAATACCCTGTAAAAGGGCTAAAAAATACGAAACTTCTTTTAATTAAATCCATTGAACAATTAAATGTAAAAAATTGAAAATTTCAACTTCCGCCAACATGCGTCGAACCCGAAACCTTTCGGTTAGAAATACACACTCTACCATAGGACTACCGAGTTCACGAAAAGATGGTTGAAATTAAGATTGTGTTTTGAAATCGCAAAAATGGTGGGATGTCATTACATTAATTTATTTAATTAAAATAGCTTAACTGTTTCAAAATTTTATGAGTTTGGGTATTCAGCTCTATGTAAAAACAAAAAATCGAGTCTGTAACTTAAATAGTTTCCAAGTACGAGCGCTATGATGGACAGACGGACAGACATAGAAGTGAGACCATAAGCGTTTCGTGAAATGAACGAAACCCTTAAAAATTACCTGTTAAAATAAACACGTTTCTCTCTTTTTTTTTTTCTTTTTACGTATTTCAACGTTTATTTAAAACTTTAAATATGTATTTGATTTAAAAGAATTAGATGATCCAAAATACATTGTACTTCATTTTAAAGGAAATTAATATCGAAAGCAAATTGTATGCAATAAACATTTGGAACCGAGTACCTCCCAAGATGCAATTGCTCACAGCGATACATAAAGTTGCACATCTTTAATGGACTACAAAGCACTAAACACGCGCCGTAACTGTAGTTGTGTACTGTGTAGTTCGATTCAACGCAACGCAATTTTGTCATTTTTCGAATCACACAAGGCGTCGAGTGAATAGAAATCTGAATGAGACATTCAATCCGTAATGTGTAGAGGGTGTAGTTCAGACAGAAGGTGGGTCCTGCAATGCTTTGAATACATTTTTTTTTTTTTTTTTTTTTTTTTTTTTTTTTTGCGTTATCGTTTACGACCACTGGTTGAAATGACCATGTACTTGAACACGAATCAGAATGTTTATTTTAACATTATCTATGATCAAATGTTAACATTAATTCAACAACTCCTTGATGTGTATGCTATGGGTATCTCCATTATCTCCATTTCCCAATATGACAATATCCGTGATTACAGGGCTGCATGTATACTCGATTGGCTTGGTGATTACTCCGGCACTTTATTGCACTTTAAATGATTCATTAAGTCATCTAATATTACTCCCATAGAAAATCTGTGATATGATTAAGAAAACCACCAACAGCATCCCCCACCTCCACCAATTTGGTGGCCTTACTTGATCTATACGTGAGCAAATGTCATCAATTGGAGCTCCAATGTCGTCAATTGCGGTTCATTTTGGGCATTCTTCTTCCCCAAATTAAAGTTACAAGTTCATATAAAAGTTTTTGTTTAGGTGTGCCATTGAGCAAGCTTATGTTTTTTTTTTTTTTTTTTTTTTTTTTTTTTTTTTTTTTTTAACGTATACATCTTATTTATGAAATATTTCGTTTTATTAAACAAAATGATCTTTTCTTTTAAATATGACGTCATTTTCACATGCTAAAATATTTCCCCTATCGTCTCAAACTCAACTCTGTATTTTTCGAAGCATGACGTCATTTTCTGTTTAATTTTTTTTTTTTTAAGTTAATTTATTTGTAATGATGGCATCTGTAAGAATCAATAACGATAAATAAACTCCCTTATTAATATTTTCTCTAAAACAATGGAAGTAATCCATTTGTCACCATTTTGAAGACATTTAATAAAACACTCTTTAAAAATAAAATTCAAATATAAAAATAGGAATATTTAAAAAAAAATAGCTAGTTGCGGGCACATCTACAAATTACAGCTATCATTTAAAACAATAATTAGAAAAATTGGTTCAGTTGACAGCTCAGGGCAGATGACTAATAAAAGAGCTTTGTCTTTTAAATATATAGATTATCAAAACCAAGGGCAAGGTTTCACGATGTTAGAGCTGCATCTACCGAAGGGGACTAAGTTTTTATCTGGTGAGCTTATATATAATAAAATTATATAGATAAAATTTGAAAGAAAATATGAGTATTTTACCAATGTAAATACTTGTCATCTCTGATATAACTTTGAAAAGTTTTCACGGTAATGCTTCCTTGCATAATATAAAGAGCTGTTATCCTCTTTGATTTTATTCATTAAAATCCTGTTTAAGGTCTTAATTACATTGTTCACTGTGTCTTTTAAGTACTCAATTCTCACAGCTTGACATTGCTTTTATGAATACAGTGAAACATAATTGCTTTTTGGATGCTTTTTTCCTACGTTTTTGAGAATCCACAAAGAACATAATACCTCTTTGTCCAAAATCCAATTCACTCATTTGATTTACCCTCTTAACAAGAATAGGAAGTTAATAAATTCTCGCTGGGGAAGCCAGCCCTTTACAGAACCGTACTAAAGGTTTTACTTGTTGTCAAATTGGAAAAGGGAAATGATATGAAAGAAATAAAACAAAATGGCGGAAATAGGACTTCCGGTATTTCTGGTTTTCTAATTTGAGTGTTCTAAATTTCGGTCAATCGTAAATTGTGTAGAAAAATGCGTGGATTAATGATGAAAGAAGCAACAATGATGACAAAAAATCAACATGTGAACGGCTAATATTTTTCTTATTTGCTTTCATGTCCAAAGTTAGTTACAATTAGAGTTTTTTCCCCGTTAAATCTTTTTCCCTGTCGCGGTCTAATAACTACTGCGCTTAGTTCATGTTCTTTTTAATTTTGTTACTGATATTGCATGCTTCAGCGAAGAAATTTGAAATTCTATTTTTCGTTATTATGTTTACGTGAGTATATTATAATAATAAACGTACATTTACTGTTTATGATTAGAAGAGAGCCTGTATTTTTAAAACAAGACGTGTTAAAAATAATAATTGTAAAATTATTGTCATAGAAAAATTTAAGAAACCTCGCGAATTATATTTTGTTTCCTATAAACTTTATATATGAATGCTGTATTTTGCTTTTTTCCCTAACCCTTTGCGATTGAAGTACTCCTACCAAGCGCAGGCATCTCTTATACTAATTTATTCGATTGTCACCGCTTTTTTTAAAAGAAATATTTTTACTTCTACTTTGACAACACATGCAAGAGAATTTTACTAAAAAATGTACATATAAAATATAGTGGTGCGAATAGAATATAAAGTAAAATCATGTATATAAAACTTGGGTGGCTAATTTCCGACGCTCAACCGCAAAAGGTGAAATCGGGATTTAGTGATGCTGCTATAATACATATTTCTTAAAGCATTTATCATTATACCCTAAATTATATGCATATGTATACATGCCATGCGGATGCAGTTGCATGTTTTGAATATGTTTTCTATAAATGCATTTATATAGAGAGAGAGAGTGAAATCCCCATTTGTTGACACCTAGCTAGTAACTGACATTTCAGCAAAAATCTAGCTCAAATGCTGCAAAGTAATGTCATGTAGTGGTAATTTATTTGTCTTAACTGTTATAACTCATGTGTCAGTTATCTCTTTTCAAAATAGGGATGGTGAAAGTTACTGGAGTTAGGTATTGACAAAATATATATTTATGAAAAAAATAATTTTTAGTACTAAAAAGTACAATTTTTAAAACTTTTTCTAGAATAATTTTTTAATGCATCTCTACTATACTTTCAAAGATAAAGATAAGTATAAAGTAGATTTAAAACAAGTAAGAATTCTTAAGGTATTAGTTACTAGGGCTTTCACCCTATGTATATTTACTCTGTAGCATTGATACTATAATAAATCTAGAGAAAAAAGTTTCTGTTTTATAGAATTTTTTGCATTGTTTTTATAATGCTTAAGATAAAACCCAGCTGAGGATTTTTAATTCAAATGTGAATTAATAAAGTGTCACTATTGATAAAACGTATATTATGAAAATTATATGGGCTGTCATAACGGAAAAGAAATGCAGGGTGAATCATAATGAATGGGACAAAAAGAATAGCGCAGTGTGACTGCCGTAATGGATTTATTCAGCCGAAACAAATTTATTCTGCAACTACAATTATACAAGTTTTATTTGGCAACTGGGAAAAATCATCGAATGACGAACTCGCCGCTAGAGGCGCTGTTAAACGAAATGTCGTCCATGCAGGAGAAAGCGTACTGCGTTTTCGAATATGTCAAAACCTCCTCGGTAACTGTTGTGCAAAAACATTTTCGCACGAAATTTCGTAAACAATTACCGCATCCGCATAACATAAGCAGGTGGGTGAAGCAGTTCCAGGATACCGGCTGCTTATGCAAGAACAAAAGCCCAGGACGAAAAGAAACAAAACCCGAAGTGGTTGAAAGAATTCGTGAACGCCCTGTGATTTTTTTCTCTTGGGTTTCGTTAAAGACAAGGTGTTTGTGCCTCCACTTCCCCAGGACTTAGAGAAACTGAAGCAGCGGATAACTGCAGTGTTGAACTCCATCACAGGGGATATGCTATCACGCGTGTGGTAGAAGCTTGATGTAGACATTTGTCGTGTCACCGGAGGGGCACATATTGAACACCTGTAGAAACTTGAATAAATGTAGTTTTGAGGTAAATTTGAATTTTCTAAATATATTAATTACAACGTTCACAATCATTTTTTTCTTTTTGTCCCATTCATTATGAATCACCCTGTATGTTAAAATGTATTTTCATAGGCTTAAGAAACTAAGTATTCGACAGAGAGTAATGGATCAGCCATTAGACGCAGATATACTCAATCTTTTGTCTCGAGGGACGCAAACATATTTTTGCGACGTTAGACGGGCCGCAACACACTTATATAACAATGTAAAATACCGATATAACAAAATCCGTATAACAAAGCAATATAGCAGTGTTAATATAATCAGTAGGATTGAACATTTATCGCGGAAGAAATGGTACCAAAAAATTTTAACACCACTATTTCAAAACAATATAAGGTGCTTGGCCCCATTATGGCCACCCTAAGGTTTGATTGCTTTTTTCACCATGTTAATATTATTTTTTCTGGGAACTCTTTATGCTGTTCCTTAGAGGGATTGATGTGGTAAATAAAAGAAAAGACTTTATACTTGTAATTATACTATTAAAAATTATATAAGCTGAAATGTAAAATGTGTCGTATGGGCCATATTGGGAACACCCCTTTCCCAATATGGCCCACTTTGTAAATTTTTCGAAAATTGCAAAATAAAATTGCAAATTATTATATGTTATATAATATATATATATTGCTATATAAGTTTCTGGCTACATACATCCAATTGATCTATTATTTGTTTACGATACGTCTTTTAATGGTTCAACAATATTTCGCTGGTTATTTGTATCTTTTGTCTTTAATAGGTTATTGTATCAAAATTTGGTGGTTTTTCATGTTTTATATGGATTAATCATCCGCAATGTGCTAGTGAATTAGTGGTATTGTGCTTGATTTTGTATTACAAGTTATAGGTTCCATTTTTATTTTGTATAATGTCAGTGTTATGTATTGAAGCTAAATTTATTAATTTTAGTAATTGGAAATAGATGATGAATTGTAATTATATAATGGTTATATATTTATATCTATATATTTATATATACATATCATATACAGTTGAACCTCTATTTAACGAAGCCGCTAAATCCCGGAAAAAAGTTCGTTATATGGAAAATTCGTTAAATAGAGATTCACCTTTTAAAATACTTTAAACTACATAAAACAGATTTTAAATTCATAAACACTAAATATTTTTACTAAAAGTAACTAATCACATTTTTTAAAATAAATTATAGCGATTTGTTTTATTTATTTTACCCACCAATATCCATCCTCAATTTTATTTTTTCCATGTGTTTAAATCTTTGAAATTTGCAAGGAAAACAAAACATTGTCCGGGAATACACTGTATTTTCTGTTTAAAGTAAATAGTTATACAACGAATTTTAATGACATTATCGTATTTATTATTATTATAAATAATTTTTACCATACATTAACATATGCGTCCTTAAATTTAATTTCCGAAAAACTGTGTTAATTTTGCATGAGTTTTTTATTTAAAAAAGTGCTTTCTCTCATAATACGTCTCACATCTTTGCAATGCACCAAAAACCCCTTCATGCGTATTTTCCTCTAACTATAATCCGCGTCAGATTGTTTCAAATGATTTTAGCATTTCATTATACGAAGTTTTGTAAATTCCTGCATAATGATCAATTTCATCATCATCATATTCGTCTTCATCGCAATTCATTGCTGTATTGTTTTTATTTTTCACACTGTCGAAAATATCCAATTCGGATAGTGTTTCTGAGGTCTCAATTTCAGAATTAAGTGAAATACAATCATCAATCAGCACATCATGGTTAATTTCTTCTTTATTTTCTCATCTCTATCCACATTTTTTAAGTTACTCTAAGGGATTATCGTCTTCGTCCTCCGTACTTACCGAATTCTCACTGCTGATAAAGAAAACGCCTTGTAAAACCAGTTCAAGGCTATTGAACATCATAAAATGTGTTTAAAGAAAGAATAAGTTTGAAATGTCCAGAAATATTTTGAGAAATGGGGAGAAAAAAAAATTAGATCACAAGAAAAAGTTCGTTAAATAGAGAATGCACTTCGCTATTTGGAGGTTATTTTATGAAGAAATTCGCAAAATGTTCTTGGTTCCAAGGAAAAGTTCGCAAAATAGAGGTTCGTTAAATAGAGGTCCGACTGTATATAATAATTGCAATTCTTTGAAAGCCAGGAAAATCATAAAAAAAAATTTAAATTAAAACAAAATAAATAAAATAAATATTTATTTTTACTAAGAATTGTATTAATTGAAGAACAGAAGTCAAACAAAATTATGTTCGTAAAATATATATATACGCATGAAGTCATAACAAACATATGGTCCTCTCTGGCCATAATGGGAATCTCCGCCATTTTTTTTTTTTTTTTTTTTTCCCAGAAAACGGATTTAATACTAATAAGTAATAATAAAACTATTGATAATATCTTAAAGTAGATTAACGGTGTTACTATATTCATTTTTACTTTGTATTAAATGCTAACAATATTAAAACCCTCCGAGCGTCTTGCAAAAGGGTAGAATTGTAATGTTGTTTTCTTTGCATTTTGTTTTAAATGGTAAGATACTATGATTCTTTCAACATTATAAAAAAAAACTCAATTACAAACATGAATGTAATCCTTGAGAGTATTAATCATTCTTCAATGTATTTAAAATTCCTTAAATCTATAGAATTATATTATATTAAATATTGCTTGTAGTGCTGTGAAACCTGCAGCTTAGTGAACGGAATATTACGCCCCAAACACTTAGAGGGTTAATAATACGAAATATTCCTTGCCTTTAAGAAATAATAACACGACTTTTTTGGCCGAAAATTTCACTCCCCCTGCCAGTAGCGCCGTCCATGTGATATGAATTCTCCTTTATTGTTTTTTTTCCCCTTTCTATCGTTCTGGTAGTCGAACGTATACTGTCAGCTATTGAATTAAAAAGAAAGTAAATTAAATATACGACGTGGGCCATACTGGGAACCAGGCCATAATGGGCCCACATACCTTACTTCGTGACTGATTTCGATTGCAAATGTTGTAGAAATAGGCCACAAAGATTCTTTTTGGAAATCGTGGTGTAAAACATTTTGCTGCCAATTTTTCCGGAATTTTTTTTAAATCCTAATAAGTATTATCAGCTATATGATAAGTATGAAGTAATAATAAACCAGTAGATCCCTGAGAGACTTTCACACTGTAACCTTTGAATATATGTTCTAATACATTTCCCATTAGCTTATAATTAACTGCATTTAAAAAAAAAAAATCAGATAGCTTGTTTTATCGAAATATGAGTGTAGTATGTCAGAAGCCTGTTTAAGAGCCTTTCGTATCCCCATTAATCATTGTTATTTTTTATGTGCATATGTGCATTGAAAAAGCGATTTTGACATCTGAAATAATATGCATGAGGATACTTAACCTACACGTATAACAAAAAAATTAGTATGCAATGTTAGGTGTTGGCAAAAAATCCTCTCCAATGATACCTCATTACGCGTTGTATGATACATATTACTTAACTTTTAAATGCCTGGTGTTGCTTTTCAGCAACATACCCAATTTAGGCTCTAAAATACTATTAGAATAATATTGAAGCTATAATGCCTAATGTTGCCAATAAAATACATTCTGAAAATATTATTAAATCGATTTTCAACATGTAGATGACAACACTTGTGCTGTTTAAGAATAAAGATAGATTTATTTTTTCAATTATTGCTACTTGTTCTTTTTGTTTTGTTTGGGAGCTTGCGAAATACCTTATTTTGACTTGCAGTGAGCAAGTAAAATTTATTTCTTATTATAGTTCCTAAAATTCTTGTGTGTTTAATATTATAGAATTTTATCAAGGGAAAATATTTTTTCAATTAAACACCAGTATTGCCGATTAGTAACAAACTGTTTTTTAGCCGTAAACTATACTTAAAACAAAATATACTATTTTTAAGTATTTTTTTCATGATTTATTTAAGAAATGAAAGCCGAAAAACATTATTGCAATGATTTTTGAAAAATCAGATATTTAAGGGTTAAATAGAGTATGCTATGTCAGATGTGGTTGAAAAATTCCATCCAATGATATATCATTCATCGTTGTACGCTTCATATTACTTGAGACAAGTTGGAAATTGCACGTCAAACGCCTGGCAAATGAGGTGCGTTCGAACTATAACTAGTTTTATAAATATTTTTTGCACCGACTATTGTACTGAATGTATATTTTAGTACACTTCATAAGTGCATGTCAATTTCATTCTGTTCGAAAGGCTATAACATCATTAAAATGCACTTAAAATATTTTTTTCCCATTGTCCGTAATGTAACGGAAAACTTTTGACTGTCCCTGTAATTGAAATATACATCCGATTTTCATAAAATTTAAAATAACTCAACAAAACTTTGCAACAGTTATATGTTTAAAATTTTAGACCATTCGGTTGAGTAGTTTTTGCTCTGTTATATGCGGACGGACAGACGGACAGACAGACTTAACGACGACTATAGGTGCTACGTATTTATATAATTACGAACGCACCTAAAAACGAGATTTTGACGACAAAAATAATATATACCAGTAAAAACCCGTGCGAAGCTTTCGCACTGCAATCTTTGAGTTTATTTTCTCATACATTTTTTTATTTTTTATTTTATAATTGATTGCAACTTTTTTTAATCAAACAACTAGTTTGGATGAAATATGAGCGTACTATGTGAAAAACCTCTTCAAAATCCTTTCGTATAACACCCCATTCATCGTTGTGCGTTTTGTATGTGTATAGAAAAGGCTATGTTGACATAAAAAATAATATGTATGATGATAGTTAACCTAAATGTGTAATGAAAATTCGGTAGGCAACGTCTGCGAGAAAAATATTCTATCCAATGATACCTCATTAATCGTTGTATGCTACATATTAGATAAATTGAGTATGCGATGTATGTCAGATGTGGTCAAAAAATCATATCCAATGATACCTCATTCATCGTTGTACTCTTCATAGCAGTTGAGAAAAAGGGATGTTGAACACAAAAGTAATACATATGATAGTAATAAGAAAAATACCAGTGGACCCGTATGAGAATTTCGCACTGCAGTCTAATATTTCTTAGCAATATCAAATTTTTTTATGTAGGTGTAAATCCCTAAAAATATTTTAGGATAAAACTATAACAACATTAGTCAAGTCAGAATATCATCTCATTTCTTCCATCAAAGTTACATTAAAAGAGGGTCGAAGATAGCAAGAAGCATACGCGAGGGGGGGGGGGGGGGACTTAACAATCGTATTTTAACTGCATTAGAAAATGACGTCATCTGCTTAGAGAAAAACATGCGACAAAGAAAAACACGTAGAATACTTATAAAAACAATGTAATCTAATATAGCATAGCATACCTTTTAATCAACAACTGAAATACCGCTGCTTTGATTGGTCGATGGTGTCTTTTTCTTCTAAAGATTTCAATTTTGGTTTTTAATCCTAAATATAAAATAATCCACACTTTACCTTTTTTTTTTTTTTTGTACCGTTTATTTATTTATTTTTGTAATCATTGCTGAGCATGATGCAACGTAGTATTTTATTTTTGTGGCAAGATGGATTTGAGAAAAACCTTTCATTTCATTTTTGAAAACAATACTGATCTATTTTTTAATTAACTGCAATTTTTAATCAAAAACATGTTCTAACGAAATGTGAGTATACTATGTCAGAAGCCAGTTCTAAAACCTTTCGAATGATACCTCATTCATTGGTGTGCGTTTTCTAAATACATAGAAAAAGGGATGTTCATAACAGTAATAATATACTTTTATGATATAAAAATGAAGCGTTTCTAAGTTCTAAAGAAAAGAAAAAAAGATATTCTTTAATAAATCAGTATTTTGCTCAATACAAAAACTTTTTATTATTATTGTTTTAATATAGGTCTATATGGCACAAATTTAATTAATTTGGAATAATGTTTGATTAGTGTTGAAGATTACAAAAATATACACACTACTGTAGGACAAATTTCACTACATGAAAAAAAACTTTTGGCCAAGGAAACAGTACTTATAATTTGAAATTAGTACTTATAAATATTAAGACAGACTTTGTCTTCTCATAAAAATATTTAATATCATCCAAGAATGGTGAAGGTCTTAAAACCCCTTTATGCACAGCTCAATTAATTTTATAAATAGGGATTAATGATTATGTGTTTTGTGGCAACATGGATTTGAGAAAAACCTTTCATTTCATTTTTGAAAACAATACTGATCTATTTTCTAATCAACTGCAATTTTTAATCAAAAACATGTTTTAACAAAATGTGAGTGTACTATGTCAGAAGCCAGTTCTAAAACCTTTCGAATGATACCTCATTCATTGGTGTGCGTTTTGTAAATACATAAAAAAAAGGGATGTTCACAACAGTAATAATATACGTATATGATATAACAATGCAGCGTTTCTAAGTTCTAAAGGAAAGAAAAAAAGATATAGTCTTTTTCTCAATACAAAAACTTATTATTATTATTATTGTTTTAATGTAGGTCTATATGGCGCAAATTTAATTAATTTGGAATAATGTTTGATTAGTGTTGAAGATTACAAAAATACACACACTACTGTAGGACAAATTTCACTACATGTAAAAAAAACTTTTGGCCAAGGAAACAGTACTTATAATTTTAAATTAGTACCTATAAATAATAGGACAGACTTTGTCTTCTCATAAAAATATTTAATATCATCCAAGAACGGTGAAGGTCTTAAAAACCCTTTATGCAGTAGTTTCCAGCACATATATCGCCGGCCGGCACATATGGTATCCGGCACATATGGTCCGGCAAATAAAAGGTCGCCGGACCATATGCGGACCGCGGGCCGCAGTTTCAGTATGGCCTCCTTACACTGTAAAAAAAAAAAAAAAAAAAATATGTAGTTCTACAGATGTAAAATTACATGCTTACTAAACTTTAATCTGTAACTGTGCAAAAAAAGCTGCAAATTTAAAAAGCTAGTTTCTGTAAAGCTACAGAAATCTGTAACTTTACAAATGAATCTGCTAAAATTGTAGTAATATTCCTAAAATTTTATCTCTAACCCTGGTTGCAGTTACATCAAAAGTTCTAGGCATTCCAGTTTCCTAAAAAATTCTTAGTAACCTTACAAATTCTTTTTTTATTTTTGGCGCAAAAGTGTGTCTCTTACACGATTTTTTGTTGTTGCCGTTACATAAAAAGTTCTAGGAAGCCCAGTTTCCTAGAAAAACTTTAGCAACTTTATAGATTTTTTTTTTTTTTTACAGTGTAGAGCAATGCGTTTTATTCGAAGTGGGTGAAAGGTACGTTATGCTTATGACATGGGGCGGGCAAGCTAAAGTTTCTTTTACGAAACATTGATAGAGAAGGAGAAACAGAAACAGAACGAGAAACGAAAAATGATCGACAATAAACCAAAGGCATTTTTATTTTTATTTATTTTATTTTATTTTATTTTATTGTTTTGAAACAGGTACTGAAAATTACAGAAAAGGTGACCTCGGAAAAATTATAGGAAAAATATATAATTATAAAACAAATACAAAAGGAAATTGACCGTATAAACCAAGCATTTTGTATTCGAGATCGAGATATCTAACTATGCCTTTGAGCCGGTTGGATAGACTAAAATGCCATAGGAAAATGTCCATTTCAAACTGTTATTTAACATTAAGTGTTTAATCAGCATCGAAACTTAAGTGTATAATGTAGGTAGAAGTGTAAAAGACGATGCAAAGCGATATAAGTAAGTACAAACTTAATACTGGAATCGGGCGTAAATTAACACCGTTCTTGCGGACGGGGTGATAATCCACATACGCGGGGCTTTAGTGTGACGTATATCTACCATCTGCGCATATTTTCTAAATCTTTAGTCACTCATGGAACTGAATTTTATTTACCACATTTATTGCAAAATAATTGCGTAGCGAGAGGGCGTCCAGATGCATTTGACACTACGAAGTTTTTTTCGCCTTGTCAGATACATTTCAGCTATTAATCAAGCTGAAAAAAACTTTGCAATTTTAGTGGTATGAAGTAAGAAAACAGTTAGGCATCTTCCTTTAGTTTAACTCCGTCCGCTACGTGGCGTGCGACCTTGATTGATGTGACCTCGCCTTTAATCTTGCGGTTACCTCTCCCATTTACGATAGGAAGCTTACTTATATCGCTTTGGACGATGCGGTATCATTACAAATCGGCATAGAAAGAAATAGGCTTTCTCCCCTTTGCTGGGACACTGCTTTTAACCTATTCAGGGTGGACTTCACTTAACGACAGTTAAATTTTTACCACCAGTAATTCCGTATAGTACTTTTCGCCTTATTTAATTTAATAAATCTGCTATTAGATAAAGCAAAGATTAAGAGTAAATTACTAGATTATTTTTAACACAATTATTATAATTGGTGAATAAATCCTATAAATAGTAATTTTCTAACTGGACAAAAAATGTCCCGATTCGAAAGAGGGATCTCTTGGCTGAAACTGCCAATGCTATGCCGTCTGAACTATCCCGGTCGAATCTGGAATACCTAATTCACCCAGCTAACCTTACTGATCATAGCATGTGGTTTGATGTATGAATCAGCTCAACAGAATGAATCGCAGGTAATGGAACTCCAGTAAACGCTGGGTACGTAATTACATTGGATGAATTTTAACACAATTACTCTAATTTCTAAGTAAATCGTATGAGTAGTAATTTTACAACTGGGCGGAAAATATCCGGGCCAGGATTCGAACCAGGGATCTTTTGGCTGAAGCTGCCAATACTCTGCCATCTCAGTTATCCCGGACGAATCTGGAGGATCCAATTCGTCCATCTAACCTTATTGATCACAGCATGTGGTCTGGTACATTAAATCAGCTCGACAGAATAAATCACAGGTAATCCAACTCCACTAAACGCTGGGATAGCTGAGAGCATTGGCAGCTTCAGCCAAGAGATCCCTGGTTCGAATCCTGGCCCAGACATTTTTCTCCTAGTTGGAAAAACACTACTTATATGTTTCAAATGAAAATCAAATTACAACTTAATTGCTTAAAAGGCGCAAAGGCCAGCCTAGTGAAAAAGATTCCATGCCGGGGCTCGAACCCGGGCCATCAGTATAACGTACTGACATTCTACCGACTAAACCACATGGAACGATACCCAGCCTGGAGCTTCTCACTATTACAGGTTGGCAACGCTACAAACGCAGCACAAGATGGAATATTTTCCGTGAGCCACCGGCATGGGGAAACACAGACTCTTAATTAAATCCAGCAAAGATTGGATCTATATTAATATTTCGATTTTTTTTTCTTTTCCAGAGAGAAACATTCGCATTGCATACAATATTTCAACTGAAAATCAAATTTCTTTTTAAAAAAAATCGAAATATTACTACTTATATGATTTATTTACCAATTAGAATAATTATGTTAAAATTAATCTAGTGTAATTACGTATCCAGCGTTTAGTGCTGTTCATTACCTGCGATTTATTCTGTTGAGCTGATTCATATATCAAACCAGATACTATGATACTATGATCAAAAAGGTTATCTGGGTGAATTAGGTCCTCCAGATTGATCCGGATAGCTCACATGGCAGAGCATTGGCAGCTTCAGTGAATACAGTTTTCATCCAGTTGGAAAACTACTACTCATAAGACTGAAATATCCTGGTACTAAAAAATAAAAACCATACATATTCTACATAGAACGTATATGTGACACCCGTCATGGCGAGATTAAAAAATGATTTTTATCAATAAAATTATGTAACATAGGAGAATATTTAAGCAACTAGAAACAAATTTAGTATGCATATTAAACAATATTACATGTATTAAATAGGGTAACAAAAACTGATCCACTTCCTAAATATTCTACAGCCTTTTTTTTTTTTTTTTTTTTTTTTTATGAAATTGAATTCAAAATGAATTCAACCTTTAATCGCAAATATTAAACATTTTTCCGTATTTTGGGGTCATTGACTCATCTCTATCTCACTCCATCTCTTTCACGCTACTTCCATAAAATAATAAAAGATCAAATTTCGTGACCACTGGTCAAATTTCAGATATCTCGTGAGCTTTACGGGAGATTTGCAAGGTAGGAGATTATTATAAACTAGGTTGCGATTAAACTATATAGTATTACTGTATAAATAACTGTTTTATATATTTTAAACGATAGAATCATGCACCATACAATTTTATCTGATGTTTTATCAACAAACTACATAGGGATTAAATAAGATGTTTTTGTTTTTAAAAAAGTCGCCTAATTAAGATAAATAGTAACTGAGGAAAAAAAAAAACATTAGTTTTATCTTATATATTTAATTTTATATTTGTTCAGTTCCTAAATGATAACTTAAAAGAAATTAATGAAATATAGTAATTAATGTAAACTATTCTAAATTGTACAAAACCGAAAATATCTTTGGAATTAATGCTTATTTTCGACATAATTACAAAAGAAGAAAAAAAAATATATCAATTTTATATTTGTTTAATTCCTGAATGATAATTTAAAAGAAATTAATGAAATAAAGAAATCAATGTCAGCTATTCTAAATTGTATAAAATTGAAAACATCTATGGAATTAATGCTTATTTTCGGCATAATTACGAAAGAAGAAAAATATTAATTTTATACTTGTTCAATTCCTGAATTGATATTTTAAAAGAAATTAATGAAATATAGTAATTAATGTAAACTATTCTAAATTGTACAAAACTGAAAACATCTTAGGAATTAATGCTTATTTTCGACATAATTACAAAAGAGGAAAAAATATTAATTTTATATTTGTCAAATTCCTGAATGATAATTTGAGAGAAATTAATCAAATAAAGAAATCAATGTCAGGTATTCTAAATTGTATAAAATTGAAAATATCTTTGGAATTAATGCTTATTTTCGACATAATTACGAAAGAAGAAAAATATTAATTTTATATTTGTTCAATTCCTGAATGGTATTTTAATAGAAATTAATGAAATATAGTAATTAATGTAAACTATTCTAAATTGTACAAAACTGAAAACATCTTTGGAATTAATGCTTATTTTCGGCATAATTACAAAAGAAGAAATATATTAATTGTACATTTGTTCAATTCCTGAAAGATAATTTAAACGGAATTAATCAAATAAAGAAATCAATGTAAACTATTCTAAATTGTATAAAACTGAAAACATCTTTGGAATTAATGCTTATTTTTGACATAATTACGAAAGAAGAAAAATATTAATTCTACATTTGTTCAAGTCCTGAATGATATTTTAAAAGAAATTAATGAAATATAGTAATTCATATAAACTATTCTAAATTGTACAAAATTGACAACATCTTTAGAAATGATGTTTATTTTCGACATAATTACAAACTAACTAACTCTGTGGCTATACAATTCAAGAAGGATCTGGGCCGACAGTGCCCATTTCTGTTTTCTTGACCCTGGGCCCCGAGGTGCTATGCAGCATGCGTCCCTGCCAGGTGGTCAACCTAACGCGAGCCATAATTACAAAAGAAGAAAAATATTAATTTCATATTTGTTCAATTCCTGAATGATAAATTAAAAGAAATTAATGAAATATCGTAATTAATGTAAACTATTCTAAATTGTATAAAATTGAAAACATTTTTGGAGTTAATGCTTATTTTCGACATAATTACGAAAAAAAAATATTAATTCTATATTTGTTCAAGTCCTGAATGATATTTTAAAAGACATTAATGAAATATAGTAATTAATATAAACTATTCTAAATTGTACAAAACTGGAAACAGGTTTGGAATTAATGCTTATTTTCGACATAATTACAAAAGAAGAAAAATATTACTTTTATATTTGTTCAATTTCTGAATGATAATTTAAAAGAAATTAATGAAATATAATAATGTAAATTATTCTAAATTGTACAAAACTGAAAACATCTTTGGAATTTATGCTTATTTTCGACATAATTACAAAAGGAGAAAAATATTAATTTGATATTTGTTCAATTCCTGAATGGCCCCACCAGTGGCCGAGAGGTTCTGCTCTCGAAGCTGGTAGACGGGAAGTGCTAGGTTCGATCCCAATCGCGCCCGTCGGCCTAATCATTTGGAGTTTTCGTGGTTTTCTTCGAACCTTGGTTTTCCAAGCGTAAATACGGGTTAGGTTCCCTTAGAAAGACCCCCACGAAGGGCACTTCCCACCTTAGGGCCTATATCCCTCGTGCTGATAATTGGCCGTCATAAACACAACCAACCAATCAATTCCTGAATGATAATTTAAAAGAAATTAATCAAATAAAGAAATCAATATCAGCTATTCTAAATTGTATAAAATTGAAAACATCTCCGTACATTATTTCCGACATAATTAAGAAAGATGAAAAATATCTACCCTATATATATAAAATCCTAATGAAACGATTTTATGGAACGACTGACTAAACAACTGATTATGTTTCTTGGAGATTTCTCCTAAAATATGGAATATTATGCAATGAAATTAACACCAAAAATCCGTATTGATCCTCAGATCTCAAAACTGATATTAGAATTTTTAAATTCGAATTAGTTTTGGAAATATTAATTTTTTTCTAGTTTTAAATACTCTTCACTATTGACGACAACTCAAATTTTAATCATAACAGATATTTTTTTTTTCATATTTTAGAAAAGGTTATTATTTTAAACTAATTTGGGAACCAGTTTCGCCTACTTTAAATGTATGCTAAGAAATGTATCGTGTTACTTTTATTCATAATTCAATTTACTTGAACAATCTTTCGACAAACGGAAGATTCTGATAGAGAAATCAAGAACTCGGTATTTTTATGTTAGCGCGACGCAGGTGATAAATCGCCAAAAATTTCTCCCGCCGCATTATTTTTTTATCATCATTTTATTTAATACAAAACTTTCATTTAAAACTGAAACATTTAAAATTAATGGCTTTCACTTCTTTATTTTTTTAAACGAAACGAAAAGAAAAATATTAGGCACAGATGTCATATACGCACCAGAGTATCTAACTGGCGCCAGAATGGTGTTATTTTGCCTGACATGGTAACCCGGATATTGTTACTTATTTATTTATAAATGTTTATTTACATTTATTTTCTTTTTATTTAAAAAAAAATGTTATAAATTGTTTTGTTCTATAGTATTAGTTATACTTTTTTTTTATTTATTGTTATTTCATTTAAAAAATAATAGAAAATAATTTAAAAATACACATGTAACTGTATTCGAACACGAGATTTTCGCCAAATTGTCGTAAAAAAAAAAAAAAAAAAAAAAAAAAAAAATCACGCTAAACAATATATGACATCTGTGCTAAATATTAAATAATGCAACAAAATCATGATATTTAATTTCAACTTCAAAGCAACGTTTTAATGGTACAACTTAGTTATCCCGTCGACCAATTTTACCAAATTATATAAATCGCCAAACCACTCGCCAAATTATACAAATTGACATAATTTTTATTTTAAATAACGAAAGAACAAATAAATTAGTATAACATTAATAAAAATACAAGTAAAACGTCGAAATAAAAATCACTTGATGGCGTAAACACGTGTAATTTCCTTAAAGTCAAGTGAATGTGACATTATGATCAACCATTATTGGCATTTAATCTTATAGCTCGGTGGTAGATTTTTGGTCGATGGGATAACCTAGTGGTACCGTTTTAATTTAATACTCGAAAAAATAAAAAAATACTAACTCGCGAGTTGAAAAAAAAAGCTTTTGGTGAGATTTGCACCCAGCTAACATAAAAGTACCAAGAATTCTTTGCAATCATGGCAACTTTTATGTAATTTTATTCGATTTTTTTTTTTAATTCTTTAATCAAAATGGTATCCTTTCATATGAAAAGCGAAGGGATCAGCCCGTAATTGTTTATGGCAGTTACATGACTTGGATTATTATAATATAGGTGAACTGATGGCAATAGAAGAATATCTGGCGACGTATCACCTGTGTTCTGGCTAATATTAAATAAAGTACCAAATTGGCCGTCTGGTATATAAAAAGGCAAGGGATCCGCCAGGAACTGTTGATGATTAGTCACATGACTTAGGCTATTATTATAGAGATTGTTTTCAAGTCTAAAAACAGCGCAAAGAATAGTATTTCCTAACGATTAAAAATTTATTTAAACGTGACTATTAAAAACAGAAAAAAAACAACTTTAGGTAAATAAAAAATTTATTTACACGTGACTATTAAAAACAGAAAGGAAAAATTTAAATTACTATTAAATGAGTACGTGTTAGCCCTTTATGTACTGAATTATAAATTCGTAAAAATTTTATCTTCTAAATCACTTTTCGTGATTTTTTTTAACTACATTAGAAGATTTTCATAATCATTTAATAAACTTTAGAAGGATTTTAGAAAGACTGAAGCATTTAGAAGGATTCATTAAATTTGAATTTATAGGGATTTCGTGCAATATTTATGACCCAACTCAAATATTTTATTTTAAATATTTTTCTTAGTATTTCGTAGAATTAGGAAATGTATAAATATAATGTTCTTACAATAGAAATATAGAAATATTTCCGAATTGAAAAATCCCCCCCTCCCACCTCCAACGCCAAGAAAGCTGAAAAGAAGCAAAGACAAAAGAAATCATCCTTTAACCCGGGAGAACTCGCTGCATGAGATTTTCTCTCACAGTCGTACTTTTTTAAGACTCTTATTTAAATCATTTTTCATTTTAATTACAATTTCAAAATGTTTTTCAATTATTTTACCTATTTTGTGAATAAAAGTACTAAGCCAACCAAAAAAAGTTGATATTATATGAATGTAAAGTAAAGGAAAAGCAATTGGGCCTTCTCACTAGCGAGTTCTCCCGGGTTAAAAAAAAAAATTGTTTTGCGTAACCCATAATGCTTTTGGAACAAGATAAAGTAATGTATCTACAACCCATTCTAAACTGTATTACAACTAATCGATGTATTAAATGAATTTTATAACAAAGTTTTTTTAATGGTACTTATAAGTACCGTCAGTAGATAAAGGGTTTAAAGCAGAAAAATATTGAAAATTATGTCTTGAAAATTGTATTTACACGTGAATATTAAAAGAGAAAGGAAACTTTAAAATACTAAATACATTAATATGCGTTTAACCCTTTCAGGGGAAAGGTACTTCTATTCGTAAAATGTTGAAATCTGTGAATGGCACCAGAATTTACAAACAAATTTCGAAATACGAAAATGCTTTTGTTCACTTACTTAATAAAAGGTAAATTTTTATTCCAATATTCTGGTGCCAATGTGGCATTTAATAATTAAAATTAAGTGTTCAAAATTGAACCACTGCCCTTGAAGGGGTTAAAGCAGTAAATTGTAGTAAATCGTATTATGTCAATCGTTTTATAATGCTGTTAAAAAATACCGGGAGGCAAAGACTCTGTTTACTTATTTAATTTTATTTTAGCTTCTTTTCAAATGTTTAATTGATCTTCTTTAATCAAACACGAAAATAACCATTGCACGTCTTAACACCGACTGATTCGACCTTAAATTTTCGCAATCAAAGGGAATTGAATGGAAACCCGTTTACATGGAGATTGCTACAGTTTTTTTTTTCTTTATAATTCAATCTTCTCTAATCTTTTTAAAAACCGATCAGATTAGCGTGCTTTTAGATCCTGTGGTGTATGAAAGGGGGGGTTGGCGAGCGTAGCTTGCAGGGAGCTGAGCCCCCTAGTTAATTATATATTTTTTCAAGTCCTGAATGATATTTTAAAAGAAATTAATGAAATATAGTAATTAATGTAAACTATTCTAAATTGTACAAAATTGAAAACATCTTTGGAATTAATCTTTATTTTCGACATAGTTACGAAAGAAGAAAAATACCTTTTAAAGAGTGAAATTTAATCAAATTATTTGAATTTCGGGAAACTAGAGCCGAAAGAAAAGATGAAAAGATTTATGGGATGCAATATATTATAAAATTTCTTCACAATTTTTTAAATATAATTTTTAATTTTATTTACAAAATTTCAAATCGAATATACTCGTAGTTACCAAGTATCAATTTTAATACACAGCTTGACTCTTCAGAAAAATTTATATTTAAGCGGAAAAAATTTGAAAAAACGGTTATATGTATCATAATGTGCTCGACCTGTACAACAGTGCATTTAACTAATAGCATACAAATGATATGCATATAAATAATACTGCACACCTCTGTAATATTTTATGATAAAAATTTACGTTAATTTGTACTTGCATGCATAAATTAGTGTCAATAATGTAAGTACATTTTATTCTTTGCATTATTAAATTTCTTCTAGCTAAACCCCTCATAAATACTGAAATCCAAATTATTATTATTTTTTTAAATACATATTGTATTTATTTTTGCTAATCTGCATTTTCTTTTCCAGGTAATGTGAAAAAGGAAAATTTTATGTGACGCATGTTATCTCAGGTACTCATTTGAACTTAGTAATTTATGAATAATATTGTTTAATTACATGCAATCATATCGCTTACCCACAACAAAAGTGGCACATCTCGACAAAAGTAAATTTCACAGGAGAGACAAAAGAAAATTTAAATGATTTTATTATAACATGAAATTATAGCACTTACTTTGCACGAATAAAAACGTGCATAAAATCATAGAACCCTTAAGTATGAAGGCATAGGATGATGTTTGGGGTGTTGGGTAATTTTATTTTTACTTCCCAGCAAAATCCACCCCTTTCTGTAGTCACAAATGGCCATATAGCATAATAAAGCGATTTTCCGTGTAACTACACTTCTGAAACTTTTTGTGTAGCAAGACGCACTTACGTCAGACCCTTTAGTGAAATAAAACGCAAAATGAATTTTTGCAAGATGTGTCACTTTTTTTGCGGGTGAGCGACATAGTGTTTGTATATTTTATAAAACAAAAACATGACTATAAGCAACACTGACGTCATAATAGTACAGGCAACGATCTGTGCAATCTCGTTTGCTTTTATTGCACATGCAATCGCTTTAAAATATCGTATAATTGTTTAATTTAAAAATTTTTATATATTTTGACTGTGAGACAAAAAATTTAACATACTAATTTTATATGTAAATTTCAACTGGGCGAAAAATGTCCGGACCAGGATTCGAACCAGGGATCTCCTGGCTGAAGCCGCCAGTGCCCTACCATCTGAGCTATCCTGGACGAATCTGGTGGAACTTTTTCACCCAGCTAACCTTAATGATTATAGGATATATTTCCCAATTAGAATAGTTGTGTTAAAATTAATCTAGTATACTAATTTAAATGCTGAAAGGCGCAAAATAAAATTTTAAAAACAGTAAAAATAAATCTATTCAACTTTTTACATGTTTCCACACTATCCGGGTCATTTTCAAAACAAATAAATAAAAATTAATCTAGTATACTAATTTAAATGCTGAAAGGCGTAAAATAAAATTTTAAAAACAGTAAAAATAGATCTATTCAACTTTTTACATGTTTCCACACTATCCGGGTCATTTTCAAAACAAATAAATAAAAATATTCTAAAATTGCACGGTCTATAAAACGCATTCAAATTTTCACGTAATCTTTCATATTATGCACGGTATTTTGTTACATTGAAAATTTGATTGATGGCGTTTCATAGACCGTGCAATTTTAGAATATTTTTTTTTATTTGTTTTAAAAATGACTCGGGTAGAGTCGAAACATGTAAACGGTTGAAAAACTTATTTTTACTGTTTTTAAAGTTTTAATTTACGCCTTTTAGCAATTAAAATTAGTATATTATTACAAGGTGTTAATTTGTTAAAAAATTAACTTTAAAACAAGTCCTTTTAAATCTATTTAAAAAATTCTACACTGTAAAAAAATTCCGTTAAAATACGGAAATTGTACTGGCAATCGAGACGTCAGTACTATTTCCGTATTTTAACGAAATTGTTTTCCGAAAATTCCAGAAAATTTTTGTTTTTTCACAAAATTTACGGGAAAAAATGCCGTTAAAATACGGAAATTGTACTGGCAATCGGGACGCCAATACTGTACTATAGTACTGGCGTCCCGATTATCAGTACAATTTCCGCATTTTAACGGTTTTTTTTTTTTTTTTTTTTTTTTTTTTTTTTTTTTACAGTACACCTTGTTAAAGAATTCTTATTTCCTGTTAATAAAGAACGCGATCACTAACACCGCTGTTATCGACTCAAAACTAAAGACAATCATCATTCAAAGAGAAATCTTTTCAGCTAAAGAGTCTTTCTCCACATAAACTTAATAATTCGTGCTTCGAAGCAAAATTTCCATAAATCGATATTAAAATTAGTATCATTCGTTGAATGGACTTTTTTTTGTCCCCTTACAAGTCAACTTGTCAATCAATATTCATTGAAGACACTTTATTCACAGTTGTTGAATAAGCATTGAAAATAAGGGACTGCATTATTCTAGTGAAACATCTTTTGTGCGTATGTTATTTCCTTAGAAAATACAAAATAAGAATTAATGTGTATTTAAATAGCTGATTATAAAAGATCCGTAATATATACATATGCATATTAACAATTTTTTCTGGATACAAAAGGTTTTATTAAATCATAAAAATTTTCAATAAACTTTCAAGTAATAAATTTATATTATTTATTTTGGGGCACAGTATTCTGCTAGTATTACAATACTTAGAAATACTTTAATTAAATACTAATAACCATTAAATATTTGCTTTAAATTGGTGATATTTGCAACAAAATAATACTTACACACAAAAATATTAGATTTATATTTGGAATACATACAATAAAAATCCAATTGTTGAGAAATATTTGCATTACATTGCGAATATTTGCAACAAATCCAATAGTGTTACAATATTAGCCATTATAAAGTCAAACTTACAAGCCAATTGTATAGGGGAGAGTAGCCATATTTGGACCACCGCTTTAATTGGACCGTTGCCATTCTGCCGTTAATTACACGAAGAGACTCCATCTACCGCTGAAATCCTACTCATCAGAATGACGTCACACATGATTAGAAGAGGCATCCGCCTACCACGTGCTGTTTTCAGATAATTTATAAAAACCTAAAGTTAGCTGTTTTGATCAAATTTTTTCCTACTAAATGTAAGTTAATATTTTGAAAACTAAGGTAAGTTGTTGTGTTTTCATACACATATATGAATTCATCTGTTTATTGCGCATATTTTTCACGCGGATTTGTTTGATTTCGTTTTTGTTCTTAGTCTTGAAATTAACTATTTTAAAAAATGGCGCAGTTGCCGTAATTGGACCAGTTTAAGTTGCTTAATTTGGACCAGATATGCGATCATAAATTTGAAAAGTAAGTAATGAATTTCGAGGACCGTACGCTTTGTACACCATTTTTTAAAAATATTTTATAATGGATTACTATCTCCATGCAAGGTTTTTTTTGTGTATCTGGATTAATTTTTTTATACAGTTTAGGCCTGTATAAACATAAAAAATATTTTTACATGCCTATGGAATAAATTTTGTTTGCAATGTTTTTTTACCTTGTATGTAATTGTATTTATTTTCTTTGAATGCTTTATTCCTTCGGCATATTTGATTTACAGAGTTGAATTCAAAAATTTTCCTCCTGCAGGATATTTGTGATAGAAGACTTTTTACAGTTCTGGAAGGTGGAATTATACTTTTTTGCCATTAAAACACATAAAATCTCAAACCTTGTTGAAAATGTTGAAAAGACATAGATAAATTGTCTGGAAGAAAAACACCCGTGACAGCAAAAGCTGTTAAAGATATAGGAAACAAAAATCAGACAGTAACTTGTGAAGAAATTGACCTGCAAGAAGGCTGCAGCTACAAGTCCCCACAAAAGCGAAAAAATCATTAGAAATGTTATTTCCCTTGCTAAATTCAATCAAATCAAAGTAAGGAGGGAGCCAAAAAACAGTTGTGTTAACATCATCGCCATATAAACTAAATCTTGAAATGAAAAAGAAAAAAAAAAAAAAAAAGACAAAAAGGAAGCTTTCACAGCACAAAAGCAATTGGAACATCGAGTTTTAAAAAATAGGCTCAATGCAATTAGCAAGAAAATGATGGAAGAGAAGAACTACAAACACAATGTAAAGAAAACTTCTGTTGCAAAAAAAAGTCTGATAATGCAGAATCTAAAAAAAAAAAAATCTAGACAGTGATGATTGGTTTTGCCTAATTTGTAGGAAAAATAAAATAGCAGAAATGATTCAGTGTTCAGATTGCCATATACGGTTCCATGTTCCGTGCACTGGAAAACAAAAACAATAAACAAAATTCATGTATAAGCCTTGCATCCCTCCTTACATGATATTCAAGTAACTGACAATTAGTTCCATAATTTCTATTCTTAATTACTGATAACTTTGATTTATATTTTGAATACATTTTGATTTAAAACAATTACTCTTATTTTCAGATATTTGATTTCATCATATTTCATTGCTGTTATTTTGTTTGATTGTTTCATTAATCGCAAACTTTGCTTTTAATAAAATTAGTTATATTCTCTAGTCATTAAGCCTGATATTATTTGGTCCAATTTAGGAGACTGAGAGGCCAACTTAGGCGACCAGTTGCTGAATTCGGACCAATTTTGACAATTTTTTCAAATTAAAATAAAATTTAAGATTTTCAAAAAGAAATTGATCTAAATATTTATTTAGTTCATAGATGAATAGATTGACCCTGTGTAATGAGCTTTTGCAGATATTCCAAAAATTAAGCGAGTTATACCTGAAAATAAGCGAAGTGGTCCAAATTCGGCTACTCTCCCCTATATTAACAATTGGCTTGTAAGCTTGTAATTATAAAGCCAACCAATACAAACAAATATTGGACCATTATTGTTTTGCTATTAGAGTATGTACTAATATTTGTTCAAGGAATATGTGCAATTTCATTTAATTACATGTAATAAAATGTAGTAAAATTTATTAATAACTGATAATCATTATTATAACATTCAGCCAATTATGAATTTTTAAAAATTGATATGAATTTTAAAAGCTCTAAAACGTCCATGAAACGTGATCAGCTGTTAAATGATTTTCTCCCCTAATTTCAACTAATTTCGTTCGATTGATTCACAATTATATGCTTCTATTGATTTTCGTTTTTCCTTTTCACTTTGTAGATAGCTAATTTCGTCTGGCAGTATTAAACATTGATATATATTTACTAGAATTTGTGATGGTTAAATAAGTTCGTCGTAATATCATTGTTGTGTGAAAAAAAATACGTGCTCATTTTATTTGCTGTGTATTTTTTCCTGTAGCTAACTTTTAACCTTGGAGTCTTCTACTAAAATGTTACATATTTTTAATGTAATATTGAGTTTCATTTCCTTATCAATATGTATCTTATTAAAAAATCTAATTAATCAATTGTCAGCTCCAAATCTCTTTGTCAGATTAAGAATTTATTTATGTAGAAAGATAGATATTACATTCTTGAGAAATAATATCATGTAAAAAATGATTGAACTATGCATAATCCACCTGACATATAACGCAAGACTGCCACAGGCAACTATTTTTTATATTTTTCGAGTGTTATTTTCAAATAATAATGTATGTGGTAGATTTCTACAAGAAATGTACGAAGATTACTGTTTGGAAATAGTGGTAAGATTAAATAATAAAAAATTATTTGCCTGTAGCAATCCTGCATATTCAGGAGGGATAATTATGACCACTTTTACATTTTCAACATTTTTCTTTTTGCTTATTTCTATTTGGAAAAGTGGTGTTTTTAGTACATAGGAAGTAACTTTGATCCTTTAAGAACACCTTTTAAAAGTTTTAATTCTCATAGCTGTTTTTTTTTTAAATTAAAAGTATGGTTATAATTACCCCACCAAAAACTCCCGATCACATAAGTTTGGGGTAATTAAGACCACTAGAAAATTATGACCATTATATTTTCTCTTTATACTTGCAATACACATTTGTTTGGGGTAATTGAGACCACTTTGAACTCCAAAGTGACAAATCCGTTTAACAAAAATTTTATAGACTTACTAGGGAACGTCCCCAGGTGCAAGTTGGGGATTTGGACGAGAGTGGTATCAAAAGAAAGGTCTCGTCATGTACATCAAAAAGTCCAATGGAACTACCCGTCGGAATCCAACCGTTTTCGAGATATCCTCACTTGAAGTGTGAATAAGTAAATAAATAAATTGGCTGGCAGGCATATAAATTGTTCGCAAGTTAAAAGTTTCTTTGCATTGTTTTAATCCTCTACCAATACCTTTTCCCGAGCTACGAGCAAAATCCTTTACACCCACATATTGCCGGTTATTTCCCCTCTATTAGACAGGCACTTCGCATTCTACGAAGTTTTCGTGTAGGGCTGCATTCGGAGAGTTTTTCCACCTGTTTTTGCTATTTCCAGCACCTTGTTTTATGCAAATATTTCGGCAAATGTGTGGGTGTAAAGGATTTTTCTCGTAGCTCGGGAAAGGGTATTGGTAGAGGATTAAAACAATGCAAAGAAACTTTTAACTTGCGAACAATTTATATGCCTGCCCGCCAATTTATTTATTTACTTATTCACACTTCAAGTGAGGATATCTCTAAAACGGTTGGATTCCGACGGGTAGTTCCATTGGACTTTTTGATGTACATGACGAGACCTTTCTTTTGATACCACTCTCGTCCTAATCCACAACTTGCACCTGGGAACGTTCCCTAGTTAGTTTCAAATTGCTATTCGGATCTCAAAAAGGCTTCAGACTAGTAATAAAGAATATCTAAGATGAAATATACATTATGAGATTAATATCTAAGCTTGAAACAAAATTTTACCATACACAGTTTTCTCCAATATGACGGAGGTCAGAATTACTCCCTGGTCATAATTACTCCTCCTATAAAGTTAAAGATAACAAGAAAAGATGGCTGTAGTGTAAAGTAATAATATTTTGAAAATAAATTATTTTTATTTCTCAACAGTTTTAAGCATACTTCGTCAAATGTTACTTTGTACCAGAAATAAATTTCAAATAACCCTTAAATGCATAGTGTAACTCAGGAGTTAAGTGATCTATTTTTTTTTTTTTTTTTTTTTTTTTTTTTTTTTTATTATTTGGTGCTTTCTATTCGCCTTTTGGTGAACTATTATGTGTTACTTACGCATGATAACATGCATTTAAGGCCGTGAAGTCTGTTTTTGTTTTGATTTGTTATCACGGAAAGGTTATAGCATCTTTTGTTGATACTGCTTGCTGTGTACTCGACTGGAGCTTTTTCTCTATCTTTATAAGGTAATAATTATTAATTCTGCGAACTATTAAAAGCATTATAAAAATTATTATATCGTTGAATACTTGTTATTGTGCAATGTAAGCGCTTTAAAGTAAGTATAGAGGAGACTAGGGAGGGTTGACCATACGGGAGGCTTGACCCACCCATCAGTTTTCATATTTAAAAGAATTTCAGAGTTTTATCAATAGGTGTCAACCAAAGCTACCGGAATGCTCAAACAACAGTCTCTGTTTCATACAGGTAATCGAAATAGGTGTGGAAAAATCAATTGTGAGGTGTTTTCAACATAAAAGTTGTGTTTTTTAGTAATATTTTGTAAACTTTTTTCAGATAAAATATATCATAGTAATTTAAGTAAGTAGGTTTTAAGTAATGCAGAAATATCGAGCTTTCATTCCGGGTATAAAGATTATACAGTAAGTTAGGCTTAACATAACAATGTCCTATGCTTTAGAAAAGGGCTATCAAGGGAGGCTTGACCCAGTCAATGTAAGGGAGGGTTGACCAGATGTTCAAGGCTCCCTTAACACATTCACGACGGGAAACGAGAATTCTTGCTTTAATTCAAAAAATATCAATGCATTTATTACATGTCCATATTTTGATTGTAAGACATGTTATATTAAATTCGTTCATTGAAAGATATTTACCGATGCATAAACTTGGTGTTAATTAAGGGGTTTTGGAAATATTTTTATTATACACTGTGCATAATGAAAGATTAATGCTTATATATATAAAAATAAATGTAAAATTATTCTGCAAAGGTACAGTAAAATGGTGTGATGGAAAAGAAAACTTTTAAAACTGATTAAAGAAATATGTAAAAAATTGCTATTTGCACTGCACGAAAAAAATTAATGAAATATAAATGGGAAAGTTGATAGGAACTTTTTTCCATTTCAATATTACGTACAATAGATAAATAGAAACAGTGGAAAGGACTAGCAAGTACGAAAGCAGTAGTCTTAACCGTTTCAGGGGCAGTAGTATGTTTATGAAACCACTTTATTTTAATTCTCAAACGCCACAATGACACCAGAATTTTGCTAAAATCTTTTCAATTTAATATGTATGTGAAATATAGCCTTTTTCACATTTCCAAATAAATCTTTTCATATATTCCGGTGCCAGTCATTTATTTCAACATTTTAGTACTGAAAATACTTTGCCCCTGAAAGGGTTAAAATATGTGAATGATAAGTTAAGTACTCATGCAGCTGCAAAAGAACATAGCATTGATCGAAAAACTTTAGGAAAGTATGTAGACAAACTTTAACATAATGAATAGAGTGAGAGGAAGCCAAACTATGTGAGAACTAGAGTTGTCAGGTCGAATGTCACAAAAAGTAGGACAAGGAGACAAAAATAAAGCGGGACTGTGGCTACTAAATCCGGACATTGTAATGCACGAAACCCTATGGAAACTGAACCTGTCTCTAGCAGAATGCTGTCTTAAATGTTAAAATTTCATTTTCCCTGTTGTACAATTATACCTGCTCAGACGAAATCCTGTTTAAAACTACAGTTTTCTCCTCCGACATGCGATTGCGCCTAAACATGTTTGTTTACGCATCATATTTTCAAAAACATTTTTTATACTAATTAAAGCATGTAGCATAAAGTTATTTTACTTTTTTAAAATTGATACTATTTCTCTTCACAAATATTTCAATATAAAGCAAAGTGGGTCAAGCCTTCCATATAGTGGGTCAAGCCTCCCATATTGTGGGTCAAGCCTCCCATATGTGGGGAGCCTTGACCCATTATTTTCTCATGATTAAAATCAATAATTTTTCAAATTTCTTATATATTACACTTATGTAGCAATTTTATTTTGATAACTGATTGTATAACGAATAAAATGATTTATAAAACTTTATTCTACGTTCAATATTTAAAAAATAAAAAATCCTTTTGTTAAAAGTGGGTCAACCTTCCCTAGTCTCCCCTATCATTTAAAATTATCATTTTTTGAGCAATTTTTATTACGTAACTCAGGAGTGACAATATGACATTATGCCAACATAAACAGAAGTAAATTTTTTGACTATTTTCTTAGTAGTTAATTAACAAAAATTGACTAAAATATAATATTTTCCGAACAACATAAAAAAATCATGCATTAAAGGGTATATATACGCGAAATCGGGTTTCTGTCCAGTGTCACATGCTTATCGTTATCCTTTCTTACTTGTTTATCCTTACCCTTTTCAAATAATAATGTATGTGGTAGATTTCTACTAGAAATGTACGAAGATTACTATTATGGAAATAGAGGTAGACTAAATAATAAAAAAATATGTTCCTATTGTAATCATATATAACGAAAAAGAGAGAAAGAAAAGGCAATGGGATTGATGGCTGTAGTGTAAAGTAATAATATTTTGAAAATATATTATTTTTGTTTTTCAAAAGTAAAGAGTTTTAAAAGCATATTTCGTGAAATGTTACTTTGTATCAGAAATTTCAATTAACATATCACATAAATCCAATTTCGGTCCAGTCCTGCATGTTTTTCCTTATTGTGTCCCTTACTTGTTTATTCTTACCCTTTTCAAATAATAATGTATGTGGTAGATTTCTACTAGAAATGAGCGAAGATTACTGTTTTGAAATAGTGGTTGTTGTGTTTATGACGGCCAATTATCAACACGAGGGATATAGGCCCTAAGGGAAGGAGTGCCCTCCGTGGGGGTCTTTCTAAGGGAACCTAACCCGTACTTACGCATGGAAATCCACGGTTCGAAGAAAACCACGAAAACTCCGAACGATTAGGTCGACGGGCGCGATTGGGCTCGAACCAAGCACCTCCCGTCTACCAGCTTCGAGAGCAGAACCTCTCGGCCACTGGTGGAGCGTTTTGAAATAGTGATAGACAAAATAATAAAAAAAATAGTTGCCTTTGGCAAACCTGTATAATGAAAGAAAGAGAAGGAAAAGGCAATGGGATAGATGGCTGTAGTGTAAAGTAATAATATTTTGAAAAGAAATTATTTTTGTTTCTCAAAAGTAAAGGGTTTTAAACATGCTTCGTCAAATGTTACTTTGTATCAGAAACAAATTTCAAATAATATATCCACTAAATCTGTTTTTGGTTCAGTTTTACATACTTATCCTTAACCTTCCTTACTTGTTTATCCTTAACCTTGCTTACTTGCTTATATTATCCACATGCTTATCCCTCATCTTACATTCTACATAATTTCTTAAATATTATTTTTGAAGCAGAACTTAAGAATTTTATGTTGTTCTGAGAAATTTAAACATCGACTCATCTTAATTGATTGTTAGTAAAAGAAAATCAAAGGAAGCTCCAATTTCAATCAAAATATTTCTTAAACAGCTATGTTGTACCATTCTCTTCCTTCTAGTGTTTATTTTCGTCGAGTAAGAAAAGTGGTTACGTTCGCTGCTAAAAAAATGTGAAACTTGGAAGAAAATTTGTTGTTTTTGATTTCATTCATAAAAATAATTTTTTTTTCAACTATTTAATCGACATTTGTGCTCATAGTTTCAAGTTGCGCCAGCAAGAGGAAGAAATTTTAGCCGAAAAATTTCTTCATTTTCTATACCTTAAATTAATTCTTCATATTAAAATGATTTTCATTACATAACTTTTAAAATTTGAGATTTCAAGATGACATTTAGATTCTTTATTGGAAAAAGGCAAGACGTATTTGAAATTTTAAGCAAAACAAACTTAATGAGAGAGTGATGTTTATGTTTGAGATAAGACCGAATTCTGACTTGAAAATCACAATGGTAACTGGCAGCCCCTAAGTAATTGTAACACATTTTTGCTTACACAAATTTTCTATTAAAAAAATTCTTGTTACTTCAGAAGTAGTTTGCAACCCCAGTATACGTTAACAATATTTGAAATTTTAAATGAAACAAGGTCATAGAGGAAATGTCGTTTATGAAGGAAGTAAACTCTTTGGAAGAAAACTGTAATTTCACAACTGGTCCTAGACGGTTGTCCTTTACAAAAACTACTGCTATATTTAAGGGGCCGGGAAATTCTGTATGAGTAGCAATCTCCGCCATGTTAAATTCATCGACTTTATATACCTTTTTCTCAGAAATGGTGAAAGATAGAGATTTTTTAGAGTAGTTAGAATAACATGATTTACGTATTTTAATAGACCATTTTCTTTCTAAGTGAAACTCAAAATTAATTATTAATTATTTATTGAAAGTCATTTTTAAATTAGTATTTTTGATAAGATTTCACTGCCTAAAATAAATGGCCATTAAGCTGTGAAGTACTCTTAGAAAGAATGAATAATTTCTTTTTATATATATATATATATAAACATGTGTGACACATCGTTGGAAAGATAAAAGTTTAAACTATTTAATGATATAAAAAAGTAAAAATCGATTTTTTGGATGAATTTTGCTTTCTCGATCCCCTTAAGAAACTAATAAAAAATATGTTACTGCACAAGTTTTTTTAACGTTTGAGTAGCAATCCCAACATAAGGTAGACATATCTGAAAATTTAAGTCAAAGGAGTTTAATGGAGAGATGACGGCTCTGTTTGGAATGAAAACTTTAAAAAAGAGGCTTGTGACTACAGAATCACAATGGACAATTGGAGATTAATTTATCAAGTTCTTTTTAGCAACTAAGGCAATATTTAACAAACTTTAACTTCATATTTTAAAAAAAATGTACAGAATAGCTGTTACTGTCCAAATAATTTATCGTTTCAGTAGATGCCCCAACCTACCTACATAAAAGGTGAAGAAAATTTGTAGTGTATTGCTTAGCTACTTTTAATAAATGTAGTCTGTGGTCAAGAGAGTTTTGAGTTATTGTGTGTCCTGAATTCTAACATTTGTTTGTGAATACGTTACCTGTTCTGTCATTTCTCTAAATTTTGCCCGGTATGTTTGAATATCCGAGGCTCTGATTTTCACGGTTATGTAGTGCAACGATAGGATAATTAGGTGTCTGCGGTTGTATAGTTGCTATAAACACTGAGGTAGAGCTAAATTTGAGGGATTTTAGATGCATCTCACTCATAGTGGTAATCTAATCTGTATTTTCTTCGCTTCCTGCTTTGAACCTCAAAGTTTCCACGTGTTGAGTGGCCAATTAAGTTTCCATTAGTTGTTTTTAGATTAGAATCTTCGACTGTAAGTTCGCTAGTGGTAAGATGCTAATGTTTGGTGTTTCAAATAAAAGAGTATTGGAATCCACGGGATTCCCTTCGATAGCGATATTTTCGTATTTCAAGTGACTTTTATAGTGTTTCTTGTGACTTTGTATAGTGAGCGGAAATGACTTCTTCTTACACTGTAAAAAAAAATGGTAACGTTCCATGTAAAATCCAGGAACGTTTCGCCTTTTCTCAGGTTTTCAGAATAATTTAGCTCTTTCCTGTGAAATTCTGGTTTTCTTATCTGAAACGTTCCTGAACAAAAGTTGGAAACAGCAAAACGCTGCGGCCGCCATTTATTATTTTTTTGCTATAATCCGCTGCTCGCGCGCGAGTGTCGAAAACGAATTTCTTAAATGAATGTAAAAAAAATCAATATGGAATGCAAATAAATCAATAGACGACATAATCCTTTACGTCTCTATTGTCAAGACAATTCAGATGAAAATACAATACCTCTGTGACATCGCTAAGAGATTATCTCTCGTACTTGTCTGTGGAATGTTTAACGAGCAGACCGTGTAAAAAAAAAAAATACACCTATTATTTGGATCTCCATTAACCAGGGGACCATCAAATATGATTCTCACCGATTTTGATTAATTTAAAGTATGTTTTAGAGTTCTTATCTCTAATTATTCTTGTGAAAGGATTTCTTCAAATGGGCCTTAGATTTTCAGAAATTAGATGCCGAGGTTTAGCATACGTTTCAAATACCCATTAGTTTGCAGCTCTCAACGTGTCTTTCGTGGTGTGGACGTAGAAGGCTCGCACGCCACCCGTACGGCCCGCGTTCGATGCTACCCCTTGACTTTTTTTTTCTTTTTTAATTAATTTTATATTTTAACACTTTATTACAATTTGATTTAAATTTGATATATATTTGACACTTTGAATTGCTGCAAATTTGAATTTTTTTTTATTTTCGGAAAAAATATACAATTACGTTTAGCTTTTTTTTTTTTTTTCATGAAAATTTATATGTATTTTATCTAACTTGTAAACTAACATAATTACTGACGAAAATCCAAAATATTTTATGTCTAGATTTTTTTTTCTAATTATTATTTACATTTATATATTTTTATATTTTAAGCAAAGTTCAGAAACAATATATCATATATTAGTCCAGGCAAATTAAAGTAAAAACACCTTCAACCCGAGCAAAATTGCAATAGAAGCTCTGTTAACTGATTTTTAATCCGTAACCATTACTGAGAAATATAACCAAAATCAGACAAAATGCGATCACGGGAACACCCTTAAAAACGGATTTCAAAACGGACTGAATCATATGCCGTTTTGCGTTGTTGTGCTGTTGTATACCTTTTAGTTGAGACGGAAGACGACAGAGGGCAGCACTAAACAATTTGGACTGCAAATATTCATTTTTATCAAACAACTGACAACCAATAATGCTTTTGAAACAAGATAAAGTAAAGTATCTATAACTCATTCTAAACTGTATTACTACTAGACCGATCTCCTAACAGTCATCCGGTATGCGGTGAGTTTTTCAAGCTCCGGCTATGGGGATATATATCTCCGGCCTCAGGCAAGCCCTATACTATATTTTCTTTCTACATATTAAGTCTTCCTGAACATTTTAAGCCTTACCGCATGAAAATCGGTCCAGTGGTTCGCGAGATATAGTTCTTTTAAATTTCTCTACTTTCTGTTAATCCCATTCCTCTGTCTCATGTATCCGCAATTGCAACTGGCTCCGAATCGATTCCAGTGCTTATAAATGCTAGTTGTGCATAACTTTCCCAGGCATCGGAACATTTTTAATAATATGCTTTAGGGAATTTTTCAGGGCAAATATCAGTATTTTTTAATAGAAGAATAAATCTAGCTTAAACGCGTGAAATTTCGCCTTATTTAAGAAGTAATTTTCTATAAGAAAATACTGGTACCGAAAAATTTCCTGGCTATAAAATTTCAGGACACGCACGACCCCTGCATTTATGGACATTTCATCACCAATTTACTTTGTTAAGGAGACTTTAAGCAAAGATATCGATATTTTTTATACATGCTGTGCTGTGATTGTGATCTGGCCAGAGTAGTTTGTCATGTCAGTGTTTTTCAAGATTATATTTATGGTGTTAAATGATTATTTAACAGCGGATTACTACATTATTTGTGTAATTTGAAGCTTATACAACACTAGTGAGTGAGTTTTAGATTCTTTTTATAAATTTTAGTATTTTAATGAGCCTCTGAAAAGTACATGCTTTACCATTGGCGGCCATTTAATAATGCATCTCTGTAGAGATTATTGTAATGTTAACCTTTTTTAATTAATCTCTAACCTCTAACGTACATAATAAATGCTATAAACAGCTCCATACTGTGCTTTTTATTAACGTAAGTGTATATACTTTGCTCTGTTGCCAGTTTCAATTCAAAATATCAATTTTAAGCGTACTAAATGATGTTTTGAAAATAGTTAAAAATTGTGTTCTATGCTAACTTTTAGCTTCAAACTCCCATAGGAATAACATTGGGAGTGTGTAACTTTTATAAAATTATCAAAAATACCTATAAGAGACAGCAGACAGAAGAGGAGCAGCAATGACATTTAAAAAGTGGCCGATGTACTGGAACACGTATCGCCATTTCATTCTGATTCTACTATACGCAAAATTGTTACAGGCGCAACAGCTAAAAGAGAAGTTAATGTTGATGAGTTGCACTTATTTGGTATGATCATCATCTCCAAAATGATAGGGAAGGATATATTTAGGTATTCGGCTAAAAGGTCAAAGAAAGTGAAAATTCTAGGATCTGCTGCCGCCATTTGTAGTTATAAAGATGACTTAGATATACAAATAGATCCAGCGCTCCTCTTCCAAAGAATGATGATTACTGGCACTTGTGGTGAATCTCGGAGATGACATGCGTTATGAACCGTGTGCGTACCCTGCAGCATTATTTGAATCACCAAGTATGATGAGGAATTCAGACAAATCTCAGTTAGCTCAAGCACTAATCAAACACATTAAAAATTTACACAATGAAAAATATGACAACGTGGAAAGTACAGAAAGGTACATATTGGATGGAGGATCTTTCTTGCGTCGCATTTCCTGGTGTAAAAAATGATACATATGAAAACATTGCAATGTCTTACGCTGATTTTATTGTTAAACAATATGGAAAACCTATCATGGTTTTTGATAATTACATTGGGTATCCAACAATCAATGATGTGGCTCACAGATGACGCTACAAAAAAACAGTAGAGATATTAATTTCAGCCCATACGTGAAATTTATTGGAAAAAAGGAAGAGTTTCTGGACAATGAAAAAACAAGCAAGCAATGACTTCCCTCATAGGCGAATTGCTTAAGAAACAAGGCTGTACTGTTCCCAACACAGATGGGGATGCCAATATAGACATTGTTCGTGCTCCAGTCTCATCTTCAGAACATGCACATGCACATACCACTGTAATAGGTGAAGATACCGACTTGCTGATTCTCCTTCTTTAACAGGCAAAGGACAATGGCTTCAAGCTATACTATCGCAGTGACATAAGACGAGGATCATGTTACGAACCAATCTATCATATCCTCAACATGCAATCTCTGTTAGGTCGTGAAAATTGCAACTTCCTTCTGTTTCTGCATGCTTTCACGGACTGCGATACAACATCCAGGAAATCCTCACCATTTCTCAAACAGATGAACAAGACAGAGCTCCGTTCTATTGCAAAAATATTTTGTTCAAATTCAAGCCTACATTCAGATATGGCTGAGGCTGGAAGAAAAGCAATGCTTCTGTTTTATGACTGCAAGGCACTGGATTCTATAGACAAACTACGTCACCAAATGTTGGTAAGGAAAGTAACTACAGTAAAATCATTTATTACACCTGAACGTTTGCCTCCGACCGATTCTTCAACAAAATATCATAGCTATCACACTTACTTACAAATAACTATCGGAAGAAAGAACCAAGCCAGCAGAATGGGGCTGGTATGTAAAAAAACACTCGTGCTACCCAATACTCTGCTAGTGACTACCAGCTACAGATTATTTACTTAATATGATTCCATGTTCTTGAAAGACAAACTGTGCTACTTTACGATGCTGATGCAAGCGTAATTGATTGCCCTGTTCTACAGCTTCTGGGGTGTGCCCAGTCAATGGATGTAACAAGAACTACCTAACTTCTAACTATAAATATGATGAAAACTATTGATACTTTTATTTCTTCACTGGAGCATTTCTGTAAAAATGAACTTAAGCAGTAATTTGTCATAAATAGTAGACTTTTGTGTACTGTTTATCGTTTTTGACTATACTTCAAAGTTAAATTGTGAAAATAAAGCGATATATTTCCGTAAGCGATATATTCTCTGTCTTAGTTCCAAAAAATACTCTCCGCCATTTTGAAATCCGTAAATAGGGGTGTTCCCGTGCTCAGATTTTGTCTGATTTTTAGTATGCTATTAAGCAGTAGTTCCTGATTAAAAAATTCTCTAAAAAGCTTCTATTGCAATTTTGCCCATGTTCAATCACAAAATGCCTGGACTATATATATATATTTACTTTATTGAATTTTAACTGAAAATTTATTTTTTCGTGTAAATTATAAATAATAATTTTGATGTCAATTTCAAAATATTTTTTCATTCTAACAAATAATGATAATAAAGCGAAAATTGTCAACTGGAAATGTAAAAATCGTCTGCGGATCCCGCATGCTGTGAAATGTCAGTAATGTTTTGCTGTCAATAGAAATATTCCTGGTATTTCGCAGGAAACTTACTGGCATTTCTGTAGAAAGTTTTTAACATATACAGTAAAGTTCCAGTCATTTTCAAGAAATGTTTCTTGGAAATAATGGGCAACTCAGCTGCCCATTTTTTCCCAGGAACGTTGCGAAATTTTTTTTACAGTGTAGGTTTCTTCAAACAAACAGTGAGGCCAACTTGCTTTAAACTAAGTACTTGAATTTAGTAAGTTTCTTGGAAAAGCATTCCCCCTCTCAGTCTGGAGATTTGAGCGTGTTTATTTCTGATCACCTTAGTTAAATATCCCATGTTTTACTGCCAATCTCCCTTATTATTGCTTTTAAATAAACGCTTGTTATTGTTAATCTTTGGTCATTAGCTACTCCTCCAGTGGACTTCCCGGAAGGACACGTCACAAAATTACATTTATTTATTGATTTCCTTATTTTTATTTTTTTGACTTAGCTAATGAGGAATGATTGTTTATATTTCAAATAAAATTCTTTGAAAGAAGGCTGTAACTTTAGAATCACAATGCTCAGTAGATGGTCAAATTATGTTGCTCTTTTTTTTAGTAACTATGCCATTTTTTAACAAGCTTAAACTTCAAAGAAAAAAATATATATCTGTTACCGCACAAGTAATTTACCGTTTGAGTAGCTACCCCAACCTACACCAAGTGAAGAAAAATTGCATTTATTTTTTATGGACATAGCTATGGAAATCATACGCATGAATGTACGACTGAACCACTTAATAACGAAGTCTAGTAGCCTAATTTTGTAGTTTGCCTATTTGTTCCGGTTGACTTCCTATCAGAACTTGCTCTTCATTTGTGGCGGGAAAAAGAGAGACGATCACAATGAACCCCGCCTTCGTCTTGCTCTGTCGCATCTTTTATTAGATTTCTTCATTTTAATTCTTAAATATTCACTAATGAGAATATCTTGCACTAATTTCAACATTTCTGTGACTTTTTTTTTTTTTTTTTTTTTTTTTTTTTTTTTTATCAATGGTTTCGCAATAAGTGTTTTTAAAAACCATGATTCCATATATAGGGTGATTCAAAACTTATCAATCAAATTTAGTAGGGAGATAGGCAATACGTCAGGAAACCGATTTTACATAGGAAAGTATGTCCGCAAATGTGAGCATGCGTATGTAGAGGGCGCTATGTGTACCTGACCTTTCATTGCGTCCTAATCATTGTTTTGACTTTTCAAAAGCTAGTATTATTTTTTCTCTTATTTCCACTTCTCATTTCTACTTCCACAAAGCGTTTCACATCTTTAAACACTCCAAAAATCTCGTTAATTACATATATTCAACGCCTTCATTATCTGACGCCTAGAAACCTCTCATTTAATTTTGTTCTTACCGGTTCTTTTAACCTTTATTATTTTTTTTTTAATTGGTTTGTTTTGTACTTTTTGTTTTCATTCTTATTTTATTTATTTTTTGTTGGTTTTATATTTTGTTTTTAACTTTCTTCATTCATGAATTTTTAAATTTTGGTTTCACAGAATTCTTAAACGGCATCAAAGAGATTTTTGGAGTTTTTAAAGATGTAAAAAGCTTCATGGAAGTCCAAATGAGAAGTGGAAATAGGAGAAGAAATTATACTATCTTTAGGAAAGTCAAAACAATGATTGGGACGCAATGGAAAGTTGGGTGCACACAGCGCCCTCTACATACGCATGCGTACATTTGTGGACATACTTCGCTAAGTAAAATCGATTTCCTGACGTATTCCCTACCTCCCCAGGAAATTTGTACGATAAGTTTTGAATCACTCTGTATACTAAACTATATTTTAAAGCATTGTGATTTCACGTCATTGTTGGAAACAGCTGATGTTCTTTATGTCTGCTTCTTTTGGTATATGTATCAGTAGTACTGTATTAAAATAAATTTTTAATAATGAATAGAGACCAATGTATGATTTCATGAATGCTGAATTATATTCAGAGGTATTGGGAACTCACATCAGTCTTGGAAACAATTAGTGATCTTTTATGAATGCTTCTTTTGGCATGTGTAAATAGAACGATATTAAAATACTTTTTTTACTAAAAAAAAAAGAAAAGGGGCGGAAGAACAGTGAATGTCACAATGATTATAATCTTCGTCTTTCTCTGTCGCATCTTCTATTCGATTGTTTTTTCATTAATTCTTTAATCTGCATCAAGCCGAATATCTTGAACTAGTATTATAATTTCTGTGGTATTTTGAATTAATATTTCTATAATAAATTTTTAAACATTCCTTGAAACTGATGTTAAATTTTTATTTATGTATTTATTTTTTAAAAAGAACTATATTAAAACATTCGTTAAAAAAAAAAAAAAAAAAAAAAATAGAGAGAGCAAGAGGGAAGATCTGAATGAATCTCATCGACATCTATTTCTGTGTATCCATTATCAGATTTCTTCACTTTAATTCTTAAATATTCACTAATAAGAATATATTAAACTAGTGACATAATTTCTGTGACTTTTCCTTTATCAATGCACTTTAAAAAAAATTCGCGTCGAAATCCTCCAGTCTTTTTATCTTTTTACCTATTTAAGTCTTTTTATCAAAACACAGGGGTATTCCGGAAACTATGCGATTATGAACCTACAATTGAACTAATGGTAAGCATGTATCATAAATGAGAAAATAAATGAAAGCATAACACACAATCTCATAGGCGATAAATTTGCATCGCAGGATTTACTAATATAATCATTTAAATTTATTTTTTCATGAAAATATTCTAAAATTCTGCTTTTGACTGATTTTAATGTCGCTAAACATTGTTTACTATAAAATTCGATTGTTTACACTTTTGATTAAAATATTGTCTTAAAAATCATTACGGGAAAGGGTCTGAACGTAATACGGCAATTGGAAAATGCTACAAAAAACATTAAAAAAGAGCAATTAACATTTTTTTTGCATTTTAAACATAGATGTATATGTGACCGAGTTATCCAGATAACACAAGATCGAAACGAACAACTTCATAGCAGGCCAAATCGCGAGGTACACGGTAAAAAAAATCTGTAAAGTTACTAAAGTTTTTCTAGGAAACTGAGATTCCTAGAGCTTCTTATGTAACGACAACAACAAAAATTCATGTAACAGACACACTTTTGCTCCGAAAATCAAAAAATCTGTAAGGTTACTAAGAATTTTTTAGGAAACTGGGATACCTAGAACTTATCATGTAACTGCAACCCGGGTTACAGATAAAATTTTAGTAACATTACTGTAATTTTAGATTCATTTGTAAAGTTACACATTTCTGTAGCTTTACAAAAACTAGTTTTGTAGATTTGCAGCTTTTTTTCTACAATTACAGATGAAAGGTTAGTAGGCATGTAACTTTACATCTGTAGAAATACAGATTTTTTTTTTTTTAAGTGTACTGCTAGTATTTTTAAAAACTCTAAACTATCAGGAAACGAGTGAAAAATAAATTACAAAATTCCAACTTTACATAAAAAAGGGTTAAGTTAAAGAAAAGTGTGTAATACGTTTTTAATTTTATCGTAGAATTACTTACTGAAAATTTTATTATGCACTGATGATAGATGATAGATTGGATGCACTATGACTGGATTCCCTCTCCCCAAATATGCAAATGATGTGTTCCTTTTAGAAAATTTTAAATTGCATACACGTTAGCATTGATCTAAATTATATATTAATTACATTTTCGTCGGGGCTGGAATAATGAATTGAATGAGGGAGTGTAGAACTAAATTTCTGTGTTATAAATCATTTCCTTGAAGAGTGAAGAGCATTTCATCCACTCAACACTGATTCATCTATATACAATCGTTTCGATGTAGAATGCTGTCAGTAAAATGTTTGTTTAATGAAGATGGGGAAGATAATAATGATATTAGATAAAAAAGTCCTACACTGTAAAAAAAAATCTGTGAAGTTACTAAAGTTTTTCTAGGAAACTGGGATTCCTAGAACTTTTCATGTAACGTCAACAACAAAATTTCATGTAACAGACACACTTTTGCGCCAAAAAAAAAAAATCTGTAAGGTTACTAAGAAATATTTTGGAAACTGGGATTCCGAGAACTTTTCATGTAACTGTAGCCAGGGTTACACATAAAAGTTTAGTAAGATTACTGAAATTTTAGCAGATTCATTTGTAAAGTTACAGATTTTTGTAGCTTTACAAAAACTAGTTTTGTAGATTTGCAGCTTTTTTCGTACAGTTACAGGTGAAAGTTTAGTAAGTATGTATTTTTACATCTGTAGAACTACAGATTTTTTTTTACAGTGTAATGGACACTTAGAAAACCCTTCTTTAATTAATAAATAAGTCAATAAATGTATAATTAATATTGGTTTTAATTAATTTTCTGTACATTTTTTACATGCATTTTTTAAAATGTTTCAAAAGTTTTGAAAAGATGTCGAACCTTCGACGAAAGATGATTCAACTTTGACAGAAGGCCGTGAAAGTTTTCTGTCTTTTTTTTTTTTTTTTTTTTTTTTTTTTTTTTTTTTTTTTTAAACCATCAAAAAGACAGTATTATTCTTAATTTGGGATACATTCTTAATAGACATACGTAAAAAAAGTAAGTAATATTAATTAAGTTTAATATTATTATATGTTTAATTATGTAATTATTTATTTATTTCTGGGAAATGCTTTAAGTACACGCCAATCACTTTCACAGAATTTTTTAGAGCGCAATTGTAATGCACGAGCGCAATCGTAATACATGAACTATGGTGAATTGAAATTTTCATCTTGTTTATGAATTTTATCATATGTTACCATTTCCTCTTGCACCTCAGGACTTCGTCCCGTTTTCGAATCTATGCAGTTAAAGTTAGGTGACTAAGCAGGTTATTACACTGTATAAAAAAATCTGTAATTCTATAGATGCAAAGTTACAGAAATCTGAATGCGTACTAACATTTTATCTATACACTGTACAAAAAAAGATGTAAATCTACAAAACTAGTTTTAGTAAAGCCACAGAAATCTGTATCTTTACAAAAAAATCTACTAAAATTACAGTAATCTTACTAAAATTTTATCTGTAACCCAAGTTACAGTTACATAAAAAGTCCTAGACATTCCAGTTTCAATAAAAAATTCTTAGTAACCTTACAGATATTTTGATTTACTGTGCAAATGTGTATCTGTTACATGAATTTTTGTCGTTGCCGTTACATATAAAGTTCTGCGAATCCCAGTTTCCTAGAAAAATTTTAGTAACTTTACAGATTTTTTTTTTTTTTTTTTTTTTTTTAACAGTGTACATCAAAGAACTGAAATGCGCGAAACCCAATTTTTAGGTAATAAAAAATGGCAGAGCGCCAGGAAAGTTAACTTCAATTTTACAGGTTATAAGAAAGTTAAAATTACTTGAGGTTTATAAGAAAAAAATCAACAGCTAAAAAGTCTATCATAAGTTGTATATAAGAAGTAGGCAATTTGCTCTGAATTCCAGGGTAGTTAGTCTTATACAATAAAAAATAATAATAATAAAAATGTGTACAGGTACGGACGTCAGGACAACCAATGTAAATAAATCCTTTTCATTACACATATAAGTTAACAACTCATGAAGTTGTTAATTTTACGAAATTTTTTTAATTCTCTTGTGACCTTAAGAAAAGATTTGAACAATAAGTAAGGTTGCTAAATTGATTGCTTCTGCAAATAAAAACGACTTGCTTTTATAAAATAAAAAATAGTGCATTTTAACAAATGATTTATTTCAAAACTATATTTAAACGGAACTCCAGTCCTCCATTTGTTTATAAGCAATTGAGAGAAGAATTTTACGAGCATGATCTATCACCTTTTTTTCATGTTCACGTGCTGCTTTAAAGCTTGTTCTTTTCTATATTCGTCGAAATCCACTAAGTGTTCGGGTTTCTTTCCTCTTTTCTATATTCCTTTTTACGCAATATCCAAACTTTTTCTCTCTCTCTAGCCTGAGGAACTAGTCCATAGTGAATAGGCTAGTTATATAGCTAATAATAGGCTAAATATAGGCTAATAAAAGGCTAACGATAATAGGCTAATGATGGGATAAATGATAATAATGACGATATGCTCTACAATGATAATATATATATGGGCTATATACAGGGTGTCCAGCGAATAAGACCCTGATTTCAAAATTAAATATCTCAAAAATTTTAATCAATAGAATTAAGCGGTAAACGGTTTGTTTATTAGCTAAGCTGTAAAAATGTTATGCTAAAGTTTCAAAAATTAGTTGCAAAAACCGCTAATAGATGGCGCTGTAATCGCAATGCCTATAAATTGTGTTTTGAAGTCCAGAGCATAAACGTTTCATTCCTAGATGGCTTTCTATGGAAGAACGAAACTTGGGAAAGACCACTTTTTCGTTGGGGTGATGTGCAGAAGTGGAGACACCTGGTCAGAAAATTATTGCATTAGCTTCAATTCTAGAGAATTTCAATTAATAGAATTTTCAATAAAAAGTTTAGAAATCAATACATAAGAAATTATTAAAATATTTTATTTGGGTAAGGTGCAGAAGCGAAGCCATGTGTTACAGAATTGAGATTTGTTTCAAATTTTGTTATAAGCTGCTTCGGTCCGGATACCAGTATCTCTGGGGTACGTCTTTTCTCTCCTAATTGGTAGATCGTGGAATCGAATCCAAGTAGAGGAGGATTTGAAAAAAATAATAGAAATCTTTACTTTTTAATATTTAATTAAACTGTGAAAAAAGTTCGGATAAAAAAATCCAAAGTTTCTGGTTTTCAAATTTAATTAAGCTAAAAGAAACCCCTTTTTTAAAATCATTGAGAATTTATAATAATGATTCACAAGTCATTTTTTTAATTGTGGAGAATAGTTTGAATGAAAAAATACAAAGTTTCTATTTTTTTTAAAAAACTTAATTAAGTTAAAAAAAAAAATTTTATTTTAAAAACTCGTTTTCATTTTTTTTTATCATTGAGCACAGAAATATGGTGCAGCTTCTAGCGATAGGATCCGAAGTGTTGGAAAGGAATGCAGCATCCAAAATACTTTTGCTTTGACGTTGATGATATGACTTATCATCAATTTCTTTTAAAAAAGAAGAAATAATTTAATGCATAATTTCTGTCTCTAAAACTTTGTTTACAAAGAGAAGAAATATATATGTGTTGTGCTAAAACGAAAGTATTATACCGTGATTTAAAAATAAATGAAAAGTGCAAAATTACATTTTATTTATAATAATTCAGGTATAAACAATAATACCAAAATATTATGCCATGATTTAAAAATATAAAAAATAAATAAAAAGTACAAAATTATTTTTCTAAATGTATGCATTTTGATTTAAATAATTATATGGCATTAAAAATTTAATTCAATAAAATATTTTAATAAGTTCTTATATAATGATTTCTAAACTTTTTATTGAAAATTCTATTAATTGAAATTTTCTAAAATTAAAGCTGATGCAATAATTCTGTTACCAGATGTCTCCACTTCTGCATATCGCCCCAATGAAAAAGTGCACTTTCCCAATATTCGTTCTTCCGTAGGGAGCCATCTAGGAATGATACGCTAGGGTTCTGGCCTTCGAAGCACAGTTTACAAGTATTGCGATTACAGCGCCATCTGTTAACGGTTTTTGCAACTAAATTTTGAAACTTCTGTATAACATTTTTACAGCTTAGCTAATAAACAAACCGTTTACCGCATAATTCTATTGTTCTTTATTTTTGAGATATTGAATTTTGAAATCAGGGTCTTATTCGCTGGACACCCTGTACATGGTTCGTACGCCTCCCTGAATTTAGCTGACTAGAAAATTTTTTGGCCCCAGTATTTTCTTATAGAAAATTTCTTCTTAAAAGAAGGCGAAATTTTGAGCGTTTAACCTAGATTTCTTTTTCTATAAAAAGATACTGGTAGTTTTCCTGGAAAAATAACGGTATCCGTACAAACCATGATATATATTATATATTTAGATATATACATGTGTATATATTATATAATATATATAATAACATACATGTAGAATGATATATAATGATAATGGGCTAATATTAGGTTAATGATAGGCTAATGCATAATAGCCCAAGTCATAATGTGAAGCGGAAATGTTTGACCGAAACATTATTTCATCATTTTTATAATGCATCTTAATAAAAGGAATGAAATATGTTTTGATGCACTACTCATGATAAATTTTAGCATTCAAAGAGCCTTCACAAACAAAAGGTTCTGATACATTCCCAGCATCAGCCAATGCTTGCTAAACTAAAAATATATAGAAAAACTTTTGCCTGTGATTGACTTTATGACTATAATAAAATTCTTTTGGGTTTGGAAACACTGATATATTTGCGCATTAGTATTTTAACACAATCAAACTGATTGGTAGATAAGGTTATCTGAGCGAAATATGCTGGCTGGTTGTCGGCCTAGTTAGCTTAAACGGTAAAGCATTGGCCTTGTAAGCCAAGGATCTGGGTTCGATTCCCAGCCTGGGCATTTTTTCGCTCAGTTGGAAATATTCAATTCGTATTAGTATATGTATTGTGTGTTTAGGCACATAAGTTAAATAATCCAAAACGAGAGTTTTCCCAAGTATTTTTCTGTACACAGGTAGACACTCTGATTCTGTCCATTTGCTCTGATTCTCCGTGTATTTTAAAACTTTCTTTTTTTTATTAAAATTTTCTAATACCAAGTTTTTTCATTTTAACATACATTAAAGTTAATTGCGCTAAGTTAAATTTTTTAACATCTGCTCTTGTGAAATCGAAGTGGTTTTCTTGAAGAGATTCTCTAATTTGTGAATTATTTTAGTATAGATTTAGATGGTGTATGCCCTGTAAGTGTTTTGTATTTTTGCATTTTATTTTCTTCATATCTCTTAACTATTCCATAAATAGTTATTTTGTTCTTTCCTTCATTTAAGGCAATTCCGTCATCGTAACTGACGTAACCTTTGATCATCGAATTTTGTTTTCAAAACTATGTAGAAAATTTACTAATAAAACTAGAACAAATTTTTACAATTTAAAATATTTCTTATTAAGGACTTAATACCCAAATACCTGCATATTATTTCAATCTCTCTTTTAGTCCCAAAAATTGCAATTCAAAATTCTGTAACTGACATAACATAAAATATACAAACATTTTTTCTGCCTTCACTGAAGCGTAAAAATTATAAAAAAATATCTCGTTTAAAAAGGTGATTTAATGTTCTCAACAACCCTAAATAATGCCAAATTATAACAGTAACTTGTTTAATTAATTTCTGAATGATAAAAAAGAAAAAAAAATGGAAATTTACATGTGTAACTGACGTAGCTTTTATTGTGTAACTGACGTAACTTTTATTGTGTAACTTACGTAACATTTTGACTTTACAAAGACAATAATGGTACTTAACTTAGTTTGTAAACAGTAATTTACAATGCCTTTTTATCAGGATTTTATTGTAGAATATAAAAATATCAAGTTTTCCAATCACACCCTTAAATTAAACATGTTATAAATTTTATTCCCCCTCCCCCTTAAAAAAAAGAGATAATTTTCTGTGGAATTGCCCTTAGAAAATGTTTAACTGTTTGTTTAATTTCTGCTAGCAATGTTTCCCCGGTATTCGCTGTAAAGCAATTATGTAACGTTACTCCATAAAATTGCTGGCAACATGCTATCTCCAATTTTGTGTAGTAATTTAACTTATATAATGGTGTAATTTAAATTGATATAACTGGTGTAATATTACACATTAGTGAACGTAACAATAGTTCTATGAGTTAAATTACTCAATAAAATGGAGGCAGCGAGGCTGCTACTGTATGGAGTAACGTTACATAATTTTTTAGACAGTTGGACAACACGTTTTGAAAATTCTTCATTAGGGTTTCGTTCATCTGACGAAGCCCTATTCGTCTCACTCCTCTGTCTCTGTCTGTCACAGAGTCTGTTCTCAGAAACTATATATGTTGGAGACTTGAAATTTTGCATAATAATAATAAATTTTGCTGAACAACTCACATCAAACGACAAATTATAAAATTTTGAAAAAGTCGTAACTAACGTACGCTATTAATTAAAAAACCTCAATTACAAGATCGGAAAGGCATTCATAATTCAACAAAAGCATGGATTTTTTATCCAATTACAAAAACGATCTCTTCCACCGATTAAAAACAGGTGCCATTTTAACGGCAGATAAGGACTGGCGATTTCTTTAAGACGCGATTACTTTTTTTCTACGCATCCCAGAAATTCGAAATCAGTACCGCAAGAAGGGGGAAAAATCAGCTTTCAGAAATTATAAAAAATACCTCGATCGTACCATAAAATCTCGAAAATTCGTTAGAAATCGAGAAAAAATCTTTTATTTTCCTGCATTTGTGAAGGCGACAAATGTCTGGTGACATTGAATTTTCGACGATAACGAGAGAATATAAAACAGGTGCGTCTTGCGACTCAGAAATTTTATACAGGAGCAAAAATCTTTTAAGTATTGATTTTTGAGCTACGATTTTTACGCCATTTGACATAAAATTTCATTCTCTTTCAGAATAAGTCTTTATTTTTTAATTGCGACAATCGGAAGCGAAGGTAATTAATATTTGGTAATTAATTCCAGAATTGCATTTTTTGCACAGCAGGTCACGTGACGCCGAAAGAAAAAGAGATAAATTTTTAAACTAGTGCTTGATAACCGCAGTAGAAAATTTTTTAACTATTGATTTTACAAATTTGGTTCTTTCGCATCCGAGTGTTATTTCGTAAGCTGATTCATAAAATCTAAAAAAAAAAAAAAAAAATCGTACCCCAACTTTCCGCTTTATGAAAAAAAGTCGATTTTTAAACTTATAAAAGAGATGCTTTTTCGCACAGACAATTGATGGGTATTTGTTAAAATTAGGAAAACTAAAGAACCGATCGCTTGTAAACTTGGACATAGTTTATAACACATCGTAAGAATTTTATAATGTTTTGAAAGCAATATTAAACGAAACCCTCTGTGCGATCTGAGATCGCACTTACCCATTTGATTTCTTCTCTGCTCATGTATTAAATCAAAGAGAAAACAAGAGAACAACGTTGTATTACGAGTCAATAAGCTTCAAATTACCTGTAAAGAAGAAAGATAAGAGTTAGATATAATTATTTTGGTAATGATAAGATACAAATTTTATTAAACCTACTTCTTGTTCGAACATTAAGATAAAAGAATATTTCAGTGATATTCTTGAAATGTATAAATTTTCATACCAAAAATATACAAAGAATATTATCGTCACTAACAAAGAAGTTTTAAATTTCAAAATTTATTTCTCTTATTTCCCTTTGATTTTAATATATATGGAAAATAATTTTGTGATTTTCTTTAAAATTTATAAAATTTTCTTTGTTTCTGTAATTTAGTAAGTCGCTCAGGTTATACATTTTGAGAGAATTTTTTTATGCCCTTTTTATTTTAATATAAAATGAAACGTGAGCGTTCAAAGGACGTTGAACTGTGAAAAAAAAAATTCACTTCTGGATGTTGAAATAAAGATATCTCTATTATTATTTTTTGCCTTATAAGATCAAACGCTCAAATTCACCTTAAGTATCACATCACGTATAATCATATTTTACGCCTGGTTGAACAGCAATACAATCAAAATCGCACTTGATATTGGTTATATTTTTCTTATTATTTTAAGAAAGAAGACAGTATAGGAAATAATTTTGATGGGCAGAGAATATACGTTGAGTTTTTCTTAATGAGCTAATTCACCCTTTTGAAATTTCCCTATTAGAAAATTAGTATCAGATAAAAACAAGTTTATATTTAAATCAAATTCATTTTAAAATAAAATATGTATAAACATTTATATTTAAACTTTTACTGTTCTTGATTACAAATTTGTTACTATAGTTTCAGGGTTTTTTTAAAGACTTTTTTCTTAAATAGAATGGAACTTTTGATGCTATGTATATTTATGTTTATATGTAATGTATATATATAGCTTATTATTTACACTTTCGAGATATTTTCAAATTTTCATTTTTACTTGACAGCATTTTTTTCCTTATCTCTTTTCTTTTCTTTACCTTTTTTTAATCTTAAAAATATTATTGATAATTAGAAAAAACATGCATCTATTTGTGCTAAACATTTTTTTTTTTTTTAACCATTTGAAAAAATGGTTATTGTCCTCGGTCAGGGTAGGAAATCAAAAACAAATATGAAGCTTTTTATTAGTTGAATCCCGCATTTTATTCGTTTTCTGATTGGTCTATACAGTAATCTGTATTTTCCCTTTACTTTCAACAGAGATGGATACTTCTGTTACCACTATGACAAAAAAGCCATAAAAACAAAACAAAAAAAAAAAAAAACTCAGAAACAAATTGAGATACAGCTTTCAAACAAACTGCATTTAAAAGTACATTTTTTTCTCTATACGACGGTGTAAAAAGTAATATTGTGGGATGTTTAGAAGTTTAAGAATGAAATTTCATTTAAAATTGGTCCAGGAATATTAATGTTTAATCCATGGCGTACGTAATATATGACCAACTCCGTAGAAGTTTAAAAATTTACAGTACCGAAAAATGTAATCTATGGCGTACGTAATGTATGGTCAACTCCGTGCGATTTTTTATGTCTTAAATTTTAGTCTTTGAAAAAATCATTTTCCAAATGGTCGTTGTAATTTGTTAAATTGCATTTTTTTTTTTTTTTTTTTTTTTTTTTTTTTTTTTACGAAATTATTCTGTATTGTAGAATTTTGTGTTTGTCCTTTCGTACATTTTTGTGATAGTGTAACTATTATAAGTACTTCCTGTTTATATCTACGTTTGTAAGCCTTTGTATGGTGCAATGATTTGGTTATAAATATAGGAAAGTGTGCCTTAAAAATTGAAATTGATTAAATGTATGTCATTTTTCACCGCAATAAACAAACGCGTAATTCGAAAAGAATTGTGAAATTATAGAATATTTTCTACAGAATCTTCTTTACAGAAAAAATAAAAATTAAATATAAAGGTACATAATTGCAGTTATGCTTCGTGAAAAATGATTTTCTGCAATTATTTTGTAATATGTAATACACTATAAAAGAAAACTGACTAAAATACGGAAATTGTACTGTCAATCGAGACGCCAGTACTATTTCTGTATTTTAACGGGAATTTTCCCCCCTAAATTCCAGAAAAATTTCCTTTTTTCTGGAATTTACGGGTGAAATTTTCCGGAAATTCAGTACAATTTCCACATTTTAGTCCGTTTTTTTTTCTTTTTTTTTTTTTTTCTTTTAAACTGTGTAATAAACTTCTTTTGCTTTTGTTTTCTTGTGAGATGTTGTTAGCATCTAAGAACTTCCCTAATAGTGTTTTCGTACTTAGTTTTTATTTTGTATAGTTGCTTAAAATATTGGCGGGAAAAAGTAAAGGAACAAGTATCAAAACCCATGTATAACTTAAATGATTTTGCAACTAAAATCATGTACTTCGCTCAAGATCTTCATTTTGTCATGCCTGGCACATTTTCAAAATGCAGAATATCCTATTTCTGAGGAAAAAAAAAAGAAATCAATTTAACTAAGAATATAGGAAATGTGATATAAATTGGGCTAGGGGAAAGTTTATGTGACTTTGTGAAACTTTATGGAGATATGTAAAAAAAATTATAATGTATATGAATAACACTTGACTTAAATCAAATGATAGTTTTACATCTTTACAAACTTACTATCTTCCTTCCATTCTTCTAAATTAACGCCATTTCTCAAACTTTATGGAGATATGTAAAAAAAATTATAATGTATATGAATAACACTTGACTTAAATCAAATGATAGTTTTACATCTTTACAAACTTACTATCTTCCTTCCATTCTTCTAAATTAACGCCATTTCTCACAATCCGTCAAAAGTCAGGGCTGCGAAGTCGGAGTCAGAGTCTGATCTGTTAAAATTCAAGGAGTCTGAGTCGGAGTCGTCCATTTTACAAGCAGATCTGCGTTGTCGGAGTCGGCCCATTTTTGAGCGAAAGAGTCGGAGTCGGATCTGTTAAAATTCCCGGAGTTGGAGTCGTCCATTTTTCCCACTGACTCCGCAGCCCTGACTCAAAAGCACTCACAACGACGTTCCACCTTCAAAATCCGAAACTTTTTTTAGGTTCGCATACTTCCGTGTCGTGAAAGTGGATGCCATTGGAATAAGTGGTAATGTTGATCCTGAATTACCAATTTACTAGCTTTAATTGAAATTCACTGAATACGTAAAATTAACACAAAGTATTAATTTTCCCCGTCGGTGTCGATCGTCACATCTTTGTTCGCATGTATTATTTTCAACAACTCATTAAAGTGCAGAATTGCAACATAAATCACAAGAATAAGCCTTTTCTTTATTGGAATCGCACTTTAAAATTTAAAACAGCGGCAACAACAACAACAAAAGCAGAATTTTTTCCACCGGAAATAATTATGAACAAATTTATATAATTATGTTTAAAAGCTTTTATAATCAGTTGGAAGCTGTACCCGGGTTAGTTCTCGTTGTAAGCTATTCTGATGAATGGCTTAAAGAAATAAAATGAAATTTATTACATAGGAATTCATGCACGTTAATCTTAAAAACATATGTACGCACAAAAAGTCGGTATAAGTACTTGTCGGAGCAATGTACTACATTTTGCATTTCTTTCCTTTTTACTTTCTTCTATCTTCAATAGAAGAAAGTATTGTAATCGAAATTTTTTTCGACTTCCGGTTTTCCACGGATTTAGACGTTTTAGGGGTCAGAGATCCCCAAAAACATGTTTGTAGAAAATGTCTGTCCGTATGTCTGTCGCCATTGTACCATCAAAAAGTGTATGAAGTTATGCATAGAATTGAACCAATTTTTTTTTTAAGTTTGTGGCTATGGCATGGAGGTCCTTCCTTAATTTGGAAAAAATCCGCAGTTAGGGGGCGGTGAAATAGCGATTTTTGTGCGTTTTGTGGCATTTTTAATATTGTACCATCGAAAAGTGTATGAAGTTCTGCATAGAATTGAACCAAATTTTTTGCGCATGTTTTTGGCCATGGCAAGAAAGTCCTCCCTGAATTTGAAAATTTTCCGCCGAAAGGGGCATTATAATAGCAATTTTTGTGTAATTGTCTTTCAAAGTTGATATAGTATTGAACTAATAAAAATGAAATATTGACATTTGTAGCAACATTTTGAAATATTAAAATATATGAGATAGAAGAAAGTTTTGGGATTAGCACATCCAACTAGTTTTTAAAATTAGTGTTGTCTCTTAAAATATGCTCTTGAAATTTTGTATAACCTTCCAGCGAGCTGCAGCAAATTTTACGACAAATGTAATTTTTTTCGAATTTTTATTGCACTATAAAAAAAATTCAGTTTTTAACACTGATATATTTCCATGATATGTCCTCTCTTCTAACGCGCGTCTCATTACTTTTATGAAAATATCTTTTTAAGAAATTTTTAGCAGAGTAACGCAAAAAAAGTGCTGCGGCTAGGGTCATTGACACCTACGGTAAAACTATGATTTTGCACTTATCAAAATTATTATTTTAGAATGAAAAGTTTCCAGATTGTACACTGTAAAAAAAAAAAAAAAAAAAAAAAAAAAAAAAAAAAAAAAAAAAAAACGGACTAAAATACGTAAATAATACTGGCAATTTAGACGCCAGTACTATTTCCGTATTTTAACGGAACTTTTTCTCGGTAAATTGCAGAAAAATTTCCGTTTTTTTTTTTTTTAATTTAACGGAAAATTTTCTGTAATTTACCGGGAAAAAGTTCCGTTAAAATACGGAAATAGTGCTGGCGTCTAGATTGCCAGTAATATTTCCGTATTTTAGTCCGTTTTTTTTTTTTTTTTTTTTTTTTTTCAGTGTACTTTTTGGAATACTCAACCATTGCTTCTGCTGCTACTGCAAGGTTTTAGGTGAGACTCCCTATAGAAATCCATAACTTATTATTATTATTTTTTTTTAACCAGAATTATTATGCAGCGAGAAGCTGAAAATACTGCAGGACTATTTTAGGCATAAGATTGTTATACTAGTACTTATGTACTTTTTAATTTTTGTTAATCTTTTCTTATTCTTATAAGTAATTTTTAATTTTGTGGCTACCAGCCACGTCTAAACATTTTTTTTTTTTTTTAAGGCTCCCTTATGCCCTTGCAACACAATCACCTTTCCACTGGATGTAAAGTTGCTACGCAACTAGGTAATCCATACAGCTGATCACATTGTTCCAGGCATAAAGATAATTGCACTGACGCACATACTCAAAATTAAATTTTTGCAGAATAATTACTTGATTAAAAAAAGAACATCACTTATTTTTAAAAGTAAATTTTAATTAAATTGATTTATTGAATGATTAAATTTGGAAAACTCAAAACTATATTCTATAGTGTAAAAAGAAAAGGTTTAAGAAAATAATATAATCACAAACGGAAATATACATAACCGTTTCCGAGTTACTAACGACTTCAAAAAACATTCTTTATCTTTAGAATCGTCATAAATCAATATATTTTCAAAATTTATAGGAGGATTTATGAAGTTTCTTACGCTACCACTTATTTTCGGAAACGTGTACAAGTTGTTTTTATAGTGTATTAATCAGTTTTTCCGATTTAATTTTGAAAGCAGAAATTCTAATACGTGTAAACTTGATATCAGTGGCGCTGTTACATTATATTATTTGACCTGTAATTTGTTAAATATTAAAACTGAATTTAAATGAAACCATTTGGAATGTTCTGAAATAGCTTTATTGGAGTTCATTTTTTTTTTTTTATTATTATTCTACACCTGTTTCTTTTTCCATCATTTTGAAATATTGAGATTCTTACGCGTGGAAACGCGATATCATTTGTGTTATTATTATTTAATTATTTGAGAGATAATTTATTAAATCATAAATTAGCATTTAAATTAAAAGCATAGAAATGTATTGCGACTAATGTTTTTTTTTTTTTTTTTTTTTTTTTTTTTTTTTGTGGCATTTCCAAAAGGTTTCTTTTTTTGATGCTGCACATAAAAAAAAAAAAACTTTTATATTTATTTTGATAAGCTAAAACTCTTGAGCGTATAAATTTGATACCATTTTTGTTATTGTCACCATCTATAAAAACATGAAACAGATATAAAAATAAAAACATTTCAATGTCGCTTTGACTAATTATGTCTGAAAGCAAGTCTTTTACTATTTATAAAGCATCAATAACTTTTTTTAATCACTTTATATATATATAGATAGATAGATACGGCGAACTTCGTTCATAAAAAGATAAATTAAAGGCCAGCTAATATTCTTTAAAAGTATTTTTGGAGAAACCTTTTTATTTACTTATATTTTTTTCATGAATAATTAAATGTCAAATTACAAAACGAATACAAAGGAGAATTTTAAGGAGAGGCCAAGTAGTTGTTGAAATTTATTTTAAGAAAAGTTATAAAGAAAGAAAAAGAAAGGCTTTTTATATGAGGCTTAGGGCGTATGCATTTTGAAAGTGCTTTACACATTTTGCAATAATTTTGTTGCTATTTATCATTGCTTAACGAACGAGTGAAGGTCTCTTGAGAGATACTGAAGAGTCCTTTCACTTTTCTTTAGTCCAAGAGAGTTGTTACGCCCGAAATAAAGATAAGATAAATAAAATGTTAATCGTATTAGTTTTTTATAAATATTGTAAGAAGCCAAAAAATTAAAAAACAAATTCTATCCTTTAAATGACCAAGTGATTCTTAATTATCTTCAGACTTGTATAAAAACAAAAACTTTCCGCGCGCATAAATATTATGTCAAAAATTTTCCGCAAATTAATTTAATGTTTAATAAAATTACGTGTTATATTATTTTGACGATATGAACTAAAAATCATAGTTTAAAACAGTTGTTATTTAAATTAAAAATAATTAATATTAATTAAAGAATTATTATTTTAATTTAAAAATAATAAAGCAAAAATCAATGATAGGAAGGTGAATTCTTTTCAATTATTTTGTCGATGCATTTAGAAACAACCCAGTCCTTAAGATTGTGATCTCTTCGCATGCCAGTCACTCTTATAACACTACGAAATTATTCGATTTAACAACCGTTGCCAGGCTAAATTGTCACTGCTGCCACTGACGGAAAACCGATCGGCAACAAGTTTTAGTCTGCAGAAAATAGAAATAAAAGGGTCTGTGATGTCACAACAATGTTTTGAGCCTTTAAACTTTGAATTGTGGACAAACAACGTATAAATCGTATATAAAATTGGGGAATATTTTTAATTTTGGTATTTAAAAAAGTTACAAAAAACAAAAAATACGTTTTTCTTTTCGTAACTTTTTTCCGCAAAGTCCCGAATTTTTCGGAAAATTTTCCGCGCACGGCGTTCGCGTGTGCGTCTATATTATACAACTCTGATTATCTTGTGTGCTAAATTCAAATATACAGGTGTTCCAAAATTCGACCCACAATTTCAGACGGGTGATAATAGGCATGAAGAGTATGACAAATTGCCATAGAACATGGAGTCGCACAGAGGCGCCAAATTATATGGGTCCGTGGGGCACGAGCAAACCCAATAATTTGTTTCCCCCCTCCCCCACCCAATTTCCATTGATTTACTTTGTTATTTATTTAATCGCTGAAATAAAATTTAGTTTTATTGACGTTCTCAAAATAATTTTGTTTGAAAAATAGTAAGAACGTCAACTGCACTTACAGGAGTACCGAAAGTCACTCCAGCGGATGTAAAAATAAATTCCTCTAAAACAAAATTCCTGCATATTTTGCCATCAGTTTTAATGTCCTGATAAATCGAAGAAAGTGGTTTAAATGACAGTTAATTTTTCTTGATAGTATTTAGTTTTTTTTTTTTTTTTTTTTTTTTTTTTTCCCAATAGTTATCAATTTTTATGTTGTTTATAATAAATAGTACCAATTGGTTTTATAAGGAAAAACTTGCAAAAATATTATTTATTAAATTATAATTAAATTAAAATAATTTTATAATTTACCTAAAGAAAAACCATAATTTGACTTCGAATTATCATCTTTAGTTATTCGCTTTCCCCCCCCCCCCCCATCTCTCCACGCCATCGTACTAAGAAAAAATTGTATGTATTATTTTACTCAAACTTTTTTGAGCCCAACCGATATTTTTCAAAAGCTGGCGCTACTGGAGTTACAAACAACTTATTTAGTCACAAATACAGGGTGTTTCATGCTAACTGAACTCGTGTTGACGGTAATACAGTAGAACCTCTTTTATCCGAAACTCTTTTAACCGAAACTATCGGTTAATCGAAATATATTTTTAAAGCGGTTTTTTTTTTTTTTTTTTTTTTTTTTTTTTGAGTGCAAAATCTATTTTGAAAGGTTTTTTTTTTCTTTTTTTTAAAGCTATCATGTTCCTTGTGTGCAAGCGGTCCTTTCCGAACTACGAATACATATAAATATTTTCGATCCCCTTTCTTAGAGTTCCTTTGAATTTAACTTTAGCTCCTGTAAGCTTTCGGAGTGGAATGAAGAAAACGAACAAATTAACAATTCTGAAGCTTTTGAATGTTTTGCAAAAGGTTGGGCATGGCTGAAGCAGCAGAAAGACTGTGATACTGTTGAGCTAATAATATTTAAAAACTCCGTGATAGAGCTTCAAAACAAAGGCAATCGAAACTGCAACAAAAAAAAAAAAACATTTTTTCAAAACCTTGTGATATATGTAAAAAGTACTTTATTTCAAGATTAAAATTCTGGCAATTTATTCTGGTTTCTATTTTGCGATTCCTTTATTTGTATTAAGCACTTACCATAATAAGAAATATTGCATATATTTCTCCTAAATCTTACAATTGAAGCATTCTCGGTTATCCGAAAATTTCGATTTTCCGAAAGAGGGTCGGTCCCAATTACTTCGGATAATCGAGGTTCTACTGTAATTTCTAGAAAAATAAAAATGCTACGATATGTACTTTGTTTTGTGTGAAATGTGATAACATCACGAAAAGATCTGGAAGAACACGTTTCTCAAGCAATCGATGATACCGTATGAACTGATATCACACAGTCTAAAATGTAGGGCGTCAAGTGCATACTGCTGGCGCTTATAATTCAAACTTCTACCAATTTAGTTTGGTGTTATCACATTTACAACAAAGGTGAGAATGTCTGTTAAATGTTTCATTATAATATTTTTTAGTTTTCTGAAAGTTATTATCGTCAACCCAAATTCAATTAGGAGGAAACACCCTGTATTTTTTTTATTAAATACGTGGTTTGCGATCCCATGTTCTATGGCAATTTTTTATCCTCTTGATGCCTACTATCAAATCAACCCTCTGAATGTGTCGGTCGGATCTTTGGAACACCCTGTATAATAAGCTTTTTCACAACCACGTGGCGTTTTTACAGAGTAATATACTCAAATTTAAAACGATTCAATAACTAACATGTCAGTTTTTTTCAGAAATTAGAGCATGCAATAAGCATACAATTTATTCACTTTATACAAAAAATACAGTCCCTTGCGGGGTTACTTTGGTCCATCCCATAAAAAAAAATGTTTTATTCTTTGTATTGAACAAACAATACAAGATAATTTGGAGTTTTTGCCCTTGAAAAATGTTTTATACCCTACTGTAGAATATTTGAATAGTATTGGGGTAATTTAATTTTTTTAGTGGCAACACTGGATGTGTTTGTAAACAACTGTTTTCGTGTGTAAATTTTAATTCTTCAAACTTTCTATAGGGAAACAACCTGGATAAGAGCTACAAATAAGGTAAGTGTCAAAATAATACTTTCAGTAACCTGTAGCCGTTGTATGATCATACTTTTTCCTTTAACATTTTATTTTGACAGGAAATGTTTACGTTTTCATAAAGCTAACATGAAAACTAGTATTTCGGGGCTACTTTGTACCAAGCCTTTTTTGGTCCGAAAATAGCCTCGATTACTTAGAAATGTCTTTTATACAACCAAATCTCTTAAAACATGTTTTAAGTAACATTTTTTTTTTTCAAGTGTTACTGTAGCAAAATGTTATTTTAATTGTTTTTGTTCCAGTTGCTGAAGATAACACGACAAAAACTGTTTCTCGTTTCCTTAATATTAACAATTGGTTTATTGTGTTTAAAATGTTAAAAAAAAAACAAAAAAAACATTTGTTTATAGAGTTTGCAGTGTTGATTTATTAGCAAATGCTATTGCAAGATTTTTTCAATAAAAATGTATTCATTTATATATGAAATGTTTTCATTTTATATCAAACTAAGTGAATGGACCAAAAAAGCTCCCAGCAGGGGTTACTTTGTTCCAAAACTTTAAAAATAATAAAAAAATATAAAAAAATCCTCTTTAAAATCATACAGTTTGCTATTATTTTAACACGATCGAACTAATTGGTAAAGTTATCATACGAATTGAATATTTCCAACTGAGCGAAAATATGCCCCGGCTGGGAATCGAACCCAGATCCTTCGCTTACAAGGCCAATGCTTTACCGTTTAAGCTAAGTGGGCCGACAACCAGCCAGCATATTTCGCTCAAATAACCTTATTGGTAGTAACATCTGGTCTGTCATGTAGACACTTCAACAGAATAAACCGCAGGTAAAGGAACTCCATGTAAACGATGGATACGTAGATGAACTATTATTTTAACACAATCAAACTGATTGGTAAAATTATTCGAATTAAATATTTCCAATTGAGCGAAAAAGGCCAAAGGTCTGGCCAAGGATCTGGGTTCGATTCCCAGCCTGGGCATTTTTTCGCTCAGTTGGAAATATTCAATTCATACAGTTTGCTTCATTGTTTCATGTTAATTGTTTACAACTCCATTTCGACGTTGAAAAATCACATGTAATATTTTTTAATAATGGAAATGGGAGTGGAACCAGGAGAAAGTGGCCCTAAAGTTGACGGTACCTAAAAATGTTTTCAAGCTCTTTCTAATAAAACGTGCTCACATAGAACCGCAAGGGACCAGAGTAAATTGAATTTTAGACAGGTTTCCTCCTTAGCAGGTACTCAACAATAATTGTCATTTCGCCAAAACTATGAAATTTTTCGTTTAAAACAGAATTTTTTTTTAATATCAACTGTACAATTAAAAGGTCGATAAATTTTGGCGATTAAAAAAAAAGAAAATTTTGTTATAAATGCATTAAATATGCATTAGGGTGGTTCAGCCATCTATGTAAAAAAACAAACTTTCACATATATACCTGGCCACCCCTAAATTATTTAGACTTGTGTACAGTAATATTCTGGCAGAATTTGAACTTCATATTTCAACTGCAAGAGGGTGCTCAGCATCCACTAACTTCATAATTTAGTGTATTCCATTGTAATTTTTCTATATATTTTTTAAAAAAATAAATAAATACTTCCAAAATTAATTCTTTTATAGAAAAGAATAAAACAATAATAGAAATAAAAAATAGAAATGTAATCATATTTGGTCTTTAATAATACAAAATAGTGGCTAAAACTGATTTTTTCGTTGTTTCTGATGGAATACATTTTCTGTTTGCTTCTACGACCTGCAGCAAGAATTGCTTTTCATCTTCATCATTTGTTCTGATTTTATTGAAATTTCCAATAAGCTTAATGTATGATCGGATCGTTAGTACTTCAAACCATGCCGTTGAACACTTATTGGTGGATAACAGATATATTTTTTACCCGACTGAAAAGAAGGGTTATGTGTTTCACGCTTATCTGTGCATGTGGATTTCTTTATACCCTTGAAACATTCCAACGACTGGATGGATTTTAAGGAATGATGTCTCTATCAACTCGTCTTAACGGCCCGATGGTTATAGGCTAGGTTTTGTTTTTATAAATTCAAAATGGAGGCCGTAAAATGCAAAATGGCGGTAGAGATGAAAAAAAAATTACGCACCCTATTGAGTGGCATATCATTGGATAGGTCTTTCAAAATGACGATGTTTCATTGACTATTTTACAGTCAGAAGCTCCGTTAAAATATTATACAACCTGGAAGTTGTGTATGCATTGTGGATCTCTAGCTTTAGTGCAACTCTAATCATCATAGACATCTATAGATCTCGTCAAAACAGTGTTTATAGATAGGAACTAACAGTTAAACACAACTTAAAAGTCATCAATACAAGTAAATAAAAAAAAATAGGTAAGTAATATAAACAAGTAATATAAGAAAAATATTTTAAGTCAATTCCTACTTAGGTCAATAAGAGAATTTTTTTTCTCCCATTCTTCTTTCCTTTTGAGTGGCGCTTAAAATACATTGATCAAGAATGGGGCTCTCTCCATTATTGAAAAGTAATTAATTTAATTTAATTAATGAATTAATATTTGAAAAAAACTGGATTAACACCAAGTGTCATCCAACAAGTTTAAAAAAATTAATTTGAGTTTGATTGGATGAATAATAAGTATTTTATTAACGATTGAAAATTTGAACAAGATATGTATAGCGAGAGTGTAAGCTAGTAGTAGGAATTGAAAAAAAAAATTGTTTCACATTGATGAGAAATAATTAATTAGTTCGCTTTTTACGCAGTCGGGTTTTTTTATTTTTTAAATTTAATTGTTTATTAAAAATGTTATGGATGATAAGCTCGAAAAGTTCTTGTTCTAATTATAAGAGAGAAACATTTTCTAATATTCAAACTGTTCTTTCACTTTTTACTAAAGTGTCAACGATTTAAATCAGTTGATTTAAATGAGCGATTTAAATCATGATTTTAATCAAGTGATTTTTTAAAAAAAATCATTGATTAAAATCAAAAATTTTCTAAATGTTTAAAATGACATAAAAAAGTATTCAAATCTAAGATGAACATAATTTGGAAAGTTTCTACAGGTACTGTGACTTATGAATATACAAAACAAAGCTTTAAATAATTGTTTCTAAGAGTAATTCCTGAGTATTGTGAAAAATTTTAAGTACGTGAACAGTTTGTATATTTATACTTTCAAGTTAACAGTTTTATGTACTTCTACTTCAACTTGTGTGTTCCAATAAATTAATGGTTTCGTTATGGTCAGTTGGTATTTTGTAACTCTCTTATTATTTATAACACCTGAGTTAACAGGATGTTACACAGTAAGTTTGTAAAAAGCATGGTTTTTATCTAACAAACATAAAAAGCATTTAATTTAAAAATGCTATTTAAATCTAATATAACTTGCAATGTCATAATTTCCTTTTAATAATCAAGTTATTCATTCTTTTATGTACAACAAACACAGCAATAGAGTGTCAATGATTTTAATCAATTGATTTAAATCAGATGATAAAATCACATATTTTCTGACTTTTTAAAATGGTGTGAAAAAGCATTATAATCAATAATGAAAACGATCACTAAATCACTTGTAAAAAAATAATATTTGTTATTGTTAATTATAACAATATTAAACTGTGTAAAAAGATGTATTATACATTTAAAAAACATCTAACTAAATATTAAATAACTTCAAAACATTATAATATTTAGTAGCTATTCAAATATTTTAATGTTGTGGGGAAAAAATCTGATTTAAATTTCAAAAATACAATTTTTGTAATCTATTTATAAATTATGTGTGAGTTTGCTGTATACATTGCTACAATTTTTGATCAATTTCATATACATACGCTTTAGAACCTGTGTAAAATTACTGGCTGCTTTATGAATTTATCAAATTATTATTTATCACCTTTTTTCAACCACTTTTTCAAAAATGTAGATTGTGTTCTTAATTAAACAGTTAATTGTTTAATAATTACAAAATTTAATCTGTATCATCAATTTAAAATTAAATGCAATTTATCAGTAACTTTAAAATATAAGCAGTATTTAATATTGGTTTACATAATTATTACAAAATATTAATGCACATAATGTTGTATGTTACTAAAGAAATTTTTTATTTGCATTTTTTTGTAATTTCTATAATTACATGATTAAAATTTTATTAATTAAAGCAAAAAAAACATAGATTATGTTAGTAATTTGAGGGTTATTCATTTTTGAAATGCTTAATTCTTGGTAGATGTTTAATATTTTAACACACGGAAAAAAATCAAAAAATTCCGATTTTAATAAAAAAAATCCAATTTAAATAAAAAAAATCCGATTTAAATAAAAAAAATCCGATTTTTTTTATTTTTTAAAAGTAATCATGATTTTTTTACACCCTACTTTTTACTTTTACTAAAAAAACAAAATACTCTCAAAATAAAATAAATAAATTACCGATTTTGTCAATTTTGAGGGTTGTTGTTACATATATTATAATTAATAGGTATACTAGAACCCCGGTGGAACGGAATCCAATTTACGCTCTTCAGCTCTGAACTATCCCTACATTTTTATTCCATCCCCTTGTTTTAAAAGGCCAGCAATTAAAGGATAAAACATATTAATGTGGAATTATTAGCTAATTAAAATATATTGTCCACAAAATGCTTGATTTGATTTACGATGAATTCAAAACAACTATAAACATTTAATAAAACATAAAGTACGTAAAGATTTAAGTAGCATATAGTTAGACAGTAAATTAACACAATTCAAAATTGGCATGTGCCGAATTTACTAGAATAGTATTATAGAGAAATACTTACACATTATCGATTCAAACATCAGCCAACAACCTATGCTAATCTTTTCTCTAAGGAATGAAGTTCTCCTCATGGTATATTTTCCCCTAACTCGTGCCTTTTACATCAACGGAATTGATGTGTTTCACGTTCTTATCACATTATACGACATTCCTTTCAAACTGGAGACCTCGGCAGTAACTGTAACAAGTTAACGGAGTTGAAATGTTGTATGTTCTTCTCACTTTATTTGGCCATCCTAACAAATTAGTGACCTCGACAGTAACTATAACATCGTAAAGAATTTAGGTACTACAGTAGAGCTGAAAAGAAACAAGTCGAAAATTGTACATCAAACGTGGCAAATGAGCGTTAGTACTATAACTAGTTTTATAAATATTCGGATCTCGATGCAATACCTGTTGCACTTTTATGCAAAAATGCATGAATACAAAATTTATTACGATTATATATATATTAAATTCCGTAATACGGATATAATAGGACTCCATCTTGAATAGGACGTGATCACCATGGCAACCTAAAACCATTACGTAACATGGGATATCATTAAATTAATTACTTATGTTAGGATTTAATATAATAAAGAAGTTTTTAAGTTTTGATTCAATTTTCATAAAATTTGAAATGACTCGAGAAAATTCTGAAACGATTATACATTAAATTTCAAACATTCGGTTGGATAGTTTTTGCGCTGTTATGTGCGGACAGACAGACCGGACGATGACTATAGGTGCTATGTATTTATATAATTATGTAAGCGTCTAAAAAGAAAAAATACATTACAAAATAAAGGTCAGTTACCTTAGAGACTCTACAGAAAAGTTTTCTACAATGTTTCACATGTCTAAAGAATTTGCGTTATCTTTGTGAAAAGAATCATCGCCATTTCCTATTTTATCTATGCCTATAATCATTAAAAGAAAGAGACATATTATCACTTTTGGTTCTGCCTTCAAATCTATCATTTCTTCAATCAAATACAATTGTACATTTTAAATAATAATCAAAACTATTAGCAAAATCTAACGAATGCTCACATTTTGTCCATCCTTTCTATCATACCAGAAAACCAATAACATATCTTTTAGTGCTTCCCCTTTCTTCTAATTTCATTTTATTCTTTTTCTCATTTTCACCTTTTCTCTTTAAAATCTTTCCTTTTCTATTTCTCTTTGTTGTAGTCTTGAAAAAAAATCTCCTTCAGACATCACCATATCTATGATGCAAACAGTATCTGTGACACCAATCAATAAAATTACTCCTTGGATAATATGGTCTAACTTCACTTCCTTGATCGTAGTCATGTCTCAAAAAGCTTCTGCAGAATCTCATATTTTCTTTCTTTTATTTTATTTTCTTTTTCTTTCTGCTTTCTCGGTTTTTTCTCCTTTAGCTGTTTTCTCAGATGAATTATTCTATCTCACGGTGTAAAAATTTAAATTGTTTTAAAATAGATATTTATGTAGAAGTTAAAACAATTGCAGTAAAAGAAAAATTTATTTGTCAGGTCGTTGTCACTGTCAATATGACGTCAGCGTTATTCACGGGCATGTTTTTTCTTTATAATAGGGATTGGCAAGACGATTTTATTTGTTATTTGAATTTTCAACACTTCTAATGTAATCTACATGAAAAACATTGCGTTTATCAACAATGTATTTGACTTCCAGTTTCATTTATCGCCAAATTTAGCTTGTTAATCATATCAGTTCCGAACACTATATATTTGGTAACACTGTAGTATCCGGAATATGTGAGATATTGCAAAACATCAAAATTTATGGAAGCACATAGTTCATAAGGAAAAGGGTACACATTATCTTAACTAACACCAGATACTGCGACATTATCTAAAGATAATTTTCATCTTAAACATTACCTGTATAGGATAAAAGTTTTATTTCTTCGCCGTTAATATTAATTATTTTTTTCCCCTTTTGTTATTGTTGGACTTATTTTTGGATGCAAAGTGTAAAATTTAGCTTCTTTCTATGTATGAGAGTTGGAAAATTGAGATTGGTAATTTAAATAACTTAGGGGACCAGAGTATTGGCCTCGTATAAATCCTCTTTTTAGCCATTATTTCTGTTTTTACACCGCGATACTACGTGTCCATGACTCTCACAATTAAAACATTTGATGTGCGATTTAATTTTTCTGTTTAGACCTTTATATTCAACTTCAGTCATCCAGTTATGTCCATACTATTTCTTTCTCGAGTTCTGATGGTTTTGAGAGAAAATAATGTTTTAAACTTTCAGATTCTCCCGTTTGTAGATTTTTATTTTTTTAATTCTGGTTCATTCCTTTTTTTAAAATCCTGTATTGCAGCTTCATTATAATCTAATTTATTCACTAATACATCAACAATATCAATTTTCGGTAGCTTGTCAACGAATTGTTCACACATCTCTAAGGATGATTTTTGTACAATTAGGTCAGTTACTGTTTTAACTCGTAAAAATTAGATATTTCAAGATTTTTGATTCATTTTTCGAGGATTTTCTTTTTATTTCAAGCAAATTCGCCAAGAGGTTGAAGATTCTGTCTAATGAGGTACAACTGTTGTCTAAATTCCTGAGGACTTATTTTAAAGCGTTTATGGACTAAATGTTTTACACGAGCATTTGCTATTACATCTGACTCCCTAGCCACATTATTTACAATTTATAATAAGAGTAAAGTTAACAAATACATAATTCAGTTTTCTTTTGCAATTCTCATCTCAGAAATTTGCCTCAAAAATATTGCCAAATAGGCACTAATATAACCCGTATCATCAAAGTGTGTCATTAATTTTAACAAATCTTATTGCTTACTTTGACTATATGTTGAATATTCGTCGTTGATTTTCAGTCTATTTTAAACCTCTAGCTTCTCAGTTTTCTTTTGCAATTCTCATCTTAGAAATTTGCCTCAAAAATATTGCTAAATAGGCACTAATATAACCCGTATCATCAAAGTGTGTCATTAATTTTAACAAATCTTATTGTTTTCTTTGACTATATGTTGAATATTCGTTGTTGATTTTCAGTCTATTTTAAACCTCTAGCTTTTTAAATTCATACTCTTCTTCTGTTTCTACTTGTTGAATTTGAAGATTTCATTTCTTTCAACGACAATGAACTTTAACGTAATCTTCTTCGTAATCTAAATTTTTTTTTCAAAAGCAAATTCGCCAAGAGGTTGAAGATTCTGTCTAATGAGGTACAACTGTTGTCTAAATTCCTCAGGACTTATTTTAAAGCGTTTATGGAGTAAATGTTTTATACGAACATTTGCTATTACATCTGACTCCCTAGCCACATTATTTACAATTTATAATAAGAGTAAAGTTAACAAATACATAATTCAGTTTTCTTTTGCAATTCTCATCTGAGAAATTTGCCTCAAAAATATTGCTAAATAGGCACTAATATAACCCGTATCATCAAAGTGTATCATTAATTTTAACAAATCTTATTGTTTTCTTTGACTATATGTTGAATATTCGTTGTTGATTTTCAGTCTATTTTAAACCTCTAGCTTTTTAAATTCATACTCTTCTTCTGTTTCTACTTGTTGAATTTGAAGATTTCATTTCTTTCAACGACAATGAACTTTAACGTAATCTTCTTCGTAATCTAAATTTTTTTTTCAAAAGCAAATTCGCCAAGAGGTTGAAGATTCTGTCTAATGAGGTACAACTGTTGTCTAAATTCCTCAGGACTTATTTTAAAGCGTTTATGGAGTAAATGTTTTATACGAACATTTGCTATTACATCTGACTCCCTAGCCACATTATTTACAATTTATAATAAGAGTAAAGTTAACAAATACATAATTCAGTTTTCTTTTGCAATTCTCATCTGAGAAATTTGCCTCAAAAATATTGCTAAATAGGCACTAATATAACCCGTATCATCAAAGTGTATCATTAATTTTAACAAATCTTATTGTTTTCTTTGACTATATGTTGAATATTCGTTGTTGATTTTCAGTCTATTTTAAACCTCTAGCTTTTTTAATTCATACTCTTCTTCTGTTTCTACTTGTTGAATTTGAAGATTTCATTTCTTTCAACGACAATGAACTTTAACGTAATCTTCTTCGTAATCTAAATTTTTTTTTCAAAAGCAAATTCGCCAAGAGGTTGAAGATTCTGTCTAATGAGGTACAACTGTTGTCTAAATTCCTCAGGACTTATTTTAAAGCGTTTATGGAGTAAATGTTTTATACGAACATTTGCTATTACATCTGACTCCCTAGCCACATTATTTACAATTTATAATAAGAGTAAAGTTAACAAATACATAATTCAGTTTTCTTTTGCAATTCTCATCTGAGAAATTTGCCTCAAAAATATTGCTAAATAGGCACTAATATAACCCGTATCATCAAAGTGTATCATTAATTTTAACAAATCTTATTGTTTTCTTTGACTATATGTTGAATATTCGTTGTTGATTTTCAGTCTATTTTAAACCTCTAGCTTTTTAAATTCATACTCTTCTTCTGTTTCTACTTGTTGAATTTGAAGATTTCATTTCTTTCAACGACAATGAACTTTAACGTAATCTTCTTCGTAATCTAAATTTTTTTTTCAAAAGCAAATTCGCCAAGAGGTTGAAGATTCTGTCTAATGAGGTACAACTGTTGTCTAAATTCCTCAGGACTTATTTTAAAGCGTTTATGGAGTAAATGTTTTATACGAACATTTGCTATTACATCTGACTCCCTAGCCACATTATTTACAATTTATAATAAGAGTAAAGTTAACAAATACATAATTCAGTTTTCTTTTGCAATTCTCATCTGAGAAATTTGCCTCAAAAATATTGCTAAATAGGCACTAATATAACCCGTATCATCAAAGTGTATCATTAATTTTAACAAATCTTATTGTTTTCTTTGACTATATGTTGAATATTCGTTGTTGATTTTCAGTCTATTTTAAACCTCTAGCTTTTTAAATTCATACTCTTCTTCTGTTTCTACTTGTTGAATTTGAAGATTTCATTTCTTTCAACGACAATGAACTTTAACGTAATCTTCTTCGTAATCTAAATTTTTTTTTCAAAAGCAAATTCGCCAAGAGGTTGAAGATTCTGTCTAATGAGGTACAACTGTTGTCTAAATTCCTCAGGACTTATTTTAAAGCGTTTATGGAGTAAATGTTTTATACGAACATTTGCTATTACATCTGACTCCCTAGCCACATTATTTACAATTTATAATAAGAGTAAAGTTAACAAATACATAATTCAGTTTTCTTTTGCAATTCTCATCTGAGAAATTTGCCTCAAAAATATTGCTAAATAGGCACTAATATAACCCGTATCATCAAAGTGTATCATTAATTTTAACAAATCTTATTGTTTTCTTTGACTATATGTTGAATATTCGTTGTTGATTTTCAGTCTATTTTAAACCTCTAGCTTTTTAAATTCATACTCTTCTTCTGTTTCTACTTGTTGAATTTGAAGATTTCATTTCTTTCAACGACAATGAACTTTAACGTAATCTTCTTCGTAATCTAAATTTTTTTTTCAAAAGCAAATTCGCCAAGAGGTTGAAGATTCTGTCTAATGAGGTACAACTGTTGTCTAAATTCCTCAGGACTTATTTTAAAGCGTTTATGGAGTAAATGTTTTATACGAACATTTGCTATTACATCTGACTCCCTAGCCACATTATTTACAATTTATAATAAGAGTAAAGTTAACAAATACATAATTCAGTTTTCTTTTGCAATTCTCATCTGAGAAATTTGCCTCAAAAATATTGCTAAATAGGCACTAATATAACCCGTATCATCAAAGTGTATCATTAATTTTAACAAATCTTATTGTTTTCTTTGACTATATGTTGAATATTCGTTGTTGATTTTCAGTCTGTTTTAAACCTCTAGCTTTTTAAATTCATACTCTTCTTCTGTTTCTACTTGTTGAATTTGAAGATTTCATTTCTTTCAACGACAATGAACTTTAACGTAATCTTCTTCGTAATCTAAATTTTTTTTTCAAAAGCAAATTCGCCAAGAGGTTGAAGATTCTGTCTAATGAGGTACAACTGTTGTCTAAATTCCTCAGGACTTATTTTAAAGCGTTTATGGAGTAAATGTTTTATACGAACATTTGCTATTACATCTGACTCCCTAGCCACATTATTTACAATTTATAATAAGAGTAAAGTTAACAAATACATAATTCAGTTTTCTTTTGCAATTCTCATCTGAGAAATTTGCCTCAAAAATATTGCTAAATAGGCACTAATATAACCCGTATCATCAAAGTGTATCATTAATTTTAACAAATCTTATTGTTTTCTTTGACTATATGTTGAATATTCGTTGTTGATTTTCAGTCTATTTTAAACCTCTAGCTTTTTAAATTCATACTCTTCTTCTGTTTCTACTTGTTGAATTTGAAGATTTCATTTCTTTCAACGACAATGAACTTTAACGTAATCTTCTTCGTAATCTAAATTTTTTTTTCAAAAGCAAATTCGCCAAGAGGTTGAAGATTCTGTCTAATGAGGTACAACTGTTGTCTAAATTCCTCAGGACTTATTTTAAAGCGTTTATGGAGTAAATGTTTTATACGAACATTTGCTATTACATCTGACTCCCTAGCCACATTATTTACAATTTATAATAAGAGTAAAGTTAACAAATACATAATTCAGTTTTCTTTTGCAATTCTCATCTGAGAAATTTGCCTCAAAAATATTGCTAAATAGGCACTAATATAACCCGTATCATCAAAGTGTATCATTAATTTTAACAAATCTTATTGTTTTCTTTGACTATATGTTGAATATTCGTTGTTGATTTTCAGTCTATTTTAAACCTCTAGCTTTTTTAATTCATACTCTGCTTCTGTTTCTACTTGTTGAATTTGAAGTTTTTCATTTCTTTCAACGACAATGAACTTTAACGTAATCTTCGTCATAATCTGTCAAATCAATGATTAATGAAATTAGCTCTGCTACTTTGGGGTTTGGGGTATATGCAATCCCAAAGTATCACATAAAGTTAATAAATCTGCTTTTCTATATTTATATATCATATTTTCTCTTGCTTATGCAGCAACGAAGTAAAAAATATCAAAAGTTCATACTCACATTTGCAGAGAGGGAAGATCCAATTACAGAAAATGTCTTCTTATTCAGGTATTTCTTACATCCAAATCTGTGTCCTTATAAAAATCAGATCTCGGTACTTACTACATTCATATATCGGTGCGAGCTAACAATTATTTTGTGGGATATTAAATATCGTGTAAAATGATATATACACAAAATGTGCGAATTAATTACGCTGGATTCATAACTACAAACATTTAATAAAACATAAAGCACATGGAGAAATAAGTAGCAAATAATTAGACAGTAAGTTAACACAATTCAAAATTACCATATGCAGAATGTAATAGAATAACATTATAGAGAAATACTTCTAAATTCTAATATTCAAACATCAGCCAGCAACCTTTGCTAAGCGTTTGTTTAACTCCTTTGGGGGGGGGGGGGGGATATAAAAATATCCCACCTAATTTTAATCAAGATTTGCACCAGAAACTTTTAATTAAAATTTACCTTTCTAACTTTGATGGAAAAAAGTTGAAAAATTGCTTTATCTTATTTTGAAACAAAATTATTCGAATATTCCGGTGGGAATTCAACATTACAGAAACGCAATTACTTGCCCCTGAAAGAGTTAAATAATACATTTTTTTCATAACATCATCTATTTTTCCGGTCCTGCCTTTTACATCAACGGAGTTAAGGTGTTCACGTTCTTCTCACATAAAGCAAGATTTAATGCATGCTAATACCAAAATATTATATAATACCAAAAATGAATATTTTCTACTAAACTGTTGCTAGCTTAACTAAAATCCATTATTTGTATTACTTTCTGATGAAGTTTTTAATTTCTACATTCTATTTTAGCAAAATATATACAATTAAATTTGTATAAAACGCAATGTTAAAAAATTAGTTCATTTTATTTTTATTTTCTAAAATTGATATTTACTATTAATCATTTTTTGAAACTTACATTTATGAAAGAAAGAAATTTACAACAAAATCCATGAGATAATATATAAAAATTACTTAAGAACTCACCGACCTACCTCATCGTTTCTTAAAGTTATTCAAAAGGGTTATTCAAAAACAAATCTATTATAACTGTATTTTGCGAAAAGAAAAGAAAATGTAGAAATCGCAGAATTTGCGTTGATTATGAGAGTAGATATCTTCATCTTACTGCAATACGCATCCGCCCAAAAAATTTCCACGTCTGTCAATCAAATTGCATTTTACTTTTTGCAGATTTTATTAACAAAAGATAAATCTTGTAAAAATTATATAACAAATTATCAATTTTAATGAAATCAAAAAGTAACATCTGTTTTTCAAAACCTTTTCACGACAGGTTTTTAGCCTTTAAGCCTCGAATCTACGTTCCTATTACTGTTAAATCAGAATGTGTTTATATTAGTTAAATAACTTTAGGTTCTACTATATATTTAAACTTATCCAACAACTAAATATGTATAAAAATGAGCTCATTTAGGCTGTTATATTCCCTCTAAGATTGATATGCGGCATTAAATATTTTTTAAACACATTCATATAAGAATTTAAACTAGAGAAAGGTTTTTTTTTTCAAACCATTCTTTCGGAATTTATTGGACTTTTTTATCATTCCTAAGCTTAATCAAAAGGGTATTCAAGAATAAATCTGTTATAACTGTATTTTGCGAAGAAAAGAAAAGCGTATAAAGGAAGACGCAGAGCCTGGTTAATGTTAAGGGCAAGGATTTCATTGTACTTCCATATGTATCTGCCCAAAAAATTTCCATATCTGTCAATCAAATTGTGTCTTAGTTTTCGCAATTTTTATCAACAAAATATAAATCTTGTAAAAATTACATATCAAACTATAGATTTTAACGAAATCTAAAAGTAACATATGTTTCGCAAACCTTCTCACTACAGGATTTTGGCATTAAAGCCGCGAATCTACGGTCCTATTGTTGTTAAATACGTATATGGTTGCATTATGTGAATAATTTTATGCGCTACTATATGATTTAATAATTAAATATGTATAAATTAAATATGGATAGAAATAATTAAATACGTATAAAAATAAATATGGAATATCAATATTTAAATATCTATAAAATGCAATGATAAAAATCAGCTCATTTTGACGTTATATAATATTTACTCTAAGATTGATATGTGGCATTAAATACTTTTTAAATACCTTGATAAAAGGAATCAAACTACAAAGAAAAGGTATTTTTTTTTTTTAATTCAAAACATTCTTTGAGAATTCATTCAACTTTGTTATCGTTCATAAGCTTAATAAAAAGGGTTATTCAAGAACAAATCTGTTATAACTGTATTTTGCGAAGAAAAGAAAGGCGTATAAAGGAAGATGCAGAGCCTGCGTTAATCATAAGGGTAAGGATTTCATTGTAGTAGCATAAGCATCTGCCCAGAAAATTTCCATATCTGTCAATCAAATTGTGTTTTACTTTTCGCAATTTTTATCAACAAAAGATAAATCTTGTAAAAATTACATACCAAACTATCATTTTTAACGAAATCTAAAAGTAACATCTGTTTCGTAACCTCCTCACTACAGGTTATGCTGTTGCAGCCTCATCCACGGTCACGGTTAAATCTAGAAATCTTTCACACAATCGGTATCTGTAGATCGTGTTTTTTCTACAATAGTTCCTATTTTAATTCTTTTCTTACACGACAAAACCTTTGGAGGTTATTTATTTTCTACCTAACCCTTTTCAAGTTGTCACGTTTCGGTTGTAAAGACTTTTCTAAATAATCATGGCCTAGATGTTCCAGTTGTTATTCAGATTATATTAGAAATATTGTAATCCATAGATTTAGTTCTAAAGTAGTGCTTTGTTTTATTGTTTTGTCACTGGATTTATTCCTTTATTTCAATTGTCTAGACACTTGTACTTATTAAAGGTGTGGTTACTTAAATTTGAAGCTTGTTCTAAAGAGAAATATTGTTATTCTCTCGTATTTTTAACTTCATTTAATTTATTTTGAAAAAAAAAATCTACATTTAAAACCATCGTTATATATTATATACAGGGTGTTTCACTACCAGACCGGCAAACTTCGAAGTGCGATAGTAGACATGAAGACAAACATTATTAAATAGGAAACCATGGGGCGCAAACGTCTTCTGTAGGAGCTAGGATCATTAAAGTTTAAGGTCCAAAACTTCAAATGAAGATAAAAAACGGAAAAAAGGGTAAATTCGTTTGCAGTTTTCGCTAAAATTATTCTTTATATAACGATTTTCTTAAAAACTTTTTTTAAAGGTTACGTTCAAAATTTGTCGATAGAGGACGCTTTAGACTTTATAGTAATGAACAACTACTTTTTACCGTTATTTTTTGTATGGGGTTAAAATTACTCTAAAGTTTAGACTTTAACTTAAACTTTAAACCCAAAATCGAAAACACTGGGATCGGGTAACTAACGAAAATTGAACTGTGAAAAGAGGGGGAGGATTTTAAATGCTCATAAACATTGAACAAACAAATCCATTTTGTTGCAGTTTACGTGTAGGTCATTACATTTGTAATTATTTTATTCAAAATGAAGTACAGCTTTGGTTACCTCTTTTTTGATAGAGGGCGCTTCCGACACATCTCCGACATTGCAATGATATTACTCCTGGGTGTTTTATTACCAGACCAACATACTTCCAGGAAGTGTTAGGGATGCAAAGGCGACTCGGAATCACATAGTAATGTAACGTTGGAAATGCCTTATTTACGAGTTAGGGTTAAAAGATGCAGAGAAAAAAGTAACAGAAAGAAGCAGAGAAACAGAAACACGTTAACGTGACAGAAAACAGCTTATTTAAAGGTTTTATTACAAAAGGTCAAATGAAAAGTTGGGTATATGAGACTCCCGTACCTTCAGTTGAAGACTTCGCGGCTCGTATTTCTGTAGCTGCCAGAAAGCTATCAGAGATGCCAGAAATCTTCCAGAGCGTGAGGAATTCCATGCGACGCCTCTGTCAAGCTTGCCGGACTTACTTCTGGTCGTAATTATGAACACCTTTTCTAATAAAACCTTTAAATAAACTGTTTTCTGTCACATTAACGTGTTGTTGCTTCTCTGCTTCTTTCTGTTGCTTTTTTCTATACTTCTTTTAACCATAATTCGCAAAAAAAGCATTTCCAACATTACATTCCTATGTGATTCCAAGTCGTCTTTGCATCCCTAAGACATCCTGGAAGTATGTTGGTCTGGTAGTAAAACACCCAGGAGTAATATCATTGCAATGTCGGAGATGTGTCGGAAGCGCCCTCTATCAAAAAAGAGGTAACCAAAGCTGTACTTCATTTTGAATAAAATAATTACAAATGTAATGACCTACACATAAACTGCAACAAAATGGATTTGTTTGTTCAATGTTTATGAGCATGTAAAATCCTCCCCCTCTGTTCACAGTTCAATTTTCGCTAGTTACCCGATCCCAGCGTTTTCGATTTTGGGCTTAAAATTTAAGTTAAAGTCTAAACTTTAGAATAATTTTAACCCCATACAAAAAATAACGGTAAAAAGTAGTTGTTCGTTACTCTAAAGTCTAAAGCGCCCTCTATCGACAAATTTTGAACGTAACCTTTAAAAAAAAGTTTTTAAGAAAATCGTGATATAAAAAATGATTTTAGCGAAAACCGCAAACGAAACGACCCTTTTTTCCGTTTTTTATCATCGTTTGAAGTTTTGGACCTTAAACTTTAATGGCCCCTAGCTCTTAGAGAAGACGTTTGCGCCCCACGGTTTCCTATTTAATAATGTTTGTCTTCATGTCTACTATAACCCCTCAAAGTTTGTCGGCCTGGTAGTGAAACACCCTGTATTATATATATATATATATATATTTCTATGGAAGTTTTCAATTCTTTCATTTATATTTTACACAGCTTTCAAATCCGCATTCGTTTGTGTTTACATTCTATTTAAAAAAGTAAAAAAAAAAAAAATTGTGGTACTATTCGAAAAATTTAATTTAAAAAAAAAACTAAGAAATTTGTAAAACTTCCTTTTTTTACAGTTTCAAACTTTTAAAAACAAATCTTTTATTTTATTATTCTTTTCTTGCAAATTTACTCTAATTGTAATTACCAGATTACTCAAAACTTAATTATTTTAATATACATACTGAAGAAATCTCCAATTTTATACATTAAGAAGGCTCTTTGAACATTTTTTTTATTTGAGTATTTTATAATATCTTTATCATATCATTATGATACAATTGATTTTATGAAGAAAAAGTAAAATTTCTGTGGTGGCAGTTGAAAAATTTAATTTAAAAGAAAATTAAGAGAATTTTAAAACAATTTCAAAAAATGTTCAATTTTTTTTTCTCTATTATTATTTTCTTGCTAGTTTGCTCTATAAAGAAACGTTAACAAATCTCTTTCTAAGAAGGCTCTGTAGTGTAAGAACCAGATTTCCAAAAAAGTAATTACTTTAAGGAAAAAAATAAATAGAAGTACAATAAAAATTAATATTTACTTAACATTTTTATTTTTAAAAGATAAACTATTTATATTACTGGAAATCCTGTTCTTAATTTTATAAAATGCACCTTAAGTATTGTCACAAAAAATAGAACATTTCAAGAGTACGTACATGATGAAGTTTTGTCGTTTTGAACATAACTAATATAGTGAATAACACAAAATGAAAAAGTGAATTTAAATATACTGCAATTCAGGACTATTTAAGATTGTTCTCAAATCCAAAACTGGTTACTTTGTAACACATTTTTAGTTCATTTTGTTCGCAAGCGTATCAAATTGGCAGATGCTCTTATTAAGAAACCACCTGATTGAACATTTTTTTTTCGATTTTAGGTAAAGGCAATATATTTTTCAGAAAATTCTGTCAAAGTAGGTATTTTGAATTGAATTTTAGAAATTGAAATTTATAAAAATGTCGTCCTGTGACAACAGTCACTCATCACTCAAGATCTAAAATAATAATAATAATAATAAAACTAATTGATTGCAAATTACTTAATAATCATATGTAGAAATATCGTGCTTTTGTACTTAAAAAGGAGTCAGAAAGCTTCGCGTTGTTGAGCGGATAATCCTAATTTTTTGAGAACCGCCTTAACCCTTTAGTGCGCAGCTTTGCATATATGCAAATAACACTGTTTTGAATTTAATAGATTTTTTTTATTCGCATTTATCTTAATCACACCAGAGAATTAAAATAGCAATATTTGCTTTAATTTAAAAACAAACATTTCGTATTGAAATAAAGCGAAATTAACCATTAAAACTTTCAGGTGTGAATTCAGATTCTCTGAACTACGTAATTTCTAGAACGTATTCTATTATCGGAATTAAAGGTTAAAGGTTAAGTTTTATAAAATAAATAATTATATAAAATAAGGTATTTGGAGACTTACTTATTAAAATATTTACTAATTTGCATTATTTTAGCGTAAAACAGCCACACGACAGTAGTTTTTACTTGTATTGCAGATGTGCAACAGAAGGATAGGTTGACGTATTATATGAAAAATATATCTCTGATTATTTCTTTATTTTTCCCGCGTTATAAACATTTTAGAGAATCATATATAATTTTTTCGAAACAAAATAAAAAATCGCGCATTTAAGGGTTAAGGGGACAGTTCACCTTCAACTGGTCGCAAATGCTAGAAATCTGATGCGTTTCCATAGCATTTCACAAACTAACTAATAATCCAAATGTTAAGAAATTTTTTTTTTATTGCTAAGTATAGCATTACTTGTTACAATAAACAAAACAGATTGATGAAAAATATTTAAATTGATTGGGAAAACTAACTTACGTAATCTATCGTTTTATTGTTTTCGTAATTATTATATATCACTGCGCGCATGATTTCTCAAAAACTATTAAATATAATGGATTGAAATTTTCTGAACGCATTAATATTATACTTCTGCAAAAAATTAACTAAAATCTCAGAATTATCTTTAATGATAAAAATGTTACATAAGATAATATGCGAGATATTTTACAGATTTTTCTTTTTATAATTTTTATTATTAATTATAAATATTATAAATGAAGATAATTAAAAGATTTTGTTCATGATGTTAAGCGAAATTCTATCTTTAAATTTAAATTTAAATCTGTTTAAAGTTAATAAGTTAAAGTGAATACGAGATATCATGCGCGCAGTGTTATTTTGCAATTTCGAAAACAAAAAAAAACAACAGATTACTTAATTAAGTATTCCTAACTAATATTAATATTTTTCATCAATCTGTTTTGTTTATTATAACAAGTAATACTATACTTAACAATCCAAAAAATTTCATTGAATTTGCTTTATTAGTTAGTTTGTGAAAAGGTATGGAAATTGAATCTAGCATTTTTGACCGGTTGATGGGGAATTGTCCCCTTAAAAGGAAATGGATACAGTAAAAAGTCTTTTTTGCATACTTTTACTTGTTGGATCTTTACGGCTTTTTCTAAGATTATACTGCAGATATCTAAATTTGTTTTAAGCAAGTTTCAATAATGATATTTTCGCAAAATAAAGGCTGGAGAGTCCCTTTAATCGCCTGCAAGAATCCATACATAAAGCAAGTAACACTGGCATCATATTGACATTGGTAACACCTGACCAACAAATTTCGCCTTTATTACCATTTTTTTTTTTTTTTTTTACTTCTAGACATCGCACAATTTCAATTTTTACACCGTCGAATAGGGAAAAAATATTCTTTCAATGCAATTTGTTGCAATTTTCTTTCAAAGATCTAAAAAAAACATATTATATATATGTAAACTCGGTTTATGGCGTCAGATACCGCCATCCGAAAAATCTACAATAGTCTTTTCCAAGTCTTCCGGTCAAAGGTCCGTTCCTCCTCCAGACCTCTATCCGCCATCGCCTTTCCAATATCATCCATCCAGTTCTTTCGTGATCTTGTCCGTTTCTTTTTTTATTTGTTTTATAATTATTAATTAAATGCGGTTTTGGGTAGTCTTTCATCACTCATTCTTTTAACAAGACCATACCAAATTGATTGCTTTTTTAGGGTTCCGTACTTAAAAAGTAAAAACGGAACTATTATAAGATCACTCCTGTGTCTGTCTATCTGTCTGTCACAGCCATTTTCCTCGTAAACTATGGAACGTGGAAAGTTCAAATTGGGGGAAGTAATAAAGACTATTGACCCACATACTTACAGATTAATAAATATTCATAAATATATTTAGGAAAAATGTAGAGGGTCTAATTAAGTTTCTTGAAAAAAAAAATCTTTTTTTTTTATATATATCGTGTGGGGTATCATGTGAAAGCTCTCGTAACGCTGAACTCAAAAATATATTTCATTCAATTTTAGGTATTATATTTTCAAAGTTATGGTCAAAAATGAAGTGCAAAAATATGCCCCCCCCCCCCCATCTAACTCCGAATCTACTGAAACTAAAATTATGAGAAAATTAGAAGTAGTAGACGTTAATTTAAACCTTGCAGGAAAATTATAGCGAGTACCCTAGGTCACATATTTTTTGAGAAAATCGCATTTTTCAGTTACACACAAATTGCGATTTACAGACATTCAGCAAAAGTGTTGACCAGCGCTGGAGGTACCTATCGTAGCAGAAGTATAAAAGCATTGTTGATCATGAATTTCGGAAATAATCGTCGGTAATTAGTCGAGATATTAAGCCTTAAAGACACGGATAGTTTGGACATACATAATTACAGGGACGGCATATTCTATGCTCCATCGGCTTTTAAAGCCTAGATAACAAATTTTAAGAATATATTTGTGTAATGCAATGCTCAGTAGCAGTATAAAAGCAATAATCATCAAATTGTTAAAAACAGACTAATTTAATAAGAATTAATCACATAAATACTATGGGATTCGCGACTAGTTTGCATTGAGTGGCTTTCTCAACACACCTATCGTGTCTAAGGATAACTAAAAAACCTATATGGAAAACTCGGCACGTACCAAAGCAGCGTTGGAACTTTGCGACGCCCTTTCGAAGCGCGCTCAGCACAATGGTAAGTTTAAATTTTGAATAAGGGTTTTGATTTAGGTACACTGTAAAAAGAAAAGATTATTACTACGCTGAATTTAGGTTTATGAAATGCCAAATGAAGTTTAAAAATGCACTACTTTTATTGTTAGTACCGAATTAAGTTCATTTTAAACATATTAGGATACGATTAAGAAAAGATATATTTGATATTACTTAGGTTCCATATATCTTTGAACTTTCACGGTATATATCCCTTTATACTTTTCTAGTATATACAGCTATACCCAACCCTACATTGTACAGTTTTTACAAAGTCTTAGTATTCTTTTAGCAATGGTTTTATTAATAATACACTTGCTAATTCATATATTATTGTACGTAACCTTCAGTGCGCGAGTAATACTCGCACTTGACCGTTTATTTTAAATATCATCTGATATGGTTCCCTTTATTTTCATCATTTCCTTGATTCTTTCATTTCTTACTCTTTCTATTCTTGATATCCTACATAATCTTCTTAGGGCATCCCTTTCTACTGCCGCTAATTTCCTTCTTTCTGTCTCCATAATTCTTCATCCTTCTGCTCAAAAAGTAATTTTTATTATTATTATTATTTTCTATTAAAAAAGAGGGGGTTCACCTATGTTCTATAACTCTGGAAGCCCTGTTGCATTCCTTAGTAATTTTAATAGTTTTCATCGTTTGCTTCTCACGGCTTGTCATTTTGGAAACTATTGTACACTTTAGGACACCATGTATCTTAATCGGCCAATCGGAATAAACGTGACATAAAGTGAACGTTCCAAATTCATGGCTGTAACATCCTAGAATTTATTTTACTAATGTCTTCCAGAAACTAGACTGACCAATAAACAAAAATTAGTTCAAAAAAGTTTTCCTCGAGATAGCAAGTTTGGGTATTATTTACGTGCTGTTAATGTTTCTTTCGTTTATTTTTTTACATAATGGCACATAAATAAAATGAATCTTCGTTTAATGTGTGTCGGCTTTTTATTTTTATCATATTTTTCGGTCTCGGATTTTCGTTTTATCAAAGAAAGAAAAACGTATTTTTAATAATATATATTACAGTCTATTTTTAGGTAGATTTCGTATGAAATACTACCTATTAGGATCCTTCCTATGTTGGAATTTCTGAAAAAATTTTGCAGATCTACACCGATCATGACTCCTAGAACCCAAAACCACCCTCAGTAAAAAACTTTATATATATATATATATATATATATATATATATATATATATATATATCACTTTCTTCTGGACACGATAACTTTCGTAATTCTGCACCAATCTCTTCCAAACTGATACATAAAATCAAAGGGCATAAAATCTCGGTCAAGTTCGTTAATGGGCAAAATCGGACCAAGGGGATGGAAATAGGGAGGGGTTTTGTGAAAACCGAAAACCCCCCATAACTTCTTAATTTTTGTACATATCAAATCAGTTTAAAGTTTTTATTACTTCTAAAAATAGGGCCAAAAATTTATGTATCACAGATTTTTGATAAAGTTAAAAATGGGCTCAAGGGGCGCAAAAAATAGGGTTTTTGGGAGAAAAAAATTCATAACTTCGTCAATTCTCAAGATATCGATTCCAATTAATTTTATTATAAATCTCCTTAATATTATCTACAACTTTTATATTCACAAGTTTTTGATAGGACCAATTTGTACCGCAAAAAAAAAATTAAAAACGAAAACAAAAAGGGGGTTTGAAAAAGTAAAAAATCCATAACTCCTTCAATTCAAAAGATATAAAATCCCCATGAATTTATCATATATCTTCTTAATATTGTCTACAACATCTATATAGACAAGTTTTGGATAGGACCAATTCTTACAGTAAAAACAAATTAAAAATACATAGCGGTTGAAGAAAAAAATCATCTAAGTATTCAAATCCAAACTGCGTATTTTCTGACTCAATTTACAATTCATTTTTGCTCTCAAAGGCTTCCAATTGGTACGTTTTCTTACTCAGAAACTATATAATGTACCGTAATGGTCGATTTTTTGATAGTGACAGAATATATTTTTTAAAAATGCTGTTAAAGTGGGCATTTTGAACCGAATTTCCCGAAGCGGATTGTGTTGGAAAAATCATTGCATTAAGGATGCACTCAAATCCAAACTGCTTATTTTCTGACTCATTTTTAAATTCATTTTTGCTCTCAAACGCATTTAATTGGTAGATTCGCTTATTCAGAAACTATATAATGTACCGCAATGATCGATTTTTTGATAGAGGCAGAATATATTTCAAAAAATTATGTCAAAGTGGGCATTTTGAACGAAATTTCCCGAAGCAATTATGTTATCAATTTCTTCAGGACACGATAACTTCCGCAATTCTGCACAAATCTATTCCAAACTGATACATAAAATCAAGGGACATAAAATCTCGGTCAAGTTCGTTAATGGGCAAAAGCAGACAAAGGGGTTGGAAATAGGGAGGAGTTTTGTGAAAACCGAAAAAACCCCATAACTTCTTAATTTTTGTACATATGATATCAGTTTAAAGTTTTTATTACTTCTAAAAATAGCGCCAAAAATTCATGCATCACAGATTTTTGATAAAATTTAAAATAGGCTCAAGGGGTGCAAAAAATAGCGTTTTTGGGAGAAAAAAAATTCCTTACTTCGTCAATCTCAAGATATCAAATCCAATAATTTTATTATACATCTCCTTAATATTATCTACAACTTTTATATTCACAAGTTTTTGATAGGACCAATTCGTACCGCAAAAAAATTAAAAACGAAAACAAAAAAGGGGGGTTGAAGAAGAAAATTTTTCATAACTCCGTCAATTCACACGATATAAAATCTCCATAAATTTATCATATATCTTCTTAATATTGTCTTCAACATTTCTATAGACAAGTTTTTGATAGGGCCAATTCTTAAAGCAAAAACAAATTAAAAATACATACGGTTGAAGAAAAAAATCATCTTATTATGGGTGCATTCAAATCCAAACTGTCTATTTTCTTACTCATTTTTAAATTCATTTTTGCTCTCAAACGCATCCAATTGCTAGATTCTCTTATTCAGAAACTATAAAATGTACAGTAATGATCGATTTTTTGATAGAGGCAGAATATATTTCAAGAAATGATGTCAAAGTGGGCATTTTGAACAGAATTTCCCGAAGTGATTGTGTTAGAAACTAAAAATATTGCCCTACTGAGAAAATAATTGTTTATTAATCAAGTTTTAATTAATTGAAAGAAAAATAAAAACACAGGTCGCTTATAAATCTTTTCAAAAATCACGTCAGGCATGTTTCATATTTTTTTTTTTATTAAAAATTAATCTGAAAATGTGCCAGAAAATTTCGAGTTGTTGAGTATCGAAAAATATATTTTTAATATCGCCTTAACATGATTCTGATAAAACCAGCTATTTTATAAAAAGGAAATAAAAACTCGTCAAAAGCAGACAGATAAAACTGTTAAAGTGGATTTATATCTAATAATGATTTAGTTTTTGTTGGTGAAATTAGTATACTTAACTTCGAAATCTACCTCTGCCTGTAGGCCTGGCCGGCAGGGATTTTTTTATTTAATTTTTATTTTCAGTGTTTAAAACGTTTCATTGTTACATGCACGAAGCATTTCAAATTTTATTTCTATATCGACTCTCTAAATCTAAAGGAATAGGCAAATACGGTGTTTATTTTCAGTGTTTAAAATGTTTCATTGTTACAGTTTTTCTGCCAGTTTGGCTTGGTGCACAGATATCACACATATATATGACACAAATTTTCGAATGTGCGTCATGCTTGTTTCAGTTTCTTAAATATTTCCAACGTAACTCCCAATGAAAAACAAATTTCATGTAGAATTTCTTAATGAAATAATAAAAAAATACTGCCCGAACATGTACGAAGTATTTCAAATTTTATTTCTATCACGACTCTGTAAAAAAATTTCGAAAAGAGAAAACAAGAACAATTTTCATTGTTCGGACATGCATTATAAAAATAATGATTCTATTCTTCTTCTTCTGTGCACTGTTCCATTTTATTTTATTTTTTAATTTAAATCCTTTTCTGTAAAATGACGAGCTACTGTCGTCATATGAATAAAAGTTACTTAAAATAATTTTACTACCAGAAAATATGTATAGTTTTTAATTAAATCTAATTTAATTACAATTATCTTTTAATTAATAATACATTTGCGATTAACAAAATGTATAAATCATAAAATAAAACATGTGTTGCTGTCTTTAATAATTAAAATACTCCGTTCATGCATATTTTTTTTACGATTAAATCTTACCTGAAAATTGCAATCACAGACGAATTTTCGAAGGAAAGGAGTCATACTTTTTTCTCTCACTGAAATATTTACGAAATGACATACCATGAAGAAAAAATTTGAGATTAAAGTTGTTGAAGAAATAAAGAAAATACACTGAGCATTTTGAGTTCCATTTGCAGCACAAGCTACAGTCGTCATCTCACCAAAGTTACTTAAAATGATTTTAGTAGCAGAAAATAAGTACAGTTCCTAATTAAAAATTAATTTAATTACAATTGTCACTAAATTAATAATACATTTTCGATTAACAAAATGTATGAATCACAAAATAAAACATGTTATCTTTAATAAATAAAATACCACGTTCATGCACTTCTTTTCACGATTAAATCTTATCGACAAATTGCAATTACAGACGAATTTTCGAAGGGAAAATGTCATACTTTTTTCACTTACTTAAATATTTCCAAAATAACCTGCAATTAACAAGAAATCTGAGATTAAACTTTTTGAAGAAATAAATGCACTGAGCATTTTAATTCTTATTTCCAGCACGACTTTCTAATGAACTTTACAAAGAGAAGACAATTAAAAAGTTACCTTTTCATTGTTCAGATATAAGTTGTAAAAATGATGATTTTACTCTTTCTACTGCATAGCTGTCCATTGTTTCTATTGTTATTTAATTTTGCATAAATTCCGTACTATTGTAATATCTATATTATAATGTTAAAGTATGTCCGTGAGTAAAGCTGACGTCATATCAAATTGGGAAAACCTAATCATTAAATTTCGCCTTTGCTGCCATTTTTGTAACTTCTAAATATCGCACAATTTCTATTTTTATACCATCTAATAAAAAAAAAGGAAAACATGTTCTTTCAAATTCCATACACCTATCAATGTAATTTTTATAATTCTAGAATATCAAGAAGTTGTTTAGAAATTTACTACAAAATTCCTTCTTTATATACAAAAAACAGGTTCAGTTAAATAAAAGAGTGCAACTAAGAATTTATATTGAACATTTTATTTGTAGCACGACTCCTTAAGGCTGCTCGTCAACTCTGTTTCCTAATTCCCCTCGGTAATGTTAAGTCTATGGGCATTTGATGCATTGTTATATTTAAAATATCTCCTCGGGATATTAATATTTTTAACTTTTTTTTTTCTGTGTACTCTTTTTAACCCTTTAATTCTCGCTCCCGTTATATTCACGGGCTGTGTCTTTTAATCAGATTGTTTGATTCCCACCAGTTTTATAAAATAGTGTAATTAGCTTTATTATGGTATCATTTTACCTGTCATTAAATAATCTAATTTCTTTTTCAAAAAAAGTGGTGCCAATAAGCAATTTGAATTTTTAAACCGTAATTTAATGCGACCGTTAAGAGGTTAAAGGATGTCACTTTTTTTTTTTAGCACTCAAAATATTTCTAAAATCTATGCTTAATTTTATATGAAGTGTTCGTCCGCTTTTAACATATAAAATATTAAATTAAGCACAGATTTTAGAAATATTTTGACAACTAAGAAAAAAGAGACATTCCTTAAGAAGAGCACACAGGAAACTGAAATGAAAAATATTAATATCTTGAGGAGATATTTTAAATATAAGAATGCATCAAATGCCCATAGACTTAACATTACCGAAGGAAATTCGGAAACTGAGTGATGCGTAGCCTTAAGGTAAATGCACCTATAGTGGGCCACTATTTTTTAAAGTTTAAAAACAAGCCCAAAATGCATTTCTTGAAAATGACTGAAAGAAATCTGATTGACTTACATCCTTTAATGTTAACTTTCCATAAACAGTTTGGAGTAATTGTTTCTTTCCTGCTGTTACATTTGTTTATTTTCTAGAGTGTCTTCAAAAACAGATTTTCTGATAAATTCTTAGAGATTTCATAAAGAGATAAGTTTTTATCTAAAAATTGTTTCTTCAATATTATGTTTTATTTTGAATTAAACTTCTGTTGATATACTCTACTACATTGTAAATAATTTTTTGGATAAGCGAAGAAATTTAAAAGTAAAAAACTCATACATCAGAAATTTAATAGGCCCACTACTGGAGCATAGAGGAAGGTAACATTATTTATTTTTCATTTTTTCCGTGGAATATATTTTGAAGCTTTGAATGTATATGCTGATACATAAAGGTTAGAACTAGGTTAAAAATATATAGTATATCTTTTGGAAATCATTAAGACTTTAATAGTAATCAGATAAATGTCCTTAAGTAGCCCACTACTCGTGCGTTTACCTTAATTTATTCTTATCTAATTAATATAAATAATTAGATAAGATCTAATTAATGCAATTATTATCCACTTATCCTTATCCAATTAATATAATTAATCTATCTAATCTGAAAATAATTACAATGTTACTTGTGTGGTATATGTAACTTGCACGTTTTCTAATACTTGTTCTTTTTTTTTTTATTATTATCCAGTTTCGTAAATAGTTCAGACAAAACACACGATGTAAAAAAAAAATGTTTTGTTTAAAAAAATTGTTTATTAAATTGTCATATTTGTAAAAAATTGTTTATTAAAAAAAGTTTTTTTAATAAATAATTATATTGCATTGAGAATTTCAGACCTCATTTATAGTATAACTCACTAAAGAACTTTTAAAAGGAGAAGACAATAAAACAGTTGCATTTTCATTGTTCATACATTTGTTAAAAGAATTGTGGTTTAAATATTTTTCAATGCGTAGTTCTCTGATTTTTCAAGAACATTTATTTCGAAGGTTATACTTCAGTCCAAGATTTACCTGGGGGAGGAGTAAATTGAATTAATCAATGACTGATTTTGCGAATAAATAACAAAATACAGCACCGTACGTGCACAAAAAAACTCCCATACGTACTACGTATTTAAAAGCTGTAAAAAATCACATAATTGTTTGTAATGTTTATATAATTAAAACTGTAGCAATAATTAAATATTTATTTGTGTAGTTCAGATTCAAAAGTTACAATTACAGCCAAGTTTTCTAATATGTGTGACATCCTTTCTTCAATTATATAAGTATTTTGAAAATAAATCACAATGAATGCCAAATTTCAGATTAAATTTCGTAAAGAAATAAAGATCCATTGCGCATTTCAAATCTCATTTGTTGCACGACTCTTTAAAGAAATTCCGAAAAACAGAGAAAACAAAAAAGCTAACATTTTCATTGTTCGAAGATGCGTTGTAAAAATAACGATTCTATTCTTCTTCTGCGCAGTTTTTCATTTTTTATTCCATTTTTAATTTTATTCCCTTATGGAAAAATGACGAGCTGAATTCCCCTTAGTTTTTTAGAGTATTGCCAGTTTAGCCAACATTTTTACTACGAAATTTCAGATTCACACCGGAAAATTTTGAAAGGAGAATCTTTATGTAATTACATGAACAGGTACTGAACAGGTAATCAGCTCTGATGGGCTTCCTAATTAACATCAACTTCACGTCCAGTCTATATGTAGAATGTCTTACTACTGTGTGAGTAATTGGGAGATAGTAAGAATGTAGTTAAGAACTACTTTAAAAAGTTAAATAATATTAATGGACGTTTAAAAATTTAAAGAAATGTGAAAAAGAGGATAATTAAAAATTTTTTAAACAATATTTAGAGTTATGAAAAGTATATATTTCACTACAAGAAAGTTTAAATTATGATATAAAATAGTGAGTATAGCTGTAGTTATGAAAACTACTTCATACTTATGCAATTACGTAAATTCTGTCATTAAATAACGCAAAAATACTTTTTTTAATTTCTGGCACGAATTTGGATTATTTTTTTAAATTATAAACGGAGTACAAATTGGCAACCCTGGTTTTTTAGGGCTAAACAGTAAATCACAAGCTACATTCGTCATCTGACTAAAGTTACTTAAAATGCTTTTTCTATCGCAAAATCTGTACAGTTCTTTTTTTTTTTAAATTGAATTACAATTCCATACACGTTAAAATATATTTTTACAAAATGTATGAATCATAAAAAGAAACTTGTTTTCTAAAAAAAGAAAATGCTTCAGGCAGGATTTTTCATGATTAAATATAACCGGTACATTGCAATTACGAACAAATTTTCAACTACTTGCCATGCTTTTTTTGTTGTTGTTTTTTGTTTCATAAAGGTTTTCAACATAACTCACAATAAAGAGCAAATTTCAGATTAAATTTCTTAAAGAAAATGCATTGAGCATTTCAAATCTCATTTATTTAACGACTTTTTAAAGAACTTTCGAAAAGTAGCGAAAATAAAAAAAGTTACATTTTCATTGTTCAGACATGTGTTTCAAGAATAATGGTTCTAATATTTTCTGCTGCGCATTTCTCCACTGATTTTTCAAGAACATTTATTTCGAAGGTCATCCCTCAAGCCGAGATTTTCCTGAGGGTGGAGTGAATTGAATCAATCGATAAGAACCCGTACGTAACATTCACGTGGAGAATCAATAGTAGCTAAACTTAGCAACAATTCTCAAAGATGCGTCAGGCAAGAGTTACGTACAGAGATGTAAACAAAAGGAATACGTTTTAAGCGGAAATCTTATTAGACTTCTTATTGTTAATTGACATTTTATTCATCATATTTTTTTCTTTTACATTTTCGCAAAAGAAATCATCTAAATGCTGACAAGCGTAATAAACGCATTACCTGCGACACGGATTTCAAAGTCATTCATTCAATTTGCCGCAGTCATGCACATTGTTTTCATGCATTATATTTTGTGCCTGTTTATTGTTCATGTGCATGCAAGTGCATGGAGAATTAAGGAACGAATTGCGTTTTGGGCATAGCTTATAATGTTACATTAGAAATGAGATCATTTTACTTATGGCTAAACCATTCTCAAAGGTTCGCCAGAAAAGAATTTAACCCCTATTTAACCCGTTCGAGGTCTGGCGTACTAATAATAGTACATATCTTTTCATTGAGTATTATTTTGTCTAAAGAGGTCTCAGGACTCTTAAAATTGGAAAAAACGAAAAAAAAGAGACCTTTTTCAAAATTTATTATCTTAAAATGTATATGATTTTAAAACACAATTTTTATTGTGATGAAAGACATAAGTATGCTCTTTTATTTCATGTATTTAAAGAATTGCAAGATGCAGAATTAGCATTTACAGGGGGGTCCAAACTGTCAGACATCTGACGAGCAAAAAATTGGTATAACAGCTTACGCGCAGGATTTCAAAATAAATTTTGCAGCTAGAAGGAAAATTTTGGTGCTTAGTTACACTTCGGATTGTAATAAATATTCTAAACCTAAACGAATCTGTAATTAAAGCATTTTTATATTTTTAATACAAAGCTATATTTAGCTAATACAAAATTTCGAAAATTCCAGCAGTATAATCACCTAAAAAAATATTATTTTGAACAATAAAAAGAAATTTTAGGTTCAGTTTATGCATAATAACGTGAAACATATATCTTAAAAATTTCATTTAAAAATATTCAGAATTATTTGAGATATCATGCGCGTTATGCCCAAAAACGCCATTTGGAGAAAAATGACTTCTGAAACGCTGCTTCAGCTATTGAGGGGGTGTAATTCTAAAAGCCATAACTTTTGTTCTAATGAGAATTTAAAGGAAAAAATTATATCAAAATGTTCAGAAAAGATAGGAATTTAACATATAAAAAAGGAAAATTTCGAAAATTTTGAAGCTTTAAGAGTCCTGAGACCCCTTACCTGCAACTTTTGTTACTATCTACATATGGTAAATGTAGTATATGTCTATTCATTTATTATTATGACTTCATTTATGTTTTGGCATTTAGTAATAATAATAAAAAATAAAAGTTTTCTTATTCTCTTTTCGCGGTTGGCGATTATTTTGTGTTAAGCATATATTTCGCTCTTTAAATTTAAAATATAGGTTACATTTCTGAACGTATCATGGGAGATAAAACGCAAAAACATATTAGAAAGTTGTAATATCTGTTAAATCCTGTTGCAATGCTATATTTTCCAAACGTCTTCAAAAACTCTTCCTTGGCCTATTGTTATATGAATGTGAAATGAATAGTATGCCAAAATAACTACATTGGTTAGATTTCGGACAGTGACATATTTGTTAAACATCAGTCACTGAGCTCCATATATAACAGGAATTCTTAGTCGGCGGTCAGAAGCTTGAAAGGCAAATGAATCATGTAAGGCAAAGGTAAAAAATAGTCCGCATTATCAATGTTAGATATTAGTGTTCTCATTGTCTATTATCCTAATTTACGCCTCTCTAATTAAGTTATATATATCAAATTAATAAATGATTCTCTAATCATGTAAGGTAAAGCTATAAATAGAATTTTTTGCCATGAATGCGAACTAAAATGATCATCACTGTATCCTTCCGCGCTGACCTCTGTAAATCATGTTGGGAAATAGGAAGATAGATCTCCTGTTGTATATGGGGCTCAGTGACCTCAGTAAATCTATTTGGATATTATTAACTCAAAAGTATTTTTTTTTCTCAAACTTGAAAAAAATTTGGACCCGAAAGGGTTAAGCAAGAAAAGAACTATATTTTAAACTCAATCATACTGATTGGTAAAGTTATAACACGAATTAAGTTTTCATATGAATTAAGTTAAGAATTGAGCGAAAAGATGCCCAAGCCGGGGCTCGAACCCAGAACCTTGGCTTACATTGCCAATGCTCTACCGTCTCGGCTACCTAGGCTGACAACCTAGGTCTTCACTCAAATACCCTTATTGGTAATAACATCCGTTCTGCCATATAGGCAGTTCAACAGAATAAACCGCAGGTAATGGAACTCCATTTAAACAATGGGTACGTAGATACAGTATTTTTTCGTTCTGTTGGAAAAATTCACTTCGTATGTTAACTTTACCAATCAGCATGATTATGTTAAAAATAATAGTGTGACTACGTACCCATCATTTAAATGGAGTTCCATTACCTGCAATTTATTCTGTTGAACTGTCTACATGACAGATCGGATGTTATTACCAATAAGGTTACCTGAGCGAAATATGCCCGCCGGTTGTAAGCCCAGGTAGCTCAAACGGTAGGACATTGGCAATGTAAGTCAAGGTTCCAAGTTCGAGTCCTGGCTTGGTCATTTTTTTACCCAGTTGGGAAAATTCAATTCGTAAGAAAAGAACTGCCAATGTTAAATAGCTTTTATTGAGCCACGTTTGTACAGCAATATTTTCTTATTCACTAAAATGCATGATTGCAATCGATAATGCAACAGAGTTTCAGTGGTTTTAAAAAGTATTTCCATGGAAAGGTATTTACTAGAACCATCAACACAAACTGCTATTTCACAATCATTTTTCGGTATTAAACACTGAAAAGTAACCCCTTGTTTTTATCGACAAAAACTCTGTAAATTTTATCATGTGTCCAAATTTGTGTGTGTATAAATCTGAAAGACGACTGAGAGTGAAGCTTATGCCAGAAATATAAACGCTAATTTCCCATCCGCCATTCCGGGACATTAAAAAAAAAGGCTTGTAAGGCATCAGCCTTACGAGCTTATCGAAAAGTGCATTAGGGAGAAATGACCACAGTATTGTGAGAGGCCACAGCAAAGAATAGAATTTGGAAGTTACTGCAGCGTACATTAATATAGATAATTCGTAAAAATACTATTCTTACTTTTGTAAAAATCAATATTAACCATAATAAAAACAGAACTCATCGAACTCATCATTCATAAGAATTGAAGTCGCCTTAAGTTAAGATTTTTTTTTGTTGAACGAAAAAATAACAATATAAACAGTAACTGTAATGAATTGTTGATAAACTGCAGATTGTAGCCAGAAACATTTTCTATGTGCAGCTTACAAATGTTACTTGTGCAGCCATTTCTGGCTACATTTGATCAATTCAATCGCCGTACGATTAAATATATCAGTTAATTCACGAGTTTTTGAGAATCGAAAGATTGGTTGTTTTATTCTCCCTGTTTTGTCATTTTTTTTATATATATTGGAATACACCAAATTGCAGATTGTAATCAAAAACATTTTCTATCTGCCGCTAGCAATTGTTACTTGTGCAACCACTTCTGACTACATGTGATCAATTGAATCGCCATATGATTAAATAGATCAGTTAATTCGAGAGTTTTTGAGAATTGAAAGATTGGTTGTTCTATTCTCTCTGCTTTGTCATTTTATATATATATATATATTGGAATGCACCAAATTTCAGATTGTAGTCTAAAACATTTTCTGTCTGCCGCACTTCTGATCAATTGAATCGCCGTACGATTAAATAGACCAGTTAATTCACGAATTTTTGAGAATTGAAAGATTGGTTGTTTTATTCTTCCTGTTTTGTCAATTTTTTTTATATATTGGAATACACCAAATTGCAGATTGTAATCAAAAACGTTTTCTATCTGCCGCTAGCAGTTGTTACTTGTGCAACCACTTCTGACTACATCTGATCCATTGAACCGCTGTACGATTAAATTGATCAGTTAACCCTTTTGCACTCGAGTGGTGACTCTCACTCACCACTAGTGTTGTCAGATGTCCTTCGTAAATCGGGACGTCAAATGCTTTGGACACCGCTAATATCTTACAGTTTATTTCGCCATCTTTTATCACAGATTATTCGGCCATTAGATAAGGAGAAGTAAAGGAGTTTAAAATACTGATGTCCAGAACATTTGGAGCCAAAGCGATATAAGTAAGCGTCCTATCTTAAATGGGAGAAGTGACCGCAAGATTAAAAGCGAGGTCACATCAATCAAGGTCATGCGCCACGTAGCGGATGGAGTGTGAACTACAGGTAGATACTTAACTGTTTTCTTACTCACACCACTAAAATTGTAAAGTTTTTTTCACCTTGATTAATAACTGAAGTACCTGTGATAAGGAGAAGAAAACTTCGAGGTGTCAAGTGCATCTGGATGCCCCTCTCGCTACGACTTTATTTTGCAGTAAATGTGGCAAACAAAATTCATTTCCATGCGTGACTAAAGATTTAGAAAATACGCGCCACGCTAAAAGCTCGCGTATGTGAATTATCACTCCGTCCGCAGGGTGGCGCAACTATGTTAATTTACGCCTGATTCCAGCATTAAGTTTGTTCACTTACTTATAACGCTTTGATTTGGAGCACCCATTTACGCGAGGCAATATTGGTCAGTGAGAATCACTTCTCGAGTGCAAAGGATTAACACTTTGAAGGGCGGTGATGCCGCCCCAATTTTTAAACCCAAATTGCCACATTGGCACCGAATTTTTTAAGGAAAATTTCACTTTATTAAGTACGCGTAAATATACTTTTATATATTTACAAATAAATTTTCTTGTAAATACTGGTGTCATTTAATTATTTCAACATTTTAGGAATACAAGTGCCTTGCCCCTGAAAGGGTTAATTCACGAGTTTTTGAGAATTGAAAAATTATTTGATTGATTCTCCCTGTTTTTTCTTTTTTTTCTTAAAAATTATTTTAAGATATTGGAATATGACAAACTACAGATTGTAGCCAGAAACATTTTCTATCCGTCCGTTACAAGTTTAGTGTTACTTAGGCAACCGTTTCTGAAACTGTTCCGGACAAACTTATAGACAGAAAAAAAAAAATTAAATAGTTTTTTTTTTTTTTTCATAAACGCCGTCTAAAATAGTTGATAGAACTTGGAAGTATGTTTTCTTTTTAATCACACTGTTTTTCCCCTGCACCGAATATTCGGCTATTTTTTCTTGAAACGAAATGTTCGCCGAAACTCATATTTTGGGCGTAAAACTGAAACGAATTTGTCTCTACTGCCAAGTAAAGTCTACTGAATTTTTTTTTCTCTTTCCTTCTTTCAACTCATTTGTTTATTGTTTTTTATTGTCCAAAGCATATTTGTTGTTTTGTAGGTCATGGTCTTCGTTTCTTTTATTTTTACAATAAAATTCATAAATCTTAACAAAAAAAAAAAAAAAAAAAAAAAAAAAAAAAAAAAAAAAAAAATATTTTTCCAAAATGTTATTCCTTTTTTTTATGTTTAATTATTTTCATAAATTATGCTTTTTATTGATCATATCTTTTTACTTTCTTCTATCTTTACTCGAATTCCGGTTTTCGACGGATTTACAGGTTTTAGGGGTCAGAGATCCCGAAAAACATGTTTTTACAAAATGTCTGTCTGTTAGTCTATCTGTCTGTTTGTATGTAACATACATTTTGTGAGCGCTCTATCTCAAGAACTAATGAACGGAATTTAATAAAATTTTAGATTCAGTTAGTCCCTAATATAAAAGTAATCAGCACAAGCTGATTACTTTTTGGCGTAAATCTCCTAAAACTCTGCTATGCTGCATTATTCATGATTTCCGCAATAACTATATCTTAAGAATTAAAGCACGGTTTTTCAGAAAACTTCAGATTCAGTTAGTCCTTGATATAAATTGGTGTTGATTACTTTTTGGTGTAAATCGTCCAGCAGGTGACACTGCAATGCTGCATTATTCATGATTATTACAATAGCTCTATCTTAAGAACTAATGCACGCATTTTCATAAACTTCAGATTCAGTTAGTCCCTGATATAAATTAGTGCTGTTTAGTTTTTGGTGTAAATCGTCCAACAGGTGGCGCTACTATGCTGCATGTTTCACGATTTCCGCAATAGCTGTATCTCACGAACTAATGCATGAATTTTCATCAAACTTTAGATTCAGTTAGTCCCTGGTATAAATTGATCCTGATAAGTTTTTGGAGTAAATTGTCCAACAGGTGCCACTGCTATGCAGAACTTTTCACGATTTCCGCACTAGCTCTATCTCAAAAACAAATGCACGGATTTTTATCAAGCTTCAAATTCAATTAGCCGTTGACATAAGTTGTTGCTGATTAGATTTTGATGTAAATCACCTAACCGGTGGCGCTGTTATACTGCATTTTTCAGGAAGTATTAACATGTATGGGATAGAAGAGGGTTTTGGGATTGCCACATCTGACTAGTTTTTCTCTGTCAAAAAGGACTAAAACTGACGGGAAATATGAGAGTTATTTCTAACATGATTGTTCTTTACATAATGTTATTATTTAAATGTTAAGCATTTTTTTGTTGTCAGATGTAAGCAATTTCATATAAGTTATAAATTCAATAACCCTTAGTATCTAAATCTCAAAATTACATTTCCTTGCACATTCATTTAATAAGTTTACTGTAGTTGTCTAAAGAGTCAAAATTCATAACTAAAGAATAAAACAATTTCATTATTGTGACTTTCCCGTTTATCTTCTGTTTATCACTCTGATTAGCTTTATTTAATTCATTTAAGAATCATTTTTCCAATGGTGCACTTAATAAGTTAAACTTTTGCCACAGTCTTATTTCAATATAATTATTCGAATATCATTAGCTTATTTTACGGTAATTTAATTCACCCCATCCGCTTCCCTAATTTGCGTATTTAAAATCCGATAGCAAATTCCCGTATTATTTTGCATCGTTAATGAACATTCTTCCGTGAATTAATTTATTTAGACATTCAAAGTAGAGTGAAAAAAAAAAGGGGGGGGTTATAATATAAAATTTGTGTTTCTTTTGTTTTGTTTTAAATTAAAATCACGCATTTTTTAAATTTATTTCAAATTAAATCTCTAATTAAACGATGTTAATAAGCTTAATCTGCTTTTTATGATAAATGAAAGTATAAATGGAAATTATTTATTTGTCATATTTTTTTATTTTTATAATTTCAAAAATTAGCAGCACAAATAACAATTCGAACAAATAGCGTGGCAGTTTTTCTTTTTTTTTTTTTTTTTTTTTTTGTGCTAGTACGTTATAAAAACACTTTAATAGCATAAATCGGAATTACCACATGTGAATTTTAATTAAAAGTATACAATTAGTAACTGCAATTAGTAACGCCCATTATTTCATATAATATACACAGAATAAATAGAATAAAAAGAATGAGAGTTATAGCTGTAATACGCATTAATAATGCAGTATCTAACTCATTGTCATTTGGTTTTTTTTCATTCATATCTTTAAATTGAAAAAGTTTTGGTGTCTTTTCAATCCCTAGCTGATTTCTTTATTTGCCGTGTAAAGTTAATAAGTAGAAAATTATTTCATGCTCTGCTGAATAAGCTGTTGCTGTGCTTATCATTTCAATACTATGAAGTCCCCCCCCCCCCCCACTTATATACATTATTTTACAACAGCTGTTGAGCGAATATTATCTTTCTGATTCTTTCTTCTCTAGTCTGAATCTGTTGCTATGTATTTATTTGTAAAAGTAGAATGAGAAACTAAGAGAATCACTGCTAATTCTTTTACCTACACAAATGTGTGCTTGTTGTGCTTATTTACATACAAAACCGAATGATTTGATTACATAAAGGCAGTTATTATGCCTTAATAAAAATTATAATAGATTTTATTAAATATAAATTTTTATGAGACTATTTTTAATGCCTCATAAAAACTATGCCATGCTTAAAAGTTAAGTTATGTTATGACTGTAAACAATTATAAAGCTTTTTTTATTTCTTTAATAACCAAAATATCCTTAGAAATGTTGAAAATTATTTCATTTTAGATTTTAATGTTTTTCCTGTCTTTTTTTTAAATTAAGAAATATATTAGGTTAGTTTTAATACAATTATTTTAATTGGTAAATAAATCATATGTTGCAATTTTCCAACTGGACGAAAAATTCCCGATCCAGGATTCGAACCAGGAATCTCTTGGCTGAAGTTAACTGACATTATATAATTCTTGGAGCCCTTCTATCATATTAAAAAAAAAATTCTAAAAATATCACCAACAATAAACCTTTCTATTTCCTAAATCAACACTATTCCTTACTTCCGTACATAGTCGGCAATTTGATGCGCTACCCTGCTCATTCGAAATGAGGTTGGTCTATCATACAATGATCATTTCCTATCAATTCTGCCGAAATGTGATTTTCGTCCTCTTGGTCCCCGGTCCCGAAATTTCGTCTCCCTGCTTCTCCCAATCTTGAACCAATCTTAAATCTTTCTGAATCTGAACTGTTATGAACCGGTTTATTATAATTCTCGGGGTCCTTCTATTATTTTTATTTAATTTCTTTTCTGAAAATATCACCGACAATATCCCTTTCTATGTCATAAATCAAATTATTACTTACTTTCGTTAATAATCAGCAATTTGTCCAACCCCCTACTCTACTCATTCGAAATGAGGTTGGTCCATCATACAATCATCATATTCTATCAATTCTGCCGAAATGTGATTTTTGCCCTTTTGTCCTCTAGTCCAAAAATTTCACCTCGCTGCTTTTCCAAATCTTGAACCAATCTTAAATCTTCTTAAATCTTAAGTAACATAAATCGGTTTATTATTATAATTCTTGGGGTTCTTCTGTTATTTGTTTTTCTTTTCTAAAAATATCACCGCCAATATCCCTTTCTATGCCATAAATCAACAGTATTACTACACACTTTTGTAAATAGTAAGCAATTTGATCCGCTACCCTACTCATTTGAAATGAGGTTGGTCTATCATACAATCATCATTTTCTATCAATTCTGCCGAAATGTGATTTTTGTCCTTTTCTTCCCTGGTCCAAAATTTCGCCTCGCTGCTTCTCCAAATCTTGAACCAATCTTAAATCTTCTTGAATCTTAAGTAACAAAAATCGGTTTATAATAATTCTTGGGGTTCTTCTTTTATTTGTTTTTCCTTTTCTAAAAATATCACCGCCAATATCCCTTTCTCTGTCATAAATCAACATTATTCCTTACTTTCGTACACAGTCGGCAATTTGATCCGCTACCCTACTCATTCGAAATGAGGTTGGTCCATCATACAATCATCATTTCCTATCAATTCTGCCGAAATGTGATTTTTGTCCTCTTGGCCCCCGGTCCCGAAATTTCGCCTCGCTGCTTCTCCCAATCTTTCTCTCCATCTCTCATCTTCCTGCTCCTAAACCAATCGATATACGCTCAACCCCTATATTCGCTCTCACTTATTCCCTGTTCCCCTGCACTCAGTGAGTGAGAGGGAAACTTGGGGTGTGAGATGCGATAGTCCCCAGAGTTCTTTTATGAGAAGTTGTGTCTGAGGTGTCAAATTCGAAATTTTCTATACTTTTCTATACTGCTGCCTGACAGACTGTTTTATGTATTCCGTACCATATGAATTCGATAGTTCTGCTGTTAATATCCACGCTTGCTATAAGACTTTTTTTTATCCCTCCCAACGTCCAATGTTTCTGTCTGAAATCTAAGTTATTCAAATATTTTGTTTCTTTTTCTCTTTCTCTTTCTTTTTACCCGACTGAAAAGAAGGGTTATGTGTTTCACGCGTATTTGTGTAACTGGATTTCTTTATACCCTCGAAACATGCCAACGGCTGGATGGATTTTAATGAATGAGGTCTCTATCAATTCGTCTTTACGGCCATAGGTTACGTCTTTACGGTTATAGGCTAGGTTTTGTTTTTATAAATTCAAAATGGCGGTAGAGGCGAAAAAAATTTACGCACCCTATTGAGTGGCATATCATTGGATAGGTCTTTCAAAATAAAGACGATAATATATTTTACAGTCAGAAGCTCCGCTAAAATATTATACAACCTGGAAGTTGTGTATGTAGGATCTCTAGCTTTACTGCAACTCTAACCATCATAGACATCTATAGACCTCACCAAAACAGTGTTTATAGATAGGAACTAACAATTAAACAATACTTAAAAGTCATCAATACAAGTAAATAATAAAAAAAAAGGTAAGTAATATAAACAAGTAATATAAAAAATATTTTAAGTAAATTCCTACTTAGGTCAATGAAAGAATTTTTTTTTCTCCCATTCTTCTTTCCTCTTGAGTGGCGCTTAAAATACCTTGATCAAGAAGAGGGCTCTCCCGATTATTGAAAAGTAATTAATTTAATTTAATTAATGAATTAATATTTGAAAAAAACTGGATTAACATCAAGTGTCCTCCAGTACAAGTTTAAAAAAAATTATTTGAGCTTGATTGGATGAATAATAAGTATTTTATTAACGATTGAAAATTTGAACAAGATATATATAGCGAGAGTGTGAGCTAATAGTAGGAATTGAAAAAAAAAATAGTTTCACATTGATGAGAAATAATTAATTAGTTCGCTTTTTACGCAGTCGGGTTTTTTGATTTTTTTTTAAATTTGATTGTTTATTTTTATTATCGTGATTTGTGTCAGAGTGACAGATTGGTATTCTCCATCCCGTTGTTTGACAAACCTGTTTATGTATTCCACATCATACAAACTCTTTAGTGCTGTTGTTCATATTATTAACACTAAAAAGACCGGGAATTTTACTCAAGTTTTATAAAAAAATATTTGTCACCAGAATTTTTATTCAAAACTGTTTAACTTATTTATCTAACATTTTTCTTTTTATTTGTCTTTTAAACTTATTTTATAAAGAAATTACCGAATATATTCATTTGGTAAAGGTCAAATGACCCTCGCGATCCTTTTAGTGTTAATATTCAAGCGAGACTTTTTTCTTTTACTCCACGCTGTAAAAAATTGGTGTAATGTTACTCCATGAAATTGTTGCAGCATAACTGATATAACTGGTGTAATTTAAACTGATATAATTGGTCTAATTTAAACTGATATAATTGGTGTAACTTAAACTGATACAATTGGTGTAATTTAAACTAATATAACTGGTGTAATATTACACAATAGATAAGTGAAAATATCAGAATTCACACTATTATTGCGTAACGTAACATCAGTTATATCGGGTAAATTATTCCCAAAAATTAGTGGCAGAATAGCTGCCTCCAATTTTATGGAGTAACTTTACACTATTCTTTCTTATAGTGTAATATCAAATGTTTTTATTTAAAATAAACTTTATTCAAACATTCCCCAGAGTTATTTTTTAAGAGAGTTTTGCAGGAGTAGCAGATTCACTTTTCCTTACTGTTACCTAACAATTCTATTTATGTTACTCCGTATCATCTGAACTCAACAGTCCTGGTGTTAATATATTCAAGAGAGTCTCTTTTTATTTTCAATGTTTCTGTCTTAATTATTCGTTATTCAGACATTACCCTAGAGAGTTGTTTTTTTTTTTTTTTTTTTTTTTTTGAGAGAGAGAGAGAGCTGAGCCAAAGTTAACAGATTAAATTTTTATGTTGTTGCTTGATCGAGCTTTATGTGATCCACAACATATAAAGTCGATTTTCCTACTTTTAATATTCAAGCGAAGGTATTTTTATCAAAGATTGAATGTGTCTATGCAAAATCTATTTTATTCTAGCATTCTCTACAGTGTTTTTATTATTATTATTATTATTAACACTAGAAACGCCGGAAATTTTACTTAAGCATTATTTTTTTTTTTTTTTTAATGTACACTAAAATTTTTATTTAAAGCTTTTTAACTTATCTATTTAACTTATTTTTGTGTTATATTTAACTCTTTTTTAAAGAAATTACTGGTTCAAATCTTATTATTTTTATTTGGTAGCAGTCAAATTGACTGCTCTTGGCGCTTCTAATGTTAAGAGTTTTGTCAAGGTGACAGTTTCATATTTTTCATACTGCTGCCTATATGAAATATTTATGTATTCCGTATTATATGAATCCAGTAGTCCTTCTGTTAATATTTTAACGAGATTTTTTATTTTCTTATGTCTAATATTTCTCCCTTAAATCTACAGTATTTATATGTCCCGGGATTGTTTCTCATTTTTTAACGAGAGTTATGGCTAAGGAACCAATTAGTATTTTTTCTGCTTTTGCCTGGCTTTTTTAAAAATGTATTCCATGGTATATATAGATAGTAGTCCTATTGTTAATATTCAAGAGACATACTTTTTTCCACACTGTCCTATGTTTTTGTCAAAATCGTATTACAGAATTAAAAATTATATCTTTATTTAAACATTTCCTTGAAGTTCTTTTTTTTTATTAAAGAAGTACTAAACAGGCAAATTCACATTTTCCATGCTATTGCCTGACAGGTTTGTTTATGGATTCCGTACTATGTGAATTTGATAGTCCTACTTTTAATATTCTAATAAAACGTTTTTTCCAATGTTCAAAGTTTTTAATCTGAAATATCTGATTACCTAAATCTGATTATCTGATTTATGGGGTCTTGTACTTTTTAAACGCGTCGAAAATTAACGAAAATCTTCAAAGTTTGAATTAGTGTATCTTAAAAAGGTTTTGATGTATAAACATGAAATTTTGGATATTGATTAAACAGATTGTGCTTTGTAATATACTACGAACAGAAATTTATTAACACTTTACAGAATTTGTGTATTGTTGAAATCAAAATAGCTCTTTTTGTTACCCCATAAGTCATTGCGCGCATGATATCTTGAGAAAGTATGTATGGATTGGCATGAAATTTGGTAAATATACTAAACAAATATGTGTGTTTAAAATGATCTACTTTTAAGTATTTACAATGGTAACATTTTTAGTTATGACTATTTTTATTCATTAAAAATACAAATTTTTTATTTTTTTTACGAAAATATTTTTTTTATATAGTTAATGAAATAATTTTAGCCTAAGAGTAGATCATTTTAAACACACATATATGTTTAGTATCTTTACCAAATTTCATGCCAATCCATACATACTTTCTCAAGATATCATGCGCGCAATGACTTATGGGGTAAAAAAAGAGATTCTGTAAAGGGTTAATAAATTTTTAATGGTAGCATATTACAAAGCACAATCTGTTCAATCAATATCCAAAATTTCATGTTTATACATAAAAAGGCTTTGAAGATAGACTAATTCAAACTTTGAAGTTTTTCGTTAATGTTCGACGCGTTTAAAAGGTACAAGACCCCCTAAATTTTATATGAAATTTTTATCAAGTACTTTATTCAAATATTCTCTAGTGATTCTTTACCCTTTTTTATGAGACTCGCGTCTAACATGCTAATTATTGTTTTCCCTGCTTTTGGCGGACAATTTTATTTGTGTATTTTATTCTATATACAGTCAATATTCCTGCTGTTAATATTCTAGAGAGACATTTTTTCCCCACTGTCCAATGTTTCTACTTAATTGAAACACTAGTATAAAGTGAATACGTAAAGTGACAAAACGGACTCGAATTTCGCTGAAATTTCTGAACGCAAATTACGTAGTTTACCAATTCACATAGTTTTTTATTTTAAAATCTTGTTAATTTTTTTAAAAAGGTACATTCGTGGCGTTTTAAATAAAGATAAGCTTAAAAAGTTGTCAAAGCTTTAACTTTGTGTCCCGTTCTGAAATTTGGATCTGTGAAAGTTTAATTCTTCGACCGTCTAATCTGTAACTCTTTTACACGCCTTTATCGTATTTAAATTATTTACGCTAGAACCATCACACGCTGAAACTTCGAATAAAGAAAGTTTTGCGACTTTCCCTTTTACCTCGAAAGGTTACAATAATTTAAATTTCCGAAACAATAAAAAGCAATTAGAAAATATTAAAAATGAAAGTGAGTCGATTAACCCCTTAACAATTTTTGACGAGCACCGTTCGAGCAAAAAGAGATTGTTTAGGTTGTTACTAAAAGTTTTTGAACAACACTAATTTTTAAATATGACTTTTGCTTTATTAATTTGCAGACATTTTTGCTACTATACAAGGCAGATATTTTAATGTGGAAAGAGTAGTATTTCCTCCCTATTTTTAGTTTATTGTGTCCAAAAAAAAAAAAAAAAAAAAAAAAAAAAAAAAAAAAACTGTTAAGATGTTAATACAAATATTCTGACCCTAATTTCACAAAATTGCTTTTGAATCCAGAAAGATTTTAATGAAATGCTGCTTTTATTTTTCACTTTTGAAGAGGATTCCAACATAATTAAAAAATATCAAAAAGCTTACATTGTCCCATTGATTTGCATGAATAATGTTAAACTAAATAAAGGTTATATCTTGAAATCATTTTAAAAGGCTCTCTCTTAAACTCCCAATGTTTTCTTTTTCTCGGACAGAAAATGCATAGTTTTCACATTCGTTCTTCATTAATGCAACTCATGAATATAGCAGGGGAACTAGAAGATTGCTACTGGAGATGAAATGAAATTTCTCATTCTTTCGGCCTTTCCCTGCTTTTTATCGCTCAAAAATAGATTTGTTTGGCAATTTTTTCCTTCTATATTTTTGAGTGGGGGAGACGAAATCGCATTCGACATGTCAATCTATACGACTTATGGGTGAAAGTGTATTGTCAAAGTAATGTATAAAACGTCAAAGAAACATGATGGTTGCAAAAAAAATCTTTTATTACCTTTAGAATTAGCTACGATTTTCCTAAAATAATATCATAAGGGAGTTTTTTTTCATAAAAATATATTACATTATTTATGGACAAATACACTATATAGCCATTAATGACCGGCAACTTTCAATTTTAGACATTTTGTCGAATATTTAGAAATATACTTGACAGATTCTTCTGGAATTTCAGGATTAAAAAGAACAGGTATGACCTCATATTTGGAAATGTCGATTTGTTAAGGGGGGCAATTAGGGGGCTAACAAAAAATCAATGAAAAAAAGTAATACTTGGGATCACCCTATAAAATAAAATGCACGAAATGATCTACCGCTGCCTAATATAAATAAACAGACATTGTGTAACATGTGTATTCTTTTGTGTAAGAATAGCACGTATATTAATAGAGATATAGCGATTTATTTAAAAAAATTAAAAAATTCTTGCATGTTTTTTGCTTATAACATGCAGGGTTTTCAACCAAATTTAACGCCGGTTTCAGACAAATTGACAAAATACAGTATAGGCAGAAAAAAAAATTATATTTAAACCTACTGACTGATCATCACACCGCAATAGTTTTTTAACATTCTCATGCATGATAACCTCATATGGGATTGTATTATAAAACAACCCTCAGAGAATTGTGCATGTTTTATTTTTACTTGTTTATCATACACAAACGTCATATGAAATTCAATAATTCTTGTGGAATAGAGGCATAGATGGCAGAACCATATTGTTTTCGAATATTCAGTTCAGGACCCAATTAAACTCTGAATATAGGGAAAGCACAGTGTCATTTTGCCCCTCCCACTCCTTTAACCAGTGAAAGGTTTTCTAAATTCCACATTTGTGGAAACCCATCAATGCAACAAATACTATTCCCGAGTGGAGCTTGGCTGAGATCAAATATTTCATCGAACAACATTTTTTTTAATTTTCACTGTATATAATGTTTGTGGTATTATATAGCTGTTTTAGATTATATTAGTTTTCTGTTTAGCTTATATTTGTTTATAGATTATATTTCTGGTATTTATAGCTGTTGTGTGACAATATCACAAAATACGAAAATTGCAGTCCGCACAATAAAATGTCTATTAAATGTTAGATAATACAATTTTCTTTTTTACATTCTAATAAAAAATATTCTTAGAAGTATTTTCAAGAGATATTATATTCATAATAACACGAAAATAAAGCAATTAAAAGACTTAAACTTTCAGATTGTCATTTTCTTGGCATGTCACACTGTGATGTGTGCAAAGTAAAAGGATTTCTGCTATACTGTACAAATATCTTTTTATAGTTTTTTTTAATTTTTAATTATTAATTTTACCTTATATAACACATATATGAGGAAGGTAATAAGTTCTGTATTTTACAAATAATTTTCCATAATTAAAATATGATTGTCACTGAAAATAAATGTCATTTTCCTGGCCTGCTCATTTTAGTTCTTTATGAGGTATAAAGATGGCGCTGCAGAGTAATTCTTCTTATTCTTGACAGAGTTCAAGTCAGAAGTACTAAAATTATTTCTACCAGCAAGATATTTTAGATATTTCTTTGAAAATAATGTGTTTAAAGACTTTGTAAAAATTGAGTAGACTTTTATTATGTCATTTTCATGGCTTCAATAATTTACAAATAAAATTGAACATTACACTGAATTTGAGGTACTATAGAAGAAACATGTTCCTTTAAACAAAATATTAAAATGTTAGATCAAAAAAAAAAAAAAAAAAAAATGTGAAAAGTGTTTTAGAACGAAATTGTCATTGTCCTGAGGGTCACTATCCTGGCATACATATGCTAAGAAAATGACATATAATTATAATTCCATAAAAATGAACTTAAGCTCTTTAAACTTTAACAATTTTACGTGTAAATTTCTTTATTCAGCTGCTCAAAAAACATTTTTAAAAGAATCGAAAGCTTTGAAACGATTTAAATTTTCAAAAATTTTGTTTTCAAAATCTCACATTTCGTAATATTCACCTTGTATGTTCCGTTCTCTGGTAATGTATCTAACCAGCACATCAGTATCCCATTTTTTTTATATTCATTCATGCCACAATTTACAGAAACTTTTTTTTGTGGTAGATTTGTCTAAAAAATATCGTAGTATAAGTGTATCTCAGAGATTAGTTTTCAAAAAGTGATATTTATAGAATAAAAAAATAGTTCACTCGAAAGAATATGTCACAAATCGTAACCAAAGGGTTAACAGCCTATTGATCACACTCAAATTCCCGGTTAGAAAATTTTCCTAAAGTAGTGGGGATTTTCTCAACATTAGGCAAACTTTTTCCTTCGTAAAAAAAAAAAATAAAATAAAATAAAATAAAAACGCAATGTAAAAAAATAAATAAAAAGGTAATTAGAGGCCACATTTTGAAGGTGGGAGGGGGGGGGGGGGTGCTATTAAATTTTAGAGGAAAAGCTTGTGCTTCAAGTGCCTTTTGGATAGTTAAGCCCTGATTCAGTTGGAAAATCCGCCTTTAAGGGTGTATCCGAAAAAATATTTTTCCACCCTCAACAGCTCGAAATTTTCTGAGACATTTTCAGACTCATTTTTAAAAGTAAAAACATGAAACTTGCTGGGATGATTTCTGAATACATGTTTAACATGTCGTGTGATTTCATTTTCAGCTCAATTCATTAGAATTTGATTTTTAAACAATTATTTTCTCAGTGTGACCATTTTTTTCATTACCAGATCGCCCGCTTCGGAAAATTCGGTTCAAAACGTCAACTTTGACAGCGTTTATTACAGTTTTTTCTGCATTTATCAAAAAATTAAGAAGCACGGCACATTATATAGTTTTTAAATAAGAGAATTTCCCAGTTTGATGTGTTTGAGAGCAAAAATGAATTTGAAAATGAAAAATCAGAAAATAAGCAGTTTGGATCGGAATACACCCTTAACAAATTTTTTCCTGTTATGCGCGAGAGAATAATTTCTTTTCTTGCTTCCAAACATGATCGTCTTTTTTCTTTATGTACTTTGTGTTAATGAATCCAAAGTTTTAATTATCATAAAAACTGTTTAATAACTATTAATAATAATTTTTTATTGCTTGCGAAACTTATATGAGTTTCGTTTTTTAAATTTGTAATAACTATATATATTTTTTTAAATCAACATTATTTGTTCTTAATCCATTTCTTTCGAGAATTATGTCTTTTTTATATAGAAATAGCTTGATTCCTACCACTTTTTTTAAATAGAAATATTCGCCTTACTTAAACTGGCAGATAGACAGGTGAATGCTTTCAGGGGATACTTAGTTGCAAAGCAACTCCACTACCTGTCTATGAGTAATTGTTTAACACGTCTTAAATGAGGCATAAAAAGTTTGTCTAGCCATAGTACAATAGTTGTACTACAATATAATAAAAAGGGATAAAGGAAAAATAAGAAAAAATGCGTCTTCTTCTCGAGAGATAGAAGACGAAGTGATTAAAGATAAGATAAACTAAGGATTACGATAAGTATAAGAGATTCATAAAATATAACTTAAAATAGGAGTAATTATGATAGAAAAAAGGCTAAAAAATAAATAAAAAGTGGGCTTAAGAGAAAATGAAAGGTTTACACTGTTCAAAACTTTTGACATACCCGACACAGCAAAAAGATAGATGTTAAGTTAAGCTGCCCCCCCCCCCCCCCCCAAAAAAAAAGAAGGCCAATTTTTATTGCCATACATTTTTATATACAAGAACAAATTTAAGTGTAGCAATTAAATAAAGAATTAAATAAGTAGAATAATACTATTTAAAATAACTGTTAGAAATCATACAATCTGAAAATTTTTTAATTGCTCAACTGCCAACACTGCTTGGCAGGAAATCCTGCCATTCAGTTAATATGAATAAATTCTAAATCTATTTTAAGTTCAAAATTGGGTTTTAATTTTAAAATAACTCATACGCAAGATGATTAAACACCTCTTTTTTTAAATTTACAATAAAGCTCAAGATCTTGAAATACTACATTGAAAACTCATCAGTTTAACTGAATTTTTTTTCATCATTTGAGTACTGAAAAATGAGTGGTTTTGCTTTTATTTTTTAAAGTTTGCAGAAGATTTCCATTTCAAGATTCCTGGAATTCTCATGTTACTTACTTTTAATTTTCTTCAAAATGTTTTCGTTTTATGATTGCCATCTCCAGGGTATATTATCTGGACATGTAACTTAAAATGCTTTACAATTTTTATGCATAATCATATAATTTTACTTTTGATTAGTGAAAAATTCCAATCATGGTCAAGCCTAGTGCGTATTGATTCAACACGAAAAAACGCCGCGTGCGTTGGCTCTCTGCCAAAAAACTGTTGAACCCCCTAGTAAATTTGAGGTAGCAAAAATAACGATTTTTTCCTTTCTGTACCTCCAAGAATAAAGTGAACGTGTAAATTCACCCCATAACCCATATCTGTCTCTAATATTTATGCTAGTCTTGTGTTTACGGAAATGTTTTTAAATGCATTTCTTCTGGGGGAATATATTGCGGAATGAACAGTGGTAAACTTTATGGCATATAAATTTAAGCATTTCTTTCTTTCTTTTTTTAACGACCTCAGTAAAACAAATAAAGATGTATTTCTTACATAGAGTAAGCTGTATACTATGTAGCAGTTGGAATGAGATTTAAAATAGCTTTTAAAAGTAGTAACTAATAATTAATTAAGGAGTTTAATATTTCTCTCTTGCATAAAAAACTGATAAAAGTAGATCATTAAGTATCACTAAAAAATAAGAAGCAAGATTTTTATAATATAGAATGCGGATTCAAAAGAGGATCTATTAGAGAGTCTGTCTCAAAAGAGGATCGCATTTTCGATTTAAAAAAAGCATCGAAGTCAAATTTCTTATAGAAAGTGAGCTGTATATATAGCAGTTGGAATGAGATTTAAAATAGCTTTTAAAAGTAGCAACTAATAATTAAGTAACGAGTTTAATCTTTCTCTCTTGCATAAGAAACTAATCGGAAGTAAAAGTAGATCATTAAGTATCACTAAAAAATAAGAAGCAAGATCTTTATGATATACAAAGCGGTACTCAAAATATGATCTATCAGAGGATCTATCTCAAAAGAGGATAGCATTTTCGATTTAAAAAAAAAAGCATCTAAGTTAAATTTCTTATAGAGAGTGAGCTGTATATATAGCAGTTGGAATGAGATTTAAAATAGCTTTTAAAAGTAGTAACTAGTAATTAAGTAAGGAGTTTAATGTTTCTTTCTTCCATAAGAAACTGATCGAAAGCATCAGTAGGCCATTAAGATATAGAATGCAGAACTCAAAAGAGAAGATCCTTTTCGATTAAATAAAAAGCATCGACTACAAATTTCTTCTCGAGAGTGAGCTGTATATATAGCAGTTTGAATGAGATTTAAAATAGCTTTTAAAAGTAAGAACTAATAATTAAGTAAGGACTTTAATCTTTCTCTCTTCCATAAGAAACTAATCGGAAGTATCAGTAGATCATTAAAAATCACTAAAAATAAAGATCTTTATGCCGTAGAATGCGGAAATAAAAAGAGAAGATCATTTTAGATTAAATAAAAATCGACGAAGACAAATTTCTTATATGGAGTGAGCTGTATATATAGCAGTTGGAATGAGATTTAAAATAACTTTTAAAAGTAGGAGCTAATAATTTAGTAAGGACTTTAATATTTTTCTGTTCCATAAGAAACTAATCGGGAGTATCAGTAGATTATTAAAAATCGCTAAAAATAATTATCTTTATGCCATAGAATGCGGAAACAAAAAGAGAAGATATTTTTACATTAAATAAAAATTGTCGAAGACAAATTCCTTATATGGAGTGAGCTGTATATATCGTTTTTGGAATTAGACTTAATATAGCTTAAAAAGGGAAATCAATAATTTAGTAAGCAGTGTATTATTTCTCTCTCACTTATGAAATTCATAGCAAGTATCAATAGATCATTAAAACTCACTTAAAATAAATATTTTTATGGCATAATGTGCCGAAATCAAAAGAGAAGATCTTTTTAGATTAAATAAAAATCGCCGAAAACAAATTTGTTACATGGAGTGAACTGTATATATAGTATTTTGAATGAGACTTAAAATAGCTTAAAAGGAGAAATTAATAATTGGGTAAGCAGTGTATTATTTCTCTCTCGCTTATGAAATTGGTAGCAAGTATCAGTAGATCATTAAACATTACTAAAAATGAAGAACTTTACGGTATAGAAAACAAAAGAGAAGATCATTTCAGATTAAACAAGAAAGAAAAAAAATCATGCGTCAAGCATAAATTATGAAGCACTTTCCAACACATTCATAATAATGTAAGAAAATTTTCCCCTTTAATAAGTTAAAATATTATGTCTTAAATCAACCATGTGGAAGCGTATAGCACATTTGAAAACCCAATTTCAGCTGTTCCCATCTACAATCCGAAAATTATCCGAATTCAATGAGCAGACGTGTATATGATATATAGATTTGTATCTGTTAACTACATGCATGCAAAAATTTAGTTCGGTTATGAAATACATACCTCAGTTGAAAATTCCCTTTCAGCCATTTCCGCTAATAAGGAGAATGGTATGTGAATTATTTTGTGCAGCCCTGTATACGAGGCATAGAATTTATACACAACGAGTAACATTGAAAAAATTAACTAAAATTAAAAGCGCATATCGAAATTGAAAACGCACTTTCAGATCATTGCTCAAAGACAGTACTGTAAGCGATTTCTTTTGTGTGTCCCTGTAAATGAACGGCAGATGCTATGAATGCCCTATTCTATCGTAATCATCTTGTAGTAAAATTCAGTGATTTGTATCAGTTTCAATACATTTTAAATAGCGTGATGTCATTAAAATACTCTCCAAACGATTTTTCCCCATCTACCATAATGTTGCAGAATTCTTTTGAGTGCCCCTGTAAATGAACTATTAATGCTACCCATTATGCAATGCCGAACATGCCATAGTAAGCACCATTAACATTTTTCACTTGCAGAAAAATCCGAATGTATTTGCGTGAGTTAGAGCGTGAACAGGTGGACAGAAAGACAGACAGGCCGAATTCATAAATAATTTTCAACTTTGTTGGAAAGTGTTAACAAAAAGCGTTGAAGACAAATTTCTTTTATGGACTGACATGTATATATAGAATTTGGAATGAGACTTAAAATAGCTTAAACGTAGAAATTAATTATTGAATATGGTGTTTATTATTTCTCTTTTGCTTAAGAAATTGGTAGGAAGTATCAGTAGATCATTAACACGTTAAGAGCCATGTCAGTCACCGGCGACCGACACTGAACTTTCCATTTAGAAAGCCTCATTTACCGATGACTGACGGTCTAAAATAGGATATAAAACTAAAAGTATATATACAGTAGAACCTCGATTATCCGAATTAATTGGGACCCACCCTCTTTCGGAAAATCGAAATTTTCGGATAATCGAGAACGCTTCAATTTTCACATTAAGGAGAAATATATGCAGTATTTCTTATTACGGTAACAAGTGCTTAACAAAAATAAAGCAATAGCAAAATATAAACAAGAATAAATCACCTAAATTTTAATTTTGAAATTAAGTACCTTTTACATATATCACAAGTGTTTTAAAAAATGTTTTGTTTATCGCAGTTTCGATTGTCTTTGCTTTGAAGCTCTATCACGGAGTTTTTTATATTATTAGTTCACCAAAATCAGTCTTTCTGTTGCTCCAGTCATGCCAAACCTTTTTCAAAACATTCGAAAGCTTCAGAATTGGTAATTTGTTCGTTTTCTTCGTTCCACTCCGCAGCTTACGGGAGCTCAAGTTAAATTTAAAGGAACTCTAAGAAAGGGGATCGAAAATATTTATATGTACTCGTAGTTCGGAAAGAACCGCTTGCACACAAGGAATATAGTAGTTTAAAAAAAAAGCTTTCAAAACGGATTTTGCACACAAAGAATGTGATAGTAAAAAAAGAAAGCTTTCAAAATGGATTTCGGTTAATCGAGAGTTTCGGTTAAAAGAGTTTCGGATAAAAGAGGTTCTACTGTATTGTTTTAAGTAATTACTGACAATTTGTTTAAAATTTACTTACTTTTTATTTATTACAGGATTATACTTTCTTAAAAATTACTTAAAAATTGTAAATTTTTCAGCTTCAGTGTCAGTCACCGAGGCATTCAACAGGTTAAGCATCACTGAAGATAAAGAAGAAAGAATTTTATGGCATAGAATGCGTAACTTAAAACAGAAGAGTATTTTTAATTGAATAGAAAACATCGAAGCCATTTTTTCTTATAATGCGCGTAAGCTGTATTTATATAGCATTTAAAAGTATACTTAATATAACTTTAGTGTAGGAACAAATAATTAAGTAAAAACTTTATTATTTCTCTCTTGCATAAGAAAATATCGTAAGGAATATCCATAGATCAATTTTTTAATCTATTCTGTTGTGATCACTGAAGATAAAGAAGAAAAATACGGAATGCGAAAAACGCCGAAGACATTTTTTTATAATGTGCGTGTTGTATATGTAACATTTAAAATGACATTTAATATAGTTTTAGTATAGGAACAAATAATTAGGTAAAAAGTTTATTATTTCTCTTTTGAATAAGAAAATACTGTAAGAAATATCATAGATTAAAAGATATCACTAAAATAAGAAAAATGTGGAGTGCGGAATTCAAAATAAGTGCATTTCTGATTGCATAAAACCATTGTAGTCAAATTTCTTATATAGATTGCTGTATTTATAGCATTTGAAATGACAACATAAGTTAAGTGTATGAAGGAATAATTGAGTAGAATGCTTATTCTTTCTGTCGAAAAAAATATGGTAAGGAATATCAATAGATCAATAAATATCACACAAGATAAAGAAGAAAAATATAGAATGTGGAATCCAAAATAAAAACTTTCTGTTTGGATTAAAACATTGAAGCCAATTTTTTTATATACAGTGAGCTGTATATATAGCATTTGAAATGACGCTGAATATAGCTTTAGTGTAGGAACAAATAATTAAATAAAAAGTTTATTATTTCTCTCTTGAATAAGAAAATATCGTTAGAAATAGTATTAATATATTAATAAATCTCATTAAAGTTAAAGACGAAAAATATGGAATTCGGAATGAAAAGTAAGAACAACTCTGACTGCATTTAAAACATTGAAGCCAATTTCTTCTAAATTATTTCTTTCCAAATTTTAAAAAGTGAACTGTATATACAATATTTAGAATGATACTTAAAATAGTTTCAGTAAAAGGACAAATAATTAAGTAAGACAAAACAATGTTAGACGATAATGTCTTTCTCTCTTGAACAAAAAATTGGTAGGAAATAACAATAAATTAGTACCATTTAAGATAAAGGAAAAATTTCTTTATAAGTGCACTCTTGATTGGTTGAAAAACGACGGATCCAAATTTCTTATATAGAGCAAATTGTACATATAAAGAACATTTAGAATGAGACTAAATATTGCTAAAATATAGGAACAAATAATTAAGTAAGAACAATGTTGTTTTTCTTTTGATAAAAAGAAAAAATCGGTTGGAAAAGTCAATAGATCTATCAGTAAGTACCACTGAAGTTGAAGAAGAAAGTTCTATATGACCCTGAAGGCGGAATCTAAAAAGATGACATATCTAATTAGATCAAAAACTTTGAAGACAAATTTCTTATATAAAGGGACCTGTATATATAGCATTTGGAATTATACTTAAGTAAAAGAACAAATACTGAAATAAGGTCTTTATTCTTTCTTTCTTGAATAAGGAATTGATAGGTTGTATCAATAAATCATTAATTACCATGCAAGGTAAAGAAAGTTCTTTCTCACTTAGAAAGCTAAACCCAAATAATTCTGATTAAATGATAATTTCTGATTAGATGAAAACTTATTGAATCCAACTGTGAATATGCACTCTTTTTTAATACCTTACGGTGCTCCATTTAGGCTTTTAACACTTTCCAACAAAGTTGGAAAGCGTTTGTGAATTCCGTTTATCAACCCATGCTGTACTAACTCGCGTAAATACACTCGGATTGCCATATAGTAATTAAGATATTTTATTTAGGTTTACTGTTCGTTATTGAAAATTAAGTGTGTAGCATTTATAGTTCATTTATAGGGACACTCAAAATAATTCCGTTACATTACGTTCTATAGGAAAAAATCGTTCGCAATATATTTTAATGATTTTACACTATTTTACACATATTGGAATTGATCTAAAGCACTGAGATGCGCAACAAGATGCTTACTATAGAGTAGAGTGCGAATCTCATTCATACTTCATTTCCAGCGACACTCAAAAGATTTCGGTTACAGTACAGTAAATGAACAATAATTACTAGAAGTGCGTTTTCGGTTGGGGTACGCGTTTTTGAACTTAACTAATTTTCTGCATATTATTTGGCTTGCATAAATTTTATAGATCATATACAGGGCTACAAAAACAATCTCGAGTACATTTCCGTTTACTGACGGAAATTGCAGAGGGGAAATTTTCAACTGTGCTATGCGTTTCTTAACTAACTAAAGTTTAACACACTATGTAGTGTGTACACAAATCCATAGATCATATATAGCTAACACAGAATTATTCGCATTTTTTTCCAGCTGTTGATGGTAATTGCTGATATTAAGTTTTCAAATGTCTTGTGTATTTTGCAAATTCTTTACTTAGGCTTCATTTTCTACCTTATTAAACAGTGAAGTTTCGTTACCGTATTCGGGATGTGTTGGAAAGCCTTTTATAATCTATGCTTGAAGCATGATTTTTCTTTCTTATTATATTAAATTTTTAATTTTTATTCGCGCACACGCATGTATAAATGCATGTATGTATATAGATATAGCATTTAAGCGGTGCTTATTATTATTTCTACTTCAGAAATTAACCGTATGTTGCAAATGATATCATAATATTGCCCTTGAAAACGAGTTACGGATCATTAGTTCCAATTTTATCCATTTTTATTCATGATACTCTCCCTTTTACATTCATTTTGTAGTTCTTCTTATTGAATTAATGTATATTCAATTTTGATATCCTACATTTCGTACAATGAATTTATTGGTACTGACAATGATTCTATTTTTTTCTGGTTTTTTTTCTTCATTGGTTAAATTGTTAATGTTACATAAAGCTTTAAAAATATTTCAAATATCTAGGATTTCCTACATATTTATCAAGATTTTTTTTATCCTTTTTTATGCATTTACCTTCCTGATAATATTTACCCTTTCCATATTTTAAATGTTATGATTTTTTAATACTTCATTTATAAGTGATTAGATCCATTTATTACAAAATTCATTAGTGATTAGTTAATTGAATAATTGTTGATACAATTTAATATCCATAATGTCTATATCATGCCTTGATACTCAATTTATAAATTTTATTTAAAAATTATGATGATTTGTAATATTCTATAATGGTTACATATTTATATATATACTTTTTTCTTAATTACTAAATATTTATAACGATCTCTTTTATATCATAACTTCTTTTTCCTTTCAAAACATTCTCTATCTTTTTCCAGCATAACATATAAAATATTACATCTTTTTTATGCATTGCAAATGAACTAAATATAAACTCTCAACAACATCATTAACATGGTGGAAAAAAGGAGACCCACATAATACTTTTATCGCAAGAGTAAATATTCTCTCATTTCTAAATATAACCTTTTTGTAATATTCTTAGCGTTAGTATTTATGCCACTTACTGCATAGTTTGTTTCTTGCATAAACGTTGCCAAAAAACCTTTTGAGAATTTTTGTAGTGTTTTTATTACGTTTCCCATGTTAAGGTATCTTTAGCATTTGAAATATCTTTTTTTGATAAGAATATTCATACAGTTTTTTTTTTTTTTTAATTAGCTGTCTACGCATTCTAACATTTTTTGTAAATGTTATTTTTAGAATTTTTTCAAAACGCTAAAAATAACATCCTTCTTAGCAACTAGTTTAAAGAAAAATGCCATACATAAAATACATGCCTATATTCTTTTACATTTTTTTCATGATAGGTGCATAATTACGGTAAAAATAATATATATATTTTTTTAAATATAAATTAATATTTTTTTTATTTATAGTTGTTTATATTTTAAGTTATTGCACAGTTTTATTTTTTTTATTTTTCAAAATCTATAATAATAAGGAAAGAAGTTTGTGTGTGAGTGAGTGTGTCGACGGTGTTCTGAAGAGACCACTGCACGTAGAGCTACAAAATTTGGGGAAAAGGTACGTCTACATATGAAGTTTTGCACCTTGAGCTCGATTTTCGATTTTTTGATTAGATTTTTTTTTATTTAATTTTCTATGCGATTTTTAGCGCTTTTTTATGTTTTGAGGCGATTTTTCCATATAAGTGAGAAGAATATGTTTTCTTTCTTTTAACCCAATATAGTAAATTTTGTTCTCTTTTCAAAAAAGTTTATTCGAAATTCGTGCAGCGATTTTTGAATTTTTAGCGAATTTTTTATGCAATTATTGAACAGCATTTAATGCATTTCCATACCTATAAGGAGGTTACCGTAGAGGGACATAGTTCTGTCACTAAATGCAGCCAAGTTTGTATCCGTATTTATATTAAATAGTATGCTAAAAGTTAGTTCAATTAAACGCATAGCACAGTTGAAATTTCTTATTCAGCAATTTCTGTCAATAAACGGAAATGCAGTTGAGATCTTCTGTGTAGCCCCATATATGATCTGTGGAATTTATATTTACCCAGTAATATGCAAAAAAATTGTTGCATTTTAAAACGCGTATCCAAACTGAAAAAGTATTTCCAGCAATTGTTCTTCATAGGCAGTATTGCAGCCAAATGCTTTTGTGTGTCCTTGTAAATGAACTATAAATTATATGCTCACCAGATTCTACAGTAAGCAATTCGTAGTACACCTCCTCAGTGATATGTAAAAATTTTAATATGTTTGAAGTACTGTAATATCATTAAAATACATCGCAAACGAATTTTCCCCATAGGCCGAAATGTAACGGAATTTTTTTTAGTGTCCCTGTAAATAAACTGTAAATGTTACACGCTTCAATTTCACTAGCGAACATCCCACAGTAAACGCCAATAATATATATCAATCTCACAGCAATCTGACTATATTTACGCTAGATAGAGCGCGGACAGACAGACAAACGGAATTCATAAATACTTTTCAACTATGTTGGAAAGTGTTAAAAACACAACGTCACGTTCATTCGTAAAGTGGCAAAATTTAAAAAAGTGTGATTTTTGAGATATTATAAGAGGGAATCACAAACATACTTACTTTCCCATCTGTCATTAAAAACACTTTTGAATATCTTTAAAAATGACAAAATTGAAACCAATTTTATCATTTTTTCTGTCATTTAGTCATATGGCATCGTTCAACCCTAACGCTTACAAATATTCGGATAATCGTATGTAACATGGCTCTTAGAGAAGTGCATAAGCTGTTTTCTGACTCCGAGTAAAATAATTTGGATTTATTTCCCAATGTACTTTAAATAAAAAAACAATTTGGTTATATGCTTGGGGGGAAAAATGTTTCGTTTTTAATAAAAACTTTTTTTTTTCCTGAGTTGTGTCGATTTACGAGTAAACGGGCGATACGTCGAACATATAAAAGTCAAACGTGTAGAATATATTCGAAAATTATTCAAAAGATATAAAAGTCAAACATGTAGAATATATTCGAAAATTATTCAAAAGATGTAAGTTCATATGATATGTGTTTGATTTTACTATTTTCTCTCACTGCATTTAAATTATAAAAAAACGCCAGGAAAAATTAAACTTATTACAATTTTTCATGATTTATTTTAATGACTTATACCATCAATTTCAATAAAGTGAGAAAATTTATAAAAATTGCTGTAACCACTATTATTAGAAAATGAAATTATTTTTTGTAAAAAAAAAATTTGTTCTAAAGCGATTGATAGTAATGCGAAAATAAAAAATGTTATTCATTCACAATGCTATAGGTTTACATAATTAATAAATAATTAATAAATGTTTTGTTCCAAATAGCCTGGCCTCATAATGGAACAAACTTCAAATGTGCTTTCATTTATGAGAGTATCCTTTTTAACACGTTGCAACGTAGTTGAAAAATGCTTGTGAACTTGGTTTGTCTGGCCATGCTTTCTCATAAATACATTCGGATTGCTATGTAATTTTCATTGCTATTTTAGTTCACTACGGAATGCTTGGTTTTGAAAATGAAGTGTGTAGTATATATAGTTTACATAAATTCATAACATTTCCGTTAAATTTTCCTTTCGTGGTCTCTAATCGGAAAACTCGTGTGCTGTTGTATATTATGATAATTCAAACATAATGACATTGATATGCATCATTGAGGTGTACTACAACATTTTTTCAGTCGATTATAAATTTCACAGCATCTTTCACATACTCACTCAAAAATTAAAGGACGGACTAAGTTCGACAATTACTGGAAGTACGTTTTCCACTCTGGTATACATTTTGAACCCTTATCGAACGCTAGCTTTATATACATGATTTTATTTTCATATTCTATTTGCACCACTATATTTTAAAAATAATTTTTTTAGTATATTTCTCTTACACATGTTGCCGCAGTACAAGTATATAAAAGTGTTTCTTAAAAAAAGTGGTGAATAAAATTCGCGTAAGGGATGCTGGTTCCAATGTCACGTAGGAAGTGACATGAGATTGACAAGGGTTAAATTTATCTAACTTACAATATAGTACGTGGTATGTGTACATATATTATAGATCACACACAGTGCTGCACGGAAGAATTTGCACACATTAGCGGATTTCGCGAGCAACTGCAAAAAAGGAATTTTTACTGCGTTATGTGTTTTTAATTTTCTTAATTTCGATATATCACTTCATTGCATGAAAAATATCAATAATCGCTAGCGTTGGAAGATGTTTCATAATCTATGTTAGATGCATGATTTTTCATTCTTGTTTCTTTATCCTTCGTTTTACGTCAGTGCATATATAACTCAAATAAAGATGACCCATGAAATTAACATACTCAAGAGAAATATGTTTAAAATTTTTCATTGCCATAAATAAAGCCCATAGTAAATAAAGTGCCATAAATAAATCACTTGCCATAATATTGCAATGCCATAAATAAAGATTCCTGTAAAACTTTTTTTTTTTTTTTTGCAATTTTCACCTTGGTGTATTAGAAGAAATTTTCATATCATTTTCTTTAAAAAATATCATATAGTACATTGTATTTCGAAAATATCATTACATTCCAGTAAAACATATTCACTGAAACATATATATTTTAGAGAAATATGTTTAAAATATCTGACTAAAATGCCATGAAGAAATATGCCTGTAAAACAGCTTTCTTGGCAATTTTCAATTTATTGTAATAGAAGCAACATTTATATCATTTTTCAAAAACATATATTGCATCACATCTCATAAATTTCATCACATTCCAGCAAAACATATTCACTTAAAATTCTCACTAAAATGCCAGAATAAAAGATGCCTTTAAAACAGGTTTCTTGGCAATCCCCATCTTTTTAAATAGAAGAGATTAATTTAATTTTTTAATACCGTATATTGCATTACATTCCGTAAACTGTATTACTTTCCAGCAAAACATACTGAATTCAGTAAAACATATATATTTAGAGGGATGTGTTTAAAATTTTCATTAAAATGGAGGCAGAAAGATGCCATAAACTTCATCACATTCTAGCAGTACATATTAACTTAAAATTCTCACTAAAATGCCAGAATAAAAGATGCCTTTAAAACAGGTTTCTTGGCAGTCCCCATCTTTTTAAATAGAAACAAGATTCATATATTTTTTTAATACCGCATATCGCATTACATTCCGTACACTGTATTAATTTCCAGCAAAACATACTGAATTCAGTAAAACATATATATTTAGAGGGATGTGTTTAAAATTTTTCGTTAAAATGGAGACAGAAAGATGCCATAAACTTCATCACCTTCTAGCAGAACATATTAATTTAAAATTCTCACTAAAATGCCAGAATAAAAGATGCCTTTAAAACAGGTTTCTTGGCAATTCCTACCTTTTTAAACAGAAGCAAGATTTATTTAATTTTTTAACACCGTATATTGCATTACATTCCGTAAACTGTTTTACTTTCCAGCAAAACTTACTGAATTCACTGAAACATATATATTTAGAGACATGTGTTTAAAATTTCCAATTAAAATGGTAACAGAAAAATGCCTGTTTTCTTTGCTATTCTCAATTTGTTGTAATCGAAGCAACGTTCATATCCCTTTTTAAACATATACTACATTACATTTCGTAAATCGCATTACATGCCAGTAAAACATGTTCACTGATATATATATATATATATCTAAACTCTAAATAATATATATATATATATATATATGTATGTATGTATGTATGTATTATAGAAATATGATTAAAATTTCTCATTGAAACGCCATAAAGAAAGAGGCTTGTAAAATAGTTTTCTTGGCAATTGCCATCTTGTTGTAACTGAAGTAACATTCATATAGAATTTTTCAATACCATATGTGGCATTACATTTCAGCAAGACATAGTCTCTTAAACTTCTCACTAGAATGCCACAAAGAAAGATGCCTGTCAAACAGTTTTCTTGGCAATTCTCATCTTGTTGTAATAGAAGTAATATTCATATCATTTTTCAATACTTAAAACTTTTCACTAAAATGCTACAAAGAAAGATGCCTGTAAAACAGTTTTCTTGGCAATTCTCATCTTGTTATAATAGAAGTAATATTCATATCATTTTTCAATACCATACATTTAAAACTTTTCGCTAAAATGCCACTAAGAAAGATGCCTGTAAAACAGTTTTCTTGGCAATTCTCATTTTGTTTTAATAGAAGTAATATTCATATCATTTTTCAATACCATGCATTTAAAACTTTTCACTAAAATGTCACGAAGAAAGATGCCTGTAAAACAGTTTTCTTGGCAATTCTCATCTTGTTTTAATAGAAGTAATATTCATATCATTTTTCAATACCATGCACTTAAAACTTTTCACTAAAATGCCACAAAGAAAAATGCCTGTAAAACAGGTTTCTTGGCAATTCTCATCTTGTTGTAATAGAAGTAATATTCTTATCATTTTTCAATACCATGCATGTAGAACTTTTCACTAAAATGTCACGAAGAAAGATAACTGTAAAACAGTTTTCTTGGCAATTCTTATCTTGTTTTAATAGAAGTAATATTCATATCATTTTTCAATACCATGCACTTAAAACTTTTCACTAAAATGCCACAAAGAAAGATGCCTGTAAAATAGGTTTCTTGGCAATTCTCATCTTGCTTTAATAGAAGTAATATTCATATCATTTTTCAATACCATGCACTTAAAACTTTTCACTAAAATGCCACAAAGAAAGATGCCTGTAAAACAGGTGTCTTAGCAATTCTCATCTTATTGTAATAGAAGCAACTTTCATGTCATTTTTTAATACCGCATATTGCATTGTTTTCCGTAAATTACGTTACATTCCAGGCAAAATTTTACGTATATTTATAATCGCTAATGTGACAATAGTATGGAGGGTCAAAATCTCATAGAAACGGTTGGGTCAATTGATTATCCTAATTGTCTTAATTATGATTGTTACTTCTAGGTTTTCTATTCAAAATCATTAATTTGTTGGTATATATAGTTTGTTACAGTAAAACATATTTACTGAAGCATATATTTTAGATAAATATGTTTAAAACTTCTTACTAACATGTCATAAAGAAAAGATAGTTGTAAGACAGCTTTCTTGGCAAGCTTCTTGGTTATTTTTGTTGTAGTAGAAGCAACGCTCATGTCATGTTTTTTATAACCGTAACTTTTGGCGTATAACGCGCGACTAAACTTTCAGAGTTCATTTTTCTATTTTCAGGTGTATTCGCCATATAATGCGTATCTCTTCATTTACAAAAAATCTACATGATATACATGGCAAAAATTAAAATAAAGATTATTATAAAATATAATACTATTACTTCTCATGTAATGTGTTAGCGAAATTATTTTTTGTCTGTAAACAGCATGTTCATTAAATAAAAAAATCTTAATTCTTATGGTCATTTTTTTCTTAATGTTTAATTGCCCATTTTTAAAACCAACGTATAACGGTGCACTTGTAAATATCGATGGATTTCCGTGTATCAAAAGTGCACTTTATACGCCGGAATATACGATGTATATTTATTATTCTCTTGATAGTAGTAAAGAGCCCCCTACTACTATTTCAAGCTATGCTCGCCAACCACCGTTGAGACGCGGCAAACGCTAAAAACTCGCTAATTTACTCTGTTTTTAAAATGATTATAGAAGAATGAATTATAATTTATCGACCACTGGCAATTTTTTGTAATGTGGTTGCGATTCATCTCCCTTTGATTCAGGGATTTTCCAGTTCTTAAGGCTGAATCAACTACTGTCTTGACAGCTAACAGCGGTTTTCGTGATTGATTAAAAAAGATCAATTAAACATTTGAAAATCATCTTGTAAAAAGGCCTAAGTAAACAGTGTCTCTGCCTCCCTTAATTTTATAACGATACGATAAGAAAAATGCTTTACAAGGTATCGTTTTAAATATGACGCAATTTTCACCAAAGTTTTCTTTATCTGTTTCATGTTCACGTGAAAATACGTTTTTGTAATTGAAAGGAAGTATTATTATTTGAAACAATAAATAAAAAGAATTTTTTGAAACATGAAATAAATATCTCGAGTAAAAATTTTTTAATTGAAACTGTTTGGCAATATTATTATTTGGATTTTTTAAATATGACGTAAATTCCCCTTTTTTAATGTTTTTAACATGTTTTCTGTCTCTTTTTAATATTCACGTGTAAATACATTTTTATGACATAATTTTCTCCATTTACTGCTGTTAACACTTGAACATTTAATTATTGTTTTAAAGTTTTCCTTCTGTTTTTAATATTCATGTGTAAATACATTTTTTTAATTAAAAGGAAACATTATTCGCGTTTTTTTACAATCTGCAACAATTTTTAAAAAATGACCTTTTCTAAATATGAAATAAATCCCTATTGAAATAACGAAAATTTCAATAAAAAAAACTGAAAAAAAAAACCATAAAAAATTAGTTAAATTAAAAAAATAATTGCACTTTGCAAAGCGCAATTTTATCAAGTCTGTCCATGGAAAAGATGTTTAATATTTTATGCATAGTTTTGTTTCGTATAAAACTTTTTGACCGATTTCCTGATTAAATAGCTCTTAAAGTAAATCTTCGATTTAAAGACTGTCTGCTTCACCGTGTTTATTGGACATTTCTCTATAAACATACCAATTTCCCTATTTTTGTATGCAATAATTTTCTTAGTATTAGTCGAGAAAGATCTCCGGTCACAAAAAAATTATTTACGGCGGTGACAGTGTAAGTTACTTTTTTCAGAATAGAGATATTGTTGACTTGTTTTGTTAAAAGTGTAGGTTTAATTATGCTTGATTTGCTTTTTGTTGTTCTTGTTTATTTGCTAGTTTTGTTTTGTGAAAGCCTGGACGAAAAAAAAAATAGTCTTGTTGTTTTTGGAAGATATTTGGGAGAGAAGGATGGGATTTTATTACATAGCATCTTATAAAGGTATTTCGCAAAGTCTGTGTTGAATATAATTTTCAATGGCCTTGTAAAGCTTTTCTTTTGTGGAAATGTAATTTAATTTTCTTTCTTCGTCCTACGTTAGATAGGACATTCAAGACATATGTTTAAGATTATGTCTTAAGTAATATAAATTAATGCGTTCATTTATATATTAAGCATAGTTCTCCAAAATAATTCTGTTTCTTTGAAATGTATACAAATAACTGATTTTAAAAAACTACAGATAAATATTATAGTTTTCTATTAATTTTATACCATTTTTTAGGATATTGTCATTATTGATAACAGCAATTTTTTGTACTTTTTATAGATATAAATTTTATTTCTTGAGGTTAGCTTCCTTGTCATTTTTTTAAACATATTTGTATGTATGTGTATATATATAAATTTTATTTCTTTGGTTTATTTTACATTTAGGTTTAGAGGAAATGTGATACTTTTTTTACACAAGAACACTAAACATTTTCTTTTTCGTTATTTAGTTTAATAACTCAAGTTTTTATCTTCTGGTTGCACTCTTTATCAGAAAAAATTAAGTAATTAATAAATTATAAGTATTTTAAGAATGTAATTTTGTTTTCCATTTCTAAGGCACGTCTTAAATTCCTGATTAAATGCCTTACAAAATAAAAGAAGTAGAAGTAACAATGCTGTTAAAAAACATCTTACACATGGATGTCGCTAGATCTATCTTGCGTATAATTTTGAATGGAGTGGTCTTGTAAAGTTCTCCTTTCATCCAATTAATGGTGGCTTTTTCTGTGGAAGTTTCTCTTGAGCAGAGGCCCTTTTCTATTTTCTTCCTAAATGGCAACATACTTTCTCTCAATTTAGCTTTTATATGCTCTTCTACTATCTCTCTAATTGTATTGTAGTGTTGTAGCTTTTCGAAAGTTTTTCGATGTGTATCCAAATCAGTTTCAGTGATCTTCCCTTATTCTTTAATCCTTAAATGCCCATGGTATAATTTATGATACCATCAAAGTTCCCGATTCAGTGGATTTTTTTATTCACATATTCCGTATTCGCACCAGAAATTTAAAATGAAATTTTTTTGATTTATTTAATAACAGACGTTTCATTTTAAAAATAACCGAAATTTACTATTTAGATTGTTCTGCTATGATTTCCTATTCTCTGAATTACGTAATTTCTGGAACGCATTTTACCCTGGACAATTAAGGATTAAAGACACACTTTTATCCAATTGTGAATGATAAAGATTTTTAAATAGATTGGAAATTCAGTTTTTAAAAACCTTGAAGTGCTTGTTTACAATATTTTCTTAAAGTGTCTTGAAGAACTGCATTTTAAGATTTTATGCAATAAAATATTATTTTATTAATTTTATGTCATTATTTAGGATATTTTCATTATTAATAACAGCAATTTTGCGTACGTTTTATAAATATAAATTTATTTCTTCGGGTTAACTTTTTGGTCATTATTTTTTACATCCTTGTATGTTTATAGATATAAATTTTATTTCTTTGTTTTATTTTACAATTTGCTTTAGAGGAAATAGGATACTTTTTTACACAAGAAGGCTAAACATATTTTTTCCTTACTTAGTTTAATAAGGAACTTGTTTTTTTAATCTTCTGACTGCACTCTTTATTAGAAAAGAAAAATAAGCATATAATAAATTAAGTATTTTAAGAATGTGATTTTGTTTTCTATTGCTAAAGCACTTCTTAAAATCTTGATTAAATGCCTTACAAAAAAAAAAAAAAAAAATTAGAAGCAACAATGCTGTTAAAGAGCATCTTAATAAATGGATGTCTCTAGATATATCTTGCGTATAATTTTGAATGGAGTTGTCTTAAGCTGCTTCCGTTTTATGCAATTAGAGGACGCTTTTTCAGTGGAAGTTTCTCTTGAACAGAGCCCTTTTCTATTTTCTTCCTGAATGGCAACGTACTTTCTCTCAATTTATCTTTTATATGCTCTTCTACTATCTCTCTAATGGTACTGTCGTGTTGTAGCTTTTCGAAAGTTTTTCATGTCTCTTTTTATTTCTGTCGGATTTTATGGCAAACTATGACAAAGCACTCGGTGGCACAGTTATTTCGCTCTCTCATATTTAAGTAAATAAATATCAATACATAACAATATTACTGACCGTACTTATTGTCATTGAAAAGAAATCATTTAAATATCAATATGTATAGGTAAATGAAAGCTCTTACCTGTTTATGTCAGTTCATCAATGAAGCTGGAGGAATATATCCATTTTAGCAATATCTAAGTGTCCTTCTTTGTTAAAAAATAAGTAGTTTGCTAGGTGTGTGAAGATATAATTAAGTGATGAGGCTCCACTTTAACATTTTAAGTTATATGTATTGCGATTAAAATTACAAGAATGCGCTTAACCCTCTCACTGCGTAATTGTTTTATCAAAATAGCTTCAAAAATGGTGTATTTAAGAATTTTTATTCTTTTGTCACCGGTTTTCAAAAAAAAAAAAAAAATGTCTAATTTACGGCATAATTTACAATAAAAAAAATAACTGGTGAGAATAATCAAGGATGGTTAATTAGACGGAAAAATGCATCCCCGAGGAAATCTGGGGTTCCGCAGCGAGGGTGTTAACACTACGTCTTATCTACAGAACTGCATGTTACAGGAGTGAGTAAAAAAGGAGGAGAGAATATATAAAAAAAAAATCCGAGTCTGTTTCTTATCCCGTGATATAAGTATTGTAAGTCTTTCGGTAACAGTATTTAATTAATAATCTTTGGAACTCATTTATTTACACAGAAAAAACGATTTAGTTAATAAAGCCCCAGCTAAAATGTTTGGTTGGACTGGCCAAATGTTGGTTCGACTAATCAAATGATTTTGTTTGTTCAATAAAATTTTATTGAACTAACAAAATGATTTTGTCAGTTCAACAAAAAATATTTGGATGGAGCAAAATTTGGTTGGCACAACTAATTTTTTGTTGTTTTAACAAAACCGTTCTTTCCGTGTATGATACAGAAAGAAGCGTAGCTGTATACATAACACTCGATTAATGATGTTATAGGCTGGCGATTAGGATCTGGTCTTCTTAATTGGATGTTTGAGCTTTTTCTCTCTGAGGAGGTTATAATTTCCAACAATTTCGATGTAAATCCAAATCAGTTTCAGTGATCTTCTTTTTTTCTTTAAAGAGACGCCTTTATCTAATTGTGAATGATAAAGATTTTTAAATAGATTGGAAATTTAGTTTTTAAAAACCTAAAAGGGCTTGTTTACATTTTTTTTTTCTAAAGTGTCTTTAAGAACCGCATTTTATGATTTTATACTACAAAATATTATGACTCATCTAATATATAAAAATGAAAATTTGTCTGTCTGTAATGCTATACAAATCCACAGTTTGGAAGCGAGAATTGTGAAATGTTACGTACATGTGTATTAAAACACGGCCAAGGCAACTAAAGTAATCCGGAATCAAAATAACTTATAGTTAATTTTTAATTAATAAAAAAACACCAATTTAACGGCAATTTCCTGTCGAATTTAAACATTTTTCGTTAAAGCAGTTGCCAAAAATTAAAAATTCACAATAAAATTCTTACCACAAAACAATTACTTTTCTCTTACAAGATTACCACGTGAAAAATTAAAATAAATGAATAGTTTAATGAGTTTTAAAAAAGGGAAGATTACGTTATAACTGTTCTATTTCAAGATTTCCACGTGCAACATGAAAATGAAATGAATAGCTTGACGAATTTTAAAAAAAGGAATATTACATCAGATTGGAAATATAAAGGACGTGGTGAATATAGCATAGCGTAATATGCGTTTGAAAAAAACGTGTTGAAGCATGATAAAAACTCAATTATGAAAATATTGGCGCATTTTAACATTATTGCTCCAATGATGAATGGAAATAAGTTAATTTATAGCTGTATTCTTTTGCGCCTGTTATATAAATTTATACATTTTTATATTGGGTTTTCATTTGGTTCATGTGTACAACACTTCGACTGCTTTGTTTCATTTTTTGTTTTATGTTGTATGTTAAATTTTGAAATTGATTTTTCAGAACAAACATTCTTCAAATTCCGGTCAACGCCGGGCGCTTTAGCTAGAAAAACATAAATCGTAGATAATAGAACTCCGGTAAACGCTAGATACGTACTTACACATGATTAATTAAAGTTGTAAATATGTGTCTGTTAGATTTGTCCTGGATAGCTTAGTTGGTAGAGCATCGGCAACTTCAGCCAAAAGGTTCGTGGTCCAAATCCTAGCCTTGACAATTTTCAAAACTTTAATTAGTCATTGTAAAACATCATCTACATTTGTCCATGTTGCAACAATGAATGAACGTTTTGACACATATTCTTGACTTATTTGATGTGTATACAGAGTGTTCCAAAATTCGACCGACAAGTTCAGAGGACTGATAGTAGGCATGAAGTGGATAAAAAATTGCCTTAGAACGTGGGATCGCAAACCACTTATTTAGTCACAAATACAAGGTCTTTCATCCTAACTGAACTCGGGTTGGCGGTAATAATTTCGAGAAAACTAAAAATATTGCAATTCAAATGAACGGTATGCACCTTGTTTTGTGTGAAATGTGATAACATTGCGAAAAGATGTGGAAAAACACGTTGCTCAAGCAATCGATGACACCGTATGAACTGATAATCACAGTCCGAAATGTGGGGCGTCAAGTGCATACTGATAGTGCGTATAATGCAAACTTCTACTACTTTTATTTGGTGTTATCACATTTACAACAAAGGCGAGAATGTCTGTTAAATGTTCCATTATAATATACTTCATTTTTCTGTAAGTTATTACCGTCAACCCGAATTGCGTTAGGATGAAACACCCTTTATTTTTGATTAAATACGTGGTTTGCAACTCCGTGTTCTATGATAATTTTTCATCCTCTTGATGCTACTATCACCCCTCTGAATTTGTCGGCCAAATTTTGGAACACTCTGTATTTTAAAACCTCAAATGTAATCAAATGAAAATAAATGTATTACTTACAGTTTCTGTATCATACTTAACATATGTGATGTTATATCGTAAATTTATTTATGAACGCAAACTTAATCTTTAAGTTACTTTGGGATTTCCTTAACTCCTTCAAACATCTTTAGGCCTCCTATAATCAGATTAGAACCAAGGGGCTCTTAAATATCCCTCTACACTGTAAAGGATCCTAATCACAGAAAAGAGGTTTACGCTTCAGTCAGTGAAAATGATATCATGTTTAAGAGAAAAATACACATTCACTTTTATTAAAGCTGTTGCACTTTAATATAGTCGTGTGGAAATAATTTTGAACAATTTTTTATTCCTCTGGTACTAAGTTTGGGGCTTTAAACCTATATGGACAAAATGAAAATGGGCAGGAAAAATTTCGTCATTTCGGCCCGAATATTCCTTTTTTTTCTTTTACTTTTATCGTATTTGCCAAACTTCTACATTATCAAAAATAAAAGAAAAAATACTTTGAGCCATAAAATTTAATATCAATTTGGTAGTCATTTGAAATGTTCTTGATTTCATTCATTAAATAAAATAGTGCAGGCTTATCTATCGATGAACAGCTGTTAATTAACAAAATAAGTATAAAAATTGGTTCAGTAGAAAGTTCAGGCTAGATGACGAAAATATCCGACTTTGATTTCAAATATGTAAATTTCCTTTGAGAGTTTTTTAATGTGTTTTAAATCTTGAAGGATCTTTTTGAAAATGCATTCAGAATAATTTTATATTTTCGTAATTCAATGGAAAAATGATTTGTATAACTTGAGTTGTATTTTTCAACAAAGTTTCAAGACTAGAATTAACTATTGATGCGTATTTTCTGTCGTCTAAAGCTACCTTTTAAATACTTATTTACAATTATTTTCAAAAAATATCTATAAAGACCGCATTTTAAGCATTTTAATAAATAAAATATCATAACTCATAAAAAAAAGCTTTGTATATATATTTTTGTGTGTATAAACATAGAAAAACAAATGTTTTGACACATATCCTTGACTATGATGTGTTTATTTTAAAATCGTAATAAACAGTTTGAGAATAAGTGTTTACCAGAAGTCACAGGTTTTCTATTTATATGACATTCTATGTGTCACATAAATAGTGATTATCATCACTTAATATCAAAAGTGACACACTATGTGTCACTTTTGATATAAAGTCTTAAAATAACACATCCGTCAACGTTACATTTAATTTCTTATTTCTTTTGATTTCCTTTACGATTTCATTTTTTTTTATTGATGGAAGACAATTTTGAAAATACATTTAAATTAATTTTACGTCTTCAGAATTCGATGAAGAAATCTTATATATCACTTCATATCTCCGTGCTCTTGTGTAGCTTGTGCACATCGTTGTGTTTCATACAACGTTTCAAGACTAGAATTCACTGAGCTCCATATATAACAAGAGATCGGTCTTCCTATTTCCCGACATTATTTCCAGCGGTCAACGCAGAAGGATACATTGACAATAATTTTAGTTCGCATTCATGGCAAAAAATGCTGTTTATTGCATTACCTTGTATGATTAAAGAATCATTTATTAATTCGATAAGTATATCTTAAATAGAGAAGCATAAATTAAGATAATAGTAAATGGGAACACTAATATCTAACATTCACATCGCGGACTATTTTTAAGTTTGCCTTGTATGCTTCATTTGCCTTGCAAACTTCTGACCTCCGACTCAGAACTCAGAGCTCGATATATATGGAGCTCAGTGCTAGAATTATAACTATTGAATATTATTCGCTATCATCTAAAATTACTTTTTTTAAGATCTTGTTTACAATAACTTTACAAAAATACCTTGAAAAATTGCATTTCAAGCATTTCACCCAGTAAATTATCATAACTCACAAAATCTGCTTTGCAATTTATTTTATGTTCATACCTACAAAAATTAATGTTTTAACATTTACCCTTGACTATGATGCGTATATTTTAAAACCTTAGTAAACAATTTGAGAAAAAATGTTTGACAGATTTCATATTTTTTTTATTTGTGACTTTTTTATGTTTTTTCGTGTTAACTGTCAAGTCTTTACACTGTTAAAAATTTTCAACAAACTGCCCAGCCATTTTACCGTTTTTATTGAAAACGGTTACATAACCGTATTTTAACGCTATTTTGATCATGTTATTTTATATATTATGGTCGGGATAGAGTTAAATTACGTTATGTAATCGTTGTCTATAAAAGCGGTCAAATGATTGGACAGTTTACTGCAAATTTTTACGTAATACATCAGTCAGCGGTACACTTAATTTCTAATTTCTTTTGATTAAAAAAAATTAAATGGTTTTGAAGTGTTAAAAGACCATTGTGAAAATATATTCAAAATAACTTTACATCTTCATGATTCATATAACAATGTCACCTATAACTTCAAGTTTTCATACTTTTGTGTATTTTATGGCTCAACTTTATGTTATGTGTAACGTATCAATACTCTGCAGATCAACATATCTCTTTATTGATTTTTATTTGTTGTCGTCTAGGCTACGTTTTAAGGAGTTGTTTACTGTTATTATCCAAATTTGCCTTGAAAAACTGCATTTTAAGCATTTAAACCAATAAAATATTATAACTCTCAAAACATGCTCTGTATTTTTTTATGTTGATACCTAGAAAAACTAATGTTTTGACACTTACCCTTGACTACGACGTGTATATTTTAACATCTTAGTAAACAGTTCGAGAATAAGAGTTTGCCAGAGGTCATACTTTTTTTCTATTTTTGACATTTTATGCGTTTTGATGTTAATTCCTAACATAACATATCAATCCACGTTACACTTAATTTCTAATTTCTTTTGACTTCCTTTTTAAAAAGTTGAATGATCTTTAATTGCTGAAAGACCCTTTTTAAAAATACATGCAAAATAATTTTACATCTTCATGATTCAATGAAGCAATGTCGTCTGTCACTTTATGTTCTTCACAACTTTGTATCTTTTGAAATTAACTGTTTTCTTTGCTTTCCACAGCAAAAAGATGTTACTATTTCTGAACGCGAGAAATAGTAGCTCATCTTAAATGCTTATTCAGCTTGAAATATTAAGTTCTGAATATCACTCAAACAGCTGTTACTTGCATGAACAGACAAAAATTACTGTCCACTGCTGCCAAGTGTTACACGAAATTCGGATTTGGCATTGTACTGGCACAACTTCAAAGCGTAATCAGCAGAAGATGAATTTCTTCAACCCAGAAAAATAAGAAATGAGATTTACTTCAAGGAATATGTGGAATAAAGTGGCACATTGTAATTCAGTTGACATTCGCAGCATCTTATATTTCAATTTGACGTGGTTTTTATAATTTTATTTGTTTTGTTAGTTGCCGAAGGACCCTCTTGAAAATACGTTCAAAATAATTTCACATCTTCATAATCATCTTTATTATTTTTTAACACTTTCTAATATAGTTGAAAACTGTTTATGAATTCGGTTTGTCTGTCTGTCTGTCTGTCCATGCTCAAACTCGCGTAAATATATATACAATTTCATACAATTCATATATGTTAATGATGTTTACCATGGCATATGCAATATTGAAAGGACGTGTGTAGCATCAATACTTCATTTACAGGGGCACTCAAAAGCAATCCGTAACGCTATGCAGGTTAACAAATATTAGTCTTTTTGACACTTTCCAACGTAGTTGAAAAGTGTTTATGAATTCGGTTTGCCTGTCCGTCTGATCACGCTGTAACTCCCGTAAATATACACAGATTTTCATACAATTGATGTATGTTAATGATGTTTACCAAGGCATATTCGATTTTCAATAGGACGTGTGTAGCATCAATACTTCATTTACAGGGGCACTCAAAAGAAATCCGCGGCATTATGGTCAATGGGGAAAAATCGTTTGCAGTATAATTTAATGACATTACGCTATTTCAAATGAAATTGATATAAATCACTGAATTTCACTACAAGATGCTTACTATAGAATATGACATTCATAGCATTTTTCGTTCATTTACAGGAACACACAAAAAGAAATCGTTCTCAATACTGTCTTTGAGCAATAATTGCTGGAAATGCGTTTTCAATTTCGATATGCGCTTTTAAAATAATAAAAAAAAATTTTTGCACCTTACCCGTTGTATATAAATTCTATACCTCGCATACAGGGCTACACAAAAGAATTCATCTACCATTCTGTTGGCAAAAAAGCCGCCTCTACTATGCGCAGTTACACACGCGCTGATATTTAGATAAATAAAATAAATCAGTAATTCTGGCCTTGCAAAATAAATCAACTAAATGTAATGATATAGGTAATTTCTTACCTTTGTCTTTCTTCGACAGCATTCCTGACTTTACAGCTTGGCACACATTTAAATCAGGTACGGCGTATCCATTTGCGCTGAATTCGTAAAGAGTTTTTCTTTGCACTATAGTGATAAAACAAGAAATTATAATTAATATGTATGTGTTTTTGTTTTCTTAATTAAATCCACTCCTGAGACTGATTATTTGCTTATTAAGATATAATATTAAATATTTATGTTTTACAATCTTAAATTAATAACATTCGTATTTATATTAAGCTGCTTTTTGCAGCAACAATTTTTCCATTACATGTTTACTTTTTGATATCTACAGAACAACTAAAAAAATAATAGAAATGTTCTTTTAGTCCTTTATAGTTCGAGGACGTGGATCTCTTGCATCATGCGTGGGTTGATATATAAACATATTTCATTTATTAATGTTATTGTTCATTTTAAATAGTATAATTTAGCAAACGTAAAAAGAGTTTGTTGATTTCACAATGATTGAATCCTACTTGATGTATTTATTTAAGTATCAAAATGTATTTGTCCTTGAAGATTATTAATTTGTTTTCTGTTTCGAAATCAATTTATTCGTATCTGAGAGGGTTATAAATCCATCACATTCTCCTTTATTAGCGGAAATTGTTAAAAGGTAATTTTCAACTGCTGTATGTATTTCCTGATTGAACTAAATTTCTGCATGCCTGTAGTTTATAGGTAGAAATCTATATATCATATACAGAGTTGCTCAAAGAATTCGGATAATTTTCCAATTGAAGATGGAAATTGATGAAATCGGGTTTTCAAATGTATTCTGCATTTCCAAATGATTCCATTAGGCATCCTATTTCAAGTTATTGAACGGTGAAGTTTTATTGCATATTCTGAAAGTCTTGAAAAGCGTTTCATAATCTATGCTTGACGCATGATTTTTCTTTATTGTTTATTATTAAATTGGTAGGTACCTTGTGAAAAAATTAGTAATTATACTATGGACATCAAATTGGGAGTAAAACTACACAAGGCATGTACTCATTTGATGAATCATTAACCCTTTATGCGCTGAATTATGAATTTATGAAAATTGTATCTTCTAAAACATTTTTCGTGAATTGTTTAAATTACATTAGAAGATTTACATAATCATTTAATAAATTTTAAGAAGGATTTTAGAAGGATTGAATTATTTAGAAGGATTAATTAAATTTGAATTTATAGGGATTTTGTGCAATATTTATAACCCCACTCAAATCTTTTATTTTAAATATTTTTAAAGCACATAAATTAACGTCTGAATTCCATTTTTAATTATTAAAGGTACACATATATTAAGACAGACTTTAAATACAATTAAATACAATAAACCCAACTGGAGTGAAAAATTAGCCGGGGCCAGGAATCGAACCTCGGGCCAGGTTCGATTCCTGGCCCCGGCTAATTTTTCACTCCAGTTCGGTTTATTGTATTTAATTGTATTTAAAGTCTGTCTTAACATATGTGTACCTTTAATAATTAAATATTTTTCTTAGTATTTTGTAGAATTAGGAAATGTACAAATATAATGCTCTTACAATAGAAATACAGAAATATTTCCGAACTGAAAAATCCCCCCCCCCCTTCCCCGACTCCAAGAAAGCTGAAAAGATGCAAAGGCAAAAGAAATCATCCTTTTAAAAATATTTCTGTTTTGTGTAATCCATAATGCTTTTGGATCAAGGTAAAGTAATGCATCTATAAGTCATTCTAAACGCTATTACTACTAATCGATGTCTTAAATGAATTTTATAACGAGTTATTTTAATGGTACTTATAAGTACCGTCAGTAGATAAAGTGTTAAATTTATCATTATTATTCCTGTTTTTGTATTACTTTGTCAATAACAAAAAATTTAAATGGTCATGTGGTATAAATAACTTAAAACCCGCAAAAATTATTGAAGAAAGGATTGTAACTTTTCTAAATTTTGATAAATTGCATTTAATTTTAGGTACGTTCGTAATTACACTCATTGCCATAAAAATTTGCGCACCAAGAAATAATTGTGGGATCGTAACGAAACTTGGCATGAAGGTACATATTAGGCAGATATGCAAATCATTAGAAATGCAGCGTGATTGCGCATTGCGTAATGCCACTAGAGGGCGTTGAACTTTGTCCTCCTTGGAGTATAAAACTAGTAAGCAGAACGTGTCTGAGTGTACCTTTTCTTTTGCAAAGGAAACGCTGAGGTAGACATACCGTTACGCAGCCATCGAAGACAATATGAGCAGCTGTCAGAGTTTTAGAGGGGAAGAATCATCGGGATGATGGAAGCTGGGTGGTCAGCTCGGCGAGTAGCTCGTCAAGTAGGCCGTTCTGATTTTACTGAGAGGAGGTGTTGGGACCAGTTGACTGAAGAGACGTCATTTACACGGCGACCAGGCTCAGGACGCACTCGACAGACCAGTCGTCGAGAAGACCGTCACATCATACGAAACGCACGCGTAGAGCCAACTGCCTCAGTGGCCGCTATCCAGACACAGGCAGAATCTTCACTACGGATCCCTGTGTCTTTCCGAACCATCGCAAGGCGCCTGGCCGAAGGACATCTGGTATCGCGGCGCCCATTACGTGTGCTGCCAATGACACCCACCCACCGACGCCTCTGTTTGGATGGTGTCGCTTACGACAGGATTGGACTGCAATGGAATGGAACCAGGTCGTCTTCAGCGACGACTCTAGATTCAATTTGAGCAGCGATGACAATCGTGTTCGTGTGTGGAGGCCCCGTGGTGAATGCCTGAAGCCTGCCTTCGCTTTACAGCGACACACCGCTCTCACAGCTGGTGTGATGGTATGGGGTGCCATTGCTTACGATACACAGTCATCCCTAATATTGATCCGTGGCACAATGACAGCCCAGCGGTACGTCCAGGACATTCTTCAGCCACATGTGTTGCCACTCGTGGCAGGGCTGCCAGGAGCAATTTTTCAGCAAGACAATGCTCGGCCACACACAGCAAGGATGTCAGTAGCCTGCCTCCGCCACATTACCACCCTTCCCTGGCCTGCTCGATCCCCAGATTTGTCACCAATCGAGCATAACTGGGATCATTTGGGACGGCAAGTTGGCTACCCTACGAATTTGGTTGAACTCGAGGCGCGTTTGCAGCAACTGTGGAACGAGATGTCTCAGGGCATCATGCGGAACTTGTATGCCTCAATGCCCGCTCGTATCGCATCGTGCATTCGCTCTAGAGGGGGTCCAACAGAGTTCTAAAATTTCCGTTCATTTGTATTTTTTTCTACAATAAATGATCCTTTTTCTTTGGTTTTCTACACACTTATTTATATGACAATAGTACTTACGCGTGTAAAATTTCGTTTCATTTGGACATCTTTTTCTTGGTGCGCAAATTTTTATGGCAATGAGTGTATATAAGTGCGTAGCACCTATAGTCGTCATCTGGTCCGTCCAGATGACGTCTGTCCGTCTGTCCGCATATAACATCGCAAAAACTACCCAACCGAATGGTTTGAAATTTAATTATATATAATCGTTTCAGAATTTTGTCGAGTCATTTCAAATTTTATGAAAATCCAAACAAAACTTACAAAGATAGTGATAAAAGTTTTCTTCATTCTATTAAATCCTATCATACGAAATTAATTCAATGATATCCCATGATAGGTAATGATTCTAGGTTGCCATGGTCATGGCGTCCTATTTAAAATGGAGTCATATTATCTCCGTATTGCTGAATTTAATATTTATAATCATAATACATTTTGTATTCATGCATTTTTGCATGAGAGTGCAACAGCTATTGCACAAAGATACAAAGATCTGGATATGTATAAAACTATTTATAGTACGAAAGCACCTCATTTGCCACATTTGATGTGTAATTTCCGACTGGTTACATTAAACGGAAGTTAACATTGAATTTCTCAAACCTAAATAAATAAATGAATATATAAATTGACTACAGTAAAAACCTATTAAAGCTGAATCGTAAGTCATCGGGTGGGGGTGGGGGGGAGTACATTTTACACGGGATTCTATACCTGTTTTTGTTGTATTATATTCCTTTCGTTGGTACCGTGATATTTGCTTATTTAACACAAGCTCCGTTGTAAACAGGTTCAGTTTTCACAGAATCTACGGAACTTCAAGGAAAATATTAAATAAAGCGATAATTATTTCCTTCAATTGGCGTTTGCAGCATCTGATATTTTGATCTGACGTGATGCCGAGTATTGATGTGATTTGACGTATATTTGCTCGACACTTTGTCCGTAACAAAAAAATAAATTAAAAGAAAACCATAGCAAGTAAATAACATAAAACCTGCAGAATTAATTGAAATATAGCTAAAATTTATTTATTTTTAAACTGAATAAATTGCGCTAACTTTTATGAATGCATGTAAAATTGTTTTTATACCAGTAGTGCTAATATTTAGTTAAGTTTTAATTTGAAATGTGAAATGTGAAATCTAATTTGAAGAAATTGATGACGAATTCTTATTTTGTATTTGAAAAGTTGATTTAATGAATTTTCAAGCTTATTATGCATAATTAAAGAATTTAAGCAGCGTAAAATGAAATAAAAAATATTTATGAAAAGTACAGATTTTGTTTAGTTTTATCTCGACTTTAAGAAATTAATATACGAAATTTCATATATTTTGAATTAAAATTAATTCTGTCATCATAATTTAAGAAGTACATAAAAGGCTTTGAAATATTTACGAAAAAATCGTAATAATAACAATATATTATTATTATTATTATATTATTATTATTATTTACTGTTTTCCGCCCCCCCCCCCTCCTTCTCTTAAATTTCAATATTATGGATTTATTTTATTTTATTGATCTTCGTTTTTTTAATGAGCCCATCTTTTTTACTTATAAAGATGATTGAACTAAATCGTCACTTAACTAATATTTCGTAACAATAACCGCAATATATATATATTTCGCAGAATCCTTTCATCGAATCCCGTTTGCATGTAAATAAAAATGCGTAACAGTCAAAAAAAAAAAAAAAATGTTGACTTTGATTTTGTGAAGGGGCTACTTTTCTTAATTTACGATCTATTCTTGTTTGTCCAATATGTGGGAAATCATTTATGTAGCTACAGTGAAAATCGGCTGTTTCCCACGATCCCATTCATGAATCCTACTTGTAAACAGCAGCCCATGCGACCCTTTAAGCCCCCTTAAATCGGTCACGTGTCGTGTCGAATTAAGTGCCTGACATACAAAATAGAACTAACAGTAAAGCTGTTTTATTATTGTTGTATGTGATGTTAAAACAGAAAATACAAAATATGAGCACAAAACTGTATTTAATCTTTTAGTTATTGACTTATGTGCAACACAGCAAGTTGAAATCATATAAATTTCAGCACATTATTTGACTCATATTATATTCGGGTCAATATCACAAAATACGAAAATTGCAGTCCGCACAGTAAAATGTCTATTTAATGTTATATAATGCAATTTTCTTTTTTACATTCTAAATATTCTTAGAAGTATTTTCAAGAGGTATTATATTCATAATAACACAAAAATACAGCAATTAAAAGACTTAAAATTTCAGATTGTCATTTTCCTAGCATGTCACACTGTGATGTGTGCAAAATAAAAGGCTTTCTGCTACCATGTACAAATATCTTTTCTTAGTTTTTTTAGTTTCTAATTAATAATTATACCTTATATAACACATATATGTGGAAGGTTACAAGCTCTTTATTTTACAAATAATTTTCCATGATTAAAATAAGATTGTCACTGAAAATGAATGTCATTGTCGTGGCCTGCTCATTTTAGTTCTTTATGAGGTATAAAGATGGCGCTGCAGAGTAATTCTTCTCGTTTTTGACACAATTCAAGTCAGAAGTAATAAAATCATTACTACTAGCTGATCTTTTAGATATTTCTTTGAAAATAATGTGTTTAAAGGCTTTGTAAAAATTGAGGCGACTTTTGTTATGTCATTTTCCTGGCTTCTATAAATTACAAATAAAACTGAACATTACACTGAATTTGAGGTACTATAGAGGAAACATGTTCCTTTAAACAAAATTAAAATGTTAGATCTAAAAAGAAAAAAAACAAGAATGTGAAAAATGTTTTAGAATGAAATTGTCATTATCCTGGCACACATACGCCAAGAAAATGACATATAGTTATAATTACATAAAAATGAACTTAAGCTCTTCAAATGTTAACAATTTTACATATAAATTCGTTTATTCAACTGTTCAGCCAACATTAAAAAAAAAAAAAAAAAAAAAAAAACAGAAGCTTTGAAACAATTTAAATTTTCAAAATCTCACATTTTGTGATATTCACCCATTTACATGCTTTCTTTTAACTTACAATTCTGTTTGTATGTTTGTATGTGACATCTTGTGACTCATTTTTGACCCACTTCCCTGTTAACATAGACCTTTCAAATTTGGAATATATATGTATTCCTGATGGGAATATAGGAATTAAACATTGATATATTTTTTAATTCTATACCTTAGGGGGGCAACGGGGGCAAATAAAAAAAATCTCCATATATCATATACCAATGGAAATAAAATCTTAAAACTTGACAAGCCTATAGTTTAACTAAAATTAGTAAACATGTGTTACGGAATTTTTCAAAATTCGACGCCAAGCGCCCTCCGTTTTCGAAAGACATCGCAAAAACACTAATTAAACTTAATGGGCACTCAATTCTATTTTGATTTCCTACAGAGAAATCAGTAGCAGCTTCAACAATGAGTATTTGTTGAAAAGTACTAATGACAAAGTTACCACAATAGCGCCAAATCTTGGTCAACTCGGTCAAATATTACCAAATCTGGTAGTGCATTTAAAAAATATTTTTTTTTCTATATTTTAGTGAATTTTAATGAAAGTATATTTTTTAAAAAATTACATTTTTATTATTGTACTATATTCTATGGATCTTAGATGCAATTGAAAAATCATGAGGAAAATTGATGATAGTCACAAACAAAGCAATCTGAGTCATTTAAGTTTTCTTGCGTTGAGTGTCAATGTTCTTATCTCTTTATATTTCTATTCAACTGTATTTTCCGTTTTTCCGACCTTCTTTTTTTTCTTGTTCCGAGGATGTCAAATGATAATATGCCTACTAAGGTAATAAATGGTACTATCACCAAAAATATTATATGAAACTGGATTATCGTTGCTTTCCTTCCTGCCCCATCGATAAAATGCTAAAATTTAAATAATAAATATTTTTATAGAAATTAATACGTTTCAATCATGTTAAGTGGGTTAAGCTTTAACACTAAAAAGGTCAAATATTTAATTATTATTAAATAACAATTTATAATTTTGTAATATTAATCTAAAATAAGTAATTATAACAAAACAGACATTGCAAAGAACGGCATTATTCAGATTCAGTTATTTGAATGATATTTATTAAACGATTTAATTAGCTTTTAAGAAATTTAAGATAGTTTTGCTCTGCGTAGCTTTGTAAAGATTATAGTACTATGCAAACGTTCTGTCTTAAACTAATTTTGTTCCCTTGTTTTAACCGTTTCAGGACGGGGTCATTTAATGACATTTTAATTTTTAATATTAGTAATTTTGTACGGTATGTTCGCCTTATTTAATCCAAGAATTCAATGATTATACAAGCCAAAGATTACGACTAAAATATTTTGGTATTAAAATATAACTAGTCAGATGTGCCAGTCCCGAAAAAATGTTCTTTTTTCTAATACATGTTAATATTTCAAAAAGTTTTTACATATGTTACTCCTTAAGTGTTATTACTTCAATACTACGCAAACTTTGATTTTCATCTTAAGTTTCTGCTTCATTTTACTAATAGAAATAAGTACGAGTTAATCTCGATCATAGTATTATATGAAATCGATATTTTTCTTTATTCTGTCGTACTGTATTCTGTATTCTATTCTGTCGTACTTCTCTTCTGACGCTACTTCATGTTAAATGGAAAAAAAATATTTTTCCTGCCATAAAAATATGAAGTAAAACATAATGGCGTCCGATATGGCCGATGAGTAACTCGTACGAAACCAAAATAAGATATAAACATGGACTAAAAGACATTTAATAAAACATTTCCAAAACTAAAACAAGTTAAATGGAAAAAAATATTTTTTTTTTTCTTGTCAAAGTGGCTACAGTATAAAATAGCCGGTAATACTACAAATTAAAATAAATAGTTACTGACGTTTATTTCTTTCTCAAAATTCTTATCAGGAAACATTTAATTGATTACTTAATAAGGAAAATAGTAAAATTATTTATTATTAAGATACCCGCATCAGAGATTTTTACGATAAGAGCATTGTTTTCAAGCACTTTAATTTTTTTTTTAAATACTGTGAATAGTTCAATATTTACATTAATTTAATCTTTAAAGAAGGTACAGCTGATTACATTTAAAAAAATGCATTGAATTTTCGATAAAATCGTGAAAATCCCATTATTCCTTTTTTTTTTTTTTACGCCAGCACACAGACCGGACCGACCGCGCATGAATATACGATTTACTCATAACAACAATGCAATGTAATCTTATGCATTATAAAGGAGGCGTAAGATATAGTTACTTTCGAGGAATAAAAATGTAATTTATTCCGAGATTTCCAGAGTATGTTGATAACATGTGTGAAGTTTGTAAATAACTATGATTAATATCTGCTTTTATGTAATTATCTGTATCTATTTTCTAAAATATTTATTTGATATTTGTAAAAGTAAAAAATGTTACCAACTTTTAATTCCCTTCTTAACGTAGTAATTCGAGAGGAAGCGTGGTAGTTTCGCAACCAATTTTAGCACCGATGATTTTAGTATACAGGGTGGTCATAAAAAAACTTCCCCGATACATAAACCCCTAGCGGCCTAACCGCTTAACCAATCGAAAAGAAATTTTAGATATACCTATTTGAAGGTATTTGCTCGCGATCGTGATTATTTAAAACAATAGAGATCTCACGGTTACGGTTACACTAAAAAAATTTCGAAATTTTCGAAGGGCAACGCCCATTTTTTTTCATGCGCAAATTCATCAGCGCATTGAAAAACCATAAATGGCGTTGGAATGATACACGTACGATAAAAATTGCCGGCGTAAAACAGTTGCAAAAAATACCATTGCGAGGAACGAAGGAGTGGCTACAAGCATGTTTTTCAGCAGCCGATTTTATTTTTTCTCTTGTGAACTGAGTAATGTTGTAAGATTTGTTTCAAAATGTGTTTTTGAGTTGTGTTTGTGTACACATAATGAAAATAAAAATGCAATCATTTGTTTTAGATTGCTGATAATTTTAGTCATACGTGTATCGTTCTAATGCCATTTATGGTTTTTCAATGCACTGATGAATTTGCGCAGGGAAAAAAAGGCTGTTGCCATTCGAAAATTTCGAAATTGTTTCACTGTAACCGTAACTGTGAGAGCTCTATTCTTTAAAATCATCACGATCTCCAACGCATACCTTCAAATAACTAAATCTGAAATTTCCTTTCGATTGGTTGAACGGTTAGGTCGCTAGCGGTACACATATCGGGGAAGTTTTTTATATGACTACCCTGTATATGATAGATATACCAAATATATGGTATATAATAGATATGATATAGCACCAGTGAGGACTTTCACCATAGCAAACATTCAACAGCCCTCTGGAATTTGAAATGCATGAACACCCGATTATGGATGTTACTCCGAAAAGGGGGCATAATCAGTAAGGAGGTTCCTATTCATTTCACATTGAAGAGGGCTGCATGCTGCTGCTACAGCAACACCTCCCACTGTTGTTATCTGTACCATTTAAGCTACATTACATACCAAAACTCCTCGACGCTAAAATCGGTTGCAAAAATTTGACGTTCCCTCCAGGACTATAAATGTTAGTGACAGAATATTTGCTAAATCGCAATTCGAAATTTTAAGAATAATCATTCGGTATTTGGTTTATGTTATAGAAATAAAGAAAAATAAATCTAACATTCTGTTTAAAAAATATGCATTACTTTAAATAAATAAAAATAAATATAGGAAAGGAAAGGAAATCAGATTTTAAGGGAAATAATCCTTTTCAAACATGCCTTAAAACATGTAAAAAAAGAAACGGTAGAGGCCTAGAAACATTTCTATCTGAGTAGGCATAATTATACGGGATTCCTTTTGTTGGGACCATGATCTTTTTTCGTTAGAAACAGGATTTCTTTATACACAAGTTCCGATTTCGTAGGTCTTACAGTTTAACCCTTATCGGACGATAGCTTTTTATACATGATTCCATTTTTGTATTCTATATATTAAAATCACTACTATATATTAAAAATAAATTTTATAGTATATTTCTCTTGCACACGTTGTCAAAGTACTAGTAAAAAGTGTTTCTTAAAAAAAAAAAAAAAAAAAAAAAAAAAAAAAAAAAAAAAAATACTGGTGCCAACAGAATAAAATTCGCGTACGAATTGCTGGTCCCTATGTCTCATGGGAATTTACATGGGGCCAATAAAAGTTAACAGTTATTAGCTAGTCAAATATAAACCTAACAATATAAAATTTTTCACTGCCAATAGGATATTTTGAAACAAAAAAAAAACGAAACTGAAACTACAAAAACCTAACACAAAGCTTAGAAGGTTTATGTCCGTAATTTATTATACATATTTTATAGCGTATAAACTTGAACGTTCGTAAAAGGTTGTTACTCCGATCAGTTATGAATATAAATCTGAAAAAGATCATCTTTCACTCGGGATTTAATGCATTAGTATGCTTTGCCGCAACAGTTTCATGGAAAAAATATTATATTTGTGCAAATTATGTATATTTACATATGCTATCCTTTTATTCCCATAAATATTGTCTGTGTTTTCTCCGTTGCTATAATAAAAGGAACTAGAACTAAAAAAAAAGAAAAAAAAATGTTGAAAAATTATAATTGTGTAATGTGTGAGTTTTTAATGTAACATATTTCCTTGCATCTGATATGTTATCTAATCGTTTTCTTTGCATAATCAATTTCTATTCTTTAAGTGAACGGTGAAATTTAAAATGAACAAAATATGACCAAAAATTTTAATTTTTTGTTAAATCCTTTTAAAATTAAATAATAAAAATAATAATATATTGTTATATACTTGGCAGAAAGTGTGTTTTTCATACTTCTTAAAGGCAAGTAATGAGAATACCATACTATACTTGGCTTTTTAAGTGGATTTTTCTCAAAATCCATTTTTCTCAGCCCACACATCTTTAAAATGCTCCATACGTGTTGAAAATTCGCAGTTTCACCCACTTAATTTTCATCCGCTCCTTGCTTTATTCAATACTGAACCGGACTCCAAGAATTTCTTGTGTCCATGTCCATCAATTTGTAAATGGAACAAGAAATTCATGGTGACCCACTCAGTATTGAATAAAGCAAGGAGTGGACGGGAAAGAGTATCAGAGGGATTGTGGACTTTAGATGCTTCGTGGAACCAATGGTGCACATACTAAGATTATATTACTTTTTATATACTTTTACTTTTACTGCCCGAGAGAAACTGCTCAGACTAGGAAGTGAGTCTGTAGAGCATAGATTGTCCCTCCCGGTCCCCTTTATTGAGGTCTTTATAAAAAAATTACAAATTTCAGCTGAGGCTGAGCCCGCCAATACGCGCGACAGAGGGCGAAGTGGTATATATAAGATATAAATAAATGATACATTAGCAAAATTTGTGAAACAAACGTAAGGACATTAAATAATGCAATATTATACAAAGTTAGACTATATTATGCAAGTTGGTCTTTTTATTTACTGTATCTGTCCATTTGTGTTTGCAATAAAAGCTTAAAATGGTTAAACAGGCTTTGTGAATCCTGTAGAAACATAACAATATTGTAGCGCGAAACTATCGCTGTGTTTCATTCTCTATGTCGCCTCTATATGTTTAGAAACCACATGTAGAGGTTTATTAGTTGAGGGGGGAAATCTTCATTATATACTCCAATACTGTGTTACTTCCCCTACATGTATCTGTTTGTTACTGTTTATAATAAAAGCTTGAAATTTTTAAGAAACTTTGTGGATCCTGTAGAAACATATCAATATTGCAGCGCGAAACTATCGCCTCGTGTTTCATCCTCTATGGCGACTCTATATGAGTAGAAACCGCATATAGACGTTTATTAACTGATGCAAAAAAACATCACAGAATAAAGAAGAAAATATTTAATCCTATTTAAGGGGCGAAAATCAACGCTTATCTCCATTACGCTTTTTTTTTATCCATAAGAAATTTTATCTTGTGATAATCGAGAAAAAATTGACTTCATCGATGCATAAATGGCAATTACTTGGAATTCTTCCGAGATAAAAATGTTAAATATTTTTTGCTTTTTAAAAAATCTCAGATCGGAATTTCTTTAACAAATTAAGATAGCATAAGGGTAATCTTCTAGTTTTGCTTTTTTTTTTTTTTAAAGTAAGAATTGAGATTTGAGATTCATATAAATTGTAAACGATTTCTGCAAATGGTCACAGTTCTGAATTTTGTTACACATTCCTTCTCGTAAAACAATTGCCCTTTTTTTCAGCTCATGATTTATTCTTTTCTTTATTCTAAACAACGCTTTAAAGAAGAAAATTACATCATTTAATAGAATATTCTGTTCAGTTAGTTCTGAGTTGCAGCATTTTTCTTAGCAAAAAAATAATAAAAAATAATAAACTATTAAAAATAAAATAAGAAAGATAAAATAAGAAATGCAATTATTTAATAAAATACAGAATCCTCTGAATAACGGGCAACTCGGGACCACAGAATTTATCCGATATTCGTAGGTATGGTAAATATATAGGTGTTGGGGATCTAAAAAGTATCCGCTAAATATAAATGTCCGCTATTCGGGGGGTGCCCGTTATGCAGGTTTTACTGTATTAAATTTTAATTTTTTTTTTTTTTTTGAAAAGTGTAAGAATTCCATTCTTTTTAGACGAAAAAAAAAAAAAACAGTGACTTGACTGACAACAAAAGCTGTCCGTTGGTTGCTTTGAAAGAAAAATATCAAGCCTTCTTCATCCATTCTAAAATCTCGCATCACTAGTTTATGTTACACCAACGGGATCTCCCCCCTCCCCCCCCCCCCCCAGATTTCTCGCTTGCATCTTAATGTTTTTATTTATTTTTTATTATTTATTTTATTTTTATTTATTTATTTATTTGGTCATAGGATAACTAAAGCCAATAATGTTGTTTGGTTTGTATTTTATCAAGTTTTCTTTTTTTATTAAGGTTACTTTCACTCTCGGAGATTATATTGGAGCAGTGTTTATCAAAGTGAAGTATGCGTACCGCTTCTGAATATGTGAAGACGTTATATAATTAATCAATTAATACATGGCTACAATAAGGTGACCAAACGTTCTCAATTTTCGGGGACTGAGTTCACATTATGAGGGTCTATCTTAGTTTTTTTTTTTCTCCAAAAAAAAACTTACTGCGTTTTAAAAAGCTGATAGATTTATGAAGTTTAAAAAGCGGAAAAGAAAACAATAAATTTTAAAGTTTTAAAAAGTTTGAAGTTGGGACTTTTTTTCTTTTAATTTGGTCACCTTAGTCTTCAAACAGCATGCATCTTGGGTGCAGTTGGCCAAGTGGTCACTACTTCTGGGATTGAATTATGGAGCATTGCAGTTCAGTATTTGTTACCTCTTACAAAGTACTTATTTGTGCGAAAATTATTTTGCATCATTGATTGTTTTAAAAGCAAAATGTGGCTACAGACTAGATGTTGAAAATGATTTACAACTCTACCTCAGCAAATCAACACCAAATAAGCGTACTAACACATTAAAAAACTTGCTAAGCGTACATTAAATCTAAAATAAAAAGCTGTATAGTGCTTATGTTTAATATAACATGTTTTCTATTGAAAATGTGCATAGAATTATTGATCGTTTACAAAGGCGCAAAAAAAATCTTTTACCTTTGGCCTAAGTATTGTCTACGTGTTTGTTCGGCGCACGTTGTAATGACGTTCTATTAATGAGTGTAGAGCCCAAGATGATTTGTAAAAAAAAAAAATGAATAAATAAGGGCTATAACGCTTTTTGAGCGAATTCCCATTTTTCCACACACGTTATTTGTCGAATTAAGTAATTAGTGTAAATGTGATACAATGTCTCTATTTTTTATTTATTTTAATTTCGGAATTATGTAGTATTAGGTAAAATGGTTATTATATTTAAAAATAAAATTTTTACATATTTCTGGTGTATTACTATTGATATGTTAGATGTTTTAATTCTGCGTATAAATGCGGCAATTATGGTGTTTATCTGAGTTTGTTAAGAACTTTCAGGGTCATGGTTCCTTTCTGCTTCACATCATATTAAGTAATACTCGTGGAAAAAAAATCTCCCTTCCCTCGGATATCGTGACTCACCTCTCAATTCCCGTTTAATTTTAGCCCAAACAAAAGTTAAAGGCTCCCTCTTTTGAATCTTATTTAACAAAAGCTTAGGTAGCGCGTGGCCACATCTGGACTACCTTTTGAATAGAGGCTAATGAAGGAATACTTCTCTTGAATCTCCCTTTTCGGTTGCTAGGAGAGCGTTTTATTAAATCCCGGGGCATAAATAAAGCCCTGCGGGGGTGTAACTGTCAAGAAGAATGCGACGTGGTTTAGGCAGATGCTAAACTTGACCTGTTGATTTTTATGTTTTGATAAATAGCAGATTGGCAGATGTTGAGATATTGGTGAAATATGATGGATAGTCCCGTGTTAGTTGTTATATTTTAGACGTTAAAATTGTTTTAACGATTTAACTTATAGAATACATTTACTTTTCTAATTTGTTTCAGTTAAATAATATTTTCATCTATTTATTTATTTATTTGCAAATATAATTTGTAGGATAGTTTTTGTTGTTTAGTTAATGGTGATGGGCATTCAGATATTGATGAAGCATGATTTATGCATTATTGATTAAATAGGTATTTTTTTCGCATGGTTTTAAAACTAAAACATTTTAATATTGTTTTATTAAATCGTCATTTTAAAATTAATTAATTAATTTAAAATAACGATTTTTTTCATAAAAAATGTTAATTTGATTTTTAGGATATTACAATCATTTAGTTCACGTATTCTGATATATTAATGAAATATGGGTATTATGGAAATTCCATGTTTAGCTGTTTCATTGTAGGGTCCATTTTATTTTATTTGTTTAATTATTTATTACTAAAAAAATTAAAAATTTGTATAAAAATTAATAATTTGATAATTATTTTATCAATTTAGAATAGAAATTAATTTTTATACATAATGATAGCAAGATTTGTTGAATATACGGTAAGTTGAATGACAAATAATTGAAATTTAATCGTAATCGATTGTGTAGTAGAGGCTTGCATGGGGTCTGGTTACCTGCTTTTACCCGTACCCGACACGATCCGCGGTTCGGGTTGGCGCTATATTTTTTTCGTTGTGGGTCGGGTTGACTTTCGTTGTTTCGGGTTCAGAGTTAATTCTTGCGGGTCGGGTTCGTGTTGACCCGGTTTTTCAAAAAAAATGTCCAGAATATTTTTTCAACTTGAAAATCTAATAAGACTTCCATAATGGACGCACCCGAAAAGTGAACACCTCTATTTAGCGAACAATTTTTCGTTTCCTAACGCTGATATATTTGCACGCTTGTACCAGTGAATAGTAGGTATAGGCAACTCTCAATCTACAAATATGTAACATGTGTATGTGTGCATAAACTATCACAAATACAGTGCATGTGTTTTTGTGTGTATCAGAAACGAAATGTTGGTAATATTTTCATATTCTGAGAGACGAAAACATCGTTAATAACTGTACCGTAAAGAAAGAATTATCTACAGTCACATTTCTTATGTAGGGGAGACCGGGGATAGTAGGCGCAGTTTTTAGTTATAGATTTTTTTTTTTTTTAAGTTTTTTATGAAACTTTAACTGTACTTTTAAAGAACAGGCATTGGGCTATAAATACCCGGATTTTTGAGTTTGTAGCTTTTGTAGTTTATGTTTAGCGGAAGCCTAAAGTAAAAGAAAAATTGTGCGCCAACCTACCCCGTCACGGGCAAGTTGCCTATATCTATGGGGTAAGTTGGCACACGCTTTATAAAAATTTAAATGAAACTCAAATAAGACACGCGGTTAAGAGAAATTAATTTCATTATTACCAGTAAGTTTAAACAAAGACGTTATCGCCGTACAATGTAAATTCTAAATTATACAGTCATAAAAATAATGAATAAAACATTAACATTGAGTAACTTCTATCCTACTCAATATCATCATCAGAGTTACAGTTATCACAAATAAAAAATCGATTTCCTCCGTTTGGGCAAGCCTCGTGTGCCCAAAATCTTGTATTGCAACCACTTTTCTCGGTGTATTCTGTTTTTCAAGTAACCAGCACACACCAGACACCGAGCCAACATACCCCGTGTTCAATGCGCCTACTAGCCCCATAATAAATTTCTTCACAAAAGGGACACGTAACCATCTAAGAATAAATAATCCAAGTAAATCACATATGGAGTAGGTACAGTTAATCTTGCACTAAGAAAAACTGCACAAGTTAAATCGCAATTATTAAGATAAATATTAGAAATTAGAAAAAGAATGAAGCAACAAAAAATTACTTATGAGTGCAAAAAACAGAAAAATCGTAATAAATGTCCACTGCACGTAGGTAACGCTGCAAAACTACAATGAGGATCGTAAAAAGCAAGAAGAAAGGTACTCTGTGACTGGTTGCGCAATCTATCCACAAACAGGCGATTTATGAGGGCTGCATCTACTTACCCCTGTAGCCAACTGGTCCCGGTCTCCCCTATATTTTATTTCTCAATCAGTAAATTAAATATACTTATTCATATTCAAATACGTATTTATTTTCGTTCTGCTCAAACTTTTTGTGACAATCTCAACAAAACGACTTGCTAAGAACCTCTAAATATGACCCGCAAGATTTATTATATTGTGAACCCGACCCGCAGAAAGAAAATTAGAGTAATCCCGACTCGAAAAAAAAGAAAATTGTGGACAATCTGTCCCAATACAGGACTCCATTCAAAGATTTTGAGGTGTCCTCAATTCAGAGGTTTTACTATATTGAATATTAAAAAATATAGATTTATCTATTTATCTATATAAAAGATAAAATCGATGTGTGAGATACAATTGTAGATAACTTTTCAAAATTGCATTAAAACATGATTTACTTTCCTTTAATTTCGTGTTTGGATCGGGTTGCAGGTTGAAGTATTTCGGGAGCGAGTTGAAATATGTCAGCTTGGGGTTGGGTACCGAAAATTATTTTGGTGGGTTCGGATTGGTTTGCTGGTCGAAGAAATTTTTTTTTTTTGTCGACTTCGGGTTGGTTTGCGGGTTGTCTTCAAAGGGAATTTTCGGGTTCTGGTCGAGTCAGGATTCGACTGTGCAGTATCGGCTGCAGTAGTCAAAAACTAGAAAAAGTTCTTTATAATGAAACTATTAAACTATTGTAAGTTCTCTTACAATAATTTAATTTTTTTTCTTACAATAATTTAATTTTAAATTTTGCAGTAAATAATAATTACTGTTTTTTTTTTTTTTTCTTCTTTTGTCGTATGGTCTAGATTAGACGCTGAGTCATAAAATTGAAAAGGCGGTAATACAATCACAAAGATAATTAAAATTGTAAGATAAGAAAGTAGCAATAAGACAAAGTTAATGTATTTAGTATTAGCTATTTTATAAAAGAAAACGCAATAAAAATAAGGCAGAATTTCCATACTTCAAGCAGGCTTGCCAATTTGGCCTCCACTTTTATTTAAAAAAATTAGGATTCACACGAGAAAATGAAAGAAGTATTTTCAAATTTATTTAATGTCAAACTATTCCTGATAACTGAAAGTAAAAATCCCTCTTCCAAAAGTTCCCGTCTGAAGTCGAAATTTTGGAATAAAAATGGAAGACAACCTGGCAACCCTGGCTTCAAGAAAAAAAATCAAGAGATTTTCTTTAACAACTTTGGGACGATCGTCTTTTACAGAATTTTTAATCTTTTATCACCGATTTTTCATAACCAAAAATTTTTGCTATTGAAGCGGGAAAACCTCGAATTAAATAAAGCAAAATTTATAATAAAAATTTACTGGTGAGAATAGGATTCTGAGCATTTACGCAGCACGTATGCCGGCCGCTCGTCACCAAGGGGTTAAGAAGTCAACATTTTTATCTGTTTAACACTAGAATTACCGGGAATTTGAGTCAAGTTTTATAAAAATATTTCACACCAGAATTTTGATTTAAAACAGTTTGACTTTAATATTTAACGTTTTTCTTCTTTGTATCTTTTAACCCTTAAATGCCTGAATTTTCAAAAACCATTGTAATAATGTTTTTCGGCTTTCGTTTTTTAAATAAATCATGGGAAAAATAATTTAAAAAATCATATTTTGTTTTATGTATAGTTTACGGCTAAAAAACATTTTGTTACTAATCGTCAATACTGGTGTTTAATTGAAAAAATAATTTGCTTTGATAAAATTCTATAATATTAAACACAGACGAATTTTAGGAACTATAATAAGAAATAACTTTTACTTGCTCACTGGTGGTCAAAATAGGGAATTTCGCAAGCTCCCAAACAAAACAAAAAGAACAAGTAGCAACAATTTAAAAATATTCCTATCTTTAATCTGAAACAGCACAAGTGTTGCCATCTACATGTTGAAAATCGATTTAATAATATTTCCAGAATGTATTTTATTGGCAAAATCAAACATTATAGCGTTAATATTATTCTAATAGTACTTTAGAGCCTAAATTTGGTATGTTGCCGAAAAGCAACACCCGGCATTTAAGAGTTAAACTTATTTCATAATCAAATTTATGGTTTGAATCGAAACATATTCATATGGTAGCCGTAAAAATGACGGCTCACTGTAGTTCTAATGTCAAATATAAAAACAAACCGTGCAAATTTAATAAGTTTGAAATAATGATTAATTAGTGTTGAAGATTGGAAAATATATATGTCACTGCAATGCAAATACAACATGTTAAAAGAACTTTTGACAAAGCAAATGACATTTAAGATATTTTAACACATTTTTAAACTGATTATAAATCACAGAGCAGATTCCGTCTTCCCATAAAAATAAATAAAACATTACTTAAAGTCTTAGAAATCATGAGCATCTCAACTTTTTATAAATATGAATTAATGACAGCGTTAATCACGCGGTTGGCTAGTCGCATGTGGCAGGTCTAGATAAACTGTACAGTGAAACCTCTCTGTAAAGGCCACCTGCCGTTCCACTGAAAATTAGCCCTTATGAGGGGTGGCCCTTGAATAGGGGGTTACCAAATTTTTCATTTCTCTTTTTTTTATCCCGCGATTTTTAAAATCTGCATATTCTTTCAGTAAGTTCTCTTTGTTTTTAACAAAATTGTTTATTTGATTCTTGCTGCAATTAAACTAAGAAGCCCATTTTCTTGCAGATGACATTGCCTCAATCATGACAATTAAGAACTTTGATTTTATCATTAAATCCAGATGTGCTCTTTGGCTTGATTTAGGTACCATAATTTTAAATTTTACATAAGCCTGAGCATAAAATTTCTAGTGTCAAAATTGTGCTTCAATATGCATTCACACTTTTAGTAAATGTGAAGTCAGTTTTTCTAGGTAACCTGTTATCCTTTGCGTGCCAAAACAAAGGGTCAAGTTTCCCCTCCAACTCACTCCCTATAGGTTGAATGGTCAAACAAAGTGAGAGGAAAACATGTTTGTCTCACTTGTGGAAAAGTTTGTGGTCCTTCATTGTGTTACTAAATCCTCCCCATCTCCCCCTGCCTTCTTTGTTGCAAGTTAAGTTGATTGTTGAACTCTCGTCTTTTGGATCAGGAATTCAATAAACCAGTTTAGGATTTAAAGCACGTGTGAAAAATAATGGCCTTTATGAGGGGTAAGTGCGGTCCCTAATAGAAGTAAATTTAACATTATGTCTATGGGAAAAAATTTTCATTCCTAAAAATATTGGCCCTTAATAGAGGTGGCCCTTGTATAGGGGTGGCCTTTAAAAGAATTTTCACTGTAATTTATCAAACAATGTATTCCTCCTATCAGCTTGATGCATCATGAAAAGGCTTTGACCATTTTTTTTCTACCAGGCATTTGGTAAATGTGTGTACTTAAAATGCAGGGTGTCTACAAGTTAGTTGGGCAAAAAGAATGATTTATTGAGTGGAATTGGCAGGAAAAAAATTAAAGTACATATTGTTGTAAGAGAGAAAAATAGTTTACCATTATCACAAATGTTCGATATGACTTCCTTTCTCGTTTCTGCAAATGTCCCATCGCTAAATCATTTCTTGCCACAGATTTGTCAGAAAATTTCCATCTATCAAATTAATTGCAGTGCATATTCTTGATTTTAGTGCAGGAATGGATGCAGGAAGTGGCGGCTTGACGTGATCCTTTACAAAACCCCATACACCGAAATCAAGCAATGAAAGATCTTGTGATTGTGGTGGCCATTGAATAACACCTCCGCTCGCTAAGCGATAGCGTCAGTTATAACACCTAACGCCATCTATGAATAAACTTCGGCAATATTACTACTAGTCTGACTTTCAACTAGTTAATTTCATTTAATATTTAGGAAGTTCTTGACTTACGAAATTGTCCAACTAATTTGTAGACACCCTATGTTATATCTTTGTTTATATTTTTACCTATACCAGGCAAACCCATACGTTTGGCTAAACACTTTATAAATAATGCAAATATTATAAATAATAACTGCTTTCAACATTTAACATTATATGTTTTTAACATCATTAATTAGATTGCTCTGTTAAATGCCATAAATAATCTGCAGCATTACAATTAGAGATCGACCGAAAATTCGGTTTCATTTTCGGCCCAAAATCCGAGTTTTTGCGAAAATTTGTTTTCGGCGAAAATGCTGCCAAACATTCGCCGGACGGAAACTATCTGAATTCCAAAAATCTCGTTTCTTCCTTCGGAAATTTTCAACGTTATTCATTGATTTGAGCTGTATTGCTCAATAAGATACTCTTTATTTATTGCTATGAACTTCACTGTTTGTAATTATCAGTCATGACTGACTCAAGACGGAAGTGCAAATTATAAAGCAAGCAATGCATATATGACTAAAATTTGAAGACGCTTTTCACCTGCTCATTAAAAGCTGCAGACATAACAGTAATAGAAAATTTTTAGTTTGAAATCGCAAAAGTTTTTCGAATACTATTTGAGAAAGTTCTAGTATAACATATTCTCATTTAGAAGAATCCTTATAAAAGATTAATCGAGTTATGTATACCAAAAACATTTTTTAATTAGATGAAATTCGTATAATTAAAAAATCCTTCTGTGTCGAAGATGAATTAATTACATTTTATTTTATATGAAAATAAAAAGGTTTGGTCAGAGGCACAGAGAGGCAATTTGGGCCACACGTATACTTAATTAATAATTCTGTATATTTATGTACTTTCAAAAAATTTTGGGGACATTTTCGTTTTCGTTTTTGGCCGAAAACAGTAAGATTACCGAAATTCGGTTTCGGTCTTAAAAATCTGTTTCGCTCGATCCTTAATCACAATGCACTAAGCTACCGATAGTTGAAGTATATGTCCGCCTGCAGAAAGCTGGGAGAACAGAGCTAAAAATAAATTGATCGTTATGAACTTTACCCCATCCATCTAAATGCCTAGCGCAGTTTTTCAAGCAAGTATTTTCTTAGATTCATTGACGAAAATATCAAAAAAATCAAATATCATGATATTTTGAAAATAAATATCAGATATGTATCATGATATATATCACGATATACAATACCTATTGATATGTATCGCCGAACCCTGAAATGATCTTTTATCAAGTTCCTACATTTTTGCCGTAAGCGCAAACAGAATATCAGTTTTTTAAATCATCATTAAAACAATTATAAAACCAGCCATCATACCATGTATCAGTTATTTTATTTGCATTAATGTTATTGATTTTATCTTTTAAAAGTTACTAGAGTTTTATACTCCTCTGGAAATGTTATCTTTTCATTCCGTTTATGCTAACAAAGGGCATGAGATTCTAATCAGGTTTGTAGAGTGGCCACACCTGATCGCAAATAAATAATAAATACTCATGAACTCTGGACATTTGATGGATCAGTGTTTTCTATTATTATCTGATTGTGTTTGTTAAAAGGTCATACACGGGGTTTGTTCTATTTTTTGTTGCTTTTGTTTTTTATTGGATATCATTCATCATTCTATCTGATGAGAATTTCATAATATTGACATACTATAGCTTATCTGCATGTATGTATCACTTTTATTATTAAAATTTTTTAACATTGAATTTTCGTGTTTTTACAAAATCAAAACAAAAACACTTATTTAGGTATTTCTCTGGTCTGTCTAAGAAAAGGAAATTGTGCGTAAATTAGTATACAAGGTGATACGCTACTGCGTGGACAAATTTCGAGGGATGGTTCAACTCACTAAAACAAATATTTTTGTATAGGAAAGCTGAATTGCAATTAATTCACTTATTCAGTCATAAATACAGGGTGTCTGATCGAAAATAAAGTCGATCGAAATAAATCGAAAATAAAGTCGAACCCTATTTTTTGTTCAAAACTTAAGTGTTAATGACGATATTTCACTGATATATAGTCGACAGACTTACTTTACATTAATCTAAGTAAAAACTGGTGTGAAACAGTATGAGCCAAGGGAACTTCTTAAAACACCATAAAAAATACATAAATGTGCTAGGCTTTTCGAAAGAACTTTATCTTTCTTCATCTGGTGCAAAGAAACCGTGCTTCTACTTTGGAAGCAGGAGTAAGACTGAAATGAAAAATAAAGGAAAGGAACAACTTGAAGAAATAGGCAATAGGAAAACAAGAAGAAACAGTTAACACAAGAGCCATAATCCAATTAGAAGAACGCAGAGTAGGCGGATAATTATGAATTAAATTAAATAATTTATTATTATTATTATTATTGTCTATTTTATATTTCTGTGTGTTTACCTTTATATTTGGACTTTTTTTTATTCAATTTCCTCCATAATTCTCCGTCTACACTGTATGAAGCAAATTGAAGAATTTATTATTATTATTATCTATTTTATATTTCTGTGTGTTTATCTTTATATTCGGACTTTTTTTTTTAATTCAATTTGCTTCATAATTCTCCGTCTACTCTGTATTCTTCGGATTGAGTTATGCTCTTGTGTGATTGTCTGTTTCTTCCTGCTTTTCTTTTGGTCGTTTATTCAACTTGTTCCTTTTTTCCTTTCCCTTACATTTCATTTCAGTCTTGCTCCTACTTCCAAAGTAGAAGCACGTCTTCTTTACGCCTGATTAAGAAAGACTAAGTTCTTTTGAAAGGCCTAGTGCATTTATATTTCTTATGGTATTTTAAGAAGTTCTTTTGGCTCGCATTACATTGTGTGAAATGTGATAGATATCACGGGAAATCCACTGTCATTAGGTCAGTGATCCATATGTATCGCTATCTACACTTCGAATTACGAAGTATCTAGGTCGAAATAGTGTGGACGCAGATGGTAACCATTTATAGCAATTATTATGGTATTATCACATTTCGTACAAAGAAAAGTATGTCTGTTGAAAATATCGGTAAAATAGCTTAGTTACCGTTACAGCTGTGAACGAAAAGTTGAATTCGAATTGCAGTGAGACATCCTATATTTGTGACTGAATAAGTGGATTGCGAATAGTGTTGCCAGCTGTCCGGATTTACGCGGGACGTTCCGATTTTCAAGTGCTCCAAGACCCGTCCCGCGGAACCCCTTAGTGGGACGCCAAATGTCCCGATTTTTCATGATGCATAAATTCTTCTAAATTCCTTTTAGTACCATGGTATTCGTTAGTCTATGAGTGAAAATTAATGCAGTAAAACCTGGTAAAACGAAAACTGTCTACAAAGGAATATTTTTAGGGTTCTGCCGAAAGAAATAGCATAAAACGGAATATTTTTTTTTTTTGTTCCTAGCTCTTTCATTTTTATAGGTGCAAAACCTATGTATTTTAATTAACAAAACTTATAAAAACGGTACCTGTGTATAACGAAATCCTACCTGAAACGTAAATATTTCATAGTCCCCGCCTAATCAATACTATACAATTAATTATAACAACTCATCGGAAACCTTGCCAAAACAGATTTTTTGTTTTCGGTTGAGAGCATGTACTCTAGCAAAATTAATTACAGGTTTCCCTCGCTGTTTCAGTTAGTACGATTTTCAGTTAGTCCTGTAAAATGTTTTAGATGCTTCTTTCACTGTTAAAACTCTGGAACAAACTGTCCATTCATTCGACCGTTTTTAGAGATAACAATTGCTTGACCATGTTATGAAGCATATCTGATCATATTACTGACCGTATTATGGTCAGAATAAAGATAAATTGCGGTTATGTGTAAACGTTTTCTATAAAACAGTCGAATGTCTGAAGAGTTTTCTGCAAATTTTAAACAGTTTTGATTATTGAGGGTGCTGGCAAGATCTAGACAACTATTAAAAATTAGGTTAATGGATATCTTAATTTATCTATAAATTCCCTAGCACAAGCTAACAAGAGTGTTGGGCGCACCCTTTCCTCCGAACTTACTTGATCCAAAAGAAAATCTATCTTATAGGGGCCTCTAATTATAGAGGACCTGGTGATCGTAAAGCCTAGTTAGTTAATAGATAACCTACGGTCATTTACCTAAAAAGTTATCTTGGATAAATAAGACAATGCGTTGTGAAATGTTTAGAAGCTAACTAACCTATGGCCAATTGGTTTGAAGGGAAATATATAATAAAATCAAAACCACTAAATATAACTCCCCAATTTTCAGACAAACCAACCCTACAAGATAAATTTAATTATGGCTTTTACATATATGGTCTAATAATAATATTAAGCAGTCAGGTAATTTCTAAATACGTAAAATAAGTAATTAGCAAGACTTTTAACAAATAATAACAAAGAAGGGAATTAATAATAATAAATCATTTATTTACATCACAGGCAAATTATATTAAGTTACAATTAAATAATTCATACTTTTACCATCCAAATTAATAACTCATGAAAAAAAAAAACACTAATTTGGATATTAATTGAAGGTGACAAGCTCTCCTGGGCACCCTATTCCCAATTCAAACATTTGATATTAATACGGTACACAATAGAAAAGAGAACATCCATAACATCGTACCTTTTTCCCCATTGGGGTCACAAGATCCTTTTAGAGTTGTAGACTTGACAGTATATATATATATATATCCAAAAGTTCTCTTTTTTTGTTTGTAGAACCACAACACACATATTCGTGTTCCGTAATTTTAGTTTTATTTACACTAAATTCCACCCTGGTCTGGGCCAAAAGCAAAATTATTTAAATCATTTTTTAAAAAAAATTAACACTACTATATTGCTCGTCATAGACAGAGCAAGTAAACATGGGCAGATCAGCCAAAAGGGCTTGAAAAAAATAACCTCCGCACTCTGGAACTCTTTTTGTACATCTGTATTTTTTTCGAGAAAAAGAAAATCTCTCTCTGTTAAAAATTTGCATGTGCGGCCCTGAGTGGTGGATGCGAATTAACATATTGAGCATAATTAAAATCTCCAACCACTCGCCGCTGCCTGGACCCGCCTTCGTGTCGGCCAGTGGTCAGTGGGTCCCCGGAATGCACAGGGCCTTCCGACCCTCCTACATCCGATATTTCAAACCCCACTTTCTCACGAGACCGCGGGCTCCCACACGAAGATCCTGCAGCTGTCCCATAAAACATGAGGTCATAAAAGTCCCTCTTTTGTACCAAAACTGTCCAATTCTTTACTTTACATCGTAATATCATACATACAGATAGTAACTGGCAATTAAGCTTTCCCCTTAGCAAAACACTTGCCTGGGAAAATACTTAATGCTCTTGGTACCCATCCTTAAAAAAATAATAATAATGTACTAATAAATGCATACATAAAAACAATAATACTGTACATTGAAAAAAAAACTTGAATTAAAAAATTAATCAATTATATAAAATAATCACTTAGATAAATATATACATAGATGATATCGACAATAAACTTATTCATATATATATATATATCTTTTTCCTTAAAAAAAAAATAGTTCTAAATATCCAAAATGTTGAAATCATGCCAACATTACTTCCACCCCAACACAAAGCACTTGAAAGACCATGTACAGGAACTATAACATCTTTCAAGTGGACCGATGTCCTTATCAAACACCGAAAACCTCTCCAACGGCTGGACGTTGCAGATCTGTAAGGCACTGGGGCTTCTCCTCTATGCTCCCTGATTCACCTCTTCCGTAGTGTTCAAAACTCTGTGAAGTCCGTGCAGAGATATGAATGTTCATTATCAAATACACGCTGATGTTATCTGTATAGTTCATTAAAATATGCCTGTACCCTAAATTGTACATTGTACATAAGATGAATATTCCTTCTTATTCTGTCCACGGTTTTATGCAAATTTGTATACGGTCCCTAAAGCAGTGTTCCCCATAACCATCACAGCCGCATACTGCATGAGTTCTGTCTCTCTGTGATGAAGGTACAGTCCCTGAATGTTCCCAAAAATTGTATATATGTGTACCAATTTAGAAGAGAAAACAAAAAGTTAATCAATTATATAAAATAATCACTTAGATAAATATATACATAGATGATATCGACAATAAACTTATTCATATGTATATATATATATCTTTTTCCTTCAAAAAAAAAATAGTTCTAAATATCCAAAATGTTGAAATCATGCCAACAGAGGGGTAAATTTAAATTAGTGCGCAAAGCACAGAAAGAATTTTCTCCATCCAAAAGGTGCCAAATTTTTATGAAAATAAAACAAAAATCCGGCAAAAAAGACGACTTATCCTGCCACTACCGAACAAAGGTCTTGATTTGCAAAATTAAATTTAAAATCGACTTTTTAATGTTTCATGGTTGCCATTTGTAAAATGATTAGATGGCATATTATGTTAATGAATTTTGTGTAAATTGGAGAAATTTTATTTGAAAAGTTGCAAATCAAGCTGTAATATGTATATTTTAGAAATAATATATCATAAATAATTCGTAGTACATTATTATATTGATTATGTATGCATACTAAGTTTTAAAGAAAATTGGCTGTGTATCTATTGTAATCCCCATTGAATGTACGTTTCGGTTAGTGCGGTTTTGATTAGTTCAGCAAAACCGAGGAATCAATTAACCGCACTAATCTAGGGAAACAAGTCCATGTAAATTAGAGACATTTTATTTCAAAAGTTGCAAATCAAGTTGTAATATGTATATTTTAGAAATAATATATCATAAATAATTCGTAGTACATTATTATATTGATTATGTATGCATACTAAGTTTTAAAGAAAATTGGCTGTATATCTATTGTAATCCCCATTGAATGTACGTTTCGGTTAGTGCGGTTTTGATTAGTTCAGCAAAACCGAGGAATCAATTAACCGCACTAATCTAGGGAAACAAACTCATGTAAGTTAGAGAAATTTTATTTATAAAGCTGCAAATCAAGCCGTAATATGTATATTTTAGCAATAATATATCATAAATAATGCGTAGTGCCTTATTATGTTGATTATTTATGTATACTAGGTGTTTAAGGAAATTGGCTGTGTATCTACTGTAATTTTCATTGAATGTACGTTTCGGTTAGTGCGGTTTTGATAAGTTTGGCAAAACCGAGGAATCAATTAACCGCACTAATCTAGGGAAACTTGTATTGAGTATTATTAAAGCTAGACTATTACTTTCTTCCTCCTAAAGAAGAAAGTATTGTAATTGATATATTTTTTCGACGGATTGACACGATTTATGGGTGAGACATTCCGAAATACATGTTTATGCAAAATGTCTGTCCGTCCGTGTGTCCGTATCTCCGCTTTGTACCATCGGAAAGTGCACGGAGTCATGCATAGAATTGAACCAAATTTCATATTTATGTTTATAGCTATGGCCAGCAGATCTCACGTGAACTCGGGAACAATCCATCTGAAGGGGACGCTGTAGTAGCGATTTTCCCGATTTTTCATAGTTTTGTTGTACATATCCTGTTCATGCAGCGATGGGGAATTCGCATCCAACAAACACGGCGATTCTCAAGCAGCTGATGTACAACAGAATAATGAAAGATATTGATTTTATTAAATTTTATGATTGAGATTAACTCATTTTTACTCCGATTAGTAAAATGAAGCAGAAACTTAAGATGAAAATCAAAGTTGGTGCAGTATTGAAGTAATAACACTGAAGGATTAACATGAGTAACAATTTTATGAAATATTAACTACATGTAGGAGAAAGAAGAAAGTTTTGGGATTGAATCATCCGATTAGTTTTCTGTGAGTATATGTAAAATACATTCTTTACAAAGAATCTCTTATCGCAGTCCCTTAAAAATTTCATTATGACCCATAAAAGGCACATTTGTCTGCCTACCTATTTTCTTGTTTGCTTTTTCGTACCTTCTAGGCTCTAACTTTTGTAATTTCGATAATCCTTTGCGTTTTTTTCCTGCGAGATTTTCTTCTAAGCCTTTTCGTTTTTCCTTTTCGGTATTTTTGGTGTGGGAAGAGTTTATTTTTTGGTGTATCGATTCTGATATCACAACTTTCGTAACCATTCACCAATCCTTGCGAAGTTTGTGTGTTGCATTAAGGTTCACCTAAGGTGATAAAGGTACACAGTAATATTTTACTTTTTAAAAATACTCATCGTATCGTTTATTTTCTATTGGGTATAGAATAACAAAAGATATTGATTTTATTAAATATTATGATTGAGATTAACTTGTTTGTACTCCGATTAGTAAAATGAAGCAGAAACTTAAGATGAAAATCAAAATTGGTGTAGTATTGAAGTAATAACACTGAAGGATTAACATAAGTAACAACTTTTTGAAATATTAACTACATGTATGAGAAAAAAGAAACTTTTGGGATTGGCACATCCGATTAGTTTTTATCGATTTTAGTTCATCTTGAAAAAAATCTATTTCCTGTAAAAAATCCGGCACGTCCTTGGAAACTCTATCGTATTTTCAATTCAATTGTTGCACATCTCTTCCGTAAAATCAACTGTGTGTAGGGAACAAAAAGGAGATAAAAGATCAATTGTTGAGAATGTATCGAAAATCCTGAGACAGAGCGAGCTTCACCACGGAGGGCGTTTTACCTGTTATTTTGCGCCTCTAAATGTATTAAGTATAAATCTTATAGTTTTGAAAACATTAATCTATGTCGTTAGTTTATTGTATGTTTCTAACGATAGATTTTTCCCCTATTTTTTCAGAGTATCTTTTGGCAGTTCGAAGGGCTCCATGGTCGAAACCTTGGTTTACGATCATCAGGATGACCTTACAGATCTGCATCCTTTCCTTACGCAAGCTCCAATCACTAATGGGTAAGTTGCAATTATTTCACTTTTTAGCCCCCGGTATGCTATTTCTTTCTCCCAACTTACTTTGCGCCCAATAAATAACGTTACCTTGCATAAGCCAGCCGTAAAATAAAAGCCAAAAAGCCGATGTTTCTTTGTGCGATTAAATACTCTACAGCACTTTTTAAAACTTCTAAGCATGACACATTTTCAATGTTTGTACCGTCGTATTGGGGAAAAAAGTACTTTTTAATGCAATTTGTTTGAAAACTGTATCTCCATTTATTTTTGAAATATTAATTTTTTTTTTTTTTTTTGTAGTTTTTAGCGACATTTGTTTCATTTTGGCAATTCAAGTACTGCATTTCTGTAGAAAGTAAAGAAAAAATAGTTGAAAAATAGCAATTATATCTTCTTGTTGCCGTTTTCCCATAAAAACTGAAAAAAAATGTAATTAAAGTACGTGCTATTTTGAGAAAAATATAAATGAATGATTTATGATAAAACAGGGAGCTATTATAAACTATATTTAATTTTAAGTATCTATATTAATGCAAATGACGTCATTTTATATAAAATAAAAGCGTGTACTTTAAGTCTTAAAATTGAAATATGTTTTGCACTACAGTAGAGTCCCGATTATCCGAGTCCCGCTTAACCGAGTTATTTTCTTCTGATAGACTGGTGGTTTCTATTATTATGAAACAGCCATTATAAATGAAGCGTTAGGTGAAGATGAAAGAGCAGCCGTAAAAAGTTAGAACTCTGATTTTCTGGTCAGAATGGAGGGGGAAAAAATGGCCATAATTTTAAAAAAAAAATTATCTTCACCTAACGCTTTATTTATAATGGCTGTTTCATAATAATAGAAACCACCTGTCCACCAGAAGAAAATGAAGTAATGGAAATGTCGGGGGCGACACTAAATTTCAAAAAAGCAGAATTCCTGTTCCCTAGTTATATTAATGCTTTATTCCCCGACGGTACTTTAAAATACCATTGAAATAACTTGTTATAAAATTCATTTAATACGCCGATTAGTAGTACTGCAGTTTAGAATGAGTAATAGATTCTTTACGTTATCTAGTTCCGAAAGCATTATTGGTTGCATTAAACAAAAATATTTTTGAAAGGATGATTTCTTTTTGATTTGCATCTTTTCAGCTTTCTTGACGTTGAAAGATTGTGGTGGAAAAGTTCCAGTTAGGAAATATTTCTATATTTCTATTGTAAGAGCATTATAGTTGCACATTTCCTAAATCTACAAAATACTAAAAAAAATATTATAAATAAAAGATTTGAGTGGAGTTATAAATAACACAAAATCCCTATAAATTCAAATGTAATTAGTTAATTTTAATTGGCAAAGTCCTTCCAAAATTTATTGAATGATTATGTAAATCTTCTAACGTAGTTTTAAAAAGTCACGAAAAATGCTTTAGAAGATTAAATGCTCATGAATTCATAATTTGGGACATGAAAAGTTAAGGTAAATGCATCTATAGTGGGACGCGTACCAATAGTGGGCCACTCATTTTTAAGTTTAAAAACAAGCCCGTAATGCATTTGTGAAAAATGGCTGAAAGAAATCTGTTTATCTAACATCCTTAAATGTTAACTTTCCACAAACTGTTCGGAATAATTGTTTTTTTTTTCTGCTGGTACATTTGTTTATTTTCTAGAGTGTCTTTAAAAACAGGTTTTTTGGCAAATTCTTAGAGATTTCATTAAGAGATAAGTTTTTATTTCAAAAAACGTTTCTTTAATATTATGTTTTACTTAAATCAAACTGCTGTTGATATACTTTACATTGTAAATATTTTTTTGAATAATTTGAATAATTGAAAACTTAAAGATTCATGCATCAGAAATATACTAGATCCGGTACTGGAGCATAGAGGAAGGGAACATTTTTTTTCTTTTTTTTTCCGAAGAATATATTTTGAGACATTGAATGTTCATTCTGATACATGAAGGTTAGAACTAGGCTGAAAAAATACATATCTTTTGGTGTTGTTTATGACAGCCAATTATCTACACGAGGGATATGGGCCCTAAAATGTGGGTGCCGTCCGTGGGGGTCTTTCTAAAGGAAACCAAACCCGTATTTACGCGAGGAAATGCAAAGTTCAAAGAAAACCATGGAAAACTCCGAACGATCAGGCCGACGGGAGCGATTGGGTTCGAACCCATAATTTCCCGTCTACCAGCTTTGAGAGCAGAACCTCTCGGCCACTGGTGGGGAACCTATTGGAATTCAGTAACACTTTAATAATAATTAGATAAATGTCCTTAAATGGTCCACTACTGGTGCAATTACTTTATTGTAGTTGTAAAAAACTGAGAGTTTATTTCTAGTAAACTCCAGATTTTAGACGTAAAATTTATTTGCTCTACACTGTAAAAAAAATACGACCAGTTTTCCTGTAGGAATCGGAAAAATAGTTGCCCTTATCGTACCGGAAAAATATTCGACCCAGCTCGGAATAAAATCCGTAAAATACCATTTTATTGACTATTTCCTTTTTTTTTTTACGGATTTTATTCCGAGCTGGGTCGGAAAATTTTCCGGTACGATAAGGGCAACTATTTTTCCGATTCCGACAGGAAAACTGGCCGGATTTTTTTTACAGTGTACTTACTAATAACATGCCTAAACATTTTTAAAATTTGCGATATTTTATGTATTTTTCCTTAAAGTTATTGCTCTGAAAAGAAAAGGATATTAAATTAGAATATAATAATATCGTTCAAATATATAATAATAGTAGTAATAGAATGAATCCCTTACAATCAATGGAGATGTCTTTGTTATACATATTTTTTTAAGATAATAAAAAAATGTGGAAATGTAAACATAGTATAGGAGTAAATTCTTTGACTAGTTGAAAAAAGACGCAACTAAGTCGACTGCAATGTGCGTTCTGTATTTGAATTTTAAACCATCGCTTATAGCATATTATTTAATGTTTTATTTTTCCTCATTTATGAATATTTTCTCGAGGATTCACTCGCTGCTAGTTCGTAAGTAGATTATGTTGCTGTCCAAATGCTAAAACCACAGTGAGAATTCCAGATCTTGTATTTAAATAATTTTTACCTGTCTCTTCTCATAAAGTAAGCAACCACGGAAATAAAAATGTCAGAGAGGAAAAGGAAAGAGCTATATATCTATCTACATTATTACGTTATCTGTCATAAGAGGTTATAAGAGTAGAAGCTTCAAAAAATGCACGTTTTTTTTTTCATTTACTGTATGTCTGATGATTCACAAATATTCTCTCCAATCATATATTTATTCTTGTTTAAACACATGTAGAAGTTATAGCGATTCCTGTCGCACAGTTACAGTGCTGCCAGTCCGCTACTTAAAAAAAAAAAAAAAAAAAAAAAAAACTGCTTCATTTCTACCACTTTTTTGAATTAGCAACATTAGCATTATTTTAATAGCAAGTTATATAAGACGAAAATAAGGCGAATTATACTATTTAAAAAAAAGTGGTAGCAATCAAGTAATCTGAAGAATAAAAGTAGGCGGCTGCGACACTGCACAGTTAATGAGCAAGCAGTTTGCTTTAAAACTTTTTAACACAACTCTCTTGAAACAATATTTTTTAATTTTTTTTTTCAGTCTGTATCCGAAATATCTCGGCAACGGATGAACTGAATTCCTTATTTTTCTTTAAATGAAAGCTTACATACAGTAAAACCTCCATAACGGACACCTTTATTTAGCGAACACCCTTTTCAATCCACAATACATACATATGTATTCTTTTACCTGTGAAAAACGGGCACCTTTAAATAGTGGACAAATTCCATGGTCCCGAGATGTCCTATAATGAGCGGTTTTACTGCATTCCCTAATTAGACTTTTGATTGCTTAGTTTGTTTTTACGAATAAAACAGTATAAGATTTTTGGATGAAAAACTGATACATTATTCTTAATAGTCTCTTATTTTATTAAAGAATACAAAAATTTAAAAATTGTCTATCAGGGGCTATCAAATGACTCAGGGGTCCACAAATTTCTTCAAATGTCTGTTTGACGTGTCAAATAGCCTACAATATTGAATAAATACGGAAGAATCATTTTATTTTTTGAAAATACTTAATTTGATTAATATAATCTGTATGAAATTAATTTGGTTACCTTGTATATATTTCAACGTGCTTTTCGTCCTATTGGTTTCATGCAAAACCACCCAAAGAAAACTTGGGTACGAACCCCCAGCACAACATCGGAAAAAAAGAAAGAGTCTAAAAAGCTGATTTTTCGATAAGTATGGTTTTTGAAACTACAAAATATTTGCTTTTTCATGCAAAAACCTTCCAATTTCTATTCCGTATTTAATCGTCAAAACAACTTCTTCTTTCAAACCGAAAAACTCCCATAGCCCCTTAAATAGAGAATGCAGCTGCCTCGTCTCAGAAAATAAGCAGCTACAATAATAAAAATGTCAGAGATGGAAAGGATATAGCAAATATTATTATAGTATGGTGTAGTAATACCTACCTTATTATAGTGCCTATCTAATATATAAATCTAATATATAGTATATAATTATTTAATGTTGAGGAATGAAAAATAACTCAGATTAAGCAGGGTTTTAAAAAATAAATATCGTAGAAAAGCTCTTTTTAAATTAAACATAAAAAGCTCAGAAAATGATAGCAGAAAAGGGAAAACACAGAAAAATGGAAATTAAAATTTTCGAAATGCTGTTGATTATTACTATTATGACTTTTTTGTGTTCTCTCTCTTTAACATGCACATTCATGTCAAAAAATATAATATTAAAAGCATACTATTAAATCCTAATTTCTTAGTTTACTACATCAATTTGAATGTTCTTCTATCTTAGTTGGACTTGAGTTGCAGACATTTGAATAGTAATCTAAAAAGTTGCCGTGTTGAACTATAATACTCAAAATCGGATTTTTAATATTTCGCTTTAACGCAAAAGATTATAAAGTAAAAATTTGTGCGTGCGCTATTATAAAACTTCTTTCTTGGAATGCATCAAAAGTTGTAACTTTCTATTCTATTCCTGAATGAATCTATCCTATGATTATAGTTATATTTTTTACTTTTTCTTTTAAACTATAAATACAAGTTATGAATTGCCATAAATTTTGAATATTTTTCTGTGCGTTACAACCTTAAACTTCATAATAAAATTGTGAAATAAAAAAAATCTTGATTTAAATTTTAGTTTTGATTTTTGAATACTTTATTACATGTTATTGTTATTTCCAAGAATATTTTGGTTGAAAAAAAAATCAAAATATCCTTAAATACCTCAAATACTTAATTTTACCTGTTTTCAAAGGTTTAAGCCCTGTTCTATATTATAATGTATATTAGAAGACTATTTTTTAAATAATTTTTAAAAATTTCTTTCGAAGGAAGGCGGATACAATAAAGACGGATAAGTTTTCTATAAAATCATGTTAAATAGTTTTTCTTTATTTAATATCAATATTTTTATAAAGATAAAGTATATTTAGATTTCTAAAATATATTTATGACTCTGAAATATGGTTTGAATTTTTCTTAAGTTTATATTTTACCTTTTGTTTTCACCTTATACTCAATATAATAAATATTTTGTACTTTTAGAATAGGGTATGTTCAAAAACAAAAAAAATATATTTATCTAAATATGTCTTCATATGTTCATATATGTATTCTAAGGCGTTGAAAATGTTAAATTTTTGTGGCAGCATAGTAGAAGGATTGGAGGGGGGGGGGGGGGGGGTAGGCGAAAGAATATGAGGCCGTGGTCCTCTTTTTGGCTTGATCGGACCCTGGATATCTGTTGTTTTGTAACTTCTAATATTTTATTTATATGTTTTTTTTTTTAATGTGTTCTTGGTTTGACAGTATCAGATAGCATACAATTTTGAAAGAATTTGTAACAAACATTTTATTTTTGAAAAATTGGTAATTTGATTGAAATAAACTGTATGAAATGAGTTTGCATTTCTCGTTGAAAAAGCTAAAAACATTTAACGTATATACTCGCGTATAGGTCGACTCGCGTATAAGTCGACCCCCTAACTTTCGAATGCAAATTCTGCAAAAAATCAAGAACCCGCATATAAATCGACCCCCTAACTTTTTACTTCAATTTTGCGCAAAATCAAACCAAATATTTCACTTGCCTATGCGAAAAAGTAGTAAGTAAATAAAAATAAATCACTGAACATTTTTTTAATGATAAATTATTATTATTTGTATATTTTCTGTAATATTTTATTATTCATACATATAAAAAGTCAGAATTTTGCAGTATCCAAAATTTTATTTTTTATTTTTTAATTGACTCGCGTATAAGTCGACCCCCCAAATTTGCTTGCCAAAAATTGTCAGAAATTCCTCGACTTATACGCGGGTATATACGGTAATTTATTTCAGACATTTCAAAGACTATAAAAATTACACAATTAATCACACAATAAAAACAATTTTTGTAAATGTTTCAAGCTCCAAAAAGACAATGTCGTCGACATTGTACTGATGAGGGGTCCTTTTGGAGCTTGACACGCTTACAATTTTTTTTTTTTAGTTTCGTGATTGAGTATTTTTTTTTAAACTAAGAAAAAAAAAAGAAAGAAAGAAAAAGAAAAAGAAACCTGTGGCTGTCAGATCCATGAAGGATCAGGACCTGCAGTGCCCAATTCTGTTTGCTTGGCCCTAGGCACCGCAGTGCTATGCAGCATGTGCCCCGGCCGGGTGGTCGGTCCAATGTGAGACCCTCGATGTATTTTTTAGTCTTTTAAATGTTCGTATCTAAAATGAATTTAATGTTTCTAAATTTTCAACATTTGTGATTCAGACGTAATATATTATTTGAATTATTAATTATATTAATTATATTAATTAATTATATTAATTAGTTATATTAATTATTTGAATTTTCATTGAAATTTGGATGTTTTAATGCTTCAGCTAATGGACAATAACAATATTCGTGTGTTGTCACACTTCCCCAATCATGTGACTTACAGGAGAAATTAGCAGATGTGAATATAAAAATAACTGTACTTGGGATACATGTTATTTGTTTATGTACGCTTTCTATTCAATTTTTGTCGCCAAGCAATGTGATTTAACGCCAAAATGTATAAGCTTACGATGTTCGCAATAATGTTGTTTCAAGTGTATGAGAGAAGTTATGGAAGCAAATTTTTATATTCAAGTGTAAATTATATAAACATCGTTTATAAATTTAATTTTAAAAATTAAATATAAAAATGGAATATATATAAAAATGGAATAAAAATTTTAAATTCTAGTGGAAATGTTTGCTACACGCACATGCACACAAGAAACCCTGGTTCCAAAATTAAATTAAATTTGCGCCAACCGATGTTGAGTAAAATATGCTGATTGGCTGCCAAACCGGATTATGGAACTTTTGTCTTTGGTATTCGCATAAATTTATGGAAAGAAATACTTTTCTGCCGATAAACGAATCAATTGAACTGTTGTAACAGTTATACGTAGCACAATACTTTGGCACATTATGAAAAAATTTACTGTCAGACAGTTAAAAGAAATTTTACCATACTTTACTACGGAAACATGCCCTAATTTTTATAGCCTCGAACTCTCGATCAGCAGATAATGTCCATTTGAATTCTGTATAGGTTAACAGTGTTAAAATAACATAAACAGTGCAATGGTAAATATTGATGAGGGGAAAAAATCATTTTAAAAGACCTGTGAAAATGTATAACCTTTCTAATTCGCTTGGTTTTCGTTTAACATTGAACAATTAACGATAAAACGTTTTGCTTACGAATTTTACCATAGATAGAAACCATATTACGATTTACTTATATCGTGGAATATTGTCCTTGAAGAAGTGTTTCACAATATAAACGTATCTTCTTACTCCCCCCCCCCCCTTTTTTTTTTTTTTTTTTCAATCCTACGTGTATTATGTGCATTCTGAATATTTTGGATCGAACTTAATTTAATATACTTAAAAAGAAAATTGGTGAAGTTTTTATTTTTGTGTCGATTCATATTCTGATTTAATAACTGTTAAATTATAAAATAATAATAATATATTTCTTAATGCATGTATTCATATGTTGTAAAGATGACCGTATATTATAGTCTGCCTAAAAGAAATACTCAAAATTTATTGCCGTCAATGAAAAAAAATCTCATTTTCGTGCTCTTTTATTTTTCACATTAAGAGATCTAGTCTGCTTATTTTATTATTATTACTATAGACCGGGAGACGGCAACACGGGCAATCACCTCATCGAGTTCACGGCTGAAATTCCAGAATTAGTTAAAACTCGATTCGCATATTAAAGCGCAATCGGTCTGTCAAGTGATATCTTGGTGGAAAACACCTGAAAACCCGATTTTAGAGGTTGACTCGTAGGTTTACCATTGTGTTTTCCTGCTCCCAGTCCTCAACCACCAAAATCGGGTTTTCATGTGGTTTCCACCAAGATATGACTTGGCAGACTAGATGCATTTTAATATGCTAATCGGGATTTAAGTAATCCGATAATTTCATCCGTGAACTTGATGAGGTGGTCGTCTGTACTGCCACCTCCCGGTCTATTAGTAATAAGTTTATTTGAATTGACTTCAAGAACTGCTTTTTCTTACAATTTTCATAATCTTTTCGAGAATTTCGATGATATTCCCGAATCTGCGACCTCGAAACACTTAGCAATCAGTTTTTCTTTTTTAATCAATCCTTCTCTATGCACTACCATTGGTAAAAAATATAATGTGTTAACACTAGAAAGACGGGGAATTTTACTCAAATTTTATAAAAATATTTCGCACCAGAATTTTTATTTTAAATTATTAACTTATTTATTTAACTAGTTTTTTTTTTTTTCCTTATTACCTTTTAAGCTAGTTTTATAAAGAAATTTCTGGTTCGAACCGAAATATATTCAATTGGTAGCGGTCAAAATGAGCGCTCACCGTCTTTCTTGTGTTAATTAATGTGTATACTTAAATAAGAATAAAATAAATGATTATTGCCAGTGAAATGTAAAATAGATTATTTTGAGGGCTTTTTTTCTTCTTTCTTTCTTTTCTGTTTCTTTTTCTTCTTCTGGATATTGAAATAGCAATTTTTCACCGAGATCCCGCTTCGAAACTCTTAGTAATCAACTTTCCTCAAGCATTTCTCCATTGTTTAATATGTGTAAATAATAATAATAATAAATTAAGACCTACTTAAATTAGAAAAAAGTAATGATTGAAGTTTAAGAATTTTAAAACAGGTTATTTTGAAGGTATATTTCACTTTGCAGTGAAATAAAACATTTTCACAGAGTCCTGACTCCAAAACTCTTAGGAATCAATTAATCTTTTTTCAAACATTTCTCTATACTGTCTGAAATCTGTCAACAGTACATGATCTTTTAATTAAATTTAAGCCTGTTTAAATTGTAATATAACGAGTGAACAAAGCCAATGAAATATAAATTAGAAATTACTCACAAAGTTCCGTCTCCAAACTTTTCTCAGTTAGTCCTTTTTAAAACATTTCTTTCTTGTCTAAAATGTCTGAAAAAGTATCATCTGTTAATGAAATTAAAACCCATACAAGTTTTAATAACAAGAAAGAAGAGTCATGCATCAAGCATAGATTATGGAACACTTTCCAACACATCCAAAATACTTTAAATTTCGCCGTTTAATAATTTAAATAACATTTTAGAAAACACGCAGCACATTTTCAGTAATTGCCGTCGATAGCGGAAAAGTACTTTAATTCTTTTGTGGAAATCTCTATATGATTTATAGTTTTTTTATTTATTTTATATAATATAGTAAGAGAACACATAACGCAGTTTAAAATTCCCCTCAACAATTTCTACCAATGGATATGGAAACATACTTGAATTATTTTATACAGCCATGTATATTATTATAGATTTGTATACACGTCACAGATGAAATTGAAATTTAATTCAGCCAAAAACATGCTTAAAACTACTGAAATCATACTTCTAAAAATTATCATGCATAGGCGGTCATATATGCAGTTCTTCCTATTGCCCTGTATATGATTTTATTTATATTCTACAATACTAAATGTAGTTGAGCTTGAAAGTTCCTATATGAAAATAAGAACACCTTTCAGCAATTCAGGTTCAATCTCTGTATTGCTTACGAATTATTTTGCGTAGCCCTGTATGTGGTCTAAAAAATTTATTCACACAACGTAGCATGCAAAAATTTAGTTAAAGGGGTCCGGGGCACATTTTAAAATAATTTTTATGTATTGAGTTAAAATTCTGAATTTTTTTGTGATGGTTAAACTTGTCATTTGTAATCAAAATCACATGATAAAACTTCTCATGATTTTTTTAAAAAAATTTAATTTAAAATTTATTAAAAATGTGGGGTAATTTAAAATCGTTATAACTCGAAATGTTATTTATAGAATTTCATTTTTTTTCATTTCAATAAACAGAAATATATAAGTTTTAATTTTGATTCAGCATTTTTTTAAATGTTAATTTATAAAAAAAAAAAAAAAAAAAAAAAAAAAAAAAAAAAAAAAATATTTAACGAAAAAAATTAAAAAAAAAAGGTGGTGCAACTTTTTTTTTTTTTTAAATCATATTTTCAAAAGTGAATATTTTTTTTCAAATATGCTGAATCAAAATTAAAGTAAAACAATTGAAAAGATATGTTCCAAGTTTGAACCCTTTATCTTTAACGGTTCTCGAGCCATAAGAATTTAAATACGTGAAATGTTGAAAAAACCTGTCATGAAGAAAAACGTATTTTTACAAGAAGTCCTTTCCATGACAGCCATTGCTATAAAGCTAGGTTTTGAAAACAAACCAAGACGGAAAAATTAATATTTCTTGTTCTAATTCAGATAGAAACATCATTTATATGTCACTTTAAGCAGACAAAAACAGAGAAATTTTTAATGGAACAAAATGTTTTTACAAAATTTGAAGATTTTTGTGTCCCGGACCCCCTTAAACTTAAAAACGCATCCCATAATTGAAAACGCACTTTCAGCACTCACAATACTTCGGATACAACATTGTTTCCGAAATCCTTTATGTGTCCCTGTAAATAAACGAGAAATGCGATGCGCATCCTATACTACTGCAAGCATCATTTAGGAAACCTCAGTCACCATGTTTGAAATAGTGCAACATAATTAAATGCGAATAGTTTTTATTCGAAGACCAGTACATAAACGAACTCATTTGTGTGACCCTGTAAATGAACGACAAAGGCTTTGTACCCCATATTCTACAGAAAGTATGTTTCAGTGTATCTCAGCATTTCATTTCAATTTCATTATGTTTATAACAGAGTAACATCGTTAAAATACGCCGCAAACATTTTTTCTTCATATTACCATCAGTATGTATATATATATATATATATCACCGTCATATTACATACACCTTTGGGCCACTTTTTCCTGGTTTCACTCACATTTCCATCATTAAAAAATATTATATATGATTTTTCAATGTCGAAATGGAGTTGTAAACAATTAACATGAAACAATGAAACAAACTGTATGGTTTTAAAAAAGGGAATTATTTATTTTTTTTATTTTTTAACTATTTTTAAAGTTTTGGAACAAAATAGCCCCTGTTGGGGGCTTCTTTGGTCCATTCACTTAGTTTCATATAAAATGAATACATTCCATATGTAAATGAATACATTTTTATTGAAATCCCCTTGCAATGGCTATTTACTAATAAATTAACACTGCAAACTCGATAAACAATTTTTTTTTCTTTTTTTTTTACATTTAAACACAATAAACCAATTGTTAATATTAAAGAAACGAGAAGCAGTTTTCGTCATGTTACCCTCAGCAAGTGGTACAAAAACAATTAATGTAACATTTTGCTACTGTAACAATTGAAAGAAATGTTACTTAAGACATGTTTTAAGAGATTTGATTGTATAAAAGGCATTTCTAAGTAATTGGGGCTATTTTCGGAGCAAAAAAGGCCTGGCACAAAGTAGCCCCGAAATACTAGTTTTCATGTTAGCTTTATGAAAACATAAACATTTCCTATGAAAATGAAAAGTTAAAGAAAAAATTTTGATCACACATGGGTTATAGGTTACTAAAGGTAATATTTTGAAACTTATCTTATTTATAGCTCTTATCCAGATTGTTTCACTATAGAAAGTTTGGAGAGTTAAAATTTACACACGAAAACAGTTGTTTACAAACACATCCAGTGTTGCCACTAAAAATTTTTAAATTACCCCTAAACTATTCAATTACCCTATAGTAGGCTATAAAATATTTTTCAAGGGCAAAAACTCCAAATTATCTTGTATTGTTTGTTCAATACAAGGAATAAAACCTTTCTTTTATAGGATGGACCAAAGTAACCCCGAAAGGACCAAAGTAGACAAAGTTAGCCAGTAGGTTGACGGTATACCAAAATAAGGACTGTTTCCTAAAAATCCGCACAAACTTTGCTGTTGTGCAAAACAGCAAAGGAATACGAATCAGGCGAAATCTGCGCGTGAAGTGTTATGTTATTGTATATAAGGGCACGTCCGTTAGCTGACAGTTTATTAAATAACCTGTGTTTTCCAAGAATGGAGTCGAAAGGAGGAGTGTCTGCATACACGTGTGTACAAGCTTTACGAAGGCAATATTCATCATGGGAGCAAGTTCATCGTGAACCATTCATTTTTTTGACAAAAATATTTCCAAATGAACTATATACGATGTTCTGCAACATTACTATCAGAGCCAAAAGAGAACCCGGGTCGGGTAGGAAGGCCCAAAAACTCACAAAGTTAAAGTTACAACAGTTTAAACGACTGTTTGACAAAAAGACCTAGTATTAATCCATTCCTCGGCTGCCAAATTCAGTGTTTCACACGCCACCTACATAATGCAATCACGAAGAAGCTTAACATAAAATAAAACGAGAAAAAGGTCATATCAAAACGAACAAAAAAGCAAATGGTTGCCGCGAAAACGAACTGTGGTCACTTGTTCAAGAAATTTTCTCATCGAGGATTCATCTTGGATGACGAGTCATATTTTATGCTCGCTCACTCCACTTTTAACGATAATGGTCGCTACTACATATCTGACGTCTCCACGACACAACCTATCATCAAATTCGCTGTTAAAGCGAAATTCGAAGACAAGATCCTCGTTTTGATTGCAATGAATCCGAAAGGCTTGAGTCGTCTGTTCATCCAAAAGTTTGGGTTCGTTGTCAAGGGGCAACAACAATTAAATCAGTGTACTCGCCGTCATTTCATCCCTTACATCAATAGGAATTACAACGGCGGTGATTACGTCTTCTGGCCAGACTTAACCAGCAGTTATTATTTAAAAATCGTTCTCAACCACTTCCGCCAGCAAAACATCCCTTTCATAGAGAAGTACGACAACCCGGCTAACGTTCCCCAAATCAAAACAATTGAATGGTTCTGGGCATATCTTAAGTCCAAAGCGTATGCTAAAGGATGAAAAGCAGATAACATCCATAAATTGATCAATGGAATCAAATACTGTCTCTAAATTATGGATCTAATTTTTGTACTACGTCTAGCAAGTACCACCAAAAGTAAAATCGATAATGTCCGACGAAACGGTTTAATTGAAACCCGATAACAGTTTTACAGAGTAATATGGTTATTAACCCTTAACCGGAAACGTACGTCTTTGAGATGTTCGCGTCTACATATCTGCCCTTAATATTTTCTCTCTCCGACATTCCAAACTTATTTTTATGCTGTTATATTAAAAAATTGGTCCTGTTAATGCATTACTATTAAAGATTAAATGTTTAAGTTCACTATTTGGTAAATTATTAAGTGTTATGTTTGTGCACGGGATTTTCACGTTTCCGTTTAAGAGTTAAAGATACCTTACAGTGCCCATTTGTGCTCTTTGTCTCGTTTATCCATTATCCATTGTCGCCGGGCAAAGACTAGCTAAGGCGATAGGACCCCATCCACCTATTGACTAAGAGGGAGCCTGAAGTATGAGTGAGGGCTTTGTAGTGGAAAGTCCTCGGTGCTCGCTAGTGACGACGGGGCTCGCGGGAACGCCATGCAGGGACTCCCGGAGCAACCGAAGGGCGAGGGTTACGGACAGCGCCCAAGTTACTTTATGACTTGGGTGGCTCATCCCTCCGAGGACCTCAGCTGGAGCAGTTGGGAGCCGACCCTCAGGGTGGTAGGGTTTGGCGGTGCCCCCGTCGACCAAGGAGCGGTCGCGTGGGGAGGCCAGTGTGGCTCTGGTTGCTCCATGTCGTGCCGTGCCCCTTGGGAGGGGGTCGGCCGGCAGGTCCACCATCGAACGCTATTCCCGCAGGGAAACGGGCCGGAGGCTCGTCGGTAACGCGGCGGCTCATCGTGCCTCAGGTGAACTCTTGGTCCGATCCAGGTCCTCCGTGTCTATGCGGTACCGGAGTTTGCCTCGCCTGGTGATGAGGACCTAGAGGTGTCTCCACCTAACTTTCGAACGCACTAACAAAGGTAGCGGTCGGTCACTGCACGGGGTCAGGGGTCTTCGGGCCTGGGTACCCTCGACGGCCGTGAGGTAAGGTAGTGGCGGGCGGGCTTCTGTCGGCCTCCGCTGGCTTCTCCGTCCTAGGATGGAGTCGAGTCGGTGGGGGCTGGCGGGACTCCGTTCCGTCCAACCCCCTAGCGAGGCGGAGTCTATTCCGTCTAGGTGGAGCTTTTCGTGCCCGCCTGGGGTCGCTAACGGCACCTAGTCTGGGCCAACTGGCTCCCGGCGTGATCCGCGAGGGGTTCCGTCGGTTGAGCCGGGTGGACTGGGCGAAAAGCCAGGAGCTGGGTCGCTTTACGGCCGGAGGGATTTTCCCCGTCCTCCCTGGTTTTCAAGCTAGGGGCTCCTCACTAACTTTCCGATCGGCTGGCCCACAAAAATGTCTCTGCCGGAAAATGGTATCTGATCTTGGGGGCCTGTCCGTAAATTAAATTCGGGTCGGGAAGCCTCGGTTCAGTCCGTGGGCCCAGCGTCTTTATAGGCGTCTGGTTCCTGCGATGGCTTGCGGGGTCTACCGGCTCGAGTAACCAAGTTTAGGGACCACTTGGTTTTTCTAGCTGGGTGGTGAGGACTGTCGTAGCGGCCGTTCGTCTCTTCTTGGGAATAGCCGTCACCGTGTGCGCTGGGCAGCGGTGTCGGTTTGACCGGAGTTGGCGCGGGTTCCGCTCTGTTGGAGCCTGTCTGGCGGCGACCTTCGGGACGCGTCGCGGGGCTTGCTTCACGGGTGGTTCCTTGTGTCGACAAATGGGCCTGAAAAGGGCCTGGGACCGGAAGATGGACCCCCCATCTTATCCATTATCCATAGCTTTCCAGACAAAAAAAAGTTTGTGCGAATTCCTAGAAAACAGTGCTTATAACGGAATACCTTTAAGTCTCTCTGTATACATACTGTAAATGCTACATATAACATATTATATAGTAATAATCTTTCAGTGCATCTCACTAATGTATACAAGCTTAATTATGTTTAAAATAGTGTAACATCGTTAAAATACACGTCAAATGAGTTTTCCCCATATACCATAATGTAATAAAATCCTTTTGAGTGCCCCTGTAAATGAACTATTAACTACATACTTCATTTTTAATACCGAACATGCCAGGGTAAACTTTAATAATGCATATGAATGTCATCGCAATCTGAATATAATTACGCGAGTTTGAGCTCGAACAGACAGACAGACGACCAGACAAGCCCAATTCATAAACACTTTTCAACTATGTTCGAAAGTGTTAAAAAAGAAAATCATGCGTTACACATACACTGTAAAAAAGAAAAATAATAATAATTTTTACAGAAAAAACTGTGTTTTTTACAGGAAAAACACTTTTCTGTAAAACAATTTTTTTTTTCTTTTTTTTACATTGTAGATTATAAAACATCTAGCATTACGAGACAATGTAACGAAATTTTTAGACGAAAGATATCAAGTTCTTTTGAGAGGCTTTGTATAAAAACTGATGATTTTACACATTTATACTAAAATTCACCTCATCTGCAAAGCATAACGCGATCTTAAAGGCAATTCTAGCAATTACAGTCCATAGATGTTAATTTATTTGGATAAGATTGTGTAGTCCTGTAAAAATGCTGCAAACATTTTCATACACTAGCGTCCACTGGCATTCATTAGATAAATGTTATTTCTACTTTTTTGTTCTGTCCCTTCCAATTGTCTAGAACAGGGAACTTGATTATTTTCTTACAAATTGATGATATCATTTCCAACTATTTGACATTCATAATTAAAATGTTTTATTTAATATTTTTCCGGTGATGGTATTTTAGCAATTTTTTTTGGTACCATAACAGAATAAAATGTGCCTTTTCGTTTCATAGCCACGAATAGCTCAAAATGTTGAAGTTATACACATAAACTGCTGAAGAAACTGTTAATAAAATAAATGATTAAAGTTAATGAAATACAAATCGGATTTTTTTTTTAAACATTATTCTTATAAACTATATATAAAAATTCTTCAAAAAACCAAAGTACTCATTAATTGCTATAAGTGATAAACATAAATTTTAAAACGCCAAAATACCTTTATTTATTTACATTTCGACATGTTTCATTGCATCTGACGCAACATTCTCAAGAAAATAAAATGATAAAAATATTTTTGCAAAAATTCAAGTTGAAAAATTAGTAAACAAAAACAAAAATAAAAAAACAAAAGGTTTTTATTTTTGTTTACTAGTTTTTTAATGTAAATAAATAAAGGTATTTTGTCGTTTTAAAATTTATGTTTATCGCTTATAGCAATTAATGAATACTTTTGACATTATTCTTATTGTATATGAAGCAGAAACTATTTCAGTACTTAACAGTGAAACTGCATCTACATCAAATTACTTCATTGAAAGCTGCATCTGTCGTATCTTATTGTTAAATGTTTGTGACAGGACAATATTCATTTTGCTTGATGTATTGCACAAAAAATATATTTTAATACTTGCTTCCGACAAACATGACATTCTGCGTAGGCAAAACAGAAACCAGATGATAGCTGCTATCCATGTCAATAAGAGAGCTCTTATCAAAAACATCTGTTTGGTGATGCATTTCAATGGCTTTAGCATATGTGCATGTGTAGGTGGTTTAAAATAATCTCACTTCTAAAATTTGGTAGCTTAAGGGGGAAAATTAGATCCAAAAACCATACGTTATTCTCAAATATTATATTAAATATAAGAAAAAAAATCTTAATTTACGTAAATTAATAGTAACACCATAAAATATATATTCCAACAACTTCAAAATATATACTAAAAACACTTTAATTGCTTAAAAGACGTCAAATATCAATAAAAACTATTAAAATATTAACAAGTTTCGATTGATTCACCAATCATCATCAGAACACATAAAAAACACAAATGCACATAAAACACTGGAATGTGAGATCAGCCCTGTTGTAAAGTGAAGATACAATGCCCTATATATTTTCGTCACTGCCCGTTGCTTCATTAGTCCGCTTCCCAAAGTTGTTCAACCATTCTACCCAAACCTATAGTCCGCTTCCCACAGTTGTTTGGGAAGCGAACAATAATTGGAGTAACGGACAGTGTTGAAAATATAGAGGGCATTGTATCTTCATTTTATAATAAGGACTGATCTCACATTCCAGTGTTTTATGTACATTTGAGGGGTTTTTTTACGCGTTCTGATAATGATTGCGTAAATCTATCGAAATAAGTCAATATTTTAATGTTTTTTATTGATATTTGACGTCTTTTAACCCTTGGAGACGACCGACCATCTATACGTGCTGCATGAGATGCTCAGAATCCTTGATTATTCTCACCAGTAAATTTTTATCGTAAATTTTAGATTCTTTAACACAAGCCTTTTCCCAATTCAATTAGGCAAAAATTTCTGTTTTAAAAAACCGGTGACAAAACATTAAAAATTCTGTAAAAGACGCTCGTCCCGAAGGGGTTAAGGAATTAACCCCCTAAAGCCTATGGTAGAATGCGTTCCAGAAATTGCCTAATTCAGAAAATCGGAATTAACACCAGAAAATTTAAATAGTCAATTTCGGTTTACTTAATACAGTACAGACCCGATTATCCGCGGAATTGAGTGACAAGGGTACCGCGGATAACCCGAAAAAGACGGAAAATAGGGTGCAATCACGAAAAAACAAAATTCAACGTAAAAACTATGTTTTAGTGTACAAAAAACATAATAAAACGTTTAAAATACATACATATGCGCAGTACAGCAGAAACCTTTGCTTTACGTCTAAATCACTAAAATAAAGAACAGTAAACAAGAAACAATGTCATACATACTGTAAAAAAAGTTTTGAGTTGCACCTTTTTAAAAAAAATCAGTCACTTGTTTTTGCTTCTTGCTTTGGAAACACCTTTACTATCTCAAAAATGAAGCTATTCTTGATATGCTCCCCTGGAATTTATCATAATAGTCTTATTTAATTGTTAAATATTTTAATTGCTGTGTTTACGTTTTGTTAATAAAATCAAGAAAAGACATCAGGACTTTATATCTGATATTTTAAACATGGCAATCGAATCTAGAAATATTCTTCTATTACTTTCGAATACATGATTTTTTTTTCTGTTTATATTTATTAGTAGGGCTTACTGTATTTTCCTTGCTGTTGGCTTGAATTAAAGAAAAAAACAAAAATCGCTTCGCGGATCATACACTCGCGGATAATTAGGGCTTTACTGTAAGGAAATATCTTTTATTAAATAAAGCAAAAATTTCTATTTTAAATTTCGGGTGTGAATACGGAATATGAGAATCTAAAAAATTTACTTAATCGGGGACTTATTCGGGAATGGTAGCATATATGCTACCATGGGCATTCGAGGGTTAAAGTGTTTTTAATATACATTTTGAATTTTGGGAATACATATTTTATGGTGTCATACGCTATTCTCAACCCTAAAATAAAAAATACATGTATTAAATTTTGAAAATATGTAGGGCTTGTGAAGATAGAGGTAAGTAACACGTCGTCGCTGTTTCTTTTCAGGACCAGTCGTCCCCGTTTAAACGAATATTGACGGTACCGGAAATAATATTCGATTAAGCGGGGAATTTGATTAAACGGGAAATCATAACTGTAATATTAAATACGTAATAAAAAGGCAAAATAACCATCTACAGTATACCTAATTAACAGCATAATAAATCGTTAATAGAAAAACATGAACTAAAATAAATACAAATGCTAATATAAAGTAAATACGTATTAATTTAATGTCTGTATATGCATTTATATGGTATACTCACACTTAATGCAGCTTGTTTGAATTCAGTCAAAACTTTGCTACTTCTAATTTACGTTACACATACTGCCTGAAAAAAATTGTTTAAAGTGATTTGTTTAAGTGGAATTTTAAAGGAGTAAATATCGAGTTATTTTTCGAATGAGTACAAGATATCACAACTACCATCTCGAGTCTCGAAGTGACGGCCCATTGTCTGGTTAACAGCAAGAAGTGGTGGTGGAGAAATCATTTGACCTGTCCGTTATACACCTGCCGGCCGAACTGAAAATTTGTTTTCAGCGTAAAGGAACCGAAAATGACAAAAGATGGAAGGAAATTCCAGCTAAAACGTGCTTTCCACGCCTATTTTCAAACATCGGTCACACAATTGTTATTCGATTAAGCGGGGGCGTTCGTAAAATGTATTTCGTTTAAGCGGGGAAAAATAACATAAAACCAATAGGAATAAATTCGGTTCCGGAGGATTCTATTCGAATAAGCAGGCTTTTCGATTATCCGTGACCCGATTAAGTGGGGAGGACTGCAATTCTTTTTTTCCGAATTCACTTTAACCCTTTATGCTCCGATTCTGCATTAAAAAAAAAAAAAAATTTTAAGTTATAGAATTTATGTAACACATCGACTGGCAATAATACAATTTAGTAAATATAGTAAACCCGGGCGAGGCTTTCGCACTGCAATCTTTAACTTTATTTTCTGATACATTTTTTATTAGTTAATAATTAACTGCGATTTTTTTCAAATCATACAACTTGTTTTAACGAAATATGAGTGTACTATATCAAAAATTGTTCGAAAACCTTTCCTCCATTCATTGTTGTGCGTTTTGTATGTTCGTAGAAAAAGGGATGTTGACATTAAGATGCACCGAATATTCGGTATCTATTCGGTATTCGGCCTATTCGGGCATGTTACCGAATATTCGGTTTGGCCGAATATCAAACTATTCGGTATGCCTAATATTCGGCTTGACCGAATAGCAAATTATTCGGCATGCCGAATATCAAAATATTCGGCCGAACCGAATACTTAAAAAAAAACTTTTAAAACATATTTTTTTAAATCTTATACAACTTCTACGTTTAACAGTCAACTTATAAACATATTCAGAATAATTAGAAACAGAATCATATTTAAATAAAAGAGAATGTTTTTACATTATTTATTTGCTGTTTGTTAAGTATTAACAGGGCTTAATTTCTAACAAAAAAAGTACCGGAGCCCTAATATTCTGCGGTACCGGTACTAACAACTGTACCCCCCCCCCGTCTTTGCAAAATTTAAAGCATTTTTTTCCCTTTAGCAAAATAAAAATTTTAAATATATCTATCAGCATGTACTTAGCTGTCAACTATTCCACTTTTTAGTTATCACTCCTTCCGAATAGTAACCTTTGCCCAATTTTAATGTTAATTGCAGAATTGTGCGATTAATTATGGTAAGGATTATGATTCGGAAATAGTGTTAACACAAAAAAGGGATACTTCTCAGCTATGCATTTTTATGAAAAAATGAATGAAATTTACAGAAATTAATATTTATATGCAGAAGAATGGAACAGTTTTTCGATTTCCTACAAAAGGTGCAATCAAACTATATAATTGATTCCTTCCTCATTAACAATCTTTTGTGGTGAGTCACTGAAAATCAGATTCAATTAAAAATGTCACACCGTTATCGGAATGATTCGATGCTTATATAGAAAAAGGGGAAACACTGATCTATCAGAACAGCAATACATGGTAATTATATCTACTTACAAATGAAAGCGATTTCGTAAATGAGCAGAGCAAGGCTTTAACATGATAAAAAAAAATCCCTAACGTGATTTTTATACTCGTACGCAATATAAATGAAAAAACCTCAAACAAACAAAACCTCAAGCTGATGCTCGTTGGCTAAAATCAGAAAATATTCTCTAACTATCTGTTTAAAAAAAAAACAGCCAATTAGAAATTATCCTACTGTCATAAAAGAAAATTGAACTGAAAGCAAATTCATTGTTCAGTCTCTTGAGTGGCGCCGTATCAACACGTCGCCCACATAAATTTGCAAATATCAGAAGAATAGAAAAACTCGATTTCTGTTTTCCCTTCATTCTGATCAAAATAACATTAAAATGATTTGAAATAGAATATAAAACATAATTTTGAAGGAGGAAAAGTTTTTTTCTATACATGAATAAATAAAATTTTGAATGTAAGACTGATTGAGCTTGAGTCAGTCGAAGCGCAAAAACTGATATAAAAATTGAGTCTTTTTTTTTATCTCCACCTCCTCTACGTGTGCGACACATTACGGTACATATAAGTACTTTAATAAAAAAGAATGCAAAATCTTGGAGATGGGAAGCAAAGGAAAAGGTAATTTAAGTTTCGCTATTGGGCTGGGCTCCGGAGCCCTGAATTTATGAGCTCCGGTGAATTCCGACCAGTATTTAAAAATTTACTAAAAACAGAGAAGTACCGGAGCTGGGCTCCGGTGGGCTCCGGCGCAAATTAAGCCCTGAGTATTAATTAAGAAAATTAACCAATCATGAGGATTTTCATAGGAATTAATTATGTACAAATGCAAGTTCCTCAACATTGTCCAGTAAATAATCTGTTTCTTGCTAAGATTTTAAGAACAACGTTTAGAATATCTGAAAATGATTGCCCACTCCAGACACCGATCTCGGATGCATTTTGAAACTTCCTTGCTTAATCAAAGGGAGTAGAACAGTTATTCTTCCTAAGTTGTCACCATATAAAATTTGAATCGATTGTATTATTTATTAACTTTTACTTTAATCTCTTCCTGACAAGGAAATATATGATCATGTACAATTTATCTTCCAATTTTTTCACAATTTCTCTTTGATTTTAAAATGTTTGTTTTAGAATTTAAGAAAATTTTATTCATTTATTTTAATTCTCAGACGAAGCCATGAAATTTAAAATTTTATTAATTAAATTTTTTTTATAACTATCCCCTTCTTAAATAACTCAAAGCAGATTTTTTTCAGCATAAAGTTTACTTGAAAAAAGCTCTTGTTTATTAGAATAAAAGTTTCTGTTTTAAATATTATGTAAAATTGTTTTAAAATTTAACATTTTAATGCCTTTAAACTTTGAAATATAAAAGTATTCGACAAGCCGAATATTCGGTATTCGGCCTAACACTTACTATTCGGCTAGCCGAATATTCGGTATTCGGTTCGCCTGTTGGCCGAATATTCGGTATTCGGCCAAAATCACTATTCGGTGCATCCCTAGTTGACATCAGAAATAATATGTATGACGATACTTCAGTATGCGATATCATTTGTGGGCAATAAAACCCTATCCAATAATACCCCATTCTTCGTTGTATGCTACATATTAGTTGAGAAAAAGGGATGTTGATAACAGAAATAACATACATGATTTATAGACTATATTTCCTTTATCTTGTTTCAGAAACATTCCTTGTAGAAAAAAACAGGTTGGAAATTGCACGTCAAACGTGGCAAATGAGGTGCGTTCGTACTATAACTAGTTTTATAAATATTTTTTGAACCGCATATTGTACTGAATGTATATTTTAGTGCACTTCGTAAGTGCATATCAATTTCATTCTATTCCAAAGGCTGTAACATCACTGAAAAAAAAAAAAGTTTGATTGGATCAAAGGTGATAACGATAACAAAAAGCAAATCCCCTCCCCCCTAAACTGATAACGTTACATATGCATATCCCCTTATAGAGTGGGATTTAAAAGATGATTTTTGTTTATTGCTGCTATCTTTCAATATAAGCAGTTAATATAATATGTTCACAGAATTCTCAGCAGACGGCAATACTGAACTTAGTTTTAATGCTAAAGTTTTGTTAATCACATGAGCAGTTTTATATCGTTATTGCTAAAATGAATTTCACAAAATTTGTGAAATAGCTCTAGATGTACAAAAATAGATTTTTTACAAAGGTAAGTTTGTATACTTTACGGTTTTCTATTAGAAAATTGACAATATCTATGAGAAGTGTGTAATTTTCTGGTTATTGCATATGTAAAGAAACCTTGTAGTCAATATTTTTTTTTTGTGTGTTCTAAATTTTTTTTTTAATGATGTATTCTTCTAACATCTAAATAAATATTTTTCTAATGGGAGTTGTTGAGTCAATCCGAAATAAAAAAAAAAAAAAATACCTGTAGCAAATAATCAATCGGGTAAGAAAGACAAAATACCTTTCAATGCAGTGACAATGAAGAAACTACAGAAGAAAATAAAATTCTGAAATCTATACATTTAAAAGACCAGGCTATTTTTTTAGTCTTCAGCTTTAATCATGAGTTTTCTATTGAACCGATTTTGATAATTATATTTTTAAATGAAAGTACTTTAATTGTAAAGGTGCCCGCACTCGCCATTTTTTAAAATAATCCCATTTTTATATTTTAATTTTAATTTTAAAAGTCCTTTATGAAATTCCTTCACATTGGTGGCAACCGGGTTACTTCCATCGTTGAAGAGAGAAGGGAAACAGTGGAAATTACCATATCATTACGGATGCTATTTTCGTATTACAATTAAAAATAACTTTTAAAAACCGTTTGAACAGAAAATGTTTTCCCGATTTAAAATAACGCATTTTTATTCATAAAGCACATTCATTCACACATTCATAATTCATTTTACATTTCAATATTTTTTCATTCCGCTGATCTCAGAGGGCTTTCAGTGGGTGAACATGATGTCACACTAGTAAAAATGAAATGAGTATTTTCTTTAATAAAACTAAATATTTTACTATGAATGCGTCTAAAATTAAATTTTTAGATTTCGGCGGCAAACAGATTAGAACCTTAACCCCTTAACGCTCGAATTAAATTACAGTTGAAAAATTCAAATTGCTTATTGGCACCACTTTTATGAAAAAGAAATATTCACTTTATTTAATCACAGGGGGAAAAAAAAAAAACGATACTAAAGTATAGCCAGTTTCACTATTTAATAAAACTGGTGGGAATCAAACAATTTGAGTAAAAGACATAGCCCGTGAATATGACGGGAGCGAGAATTAAGGGGTTAAGTAAAGAGTGCGAATGTTTACATACAAAATTGTAAGTGGAAAACGTGACATCAAGTTTGGGAATATATTTATTAATAATCTATTGCATGTTAAAATATTTTTTAAATAGTGAATATAAATATGAAAACTATGCATGTAAATTTTACGACTGCGAAAAAGATGTTATTTTTAGATTTCGTTGAAAACAGAAATTGTGATTGTTTCGTACCGGCGCAATTTTCGTTGATTTTTCATTACGTCATACCAAAGATCAAAGTCTCAATTAATAACTTCATAATTTCATTATCTTAATTGTAGGTTACTGATGATGTATAGGAATAAAGTTTAATTTTTCAATAATTTGAAAAGTTGAAATTAAACATTAGTTTAAAATAATATTTGTTATAAGAGTTAGGCTAGCCAATATAATATTGATTAATTATTGTAATTATTATTTTCATTTTTTTATAAATTCAGTTAATCAGTTTTTTAATAATTTCTTTCGTCAAATTCGACGGGTTTCGACTCGTAATATATTTAAAATACCTGGGTATGTTCCCTGTTAGTTTGTTCTTAGAGTCCAAATTTGTGTACAAAACAAAGGGCCTAGACATTATGTAAAATTCCGGTGTCCTCCTTTCGCCGAGAAAAAACAGTATGGAACCTGGCCAGTTCTTGTTAGAATGACCACCTAGCAAAATTGTCTGTTATTGGGCATTGTTCATGATACCTACGTGTATGTAAAATCTGTGGCATGGAAGCCTTTGAGCTAAATGACTGCTAAGAAAGAGAAATGTATACAGCAAAAATGTTCCCACCTCTGTGGATAACGGTGAAAATTTGGAGATCCTAATATGTGAAAACATAGATCGACGAAGCTTTCTAATAAAAATTACTTGCGATATTTATAGGAAAAGCCTTAATCAGATAGTGATTCGGTGAAAACGAACCAAAACAAAAACTTTCTGTTTATATTTTTGTTTAGATACATACAATAAAAAATTATAAAGCTGTTTGTTTAAATAACAATTTCCCTCTATGTTTTTTAAATGTCGGTCTTTCTTTTGAAACCAGACTTGACTCTTTTTTAATTGCTTACAGAAGTTCTGTTTTGCACACGTGTTTGGAATTCTTTTCCCAAAGGAAACCAAGTTAGTCGGAACTTTCCTTTATTACGAACTGCAGCGGAATTTCTTATTTTCCTTTTAAGAAAAGCAATAAGTGATTTTGGTAATTTTGCATGTAAAAATGTAAACTCTCTTTTCAGAAAGATAGTTTTGTCTATATGGAACAATTTGTATTTCTAAAATAAATGAAAATGGATTGGTTTATCAAAAACCGTTATTTGCTGAACGCAAAATAAATTTTAGCTGAAGCATTTTGTATATAAATCATAAGACGAAGCGCAACATTCCGCCTTAAATCAAACATAAAATACACAATGTGAACTTTAAAAAACTGACTGTTTTACTTAAAAGGCGATAAAAATGATAAAAGATATGTTACAAGTTAAAAATACATTTAAAAATACATTTTATTAGTAAATTCTTAGTACTTTCGGGCTGTATTTTACCAGCCCGTCATAATATCCTGAAAATAAATCCTGAAAACTTGAGTAAAGTGACGTATTAAAGTTTATGGTACGGCATTTACATATCTTCCTTTGCGCAAATTTAATATGAAACACTGCTACTTCGACTGTCCAGCTACTCATTTAAAATGAAAGTGACTTATGAAAACAGAGTGATGTAATAAAATAAATGTAATTGCAGTTAATAATAATATATATTTTCTCTAATTAAGTTCAATCCAAGAAATTGCTACTTCTACTTTCAACTCTAATAATTATTGGCTCTCTCATTTTCAAAACGAAGTGACGTATTTGTATAAATAAACAGCCATTAGTTATTAGTATTAGTTATTACATTCTTTTCAGAAATATAACGTTTTGTCCATATGAAACAATTCCATTGCTGAACTAACTAACTAAATAAATATTTATATATTTGTTTATCAAAAACCGTCAGTTGCTTAAAGAGAAATAAATTGTCAGTAAGTAATTTTTTATATTTTAGTAAAAAGCTCAAAGGAACTCTTTTCAAATTATCGTCTGTTCAAGCAAAATTAATTACAAATTTTAATGCTTCCGCTGGAGATATGCTTTCGTCGAAATACAGTTTGTTTTTATACTTCCTGGATGCTTTTTGAATTTGTGTAACCGATAAAAGTTAATTCACGTTGATTACATGATATTTTCTTTCTAAATAATTGTACGGAAGTGTTCGTCGTATGAAAAGTTTTTCGGATTTTTACTATGAAATTAAAACATTTTTTGTGAAAAGAAAAAACATTAATCCGTAATGCGTTGTCCTTTTGTTGTACAATAAGTTGCATTTTTCAGAAAATGTCGCGATGGGTGTTTGATAAATCTTACTCTTTTTCACCAAAATATATTCTTTCGGGAATTTTTATACTACATTCTTTTCTTCTTTCTACATTATTGTCCAAAGTAAAAATCTTCTCATCCAACGACATTATGCGTATATCGAAAGAGATAGTAGTCTGACGGTTCATTGTTTTGTAGTAAACTACTATACGATGGATTTGGCAGTACTTTGCAGCCAAGTTTCAATAATTTTTGCCGAGTAACTAAAGAAGTGTGATATCGTAATAGAAAGCAATAGCTGTACTATTTACGAATTATGTACCATAACTTCGGGTTACCTAGAACGATGGGTGCAATTCACCCCCCCCCCCCACACACACACACAAAAAAAAAATACATAATAATAAATAAGTTTTTTACTGTGTTTACAGTATTGAAGATATTCACCAATACATGCAACTGCAGTAACACAGAACTGATTTTAAATATTTTTTTTAATTTGTTCCCACGTAGTTCTCTTCTAGATTCAAGTAAACTTAACATGATACGGTACGTTTCTGCTCCAAGGGATGGTTTAATTTGGTTAGTTATTGATAGTAAACTCTGGAGTTGGTTATTGTATTGTTAGGAACTCGAAATACATTTTGTAATCTGATCATATGCAAAATCACCTTTTCTGAAGATTAGCTTCCTCTATTGTATGGGTAGCTCACAAGACCTGGACCATAATTTTTACATTAGATTTTACTGTATACACTCTATATTGTAATCCTGGTTCTCGTTTTCTTTCAAAAGTTGTTTTGAATGCGTTTTAAGATCATGTCCAATCTTTTGACGCGTTGTATTAAATGATTTTTTTTTAATTCACGTGAAATACAGTAGTAAAATTTCTTCACGTACTCATGTCACTTTTGTTTTTCCTGTACTTAATTCTGTTCAACCCCACGAACCGATGGGTACTGATCAGCTTCAATCTCAGAGCTTTCAAAATATCATCATCAATCTCACCTGGTCGATCAAATTGCAGTGCATCTTGAAGCAAGAAATTTTTAGAACGAAATTTTACAAAAACAGATTCTGTAAGTGTTGCTTAGAACTATGCTTAACACATATATTTCCAAGACTTTTGAAATTTTTCTTGCCTTTGTTTAAGCGTGACGAATGTGTTGACATTTAACTTCCTCTAGTTTACATTAAAACATCAAAATAAACATTCCAAATTATTCACTTTTTTTTTTTTTATCGAAATACAAGCTAATATGCCAGTTGCCACAAGGTATGTAAAAATTTTCTTTCAAACAACACTGAAATCGCCTACATTCTGCTTCATCCTATACTAAGAAAAGAAAACGAAAAGAGCTTCCAGTAGTGATGGGCATGATGAATTATTTTGATATTCGAATGAATCATTTGGGCAAGCGCAAAGAAAAAAAAGCTCCTAGCCTTCGCATTCTTTTTCATCAACTGATATCAGATTTTTTTTTAATTAAATTAAGAACAACATTTTAACTTTTTTTTCTTTTACAAAATTTCTGGTTAAAATATATTAAAAAAATACCAAGATTACACAGGCCTGCGAAATTGAAGTTTGTGAAAAATACAAGAGAAGTTTTTGCTGATTTTTATGTTATTTGGTAGGCTGATTTCGAAAATGACTTCCATTTTCCCCCATCACATCAGAATTTTTTGTAACATCGATATCGATATTTTTGCTAAAATCCTATTTGAAAAGGAATTCTCTCGGACAATTTCTCATGTACTATCTGGCAACAGTGATTTTATCCATGTAAATCTATGTAAAAAAAAATCGAGTCTGGGTAAGGCAAATTGATTTTTCAGTAATCTATTATTTTGTTATAGGTTTAAACGGTTTAAAATAACTGGGTCTATCGGAAAGTTGCGTCGTGTTGGAAAAATCAATTTTTACCGGAAAATTCTATCATTTAATTATTAGATATTGATTCCGATATCTAATGTCTAATAATTACTTGGCAGAATTTACCGGTACGAATTGATTTTTCCAACACGACACGAATTTCCAACCGACCGAATATTTTTCAAGAAAATGTGACGTGATAGACTTTTTTCATTATTTGTTTTTTAATTAGCACCAAAAAAACACATAAAGTTCAGCCATCAATACCCTTGTATTTTTTTCATTACAGGCCTGTGTTATCAGATATGTTTTTGCATATGCCCGAATGATTCATTCGACTATCAAAATATCTCATTATATCCATCACTAGTTTTCGATCGCACCATCGTCTGGCCATAAATTAAGATTTTGCAATATCCTATCGATTTGTGAAACCTTAGTGCTTCACCTAATCTAGCTTCAAAACGTGCTGGCAAGTTAAATGGCTTAAATCATTAACACTTCCATTATAATGTTGAAAAATATTAAAAATCGATTATTAATTACAAATGTCCTTCTTTTCAGGTTTCTTCTAATCGAGTCCTTTATAAAGTTATTTTCATTCATTATAATTTTTATATGCAAAAGATGACCTACTGTAACCCACTTAAACCATCACTTAAAATTGTGTAATATCCCATCCATTTACAAAATCTCAATATATCACCTAATCTACTTTGAAAACTTGCTCACGGGTTAAACAGCTTACGTCATTTACACTTTTTTTCATAATGTTGAGAAATATTAAAATCGGTATAGTATTTAAGTTAAATAAATATTAAATATCAATTTCGTTTTCTTCACGTTTTTAGCTTCAAAATTCTCACGCTTCAGACAGGGACAAAATCGTGAGCAGATGAGAAACAGATGAAAATACTCACGACTGGACTCGGTTTATTTGCATGGGAAATAACACATCTAAAAACTGACATCATCAGTGGTGAAGTTCGATGACCTACAACAAACAATGGCAACCGACATAAGCAAAATAGTCTTCAAGCAAATTGAAAAATGTGACCAAAGTATTTCTGAAATTATTTCTTCAAGTGTCGTAAAAAGTGCGAAACTAAATAGCTCAAATTATTATTTTTGTTCAAAATCTACACATTTTTGGTAAATTCGTACCAACGTGTCACAGTCTTTTTCACAGTAATATGTGTATACATATATATATAAATTAATCTTAACCCTTAAATGCGTGATTTTTTATTTTGTTTCGAAAAAATTATATATGATTCTTTGAAAGGTTTATCACACAGGAAAAATAATGAAAAAAAAATCAGAGATACATTTTTCTTATAATACGTCAATCTTTTCTTCTGTTGCACATCAGCAATATAAGTAAAAACTATTTTTGTGTGGCTGTTTTACGCTAAAATATTACAAATTAGTAAATATTTTAATATGTCTCCAAATACCTTATTTTATATAATTATTTATTTTATAAAACTTAACCTTCAAGCTTTTAATTCCCATGATATAATACGTTCTAGAAATTACGTAGTTCAGAGAATCTGACTTTACACCAGAAAATTTCAATGGTTAATTTCGCTTTATTTAAATACGAACAATGTGAGCAGCTGAATGGATTACCTAGTTGCGTTACATTCAACTTAAAAATTTAAACCCCTTTTTGCATGTTCAGAACCATTGTTACAAACCAGCAGTACCCACTATTCAAAATGATCCTGTAGTGCATGCAAACTATTAAATATCTTCTTGTTCTGAATTTCCTGATGATCAGATATTTTATTTTTATGGAATTTGTTGTTTAAAGTTCGTCTAATGAAATGATTTCCGTTTGAGAAAATAATTTATGAGATTTTTCCCCAAAAGGCTAGAAATATAGGCGTTACTCTGGCACCCCCTTAACCCTTTAGTGCGCAGCTTTGCATATATGCAAACAACAGTGTTTTGAACTTAATAGCCTTTTTTTATTCGTATTTACCTAATTCACACCAGAAAATTAAAGTAGCTATATCTGTTTTATTTGAGTCTTTTTTATTTAAATACGGAATGTCTGTTATTAAATAAAACAGATATAGCTACTTTAATTTTCTGGTGTGAATTAGGTAAATACGAATAAAAAAAAGGCTATTAAGTTCAAAACACTGTTGTTTGCATATATGCAAAGCTGCGCACTAAAGGGTTAAGGTGTGCCAGTGTAACGCCTATATTTCTAGCCTTTTGGGGGAAAATCTCATAAATTATTTTCTCAAACGGAAATCATTTCATTAGGCGAATTTTAAACAACAAATTCCATAAAAATAAAATATCTGATCAATCAGGAAATTCAGAACAAGAAGATATTTAATAGTTTGCATGCACTACAGGATCATTTTGAATAGTGGGTACTGCTGGTTTGTAACAATGATTCTGAACATGCAAAAAGGGGTTTAAATTTTTAAGTTGAATGTAGAAATTTCGAAAAACATTCATTTTCACAATTATTTCAATTTAAAAGTGAAATTTTGAAGAAAAAAGGTTTTTTTTTTTTTTTTTTTTTTTAAGCCATATTCGTCAAAATAATAATAATAATAACAATAATAATAAGGAATTATAAAGACATTTAATGGTTCACCAGATAAGTGCATGTCTATTGTAGCTTCGCTCTCAATTTAAAGTGGACAGCTTAACTACTAACTTTAATTGTCTACTTTAACCCTTAAATGCATGATATTTTATTTCGTTTCGAAAAAATTATATATGATGATTTGAAAGGTTTGCAACACAGGAAAAATGATGAAAAAAAAAATCAGAGATCCTTTTTTTGCATAATACGTCAACCTTTTGTTGTGTTGCACATCTGCAATAAAAGTAAAAACTGAAATATTGCAAGTTAGTAAATATTTTTAAAAGTACGGATCTAAATACCTTTTTTATATAATTTTTTATTTTGTAAAACTTAACCCTTAAATGCATAAATTATTTTTTTAGAATTATGTTTTTTACTCTTATATTAAAGGTTAAATACCAGAAATTTTAAGATGGATTTTTAAATTAAAATTTTTGTAATTTTTACAGGATTATATTTCTATATAAATATGCTGGTTGCTAAGAATTAAATAAAAAAAGATGTAGATATATGCATTACTATGCATTTAAGGGATAATTGTTTAACCACGAGATTAAGTGTTCCGGAAGGTAACAAAGATTACAAAACGCTATTCTAATATGTTTACGCTGATTAACGCAAAATAATTTCATATTATCATCCAGGTTATCATTCAGATTATCATCCTTTAACAGATTGCTAACGAAACGCACCATGTATACCTTAGTAGTCAGTTCCAAAAGATCTTTTAATCTTAAACAACCCAATTCTTTCATAAATTATCGAACTTTACATGGAAAACCATGCGTCGCGTAAGAAACAAAAACCACACATACTGGTTTCCAAATATTTCCATTAAAATGCCAAAATGTGTTTTCATTTCTTGTTTTGTAATTTCGTATTGGAAATATTTCATTTTCGCAATATCAAGAAATTCGTTTTGGTCATTATGATAAAATCTTGATTCTATAATCAATGCTCCAAATCGTGACCAAACCAAATTATTAAAGGAAACATTTGCGAACAATAGATGCATCGTAGGTATTATTGACATTTAGTTTGAAATAAGTACGCAAAATTTTGCTTCACTGGAAAGTAATTTTTCGTTTCGAATTTAGGGCAGACTATAACATCGTTCTCTGCGTACCATAACTAGTTTTTAAAATATTCAGATATTGCTGCCATAGCTGTGCATTCTTACGCAAAAGTGCATGAATACAAAATTTATTACGAATATATATATATATTAAATTCAATAATATGGAAATAATAGGACTCCATCTTAAATAGGACGTAATCACCATGGTAACCTATCATGGGAAATTATTGAATTAATTATAATAATTTAATATTTAATAGAATGAAGAAAATTTTTAATATGTTTTTAAGTTTTGATTCAATTTTCATAAGTTTTGAAATGACTCGCGTTGCGAATGAATGAATGAATTGCGACACTTATACGCGTTTGAAGGAATTGATTTTAAATCGCACATAACTGAGAGCCGCGCATAATTGAGAGGATGCTGTATGTAGCAATTCTTTATATACACATTATGAGAAAAAACATTTTTAAATATAAGAATTATGATTAACAACATTTTATAAAATAAAAGAGGTGTAATATTTGTATAGTGTACTTAAAATCCTTACTTTCTCTATAAAATTTAATTTAAGAAATACAATAAACGTAAAATTTAATTTTACATAGAAGTAGATATGCCACTTAGTCCTCATTTAAGAAGTCATCGATGCTAGTTTGTTTTTACTTAAGCCGCGTTTGTACAACGACCTTTTCTAATGCATTAAAGTGCGTCATTGTACTTGATGCTACATCAGCATATTGAAGGCAACATCACAAAGCGTCCAGGGCTCCTAAAGCAGTAACATAAGATTGGACAATTACAATATAAGTTTCATCATTATCATCATCTTCTCCTTCTTTTTCAGATGTCATGTCACCAAAAACAGTTTCAATATCTCTTACTGCCGTTAATATCAGCATTGACGAAATCTTGAAAGAGAATTTTGGCTTATGCTGTTCCATTCTTCTTCGGCTATTTTAAAATCATTGCTGTTGTTTTCATTTTCCAGTAATGCTTCGGCATCATTTGAATAAACAAAATTCGCTTTTCTAAAGCAGTTTTAAGTTATTGTGGCTGTTACGTTATTCCAAGAGGAAACGAACATATGCATAGCATCCAGAATCCCAATTTTCTTGAATTCCTTTTTCGCTCTGTGATATAAACATTCTTCGCACCAAATCTTTACTATACTGCGCTTTAACTGACCTTATTATAAATAGATCTAATGGCTGAAGTCTGCTAGTGCAATTTACAGGAGAAAATATAACTCGTGTATGTGTCAGCAATGGCAAATATGAAAGGTGGGCGGGACACTGATCCATAAATAGCAGAACTTTTCTTTTTTTAGCCATCTTCATGTCAAATTCCTTCAAAAAGTCTAAAAATAGTCTGTTATTTCCGCGTATAACTGAGAGAGACAATTGAAAGTGGCGCTTATAAGTGAGAAATCTACAGTATTATTTTTCTATTCCTCGTGGCAAGACCTTACGAAAATCGCATATAACTGAGAGACGCGTATAAATGAGAGGCGCATAAGTAAGAGGTGACTGTATATATTAAATTTCAAATCATCGATTGGGTAGTTTTTTCGCTGTTTTATACGGACAGACGGACGGACGCAGACGACGACTATCGGTGGTACGTATTTATGTAATTACGAACGCACCTAATAACGACTTGATTGCAGTTAAAGTACGTTGAATTCAGACTAAAAATACGGTATTTTATCTTTGTAACTCTTATCCTGTTTATTATTCACGTAATTTAAAAGTATATATATATTGAGTAATCTAAGCATACATACTGCTGATCTCTGTACAGTGAAATACGTTTAACACGAAAACGCTTAACACGAAATGATATAGCGGTCCGGACAGTATACGATGCAATTTAATGCATTTTCGTTCTTTTAACTCGAAACAAAAATCGTTTAACACGAAAAAAATCGCTTTCAAGCTAGTTAGTTTAAGTTGAAGTTGGTGAATTTTGTGTTCAAACCACTGAATTTTGGATGAAAATCAGAGAATTTCGTAAATTAGCTTATGTTTTAGGAGCACAATGGCTGAGAAATCGGTGCGAAAACAAACTGCTATTTCGCTTCAAATGAAGATGAAGCTGCTTAATTGTTAGAAAGTGAATAATGATTTACCGAAATTGCAAGACATGGTGAAATAATTACAACTGTGTTTCAAGATTGCATTTGATAAATGAAATCGTTTTTATCTGAGTGGAAAGCAACTACCCATTTTTCCCTCTTTTCACGTGCAGAGAGAAAAAAAAAGGAATTTCCAACATCTGGTATACATAAAAGTGTTGCACAACGAGATGCAATAAGAAAGACTAATGAACTGAAAACTTTTCTTTCTTTTTTTAGTCAGTCTCTAAATATATGCCCTAAGCAAAACACGCAGTGTGTCTGCGCTCTGAAAAACCTTAAAGATATATGTTAATTAAATATATAACTTTGAATGTAAATTTAATTTTAACTTTATCTATGTGCTTTTAATTAAATAGTGTAGTCCTGTGATCCTGTGCCCTCTTTTGTTACTGAGTGGAATATTTTCATGCTGATTCACTTTGGATTTTTATAGCAGGTTGGATTACCTTACGCGGATTTGATCAACGCTGAAAATAAAGGTAGGAGCATGCCAATTTTATCTTTCTCCTTTTTTGTGAAGATGTTAAAAGGGAAAACATTATTTTCTAAATATAATTCATGAAGAGAAGCTCAGTTATTTAACTGCCGTGATTTCACAATAAAAATTCAATAGATTATGAGACTGACTGAAGGCTGTGAACACGGCAAGTTACCGCTCTCTTCTATTTAAACTATTGTAACAATAAATGAAAATAAACGAAAACTCTTGAAAGTTAAGAAACTAAAATAAAAGAAACCTTTTAAAGATAAAACAATGGCCTCCTCCTTAAAAGAAACATTTAATATCGAAAAATTAAATCCGCATAACTATGCCCAATGGAGTTTTAAAACCCAGATGCTCCTAATGAGGGAAGATTTATTTAATTATACACAGGATGACCCCCCAACACCACTAACTACTGAGTGGACTAAGCGAGATAATCGTGCTAGGGCTACAATTATATTAACTTTAGAAGACTCACAACTTATTTATGTGAAAAATGAAACGACAGCCAAGACAACTTGGAATGTTTTAAAAACTATACACGAGCGCGCAAACCTTTCGAGCAAATTATATTTACTCAGAAAGTTATACAGTATAAAACTCGGGGAAAACGGAGATATGATAAGTCATATCGTAAAAATACTAGAAACAGCCGACAGATTAAAGGCGATAGGGGAAGAAATTAAGGACACGCATTTATCCGCGTTACTTTTATGCTCCCTCCCACCGAGTTATGATACTTTGATTATCGCACTTGAAGCGAGAAATGAAGAGGAGTTAAACTCTGAATTTATAAAAGGAAAATTGACCGATGAGTATCAAAGGAGACAAGATAGCTCGAATAATACGTCGCGCGAAAATGCGTACAAAGCAGAAAAAAATAATACTAAACCACAATATCGCAAACAAGAACAAAATATGTTTTGTACATATTGTAAAAGACGAAATCACATAAAATTAAATTGTTGGTTCCTTAAGAATAAAAATTCAAATTCTAAAAACCAAACAATGAATAAAGGGAGACAGAATGCTGCATTATGTTCTGAAACGAACAAAATCACTCCGGAAGTAGAAGTACAAACAAACACACAGACTCTGGGGAATAGTAGCAAAGAAAACAAAACCACTTTAGATACAAAGGTGTCTCAAAACAATTGTTCCTTTTACGCGAACATTGAAAATAAATCTACCTGGATAATTGATTCAGGGAGCTCTTCACACCTTTGTAACGACATAAACCTATTCAGTGACATTGATACAAATAATAAGAACACAGTCACGATTGCAAACGGAAAAATTCTTGCTTCACACGGGACAGGCACAATAAAATTACAAACACAACACCAAATTTAAATCTGAAAAATGATAGCGAAGTTCAGAAACAACCCGAAAAAGCAGGGGAAAATTCCTCAGAAATTATAATAAGTATGCAGGAAGAAAAACAAACAGACAGTGAGGAAAATACAACAAATGAACCTAGAAGATCACAAAGATCGAATAGAGGTGTTCCACCAGACAGACTCGCATACATTACTAAAGAAAATAAAATTATACGAGCAAGAACCGTCAGATTTCTAGAAAACTTTAATTCAAACACAAGAATTAAAATTAGTTATAAGCAACGAATATGATCCGATTCTGACGACATTTGCAGATTCAGATTGGGCAGGAGATAAAAGTGATCGAAAATCAACCACAGGAAATTTAAGTAAATTAGGAAATGCAGCGATTTCCTGGTCAACAAAAAAGCAAAACTCAGTTGCATTATCATCTGCTGAGGCTGAGTATATTTCCGCAGCCACATCAGCACAAGAAACCATATGGTTGATAAAGCTATTAAAGGATCTAGATTTAAACCAAAACCTACCAATTATTCTGTATGAGGATAATGTGTCATGCATCAAGATGACTCAAAATTATAAACATCATTCAAAAACAAAGCACGTGGATATCAAATTTAATTCAATTAAAGATTTACGAGAGAAGGGAATCATAGAATTAGAATATTGTCCCAGTAAGGAAATGACTGCAGACATCTTTACGAAGCCCCTTCCCAAACCTGATTTTATCAAACACAGAGACAACTTGAACTTAAGAACTATTGCAACTTCAGAAATCAAGCAGGGGTGTTAGAAAGTGAATAATGATTTACCGAAATTGCAAGACATGGTGAAATAATTACAGCTGTGTTTCAAGATTGCATTTGATAAATGAAATCGTTTTTATCTGAGTGGAAAGCAACTACCCATTTTTCCCTCTTTTCACGTGCAGAGAGAAAAAAAAAGGAATTTCCAACATCTGGTATACATAAAAGTGTTGCACAACGAGATGCAATAAGAAAGACTAATGAACTGAAAACTTTTCTTTCTTTTTTTAGTCAGTCTCTAAATATATGCCCTAAGCAAAACACGCAGTGTGTCTGCGCTCTGAAAAACCTTAAAGATATATGTTAATTAAATATATAACTTTGAATGTAAATTTAATTTTAACTTTATCTATGTGCTTTTAATTAAATAGTGTAGTCCTGTGATCCTGTGCCCTCTTTTGTTACTGAGTGGAATATTTTCATGCTGATTCACTTTGGATTTTTATAGCAGGTTGGATTACCTTACGCGGATTTGATCAACGCTGAAAATAAAGGTAGGAGCATGCCAATTTTATCTTTCTCCTTTTTTGTGAAGATGTTAAAAGGGAAAACATTATTTTCTAAATATAATTCATGAAGAGAAGCTCAGTTATTTAACTGCCGTGATTTCACAATAAAAATTCAATATTAATGCAGTTGATGAAAAAGAAGGGCGAAAACAGAAATCTGCAAAGAGTTTTGCATTGCCAATTCTACATTATCAACTATAATAAAAAAAAAAACCAGGGATCCTATTAACGCTAACGCTTGAGCGCAGTATGTTTAAGCCTGTGAAAAAACGTATGAGAACTGCTAAGCACGAAGATTTAGAGACAGCTTAGCTTATTTGGTTCAAACAAGCTGGATCTCAGAATGTTAAAAAAGACACTTCAAAAAAAAGATATCTGATTTCCCCCACCCCCACCCCCACAAAAAAAATTAGGATGAGCTAAGCGAATCCTCTACTAGGCTACACAAATTACATTTTGTCGTACACTTTACAAAAAAACTATTCAGTATTTTGACTTGAAATTAAACATAAAAATAAATTATGATCTGTAGATTTGCACAATAGTATTTTTTTTACTGAATAACGTTAAAAAAATTATTAATTTAAATAATTTCTTTTACATGTTTTTCCATTACGGACGCATTTTTGCAAATAAAAAATGAAACACGTATATTTTCAGAAGAAAAAATAAATCATGGAGTTAGTCATTATAGATAGAATCATGATTAATTAAATAGTTTCACGATTTCTTTTATGAAATTTTTAAAATACCTTTTTTTATGAAAGTTATAGCATATTTTTAATGAATTAAAATTTGTGAAAATTTAATTATTTGCATTCAATTATAAAAGTATTTTTCAGTGTTAAGAATTCCAATACACAATTTATTCTTTTTATGTGAAATCGTTTACGCAGACGATACTTACGCATTTTCAAAGAATTATAGTATGATTTTTTTTTCTGTAAAGTGGCAACGAAATAATTGTAAACAAATAAAATTAATTGTTAAATTCGTTATATCATAAATTACAAAATTCCCAGGAAATTCTTAGTTATTTGGCTGAATTTACATTTCTAAAATTAAAATGCGCTAAAACATAAAATACCGTTTTTGCTTAATAAAGATGCAAAAATAATATAAAAAATATTGTTACTTTCAAATATTTGTCTTATTAAATAATGCGTCGCGAATCCAAACAAAGCATGGCTTTTGCTAGTAATATTTTGTTTACTTGCTTTTTATCCTAATGGTTGCAATTTACTAGTAGTTTAACAGGAAATCGAAATAAAATTTGATGACGTCGAAAATATTTGTGAGTTTTGTTCTTTTTTTAAGAATTTTTTAACGCGAAATTCTTTTAAAACGAAAAAAAAATTCGATCCCCTCAGTTTCGTGTTAAACGTATTTCACGGTATATATGGTGACCCCCCCCCCCCCCCCCCAGTTATTGACACCAGTAACTGACACTTCAACAAAAATCTAACTCAAATAAGCATTTTCTTGTAAAATTCTACAAAGTGACGAGGTGTAACTTTTTTGTCTTAACTGTTGTAATTTAAGTTTCAGTTATTGGTTCTTCAAAATAGAGATGGTGTCAGTTACTGAGGTTTTTGACCATATTTATGAAAAATATTATTAATTTTTAGTAATAAAAAGTATAATTTTTCAAAATTATTTTGTTGACCATAATTTTTTTATGTATCTCTACTATGTTCTCAAAAATAAAAATAAGAATAAAAGAGATTTAAAATTTTGTATTAGTGATTTGAACAAAAAAGAATCTTTAAGGGCTAGTAGCAGTTAACACTAGTAACACGAAGAAACTCGAACGCTAATGTTAAACCGATTGCAGCTTATATTTTAATATATTTTAATATTTATTTTTTTTTCCATAGAATGCTTGATGTCTTTATCTAATGTTGTACGTTTGCAATTTTTCGATTTCGGTTGAAGTTTTTTTCTATACGAATACTTTCCTTTTTGGAACCGGTTGGAACCGGTTTTGAAAGTGAATCAATCTTTATATAAAACACTGTAACCAAAATCGAAAAAGTACAAGCGCACAACATTAGATATTGACCCCAGGAATCCCATGCAAAATAAAATCATAAAAAATTTTTAAAATACAAGCGAGAAATCTATGAAGATTTCTTTCATAGGTTTAACATTAGCGTTCAAGTTTCTTCGCATGGCTAGTGTTGGCTCTGTGTCAGTTACTGACTGTAGGTTTCACCCAGTGGTGGGATTCAGCCGGTTCACATCGGTTCGATAGAACCCGTTGTTAATTTCTGTAGAGTTCAGCGAACCGGTTGTTAAAATGATACTTCAATTGTACTGTTAAAATGATACTTCAAATACTAAAATCGCATTTCAACACTTTCCAACATAGTTGAAAAGTCTTTATGAATTGGGTTTGTCTGTCCATCTGTCTGGATATCTGTCTATCACTATTCTCACGGTTAATGTTTTTAATATATCACTGATTTTAACTTTAGATCATTGACATGGGTTGGTTCTCAAGCTTAAATTATGCTATTTTTGTATTATCCTTATTGTATTACACTGTTTTTATGTATTTTCTGATAGAAATATTGATCAGGATTTCATGATTGCCTAATTTGTATTAAATAAATTACGTCCTTTTATAGGGAAACATGTTTCAGGAATATTTTTCCACTATACTAAATGATCAAAGTTTTTTTTAATAATGCTCTTATACAAATAATGGAAAGTGTTTCATAATCTATGTGTAAAGCTTCATTTTCCCTTCATCAAAAATCATTCGGAAAGCGAACCGGTTGTTATATTATTTGAATCCCACCACTGGTTTCACCCTATAAGTATTCAGATTTTTGTATTTCAAACAGTTGTTCAATTTGTGATTTACTGACGATTAACTTATTATAGATTTACACAACATTTAATTCAATACATTCATGGTTCTTTATTACTTGAAACCCGTCTGTGAATATTAAAGATGAAAAGCCACATTTATCATTTTTTTTCTCCCTCTCTAATGTGTGTAATGAACGAATGCTACACACATCTGTCTCTTTCTGTAGATGACGTTTACAATCCTCCCTCTCCAAAGCTCTCTCCGAAAAATAGAACCCTTGTTTCTATTATAGCTCTTCTTCTTTTAAAAGACAGTCTCTACAGAGTTTTCTGCCAGGTCTTTTAATGCCCTATAATGAGTGCCACTTTAAACATACCCGAAAGAACCATTGAAAAAATACAATTAAGATAAAGCCCTCAACGAGTTTTTGTTATATTCCACGCACGAGTGAGTTTATGAAGGGACATTACCTCACCCCACACCCAGTTTCACTAGAAGGGTAGGTGTCTATTTATATATAGTTTAATCATACGTGTAATAGAAAGTTAAGCCCTTTACATTCATGTTACTAAAGTATTGAATATTTTTCAGTTTGCTTCAATTTACATTGCATTTTATTTTCATTATCCTTTACCGTTTTGATGTCCTTTAATAAGTGCCATTTGAACATATCCAAAAGAATGGCTCGCTATTGAAAAAACGCAATTTAGATAAAGGCCTCGGAGATTTATTATTATTCTTATTCTATACATAAATGCAGTGATGGGACAGTGGCGCAGCAGTTGGGCGATTGTCACCAATAAATTTTTATAGCATTTTTCGCTTTTAAAAGCTTCAGAAATTCTATCTTGAAGTAAGACGATTAATACTATTAAAATTTAAAGGTATCAGTTGATTCTTTGCTGCTACAGTGTTCCATCACTGATAAATGAGTTTATCTAGAACCTCCACGTTCCAGATTTACTAGTAGGGCCATTCCATGTCTCGTGTAGGGCAGCTTTTCTACACATTACTGGAGTTTTGGCAATGTTATTATATCCTCAAATTAAAACAACTATGTTAATATGAAAATCAAGAATTTTTTGGGTTTTTTTTAATGTATAGTATATATTTTAACAACTTATAAGTTAATAGATATAGCTTTTTATGTAAGTGTAATGCGCAGGACATTGCAATGTTTTTATTTTTCTCAAAACTATTATATCGTCAAACGGAGTTCAGTAACGATGGAACACGCAATTTCCAGTTATATTTTAGTAAGACATAATTTATGTTAATTTTTAAACAAGTAATATAAAAATTTTATTTTTAAAGTCATTTCCTACTTAGGTCATCAAAGAAAAATTTAATGTAATCCCTTAAGCTAAAATTAATTTTTGTTGCATTAAAATATCTCAATTTGTTGATTTTCTATAAGCAAGTAGGTTTAGAATGGAAGTCTATGGGAATTTGGCGAAATATTTGAGATATCGCCAAGTTGGCGACAAACTTGTCGGTATTTGGCGACAGAACAGGGTCTTCCCTATGGTAGCCCCCCTTATAGATATGAAGATGTATTAAATGCTGTTCAATAACCAATGGCCGCCATTTTGTTCCCCATATAAAACTAAAATTAATTAATTAAAAATTAATTAATGAATTAATATTTGAAAAATCTGTATTAACATCAATTTTCATCCAGTACAAGTTTTTAAAAAAATATTTCAACTTGATAGGATGAATAATAAGTATTTTATTAACGATTGAAAATTTGAACAAGATATATAAATAAATATAGGGAGAGTGTGAAGTAATAGTAGGAATTGAAAAAAAGAAGCCACCAAATTGGTACGTGATACAATAAATTTAACGTCATCTTTTGATTTAGTGAACTGAAATCTATAGGAATCGACTATTCTTTTAACAGGGAGAATTTTGGTGCCTGCCAGTGTTATTTGGCGATTTATCACCTGCAGCCGGTTAACGGTAAAACGCCTTAAAATTAATTTATTAATTTATAATTAAGTTCTAAATTTATTAAGATATTGTATTTCCCTTGGAAACACACCTATGTACAGGGTTTCCATAATTAAACGACCCTACTTTCAAGTTGTATATAGAAGTATTTAAACTAATTTTTATACACTAAACAGACTTGACTACATTAAAACAGAGAAATTAAATTAAAAAATATATAAAAACATTTCATTAAAAACAAAAATATATACAAATATAGTCGTTTCGCTGTGCAGTGCACAACCTCATCACACACATCAGCAATAACAGAATATCGAAACATGTCCTAGACAGAGTCAAAGTCAAATTTAAAGTTATTCTTTCAAAAAAATACAGTAGAACCCCATTTATCCGAATCCTGGTTATCCGAAAATCGGCTTAACCGAGAGACCTTAAAATTCCTTAAAGTCCTTTTTAAATGTAAAGAATTTTATTGTCAACACTATTTTTACCAATGTCAAATGACACCTTTAAACATATTTTGATTTATGATTACTATTTTATTTGTAAGCTTTAGATCAAAACAATTCCGAATCATTTTTAATACATTGAACAGTTGTTTTAATGCTTATTAGCTTTAAAAATTAGAAGCAAAATAAGTAAAAATCAAATATTTGAAAGGTGTTATGGGAGACTGGTAGAAAGAGCGTTAAAAAAGCATGTTCTTTATGAAATAAACAGAGTCAACTTATTATTTGGTCCATTGTGTAATTTTGGACACTTTATTAGATAGACACGTACAACATTTCATTTTTTTACAAAATATGTTGTGATTGTTATGCTGTTGGAGCGACTTGTAATTTTGGTTTGTCATTCAGGGTGATTTGAATACGGTACCACAACATTTTTATTACAACGATGTTCTAAATTACGATCACAGCTTTTCATCAAACAAGTTTTTACCATAAGACTCTCGGTTATTCAAAAATTTCTATGCTACCCCGGTTATCCGAAAATTCCTATGGAATCCCGGTTAACCGAAAATGCTTTGGTCCCATGCTTTTCGGATAACCGGGGTTTTACTGCATTCCTTCGGGATCGTACCAGATTCGTTGAGCGTGTAAGGGTATAGTCTAGTGAACCAATTTTCCATGAATAATCTATGATAAGCGTTGCAATTATTTTTCAAAATCAATGAATTTTTGAAGGATGGAGTGTGGTCCGTTTCAAAGGCATGTTGTACTAATTTCGAGTTCAATTTTCCATTTTTTTAATCTAAATCTTAAGAATAAATACAGAAGTATTGTTTATGAAGTTGTGAAATTTTGTAAAAGACATAATAAAAGTGTAGAAATTTGTTTAAGCGAAAAAAACATTACTTCAAAATTTCGCGACCAGGGGGCGTTTTTAATGAATTACACATTTAGCATAAATTTTTGATAGTTTAGAAAATTTATTTAGGATCTTAAAAACAGCATTTCACGACATGTTCTTAGCAGTTCCCAGAACACACTGCGGTCAAATGTGAAACGTGCTATTTTACGATTCTAGATGGTATCTGAAAATGATGACCGTCATGTGGAACATGTTTGGTTGTAACAAAATTTGTAAACTATCGTAAATTTATGATAATGTGTAATTCCAATGACCAATTCAGAAAACTTGAATACCAAAGAGGTCGTAATGCCTGCGTTAACTTCACTTCGATGTTATTGAGTCGATGAATGAGTGCATACACGGAAAAAAAACTGTTTTGTTTAAACAACTAAACTTTGGTTAATATAGCTCCAACCAAATATTTTAGTTGGAATGACCAAATTTTGGTTGGACTAACCAAATGATTTGTTGAATTAACAAAATTATTGGTTAATCTAGCCAAAATTTGATCATTCCACCTAAAATATTTAGTTGAAGTTATATTAACCAAAATTTAGTTGTTTCAACTAAACAGTTTTTTCCGTGTAGATGGATTCAGCAGATGGTGGACTTTGCAGCAAAGTTCGTGCCGTGGCAATGGCTTTATCAAGCAAACACTGGGGGAAGGGGGGAAAGCCGACAGGGCCATAAAACATTTTTTTCCGGTATATAAATTAATGGAATAATAAAAATGTAATCATATAAATAAGCTACAAATTATAAAATAATATGAAAATATAAGCTTTAAGAAGGTGAATTATAACCGGTGCTAAACATAAAGGGGGGGGGGGGGGGATAGTGACATCAATCTGAATGAAAAAAAAAAATTAAAAATAGAGTGTCAGAGATGAAAAAGCAAAAGAGCTATTTTGAATTTAGAATGCCTTCAACGTATCTTAAGGTGGTTCCCTCCGTTAATTCGTTAAAAAAAAAGTTCTCCGGTGGCAAAATTTTGAACTATTTTGTTTTTCGCTCAAACAAATACCCATACCTTTATAATGTCCTCCACAAAATTTCACAACATTCTGAACAATAATTTCGTCTGTAGACAATTTTAAAATAGGGTCGTTTAATTATGGACAACCTGTACATATTTTTCATGATTCTAATATATAAAGAAGTGGGTGCAAATTGATTACGAAATTCCATCTTTACATTAAAACAAGTAAGAAAAATCATGCGTTAAGCATAGATTATGAAACACTTTCCAACATTTCCTGAATGCTTTAACAAAACTTCGTTATTTAGGGAAATAAGGTATATAAGAGAACTAAGTAAACATTTCAGAAAACACATAAAACATTTGAAAAATTGATTTCAGCAGTTACCGTCCATAGCAAATATGTATTCCAATTCTTTTGAACAGCCCTGTGTTTGATCTGTAGGTTGATCTATATACTATGTAATGGGGAAATTTAGTTTAACAAGAAAACGCATAACAGGTTGAAAGTTCTCTTTCAGCAATTCATACGAATAGATAGAAACATACTTGTCTACTTGTGTACAATCCTGTAGTTAACCTAGTACCTTTATTACACGCCACTATTTAGCTAAAGTTTAATCAAAGCAAAACACTCTTAAAACTACTGAAATCACATTTCCAGAAATTATAATTTTTAGACGGCCATGTATCCAATTCTTCGTGTGACTCTGTATATCATTTTATCTATGTTCTACAAACATTTGTTATTAAACTAAATGCAGTTCAGCGTAAAAATGCATAACTCGTTTAAAAACCACCTTTAAGCAATTTGCAATCATACCCAGTAACCATTACGAATTCTTTTGCTTAGCCCTGTATATGAATTACAGCATTTATACACACCGTATGCAATGCATAAATATAGTGAAACAAAAAGCACATAACATAATTAAAAATGCATTTCCAGCAATCATCGCTACTGTACAGCACTTCGAATACAATATAGTATCTGAATCTTTTGTGTGTCCCTGTAAATGCTATACACTTCATATTATACATAAAATAAGTTATAATAAACCTCAGCGACGTATATCAATTCCATTATACATGAAATAATTTAACATAATTAAAATACGCTGCAAACAATTCCCTCCACCTCTATATCATTATGTAACGGAATTCTTTTTTGTGGCCCTGTAAATGAATAATAACTATTATTTGCACCGCATATTCTACAGAATGCATATTTTAGTGCACTTGATAAATGCATATTAATTTTATTATGTTTCAAAGCCCAGTAACATCATTTTATGTCATTTTAAACGGTTTTTTTCCCATAGGCCGTAATGTAACTGAAATTTTTTGATTGTCCCTGTAAATGAACTAAACATGCTAGAAACTTCATTTGAAATAGGGAACGTTCTATGGTAAACATTAATAACATCCAAAAATTTCTGGGCAATCTGAGTATATTTACGGGAGTTAGGGCGCGGACAGACGACAGACAAACCGAAGTCGTAAACAGTTTTCAACTTTGCTGGAAAGTGTTAAAAAGTTAAGTTAAATAAAAAAGTGCGTAAAAAATATTTATTAATCTTAGTTATTTTGCAAGAAAATAAAATATTCGAATAAGTTAGTTATTTATCACTGTTCTCTGAAATACAGATTTCAAATCTACATCGAGGCGAATTGATATTCACTGGATTTTTACAGTATGTTAACGTACAGAGTCTACTTGTACAAACAAAACAAGTCATGTTACACTTTTTAAGGCTTCATGAGTAAAGGCTTAATGCCAATCATTGCTAATGCTATCAATGCGCATTACGTGTGAAAGGAGAAAGAATGAATTAGAATTGAGAATACCGAATTATTGAATTTTGAATGTCAATGTCAGGAACATTTCTGGGTCAAAAGTTTGATTCAAAGATTTGATCAGCAGATTCATCTGATAAAGTTATACTTCAAGCCGTTTTTAGTGACAGAGCAGCTACTGTTTTGAATTATTGAAAAAAATAGTGTTATGATATTAATAAGAGCATTTTTGTCTTAAAAAGTATTTTTTTGTTGTTGTTGTTGTTGTTGTTGTTTTGAGGGGGTTGGGGGGTATGTGACATATCCACTTTTATTTACGTTTCCTAAAAAGTTTGTCAATAAAAACTATAGAACACTCGCTTATGAAACATTCGTCAATTTAAACGCATACTAAAATGCATGTGAAACAATACAGCGTCATCTATTGGCGATAATTTTAATCATTTTTTAAATTACTATATACAAAACTTATCAGCTTCCTTATAAATACGTGACTTGATTTATTTTTATTTTTATCATAGTTAATGAATTATTGAATTTTAAATTTAAGGAATTCTTCATGAAACACCATGTATATACGGAAATTCAGCATGTTCTGCAATAACTTTGAAACTTCTAAATCAATTTTCACAAATGCGGTGTAATTGATTAGTCAGAAAAACGCGAGTTAGGTTTTCTTTAAATAAATAAATAAATAAAAAATGCAGCATTTACCAAAGATACACAAGCCTGACATTTTTAAAAATATCTTATAAAAACATCAAATTGATTCAGAAATGAAGTTTCATATCATGTTCTCCGGATATCACTAACGTTAAATGAAATATAAAAATCACCTACAATCTATCTACAATCTAAATTGAAGCATTTGAAAATTTTTTGAGTAAATGAATGGAAATATTTTTCTTGAAACTGGGAAAGAGTATAGCGTTTTATTTTTTAAAATAATTTTAGCAGTAACCTTCAAACATCTGTTTCAGATTTAGTTTCTCAAAAAGAGAAATGCAATATTATTCGTAAATAATGGCCTTATTGTTTTAATGCTTGTATATATAATTGAATCCTTTATAGTTTTATTTCAAGTTACTTTTATTTTCTTTAAATCAGTTTAGCAATTTTTTTCTAGCTGAGAAAATTCAATCAAAAATTATTTTAACCGTGGCGATGATATTTCCTTAAATCATAGTACATTACTTATAATTTTAGTTCAGAGTTAAAGAAACATAATATCATTCGTCTTAACTTTAAAAAAATCATCTTCATTGTTCAACTTGAAAAGTGACGATAAATATCAAATATATGCCACTACCAATAACACTTTCACCAAATATATCAAAACTTTATTTCAAATTATTATTTTATTTTTTTAAGTTAATTTATGATTTTTTTTTCTGCTTTTAGAACATTCAGTTAAAAGTAGTTTAAAACATAAAGACTATATTACCTTAAAATATAAATTTGTAAATTTATAAATTACCTTAAAATATAATTTTAGCTCAGAGTTAAACCATTTTTTGGTGTACTATGATTTTGGTGTATCTTTCCTCTTAACATCCAAAAAATCTTCATGATTCAGTCTTCAAATAGATTTCAACTTTCACCAAAATAAATAAATAAATAAAATTAAACTTAACAATAGAAAATTGAGTGGTAAGGACAAATTTGAGTTTAATTTTACACCAATCTTTGATTTAAATCTCGGAACTAAATAAACAATTTCGAAGAGTTTTCTTTCATATCTGGGATTTTGAGAAGAATTCTCAACATTATTTTTACAGCGTGGACAAACAATGAATCACCAAATTGTAGAAGATCCGTCAGTAAATTTAGTCCTTTTGTCACCGAAGCCATTAATATTCATTAACATCTGACATCACACCGAGATGTAGCTAAAGTTACATAAACACAGATGATAATTCTATTTCGAGGATTTCTCAAAGCATACGGTGACAAATCCAATCAATGTACTCATAGATCACAGCTGAAACCAGAGACTGCTTGTTTCAAATAGTTAACTTTGTCGCTATTTTAGGCTGAAACAAAACATGGGAAGAGCAGATTTCAAGGCTGCATATTATCAACTTAATTTGCCATCGAGTGGTATTGCTGTTTGAACTGAATATGTTATCTTCTACAAATAATTATCATACGTGAGAATTTTAAAGGAAGAATTTTTAACATTGTTATTTTAAAACACGAACAAAATTTTAGTGCAATGTTTGATTCATTCTAAAATCTTCTCTAATAAAATTGTAAATATTATCGAAAAAGATATATAAATAGCATACACTTAGTATAACAATACAAATAAATTATATAAAAAAACCCTATAAAAATAACTTTAAATAATATCGTGTTAGAGATGTATCAACAGATTAGATTTTCTTTAAAGGGAAATGACAGATATGTCCTAGTAGCTAAGCAGCATTAGGCCAAAATAGCTTGCGTTGGTTATATCTTGGCCAATATTAACAATATTTGCGGGAAATATATAATAACATTGTGGTGCTTATGCAATAGATTGCACTTTTCATAAGTTTCTCCAGATAATTTTCATCCAAATTAACGCTAGTAAGACATGATCCACGAATGTATAGCATTTACTATAATTTTTGTAAACTTCCAAACATCCCACAATGTCCTTTTTTACACTGTCGGATAGAGAAAAAAAAATGTTCTTTCAAATGCAATTTGTTTGAAAACTGTATCCGAGTTTACTGATTGTTTTTGGCTTTTAAAATAATTTTCAAGCATGATTTTTTTAAATCTACGAGGGAAAGTCAATACGTAGGTCACAAATTGATATGAGAGGTCGAAAATTAGTTGTAAATTGTTTCCAAATATGCCAATAGGTGGCAGCATAATCCAACTATAAGATGTTAATTCCAAATTTATGAGACAGCAGTTGTACAAGATAAGCAGGGTCTTTCAAAAGTTGTTGACGAAGAGCGAAGTGGTCGTCCAGTTGAGATTACGACAGAAAAATCAGTGTGGAAGGTTGAGGAAATGGTTGCTATGCTGTCTATTGTTGTTCGCATGTCAGCTTTAACCATTTCCTCAATCTTCCGCACTGATTCTTCTGTCGCAATCTCAACTGGACGACCACTTCGCTCTTCGTCAACAACTTTTGAACGACCCTGATCATCTTGTACAACTGCTGTCTCATAAATTTGAAATTAACATCTTATAGTTGAATTATGCTGCCACCTATTGGCATATCTGGAAACAATTTACTACTAATTTCCGATCTCTGATATCAGTTTGTGGCCTACTTACTGACTTTCCCTTGTATCTCTACGGCGAAGTTATTGGTTGTTACCCGATATATTTTTATTAATCAGATATATCCGATGAAAACTTTGAGGTTTACTATAAATCTTAAAGAAATCTTAAAATCTTGAAGAAACTGCGGCCGTGAAAGTGGTGATCATAAAGCACCTAGGGTTCTTGAGGTGAAATAGTTTATTAAGAAAACAACGAAATCAGGATCCGTACACAAGCTTATCGCCGATGATGGAGATGAGTTACATTTTTACATGCTGTTAATTACAACCTCTTCACGCGGGGATATCATCAAGAGTGTGTGATCAACACTCTTATTTTTAACACCAAGATTTTATCCAATCAAGCCATTTAAAACGATATAAATAGTTCAGCATTTGTTTCCGATTAATATTCCGTAACGAAATTAGAACTTTACAAATAAATAAATAAAATAAAGTAATAATATAAACAAACTATGTTAAAAATGCTTTAATCAACAACAAATTTAAGTGGTACTTTAGTAAGTATTACGGAACAGTTGCTTAGAGGGTTAAAAATGATTAGTGACCATTTTAAAATTAAATATCAAAGTAAATAAAAATAAAATAGGCAATTTAAAATAGGAAATATTTACACTAAATACAATTGCGAGATAGAAATATATCTTTCAAAATGGCACACTTGTTTTGAAGAAACAAGCCGATATGGTTAATTAAATTCTGTGTTCGAGGACATCTGACTAATTAGTATTCTGAATATTTTATTCAGAAATGAGAGATTTACCCAAATAAACGTAATGGAATAAGTTTGGAATACTCAAATTAAAATAAGAGGGTTACTAGATCCGCGGAAATCAATTTTCACGCAAGAAAAGAAAAAGAGAAATGAAAATGTACCCCATTCGATGCTCTGTTTAGCAGATACCCAAACCAAATGCCATGCCGGTTGCAGTGAAAACAAATACTCTTTTGTAATTTTGTAAACTTAATTAAATTTCACTAAGCATTTGAATGAAAATATTAGTGAAAAGGAAAACAATCAGAATTTGCGAGGAAATGAAAGCAGGAAAGTCAAATGCATTCATAAAACATGATAGGTGTTAATCTTCCGGTTTTTTTCTAGGTTTTTTTTTTTCCGCCAAGTCAATTAAAGTCAAAACTTTTTTAAATAAAAGAATTTTAATAACCACATATAAACAAGAACCATTTAACTGAAAGATTTTTCTGATAACAAATTGCAAATTATGACTATCTGGCAAGAAAACAACAGCCCCTCCTCCCCCCCCCCCACAATAAATATTAAATAAATAAAAATAAATAAAAGAACGGACGGTTGGTAGGTATGAAATATGTTTACCTACAGTATTATGAACTGAAATCTTTTAAAATGAATTTTTGTGAAAATTGCGAATCTTGGAAATAAAAAAAATATATATCATCCCAGAATTATCATTTTGAATATAAACAAGAACGAAAACTCATGCTTAAAGAACAGATTATGAAACACTTTCCAACACATTCAGAATACTACTGTAACAAAACTTCGCAATTTATTACGGTGGAAAGATGATGTAAAAATAAACAATTTAAAAAACACATAACGCATTTCAAAACCCAAGTTCCACATTAAAAAATATTTAGTTTCGACTATTTCCTCGTGCTTTCTAAATTCAGTAAATTATTTTGTATGAAAAGTGCAATCCACTTTTATTAGTAGACGAAATAAATAAATTTTATATTGAATTTTCTTTAATGGTACTTAAAAGTACCGCCGATATAAAGGGTTAATTCATTAGATTCATTTTAATGATCGCAATGAAATAATGAAAACGACTTGATAAAAAGATATTAGAAAAGAACGTTTCATTTGAGTTATTCAAGAAAACTGAAAATAATAAATTAAAAATTATCTTTAAACGTGATGCGGGGAGGTATGCATTTGTAAATTTATTTAAATAACTTCATCTACAAAAACCAGAGCACGATATCGTATGTTTGTTAATTTAAAACTTCGAAATCAACCTGGATTGAATATTGTCTATAGTTAGTTTTCATGGAATATAGCCAAACTTTTTCTCAGAGAAAACTAGTATAGTTTATTTTAGCTCCTTAGCACGTGAAATGAGAACTGTTAAGAATTGGGTATTTCCTTTCTCTGCCAAAATATCAATCCTGTGCTGTGTAATGGGATTAAAACAATGGCAATACTATATTTCTTTACCAGTATGGAAACATGTGCTGAATGTTTTACCAAAACAAAAAGGGAAAACGTTAATTTTGGTACTCCCTTAAATAAAAGAATATTGTGTAACGATTAATTTTATACTTTAAAAATGTACTTTGAAGTTTTAATGCGAAGTTCACCGCTTGTTGAATTAATTTTATAACTATTTCTAAATTCGATAAACTAGTTATATTTTGGAAAAGGGTATGCAGACATGCACATAAAGTTAACCTTTGACTAATGGGCGATTCTGAAAAGGTGGGCACTGGACACACATCATAACTTTAAGCCTTTCAAACATAACTTTAATTATCATTGACTTTTTTTTTTTTTTACACTGAGTTTTTAATTCTATTCAGAGACAGAAAATGACATAATTTATTGTAAAAGCTTTGTATAAATATCTTAAACTTTTATTATTTTATGCTAAAGAGGTCAATTTTGGACATTCATAACGTTAACTGCTCCAATGTACCACCAAGAAAAAGAGTTTTAACTTCTTTCCAGATGGTTCTAATGGTAAACAACGAATGCATAAAGGAAACGGATGATTTTTGATAATTTCGTTAAGAGATGGCAGGCTGATTTATTGCTTTTTTGAAGATAGAAGGACTTTTCTATAAAGAATTCTTTTGTATTTTGTTACGTCCGAAAGTAACGTACGCTACAAAGCATTTGATTTTATTATTATTATTACTGGATAACAAAAAGTTAATTATACATATATATATGTATACACATACAATTATAGGACACATTTACTACATTCTTAGTCTTAAGAATTTTTTAAATACTAAGCGCAACGTCCAAAATCTGTAACGTACGTGCGAAAAAATGTCCAAAATTTGTAACGTACACAACTGCTAATTAAATGCTTTAATAATTAATTTTCCAGAATAGTTGCTGTCTTTTAATGCTTGTGTATAATTTTGTAGACATACTATTAAAAATATTAATATATTATATTTATAGACAAAATACTATACTATTAAAGAAAAATTGGCCTTAAATTTGAAATTTTTAAAAATTACATATTGTTAACGTTTAATGATCCCACCTTTTGAGAATCTCCCTAATGTGACAGAAATTGTCACATAACTACTGTGAAGCAGTCTGTCAGACCGCTCCTTCGAAAGATGAATAAAAGGCGCGATTGACTCATAGGATGATGTTTTTGTACTTAACTTTTTGTACAGGACTATTATAATTAAAATTCACCTATTCAAAAGTCTCTGGCGATAGTACTAAAGTTCCAAACGAAACAAAATTTTGAAAACGTTTGTATTTAAACTGAAAGTTACAAGTTAAACTATAAAAATTGAATAAAGCAGCGGTCTGTGAGACCGGTTAAGTGACTTTGTCTGTATCCGCACGGAATCTACTATATATAATATGACACTATAGTACATAATTCTATCAGATATAAGAAAAAAAATACATTAAAAAAATGACTTCAAGGTATTGTTTTTTTTACTATATTGTTTTTATGTCCTATTTTATTCAGGAGTCCGCACGAATAGAGTTATACGTGACACAAACCCGAAAATACTCTTTGAAGTTAACCCAACACCCGATCCAAACCCTTCCCCCCCCCCATACACACACAAAAAAATTAATAAGTTAATAATAAAATGAAAGTAATAATAATAATAATAATAATAATAATAATAATAAATCTATCTCTGATCTCGATAACGCACTTCAATCCGAAATTGAACCAAAATATATGAATATTAACCCATATTTTAATACAATTACAGCGCTAATATCAATTTCATCCCTTATGTAGAAAAATGAACTTGGGGATTTATATTCAACCTTCATAACGAATACTCCCGAATAGAGGACACTTTTATTTAACTCTTTTTCAATCCCCTAACACATATTTGTATGTTTTTATATCCTCCTTAGGACAATCTTCTAATGGACACCTGGGGGTAAACTTTTTTTTTTTTTTTTTAATAGATTAGTAAACCCAAACTGCAAGAGCCAAAATGCAACTCGAAACAACACGAACGTCCGAAACAATCAAATCTTCTTGACCTGAGAAATAAAAAAGAGTGATGACACGAACCGTGAATTGGGTCTTATTCAGTCAAAATCAGATTACCGACCCGATGCAGGACTCTAATTCACATTGTTTGTCACATTCAATTCCTACTATTAGCTCACACTCTCCCTATATTTATTTATTTATATAGTTATTTATTTATATATTTATCTTGTTCAAATTTTCAATCGTTAATAAAATACTCATTATTCATCCTATCAAGTTGAAATAAATTTTTTTGAACTTGTACTGGATGACAATTGATGTTAATACAGTTTTTTCAAATATTAATTAATTCATTAAATTTTAATTAATTAATTTTAGTTTTGCATGGGAAACAAAATGGCGGCCATTGGTTATTGAAGATCAATGAAAGTATTTTCAATAAGGGGTTACCATAGGATCACCCAACCGGAGCACCCACCAAATTTGGCATAGGTTCAACGCTCCGGCACCATAGGGGGACCCTGTTCTGTCGTCAAATACCGCCAACGTGGCGGTATATCGCCAAATTTGGCGGCCAAAGTGACGCCAACTTGGCGATATTTCTAATATTTCACCAAATTCCCATAGACTTCCATTGTAAACCTACTTGCTTATAGGGGTCCACCCTATGGTAAACCCTTATTGAAAATACTTTCATTGATCTTCAATAACCAATAGCCGCCATTTTGTTTACCATGCAAAACTAAAATTAGTTAATTAAAATTTAATTAATTAATTAATATGTGAAAAAACTGTATTAACATCAATTGTCATCCAGTACAAGTTCAAAAAAATTTATTTCAACTTGATAGGATGAATAATGAGTATTTTATTAACGATTGAAAATTTGAACAAGATAAATATATAAATAAATAAATATAGGGAGAGTGTGAGCTAATAGTAGGAATTGAAAAAAAAATCCCTGCCGGCCCGGCAGGGATACGTTAGCAGAGGTAGATTTCGAAGTCAAATATACTAATTTCACAAACAAAAACTAAATCATGATTATAGATAAATTCACTTTAACAATTTTATCTGGCCGCTCTTGACGAGTTTTTATTTCATTTTCATATAATAGATAGTTTTATCAGAATCATGTTAGGGCGGTATTCAAAAAAATACTTTTCCATGCTCAACAACTCGAAATTTTCTGGCATAATTCCAGATTCATTTTTAATAAAAAAAAAAAATATGAAACTTGCTGACGTGATTTTTGAAGAGATTTATAAGCGACCTGTGTTTTTATTTTTTGTTCAATTAATTAAAACTTGATATATAAACAATTATTTTCTCAGAGGGACAATATTTTTCGTTTCTAACACAATCGCTTCGGGAAATTCCGTTCAAAATGCCCACTTTGACATCATTTTTTGAAATATATTCTGCCTCTATCTAAAAATCGATTATTACGGTACATTATATAGTTTCTGAATAAGCGAATCTACCAATTAAATGCGTTTGAGAGCAAAAATGAATTTAAAAACCAGTCAGAAAATAAGCAGTTTGGATTTAAGCGCATCCTTAATACAATGATTTTTCCAACACAATCCGCTTCGGTAAATTCGGTTCAAAATGCCCTTTTTAACAGCATTTAAGAAAATATATTCTGCCCCTATCAGAAAATCGACCATTACGGTACATTATATAGTTTCTGAGTAAGAAAACGTACCAATTGGAAGCCTTTGAGAGCAAAAATGAATTGTAAAATGAGTCAGGAAATAAGCAGTTTGGATTTGAATACACCCTTACTAAGATCATTTTTTACTTCAACCGGTATGTATTTTTAATTTGTTTTTGCTCTAAGAATTGGTCCTATCCAAAACTTGTCTATATAGATGTTGTAGACAATATTAAGAAGATATATGATAAATTCATGGGGATTTTATATCTTTTGAATTGACGGAGTTATGGATTTTTTTCTTCTTCAAACCCCCTTTTTGTTTTCGTTTTTAATTTTTTTTGCGGTACGAATTGGTCCTATCAAAAACTTGTGAATATAAAAGCTGTAGATAATGTTAAGGAGATTCATGATAAAATTAATTGGATTTGATATCTTGAGAATTGACGAAGTTATGGATTTTTTTCTTCAAACGCCCTTTTTGTTTTCGTTTTTAATTTTTTTTTTTTTTTTTTTTTTTTTTTTTTTTGCGGTACGAATTGCTCCTATCAAAAACTTGTGAATATAAAAGTTTTAGATAATGTTAAGGAGGTTTATAATAAAATTAATTTGATATCTTGAGAATTGACGAAGTTATGAATTTTTTTCTCCCAAAAACCCTATTTTTTGCGCCCCTTGAGCCCATTTTCAACTTTATCAAAAATCTGTGATACATAAATTTTTGGCCCTATTTTTAGAAGTAATAAAAACTTTAAACTGATTTGATATGTACAAAAATTAAGAAGTTATGGGGGGTTTTCTGTTTTCACAAAACCCCTCCCTATTTCCCTCCCCTTGGTCCGATTTTGCCCATTAACGAACTTGACCGAGATTTTATGCCCATTGATTTTATGTATCAGTTTGGAAGAGATTGGTGCAGAATTACGAAAGTTATCGTGTCCAGAAGAAAGTGATATATATATATATATAGATAGATAGATAGATAGATAGATAGATAGATAGATAGATAGATAAAGTTTTTTACTGAGGGTGGTTTTGGGTTCTAGGGGTCATGATCGGTGTAGATCTCCAAAAATTTTTCAGAAATTCCAACATAGGAACGATCCCAATAGGTAGTATTTCATACGAAATCTACCTAAAAGAGTGATGACACGAACCGTGAATTGGGTCGTATTCAGTCAAAATCACATTACCGACCCGATGCAGGACTCTAATTCACATTCATTTTAATTTTCTTTGTTTAAAATATCTTTCATTATGTCGTGCAATGGATGCTGCTACATAAATTTTTTTGACGTGTCCTTGTAAAAAGAAATAATAATAAATAAATAAATGTAACTATACGCTGTACGACTGTATTAAATATAAATTAGTGGTGTGTACCTTAATAACATATTAAATTTTCGTGATGCTTTGTCAAATTTTACGAAAGTTAAAAGTTTATAAAGTGAAAAAAGAAAGAAAACAGACAGACAGATAAGTATATTTTTATTAGATCTATATGATATAAAACAGGACCATATGCAGGATGAAACTTATCCAAAAAATAAAATAAAATATTTTGAGTGGCTGTACTCGACTTTAACACACTCACATGTACAGTCGTGGAGGAAAAAAAAAAAAAAGAGGTAAACACTACTTACTAATTCTACGAAACATTATCGTAGAAAAAAGTTACTGGTACCACACGATTGGTAATAAAGTCTACTTTTAAATTATGTACATAAAATTTGCTTAGGGGGCCATCTATTTATTAAAACGAACCATAACTTTGTTTTTGTTTTTTACAATAGCAGTACACAATTCTGACAGCATAAATGAACTCTACACCCTTCAATTAGCCTAAAAACAAATTTTTATGCAATTCGTACGATAAGTTTCCGAGAAATTAATTATTTTAAAACGAGCGTATTTTAGGGGCTTAAGTTCGGTACTCGATTGTTGACCGAGAGAGAGCCCCCTTCTTGATCAAGGCGTCTTAAGTGCCACTCAAGCAGTCATTGAAGACTGTAAATTACAGAATAGCATAAGAAATTTCAAATGACTTGAAATTTGGTTTCTAGGCATAGTTTGAACCGAAGATTTGAAATATCTTGTTAAAATTGGGTATTGCCGTTGAAAAAAATTAAGTTTGTGTTCGTTTTAATATGTATGTTCCCTAAGCAAATTTTATATACATCATTTAAAAGTAGACTTTATTTCCAATCGTTAGGTACTAGTAACTTTCTTCTACGATAATTTATTGAGGAGTTAGTTGCGGTGTTTACTTTTTTTTTTCCCCACGACTGTACATATATAAGTTTCTGACACAATGGGAATGTTTGGATTTGAACACTGAATCAAAACTGGAGATGTTACTTCTGAGCTGCTAATGCTTGATTATATTGCCGCTTTATTTATCATACACTATATTCCGTCACATTTCCTTTGTGGTTTTCCCTATATAATGGGTTACAAAAAATTTTTGAAAATGATTCACAGTTCTTGCCACAGGCACAGTGGTTTTTAACATTCGCCAAATAGGATCTTCATACAAACGAACTGTATAATTTTCTTCATTTGATATCTGTTAAAAATATTTTTTTCCAGACGAGTTTCTTTATTTAACCCTTTGCGGTCGTATGTCTGCTCTCAGCCGCCAAAGCTTTTTTAATGTTCCAGGCGCATGTCTGCTCTCGGCCACCACAGCAAAGAACCATACTGAACTGAAATTATATTAACACTATGCCGTCCGCACGTCTAATCCAGGTTCTTCCGTGTCGTGCCGGTAGAACTGAGTTACATCATTTCGCTTGACTTAGATCATTTTTCGAGGCTCTTGGGAGACAATAAATCGTCAAGTTTACTAATACTATCGTCAGTTCCCACAAGTTCTCAATCCTGTTCCTCTATTTTCAATCTATTATCTATTTTTCTTGTACCTACTATCTATCTAGTATCTATCATTTATTTTCTAGTATCTAGTATCTAGTGTGTAGTATCTGGTATCTAATATCCAGTATCTAACATCTAGTTATTTATTATCTAGTTATCTATTATCTAGTTATCTATTATCTAGTTACAGCGTCTAGAATACATAGTGTGGAAATCTGCTATCCAAACAGTGCTAAAAAGTTGTATCCCTTAAATGTGCAATGATGCTGAAATCCAGGGATCCGATCGCACTGACATCTGCGATATATTTTCAAATTTCAAAGTAAATAAAGTATTATTACAGCGTCTAGACCAAATCGTCTTGGAGTAGAAAATATCCTGCAGATGTCGCTGTGATCGACTCATTGGATTTCAGCATCGTTTGACATTTAAGGGATGCAATATTTTAGCACTTTTTTAAATATTACTGGGATAGCCGATTTTCACACTATATATTCTAGACGCTGTAATTTAGTCCAATCTGTTATCTAGTAGTATTTTCAATCTATTATCCAGTTTCAATCTATCATCTATTCTCTAGTTTTCAATCAACAGTTCTGAACACCACAATAGACCCACCGGCGCTTGCCCAATAATTTCCGCATAGCACCACCGTGGAGCCACCGGCGCTTGTCCAATAATTTCCGCATGGCACCACCGTGGAGCCACCGGCGGTTGCCCGATAGTTTTCGCATGCCACCGGACGTACGACGAGCCGGTCGTGGTGCCACCGGCATAGTGTTAAGTCAACAAGCTTCAGAGATACGTAGAATTCGAAACGATACTTTACAAATTGTGTTTTAAGTGTCATTAGGCTTTTTCACTTCTTAAAATATTTTTTAAGTAATATTCTAAAATGACAAAAAGAAAGCGAAAGTTACCGAAAGAAGAGTACCGTGAAATTGAAAGTACTTTAAAAAAGATAAGGTCTAAGATGTGAAGAGTAAAGATTGCTCTGTATGTTTAACAGACACATTAAGGGATTTTCTTGGAGACTGCTTTGAAAGATACCAGATGATGGAGAACTTTAAAATATAATTTTTACATAAAATTAAAACATATTATTGTGTTACATATATGATTATGTCTAAAGTTTAAAAAAGAATTAATGAAATTTTTTTTTCCTTCATAACTCTGCATGTTATGTGTTACTGTTCGTTCAACGAAAATTTATTAATCAAGATTTACATCAGAAACTTTTAATTAAATTTTACTATTATAACTTTGGTAAATAAATTTTTGAAAAATTGCTGTTCCTTATTTTGAAACAAAATCCGGTATGATTACAACATTACAGAAACACAATTATTTGCCCCTGAAAAGGTTAATACGATCGCAAACGCGCTAAAGTATTAAGGGGTTATTTGTTATCATTCTTTCTTTCATAATATTTGAATAATACGGCTGTTTTAAACGGTCCAAGGTTTCGATTTCTATATAAATTTGCTGAAAAATCATGAATACCTTATCAAATTTCAAATCGGCATTAAATTTGAAATTGTTATTAATTTTGAGAAAACTGTTTTAAATAACTATTTTTTTTTCACGTCTCTTTGATATATTCATCATGACAAATTTATAGTTTTTCATTTTGCAAGAAGGTCACAACGAAATTCTCACAGTGGCATATTAATATCTTACATGCAAGAAAAATGATGATTTCGTGACCTTCCAGATGGGTTAATTTCCTCTAAAATAGCAGTCATCTTGATAATTAGTTTGACCGCGGTCACTTGCTAGCACCTGTGTTAACCTTTATGCAAAATATTTTGATCACTTAATGACGCCACGCTTAGATGGCTTCTTAACAAGCAAAAGTTGAAGCGAGTTCAACTTTTCTGAAATTTATAAGTTAAAAAATATATATAGTACAGTTTAATTACAATGCAAGCATTATTAGCCAAAATAATCTTTCTGACTTCTGCTTCAATCAAAGGTCCTCATCTCTTCTTTTGCCATGAACCCGAACTCTTGCCTTTTCGTATAATGCAGGATTTTTTTTTTCAATTGTCTACTAAAATTAATCTTTAACTAACGTCATTGTCGTCTGCACGGGGTCAAAACCACGCCACGAGGCCCACCCGGCCAGGCCAAATGAAGACAAAATTTCAAACGACCCTGGCTGGTGGAATACGACAATTCTTTTAACGTGTCGGGTCAACAAAACAGTTAAGCGGGAGTAACCGAACCAATATAATAAATTTAAAAGTATCGAACTAAGCCAACAAAACATGAACAATTTTCAACGGTTCTGGGTAGGCCAAGTATAAATATAAATGTGCTGCACGAGCCAGTGCTAGTTTGATAAAATCCATACAGAAGTTTAACATCCAGCGTAGGGATTTGCATCGGACACTTACATCGTGTCTGAGCCCGGGCTTATTTTTTTCAGATTCGGGCCTGGCCATGACGGGACAGGCTCAGATTTACATTTTTTTCTACATACTCTGGTCGGGCCGTATTTAATCTTGTTCCCAGGATGTGTCTGGCAGGTATTTTTTTCCGACTGTATATCATTATTTTAAAGAAACCATATCCATGTAACTTATTTTAAGCGTTAATTTTTATCCACTGAATCAGTTATAAATTTATAGTCTCAAATTTACTGAAAATAGATCAAATACCTTAATTTCAAATATCTAGATTTAATTTTGAAAATTGCTTGCGCATACATTTTATTTCATACGCCATGATTTAAGAGGATTTATCTATGTAATCTTCTTTAAAAGCATCAATCATTTATCTTTGACTCATTCATGCTCAAATTTTCTTGAAAATATTGTAAAACGCTATAATTACAAATATCATGATTTAGTCTTGGAAAATGTTCGCAATATATGTTACTTGTTACTTTCTAGGTAATAACCACTATGATTTAAGAGCTGCTGCTACCTATGTATCTTGTTTAAGTGCGTGTGCTTTCCTTCAAATAGATCTAGAATTAATGCATCATTCTTCTGTTTGGGCAAGAATCCAGCGATATAAACCGCAATTTCACGTGACATTCTTACAGATCTTCTGGTTTTCAAATGAGTTCTAAAATGTTTCCGATCGCAAAGAAAGGTTGCTGAACTTCGAGGAAGAAGATCATGCCAAAATTCATTCGACACCTCAAGAAATCAAATCTTGGCGGGAATTCTAGGAAGAAGAGTTAGTAGATGTTGTTACGATAGTGAATCTTCTTGACGCGTGTTTCTTTGTTTTATTGTTGCAAACTGGTGTAGCTCTTTGTTAATTGAATAAGCTTCATTCATCTGTCAAGACTATCGAATGAGTCATTTTTTTAGCTAATGAGGCTAATTATTCTATTTAGATGTTGCACAAACAGTTAGATAGATACATTTTTCACAAGTGATGCTTTATATGTCTTTTTTTCTCTAGACAGAAAGTGAAATTTAAATACAGCCGAATCCGCTTATCTGAATAACAATTTTGCCAAGATGCATTATTCTGTTACACGAGATATTACAAGTCACAATTTTAATTAATAATTAAAATATAAAACATTCTTTTTTAAAATCAAATCAGACATTATTTTTAAATAACAAACCATTAGGTAAGAGAAAAATTGTTTAACGCATTACAGTTAAAACGGTCAAATAGCATATTTTATTTTATCCCTTTTTAAATGAAGTAGCTTATCATCGAGTTATTTACTAATAAATCCTGATTTTTAGAAAGCATATACAATAAGGAATTAACTCAGTTTTCTTTCATTATGCACTAACATCATTTATCAAGAGTGAGTTTTTGGTTATTTGCTTATCTTCCCGTAACACCAGTATCTGCAGTAAGTTTCTCTATATATAGCCGATTCAACTTAATCATCGTAAACATTTGTGATTTCGCACATCTAGAAATTTCAGGAAACAAACTTTTCTTGACAAAGTACTCGTAGCCGAAACCTAAGCATTAAAGCAAGAGGGCGCTTTTCGACTAGTGAAACTTCTTCGTTAACAGTGTCTTGCTGATACTGTTGCTTTTAACATAATAAATCTACTAAATGATAATAAATGTTGTGAAAGATAAAAGTAGAAGAAGGTATTGGAAAATCACGAAATAAGTTTTAGATAATAATTATTAAAAAGGCTGAAAGTTTCGGGATATTACAATATAATTTAGTAGTCACTGATGTGATGCATCATTTTTGCGTAAAGAAAGAGTTTTTTTCCAAAATCAGAAAGTGCGCTTATAGCATCACATGATGCATATCTTAGATAAAGATTTACATGTTTCAAGTGGCATAATAAAAATAAGTAACATATTTATAAAGTATATCGTGAACTTTATATGCAGATTATATATATACAAATATATTGTTTGTTTTTTTTTCTTTTTCTTTTTTTTTTTTTTTTTGCCAGTAGGCATTACACCTTTTCAACATAACGTGTAAGAATGTTCAAATCTAAAACTCATTTCTGTTAAGCTATATCTTTTCATTCTTATAGCTCTTGAAAGGTGAAAGAATAAAGTTCACGCTTAAAAATTTGAGATTCGCATTAGCATTTTTACAGTTTTGGGCCGCATAGTATCATTTATTGGCTAAAATCTGAAGTATTTTGTATAATTAATCTATACAAAATTTATGAATTACCTTATATACATAAACGTGTAGCAAATAGTCAATGAGTTATTGAATTTTTAAAATTGTAATTTTTTTAAGACACGCTATATTTGAATCTATATTAAAGCAATTCTAAAATTTATGAAAACGTTTTAAACCACGATTTCCCGTGCAAAAAATGTTTGTCTCGGTGAATTCTGCTATCCCTTAAAGATTACTTCATTAGCTATAAAATGCTCGGTATTTTATAGATAAACATTAAAAACCTACAAACAAGTTTTATTTTTAGAAATCCATAAGTAATATCTAACATCGATATAAATTATCGTGAAGATCTAAACCTTTATTTTTTTCTATGGAAAGCTTCATTAATAATTCTTTCCCAGAAAAAATTTCCATCGAGCATGTTCTTTCAGTACTTAAAACATAATTCCTAATATGTTGATAAAACATTGAATTTTAAAGTTTGCCAATCCCTTTTTAGTTACGCTATATCTAAATTAAGAGGACTTTACAGTTGTAAAACACTATCTATAGCCATCTCTATTCAAACTCACTATCTTGGCACTTGCAAACAACTATCTTAGCATTTGGAAACAGAGTGCGTTCGATAATGCCATTATGAGTTAATCTTTCATTACAGATTGCATTTAAAGAAGTCGATGTAATTGGTAGTACAATTAATTAATACACCACATCTACTAATGCCTTGACATTTCAATTTCAACCATGGGTTCTATCGTAAAAAAACTTTTATTTCGGCAAATTCTGTACTCCTTAAAAATTGCTCCATTAGTTTATCAATTGAATAAGTTTTACGGAAAAAACGGATATAAGTTAGCATGTAACACTTATGTAAATTACCGTGAAGATCTGAAACAATAATCTTTATACTCTATTCAGCATTTCTGCCCTCTGAATAGTTTCATTAGCAATTCTTTCCCAGTACACATTTCCGTCCATATTCATGGTTAGTGAATTATTTTTAGATAACAGATTCATTCATTTGTCAAAGAGATTTATTGATTACTTTGTTGGCTAATTAGGTTACTTGTGCAACTAATCTATCGATTTGAAGAACGATCGATTATTCAGGATTTGAGATAATAGTTAGATTGTGTTTGCCTTTAGTATTAAATGTTGGATTTTCTCATGGCGTACATTTTATACTTAAGGTTTATCTGGAACAAAGTTATTGTTTCTATATTCATCAAACATCATTATGCATAATGATGTTTGATGTCACAATTAAATAGTAAGTAGAAAAATAAATCGAAGACTATGAAGGGTTCCCAGCGAGGTGACTATTTCTAGGTCGCTACAACCGAGCAATAATTTTCGTTGTAGATATCTTTAATGTGATAGAAATTTACTGGTACTACTTAGTTATCCTGTCGACCTAAAATCTATCGTCAAACTATAAGATTAAATGACAATAATGTTTGATCGTAAATATCACAATCTCTTGATTTTAAGCAAGTTACACGTGTTTACGCATCAAATGATTTTTATTTCGACGTTTTATTTGTATTTTTATTAGTGTTATACTAATAAATTTGTTTTTTCGTTATTTAAAATAAAAATTTTGTCAATTTGTATAATTTGGCGAATGGTTTGGCGATTTATATAATTTGGCGAAATTGGTCGACGGGATAACTAAGTAGTGTCAATTTACTATTATTATTATCGTTTGGAGATGGTCTCCCTCCTGTGAACCCTGCAATATTCAAACTACAGGGTGCCCTTAAAAGAATGCCTCAGTTATAAATTTTAATAGTATCAACTGTAAGCGTTGTCGAGTGTTGGTTCAAGGTGACAAATAAAGAGCAACTCAAACAGTTAAAAAAAAAAAAAAAAAAAAAAAGCAATTTATCAAATTACAACGACTATTTGGAAAACGATTTTTTTGAAGACTGAAATTTAAGACATAAAAAATCGCACGGAGTTGATCATACATTACGTACGCCATGAATTAAACATTAAAAGTGTTATTACACGTAAAAATTGCAAGCCAAAAATATCGCCTGCGACCCGTCAGATTTCATGAAACTAAAGTATTATCCACCTGAAACTTACGTAAATATCCAAGCATTTCATTGGCTGTTCGGGAAAAGGCTTTTCCATCGTCAGATTTCCAAGAAATCTGACGACCAATTTTAAATGAAATTTCATTCTTAAACTTCTAAACATCCGACAATATTACTTTTTACACCGTCGTATAGAGAAAAAATGTACTTTTAAATGCAATTTGTTTGAAAGCTGTATCTCAATTTGTTTCTGAGTTATTATTTTTTTTTTTTGTAGTTTTTATTACTTTTTTGTCATAGTGGCAACAGGAAGTATCCATCGTTGTTGAAATTAAAGGAAAATACAGATTATTGTATAGACCAATCAGAAAATGAATAAATTGCGGATTAAACCAATGAAAACCTTCAGATATGCTTTTCATTTCCCATCCTGACGAGAACAATAACCATTTTTCCAAATGGTTAACAAGCGCATGCGCGAGTACTGCTTTGTTATTTACTCGCTTGTAACGTTTTACTCCCATGGCGATTCCTGAGAATAAAGTATTATTGCTGTGCTGAAGATTTAAAAGCCGTTAGAGCCATGTGATTTTTCCTTTGGGGCTTTATAAAAGATCGTGTCTACGTTCCTCCGCTACCTAATGATTTGCCAGAGTTGAGACACAGAATTGAAGACGCTATTGCTTCTCTTACTCCAGTCTTGTTAACCGAAGTGTGGAAAGAATTGGATTTTAAGTTGGATGTGTGCCGTTTAACTTAAGTTGCAGATATTGAACATTTGTAAGAAAAACTAGGTTGGTTTACCTTCAATTTGATGCATAATTTGTTGTAAATAGTCTAAATAACACTGTTATAATATACCATTGAAACTGGTACATTCTTTTATGGACCGAATATTTACCGTATATTCCACCATACAATGCGCAAATTTGAAAAAAATATATATATTAACAAAATTTATACAGATGCGCTTTATACACTGAGTAAAAAATAAAAAAATTAAAAATTAAGCATAATAATTGAGATTTCTATATTAATGAACGTAAGAATGTGTGATTATTTCAATGAAAGAGAGTACGATTGCAAACGCTGTATGGGGTTTGAAGCAGATAGTCTTGGCAATAGCGTGTGTCCTCGATTTTCATTTGCTTACTTCTAGAGATCGACCGAAAATTCGGTTTCGATTTCGTCTCAAAATCTGAGTTTCGTCGAAAATTCGTTTTCATCGAAAATGCTGCCGAAAATTCGGCCGCTCCGAAACTCGACCGAAACTATCTGTATCCAAAAAATCTCGTTTCTTCCTTTGGAAATTTTCAACATTACGCATTGATTTGAGCTTTATCGGCCCAAATGAGGCACTTTTTATTTATCGCTATGAACTTCACTGTTTATAATTATCAGTCATGACTGATTAAAGATCTGAGTGCAAATTATAAAGCAAGAAATGCATGTATGACTAAACTTTGAATACGTTTTTCACGTACTCATTAAAAGCTGCAGCCTTAACAGTAATAGGAAATTTTAGTTTGAGACCGCAGAAGTGTTTCGAATACTCTTTGAGAAAGTTCTAGTATAACAGATGATAATTTACAAAAATATTTATAAAAAATTAATCGAGGTATGTATACTACCTAAAACATGTTTTACTTAGATGAAATTCGTATATTTAGAAAATCATTTTCCGTCGTTGATGGATTAATTACATTTTATTTTATATGAAAATAAACCGTTTTGGTCAGAGACAAACAGAGAGCCAACTTGGGTCACACGTATAGATACACTGTAAAAAAAAATAATGCCAGTTTTCCGGTAGGAATCGGAAAAATAGTTGCCCTTATCGTACCGAAATAATTTCCAACCCAGCTTGGAATAAAATCCGTAAAATACCGTTTTACTGACTATTTCCTTATTTTTACGGATTTCATTCCGAGCATGTGTTTACATTTTTTTTTTTTTTTTTTTTTTTTTTTTTTTTTTTTTTGTTGCTGTTGTTTACATTTTTATCATTAATATTCTTTTTCTCTTTTTATCATTTTCTGAACTACAGATATTATAATTTTAGGAAAAAAGCTTTTAATTGTTGCTTGGTTCAACGAAGACATTCTTTTCAATGCTGCCATATCTCTAATTCTTCTTAAATACCGTTAGTGGAATAGGATCAGCGTTCTTCTGCCATTCGAGCCATTTCATAGCTGTTTCCAAACATTCAAAGGCTTCGTTATTTTATGGACCTGGGTTATTTTCAGAGGATTCATTTTAATTTTCTTAAATTTCTTTTTCATCATGAATCTCATCCACAATCTCATCATCATTTAAAATCTGATACCCAGGGTCACGTATACTTCACTATTTAACCACTCGATAATTTCATTTTGTTCATAGCTTAGGATTCTTTCCACCTCCTTTATTGTTTTCACATTCCTTATTTTCTGATCCACTATCAGTTTTTTCTTTATTTAAATTTTTATTCCAAGCCAATGGATAATTGGGAGTTCGGCTAAAAAAATTTTTGGGAGAAATAGGCTGTTCGGAAAACTGGAAGTTTGGTTTAAAATATTTTTTGAGAGAAATGGGCTGTTCGGATAATTAGAAGTTCGGTTAATTGGAGTTCGGATAATCGGCGCTCTACTGTATACATAGTCATATTAATAAAAACACCATTTCTCACTATTAAAATCATTATGAACAGCATATGCATGAATATACTTAACAACAAGCTTTTCAAAATTTTACTTAAAGAATTTTTTTTCCTTGTTTAAATGCTCTATTTTTTATACACTTATGTATCACTCTCCTCAAATATTACATCCTTTCTCTTTTAACATTCATAACTTAATCTCTCCATATGGACGCATAAGAATGTTTCCATTTTGATGTGCTACATTTTGTCACTAATTAAATATAATCTTTAAAATGTGTAGTATATGTGGAGCTATGTAATATATTGAATTTCATAACACCAATTTGGAGCCTAAGTTATATTGTTTTCAGTGTTTATAATTTTTTTTTCAGACATAATGCTTTCACAATTGCCTTCTAGAAGTTATAAAGACTTATTTATTTGACAAAATTTAATAGAAATCTATAATTTTTTTTTTTAGTAGAAAATATTTATAAGAGTATTAAAAATCAATTGATACAAATTTAAAACGAATTAACTGTAAACCAACTTTTAAAAATAAAAACCGGCTTTTTTCAGTAAAAGCCGGCTTTTTTTAAGCGGTTAAAACCAAAAAAAGCCGACCGGCTTTTTTTAAGCGATTAAAACCAAAAAAAGCCGGTCGACTTTTTTTGGCCTGGCTAAAAGCCAGCAACCCTGACACTGTGCAACTTAGTACATTTCCTTTTCTTTTAACACGAAACAAAAATCGTTTAACACGAAAAAAATTCGCTTTCTATCTAGCTAGTTTGAGTTGAAATCGGTAAATTGTGTGTTAAACCACTGAATTTGGGGTGAAAATCAATGAATTTCGTGGGGTCTTTTGTATATTAGCTTATGTTGTATGAGCACAATGGCTGAGAAATCGGTCCGAAAACAAACTGCGATTTTGCTTCAAATGAAGATGAAGCTGCTTAATGCAGTTGATGACAAAGATGGACGAAAACAGAAATCTGCAAAGCGTTTGAAATGCCAGTTCTACTTTATCAACGATAATAAAAAACAAGGATCCCATTACGTTAATGTTTGAGCGCAGAATGTTTAAGCCAAAGGGAAAACGTATGAGAACCTCTAAGCACGAAGAGATTTAGAGACAGCTTTGCTTATTTGATTCAAACAAGCTAGATCTCAAAATGCTGAAAAAGACACTTCAAAAAAAGTTATCTGTTATTTTCCCTAAAAAAAACAATATTTTTTTCAATTTGCTTTTTATTCTAATGGATTCTAATAATAGCTGCTATTATTAGTTTAACAGGAAATCGAAATAAAATTTGACGACGTCGAAAATATCTGTGAGTTTTGTTCTTTTTTTTTTTTTTTTTTTTTTTTTTTTACGAATATTTAAACGCGAAATTCTTTTAACACGACAAAGTATTTCGGCCCCCTCAATTTCGTGTTAAACGTATTTCACTTATATGGTAAATGTTCGCAGATGGCAATTTTCAAATATTTTGCCCATTTAACTACTAATTATTATTAATCACCCTAGTTAATTAATATTAATTATTCAAATTTTAACATTTAATTTTAATCTAGTATTATTTAATCTATTATAAAACTGATAGTCTGTCAAGTTATATCCTTCCCACAAAATAACAAAAATTTAATCTTTTAATTTATCCAATAGAAAATATAGATTTCCTTAATTATTTCCTTTTTAACAATAATAATAAAATTCCCTTACTTCTATATATATATAAGAAAAAAAAATTACATCCAAAAATAAAGTATATTTAAGCAAAAAATATAATTTCTCTTCATTTTATTCATTTTAGAAAACGGCCATATTCATTTCTTTCTATGATAGGGGTTTAATGCACACCTTAATAAAAACCTTTTTTATAAAACCCTCTTTTTTTACAAATGAAAGTAATATTACCTAATTAGGAGTATTTCACATTCTAATCCACAACGCATACTAATGGCTACAACAATAGTTTTTTTAATGATCGGGGTGTTTTGTCATGAACAGCAATTTTTTTTTTTCAGCAATTGAAAGCAATAAGTATGTCACTTAAAAAGCCAAATATATATACTTCATTCCTTTTAACGTCAGAAATCATTTATATTTTTTCTTTCAATCTCAGGTCATTTAGACAGACTAAAATATTCCAGTAATCAAAAATAGTTAATATCTTGATTAATGGAAAAATCAATCCCATCAGTGTGAAAATAATCAGAAATTTTCTCTCAAAATTTGTTCTAATGAACTATGCTCTGTGACTTTTTGAGAACATAATCCTCTCATATCTTTAAAAGCTGCTTAACATTTTTACCATTTTTTTTCTTCTTTTAGTGATACTTCTTAGCATGTGTTCCTAAAAAGCATTCTTGCTGTTGCTCTTTTGATTAGTGATTTAATCTTTGATGGATTAGTTCTCCCCCAGAAACGGAGGGTGATACTTTACCCTCTTTTCCCTTGTGAATAAGCAATAATCCATCCTGTTTTAATAAATCTTGGACTATCCACTTTATTCTGCAATATTAAACAGGTATAACAGTTCTGACTCGGATCAAACTGGAAAAAAAAATCCCTTTTTTTATTTTATTTTTATATTTATTATTATTATTGTTTTTTTTTTGTTTTTTTTTTTTTTTTGGCAGAAGCCAGCGTTAGTAAAGTCACTGTTTTACCTACAATTGTTAACAATATATCTTTTTTTATCTTCCAATGTTAATCTTACTTTTCCAGATACCACTGTTTCCAAACAATAATAGTTTTTTGAGATTTATCTTACAAGTGTTATTGTTACACATAACACAATCCATTGATTTTACTGAAAAGTCTATCAGACAAGATACCGGTAGAAAAAACTAATGATTTTACGAGAAAAATATACATATTAAGTGTCAAATACAATATTCGATTGTTAAAAATAAGAGAAATGTCGTACAAAATATATTGTTTTTTCTGTAAAATAAACAGTTTTTTACTGTCAACCAGTGTTTTTCTCTAAAATTAACAGATTTTTTTTTTAGTGGAACACACTGTAAAATCTATAAATCGGACAAATAAAAATCTTTGAGCTAAAATAACTTCTCATACCTTCAAAAGCTGCTTAACATTTTTACCATTTATTTCTCTTTTAATAATGCTTCGTAACGTTTGTCATGAAAAACATCCTTGTTGTTGCTCTTCTGATTAGTGATTTTAATCTTTGATGGATTAGTTCTGCCCCGGCATCGCAGGGTAATACTTCACCCTCTTTTCCCTTGTGAATAAACAGTAATCCATCCTGTTTTAATACATCTTGTGCTATCCACCTTGTTCTACAATATTAAACAGACATAGCAATACTGACTTGGATGCAAAAAGAAAATTATTTTTGTAATTATTTTTTAAAATGTATATAAATAAATAATTTTTTTTTTCTTTTTTAGGACTAAGGGTCGTTCGGTCACTCTTTCGGCTACCGCTGTTTTCAGACAATAATATTTTTTTAGATTTATCTTGCAAGTTTTAATGTTGCATTGAAAAACGATCTTTTGATTTTACTGAAAAATCTTATCAGTAAGAATACGAGAAAAAAACTGTTGATTTTGCGAGAAAAATATATTTTAAATGTTAAAAACTGTAGTTATTAAAAAGAAAGGAAATTTCGTGCAAAATATACTGTTTTTCTATAAAATGAACAATTTTTACTCTCAGAAGCGCTGTGGTGTTTTTTTTTTTTTTTTTTTTGTGTGTGTGTGTGTGTGTGTGTGCGTGTGTGTAGAATTAACAGATTTTTTACAGTGGAACGTACAGTAAAATGCCTAAGTCTGGCAAAAGAAAAAATGTATATATATTTATTGAATATGAAGCATGGAGATTCAGGGAATGATTAAAAAAATATTATTTTGAAAGAATTTTCAAAACATTTTATTATAATTGACTGAATGATTATAAATAACCCATTACCGGTACATTTACCTTACCGTATAACGAAACTGTTGAGAGAAAAAAAGTCAAAGGCGCGTGCGCTAGTGATGAGCGATTTCGATTTTTTTAATCGATTTAATCGATACTATGGCCAACTCGATTTAATCGATACTATAATTTTTTTAATCGATGTCTCTAAAGGTCATATCATTTTCATTTTCCTTCAAAAATTTAAGGTCAAGTAGTTGCATGTCCAATCCCAAAACTTTCTTCTGTCTCATAAATGTTAAAACTTCAAAATTCGCTATCACAGTGTCAAATTTAAATAACCTATACCCATCATGAGGATCCAAAAGTATAGGTTCGTTGAAATATGTGTATTTAAAAAATATATATAAGAATCCCATTTTCCTAACAAATCATTGAATTTCGGCCCACACCCTCTTAGATGTCCGCAACGGAAAATCCCAGTTCAAAGGGCATAAAAGCGACACCTGCTGGGTAGTATACACCCAAGCCTAATAAGGATCTATTTATACGACAGTGTAAAAGAATATGAAGTTTGATTAAATTCCGTGCATTAGTTTTGAGATATGGCTATCATGAATATCATGAAAAAAGCAGTATAGCAACGCAGCCTATTACATGATTAACACGAAAGACTCAGAAAAAACAACTTACGTCAATGACTAACAGAATATTAAGTTTGATGAAATTCCGTTCATTACTTCTTGAGATGTTATCGCAAACATTGTGTAAACCCTGAAAAACAGTGTTGAATTCAGGGGCTGGTACGGGTGGACCCCCCCCCCCCCCGGAACATTGAAATGTCCCCTAGGGAGATTTGAGATTTTATGCTTAATGGACGAAAGTCCAATCCTTCCCCCCTCGTAACTCTGGAATGTTCCTCGCCAGAACCATAGAAATCCCCCCCGGAGAAAAATGTCTGAATTCAACACTGTTGATAAAAGCAGCATGGCAGCACAATTTGTTATATCATTTACACAAAAACCTAATCATGGATAACTTATGGCATTGTCTAACAGAATATTAAGTTTGATGAAATTTCGTTCATTAGTTCTTGAGATATTATCCCTAAAATTGTTTAAATCCTGAAAACGTGTTGAATTCAGGGGGTGGCCCGGGGGGATGACATTCCTCCCCCCGCAACAAAGCATATAATCTCAAATTTTCTGGGGGGCATTTGAGTGTTTCGGGGGGAGGAGAATGTCACCCCCCCGGGCCACCCCCTGAGTTCAATACGTTTTTGTACATTAAAAATTGATGAAATTTCGTTCATTAGTTCTTGAGATATTATCCCTAAAATTATTTAAATCCTGAAAAACGTGTTGAATTCAGGGGATGGCCCGGGAGGGTAGCATTCCTCCCCCCCCCCCCGCAACATTCAAATGCCCCCCAGAAAGTTTGAGATTTTATGCTTTTTGTACATTAAAATGTACAAAAGTCCAATCCCCTCCCCCTCTGAACTGTCCCTCCCGGAGAAAAATGTCTGAATTCAACTCTGCTGATAAAATCAGCATAGCAACGCCCCCTGTTGGGCAATTTATACCGAAACCTAATAAGCAGCAATTTATGCCAACGTCTAACTGAATGTGGTTTTATGAAAATCCGTGTATTAGTTCTTGAGATAGAGCTATTGCGAAACTCGGGAAAAATGCAGCATAGCAGCGCCACCTGCCGGTAGATTTACATCAAAACCTAATCCTCAACAACTTATGTCAACGTCAAACTGAATCTGAAGTTTGGTGAATATTCGTGCATTAATTCTTGCGATAGCAATCTTGCGGAAATCATGAAAAATGCAGCATAGCAGCGCCACCTGTTGAGCGATTTTCGCCAAAAAGTAATCAGCACCAATTTATATGAAGGTCTAACTGAATCTAAAGTTTCAACAGATTCCATGCATTAGTTCTTGAAATAGACCGCTCACAATTTTTTTGTCAGAGACAAACAAATAGACAGACTGACAGACAAAAAATTTATAAAAATAGTCAAATCGTATTCCAGACAAGAAGTTCTAACACTATAAATCCTTAGAAACCGGAAGTCGAAAATTTTCACGAAAACAACACTTTATTTTTCTAAAGACAAAAGAAAGCAAGAAAAGATGAACGCATCGATTCTGCCCTTGGATCAGAAACGGTGAATCGATTCAGTTCAGATTCGATGCCGATGTCGATCTTTAGATGCGATCTTCAGAATCGTTACTTTTTTGATTTACTTCAATTCTTTAGATGCAATGTCGAATCGTTATATTTTGATTCACTTTCAATTCTTTAGATGCAATGTCGAATCGTTATGCTTTGATTTACTTCAATTCAAATCGCATCGCGGTCGATCCACGATTCGGGTTGAATCAATTCTTCCAATTTTGCTGTTTTAGTGCCAGAATTGCTGTAAAATTTTGTATAAGAGCCTTTTTTTACTTTCTAGGTTAAATCAGTGTTGAATGCAGGTATTTTTCTCAGGGAGGGATTTATGCGACTCCGGTCGGGATTTGGGGGGGGGGGATTTCAGAGTTCCTTAATGGGGGGGGGGTGCACATTTGTCCATTAAAAAGTCCTTCCGGCCAGTGCCGGGAGGAAGAGGTAGCTTTCATAATCCTTATTTAAAAAAAGCCAACTTATATCATGCAAACACACGAAGCTCAATTTAGTGGAAACCGAATATAGGAGATTCAATACTAATTTTTATCAATATAATGAATGAGAATTTCGCGAAATTAGCCAGCTTTATCCAAGCTGCTTTTCTTTAAAGTAACTTATATTTGGCTGCCAAATTCGGCAATTTCTTAAAGTGCCTGTCATTTTAAGACAACATGGTGGATGAGGCTAAGCAGTGAACTTGGTCGATTCCTTAGTAATTGCTGTGCACATGCTCACTCACATCGGAATCGGTTAATATATAGGAGTGCTGTCGCATGCAAAAAATCAGATTTTTCAAAATGTCACCCACAATAGAAATTGAAACTCCTATATCTGAGCCATTTTTTAAGGTAAAGACAAACAAAAAATGCTCCTGAATCCTTATATCAAGATCAAATACTTAAGAAAGAAATCTTTTTCAAATTCTAATTTTTTTGCACCTCACTTTAAATATATATATTTTTTTTAATTTAATGGCCGCCATTTTGAAACAAGATGGCTGATGAATCTGGCCAGCGAACTTGGTCGAGGTGTTGATGTATACTATCCACATGCCTTCTTACATCGAAATATCTGAATACGTGTGTTATCGCGTGACAAATACAAGATCGTTTCAAAATGTTAGCCATGCTAGAAATTCAAAGTGCTATAAATCAACCATTTTTTAAGATATCAACAAAAGAACAAATTTTCAGAAACAAAAACTGCTCCGGAATCTTTGTATCAAGTCCAAACACATAAAAAAAAATCTTTTTCATTTTCCAATTTTTTAATACCTCATTTTGAATTTTAAATTTAATTTTTTTTAAATGGCAACCCTTTTGAAACAAGATGGCGAATGAAGCTGGCCAACGAACTCGGTCGAGACATTGGTATGTACTATGTACAGACCAAGTTACATCCAAATAGATTCATAAATACGCCGGTTATCGCGTGACAAAAATCAGGTCGTTTTAAAATGTCAGCCACAAGAGAAATTCAAAATGCTATTACTCAGCCATTTTTTTTTTTAGATATAGACGAAAGAAAAACTGTTCCGGAATCTTTGTATTAAGATCAAACACATACAAAAAAATCTTTTTCATTTTCCAAATTTTTGGTATCTCATTTAAATTTTTTTATTTTTTAATTTTTTAAATGGCCGCCATTTTGAAACAAGATGGCGGATGAAGCTGGCCAACGAACTCGGTCGAGATATTTGTATGTACTATGAACACACCAAGGTACATCCAAGTCGGTTCATAAATACGCCTATTATTACGTGAGAAAAATCAGGACGTTTCAAAATGTCAGCCACGCTAGAAATTCAAAATGCTATAACTCAGCCATTTCTTAAGATATAGACGAAACAAAAACTGCTCCCGAATCTTTTTATCAAGGTCAAACACATAAGAAGAAAATATTTTTTCAATTTTCAATTTTTGGTACCACATTTCAAATTTAAATTTTTCTTAAAAATTGAAATGGCCGCCATTTTTAAACAAGATGGCGGGTGAAGCTGGCCAACGAACCCGGTCGAGACATTGGTATGTACTATGTATAAACGAAGTTACATCCAAATCGGTTCATAAATACGCCTTTTATCGCGTGACAAAATTCAGGACGTTTCAAAATGTCAGCCACGCTAGAAATTCAAAATGCTATAACTCAGCCATTTTTTAAGATATAGACGAAACAAAAACTGCTCCTAAATCTTTGTATAAAGGTCAAATACATAAGAAAAAAATATTTTTCCATTTTCAATTTTTTGGTACCACATTTCAAATTTTAAATTAAAAAAAATTTTTAAATGGCCGCCATTTTGAAACAAAATGGCGGATGAAGCTTGCCAACGAACTCGGTCGAGAGATTGGTATGTACTATGTACACACCGAATTACATCGAAATCGGTTCATAAATACGCCTTTTATCGCGTGACAAAATTCAGGACGTTTCAAAATGTCAGCCACGCTAGAAATTCAAAATGCTATAACTCAGCCATTTTGTAAGATATAGACGAAACAAAAACTGCTCCGGAATCTTTGTATAAAGGTCAAATACATAAGAAAAAAATATTTTTCCATTTTTAATTTTTTGGTACCACATTTCAAGTTTTAAATTTTTTTAAAAATTTTAAATGGCCGCCATTTTGAAACAAAACGGCGAATGAAGCTGGCCAACGAACTCGGTCGAGACATTGGTATGTACTATGTACACACCAAATTACATCGAAATCGGTTCATAATTACGGGAGTTACAGTGTGACATAGGTCAGATATATATATATATATATATATATATATATATATATATATATATATATATCAATTTTGAACGGAGGGTGGTTTCGGGGTCTGGGGATCATGATCGATGAAAATATACCAAAATTTTTTGAAATCGCTTTCCTCCGAACGGCTGCAATAGGTAGCTTTTTTGTAAAGAAAGCTACCTAAAAGCATAAAATCTCAAAACTTACGGGAGGGACATTTCAATGTCCCGGGAGGGATGTCCTCCCGGGCTACCCCCTGAATTCAGCACTAGGTTAAATCGTTATACTTTTGTTTAGAAGCCTAGTTATTCAGGTTACTAGTTTATTATATTGTATTTTTCAAGTTCGTCCCTTCTAATCTCTCCACCCCCCTCTCCCCTTTTCCTCGCTAATCTTAATTTACAGGGCCGTTCAAAATTTGCATGCAATTTTTAAAATGTCCAATTCTTGTTCTATTTTATTATAAAGCCACATTTTGAAACCTTGACCAAAGATACTTTTGAGGTCGCCCCTCCGACCGTTTGGGGCTTACCTGCTCCCTCGGGGGGGGGGGGGGGGTTGTTTCTTCCAAACCATATCGTATAGCATATCGTTGGAAAGCTTTTAATGTGATCTTTTATTTTCTGTCTCTAGCCTTCCTTCTTTTTGGTAAGGGTCAATCGGGCTCCAACTTTTGTATTGATATTTTTGACAGTAATTTCAAAGGAATATATATTTATTCTTTCGGATTTACTGTTTTAAAGGCAGAACTGCTGTCAAATTTCGCATAAGAGCCTTTTTCTTTCTAGGTTAAATTGTAATATTTTCAGTTTAGGAGCCAAGTTATTTGGGTTACTAGTTTACTAAGCTGTACTTTTTCAGTTCGTCACCTATACACCCCCCCCCCCCCCCGATCCGAATTTTCTTAATTATGGTCCAATTTCAATGGGACCTTTTTTGACATTCTTCCCGAATCATTTGTTTACCAACTAAACACTGATATTATATCTGCAGCTCTTGGTGAGCACTATTTATGAATGGTAATAACAAATTTCGTCTCTTTTCCATTTTAAACTTATCATTCTTGGTTTAAAGCCACGTGACTCAAGGTTCTCGTTAGTTAAGCCGTATTTTCACCCGTAAGTTTGTCAAAGTGTTTGTGTAAGTTGTATTATAAAAATTTCAGTCGTTTACAACCAAACTTACTGATTTATGATACTTTGAATTTTATGAAATTTCGGAGCTTTCCGAAACTAAAGGATCCCCTGTATGTTATTAATAATTTTTTTCAAGGGTGTAGGTATGAAAATACGTGCTAAAATGCTTTAAAACCTTTTTTTTTCAAATAATATATTTAACAATTTAAACAAAGTGATTCCCGAGAATTTTGTACTGTTTTAAAAGGGGACCACATCTTAGAATGTAAGGGCGTAAAAATTCGAAACTTGGACAGGGCGATGCAAAAAAAGAAAAATTCTCCTTTCAGAATTCGAAAAAATATTATCTTAATTACAAGCTGAGATATTAATTATTATTTCACTAATTGGTTTATTTCTATAAAATGCTTTTTAGGTGCGTTCGTAATTATATAAATACGTAGCACCTATAGTCGTCGTTCAGTCCGTCCGTCCGTCTGTCCGTCCGTCTGTCCGTCCGTCTGTCCGCATGTAACAGAGCAAAAACTACCCAACCGAATGGTCTGAAATTTCAAATATATGATTGTTGCAAAATTTTGTCGAGCCATTTCAAATTTTATGAAAATCGGATGTATAGTTTAATTACAGGACAGTCAAAAGTTTTTCTTTACATTACGGCCAATGGGAAAAATTATTGCAAGTGCATTTTATGATATTACAGCCTTCCGAATGATCTGAAATTTTAAAGATATAACTTTTGCAAAATTTCGTCGAGCCCTTTCAAATTTTAGGAAAATCGGATGTATAGTTTAATTACAGGGACAGTCAAAAGTTTTTCTTTACATTACGGCCAATGGGAAAAATTATTGCAAGTGCATTTTGATGATATGAGAGCCTTCCGAATGATCTGAAATTTTAAAGATATAACTGTTGCAAAATTTTGTCGAGCCCTTTCAAATTTTAGAAAAATCGGATGTATAGTTCAATTACAGGGACAGTCAAAAGTTTTTCTTTACATTACGGCCAATGGGAAAAATTATTGCAAGTGGATTTTAATGATATTAGAGCCTTCCGAATGATCTGAAATTTTAAAGATATAACTGTTGCAAAATTTTGTCGAGCCCTTTGAAATTTTAGGAAAATCGGATGCATAGTTTAATTACAGGGACAGTCAAAAGTTTTTCTTTACATTACGGCCAATGGGAAAAATTATTGCAAGTGCATTTTAATGATATTACAGCCTTCCGAATGGTCTGAAATTTTAAAGATATAATTGTTGCAAAATTTTGTTGAGCTATTTCAAATTTTAGGAAAATCGGATGTATAGTTTAATTACAGGGACAGTCAAAAGTGTTCCGTTACATTACGGGGAATGGGAAAAAAATATTGGAAGTGCATTTTAATGATGTATCAGACTATGCGCTTTATGAAGTGCAAAAAATTATACATTCAGTACAATATGGGGTGCAAAAAATAATTATAAAACACTAGTTATAGTACGAACGCACCTCATTTGCCACGTTTGACGAGCAATTTCCAACTTGTTTTTAAAGGCAGTCACGTGATTTTTTATAGCAGCATTAACGTTTTCTACCCTTTAGCGTGCGGTTCTTTGACGGCGGGCTGAGGTAATTACTACTTTTTCAATATCAAAAATTTTATAAGTGTTCATACCACTATTTTCGAATAGTAATTTCACAAATATCTTGAATTCTTGCTTAAGACTACCACCCCCTAGACTAATGTATCTTCGGATAGGTTGTATAAAGGAGTTTCGTTTAGATACACTTTTGTTTTGAATAGACTGCGCTCCCTGGTGGTGGAATATAGAACTAACAGACCGCGATTTAAAGTAGAAAATCTAACAAGGCGATCTGTTCGAAACTTTAAAGATAGTTTATAACACATAAGAAAAAGTTTAAAAAAGAATGGTGCGAAAATTTCGGGAGGAGGGGGGGGGGGGGAGGCCGCTAGAATTTTTTTTAAACCTTAGCGTTCCTTACCGTTTTAGGTGGGGTTTTTTGACGGAGTCCTGAGATAAATGCTACTTATTAAATATAAAAAAGTCAAAAGTTTAGTTACCACTATTTCCGAATAGTAATTTCGGCAAATAGCTTAAATTTTTTATCAAGATTGCCACACTCTTGAGTAATATATCTACTGATAGGTTGTTTAACGGAGTTTCGTTCACAGTTTTGTTAGGAATAGAGTGCGCACCCTGGTGGTGGAATCTGGAACCAACATAACGCGATTTTGTTAAAATTAGGAAATCTAACAATGCGATATGTTTTAAGCTTTAAGATTGTTTATAATACATGATAAAAATTATAAAAAAGAATGGCGCGTCACATTTCGGGGGGGGGGATAGAGGGGAGGGGCAGAACAAAATTAGAAAATATAACAGGGCGATTTGTTTGAAATTTTAAGATAGTTTATAACACATAATAAAAAATTTTTAAAATGATGAATATCAAAAATTGGTGGTGGTGGTGGTGGGGGGGGGGGGGGGGTTCCGACCTGGTGGGCAAAGTGGGGGGGGGGGGTAACCTATACGATGCTGTAGGCAGCGGGAACCTGGTTCGCGGTTCGTTCGCTTCGAGATTTTATATTAGGCGGAACCCGCTAGTTACTAGCTATAATGTTAAAGATTTCCAAGCAATATACATGTGCGTCCACTGTCCTTCTAAGACAGTAAAATTAATTGATTTTTATTTCTTCTGAGAAAACTAAATTTTCACGTCTTGCAGCGACGATTTTTTTTTTTTTTTTTTTTTTTTTTTTTAATAAAAGAACTTTAATAATAAACTTTGCTAGTTACATTATTAAACTCAAATTGTAAGAATACTAAATCGGTTCTTATGGCAACGTGAATTATGTCCCTGAAAATTTAAATTTTAATTCAGGCTGGAAGAAAATCACAATGATTTAATTACAGGGGCAGTCAAAAGTTTTCCGTTACATTACGGCCAATGGAAAAAATTATTTCAAGTGCATTTTAAGGATGTTACAGACTTTCGAACAGAATGAAATTGATATGCACTTATGACGTGCACTGTTATAGTACGAGCGCACCACATTTGCCACGTTTGACGCGCAATTTCCAACTTGTATTTAACCGAGACCTTTCTTAAAAAATAAATTTAAATAAAATCTAAATTACAATATTAGTAAAATTACATCTTAAAACTAATAATTTAAAAGTTAAAAACTTTATTATTTGACTCAAAGGTCTGTAATAGCTTACGACTGGGCCCCTGACTTTGTCTACCCTCTAAATGTGAGGTATGGGAGGTGGTCGCTACGGCTCTGCTGATTCGCTAAGTTTTGAAATTAATATTTTTGAGCTTATCTGTGCGAATCTGTGACTATCGAAATATCGATTCAAGTATCGATTCTAGAATTTGGGAATCGATTCTTATTGTGATCGATTCAGTTTTATACGATGTCGATTTTAATCGATTCCTGAATTTTCCAGAATCGCCCATCACTAGCGTGCGCCTTATGAACATTTACAAAAGCTTGCTTTGTAGTCATAGGGATTTAAGCTTAATGAACCTCTTTAAAATTATCGTTTAGGTTTGTACGCATATAGTTTTTTACAATTTCTACTGATCCCAAGAAATTTTGGTTAAACATTAATATCGAATCAACTCGAAATCAGATTTCAGTCGATCTCGAAGCACCCGTAAATTTTCCTTGAGTTTCTTATCATATTTTTGATCTGTATACTTCATACAAATTGCCTAACACGCTTAATATTATTTTTTTTTTACTAAAATTTATTTTATAATCCTTACTTTATGCGAAACCTATTGCATGATTTTTTTTTCTTTTCTTTTTTGAAAACATACTTTCCAAAATGATACAGAAATTTGCTTTTTGCTGCTATTTACTAACTTTTTTATAAAATTGAATCTTCGTCCTTATAAATGCGAAATATATATTCAAAAACAATACAAAATTAACTTCAACTATATAAGCAAGCAGACTTTGTGAAATTTAACAAGAAGTCGGAAAACTTCTTTAAAGTGAAAAATATGAAAATAAAGTAGAATTTTCTTATTTACAAAAATTTGAATAGACACTGAGTCCGTTAAATATGTTGAATATACGGAATAATTTTTCAGAAAATTGTGAATCATATGGATTTAACTATCTCAATGTAAAATTTTGTGGTATACATTTTTTTTATTCATACAGCACGTGGTTTTCTCTAAATTTTCTAATGGGTTACCGTGGCATAGCTGTCAACCTTCCGTTTTTGCTTTTCAGTTTTTTTTCAAGCCAGGTAAACATATTTTTCACCAGAATAGTTTATAAATGATGTCAAAAAAGTGCTACATCGAAACAAGCTACATTTTATTAAATGCAATTTCTGGTGAAAAATATGTTTATTTGACTTGAAGGAAGAAACAAGTGAGTAAGTGTGATCACAGATCGGAAAGATGGTTTCGTTTAATATTCCTTTCAAAACACTTTATCCTTTTCCAAAATATGTTAGTTCCACATTTCGAACCAGGGTGCGCACTCTGTTCTAAACAAACCTCTATCCGAAGAAACTCCATTTTACAACCTATACGTAGATATATTAGTCGAGGGGATCGTGTCTATAGCACACGAGATAGGTAGGCACCCCCTGGCGGTAAACTGTGAAACTAAAATATGTAAGGCTATGGTGCATAATATTTAAGAGTGGTCAAAGGGCTGTGCAATGATATATCACGTGAGGGGTAACCCCCTCCCCCCACAGGTGAAAAGGGGGGAGGTTAGGAAAATTGTTTATAATATACAAGTTAGAGCCCGGAGGAGTAAATAATATGACTTTTTGAAAATTTTATGATTTTTTGTGTGATCGCAAGTGTTCTGCTATAAGTATGCAAAATTTCAAGTCTCCAACTTAATTAGGGGTTAAAGTTAGAAAAATTGCTTAAAATACACAAGTTAGAGACCGGAGGGATAAATATAATACTTTTTAAAAATTTTATGATTTGTCGTGTGATCGCAAGAGTTCAGCTATAAGTATGCAACATTTCAAGTTTCCAACTTAATTAGATCCTAAGTTTAAAAAAAAATTGCTTTAAATTACACAAGTTAGAGACCGGAAGAGTAAATATAAGGCTTTTTTCAATTTTTATGATATGTCGTGTGATCGTAAGTGTTTAGCTATAAATATGCAAAATTTCAAGTATCTAACTTAATTAGGGGCTCAGTTAGAAAAAAAATGCTTAAAGTACACAAGTTAGAGCCCAGAGGGGTAAATATAAGCCTTTTTCTACATTTTATGCTTTGTCCTTTGATGTGAGGTATTCAGCTATAAGTATGCAACATTTCAAGTCTCCAACATATATAGTTTCTGAGAACGGGTTATGAGACAGACAGATAGACAGACAGAGGAGTGAGACGAATAGGGTTTCGTCAGACGAACGAAACCCTAAAAAGACATGTTGCAGCTATTGTGTGGCATCAAAAAGAAACGGATAATTCTAGTAATGTAGTATAGATAGTAAAATCTATATTATAAAGCAAACACATGCCCGTGACTAATGCTGACGTAATATTGGCGATAGCAACCATTAATTCACTTTTTTGCAATTTTATTAACTTCCAAACAGCGGACAATTTCAATTTTTATATCACCAAACAGAAAAAAAATTACTTTCAATGAAGTTTAATTAAAAACTTTATATTAATTTAATTTAATTTAATTTAATTTAATTTTTTAATTACATTTAACGCATGATTAAAAAAAAAAATCTCTGCCTATCGCGTACTGACCGATTACGCTACATTAATCCACCTGTAATTAAAACAATACAAAATCGTTCAGAATTTTTTCCGGCTAATAGCCCCCATAACGAAAATAAAACTTCAGAATAAATAAAGTACAATTTTAACATACATATAATCGAACTACGCGTTTAAACACTGAATTAATCAGTATAAAAAATGCTGCTGTAAATAATAAAAATCTTTGGAGGTTTTTTTTTTTTTTTTTTTTTTTTTTTGCTGTTAACTTCTGGCACGATGCCAATATGAAAATATCGTTTTTAATATATTTTAAAACTTTATTTGAATACATAGTTGACATTTTTCATTTAAAAATGCTTTTTGATGATGTAAGGAATCTAAAAAATATGTGCTAAATGTAAAAGATCTATCATAACTTTCAAATTATTTTTTTTTATCTATGTTCCGTACACTGTAAAAAAAAAAAAAAAAAAATCTATAAGATTACTAAGAATTTTCTAGGAAACTGGGATTCCTGGAACTTTTTATGTAACGACAACAACAAAAATTCATGTAACATATACACTTTTGCACCGTAAATCAAAAAATCTTTAAGGTTACTGAGAATTTTTTAGGAAACTAGCATGCCTAGAACTTTTTATGTAACTGCAACCCGGGTTACAGATAAAAGTTTATTAAGATTACTGTAATTTTAGTAGATTCTTTTGTAAAGCAGCAGATTTCTGCAGCTTTACAAAAAAATTGTTTTGTAGATTTACATATTTTTTTTGTACAGTGTACAGATAAAATTTTAGTAAGCATACAGATTTCGGTAACTTTGCATCTGTAGAGTTACAGATTTTTTTTTTTTTACAGTGTACACCAGGCAGTATGTTCCGTTACTAAGGCAGCTCGGGTTGGATCTCTTGGTCAAAACTAATACATATTTTTGTCAACAAAGACTACAGTAAAAAATACGGTAAATAAAATTGAAATTTCAAGGCCCAGTGTAGCTGATAGATATTTTGCAATCTATCTATTTTATTATTATTATTATTATTATTATTACTTTCGCGGTATACGTATAAAGATTTTTTTCCACTGTTATTTGATGCTTATAAAACAGCATAAGCATGTACAGTCGTGGAAAAAAAAAGTAAACACCCCCTACTAACTCCTCAACAAATCATCATAGAAGAAAGTTACTGGTACCGAACGATTGGAAATAAAGTCTACTTTTAAATGATGTATATAAAATTTTCTTAGGGGGTCATCTACATATTAAAACGAATCCTAACTTCATTTTTTTCAATGGCAATACCCAATTTTAACGAGATATTTCAAATCTTCGGTTCAAACTATGCCTAGACACCAAATTTCAAGTCATTTGAATGATAAGTTTTTGAATTATAAACATTCAAAATTGAGTGCTTCTAATGTTAAATTATATTTTCATATTTTTATTTATATCTCCCGAAATTATGCTCCTAATGTGCTAATTTTTTTTTCTGGTAATAATACTAATATACCCAAGCATAAATAAGCTGAATTTGCAATTTTTATAATTTTATGATATGAATTATGAATTATGAAATTAATATTCGAAAAAATTATGAATTGCAACCCACAATTTTTTTGATGGATTTAGATTTATTAAGTCCTGCTTTATGGAAATTCAAAAATTTCACATTTTTCTTCCAAGTAGTTTTCAAATTATGCTTTAAAAACGGCAAAAGGATGGTTTAAGGGGCCGTCTATGATGGAAGTGAGTAGATATTTTGAAATTTATTCTGCCGTACTGTAATCTAACAAGCTTCATTGACCCCTTGAGTGGCGCTTAAGGTGCCTTGATCAAGGAAGCGGCTCTCTCGGTTAACAATCCAGTACGGAACTTCAATTTGGATACAGCCCTTAAAATACGCTCGTTTTAAAATAATTAATTTCTCGGAAACTTATGGTACGAATTGCATAAAAATTCGTTTTTAGGCTAATTGAAGTGTGTAGAGTTCATTTATGCTGTCAGAATTGGGTACTGCTATTGAAAAAAAAAACAAAGTTATGGTTCGTTTTAATATGTAGGTAGCCCCCTAAGCAAATTTTATATACATTATTTAAAAGTAGACTTTATTTCCAATTGTTCGGTACCAGTAACTTTCTTCTACGATAATTTGTTGGGGAGTTAGTAGGGGGTGTTTACTTTTTTTTTTTCCACGACTGTACCATTGTATTCCAGTCGTAAGTTAAAAACACGAAGGTTCCGCTTCATTGACCAATGTAGAAAAATCAATAAAATAGTAAAATGTTTTACAGATGCCAAAACGCAAAGGTGCGTGAGAAGTCCAGCTTTTATGCATTTGTTCCTTCTTTTATTTTTGTTCCTGTGACCTATATATATTTCTTAATTGTGAAAAAGGGAAATGTTTTCAAATTGAAATTTAAAAAAAAAACATTGTTGAATGCTCATATAAAAGAAAGGAGATTATAAAAACTAGCTGTGTGGCAACCCACTGTGTTGTGTTTACATTACATGAGATCTTCAGATTTATTGATGGAAAAAAATCCAGCATTATTGCACATTTAGGAAAAACTGTAACATTAATTTCCTTAAATACTAAATTTCAAGTGATAAATAATGTGCATGTACGTTAAACAGAAATTGCGATACGATCACGTGATTTTTAATGTAAAACACTGACAAATGTAAATTGTTCTTTTCAGATTTGGTTACTAATTTCGGAGCAAGTGAAATGAAAATGACGTCACTGTGACAAACTTATAAAAAAATATTTCAACTTTATGAATAAAAGTAAATGCTTTAGACGAAAAAAGTTGTATTTGTTTCCCGATAATCATTTTATTTTTAGCTCCTTTGTGAAACGTTTTAACCGACTTATTTCAAATATAATTAATTGAAAATAGCATACACTTTTTCGTTAAATTCAATTCTTCTGATTAGGCAGGAGTCATTAATTAATTGTCTACTTAAATGGAAGGGGTTTAAATCTTCCTCTTTGATTGAATGTACTAAAGCTGAAAAAATCTACGATTTAATGCTTTCTTACTAACTGTCAATACGTCAACAGACGATTGTTTGTTTCTGTAGAATAAATTGATTCATTAAGCTTAAATATGTGGCATATGTTTTGTATTTCTTCGAATTTCCTTTTGGAAATCAGGAGTTTTTTCAACATCTATGTAAAATCAAAATTATTTCTTTCTTCAATTTTAATGAAAAAATGATGTCCTACAAATCTAATAATCCATATAGTTCCCATTTTTTCCCCTATTAGTTACACGAATGGAGTGATTTAATTGCCATTATTGCAAAAATGTCATTAAAGATTACAAATAAAAATATCTTGGAAACTAATTCAAATTTTTAAATTCTGAGAGCTTATAATGGCATCCTCGGAAATTATTACTTCTTTTTGCATTTATTTATGTTTTATAGAAATAAAAAAATATTTGTTAAATTATAAAAAACTATACCAAAGTTTTAATATTGGATGACAAAATTAATCGTGCAAAACTAATTTTTTCCCGAGTTTGCAGTCCAGTTTCAATATTTTTGAGTCGTCATATTTTATCTATCTTGAAAAATGAAAAATCTATAAACACCGAAAAAAGGCCTTCATTTAAGCAAATAAATATCAATCTTAATGCTGTCATTTCTCGATAATAGATAAAGGCATTTATAGACAATTACTTCATACAATTTTTATGTTGTAAAGAGAAGAAAATTTTAAAAATTTATTAAAATTCGAAACGTCCCAAAAATGGGACACTAGGCATAAATGGGTTAACAAATATCTTTTTCTACAAAACATAAATAAATAAATGCGAAAGAAGTAATAGTCAAAATTAATTACGTGATTTCTTATTGACCATCAAACTTCAAACAATTTTCGTCATTCCAAATAATTTAATAATTTTTCATTGTAAATAAATTTTGGTTAATCCAGGGGTCGGCGGAATCCCTTTTGCGGCAACTGCTATTTCTAGAGAATAATCTTCGTGAAAGACTTCTATAACATTCTCTATCATTCTGACATGACTTTTCTAACATTCTACCACTAAGAATTGTTGTTTGGAATTAGTGGTAGCCAAAAAAATCGATCAAGCCGCCCCCTACTAACCTGACATACTTTTATGCATGTGTGAAATTATACGAAATGTTTAAATTGTATACTATTTTTATTTATTTATTTATTTATTTTATATATATATATATATATATATAAACAACGTTTGAGATAAAGAAACAGATAGAAATTACTTGTATTTTTACCTTAAGAATATTTGCATTTTTTTTTTCAAAGAAATTCAGTCTTATATTTACATCATATTTAAAGAAAAACAACTAAATCTCCTAAACTTAATCTCATAATGATATTAGAAGAATCCTACATCTGAATTACTATTATCTATTAAAATATTTGTCGTATAATTTACTAATTTAGATAGAAGAATTATAAATTTATTTAGGATAATTATTAAAAAATTAACTGCTATTGCATTTTATTCTGTTAGCATTTATTCATTTTATGTATGGTGTTACTTTATGAAGAAGATTTTTTTTATTGCTGTTCACAAAGTTATCAAGACATTTTAATACGTAGCCATTTTGAAAATTTTTATTTATATCATGAGCTTCAAAAATTTTCAAATGCTTGCTTAAACTTTAAAATTTATAATGTGGTTATTGTAATATTTTTAATGTCCTCTGTCAAAAAATATTTTTTAATTATTGTAACTAAAGCACTTAAACTTAACTTAACCAAACTGTAATTTAAAAATAATAATTTAATAATTTATATTTTATTGAAATCAAGCATGATATGTTTATCGTGCTATAGCTATATAGTTCTATAGGGGAGACTAGGGAGGGTTGACCCACTTTTTACAAAAGGATTTTTTATTTTTTAAACATTGAACGTATAATAAAGTTTTATATATCATTTTATTCGTTATACAATCAGTTATCAAAATAAAATTGTTACATAAGTGTAACGTAAAAGAAATTTGAAAAATGATTGATTTTAATCACGAAACAATAATGGGTCAAGGCTCCCCATATACGGGAGGGTTGACCCACTATATGGGAGGCTTGACCCACTTTGTTTTACATTGCACTATTTGTGAAGGGAAATAAAATCAGTTTAAAAAAAGCAAAATAATATTATTCTACATGTTTTAGTTATTATAAAAAAAATTTTTTTTTTAATATGAAGCTTAAACAAACCTGTTAAGACGCAATCGCAAGTCAGAGGAGAAAAATTTTGTTTTAAACAGGATTTTGTCTGAGCAGGTATAATTGTACAGCAAGGAAAATGAAATTTTAACATTTAAGGCAGTATTCTGTTAGAGACAGGTTCCGTTGTCAAAGTGTTTCATGTTATTATGTCCGGATTTAGGATCCACTTTCCCGCCTTTTTTTATCTCCTTGTTCCATTTTTGTGACACTCGATCTGACAACTCTAGTTGTCACATAGTTTCGCTTCATCTCACTGTATTCACCCTGGTGAAATTTTTCTACATACCTTCCTAAAGTTTTTCAGTTGTTGCTGTGTTCTTTTGCTACCTCATAAGCACTTAACTTATCATTAACATGATTTAAACCTTTAAGGGGCAAAGTACTTTCAGTACTAAAATGTTGAAATAAATGACTGATACCAAAATTTAAGAACAAATTTATTTGGAAATAAGAAAAAGGCTATACTTCACATACATATTAAAAAGAAAAGATTTTAGCAAAATTTTGGTGCCATTGCGATGTTTCGGAATTAAAATTAAGTGTTTTTGCCCAATACCAATGCCCTTCAAAGGGTTAAGACTGCTGCTTTCATCCTTTCTAGTCTTTCCCACTGTTTCTATTTACCTATTGTAAGCAATATTTAAATGGGAAAAAGTTCGTATCAACTTTCCCATTTTCTAGCAGTTTTTCACATTTTTCTATAGTGAGTTTTAAACATTTTCTTTTCCATCACACCATTTTACTGAAGCTTTTCAGAATAATTTTGCATTCTTTTATATACATACCATTAACTTTTCATTATGCACAGTGTATAATAAAAATATTTCCAAAATCACCTATTTAAGGAAGACTTGAGCATCTGGTCAACCCTCTTTCACATTGACTGGGTCAAGCCTCCCTACATAGACCTTTTCTAAACAATGCATGCCACATTGTTATGTTAAGCCTAACTTACTCTACAATCTTTATGCCTGGAATGAAAGCTCGATATTTCTGCATTATATAAAACCTATTTACTTAAATTTCTATGATATATTTTATCTGAAAAAAGCTTACAAAATATTTCTAAAAAACACAACTTTTAGGTTGAAAACCCTTCACACTTGATTTTTCCACACGTATTTCGATTAGCTGTATGAAACAAAGACTGTTGGTTGAGCATTCCAGTAGCTTTGGTTGACTCCTATTGATAAAACTCTGAAATTCTTTTAAATATGAAAATTGATGGGTGGGTCAAGCCTCCCTTATGGTCAACCGTCCCTAGTCATTAGCAAAACCTCTTTATATTAAAAAATCACTAAGATAAAGAGAAATATCCAGATAACCTATTGCAAAAATTACCGTAATATGAGAATGTGTGTGGATGGATTCACATATTTCTTGTATTTTACTATCATTTTTTAGTAATCTAATCCCAAAATTTTCGTCATTACATAAATTGAAAATTTCTATTGAAAATTTCTGGCGCTAAAGTCTGGGAACTGTGCAAGCACTCGCATGATTCTATCCCTGCTATATACAGTAATTAATTTAAATAACCATACAAAATAAAAATGATAAAACTTTAATTTATTCGTACTTTATATATATATATTTAATTACTTATTTGCATGCTATTTATACACAGGTTTAGCATAAATGAACAACCGGATTTAAAAAATAAATATTTTCAAAACTATAATACATATTATAATAAGTTGTATATGAAAATAAAGGAAAACATTCCAAGTTTTTAGCTGCGTTCGTAACTATATAAATACGTATCACCTATAGTCGTCGTTTGGTTCGCTCGTCTGTCTGTCTATCTGCATATAACAGCGCAAAAACTACCCAACCGAATGGTTTGAATTTTAATATATATATTCGTTATAGAATTTTGTCGAATCGTTTCAAATTTTATGAAAATCGAATCAAAACTTAAAAAGATATTAATAGAAGTTTTCTTCATTCCATTAAATACTATCATACGTAATTATTTCTGTGATAGCCCATGATAGGTAACGATTCTAGATTTCCATGGTGATTACTTCCTATTTAAGATGGAGTCCTATTATTTCCGTATTCTGAATTTAATCTATATAATCGTAATAAATTTTGTATTCATGCATTTTTTGCATCAGAGTGCAACAGCTATTGCACCAAGATCTGAATATTTATAAAACTAGTTATAGTACAAACGCACCTGATTTGCCACGTTTAACGTACAATTTCCGACTTGTTTGCTATTATGAGTGTTAAGAACTTTTAGTTTATGAAAGTTTAAAATGTATTCATTTGTTTTCTGCTTTTTTAATAAACTATGCTCTCTTTTTCTTTTTAGGTAAGTGAAATATCTCGCCATGCATTTGTCATAACGGATTAATGTTACAGGGGGTAAGTCATTTCAATACGTGTTCCGACGTGTTTGTTTCAGTAACAATTGAAGAGCTAAGTGGAAGAACATGTTAAGTAACAAAAAATTACATTTGAAGAAATTTGATGTGAAAGTTTTTGTTGTCAATTTTAAGGATTTATTTTCTGTTTGATACCTTGTGTTTAAAATATCAACAGGTGTGGTACTGAACTCTATCAAAAAAACTTATTCATATTTAATTTTCAAATATTAAAAAATATTAATATTATTTACATTATTAAATAATAAAATATTAAATATTAATGAATAATGTCTTAAATCTTCAAGGCTAAATAGAATTTTGGTATTTTAGCTTTACCATGTGATAGAATACCTGATAACGCCTTCGTACAAAAGATAAAATAATTTTTAAGAAAATGTAGCATAACATGTTCTTCCACTCAGCTCTTCAATTCTTCGATATGTGAACCTGTCGTAACAAGACAAATATTTAATTTGTAACCAAGTTCGTTCGACATATTTTACAGTTTTACACTGTCAAAGGATCTTAATACCATTGCTGATGTGTTCTTTAAGTTATTTGGATTTTCAGCATGGTGTTTCATAAACAAGATCTATGATGTAACCCTACAAAAAAATTCACATGGCGTAAAATCCGGATGTCTTGGTGGCCATGTAAATAAGGATAAATCATCGTTAGCTGAACATCCAACCCAGCGTCGAGTCACGGCAATAAAAACTTGGAATGTTTTTCTTTATTTTCATATACAGTCGAACCCCGATTTAACGAATCGTTCGAGACTATCAACTTTGTTCGTTAAATCGAGATAATTAAAGGAATATTTTTATAAAACAGAACAAGTTAAAAGAAAATGGCAATAAATAAGAAGAACAATGATCACTTGATGTTAAACATTTGTTGCTTTAAGAAAACCCTCTGTATAAAAATTTATTCTTTTTTTTATGTACTACTATAAATCAAAAGCTCTGTAATTGAGAAAAAATCTTATTTATTCAAATTTTATCGATAAATTATAAGACACCTTTTATAGCTGTTTCGTTGAATAATCAGCTCCCGTTTCAAAGTATCCAAACTGCTAACTGCTTTTTTGAACGTTACATGCTTCATCTCTATTTCGTCTTCTTCATCCGATCCACTACTACTGATTTAATGACCTCGGTGTAACGTGCATTTTTCGCAAGCAGATATTTCTGCATCATAAGATACATATTTACAAAATTAACAATCATGGACATTGAAAATTTATAATAAGTAGAGGAGAAGGTCCAAATACCGGCTAGGTTCCAAATACCGGCTACTAGGTGTTCTGAGAAATGGGCGTAGCGCAGCGTAGTGGTGATAGGCAGAGTTTGTAACTTTAATTGAGAGAAGAAAGTTACGAAAAGTACGTCGCTGAAGTCTGTGTCATTTACAAATAGTAAATGCAAAAGTGTCGAATCTACGTAATCTGGTATATCAAAAGTTTTTCAGATATGTGTTTCTCAATTTTTAAAAATATACTGAACGTATATTGACTTGAATTGTTGATTAAGTTATTTTCTAGACATATTTAGCTCTCAATTGCCACGCGCACGTTATTGGTATTTTATTATATGAATGAGTAATTCCGGTTTTAACTTAAACATAGCAGTGGTCCGAATACCGGCTATCTAGAGTGGTCTAAATTCCGGCTAGCCGGTATTTGGACCTCTCTTGGTTGCTCTGCTTGAAGGGTAGGAAAATAAATTAATTTAAATAGTTCCATAATTAATAAATTAATTTAAATGGTTCAGAAATAGTTCCAGTCCCATTTCGCAATACGAAAAAACCAACCATGGCCGTATAATTCTTCAGGACCGACACTGGTTACCTGATCACTTTTAAAAAAAGCGCTGTTGGACACTACAAAATTGCCTGTAATAAATTTCATTGAAGAGAAAGAAAAAAAATGACGGAGTAAACCAGGCGAAAGAGGCAGAAATTTGATTTTAACCCTCTCGCTGCGCAACCCGAGATTTCCTCGGGGATGCATTTTTTCCGTCTAATTAACCCTCCTGGATTATTCCCACCAGTTATTTTTTTATTGTAAATTTTGCCTTATTTAATTGGAGCATTTTCCCTGTTAAATTAGACAAAAATTTTTGTTTTGAAAAACCAGTGACAAAAGAATAAAAATTCTTAAAAGACGCTCGTCGCGAAGGGGTTAAATACGCAATTTTTGAAGCTATTTTGGTAAAACAATTACGTAGCGAGAGGGTTAAAAAGGTGAAAAAGGAAAATATCTAACAGGGGAAGATGATAAATTTGTGTCTTCTGTATGGGTGCTTTCTCTGTGGACAAGAATGGGGAGGGGATTCTGGGTTCAATTTTAAGAATGCGATATGTGGACTGATAGGAACTATACCGACGCAGAGAGTGATATTATGTTTTTGATTTTTTCAGATAAAATAATTCTCATTTCAATCAGCAAGGTTTTTTTGTTGTTTTACACGTTAAAAAAGAAAATTAGAAACATAATGGGAAGAAGACTGTGAGAGATAGTCGTAAAGAATTTTAGAAATTTGAGAAAAATACTAATTTATTAAAAATTGCGTATTTTTTCAGTGCATATAAGAGGTTATTAATCAGTACAATTTATTAAAATAATATTCTTATTGCTTAATAATTGTCATTAGCTCTATTTGTGTGATCTTTTTGGAAAAAACTTAGGTAGCCGGTATTTAGACCCCATTTTAAAAACTCAAAATTTGAAGTCTGAACAGAAAACGCCTTTTAAACTAATTTTTTTTTTCTCTAAACAGGTGTAAAACATGTCAAGGTACCATGCTGTCACTTTTTATTTGATTAATTGTGAAAATTGTATGATCTAGATTGAAAACAAAAGTGGTAGCCGGTATTTGGACCTTTTCCTCTATTAGAAAATTTCTTCAATTTTTCATTTTTTTTTTTTTTACATCGAAAATTATTTATTAAATCGGGATTTTAAATTCGTTAAATCGAAGTATTTTTATTCCATGTTCGGCGGGATCATACAAAAATTCGCTAAATCGAGAAATTCGTTAAATCGGGGCTCGACTGTATCACTTATTATAATATGTGTAATAGTTTTGAAAATATAAATTTTTAAAATCCTTTCAATCATTTATACTAACCCGGTATATAATTATACATAATTTTCTTTTTTTAAATGCTAGAACTTGTGCGTCGTCTTCAGCTACAATAATAAAGGAATTTATTTATTCCACCTATTTTAATGAAATATAAATAGAAACGATAGAAACGTTTATTAGAAATAAGTTTTAAAATCACATACATGCGATATATTTATTTCCCAATTTTCCTTGAACTTGCAGTACTTTCTTCTATTGACTAGCTATATCTGATCCCTCGAACAATTCCTGTTTCAGATCAGACTTCGCCGAAAAATTCCAAAGACCTTATATTGCTGTCGAATCCAACCGGACTTCTGCTTCTCTAACTATTAGACAGGTCAAAGTCACCATTTGCAAATTTGCGAAATCAACTTTTCTTTAGTTATTGTCCTTCGATAAATCTTATATGTCAAAATTTTTCTTCTTGCTGTTGTTCTATTTACTTCCGAAACTTAAACACTGTTATATTCATTTTCATATGTGCCCTTCGCTTTTTGCTTTTGTGTTGCAAAATGTATAGTCTACATCGAAACGAACAAATAAGGCAGCATGTAACCAACTATATCCTGTTAACGAGAGTAATAATGAACGAGAAATAGGTTCAGAATCAGTCATTTGAAAATGACTGATTGCTGATGAATATTACAAGTAGTCAGAAGATGTATTAACAAGAAAGAAAAAATCATGCGTCAAGCATAGATTATAAAACACTTTCCAACACATTCAGAATGATGTAACAAAACTGCACCGTTTAAAAAATTAAAATATTGCGTCTAATTCAACCATATGGAAAAGCATAATACATTTCAAAATCCAGTTTCAGCTGTTCCCATTCACAATCGGAAAATTATCCAAATTTTTTCAGCAGCTCTGTATTTGATATATAGATTTGAATCTATTAACTACATGCACGTCAAAATTTAGTTCACGTAAGAGATACATATACTTCAGTGGAAAATTTACCTTCAGCAATTTCCTCTAATAAGGATAACAGTACATGAATACTTTTGTGCAGCCCTGTATTTTAAGTATAGAATTTATATATATCGAGTAAGATGCAAAAAATATATTAAATTTAAAAGCGCATGCTGAATTTTAAACACACTCCAGCAATTATTACTCAAAGGCAGTACTGTACTGTAACCGATTTCTTTTGTGTGTCCCTGTAAATGAATAAAAAATGCTATTAATGCCCTATTCTAACGTGATCGTAGTGAAATTCGGTGATTTATATCAGTTTCAATACACTTGAAATAGCATAATGTCATTAAAATACTCTGCAAACGATTTTTTCCCGTATACCATAATGTAATGGAATACTTTTGAGTGCCCTGTAAATGAACTATTAATCCTACATACTTCATATGCAATACCAAAAATGCTTTTGTGTCTCTAAATAACCTTTATCAATTTCATGAAAATCCGAGTATATTTACGGGAGTTAGAGCGTGGACAGACGTCCAGACAAACCGATTGCAGTAACACTTTTCAACTTTGTTGGGAAGTGTTAAAAAATAATCAGGGATAAAGAAAGGAAAAACTCAGGTACAATATGTATTATATTAGTAGATATAGAAGATATATATTTGATATATTGAATTGATATACATGATTTTTTTTTTTTTTTTTACTGCTGTTGTTCATTTTATATATGAAACTAAAATATAGCTATATTCATTTTTATATATTTCCTCCTCTTTTTGCTTTTGTATTAAAAATCGTATGGTCTACAGCGAAAAGAACAAAAATAGAAGACGAAAAAAGCCAACTACATCCTGTTAACGAGCATATTAATGATAGAGGAATACATTCAAAATCGTTCACTTAAAATTGATTTATTGCTGTTTAATATTACAAGTAATGAGTAAAAAAAAAAAAAAATCAGGGATAAAGAAAGAAAATAGTATATATCTAATATATATACATGTACATTATATTAGTAGATATAGTAGATATATATATATGATACAACTATATCCTGTTAACGAGAAAAAAAATGAATTCATTCCGAATCACTCATTTGAAAATGATAAATTGTTGGTTAATATTGCAAATAATGAATAGAAAGATATACTAAAATAATAACTAGGAAAAAATAAACTATTACATTATTCAGTTGATTTTACTTTTAAAAATCTAGAAATTGCTAATGATTTCCAATGCGTGTATTTGAGAACTAAAAACAACAAAACTCTATTCGAAAACTTTTAATTGGTAATAATTATCGACGCATGTTCTGTGTAACTTAAGGAACTGAAAAGTTCCTTATTACGTGAATAAAAGTTCTTGTTAGATTTTATAATCATATTATTACTTAAAAAATGAAATTTATTCATTGTGTCGAAGCTCATAATGATCCCTTGAAGCAAAAATTAAAAATTAAAATGAAGGCCGTATAGTAGAGTATCTAATTTATGTTTCATAAAAAATAAAATTAACTAAAACAATAGTAATCACGATTTGTGATTTGAAATATTTTTCTAAATAGAAAATTTTCTCTAGTTTCGTTATTGTAATTGTTAATTTATTACATTTTTGTTGATTTGGTTTAAATATGTCAGAGAAAGATCATTTTTGTTTAGCGAAGAATGTGATATTTAAAAAAAAACTCGATTAATTGTATCCTTTTCATCATAGTAAAGATCGTTTTGCGCTGACGCTGATTACGCGGTTTTTTTCGTTGACACAGAAATACAGATTGTATTGTTTTCTTTATTTCTAACTAGTTGACCCGCCCGGCGTTGCCCGTGCCTGTTCATTTCATATTTTTAACTCTTCTTTTAAGCTGATAGAAAATTGAAAAAATTTATTTTTTTTTTTTTTAAATCTTATTTTTTTTTTATAATTAAAGTTTTAATTAACCGATTTAAAAGAAAATTACTTGTTTGGAATCAGCGTAAGAAAATATGCGTAGATATTTAAATTTCAAATCTATAAATTTCGTATTTGTACACATTTTATACACCCGTTCCACAATCCCCGAAACAATCCCAGTATAAAAATCATCTGTAGTTTTTATCACCCTGGTAACCCTTCCCCCTCTTGTCGAATTTGAGAAAGAATTTTCTTTGCGGTTTGATTAAAAGCCATGCTTTATTTGAATTATGAATACTTTTCCATTCTTTTGATTGGGATTTTAATTAATAACTCAGCTAATTGTTAGGAATTTAAAATTCTAAATGAAAGGTGCACCAGGAGAGACCTTAGACTACCCTCACAAACATTTTCAGTTTTGTCGGTGCGGTGGATTTTGCTAAGCCATCGCAGACAGACACACAAACACACAGACAGAGCGAAACTTTTTTTTATCAGTATAGATACTATGATTAATTCGCCGAATTAGTACATTCATTTAAATAAACTTTAAGTGAAAATGCAAACTCTTAATTTCAGATCAGAGACTCTTATGTACTTTAATTCGCTTTTCTGTAAAATATTATAGTTCATCATTGTTTTCTATAATCTGGGGTTTAGGGTTGCTGTACTTCTGTTTCACTATTTATTTGCCACTTTTAAAGGTTCAGTCAGTTATAATAAAATGTTATGAAAACTCTGTCAAAACGATATTTTTTATCGCTGTCTAAGATTTCATGTATCATATGAAATAAGCAATTTTACCCGTAACATATCTGTTTATAGATATTAAAATAAAGAATGTAACTAAAGATAATTTTATATAGTAAATCCTGTGAAAACAGAATTTGTTTATAACGTATAAAGTTTCTTTGGTGCCAACGAAAAGATTATTGTACAAATCTCCCTGCTGAAATGGGAATAAGTCCATAGCTATTTTTTTAATTAATTACAGGATTCGTAATCCACGATCAAACTTCCCTCAGTTTTCATCTTTCGTATTTGAATTTAAATCCGATCGTAACTTTTTGTAACAACATTCTTTATAAGTATAGTTAAATTCAAATCACATTCTAGCTCACCTTTGCAGAGTTATCTAGTTTCTGTGATTTATTTTTCATGGGATATCTTTCGTTTCAAAAATCCGTGGCCAGGTGGAGAATTTAAATGAGGTATTTGTTCACGTTTAAAAAACGTCTTTTACAAATATATTTCAATTTAAATCCGATCCTAACTATTTCCAAGAGCATTCCAAGAGCTTATAAGTACAGTTAAAATTAAATTAGATTCTAGCTCACCTTTGAAGAGTTGACTAGTTGCTGTGATTTATTTTCTATGGGATAGCTTTTGTTTCAAAAATCCATGGCCAGGAAGAAAATTTAAATCAGGTACGCGCTCACGCTTAAAAAAATTCTTTTACAAATGTACTTCAATTTAAATCTGATCCTAACTTTTTACAAAAACATTCCTTATATAAGTATAGTTAAATTCAAATCACATTCTAGCTCAGCTCACAATTGAAGAGTTATCTAGTTTCTATGATTTATTTTCATGGAATATCTTTCGCTTCAATAATTTATGGTCAGGCAATGAATTTAAATTAGATACGTATTCACGTTTTAAAAAATATGTTTTAGAAATATGCTTGAATTTAAATCCGATTCTAACTTTTTGCAAGAACATTCCTTATAAGTATAATAAAATTTAATTCACATTCTAGCTCACCCTTGCATAGTTATCTAGTTTCGGTGATTAATTTTTCATGGGATATCTTCAGGGGCGGTGCCAGAACTTGCCCGACGGGGGGGGGGGGCATAGTATCCCCGACAAGGGGGGCCGAATTAGAGTCCTTCACAGGTCGGCTTGTACCCGACCCAAACCCGCCAAAACAAATTTCCTCGACCCGAATCCGCCCAACTAATTTTCGGCGACCTGCAACCCGACCCGAACCCGACTATATTCCCGACATATTTCAATCCGCATTCGACCCGAACTCGAAATCAACAAGACCCGAACCTCAAATGAAAGGAAAGTAAATAAGGTTTTAATGCAATTATGAAAACTAATCTACTGATATATCTCTAATACTAATTTTATGTTTTATATAGAAAATTGACAAATCTGTATTCTTTATTCCAATATAGTAAAACATCTGAATAGCAGACACATCGTTAGAGTCCTGCATCGAGTCGGGTTGTCCTTAATTTTCTTTTTCGGGTCGGAATGACTCTAACTTTCTTTCTGCGGTCGGGTTCACCTTAGAATATTTCTTGCTGGTCATAGTTAAGTTTTTTGAAAGTCGGGTTGTTGGAATTTTCAAAAAAAAGTTTGAGCAGAACTACGTTTCATATGAAAATGAATAAGTATTTGAATGTAAATGAATATACGAGTATATTCAATTTACTGCATGAGATATAGAATGTACAGGAAATGTGGTCATAGATTATTCTTTCTCTAAGAACCGGGGTTTTTTTCGTGTCTCGGAATATGAAAAATATTGTCAACATTTCTTTTCTGTTAAACAGAAATATACATGTATCGTATTTGTGATAGTTTATGCACACATACATATGTTACAGGTCTGTAGATTGGGAAGTGCCCACTATTCAAAGGTGCCCACTATTCCTTATAAGCGTACGCCTATATAAGGAAAAAGTATTCGCTAAACAGACGTGTCCGCTTTTCGGGTGTGTCCTACAGGGGCTTCGCTAAGGGGGGGGACAGGGGGGGAGCCTCCCCTCCAAACGTTCCTGAATGCTGTTACACTTGACAAATTTACAAACTTAGTTGGTGAATTTGTGTAAAACTTTAATAAAAACATAATAACATTTTCTGTTTCTGACAGACTTTGCAAAAATTACAAATTTAATTGGGAATATTATTAAATTTTTTACGAATAAGAACTATATCACATTTTCAAATAGCGGTAACTTGGCAAAATTATAAAACTAGTTGGCAAATACTGAAATTTGACTTGGCAATTTAAGGTCCTCTCCTCCACCAATGAAAAGTCTTCGCGATGGCCCTGAGTGTCCATTGTGGAAATCTTATTGTATATAGATATTTAACACGAAAAAATATTTTGGAGATTATTTTGAAAAATCGGGTTAACCCGAACCCGACCCGCAAGAGTCAAAACCCTACCCGAAACTGACGCGAACCCGACTCGTTACGAAAAAATATAGCGCCGTCGGTTCGGGTCGGTTGCGGGTAAAAGTAGGTAACACAACCCGATGCAGGACTCTTGGCTGAATTCGTAATATAGTGTGTCCAATTAGAAGTGTCCACGATCCCAGACCTGTCTCAAAGCCCGAGTTCGGTGAAATTTTCGTTCATTAAGCTCGGTGAGGGGTTAATTTTTATGTGAAGACTCGGGTCGCGCTGGGACTTGAAATGTTGGGCCCGGTAGGAATTTCATTCTTCCAGAGACAGGTCTGTGTCTTTGATTGCTTCTGTAGATTTGGGCCGTGTCGGGGCTGTATTTTATTCTTTGGTCGTATCGGATGAGAATTTTTTCCCACGAGTATTGTCCTGGCAACGTTCCTCCTTTATTGGTAGAGAAAATGAACGATAAAACAGCATGTTTTTGTTTATTCTCTTTTTTTTTTGCGCTTTTTAAATAAAAGGTGGAATATGTTTTAAAATAAAAAGCACCTCTGTCAAAAATGCGAAAAAAGCAGACAGACCGTGCCGGCATGGTATGTTTACTTTTATAACGGGAAATGCACTGGTGTTTAGCTTTTATAACGGGGCGGGCGAACAACAGCTTTAGCTTGATGCTATATTAATTTGAACAATAATATAAAAAACACTCTTTCCTTACCCATTCAATTTATAAAAATACTCGCCAAACACATTTTAATAAAAAAGTTGAAGTGAGCAGTTGGATTTTCGCATGTCTTATATCTTCTTGAACCTTACTTTGTACAAGCTCCTAAAGATTGCGGTCAATCGAATAAACATTGAACAGAAGTGCACAGGAGTTCTGGTCTTCGGGAATTTCCGGCCGTTGTGACGACTTACTGCATGGCCGACTTGTGGCTGAATTCTCTCGTCTCGGACTAAGAAATAAAATTTTAATTTAGAGTAAACTCGTAAAAATTTGACGTAATTTGGGTACGGGACGGGTCTTGGTATCCTTGAAAATCGGGACATTCCGCGTAAATCGTAACACCCGGCAACACTAAGTTCACACTGCAGTAATTTATACGGTTCATAGGTTTTTTGCAATTCTGGTTGCCGGGATTTTCACAAAAAGTTTGACCATAAGTATGTGTAAGATGAAAATAAATACGTATTTTAATATGAATGAGTATATATTCAATTTACTGCATGAGAAATAAAATAGTAAGAAGTGTGATAATAGATGATTTCTTTAAGAACCATTTTTTCTTCTTTCGAATTATGAAAAATATTACCAACTTGTCGCTTTTAATACACACAATAACATATGCATCTTATTTGTGATAGTTTATGCACACCTTCACTTTACATGTGTGCACATTGGTGGTACCCATTACTCAAAGAGGTATAAGCGTATAAATATATAAGTGTCAGGAATTGGAAAAGTGTTCACTAAATAGAGATGTCCGTTTTTCGGGTGTGTCCATAATGGAGGTCTTACTGTATATAGATTTTTAACCTGAGAAATATTTTGGACGTTCTTTTGAATTACCGAATCACCCAGAACCCGACCCGCAGCGAAAAAGTATAAGTCAACCCGACCAGAATCCGACCTGCAACAAAAATATATCACCGATCCGAACCGAGGGTCAGGTCGGGTGCGGGTAAAAATGGATAACCCGACCCGATGCAAGACTCTAGTAGAGGTCTGTATAGTCCAAAATTTCCAGGCCCTAGCCCGGCCCGAGGATATATGAAAATACCAGTGATTTGAGGAGATTGTTCTCTTATTTTAAGAAATTTCTGTCTTTTGACCAAAGAATTTTAGGAAATCTTATGCTATAGGTTTGTGATTTTTACTTATTTTTAGATTAAAGGAATTTATAAATTTCGTTTCTGATACGAAAAAGTACTAGGCACCACAGCTGCCGGAACACCCATGTATTTGATGAACATGCTGGTTTAGGTGCGAGTGTTTCAGGTAATTGGTCCGTTTTCTGTATTTTTTTAGAGGGGGGAATGAGCAAATGAAAGCGTAAATTTTCATGTTTTAACGAAATATAATAGAGAAAAATTAATTTAATTCACAGATTCTTTTGAGAGCGTACAATTTTGCGCGATTTAGGTTATACCCGACACGAACCTGGAAATTCTATATCCATTCAGCCTGAACCAGTTTAAAAAAATTAGTCTACCCGAAACCTATAAAATTTGACCCAAAACCGACAGGTTTCAATCCAAACCCAATCCTACCACAAAATGAAAAAAAAAAAAATCCATATTGTAATGGAATAATGGAAAAGTAGCCTACAGTAACAATTATATTTTTGTAGAAAAATCAATATATCTTTATATGTATTCTTTGATACTCAAATAATATTGTTTTTCATTTCAAAATATATTTTGGAGAACCTTTTGAGAAATCAGGTTAAATCGATCCCATCCGCCAGAAACAATTAAAGTTAACCTAACTCGACAAATAGAAGTTATTCAGAACCTCTCTGAAAAAATATTTATTTTAACCGGATCCAATTCAAACCACCAGTGCGGTTGGGTTTAGTTTGCCCAACCCAATGCAGGATTCTACCCGAAATGCGATCGGAACCCGACAAAAAAAATTTCATCCTCCACGTTTCGACCTGAACCCGAAATACTCCAACCTCAACCAAACCCCTACCCTAAACGATGAAAAAAAAATATACGTGTATATATATATATATATATATATATATATATATATATATCATATGTATATATATATATCATATTGCAATGCAACTATGTAAATGTAGCCTACAATTATAGCTGTAGTATCAATTTTAACTTTTAAGTAAAAAATTCAATATAGGGGAGACTAGGGAGGGTTGACCCACATTTTACAAAATGATTTTTTATTTTTTAAATACTGAACGTAGAATAAAGTTTTATGTATCATTTTATTCGTTATACAATCAGTTATCAAAATAAAACCGCTACATAAGTGTAACATATAAGAAATTTGAAAAATGATTGATTTTAATCATGAAAAAAGAATGGGTCGGTCAAGGCTCCCCACATATGGGGGGTTGACCCACTATTCGGTAGGCTTGGCCCACATTGTTTTATATTGCACTATTTGTGAAGAGAAATAAAATCAGTTTTGAAAAAGCAAAATAAGTTTATGCTACATGCCTTAATTATTATTAAAAAAATATTTCTTTTAAAATATGATGCTTAAACAAACCTGTTGAGACGCAATCGCAAGTCAGAGGAGAAAAATTTTGTTTTAAACAGGATTTTGTCTGAGCAGGTATAATTGTGCAGCATAAAAAATGAAATTTTAATATTTAAGGTAGTACTCTGTCAGAGACAGTGTCCGTTTTCATAGTGTTTCATGTTATTGTGTCCGGATTTGGGAGCCACTGTCCCATTTTTTTTTGTCTCCTCGTCCTATTATTTGTGACACTCGACCTACATAGTTTGGCTTCATCTCACTGTATTCACCCTGGTGAAATTTGTCTACATGCTTTTCTAAAGTTTTTCGATCGATGCTATGTTCTTTTGCAGACGCATGAGCACTTAACTGATCATTAACAGGATTTAAACCTTTAAGGCGCAAAGAATTTTCAGTACTAAAATGTTGAAATAAATGACTGGTACCAGAATTTACGAACAAATTTATTTGGAAATAAGAAATAGGCTATATTTCACATACATATTAAATGGAAAAGATTTCAGCAAAATTCTGGTGCCATTGTGACATTTCGGAATTAAAATTAAGTGGTTTTAGGAACATACCATTGCCCCTGAAAGGGTTAAGACTGCTTCTTTCATCCTTTTCAGTCCTGTCTAGCCTTTCCCACTGTTTCTATTTACCTATTGTAAGTCATATTTAAATGGTAAAAAGTTCCTATCAACTTTTCTATTTTCTAGCAATTTTTCACATCTTCCTTTAGTCAGTTTTAAACATTATTTTCCATCACACCATTCTACTGTAGCTTTACAGAATAAACTTACATTCTTTTATATATATAACTATTAACTTTTCCCTATGCACATTGTATAATAAAAAGATTTCCAAAACCACTTAATTAAGGGAGCCTTGGGCATATGGTCAAGCCTCCCTACAAAGACCTTTTCTAAAGGATTGCACATTGTTGTGTTACGCCTAACTTACTGTACAGTCTTTACGCCTGGAATGAAAGCTCGATATTTCTGCATTACTTTAAACCTACTTACATAAATTTCTATGATATAATTTATGTAAAATAAGCTTATAAAATATTTCTAAAAAACACGACTTTTAGGTTGTAAACGCCTCACAATTGATTTTTTTTCGCACCTATTTCAATTATCTCTATGAAACGAGGACTGTTGTTTGAGCATTCCAGTAGCATTGGTTGACACCTATTGATAAAACTCTGAAATTCTTTTAAATATGAAAATTGATGGATGGGTGAAGCCTCCCGTATGGTCAATCGTCCCTAGTCTCCCTACATGTACTCGTTAATATTCAAATATATAGTTTTTCGTTTTAAAATAAATTTTGTAAATTCTTTTGTGAAAGCGATTCATCTCGAATCAAGAACCGTATGTGTCAACACCCGACCCGAATCTGAAACAAATAAAGTTAACCCGACTCGAATCCGACACGCAACGACAAAAGATTAGGTCCAACCCGATTCGGTCCAGACCGCAAGTCGGGTCAGTTTAGTTTGCCCGATGCGATGCAGCACTCTACTTGTCATCCAATCCGACCCCGAGAAAATAATTTTCGTCTTCCGTATTCTTAATTGAACCCGAAATACTTCAAACCAAGCCGATCGTACAATCAGTGAAAATCGATTCACAATTTAATGTAGTTATAAAAACAATAGCATAGATCATAACTTCAGTATGAGTTTTATCTTTTATGTTTAAAAATAAACATGTAAAGAGTCGCCCATGTATCAAATATTTAGATTTTTATCTGAAGGAATTTGAAGAAAAAAAATTTCAAAAAATCGGGTTCACCTGAACTCAACCTGCGAGAATCAAAATTCATTAAGAAACTCTCTCATGTTCAGAAGAATTAGTTTAGTCAACCCGACTTTTAAAGAAAAAAAATTAGCTCCAACTCGGCCGCCCAACCCGACCGGGCCGAAATTCAAAAGTCAAAATATTTTTCCCGACGACATTGAATTTTGACCCCGATAGACCCCGCTCTGGCACCGCCCTTGGATATCTTTCGTTTCAAAAATCCATGTCCAGGCGAAGAATTTAAATCAGGTACGCGTTCAGATTTAAAAAAATTATTTTACAAATATAGTTGAATTTAAATCTGATCCTAACATTTTGCAAGAGCATTCGTTATAAGTATAGTTAAAATTAAATTATATTCTAGCTCACGTTTGAAATTTATCTAGTTTCTGTGATTTATTTTCCATGTGATAGCTTTTGTTTCATAAATCCATGGCCAGGAAGAGAAGTTAAATCTGGTGCCGTTCACGTTAAAAAAAATTTTTTTTACAAATATACTTGAATTTAAATCCGATCCTAACTTTTCGAAAAACCTTTCTTATAACTAAAGTTAAACTTAAATCCGATTCTAGTTCACCTTTGAAGAGTTATCTAGTTTCTGATATATATTTTCCATGGGACCTTTCAAAACTCCATGACGATGTGGAGAATTTAGACCAGACACCGGCTCATGTTAAAGAACTTCTTTTATAAGTGAAATTGAATTTAAATCTGTCCCTATCTATTTCTTTTAAGAATATTTCCCATAGCTATAGTTGAATTTAAATCAGAATCTAGCTCACCTTTGAAAAGCTATCTACTTTCGGTGATTTACTTTCTATGAAATAGCTTTAGTTTCGAAAATTCATGGCCAGGCTGAGTAAATATCTCTTTATTTTTCCGATTGCAATACCTATTAGAAATGCCTTATTTCATCTTTTTAGGTGACTTTGAATATTCATTGTTTCACTCCAACTGATGATTCACAGTCGATGTCTATGCCCATCCTTTTTCTTTTAAAATTAAAGAGCTACGCCCCTTTCTCGCTAATCATTTAGGCGTGCCTTGTCAAACCCAATCATTCACTTCAAATGCAAGATTATTTATCAAGACAATGAATGGCTTTTCTTCAAAAAAGATAAACCTTTCGGTGAACTATCGTGTAGGGTTCCGGAATTCCTTTACATAGAGCAAAATTCTTATTTCAGAGCTATTGATCTGTTGTTTTAGCGCGTATCCTAAGATAAGTTTTAGATATAAAAGAGATAAGAAGATTTATTTCAATGTTTGTTTGGAGAAATGTAGCTCTTTAATAACAGTAACATCATTACTATTGTATTATTATTATTATTATTATTATTATTATTATTATTATTATTATTTAACTCGTGAAGTGCAGTACCCGCACAGCGCACTAGTGCGATTTGGAATTCTGCAATTTCCACTGCGTATAATTTTGTTGCAAGTATTAGTGACAACGAAATATAATCCATGATTGTTATACGAAATTTAATGAGGAATCGAGCTGCGATTTTATCAAAAATTTTATTTTATTGATGAAAAATATAAATTAATGAAAGCATGTTTTCAAAAAAAGATGATACGCAAAATTTTGGTGAATGCGAATTCGCATGAATGTGGATGTCAAGTGTTAAATTATGGGGGCTTTTTCAAACGGTATAGAATTCTATTAAATTCATAATGCCGTTTATGTTATTTTATTGAATGGCTATATTGAATTATTATTTCTATAGCTTAAGCCAGCATATTCTCTATTACTTCAACACTTGTTACATGAAATAACAACAACAAAAACCCCTAAGAATATTACAGGGTTTGCACATTTCTATACCACAAATATTTAAGTTTTTTTTCGCCTTCATAGGTGCCAACTTCAAACTAATCTTCCGTAATACTTGAGTTAATTTGACCCTGGTTTAATACGTTTCGAACCAGAATTTTTTTAAAGAAATGAAAATAAGTATGTTCCACGTAGAAACCTGGATTTAAATAAATAAGCTTTCATGAAATAAATTTTCTGGTTTGAAATGTGGTTAACCTGGATCAAATTAATCCAGACATTACGGAAGATTAGAGGAAGGTTGGCAGCTATGCCTTATTTAACTGCAAAAAATATATAACAAATTTTATAAATAAATGAGTTGGTTATGAATTCTGTGTTTTAAAACATAAATAGAATTTTTCTTTTTATTAAAAGTGATATTGCATTTATCGATATTTTATAGATATCGCCTTATGGCATTTTTATTCGTAAACATCCTTCAAATTAAATATCCCAAAAATATTATAAATTAAAGAGCTACGCTCCTTTATAGGTAAACGTTTCAGCGTGTTTTGTCAAACCGAATTTACCTCAAGTGAAAGATTATCAATATGATGAATGACTTCTCTTCAAAAACGAAAAAAATTCTGTGTGAAATATTGTCAACGTTTCCGGGATACCTTTACGTAAGGCATGATTCCTATTTTTAACGCAATTGATCTGTCGTTTTAACGCGTACCCTAAATTAGCTTTACAAGGAGAGGGCCAACCCTGTTAATCACAGATTTTGATTATTTTAATATATATTGTAGGGTAGAGACCCCTTAGTGTCAGGTTCAACGGATTTTATCCAACGCTCCATAGTTCTTGAGAAACTGGAGGGGTCTAATAATAGTACACAACTTAAATACTTACTTTGCCTCCGGAGTGATAGGTTGGTCGTAGCTCAGTTGGTATGGCGCTTTCCGGCTGAGCCGCGGGGCCGGGTTCGATACCTGAATGTGCTACATTTGTTTTTCTCATTTTTTGTTTTATAAATATACTTGTAAGTATAATTAATAATCTCATTGTTAATAATTAAAATTTATAATACTGTATATCAATTACAATTTTAACCTATTTAATTTTTTTTTTTACTTTTAACTAAATAGTTGTATAAAACATCATAAAACTGTTATTTTTTTTTTTTTAAATCACTTTAAAATGTATTTCATATATTCTTTATCGATGCAATGATATTGAGCAATTGTGTCAATTCGTGATTTTAAAGAAACGTCATTTCCGCGTTGCTTTAACAAAGGAAGTCAATGCGATAATACTATTATTCTGTTTTTAAAGTAACAAGCATAATTATATTAAAAATTAGCATCAGAATTAAATTACAACCGATTTTTTGCATATTAAAGATTTTTAAATTTGTAATACGTATGCTTGCGCTTTCAATTCTTTAAGTTTCACCTTTATTTTCTTTCTGCTTTTATTTTTATTTTATTTGAATATTCTTTTATTTTATCATAACTAGATGGCACCACAGCATATTTTGTCACGATTTTGGAATTTTTATCATTCAATAATAGATCCAATTTCTTTTTAAACCTCTTTAAAGGATGGAAAATAATAGTTTAAAAATAAAAAATGATAAATTTAAGTTTTTTAACATTATAATTGATGTATGATATTAAAATTTGTAATTGAAATTATTAAATTATAATTACAAGTATATTTATAAAACAAAAAATGAGAAAAACGAATGCAGCGCGTTCGGGCACCGAACCCGCACCCGCAGATCAACCAGCGAACGCCGTACTAACTGAGCTACGACCAACCTATCATTGCATTTTCAATGTAAGTACTTAAGTTGTGTACTATTATTAGACCCCCCGAACAAAGGAGCGTTGGATAAAATCCGTTGAACCTGACACTAATTGGTCTCTACCCTGCAACATATATTAAAATAATCAAAATCTGTGATTAACAAGGTTGGCCCTCTCCTTGTTAGATATAAAAAGATATAAGAATTTGCGAAGACTTATTGATTGCAATCTCTCTTTTTTTTTTTTTTTTAAGAAATATAACACTTGTAATAAAAGACCATCATAACGCATAAATACCTTACATTTCGGGGGGTAAATATTTAAAGATTGATAATATATCACATTTTTATGTAAAAGGTCTTTTCGAGAGTTATTTCGCTACATAATGCTTATATTTTTCGTTTCATGACAATATCGACTACTACTCTTAACGGAAGTATCCGCATTTTACTTACAGCAATTGACATGATTTTAAATAAAATTCCCCTTTACTTACAGTAATTGACATGATTTTAAATAAAATGCCCTAATTATTCTACAAATTAAAAAGCTTTTAACCCTTTCGGGACGGGTTATGCATGTATGCATCGTCAAAAGGTTCATGTGGAATTTCTTTTTGACACCATTAATAAATACATGTAATAATTGTCTTTTTTACTTAGAGCATTTTTTGGTATAACACCAGTAAATCAACTGTTTAAAAAAAGCGGTGCCACAAAAATAATATTTTTGTAAGGGATGTCATCTCGAAAGGGGTTAAAGAACCTATTTTTCACTAATCATTATAATGTTTTTAAAAAATCTGTGTATACGGTTTATCTTATGTCATAATATCTGTCTTTTAACGGAAATTTTCAGTTTTTACTTTTGGAAATCATAAATTTTCCCGGAATAAACGATGAAAATTCCCTTTTTATTGTTACCCATTTAATGTTAAAAACGGACATGTTCTTTCCAATTAGTGTTACCAGATTTCCCGATTTACCCAGGACGTCCCGATTTTCAGGGGCTGCAAGACCTGTCCCGCTTAACCACTGTCCACGCCAAAAGTCCCAATTTTTCATGATGCATAAATTCTTTTAAATTCGCTTTCGTATCATGTTATTTGATACCACAGATTTACAAAAAAATACATATTTTTTTTCACCTGCATGGGATGCTTTTGATTAATTATGTGTTTTTTACGGTGCTGAAACCAAAAATGACCTCCATTTTTTTTTTTTTTTTGACTTTTTTCGCTTGCGGACACGTGTTTGTTGTAGCCGATGACGAGCTGTTATGTTTTTAGCTCGAAACGCGTCCTGTGTATTGTTTTATTTTATGGTGATTTTTTTACAAAGTTTTATTATTTTAATTACTTCAAATCGCCAGTTTTCGGTGCTGTTTCGCTTTCGTTGTTCTATAGTTATTAATTAAGCTTTTTTTTAATTTATTGTTATTCCCTTTTATAAAATATATATGTAACTGGTATTCGAAAACGAGATTTTCACCAAATTGGCGAAAAAAAATAATCGTGCCAATGTGGTGCGTGTATGACATCTGCGCCGATGCCTATTATCACCCCTGTGAGTTTGCCGGTCGAATGCGGCAACTTCCTATATATGTAGTAGATTTTCCGAAAATTTTTTAAACAAACAAATATTGTTCCTGCAACTGCAACACTTACAATTTTCTTGCGACCGACTACGCAAGAGGCGATTTTAACTCTTACATCACCTGTTCAGAATTAATTCGACACATGGAATGAAGATTGACATATTCTAAATTGAGTCCCAGGACCACGAAATGGTTCTTTTAATGAAGAAAGGAAGCGTCAATCAATATTCATTACGTAATGTAAACACCCACATTCGAAGACATCACGTAAGTTTCTTTGTCATCCGAGTACGTCTTTGAACAAGACAAAACAGACCGCTTGGCAGTACAAAAGATGTCATTAAGATATGAGTTGACATAATTAGAAAAAAAGCATGCAGGAAGACTAAAATAGCTGGCAACAGCAGCTAGAATAATTACATCAGCTTTTTCATTTCTTAAATGTCTTAAATGAGATGGAATAAAATAGAACCATTAGTAATAAAACAGACGATTGCTTTAATTTGAATTCAAAATATTCGAAAACAGTCCATACACTTTTCTTAACTACTGCAGAGTTTAATTTAAAGTACCTTTTAAATTTAATTGTCGTAAATGTTAATGACAGTAATAAATTGTTAAATTTATTTTAAATTACAGTCACACAAATGCAAACTATCTGAAACTGAACATCTTCCTAAACTATCTGTTTTTGGTCTTTTTTTTTTCTTTTGCGTATTGTGCTAACAGCATCGTTAATTTGTCTCTAAAAAGAAACACCGAAACCGAAACATCTATTAAAGGGACCGTTTTCTTCTATCGCGAATCTTGTTATCCCATGGAAAAATTTAATTAGGTGATTACTCATTACCAGGACTGTAGTGTAGGGTATTCGATGGTATACGCCGTATACCTTCTGGATTTTTTTTTAGATAAACTCCGTATATTCTCTGTTTCCGAAGTAAAGCTATAACGTATATTTTCTGGTACATACCTTCTACCTATAACGGAAACGCTCTGGTTTTTTTTTAAGACTGTAGCACTGTCCATTATGCAAAATACGATTAACTATTGAAATATGGTTTTCACCACTACAAAGTAGACGTCCGATGCCAACAAAGCGCGCATTTAAAAAATATCTTCTTAAATTTAAATTTTTTTTTAAAAGATGATAAAATTTGCAAAGTAATTCTCCAATAGTATAAATTTTAAAGTTATGCAGGTTTTTTTTTTTTAAATATATATATATAAACTAAACCTAAATCCGTTAATGATCGTGGCCTGTCAGGGAACAGCCCTGTTTTCTTGACCATGGTCTGAGAGGTGCATATGTTCCAATCAGGTGGTCAGTGTTTAGTTGCCAAGCAAGATTGGCCCTCATTTCATCGACCCCCGAAGAGATGAAAGTGGACAGTATTGTACAAAATTTGTATTGTGGAAGATTGCCCAGCCCTCAATCCGGAATCGAACTGTGGACCTGTAGCCTGGTATATATATTGTGTGTGTGTGTATATATATATATATATATATAAAACAATTAATTAAACATTACCGACCATCATCATAAACCGCAAATATATATATACATATATATATATATAAACTTTCTGCACAATTAAACCATTTAAACACATGAAAATTGATCAAAATTGATGCAATAAACAGTTACCAACAAAAGATACAAAAAACCAGCTAATTAATGTAGAACTATTAAATGATGTATGAAAAAATAAATGAAAGTTCAGTTGGATGGATGCATAAGAAAGGAAAGCTTATACTGTATCTCACTTCTTCAGGGGTACATGAAATACAAATACAAGCAAAACAAACACAGCCGATTTCTGTAAAAGAATCAAGCTATAAGCTGAAAAATTAATTCTTTTATGTACCCAATCGACTGTAAACCAAAAAGTATAAAAAATATGTAAAATAAGAATCACATAGATCGAAAGAACTACGAAAGTTATTTGAATATACTTGTTAAAATAATTAAATTTACTCCTTAGAAAATCATTGAAGGAACCTTAAAAAACTTACACGTGCATCAAAGATATATATACGGTTTAAGGGAATCAAAACCGTTAGATTTTGAACATGTATCTGAATAATAGTTAACGGTTAAAAGTTAATATCGTTAAAACATATATTTCTAAGTTTAAACCAAAAAAAATATAGATAAAAAAGTAAAATATTATAAATGTAAAAATTATTCAAAATGATGTATGAATATATATACCGGGTGTCCCAAAAAGGACTGACTGATTTTAAAATTCAATAACTTGTAAACGGTGACAGATATTTAAAAAATTCTTGCAGGAGGGTTATGCATAAGGTCAAAAGTTTTTTTACAGTGATTTTGGATTTTAGTTCGAATTCCAAACAATAGATGGCGCTGCGATCAATAGACGCTGAATTCAGGCTCGATTTTTGATACTTCGGGGCCCGGATAATACATTTCCATCTCCTTTTTCAGCATGGAACAAGAGAAAGGACCAGAAATCGAGCCTGTATTTAGCGTCTATCGATCGCAGCGCCATCTATTGTTTGTAATTCTAACTAAAATCGAAAATCACTGTAAAAAAACTTTTGATCTTATGCATAACCCTCCTGCAAGAATTTTTTAAATATCTGTCACCGTTTGCAAGTTATTGAATTTTAAAATCAGTCAGTCCTTTTTGGGACACCCGGTATATAAATTAATTAATAAACTAATGTTAAATTGTTTAAACAATAATAATAATAAAATTACATACATATGTATTTGAGTGTTGACATCTAGTGAGAGTTTTTGAAAGCTAAATTATTTGCAGACCAGGGTTGCTTAAAGCCATTTTTCAGTGCTGCCATCTGTTAGCAATTTAAATCATAAAATATAATCTTATAAAGTACTTATAAATATAAATAGATAAAAAAAGACAATTGAATTACAACCCTCCAATTTAATTCGATTATATATATATATATACACACTAATTTAGTATATATCTATATAGTATATACTTAAAATTTAAGGGGGCATTTTTAAAAAACGCGCTCCGTCGTCATTTGACGTCTATTTTCTTTCGTATTTCGATAATTATATTAGATAATGAATAATCATGTAATTAAATTTTGCCATACATTAACAGGAGATTTCGCGATAGCCGAGAATAAAACTGGTACCAATGCAAAATCCCTCTAAGATTGTTAGTTGTATTTCGTAGAACACGTACTTTCAATAATACAGAAGAAAAAATCCCTCTGAAGCATATAAAACTACAATGTCAATTGATACAAAAAAAGTTTTGTTTTCTTACTTAAAGATAAAATTAGTTGTGTTTTTTTTAATTGATTTAGGGTCATTTTCTGTAATAATTTACTGATCAAGCTTATTACAAAAGCATAGTTATGATATCTTTTTACTCATTATTTTAAAAACGAGCAAGAAATACATTTTTACATACAGTGAAATTCGCCAGGCATATCACCGTTGCACATATAAATTCTTTACACAAAAACGTAGTTATATATATATATATATAGATAGATAGATAGATATAGATATACTTTTTTTTCTCATTAATTTAAAAAAGAGCAATAAATGTTGAGTTAATGTTTTTTACATACAGCGAAATTCACCAGGCAATTCATCGTTGCGCCTATTAATTCTTTACACAAAGGCAGAGTTACTTTATATTTTTTTACTCATTAATTTAACCAAGTGGGTAAGTGTGATAGTAGATCGCATTGTGGGTTTCGTTTAATATCACTTTTAAAACACTTTATCTTTAAATTAATAAATCAAAATTGTTAATGTATAATTATTAAATACTTGCATAAATAGCAGCACCATTACATTTAATTTTAAAATAATTAGAAAAATATTTTTAAATCAAATTAAAAATATTCAAGAAAAATTATTTAAATAAAATTAAAAAATCCGAATATTTTTAAATTCAGTAATTTCAAAAATTTAGCGCAGGTATAAATAAAATATAAAATTTTTAAAAGCAAAAATTGTTTAAAACATATTTAAAATGCTCAAATAATTCAGAAAAAATCCATATTAATTGTTTGGCTTTCCAAACACTCACTAAATGGCGCCAAAAAAAGGAAGTTAACATTTATTAAAATTCGAAATAAAAAAAGAAGAAAAACCTTTCAATTATTGAATAATTCTTCTAATGATAAGATGAAAAAAGTTGCCCTATTATTTCAAAAAAATGGCCAGTAGATGGCAGCAGTAAACAAAAAAATATTTTTTCTAGATTAAAATTCCAGATTTTCTGTCTCTAGAAAAAAAAATATATTTTAAAACTTACAGCTGCGCAAAAAAAATAAAATAAAATAAGCCGTTAAAATGGCCAAAAAAAGGGAATTTTCTTTTAATTAAATCCATCTGAAAAAAAAATGTAATAATAATAAAAATATTAAAGTTCCGCGTGAGAGATACGAACTCACAATCTTCTGCATGGAAGACAAATGCGCTACTACTACGCTATGTATGCTGATATTAAGATTGTGTTTTGAAATCTAAAAAGAACGAGTTTATTTAATTGAATTAATATAAGACTTTTTTAAATTTTTGTGATTTTGGGTATGACAACTCTATGGGGGAAAAAAATCAAGTTTGTAACTTAAGTAGTTTTCGAGTACGAGGCTGTGACGGACGGACAGACAGAGAAGCGAGGCTATAAGGGTTTCGTGAGATGAACGAAATCCTAAAAAAGAGTATTAAATGTTTAGTTAATTCATTTGTACATACAATGAAATTCACCAGGAGTATCATCCTTGCGCATATAAATTCTTCTCACAAAAGCATAGTTTTTTATAATTTCCTTTTTTTCTTATTAATTTTAAAACAGAGATGTTATGTTTAAATGTTGAGTTAATGCATTTTTACAGACAATGAAACTGACTGCAATTCATCCTTGCGCATGTAAATACTTTACATTAAAGCATAGTTTTTTTTCTAGCCCCGGTATGCTATTTCTTTCTCCCAGCTATTAAAATGTCGTCTCCAAAAAATAACGTTCCGTTGTATTAGCCAGCCGTAAAACAAAGCAGATGTTTCATTGTACTGTTAAATACTCTACTGCAATTTTTTAAACTTCTAAGCATCGCACATTTTCAATTTTTATACCGTCGTATTGGAAAAAAATGTTCTTTCAAATGCAATTTGTTTGAAAACTGCATCTCAATTTATTTTTGAGATATTAATTTTGTTGTAGTTTATAATTATTTTTTTTTTTTTTAATGTTGACAACTGTAGTACTCCATTTCTGTAGAAAGTAAAGGAAAAATATTTGGAAAATAGTAATTATATCTTTTTGTTAGCATTTTCCCATATCAACTGAATAAAAATGTAATTACAATACGAGCTATTTTGAAAAAAATAAAAATGAATGATTTCTAATAAAACATGGAGCTATTATAAACTATGTATTTAATTTTAAGTATTTATATTAATATTACAAACAAATGAAGGCATGTGAATCATTAGGTAGCCCAATTTTTTTTTGTCGAGTTTCTTTAATGACAACTTTTTTTTTTTTTTTTTTTTTTTTTTTTTTTTTTTTTTTTTTTTGTGTGTGTGTGTGTGTGTGTGTGTGTATTATTTAGCGATAGTGACGTCATATGCATACTTTACTGTAGATGTTGTTTAACACTAGATGGTAAATGAGGAATTCTTCCTTCGGATGCGAATGACGTCATTTTATATAAAATAAAAGCGTGTGCTTTTAAGTCTTAAAACTGAAATATGTTTTGTGCTATCTATATTTATATACTTTTTTTTTTTTTTTTTTTTTTTTTTTTTTTTTTTTTTTATCGGTGGACGACACTAAATTCTGAAAAAACAGAATTCCTGTTTTCTGGTTTATAATTTTTCTTTTGCTGATTAATTTAAAAAAGAGCAATAAATGTTGAGTTAATGCATTTTTACAATGAATGATACAATGAAATTCACCAGGCATATTATCCTTGAGTGTATAAATTCTTTAATAATCTTTTTTCGGTTGATTGTTGATTTAAGTAAACTTAAAAAAATGAAAGAAAGAAAAAGAAAAAAATGGCTATCTTCAGTATTTGGATTTTGAATCATTACTAAACTAATATATTAGCTTAAAAGAAAGTCTTTTATTTTTCTTTTAAAAAACAAACTTAAAAACAGAATAGTTATCTTTAAAATTTTCTTCAGACAAAGTTAGAATAACAAAATCAAAAAAAAATTTCACCTTTAAAAAATTCTTTAACTTGAGTAATAAGTTTGAATTTGAATAGTTGAGTAAAGATTAAAGACCATAGATTAGATAGTTTTAGGTTTAAACATTAGATTGAATAATTTTCACTCTTGAAATACTATATGATGTCGAAAATTATAAGATATTTATGCAGTAAAACCTTCCTAAAGCGACTGTATTTCGTTCCAATAAAAATCGGTCGCTCCGAGAGGTGATCTCTTAATAGAGGTCATGTTTAAATCTAAATTTTAATTGTTGAAAAAAGGTAACAATGTTACTAAAATTTATTTTTCACATTAAGAAAAAATATGAAAATTTAAGTATCAAAACAAAAGTTAATTACATAAATTAATTAGTGTAGAGTTTAAAAAATGAATACATTGACGTTTGCTTTGATTTTACGGTTTTATCTTTTATAACTTTTATTTCCAAGTCCTTTCGAAGTTCAGTAGATAAATGCATTTTTTTTTTTTTTTTTTTTTTTTTTTTTTTTTTTTTTTTTGTACGGGAATAAATAATGACGATTTCATTAATTTATCTATTCGTTTGAGAGTTTCCTGACAGAACAGGGCAGGGGAGTTTATTGACCGTCATTCTTAATTTGTCATCAGAGTTAAATTCATTGTCTAAAAATGTACAAAGGGTTTAAACACTTGCAAATTACCGGAATAAAAAAAAAAATTCTAAACTTAGTTTAGAAGTTTGGTGAATAATGCGAATGTCGGGGAATTAATTTTCTAATAAAACCTTCTTCAAGCGACCAGGAAAAAACGGAATTTGTTTTATTTTCTTCAAAGAAATGGGTCGTTCATGGAGGGAGTTCAACTGGGATGATCTCTAAATGGAGGTAAAATTAGTATTGAGCCTATGGGAATAAATTTCGTTCCTTGAAAAAAAAAATGGTCTTTCAGGGATCTGGTCGCTTAATAGAAGTGGTCGCACAGTAAGGTTTCACTGTATATCAAAATAATTTTTTTATTGGAAAATCGACAATGAAATTGCAAAACATTTTTGCTTCACTATAAAAGTTCATGATTTTACCTATGGAGGACTTATGAATTAGAAATAATTATATATATAATTAGAATTTATATACTAAAATAATATTTTATGACAGTATAATAATATTCCATGTCAATTCAACCAAATTTTTTATGGTTTGTAACCCGACCCCCACGGATTTGGATGAAATTCGGTGTATATACTAATTCTATCATGTAATGAATACATCAGAAAATTTTCCTTCCTAGACCTCATAGTTTGTGAGATATGGGGGGTCCAATTTTTGGATTTTTCTCAAATCGATATTTCTGAGCCTGTATTTTTAGACTGCAGTTCCATTTTCAAAAAATTGTTTCTCTGGATCTAAAATGCGAATCATCTTAAAAATATCACAGTAAGTACATCAAAAGATGCAGATTTTAATAAAAAAATATTTAAAAAAATAATTTTAAATATTTAGGGCCAAAAAATTAAACCAAAGTTGAAAGTTATGGTTATTTTTCAAATTCTTGTGACTTTTACGAAAAAGATTCTACACAAAAAGGCAAATGAAATTTCCAATTTCTTTTTGTTGTAAATAAAAGTTTACACTTTGGGCTTTCTAGTTATGAAATAAAAATGATGTCTTTCTCATGACTTATGCAAAATTTTGCCCTGTTTTGGGAAACTGCACCAATCAAGAAAAAAAAAAAATCTCTGCCTAATTTTAGCTGTGCTATCTAACTAACTACTGGTGGTTCCTATGATTTGTTGAATATATTATTCAATGTTTCTTTCTTCCTTTCTTTTTCAAAGTAAAGTTTTTGCCTTTTTTTTTCTTTCTTCTGAGTTAAAGGGGGGGGGGGATGTCTATGACATCAGTCTATCCTCCCTCCATTAAGTTTTGTGCATAATCCTTATGTTTCCATTATTTATTCATTCATATATTTTCTTTTATTATAAGCATTTTTTAAAAATTTAAACAATCCCTTAATTTTGTGTTTACAATATAACTGTAAACAAAAAATCTTTTGTTGATATAGAATAAGAAAATGCAATAATGACTTTTTAACCCATCACATTTTCAATATGTTTTTTTTCTATGTGTGTATGTGTGTTTGAATTAAAATGTTTTATTTATATTGAACATTCTTTGAAAACTTTCTATCTTATTATCTTGGATAATTTTAATCATTTTAAATGTGTTTTTTATAGTTTAAATACCTTATGTTTAACAAAGCCTAGTTCATTTCTACAGTATGAAACATATTTTTACACCTGCCTTGCATAAAATAATTCTGACAAAGGCAGGATAAAATTATTTAGTTAAGGCAGGTGTTTTCGAATCTGTTAATCAAATTATTATTAGTCTGCTGTTTCTCATAATAGAAGGGGAATCTATTTTTTCTTGTGCTGCAAAAGAAAATAATAAATGAATTTGAAATAACTAATTATGCTGCAAGACCGTCATGACAACTTCTGAGAGAAAAGAGAATCTTGTCTATGCCAGAAATAAGAAAAATTAAAGCCACAGTTACAGGTCCAGAAACAATTGAACTAATTGAAATGTTTTATAATTGTAATGAATGTTGAAGAATCATGACTGTAAAAAAATGTAGTTAGCATTGCTAAGAATGTACTATGCACAAAAGCGATTGATATTATGTGTATCTACATGAGTTGTATTCTCTTTTCAAACAGGAATTTCCAAAAAACTTGCGAATTTATACTCTAGGTATTCAATCCAGAGTAAGCCAGCACCGTTCCTTTAAATGAATTTGCGACAAGCTAAGTAAAATATTTGGAAAATGTTATTCCACTCTTTTATAACGAAAGCTAAATCTAATTTCCTAAAAGAAACCAAAGAAAACTTTGGCCCTCAAAAAGCTTTCGTTTTGTAGGATTTCAGCAAAAAATTTACTTTTCTTATTCAAGGTGAGGCTTAAAGTTACCATTGTACCAAATAAACTGCACTCTTGATCCAACTGTTATATACACTCTATCTCTCAGTATTAGATTATCAGCAAGCAATATACACATTTTATCTTATGATATGCAACATGATGTCACTCTTCTGTGTTTAACACAGAAGGAAGTGATATCATTTGTAAAAGAGATATTTCCTGATGTAAAGAAAGCCCTTGACTTTTGTGATGGGTGCTCTGGCAATATAAAAATCGCAAATTTTTATAAACCTTTACCAAAATGAAGAGAATTTCCCCTTAAGATATTTAAATTCTTTTTTAGGAGGTGGGGGGAAGGAGGGGAGATAGCCACCGATTTAGTGTTTTAGATACTAAATCACGAAGATCTTCTAATATACCGATGTTTTGTTGTGTTATGTTTGGAGTTGCAGTAAGATAGGAAAATTGACATATATATTAGAAGGTTCTCAATGTTGCTTATTCATAATAAATATAAATTTTAAATTGCACAAAGAAAGAATGTTGCAAAATAAGTCTAAGTGATGCTGCAAAAGTACGTCATTTATTTCAATATTTATATTTAGCTCAGTTATATTTTTGAATTTCAATCTTTTAAATATAATGTTTATTCTGATTTTTTAGCTTTAAAAATTTGCATATAATTTAATAAATTCTTTATTTGTTACATAAAAAAATTACAACAATCTAAATCTTTAAATTATTTATAAGCAATTTTATTTAATGTATTAGATTTAATTAATGATTATTTCAATTTTAATAAAAAGGAAGTCTTTCTCCTAGCTTATGTAAAAATTTTGCCCTGTTTTGGGAAATTGCACCATCAAAGAAAAAAAAAATATCTCTAATATGTCTAATTTAAACTGTGGTACCTAAATAATTACTGTGGTTCCTATGACTTGTTGAATTTATTTAATATAAGTGCTTCTTTTTTTTATTTACAAAGTAAAGTTTTTGGTTCGTTTTTTCTGAGTAAAATGAGAAAAAAATCTATGATTTCAATATCTACACCCCCTCCATTAAATATTGTACATATTCTTTACATACTACCTTTGTGAAGGTATTTATAGAAATGCTATACCACTGAATCCAATGAGAGATGTACATTTATGTGACAAACATATGCGATAAGATTGAGAACAACACAATTTCAGATAATGTGTGATATGTACCAATAACATACAAATTTTCTACTGTTATAAAAATAAATAAATCAGTCTGATTTTAAGGGTTTATTTTAGGAAATAAATCAAAATGATTAATAAATTTATATTTAAAATGTGCAGCAATTATTTAGATACCATAAGCAAAGTTAAAGATATTTATCTCTTGATAGGTACAGCATCCCAAAATAAGTCAAAAATTTTGCATAAGCCATGAGAAAGACATCATTTTTATTTCATAAATAGAAAGCCCAAAGTGTAAACTTTTATTTAAAACAAAAAGAAATTGGAAATTTCATTTGCCTTCTTGTGTAGAAAAATAACCCTAATTTCAACTTTGGTTTAATTTTTCGGCCCTAAATATTTAAAATAAATTTTTTAAATATTTTTTTATCAAAATCTGCGTCTTTTGATGTACTCACGGTGATATTTTTAAGATGATTCACATTTTAGATACAGAGAAACAATTTTTTGAAAATGGAACTGCAGTCTAAAAATACAGACTCAGAAATGTGCGATTTGAGAAAAATCCAAAAATTGGACACCCATATCTCACAAACTATGAGGTCTAGGAAGGAAAATTTTCTGATGTATTCATTTCATGATAGGATTAGTATATACATCGAGTTTCATCCAAATCCCTGGGGGTCGGGTTACAAGGTCTTTTTGAATTGACATGGAATGACTCATATTTATTTCATATATGTCATTTATATCATATATATCATTTCATATTTATTTTTTTTTACAGATTTAAGCTTATTAATTTTATTTCATAAGCTTTTTTATAAGTTAAGAATCACTTCCATCGTGATATTCCAATATGTTTAAAAGTGTACCAAACATTTTTATGGTTCTATATTGTATCTTATGCTTATAATAATATTATATAGGGACTAGAAAAATTTAATTTATGCAAAATAATCCGTTTGAAAGTAAATATCTTACATATTTTTCTCTAATATCTTTATTCATTGTAAATAAACATTTAAATTATCTTATGCGTGATAAAAATAAATAAATAAATAAATAAAGCGTGTGATGAATTATTTAAATGAATCTGCAGGTGCTGGTATATGCGTATAGAAAGATAGCTGTGAAAAGAGATAAATAAAGTTTTAAATATAATTTGATTTCAAAATGTCATATAATTCACAGTAAAAATCTAATAATAGAAATAGTAATTAAAATAGTACGAGAGAAAGAAAACTTGAATAAATCAATGCGTCATATTTAATATTCATTGTTAAATAATTTAATTGAGTTTAGGCATTTTTATTGTAATATTACGTCAGTTAACCCCTTGAAAAATACTTTTTCCTTGTGTGGTAAATAATTTTCGTATTTCCATGTTCTGTGGCGCCATCTTTTGATAAATTGCAACATTATGATTTCTCTATGTATTTTTAAAAACGAAAATTTTCCATCAAAATACGAAATACCCGGAAATGCTATTATGCTTATTTTTATGTACATTATGAAAACTGTTTATAAATAATATCTAGTATTAGTAAAAAGTTGCACGATCTTTTATTATTTATTGGTAAAATCTATACATTAGTAATATTATACCATTTCAACACATAAGAAATATTTTTCTTTGACTGTATTATTTGGATTATCTATTGGAATTGAATTCACGAATAACCAATAACTTGGGATAGATATTATCATACAATTATATCGACCATTATTGATTTCATAATCTACTTAAGCTCATGTAAGTAAAAAATTGCGAGTTCATCCTTTAGTGCTGATTGCTACAGATAAAGGTGGATTAAAACTCCGTGAGTGATTTATAACAATGTTATAACCTAGATCATTTAATCCTTTCAAATCATATATTACAACAATGACAAGTCTTTGCCTTTATGAAGATGTATAGATTTTCCAGCCGGAAACATTCTTGTTTTGTTTTTTTTTCTATATATTAGTAAGAGCTGTTAAAAGATATGCATGGGTGCAGATATGACCATTGCCTCTCCCTGGATTTTGAAATTTAATTAACAAAATTTTTATTATCTCTGATGATTAAAAAAAAAAACAAAAAAAAAAATCCAGTAAAATATAATATATTTTTTCCCAAGTGATTTAAAATAATTAAATATTAAGAGAAAAAAAAGTAAGAATTTTTCGTCGGGGTCCTCTTCCTACCTGAACGCGTGGTACAAGGTAATTTTTAGTTCTGTTTTCGTTTTACGTTCATGTGTTTAAAAAAATAAGGTTAATTTGAGATTCAAGGGTTTGGGGAATGCCCTCTCTCTGTGTTGATAAAACGAAAAAAAAAACCTCTTTGAATTCTCCATTTTATTTATTTTTATTTTTTAAGAAAGTCGAAGATTATGTTATGATTGTTACTTATAGAAGCGTTCTTATCAAATCTGTGAAAGTGAAAGTAACTTTATAAAAAAAAAAAAAAATCTGAAACCAAAATCAAACAAGTAAACACTAACCCGGTTACTCAATCTCAGCTATTCTAAGCAAGAAAAAAATCATTTAAAACTAAAAATATGCAAGTATGAATTTTTAAAACGAACGCTCCCACAGGTTTAACATTAGCGACACAGTTTCTTCACTTGACTAGTGTAGGCTCTTAACGTTCAATCTAATGGATCATTATTTACATATTTCTTGCTAGCATTTTAATTATTTTAAATAATTTTTATGTTTTAAGGATTTTTTTTTTTTTTTTTTTTTTTGCTTAGGGGTACCTACGGTTGATAACTTTTTATTGCGCGTAAGGAAGAGGGCGGGGGCGCCAAAATCCATATTTGCCCTGGGCGCAAAAAAAAGCTAGTTTTGGCCCTGGCATTACAAGCCCCTAGATTTAAAATTAGAGAAGGGGTTTCCGATATGGTTGATGAGGAGCCTTAAGGCTGTTAGTCAGCTTCCGAATTCCCCTCGCTAATGTTAAACATATGAGCGTAGAATGTATTTACTTAAAATATCTCCTCAGGAAATAATATTTTTAATTTATTTTTCGCTTTACTCTTCTTAAAAGGTGTCTACTTTTTTTTTCTAAAAAAAACATTTCTGAAATCTATGCTCAATTTAATATTTTATGTGTTAAAAGCTGATGAACTGCGGGTAAGATTTTTACACTTCACAGAAAATTAGGTAGGGGAGAACGGGGCAAGATGACTATGTTAACAATTTTTGTTGTTTATTAATTTATTTTTAAATATAGTAAAATTAATTTTATATGAACTGTTAGAGTATTCCTTTGTAGTATTAAATATATTACCATTTAATTTTTCAAATAAAAAAGTAAAGGATAATTTTATTTTTTCATAACATTAACAAATCGTCATCTTGCCCCAGTACGGAGAGCCAGTAGTGTCCGGTTAATGCTGCCACCTAGTGCAAAACGGGAAAATTAAGACATTCGTCATCTTGCCCCGGTCTCCCCTATATATTTTAAAAATTAGAGATTTTGAGAACTAAGGGGGAAAAAAGTAGAGATCTAGTGAGAATTCGGTTTCGGCTCAAAATCTGTCTTTCACCGAAAATTCGTTTTTACCGAAATTATCTGTATTCCAAAAATCTTATTTCTTCCTGCTGGGATTTTCAACATTATTCATTGGTTTCAGCTGTATCGGCTCAAATGAGACACTCTTTACTTTTTGCTATGAACTTCATTGTTTATAATTATCAGTCATGACTGACTCAAGACGTGACTGCAAATTATAAAGCAAGAAATGCATATATGGCTACCCTTTTAAGACGCTTTTCACGTGCTGATTAAAAGCTGCAAACTTAACAGTAATAGAAAATTTTTAGTTTGAAACCGCAGAAATGTGTCGAATGCTCTTTGAGAAAGTTCTAGTATAAAAGATGATCGTTTACAAAAATGATTATAAAATTAAATCGAGGTATGTATACCTAAAACATTTTTTAATTAGATGAAATTCGAGTTATTAGAAAATCATTTTGTGCCGTAGAGGATTTAATTACATTCTATTTTACATGGAAATGAAAATATTTGTTCAGAGGCACACAGAGCCAACTTGGGCCACACGTATAATTAATTAATAATTATGTATATTTATCTATGTATTAATTACTTTAAAATTTTTTCGACATTTTCGTTTTCATTTCCATTTTCGGCCGAAAATAAGAAGATTACCGAAATTCATTTCGATTTCGGTTTTAGTCTTAAAAACATGTTTCGGTCGATCCTTAACCCCTTCGCGACGAGAGTCCTTTGCTTAATTTTTATTCTTTTACCGCCGGTTTTTCGAAACTGAAAATTTTCTGTAATTGAATCGCGAAAATTCTCTGATTAAATAAGGTAAACTTTACAATTAAAAACAACCAGTGGGAATAATGAAGGATTCTGAGCACCTTAAGTGGCACGTATACCGGTGGCTCATCCCCAAGGGGTTGAAAAAGAGACATCCTTCGAAAATATAGTTTTTTTTTTTTTTTTTTAGATGTTAAACTCTTCTCTTTTCTGAACATCTTGATATTGTTTCCTTGAAATTCCCATTAGAACAGAAATTAGGGCTTTTAGAATTATACTCTCTCAGTAGCTGAAGCGGCGTTTTCGAAACTTTGAAGTCATTTTTTCTCCAAATGACGTTTTTGGGGAAAACGCGCATCATATCTCAAAAACTTAATATTCAAAACACATGTTTCATGTTAGTCTGTATAAACTGAACCTAAAATTTCCTTGTTATTGTTCAAATAAATATATTTTTTAGGTGATTATACTTTTGAAAAATTCAAAATTTTGTATTAGCTAAATACAACTTTGTATTTAAAAATATAAAAATGCTTTAAATACAAATTTATTTAGTTTCAGGGTAATTAGTGCAATCTGAAGTATAAGTAATCACCAAAATTTTCATTCTAGTCGCAATATTTATTTTGTAATCGTGCGCGTAAGCTGTTATACCAATTTTCTGCTCGTCAAATGTCGGACAGTTTGGAGCCCCCTTTAAATGCTAATTCTGCATCTTGCAATTTTTAAATACATGAAATGAAAGAACATACTTATATCTCTCATCCCAATTAAAATTGTGTTTTAGAAACATATACATTTTAAGATATTAAATGTTGAAAATAGTCATATTTTTTTTTCAATTGTAAGAGTTCTGAGACCCTTTAAGAAAAGTACAGTGCAACCTCGATTATCCGAGCTAATTGGGCCGTTAGTACCTCGGATATCGGAAATCTCGGTTAATAGAAACTGTGTGTAAAAACTCGTCATGCTTGCGAATTTAACGTCTCTTAAAATAAAAAATAATGGAACGTTTTTCAAATAATAAAAATAAATATATGTAAAGTTCTGTTTCACAGCTTAACAAATTTAAAAAGGAAATCAACTACTAGCAGTAAATTTTAAAAAGCAAATTGAAAAATTTACGAAAGATCACACGGTCGCTGGAAACAAAGCATTGTTCGCTGTTGACTTCTCAGGGTCCAATGTTTCTTGGAAGTTGAGTGCTTTTGGGGGCAGAAGAGCCTGTATAGCACAGACAATGAACTAAAAAGTGCGGTCTTTTTCAAGGCTCAGTCACACACACAAACACAAACAAAAATCAGACTTCGCTATCGGCTCGGTTAACAGAAACCTTGATTAATCGAAGTTCGGTTAATCGAGGTTCTACTGTACATAGAAAAATAGGTTAAAAATATTAATTTCCTAAGGAGATACAGTCGAACCTCTATTTAACGAAGTCGCTAAATCCCGGAAAAAAGTTCGTTATATGGAAAATTCGTTAAATAGAGATTCACCTTTTAAAATACTTTAAACTACATAAAACAGATTTTAAATTCATAAACACTAAATATTTTTACTAAAAGTAATTAACCACATTTATATATATATATATATATATATACAGGGTGTCCCAGAAGTAATGCGGGACAAACTTTAAGGGTAGGTAGGAGACATCACAAGGATTCAGATTTGCATAGCAAAACAGGGTCGGAAACGCTTTCCTGTCGCGGTAGTGACGACACAAAACACAAGAAAGAAAGCACACGAACAGGGAGAGAAAACATGTTTATTATTCTTAGTACTGCAAAAATGTCGGGACAATGCTGGAAAGTGTTGAGGAACTTGTTGCACGCATCGTGGTATCTGCTGGGGAAGTCCGAGGCACTCCCAGTATTTTCGAGAACATTAGATCTTCCATACGCCGGAGATGCGCTTCCATGCATCACGGCCCGGGGTCGTAATTTCGAACACCTACTTTGACGACGATCGTTGTCTCTTTAATGTTCTTTCTTTCTTAGTTTTTAGATGTACTAAGGATAATAAACATGTTTTCTCCTCTTATTCGTATCCTGTCTTTCTTGTGTTTTGTGTCGTCACTACCGCGCCAGGAAAGCGTTTCCGACCCTGGGTTTCTATGCAAATCTGAATCCTTGTGATGTCCCCTACCTCCCCTTAAAGTTTGTCCCATTACTTCTGGGACACCCCGTATATATATATATATATATGTGTGTGTGTGTGTATGTGTAAATTATATCGATTTGTTTTATTTATTTTACCACCAATATCCATCATCAATTCATTTTTTCTATGTGTTTAAATCTTTGAAATCTGCAAGGAAAACAAACTATTGTCCGGTAATATCCTATATTTTCTGTTTAAAGTAAATAGTTTTACATACAAATTAGCGAATTTTAACGACCTTATCGTATTTATTATTATTATAAAAAATATTTTTAACCACACATTAGTCCTTACAGTTAGTTTCTGAAAAACTCTGTTCATTTTCTCTGCGTTTTTTCTTTTAAAAAGTGCTTTCTCTCATATACGTCTCGCATCTTTGCAATACACCAAAAACCCCTTCATGCGTATTTTCTTCTAACTACAATCCGCGTCGGATTGTTTCAAATGATTTTAGCAATTCATCATATGAAGTTTTGTTAATTTCTGCATCATGATCATTTCCATCATGATCATTTCCATCATCATCATATTCGTCTTCATCGCAATTCATTGTTGTATTGTTTTTATTTTTCACACTGTCGAAAATATCCAATTCGGATAGCGTTTCCGAGGTCTCAATTTCAGAATTAAGTGAAATACAATCATCAATCAGCACATCATGGTTAATTTCTTCTTTTTTTTTTCTCACTGTATCCACATTTTTTTAAGTTACTCTAAGGGGTTATCGTCTTCGTCCTCCGTACTTACTGAATTCTCACTGCTGACAAAGAAGGCACCTGGTAAAACCAGTTCAAGGCCATTGAGCATCATAAAATGTGTTTAAAGAAAGAATAAGTTTGAAATGTCCAGAAATATTTTGAGAAATGGGGAGAAAAAAAAATTTTGAACACAAGAAAAAGTTCGTTAAATAGAGAATGCACTTCGCTATATGCAGGTTATTTTACGAAGAAATTCGCAAAATGTTCTTAGTTCCAAGAAAAAGTTCGCAAAATAGAGGTTTGCTAAATAGAGGACTGACTGTATTTTAAATATACGAATGCATTCTACGCTTACAGGTTTAACATTAGGGAGAGTAATTCGGAAACTGGGTGACTAACAGCCTTAAGCTCGTGTGATCAGAACATTGTGAATTCATCTTATATTGCCTGTAGTTTCATGGCATGTCATTCTTTGATGTATCAGTTATTGAATCCAAAGATTAAGACGGATTAAAAATACGCCAGTGATTTATATGTTATAACAAAGATCATTCAATCTTTCCAGATCATAAATTATAGTCATGAGGAGCGCTTTCGTTTGTGATGAGGTATTTATTTTCAGCCGACAACACTTTTTTTTTTTGTATTTTGTCGATGTTTAGATATCAAGGGTAATGATTATAGATTATGGCTTTCGTTTATCAGATATGGATGTAAAGCGCAAATAGATTGCTGTCATTTTAATTTCCATTGTAGTTATTCAAGAATTTTTCCGCGTTCTTTTATATTTTCTCTTTCTTGTTATACAATCAAAAGTACGCTGTTCTGGGTGTTGACAGTTTAAAAAAGCTTCTCCATCCATGCATGAAAGTTTCAGGTACAAATATATAGATTTCTTTTTTTTTTTTTTTTAATATTTACTTTTTCCTATAAATTCCTCAGACGTTTTTAAGCAATATTATATTTCTTTTTATATCTGTTTCCGAATTTTCCCCAAATTCTTGGGAACTCCAAAGCCAAGGAAATTTAATAAACTTTTATAATTCAATAACGAATTGTAATCAGTTTTTAGAATTCGAAAAGTACGTTCTGTTTTAACACAATATTTTAAAGGAATATTTCATCTTATTTAATGGCAATATATTACAAATTTTGTTATCACACAAAGCAATTGCGAATTCTGCGATTTAAATGTGATATAGAAATTTTCTAATCAAAAATACTGGTTCCAGACTCCTTAGAAATTCCAAGAAGTGTAGAAAGTAGAGATAGTTTTTTTGTTTTTGATTTTTTTTTCGGGGGGTGGGGGGGGGGGATATTTTTATAATAAAATATCCATTAAAAGGAAGGGTTTTTTTTTCATAATAAAAATAATTTTCTATGAATGTGTTACATAATTAGAAAAGTACAAATAACCAGAATGAATTTACCATACAGCTAAACCATTTTTATAGCATGTTAAATATGAAATAGAAATTCATCATACCATACGGTAGAATGGTTTTTAATGATTTATTTCTTCCTCTGCAGCGATCTTTAAATATGTTTTTTACATTAATAGAGAAATAAACATTTCAATCAAAATTTTGAACAAAATCGCAGTGAATGTTCGATTTTTTATTTATCCTAAAGCAATTTTCTGCTTAAATTTCACATTCTTCAAACTTCCATTGATTCATCTATTTATTTATTTTAACTAAGAACTAATAATTAAAATATATTTTTAAAAACTGCTCAATTGGGGTGGATTAGATATTTAAGATATTTTGAAACCATTTTGCTACCAATTTTATAGGTAAATTTATTAAGTTTATTATTAAATTTATTAAAATTATTAGTATTCTTAAATTTATTATAAATGTGGCAAAATATAAGAGATGATTATTGAGGCGATGTAATCTAGCCTTTGTAGCTCAGGCGTAATGTCTCCAGTCTCAAAACAGGAGCACCAGCGTTCGAATACAGCCGATTCCATCCTGGCAGAAATTTTCGGAAAGTCGTGCGGAATCAGTCTAGACCAGGCACGGCAAACCTTTTTACGTGCGTGTGCCAAAAATTTACAAACAATATCTATTAAAAATTCAACGTGCCAAATTTTTACATAAAAAAATTTCGTAGCGTACAATGTTTATACAAAACACTGGTTATAAAATCAGTTGCTTTCATGCAGCAATAATTAATAGTTAAGAAATATTTAAAATCAAAATGTGATTTCCCTGTATATTGGAATCAGCCATTAAATTAATGAAACTTCAATATGATTCATTTGTTTGGTACATACTGTAATAAGGGGGAAAAGATTAGAATTTTTATTTTAGTAATATTTGATTAATTCAGAATTTTAATAAAATATCTCAATCATAATTATCCAAGTTGCATTAAAAAAAAGTCGAAAGCACTGCATAAATTACACCGACCTCTTGAATGTTCATTGGAGAATGCTGTATGTCTGGTTCATATTTTGTTATTTTTAGAATTGTACATAACTAAATTGGGTTCATTTGCCACTTTCTTTTAGTGATTGTCTTACGTAATTCATTTGAAAGATACGGCTTTTTTAATTCGTATAAAAATGCAAAATAAATGTCGAAACACTTCATAGTATCACAGGAACAAATAATCCTTTTGGTGTGTCAATTCATGCAAAAATAATTGCATTATTTGGGATAGTCTATGTGTATGGAACAATAATTTAATAAAACTGAAATAAAAAACTATTAAAACTAAACTATACTATAAAAATTAATTTTACCTCTATGAGGATAATCAAATTTAATTTTCTTGCATGCCAGCGAAATTGTCTTTTGTGCTAACTTTGGCATACGTGTCATAGGTTTGCCAACCCTGGTCTAGACTTAAAAAAAATATTTTGTAGTACTAGTTGCACATTAAAACGATTCTTACATATGAAGTTTGTACTAAGTACTTTAAAATGTCGTAATCTACTACATACAACGAAGACTTACGCAAATATTTTGTTGTTATTATTATTTATTTCATTTTTATGATATTTACATATTCACATGTTTCTATTATCTTTAATGAAGATCTTTTATTACGAATAACAGTTTCAGATTTAATCGTTAAATTGTCCTCCTTAGACATTTATTACGAAACTTTCATGTTAAGAATTATCTCTCTCCTCCTCGGGTGAAATTACACCGACCCATCGTTTAAGAAACCTACTATCTTCAAACAACATCAGGCAACTCGCAATTCCTACTCAAATTAAAAGCTCAAATAAAACGTGTGTCCTTGTCTCTGAATCACCATCCACCCACGTCAAATTTAAGCAAATTGAAACATGAAAAGGCTTTATTCGATTGATACATCTGCAATTTAGAATAAAGAACGTTTTGCAACACCAAAATTCTCATAAAATTGCCTCCATTACGCAAAACGTGACGGCGGCTGCGTGAACAATGCGAACAATTACATCAAAACATCTCGCTAAATGGCGCTTAGGAGCCGAGATGAACTTGTTGATATTTAACCAATGAAGGATTCTCGTATAAGATTAATAAAAGAGTTGACATGGTAAACGATTTGGTAAGACGGTGGACATTATTATTATTATTTTTTTCATCATAGAAATGTAAAATTTTGTGCGTATATATATTTCATCATAAGTATGTAGAACACCTTAAAAGACATTTCCAATTTTATTAAAATTTTAAAAATTTTAAAAAAATTGAATTTAAAATGCTCCAGACGTCATAACTTTTGAGATATGAGCTTTCTTTTGCATTTTAACAGGGTTGCCGGCTTTTAGCCAGGCCAAAAAAAGCCAGCCGGCTTTTTTTTGTTTTAATTGCTTTAAAAATGCCGGCTTTTATTGAAAAAAGCCGGTTTTTATTGTTTAAATTTGGTTTACAGTTAATTCGTTTTAAATTTGGATCAATTAATTTTTAATACACTTATAAACATTTTCTACTAAAATATATATAAATTTCTATTAAATTGTGTCAAATATATAAGTCTTTATAACTTTTAGAAGGCAATTGTGAAGCCAATTATGATTGAAAAAGAAAATTATAAATATTGAAAAGAATATAAGTTAGACTCCAAACTGGTGTTTTGAAATTACATAGCTCCACATATACTACACATTTTAAAGATTATATTTAATTAAATAATGGCAAAATGTAGCACATCAAAAATGGAAACACTCCTATGTGTCCATATGGAGAGATAAAGTTATAAATGTTAAAAGAGAAATTAGAGAGGATATAATATTTGAGAAGCGTTTGGTACATAAGTGCATAAAAAATGGAGCATTTAAACAAGAACAAATAAATAAAAATTCTCTAAATAAAATTTTGAAAAACTTGTTGCTAAGCATATTCATGCATATGCTATTCATAATGATTTTAGTAGTGAGAAAATTATATGACTATGTACCTATAATTTTAAATGTTTACTACAAATAAAATAGGATTTGTATATTAATAGCTCTTAAAATTAATTAATTAATAAAATATGTAACTAAGTAACCATTATCCTGAAAAATAGGGTGGGGGTAAAGGTCAGTGTAAACCAGATAAAGCAGTTGGTATGGCTCTTTTAAAATTTAGCTGACATATTTGCAGTCCGGACTGCAAAACACTAGCAAAACCATCTAAGTTTTATTCCAGTATTAATGTCTTCATTATTGAGAAATTGGGTTACTTATTAAACTCTAAATCCATTAAATGTCATTAAAACTAATTAAAAACATTTTAAAATGTGTAATAAAAGCCAATTATAAATAATTTCAATGCTTCATTGTATAAAAGCCAATTTGGCCAATTTTGGCCCAAAAAAAGCCGGTTAAAACCAATAAAAGCCGCCGGCGTGGCTTTTTTTTAATTTTACCCAGCTTTTTTGCAACCCTGCATTTTAATCACTTAAAACTCTATCACAAACAAATCTAAGCATCGATTTTTTAATCTCTTCTATAATTAATTTTTTAGAATTTTTTACTGAATTTCATATCGATTTTCATCCAAATTTTGCCTTTTAATACGTTAAAACTCAAATTTATTTATCTTAATGAAGTCGAATTTCAAAATGCATGCTTAGTTTCTTTGTAAACAATATCAGTATTCTTCCTTATTAATTTCATGAATTTTGATCAAAAATTACGACGCCTGGATAATTTCAAATATCTAAAAACATTGAAAAATCCGTTTTGAGAAAAACAGTTTTAATAAAGTATACTAAAGTGCCGAAAAATTGTTTGTTACAAAATTCAAACGCTTGTAACTTTGCGAAAAATAGTCACAGTTGCATGCGGTTTTTCGCAAATGCTTCAGAACAAACTGGAGAAAAATAATATCCACAAAAATAAATTTAGATATTTGTATCGATTTTTGCTCGAATGAAGATCCACGGTCCCCTTAAAATCGCTCCAACTGTAAACACACATTTTAGAGCCATACTCAACCTGCAGGCTATTGTATGTGCATCGGGGCTCACAAGCAAAGATATTTATAAAAATTGCGGAGTATCTGATATCCAAGATGCGCATAAAATGTATTTAAAATCCTCATTATTATTTTTCTTTTATGGGCAACCTGACACCCCCCCCCCTTTCTGTTATTTATAATTTAAAAGTATGTCATTTGATTAGTGGAGGGGGGGGGGGATTACATGTAGTCTCATGCACGCTACAGAGAGGCGTATGTATATTTTTATCTTCACCATTAATCAAACATTATTAACCATTTGGAAAAAAGGTTATTGTCCTCGTCAGGGTAGGAAATCAAAAGCATATCTGAAGCTTTTTATTGGTTTAATCATCATTTTATTCGTTTCCTGATTGGTCTATACAGTAATCTGTATTTCCCTTTACTTTCAACAGAAATGGACAACAGAGTGTTGCCACTATGACAAAAAAGTAATGAAAACTGCAAAAAAAAAATTTATAACTCAGAAAAAAATTCAGATACATCTTTCAAACAAATTGCATTTAAAAGTACATTTTTTTCTCTATACGACGGTGTAAAAAGTAATATTGTGGGATGTTTAGAAGTTTAAGAATGAAATTTCATTTTAAATGGGACGTCAGATTTCTTGGAAATCTGACGATGGAAAAGCCTTTTCCCGAACAGCCAATGAAATGCTTGGATATTTACGTAAGTTTCAGGTGGATAATACGTAAGTTTTAAAAAATCTGACGGGTCGCAGGCGATCTTTGTCGCTTGCAATTTTTTACGTGTAATAACACTATTAATGTTTAATTCAGGGCGTACGTAATGTAGGATCAACTCCGTGCGATTTTTTATGTCTTAAATTTTAGTCTTCGAAAAAATCATTATCCAAATGGTCGTTGTAATTTGTTAAATTGCTTTTTTTAACATTAATTTAATTTGCACTGCACTGTAAAAAAAGACAAGTGTAGTAAAAATAGCGGCTTGGAGAGAGAGATTTTTCTTCACCATAAAACATATGATATGCACTTCAAACACAGAAAATTTACTTAACCATTTTTCTATTTTTCTAGTATATATACTGAAGGCTGAAGAAGGATTCAGTTCTTCGAAACGCATTGGTGGTTTTTTAGTCCCCGGTATGCTATTTCTTTCTCCCATCTAACCCCTTCGGGACGAGCGCCTTTTACAAAATGTTTTATCCTTTATCACAGGTATTTCAAAACAGAAATTTTTGTCTAATTGAATCGGGAAAATGCAGGGTTCGTACGGGTCCTTGAATTTCCAGACTAAGAAATTCTTCGGTAACAGCAGATTTTCTTATAGAAAATACATCCTCAAAAAAGGTGAAATTTCGCACATTTAAACTAGATTTATTTTCCTATAAAAGAATGCTGATATTTGGCTTTGGCCTTGAAAATAACGGTACCCCCCACAAACTCTGAAAATGCTCGGGTTAAATAAGGCAAAATTTACGATAAAAATTTACTGGTGAGAATAATCACGAATTCTGACCACCTTACGCGGCACCATAAAGTAGCGGCACGTATACCAGTCGCTCGTGCCCAAGGAGTTTTAAAATGTCGTCTCCAAAAGTGTGGTCTCCGTTGTATAAGCCAGCCGTAAAACAAAGCAGATGTATCATTGTACTGTTAAATACTCTACTGCATTTTTTTGAATTTCTAAGCATCGCACATTTTCAATTTTAATACCGTCGTATTGGAAAAAAAAAGTACTTTTGAAAACTGCATCTCAATTTATTTTTGAGATATTAATTTTTTTGTAGCTTTTAGCGCCATTTGTTTAATTTTACTCCATTTCTGTAGAAAGTAAAAGAAAAATAGTTGGAAAATAGTAATTATATCGCTATGTTGCATTTTCCCATAACGACTGAAAAAAATTAATTAAAATACGTGCTATTTTTAAAAAATATAAATGAAGGATTTCTGATAAAACATGGAGCTATTATAAACTATATTTAATTTAATTATCTATATTACAAACAAATGAAAGCATATGAATCGTTAGATAACCGATTTTTTTTTTCGAGTATCTTGAGTGACGACAGCTGTTTTTTGGTACTTTACTGTAGGATATGTTGTTTAACACTGGATCGTAAATGAGGAATTCTTCAGAGGATACGAATGACATCATTTTCTATAAAATAAAAGCGTGTGTTTTAAGTCTTAAAACTGAAATACGTTTTTTCATTATCTATATTTATATACATATATATTTTTTTCATCGGGGGCGACACTAAATTCTGAAAAAACAGAATTCCTGTTTTCCAGTTTTTTTTTTGTTGTTGTTGTTTTTTGTTGTTTTTTTGTTTTGTTTTTTTGTTGTTGTTGTTTTTTCTTTGTTTTTTTTTACTATGATGTTTTTAGAAATTTTTATTATTATTATTATTATTATTTTCAAAGCGGTTTATGAAATCCTTTCAAAAATGCACTTTAAAATACCATAAAGCGTGAAGCATAGTTTTATTTATTTACTTATACCGCTATTATTATAAATATTATAAATATAATTTGTTATGTGTATCAACAGTAACGGCGAAATTTTTTTTAAATATTTCAGTAATTTGCCGTAAAAATCAAAATGGAATTATCAAACGAAAATAATCGTCTGCGTCATTTTGTCAAACCTTGAAAAGAATAAATGGCTGAAACCTTGACCTTCAAACAAAACGCAAAGCAGCTGAATTAATCACGTTTATCAACTATCTTTTAGTTTCGTCAATAGATGGCGCAACATTACCTAACTTAAAATAATACTGTTGACTGACAGGAAGGAAGGAAGTCATAAATTTCTAGGCTTTGAATGATTGATCAAATATTAAATTGATAAAGACAGTAAGGATGGAAAAACAGATTCATAAACCTCTACTCTACAATGTTAATGTTAGCTTATTGAAACTTTACAATATCATAGCAAAAAAAAATAAGAAATCTGTGATGGAACTTTATTTTTAGGCGGCATTTTATTATTATTATTGCAGATACAAAACGCTTTCTCATTGTATTATTAAAGAGAAAAAATTTCTTTATACTACACCAAGTGTCTTAGCGAAAAATAAAAAAGTTTTGCACTTATTGTGAATTTAATACAATTTTCGGACTTGTTTTATAAGGGTTTTTTTTTTTTTTTTTTTTTTTCGGAATTTTTGCATTTATTAAAAATAATTGCTACAAATAGAAAACAAATTTTGCATTTATAAAAGTAATTTCTTTAAATAGAAGACAGATTTTGCATTTATTAAAAATAATTTACTCTGAAAGAACGAAAAATTAAGATTACGTTTAAAAAGTTAAATAAACTTATTTTAAATTAATTAATTGAAAATCATTCGTTAAATTGGAAATCGGTTAAAAAAGATGCAGTAGCACTCAGGGAGCTTAATTTAGTTAATTAATTAATTAATGTTTCGATTCATTGGAAATTGCATTTGTTTTGCGCGATGCCGTGAGTTTTATCATTATGATGCACCAGCAGACAGAGCAGAGATTGAATAGTCTTGCAGCAAAGCCCTCATTTGGTAGTTATTTATGAAATTATAAATCTTATGGAAAGGCTAGATTGTATTTTATTTTTAACACCTTCCAACATAGTTATTATACTCGGATTGCCATGTAATTGATGTATATATATATATATATAACCATTAATTAAACATTACTGACTACCATCAATAATTGTGATAGTATGAATGAATTTACAACAATACAGTGTCCCCAAACACACTGAATGGATACCAAAAACATAATAAACAAGCTGCTATGTATAAATTAAAGTCTCTTGTACTATATAACAAGAATTAATAATGAAGAAAAAAAGAAGAATATCGATTTCGATAAAAATAATTGAAAAGCTTATATATTGAATTACGTTATCAAGAGTACAGAATTCAATTATATAAGCAAAATCAGTCGTTTTCTGTGAGAAAAAAAGCTAAAAGCTGATTTTTTTTCTCATATATATATATATATATATATATATATTATTGTGGTTTATCATGACATGTTTCGTCCATGGCAAACCTTTTTAAGGCAAGTTTTCATTTTAGCAGGGCTGCCACGGGCGACTATTTTTTTAATTCTAGCTCACACCACTTTCTCAAAACAAAAATTATTGACGAGTTAAAAATTATTGTTCGAGAACATTTGCAAGAGAAATATACTACAAAATCTGTTTGTTTTTTTAATAGTGGTGTAAATAGAATAGAAAAATATTCGCCCTGTTTTAGCAGATATAATTATATGGTATTCCTTCCATCGTTGACATGAAAATTTTCCGTTTAACGCAGAATTCCGTCATCGAAAAGTTCCCTTTTAACATGTTTTTCTGCATAACCTACACTTGCAGATAATCTATCTTCACAATACTAATGTCTCCCTTCGTCATATAAAAATTAAATATAAATTAAAGTTAAATACTTAACCCATTAAAGACTGACGTTGCGTTTTCGCAACATTAAATTTGAGATTTTATATATACATATACCAGTAAAAGAGAAAAGGGTCTATGCATATGTAATGTTATCAACTTTTTGGTAATTTTGGACCCCCTCCCCTCCTTAAGATATCATATGTTATCATACCTCGAACTCCACCCCCCCCCCCTCCCCATCCGGTAATGATATCGTTATCAATGCATAAAAATTCTTTAGCTTTTGGAATTTTTTTCTTTTGTTTGGAGTGATATACAAATATGGTTACATTTATTTTTCGTGTACTTTATTGATTCAAATTAAAAGAAGCCAATGAAATATCAGTTTATATATGAAATAACTATATATCAAATAACACTTAAAAGAAATAGTTACTATTTAACGTTATTTAATATACCTTTTTGTTACATAATGCATTCAACAGTAATAATGTCTTTTTGCACTTGCCCCCGCAAGAGGTGAGGAAGACAGAACTTCTTATCAACAAAACAGGTGGGCAACATTCTTTCTCTTTCATTTACTAACAAATACAAGTATCATTTCAAACATACTTCGCATACGGTTTCCTAGAACAGCAAATTATGCATGCATACACGTGTGACAGAAGAATAGGAATGCCTAACGTTGGGGTATTCCATATTTTAGAATTAAATAATTTTATAACCATTTAATGATTTTAATAGTAACTTTGTAATTTCATAAGTAAGTAGTAGTAAGTAGATACTATAAAAAAGTAACATACTATTTTGATGTAAAGACTAGGTTACAAATAAAAAGAAAAACATTTGGTTAGGTCAAAAATGATAACGGTATCAATAGACAAACCCCCCTCCCCCTAGAGATGTTTTATGATATCATGTGCCAGACACCCCCCCCCCGCCCCCCTAAAATGATAACGTTATATATGCATAGCTTCAAAGTAAAATTAACCTTATTTAATCAACACATTTCGGCGATTCTTAAAGTAAAAATAAGTATTTAACAAAAAGTGGAATGAATTGAATAAAATTCCTGTAAAACATGTTGGTCCATAATGGGTTAATTAGTTAACGAGCGTCGCTTATATATCGCGTATCGCGTGCTCATAATCCTTGGTTATTTATGCCTGTAATTTTGCATAGAAATTTTTGCTTCAATTAATTACAGAGTTTCTAGGATATAATTATAAAAAAATTCTGTTAGAAATACTGGTTAAAAAATATTAAAAATTCTGGAAAGGATGCTGACAGTGAAACACTCAGGTAAAATACACTGTAAATATACCGGGTGTCCCAAAAAGGACTGACTGATTTTAAAATTCAATAACTTGCAAACGGTGACAGATATTAAAAAAATTATTGCAGGAGGGTTATGCATAAGGTCAAAAGTTTTATTACAGTGATTTTCAATTTTAGTTCGATTTACAAACAATAGATGGCGCTGTAAGCAATAGTCGCTAAATACAGGCTCGATTTTTGGTCCTTTATCTTGTTCCATGCAGAAAAAGAAGATGGAAATGTATTATCCGGGCCACGAAGTACCAAAAAGCGAGCCTGAATTTAGCGTCTATTCATCGCAGCGCCATCTATTGTTTGTAATTCGAACTAAAATTGAAAATCACTGTAAAAAAAACTTTTGACCTTATGCATAACCCTCCTGCAAGAATTTTTTAAATATCTGTCACCGTTTACAAGTTATTGAATTTTAAAATCAGTGTCCTTTTTAGGACACCCGGTAGCTTCTAATCCTTAATACCTAAAAATAGGGTTTTTCCTCGTTATTGCTTTCCTGTCACATTGAATATTCGTAAGCACCAGAAATTAAGCTCCTCTATTGTCCGACGTTAATGAGAGTTATTTTATTATGTTCTCTGCATTATGCAACCGTGTAATAAATATTCTCTTGGCTAAATTTTAATGAGGATCCCAGAGTTATTCTCAGTCGAGTCAGAAATCATTTTTTCAAACAGATTAGAAAAAAGTTCGCTATGTTAATTGGATTTAATTTTCGCGAATTTCACTGCAATGATTAGATAATTAAATGAAAATAAAATTTTGTCAATGGAATTAAATAAGCTCATTTTTCATGCCTATAGCTTCTGCTTATTTATGAAATTATCATTTATAAGTGAATTAGGCTAAATAAAAAAGGAGACTCAAAAAGGATCTCCTGACTTAAAATACTGTAAAAGCACTTATTTTCGCGATTTTCGCGAGTCCGTCGTAATCGCGAAAATATAAGCCTCGCGAAATATTTTTCTTCACCTCAAATAATAATAAACAATCAGAAATTTGTCACTTATCCACAATTTAATGATTACAGTTACTTAAAGAAGAAATAAGTACAAAAATTTCTTGAATACTTACAACTATTTCTTGAATACTATACAACTATTTCTTTAATAAAAACAATAATACAACTAATAGAATGCAGCCCATTCACTTACAATATTTGTAACAGCTTCTTTGAAGACATTCAAAATTATCCCATATTTGGCTTCATCGTTAAATGTTCGCACAAGCCAAGAAGCGTGAATTGGTTTTAGTCGTGATATTCGCAGGTCCACAGATTCTTTTTCCTCTAGACATTTAAACAAAAGGAGTTCTATTTGGTAGTTTTGGGATTTTTCAACTTACGTCTCTGTTCATATAAAATTCGCGAAATCACCGATATCTTCATTTTCGCGAAAATTACGTCTCGCGAAAATAAGTGCTTTTACAGTAATCGTTTCTAATGAAATTTTGACAAAATTAAAAATTGATGTGTCGTGTAAATAAAAAATTTGGAAAATGAAATAATATTGAATAAAAACTGGTAGCTTTTATTCGAAAATTGCGAATGTCATTTTTAAACCCCTTGAGGGGTGGTAAGATATATTACATCACACCTAATTTTAATCAAGATTTGCGCCAGAAATTTTTAATTAAAATTTACTTTTGTTACTTTCGTGGAAAAAACTTGAAAAATTGCTTTTCCGAATTTTGAAGAAAAAAAATTCGAAATTTTGCATGTGAATTCAATATTACAGAAACGCAATTGCTTGCCCCTGAAAGGGTTAAAGATTATTGATGAAATCGGTTTTTACGAAAAAGAGACTTTGAATTCCTATACCAAAATAATGCTTGCTAGCAATGGAATAAAACGAAAAAGAAAAATCATGAATCAAGCATAGATCTTGAAACACTTTCCAACACATTCAAAATATCACTATTTAATAAGGTGAAAGATTATGTCCATTGTCTAAGTAAACAATTTCGAAAGCGCATAACATATTTGGAAACTCGATTTCAAGCAATTACCATTTATAGTCGGAAAAATATCCGAATTATTTTGTGCAGACCTGTATATGATCTATTGATTTGTGTACTACAAAGTATGCAAAATGTAGTTCAGTTAGGAAAGCATAACACCGCTGAAAATAAACACTTTTGTGAAACGCCGTATACGATCTATATATTTATGCATACACATAGTGTAATATGCAGAAAATGAGTTAAACTTAAAAACGCATACCACAACTGAAAACGTACTTCCAGCATTTAGCTGTCATTTCCAGTACCGTAACGGAATTATTTTGTGTGCCCCTGTATATACATACTATGCGCGCCATATTCTACAGTATGCATTTTGTAGTGCACTTCAGTGATGTATATCAATTCCATTATGTTTGAAATAATGCAATATCATTAAAATACACCGCAAACGATTTTTCCCCATAGATCATAATGTAATGGAATTCTTTTGAGTGTCCTTGTAAACGAACTATAAATGATAAAAACTCTATTTTTAATAGCAAACATTCCATAGTAAACATCGATAGCATATATCTGTTATATGGCAATCCTAGTATACTTACTCAATTTGGAGCACGGCCAGACAGACGGACAAACCAAATTCTTAACACTTTTCAACTATGTTGGAAAGTGTTAATAAAAACGTGCAATGTGCCTGTACATATAAATATAATAATTTTTGATGAGCTAGTTTTCTACATTGTAAAAAGTTCTTAATTCAGTTTACCTTGGAATGTTTTATTCAGAGGTATGTGAAAACATTTTGAACATTTGAATTTATTTAAAACTTCTTTTATGCAGTTTTCTTAAATATATCACAGCTTTAAAGTTCTGGCCTTAGAACTTTCTGAAATAAATGCTTCATATATGTGTTGTTTTTAAAAAAGTTTTCTTCAAATCTATATAATGAATAAGTAAGAATATGGCAAAAACTGTTACAATAACCCATTTGTGGATGTAACTTACGGACAGTACATCGCCCTTTCAATATTAAGCCTGAGCTATAACACAAAAATGACGGCTGCCGAAGGTACGATCCCTTAAACTTAGACATCAGTATTTTATAAAAGATTTATATGCCTTGTTTAATCTCAGAAAAATAAAACGGAAAAAACTTAAACAAATTATTGGTACGGATATTTAAGGTGTCGTACACATGCTGAAAAAAATACGGCTTCGGCAGCCGCCATTTTTGTGTCCGCGCTCATGCCTGACAGTATACTCGTGACATCACAGTAGGTAAAATGGCGGCGTGATCCTTCGCTTACGCTTTACATTCACGAATGTTTTTTCCCCATTTCTCTTACAAGGAGAGGGCCAATCCTGGTAATCACAGATTTTGATTGTTTTAATGTAAGTTGTAGGCAGTGTTGAATTCCGACACTTTTCTCCAGGAGGGATTTCAGTGGCTCCGAGGGGGACATTATACAGTTCCGGGGGGGAAATTACCCTTTTTGACCATTGAAAACACAAATTACGGCGTTTGCTCGTTATTGCGCGGGCTCGGGTTTGATTGTTCGATACCAGAAAGCGCCAGATTTGTTTTTCTCCTTTTTTGTTTAAAAAAATACTTTTAATTATATAATTTAATAATCTCAACTAAAAACTTTAATAGTGTACATTAATTATAATGTAACATATTTAAAATTTAATTTAGCATTTTTGATTTTTAAACCATTATTAAACATTTCTCATCATTTAAAGGGATCTGAAAATTTTTGGATCTATTGTTGACTAATAAAAATTCCAAAATCGTTACAAAATCCTGTTGTGGCGCCCTCTAGTTATGATAAAATAAAACAATATTCAAATAAATAAAAATAAATCCAGAAAGAAAATAAATGAAAAAGCAAAATAATTCAAAACTCAAGCATAGGTTTTACAAATATAAAAATCTTTAATAATGAAAAAATAGGTTTAATTCTTATGCTAATTTTTAATAAAACGTTGTTTCTTATTTAAAAGCAGAGTAATATTACCATCCTAATGACCTCCCTAATTAACCCCTTGGGGACGAGCGGCACGTATACGTGCCGCATGAAGCGCTCAGAATCCTTGTTTTTCCTCACCAGGAAAATTTTACTGTAAAATTTGCCTTATTTAATCAGCGCATTTTCTCGATTCAAGAAGACATAAATTTCTGTTTTTAAAAAACGGTGACAAAAGATTAAAAATGTCGTAAAAGGCTCCCGTCCCGAAGGGGTTAAGGCAATACATAAATGATGTTTCTTTAACCTTCCTACCCTGAATGGGTCTAATCGACCCATTTCTATACTTCATTTCATTCTATTCGAACCAGAAATATTTTCGTAAAGTAAGATAAATAAAAGGCATCGAAAATTAACATAAATAAATACATTAAATAGTTTTAAAAGAAAATTCTGGTATGAGATGTTTTTATTAAGGTTGAGTAAAATTTCAATAGGGTAGGAAGGTTAAAATAACGAATTGACACACTTGCTCAATACCATTTCAATGATAAAGAGTATATGAAATACATTTTAAAAGTGATTAAAAAAAATAACAGTTTTATGATGTTTTATGTACAACTATTTAGTTATAAGTTTCCAGGTCCTTCTGCACTCATGCTCCAAACCATGACACTAACAGCAAATTTTACGGAACGTTTAAAGCATTCTTTATCAAATGCTTCTTGCTTCATTCTCCAAACTCGAATACCTTGATTACCATACGAAACACAAAACATACTTTCATCACTAAATAATATATTTTTCTGATCTTCTTCGCTCCATAAATGTCTTGATTTACACCAATTCAATCTGATACGCTTTTGTTTTGCAGTCATGAAACGTTTTGTTTTCGATACAGGAGATTCAAACTTAAATTTATGGAGACGTCTTAGTGTTGTTGATGTAGAAAATTCAACTCCTTCTTCTTTCCATTTTCGATGTAAGAATCGAATACTTTTAAAACGGTTTTTCTTAACTATACGCTTCAGTTTCCTGTCATCTCTAGCAGATGTTTTTGGATTTCGGCCGCCATTTCGGCGATTATTTTGAAAATTTCCATTTTTTGAATATTGTATTAGTATTTTACTAATGCATGATTGCGAACAATGTAAATAATTCGCTATATAACATTGATTTTTACCGTGACGATACAAATCAACCTTACGAAGTTTAATAGATTCAGGAATATTATTCACACGACCCATTTTAAGACGAAAAAGCAAACAAACTGCAAAAAGAGTACTGATTTTAAATAAAATCGTCTGAATTTAATCAATGATGCCACCAGTTATAAATTGGAGATAATTAAATGAGAATTAATGATAAATATTCTAATATTTTGAACTACTTGAATAAATATTCTAATATTTTGACTTTTCAAAATAACTTTTTTTTTCAATTAATCTTTTCAAAAATGATATTTAATTTTAAGATAATAAATAAGTTTAATCAACAATAAGCTCCTAATAAAAAGGTTGTTTGCATATTTGCATTAAAAGACATTAAATTACCAAACGATATTTTCCATTTGTTAAAAAAAGTAATTATTCTAATATTTTGAATATGAGCTGTATTGTCCCGGTCTATTTCATACATTTATATCATTTCAGTAGCAGAATAAAATATAAGTGAATTCTTCAAGAGCATAAAGCTTTCCAATGGAGCGATTTTTCAGTGTTTTCCCAAACAGCTGGTTTTTATACCCTCGAACCAGGGGGGAGAATACTGTCCATTTAATCTTTAACTAACTATAATATAAGCATTTAATCATTATATAATCTCTTCATATAAACTTCAGGAAAATAGTTAGATAATTGGATAATTTAGCAATTTAATTACAATGAAATGCATGGAGTACTATGCAAATCAAACCTTCAGCTTACTGGTCCCTATTGCCTAAAAATAGGGCTCTCTGGTTATCGATTTCCTGTCATATTCGACATCTGTAAACGCCAAACATTAATTGCTTCTGTTGTCCGTGGCTAATAAGAATTATTTTGTTCCACACTCTGCATTGTGTAACTGTTTAATAAACCTTCTCACGGCGAAATTTTAATGAACTTCCTACAGTTATTCAAATTCTAATGAGTAATTGCTATTCAAAATGATCAGAATAAATTCCGTAAGCAAGTTAGGTGTAATTGCATAGATTTCAATGAAAAAAATAGGTATTTAAATAAATAGAAAATTGTATCGGTGGAATTAAATAAGTTATGTTTAAGTGAGAATGCTTCTGTTTATGCAGAAAATTATCAGTTTCAAGTGGATTATTCTAAATAAAGAGAAAATATAATGTTGAATTTCTGTATTAAAATAGTTATCAAAATGATTTTTTACCTAAATCATTTCTATTTAATTTTTTTTATGAAGTAAAATAGAATAGAAATAGTATTACAATTAAAAATCCAGACGAATTTATTAATAACAACTATGATTCCTGTATTAGAATACTGAATACACGAAGTTACCCCAATTATATCCCTATGTTCAAACCATATAAGCCCGTAATTCTACTCTTAGGAGTTTCTGAAATAAATGGTTTAATTGTGACGTTTTAAATAAATTTTTCCCGAAATCTACATCATAAATAAACAATAATACAGCAAAAAACAGTTACAAGCACCTTTTGTAGATACAGATAAGTTAATCTTTAAGTATCAATGATATAAGCATTTAATCATTATAATCTCATGATGTAAACTTCAGGAAAATATTTAGATAATTGGATAGTTTAGCAATTTGATTACAATGAAATGCATAAAGTACAATGTAAATCAAGCCTTCATCTTACTGGTCCCTATTGCCTAAAAGTAGGGCTCTCTCGTTATCGATTTCCTGTCATATTCCACATCCGTAAACGCCAAAAATTAATTGCTTCTGTTGTCCGTGGTTAATAAGAGTTATTTTGTTCTGCATCCTGCATTGTGTAGTGTAATAAACATGCTCACGGCGAAATTTTAATGAACTTCCCACAGTTATTTAAATTCGAATGAGTAATTGCTTATTCAAAATGATTAGAATAAATTTCGTATGTAAGTTAGGTGCAATTGCATAGATTTCAATGAAAAAATTAGGTAATTTAATAAACAAGGGGATAAATCCGGCCTTCTCGGTTTACAGAATATAGATGAAAAACATTTATTTAATTGATAACTAGATTACATTTTTTACATTTAATATAATATATGTATATATATATATACAGGGTTGTTATAATTAAAGTTCGCCTATTCAGAAGACTCTAGAGCCGGTTCTATGGCTCCAAACGAAACAAAATTTCACTAGTAAGTAGTTGAAGCGATGCGCTCTGCGAAAATCGAAAAAAAAATAGTTAAAATTTTTGTCAGTAGGTGGCGCTGCGCCAATATTTAAGCCGATATTTGCAGATTCCTTTATTTTATAAAAAGCAAAATACAGGAAATTTTATTTCACAGTTGGTAAAAGTAAACTTTTTCAGAATCGTTATATCAATTTCGGTCAATCCAGATGAAACACAAAATCACAAAATTTCGCGCAACGCTTGTAAAAGATCACATTTTATTCAAATTTCCGACGAACGACGTCAAAGTGACGTCGCAACTTTGAAAACTTGAAATACCCTTCTAACCACCTGACGATTTAAAACTTGCTGATAAAGTGTGTCTGCGATTTCTTTGACACTGGAACAGTTGATTGTTTCTGAAAAGCATTTGAATCTACGCTTTGTGGAGAATGGTAACTTTGAAAGAAAAGGCACTTCTTGTAAAGTTATTTTATCAAAGCTGCAGCTCTTCGAGAATTTCTGAAACTAAAAGATGTTAGGCGTGGACCAATGTCAGATCGTGGAGTTCACAAAATGATTAAAAAGTTCGAGGAAACAGGAAAACTTGACATTCTTCCTGGCAGAGGACGAAAAGAGGTAGACATGTCTAGCATTGACGATAAAGCTACTGCTGCCGTGGATTTAGCAAGCCAGTCATCATTTGGTAATGCAAGTGTGCCAGCTATTGCGAATGAACTCGATATCCCGATTTCCACTTTGAGAAAAGTGATGCGTCAAATTTTGCCCTACTATCCATACAAGATTCAGAGTGTGCAACAACTAATACAGGGTGATACCGAAAGTCGACTACCATTTTCACTACAGTTTCTTGCACGAATGAATGTGGACAATTCTTGGTCCTGGAATATTCTATGGACTGATGAAGCGCATTTTTATTTAAACGGACAAGTGAACACACACAACTGTCAAATTTGGGCGAAAGAGAATATTTTTTTGAGTAACTAACATCCACAGGACCCATTACATGTTCCGTAAATGGGAGAAGGTATCTTAATATGTTGTCAAATTCTCTGATTCCCGAGCTTCAACAACGAGGCTGCCTTCAAAATATCGTGTTTATGCAAGACGGTGCACCACCACACATTACTAGAGTAGTTCGGACTTTCTTAACAAGCCATTTTACAGAAGACCGCATCATAAGTCGTTATTTTCAAACAGTCTGGTCACCACGATCGCCTGATCTAACACCATGCGATTTTTGGTTGTGGGGATCTTTGAAAGATTCTGTATCTAAAGACAGATGCCAGATAATCTCTGATCTGAAAGGCAGTATTAGACTTCATATTCGCTCAATCTCACAGGACAGTTTACGCAATGCTGTAGAAAGCACAATTCTGAGAATGGGATGCGTTATTGAAAATGGTGGAGGATTCATTGAGCATGCGTAATGTTATTCCTCGTTATTTCCTCGTTGCCGAGCAACATGTTTTATTTTTGTTGATGCAGATTATAAATATTGGCGCAGCGCCACCTATTGACCAAAATTTTAATTAATGGGGTTTTTTTTCGATTTTCGCAGAGCGCATTTCTTCAACTACGTACTAGTGCAATTTTGTTTCGTTTGGAGCCATAGAACCGGCTCTAAAGCCTTCTGAATAGGCGAACTTTAATTATAACAACCCTGTATATATATATATATATAATACAGATGAAATCCCAAATATATAAACAAATTGTTAAAATGCTAAAGATGAACAAGATATGAACATTGGAAATCAGTATGTAAAATAAGAAACTATGAATAACCCACAGAATCATCAGAGAAGCTTACAGGCTTAATTCATGGTGAAGATGCGTTATTTCATCCAATTTTGTCGGCATTAAGTCTAAAATGACAAAATTTAGTTCCTAATAGCGCATCCAAAAACAAAATAAATGATAAAAAACTAAGAGATCTAAAGAAAGATACACCTCACATAAAATATTAAAAATTGAAAAAAAAATTTTTTTTTAGAATACGCACTAATAGTACCAAAAACCACATTTATATTAAAAATAGTACTCCCTCCGTCCCAAATTAGTTGCGACGTTTAGGTCGAAAATTTTGTCCCAAATTAGTTGATACACTTCAAGTGGGTGGAGTCATAAATAACTTCCGATGCAGTTTAGTAGATCGACACCATTTTGTAAGGACTCTACTACCAGTATACTATAAAGATCATTTTCTTCCTAAAGAATTAACGATTCATTAGCTAGAAGGTAGTTTTATGCGCTTACTGGTGGAAGAATCCTTACAAAATGGGGCGTGGCTTAAGAGCGTGCGAACCCTGGATTTTTTAAACTGATTCAGGGTTCGCACCTTATAAGACACGCCCCATTTTCTAAGGACTCTACCACCAGTAATCGCATAAAACTATCTTCTAGCTAATGAATCGTGAAGAAAATTATCTTTATAAATCTTAATTATCTTTATAAAATAATACTGGTGGTAGAGTCCTTACAAAATGTGGCGTGGCTTAATAGCGTGCGAACCCTGTAATTTGGTACTGATTTAACCCCTTGGGGACGAGCGACCGGTATTTATGCCGCGTAAGGGGCTCAGAATCGGTAATTATTCTCACCAGTAAATTTGTATTGTAAATTTTGTTTTATTTAATCCAAGCAATTTCACGATTCGGTTAGGCAAAAATTTCTGTTTTAAAATTCTGGTGACTAAAGATTAAAAATTCTGTAAAAGACGCGCGTCCCGAAGGGGTTAAGGAGAGACGGAAGGAATGCTTGGTAAGTAAATGTTGTTGATTGATAGCATAGCACCCTGAAATCTCTGAAAAATGTTCAAACAAAATCATAAAATCATCAGTATCAATAAGCAGTACAAAAGTAATCAAAGGTAGCCACTAATTTGGGACAGAGGGAGTAATTAGTTTAAATAAAGTTTTGAAATTTATTAAAAGCGATACTTTCGTATTAGCCTCGCGCCAGGAATTAACAGCCGAAGAAATCATCACTTTTTAAAATCAGCCTTTTTTTTTATTATTGTGATCATTTTAGTGGTTTAAGTGCATACTTTGGATCACATGCCTTAAATTTGTATTTTATTTATATTTTATTGTTTTATTTAGTGATTGATGAAAGTTTTACTTTCGTTATGTCATATAAACTGGAAACAAATGCTGAGCAATTTATAATAATTTAAATACAAACGGATTTATCTAATGTATTCGTCTGCACGCGATAGACATAGATTAAAAAAGAAAAAATAATGTCTGAAAATTATTTTTAACAATAAAAATTTAGTAAAAAAGATACAGTTTTCAAACAAATTTCATTTCCAAGTACATTTTTTTCCCTATTCGGCGTTGCAAAAATTTAAAATGTGCGATGCTTAGAAGTTTAAAAAAACTGCAGTAAATGTTAAATTTAATCGTTTGGTGTTGCCACAGTTAAAACGACGTCAGCGTTACACACATGGACACGTTTATCCGTTATAATATAGATAGAAAGAAAATTATCAGCTTCAAGTGGATTACTCTAAATAAAGAGAAAATATAATATTGAATTTCTGCTTTAAAGTAATTATTAAAATGATTTTTTCCCTAAATTACTTTTTATTTTTTTTATTATTTTTTTTTAATGAAGTAAAATAAAATAAAAATAGAAAGTTTAATTTTAAAATCTAATAAGCCACGAACGGAAAAAAAATTTAGAAATCAGACGTATTTTAATAATTTTTCTGGCTTTATTTAAAGGACTATTTGTGGAATCCTCTGAACTTGTGTTATAATTAAAGATTCAAGACACAGAAGAATTTATTAATAACAGATTTGATTCATGTGTTAGAATACTGAATACACGAAGTTACCCCAGTTATGTTCATACCATATGAGGCCGTGAAATCTCCCTTTCTGCGTACTTTATTGACACAAAAACACCAAATAGTTTTAAGAAAATATTTGATTTCACGGATTCTTATGGTATGAACATAGGGAAAGGGATATAACTGTGGTAACTTCGTGTATTTAACATTCTAAAACAGGAATATAAAATCTGTTGTTAATAAAATCTTCTGTCGCTTGAACCTTTAATGACATCACAAACGTACAGTGATTCCAGAAATATTTCTTTAATAAACCTTCAAACTTTATTAATTAATACAAGTTGGAAATTGTACGTCAAATATGGCAAAGTACTATAACTAGTTTTATAAATATTCAGATCTTGGTGCGATAGCAGTTGCACTCTTATGCAAAAATGCATGAATACAAAATTTATTACGATTCTATAAATTAAACTCTGTAATACGGAAATAATATAGGACTTCATTTTAAGTAGGACGTAATCGCCATGGCAATCTAGAATCATTACCTATCATGGGATATCATTGAATTAGTTACGTATGGTAGGATTTAATAGAATGAAGAAAACTATTGTTAATATCTTTTTAAGTTTTGGCCCCACCAGTGGCTGAGAGGTTCTGCTCTCAAAGCTGGTACACGGGATGTGCTGGTTTGAACCCAATCGCACCCCCCGGCCTAATCGTTCGAAGTTTTCGTGGTTTTCTTCGAACCTTGGATTTCCATGCTTAAATACGGGTTAGGTTCCCTTAGAAAGTCCCCCACGGAGGGCACTCCCCCTTGGGCCTATATCCCTCGTGCAGATAATCGGCTGTCATAAATAGTACTAATACAGTAGAACCTCTTTTATCTGAAACTCTTTTAACCGAAACTCTCGATTATCCAAAATCCATTTTTAAAGCGCTTTTTTTTTTTCTTTTTTCTTTTCTTTTACTACCATATTCCTTTTGTGCAAATGGTCCTTTCCGAACTACGAGTACATATAAATATTTTTGATCAGCTTTCTTAGAGTTCCTTTGAATTTAACTTGAGCTCCCGTAAGCTGTGGAGTGGAACGATGAAAACGAACAAATTAGCAATTCTGAAGCTTTTGAATGTTTTGCAAAAGGTTTGGCATAGCTGGAGCAGAAGAAAGACTGTGATACTGGCGAACTAATAATATTAAAAAAATCAGTGATAGAGCTTCAAAGCAAAGGCAATCGAAACGGCGATAAACAAAACCTTTTTTTCAAACCCTTGTGATACATGTAAAAGAAACTTAACTTCAAAACTAAAATTCAGTTAATTTATTCTTTTTTCTATTTTGCTATTGCTTTATTTTTATAAAGCACTTGTTACCATAATACGAAATATTGCATACATTTCTCCTTAATCTGAAAATGGAAGCATTCTCGATTATCCGAAAATTTCGATTTTCCGAAAGAGTGTCGGTCCCAATTACTCCGGATAATCGAGGTTCTACTGTACTAATACTTTGTAAGTTTTGATTCGATCTTCATAAAATTTGAAATGACGCGACGAATTTCTGCTACGATTATATATATGAGGACGTAAGTTTAAATACTCGCCTTATCCCAAATTTAAAAAAATCGAGTTTTCTCTAACAATTTATTCTATTGGTAATTCTGCATCGAAAAAACACTACAATGTGCAAAAAAACTATTTTTATCGTGTATTTCTGGCTTTGCAAAATCTTTATTTACAATGAAAACCAATGGACGCAGTCAGAGGTTTTTCGCGATTTCCTATAATTTGACTTTCTGGACAAGCCGAGTTTTGAAACTCACGTCCTCCTGTTAAATTTCAAACCATTCGGTTGGGTAGTTTTAGCACTGTTATATGCGGAAAGGCGGACGGACCAGACGACGACTATAGGTGCTAGGTGCTATACACATTTATATAAGGGGCTGTACATATATAACGTTATCACTTTAGGGGGGGAGGGGGGATTTGTCTTTTGATATCGTTATCATTTTTGATTCAACCGAAATTTTCATTTTTACTCATCACATTCATTACTCATCATTTTTACTCATCAGATTTACATCAACTTTTTACCTCAAAATAGTCTAATGAACTTTTTCCGTAGTCTGTTATCGATTTTTATGAAAACACAAAGGTACAGTGAAACCTCTCTGTAAGGGATTGATTGGTTGGGTTTCTGTAAGGGATTCATTGAAAATTGGTCCTTATGAGGGGTGGCCTTTGAATAGGGGTGACCAAATTTTTCATCTATCTTTCTTTTTATACCGTTATTTTTAAAATCTACATATTCCTTCAGTAAGGTTCTCTTTGTTTTTAACAATATTGTTTATTTGATTCTTGCTGCAATTAAACTATGAAGCCCATTTTCTTGCAGATGTTCCTTGATCAATAAATTTAAGAACTTTAATTTTGTCATTCCTATCCAAATGTACTCTTTGACTTGATTTAGGTGCCATAATTTTAAATTTTATATAAGCGTGAGCATAAAATTTCTTGTGTAAAAATTGTGTTTCACTATGCATTCACAGTTTTAGTAAATGTGGAATCAGTTTTTCCAGATAACCTGTTATTCTTTGTGTGCCCACAACAAAGAGTCAAGTTTCCCCTCCAACCCAACCCCTACAGGTTGAAAGGTCAAACAAAGTGTTAGGAACACCTGTTTGTATCACTTGTGGAAAAATTTGTGGTCCTTCATTGTGTTACTAAATCCTCCCCATCTCCTGCCTTCTTTCTTGCAAGTAGGGCTGGGCGATACATCGATAAAACGGATAAAATAAAAAAATCCTATACAACGGTACATCACGATTCTCGTAATCGTGATGTAAACCGCGATTATCGCAATCGTGATGTAAACCACGATTATCATAATCGTGGCGTAAACCGCGATTATCATAATCGTGATGCAAACCACGATTATCATACTTTTTCATTAAACTGCAATCGGCGCTTTTTTAACTTCGAGTACTCAAAATTCTACCATTCTAAACCGCAGGTTATTACGATGACCATGATACTAATGGAGTATTTTATCCCTGCCTAAACCATGATGATTCCTGCCTAAACCATGATGACATTAAATACCGAATAATCGGTTTCGATCATCATGATACGTCTCACCCTAAACCATGATCACTCCTCAAGATTCTCCCAGCTTCAACCGTGATATTAACCGAACCCTCAGTTTTCGATAAGCATGATACTATCATGGTATTATCATGGTATTACCATGGTATTACGCTGTGATTTCTCTCAGCGTAAACGGTTTTTCAAAAGGGGAAAAAGTGATAGTTTCGGTGTTCAGATTCAGATGACGGGCGATAAATATGATACAGCTGGTTTTTCTCATGTAGTTGCCGACAGCAAATGATATTGTTTGTTTTGTTTTATCTTCAATCTGGTTCAGCGGTTTTGAATGAATATTTGTTCGTTGTTAATGAACAATATGTGAATCAGAGAGATAAATAAATGAAATATTACATTTTATTTGCAACAGTGGATTTAATTAGACAAATGAAATAATACTTCCATAGCAATATATATTAATGTTTATTCCAGGTTCTTTTTTTATGCAGATATTTTTACTTCTCTGAAGCTCGTTTTTTTTCCCTCCTGGTAGTTTCTTTTAAAAATTGACCTATGTGAGTATTTGGTATTTACTGCCTCTGTCATTGTTTGTTTGTAGGGAGTGGGGGAGAATATTTAGATGTCAATATTTATTTAATGTCACTAGAATTCAAAATAACAAACAGGGCAGAAAAATTAAGCAGTTAAAGTTTGTGTACTGACAGTCAAAAGAGGAAAGACGTAAATTGTTCGGTGTGTGTGTGTGGGGGGGGGGGGGGGGAGGGGTTAGTTTTTTTTTCTTCATTTAGCGGACATTGGTCGAAACGCAGGAGATCCTCATCCAAGTTCCCCGATAGAACAAGCAGTCTTAGTCTTAAGCAGATAGTCTTAAAGGTTAAGAAAAAAAATATTTTTTAATTCAGAATTTTTAAATTTAAACTCTTAGGGCTGTTCTCAAAAAAATATTATTTCACGCAAAAATTTCTAGCACATTCACGGATTTTTTAAATGTAATAGCAAGAAATTAGTTGAAAGTGACAGTAACTCATTAAAATCCTTATCCGCTATTGCATAAAGTTATTTAACCCTTTGCACTCCGTTGTCACCGCTGTGGCGACACCATCTTTCCTTTCAAAATTTGTTTTTGGCACATGTAATAAAGGATAATAAAATTTCCTTACTTAATCTTAGCATTTTTGAAATTGTGTACTTGAAGGAAACTTCTTTTATAAAAGTGGTGCCGACAGAATAAAATTTGTGTAAGAGACGCCGGAGTTCAAAAAGTTAATTATTGCGGTTCATGTACACAGCATGGACGATGGAAAAACGAAATTAAGGGAAAGGTAAATTTTGAAACACATTTGATTAAGATTCGCAGATCCCGCAGAGTTTTATTTTTCTTTAAAAAAAAATGGAGAATATAAAAATGAAATAAAATAAACTAAGAGCTTTTGTCGGGGACGCCGACGCATAGTAAGACAATTTTAAGCATAACAGCACAACAGCAATATAAATATTATTTAACAATTATAAAATATAAACAATTCAAAAATTGACTTTAACCAAACTATTATTTTTCTCTCTCTGTTAACGATTTTTTTTTTTTTTTTTTTTTTTTTTTTTTAGTTCTTTTACTTTCTACTATCTTTACAAGAAGAAAGTATTGGATTCATGAAAATTTTGTCATCCGGGTTTCGACCGATTTATATGTTTAGAAAGTCTTGAACACGATTTGACTATTTTTAAAAAGCTTTGTCTGTCTCTTTGTAACACAAATTTTGTAGGCGCTCTATCTCAAGAACTAATGCACGGAATTTAACAAAATTTTAGATTCTTTTATATCTCGTTATAAATTAGTGTAAATTACTTGACAGGTAGGTGCATTTTTTACAATATCCGCAATAACTTTATCTCAAAAACTAATGCACAGATTTTTGTCAGATTTCAAATTCAGTTATACCTTGTAAATTGGTGCTGATTAGTTCTTGGTGTAAATGGCCCAACAGGCGGAGCTACTATGCTGAGTTTTCACGATTTTTTGCAATAGCTCTGTCTGAAGAACTAATGCGCTGATATTTATCAAACTTCAGATTCAGTTAGACTTAGACGTAGACATAAATTTTACTGATTAGTGTTTGGTGTTTATAGCCCATAAGTGGCGCTGTTATGCTGTATTTTTCAAAATTTCCGCTATAGCTTTTTCTCAAAAATTATCGCACGTATTTTCATAACATTTCAAATTCAGACAGACGTTGACATAACTTGTTGCTGATTAAGTGTTAGTGTTAATCGTCCAATAGGTGGCGCTGCTATGCTGCATTTTCCACAATTTTAGCGATATCTGTATCTCAAAAACTAATGCACGAATTTTAATCAAACACTTTATTCTGTTACGGTTTCACATAAGTAGATCCTTCTTAGGCTTGGGTGTATACTGTCCAACAGGTATTGCTTTTATGATTTTTAGATTAGGAATTTTGGATACAGACATCTAATAAGGTTGGTGCTGAAATTCAATGATTTGTTTGAAAGATGGGATGCTTATATTTCCTTTTAACTGCATACAATTTAGTGCACCTATATCTTTAGAATATTCATGATGGGCATAGATTGTTATTTAATTTTGCCTCTGTGATAGCGAATTTTGAAGTAATAACACGTAGAAATAGAAGAAATTTTTGCCATTAACAAATCCTACTAGTTTCTTTTAGCATTTATTTATTTAGATTTGCTTATTTATGCATAGTTTTTTATTAATCTATTTGAGAATGATATATATATATATATTAATTTTAATCCTTAATAAAATATATAATGTATATTGAAGTTACACATATATTATAAATGTACATATATTTTTTTGTTCATATGTCGCGATATCGATATATCGGAATATCGTGATATAAAGCTGCCGATTTATCACGATATTTCATTTTAGACATCGCCCAGCCCTACTTGCAAGTGCAGTTGTTTGCTGAACTCTTATCTTTTGGTTCAATAATTCAATACACCTGTTTAGGATTTAAGGCACGCGCGCAAAAAAATGGGCTTTATGAGGGGTAGGTGCGGTCCCCTAATAGAGGTAAATTTAACATTATGTCTATGGGATAAATTTTCGCTCCTAAAAATATTGGCCCTTAATAGAGGTGGCCCTTGAATAGGGGTGGCCTTTAAAAGAAGTTTCACAATACCATTAAGTAATTATAAAATCATTTTATTCCAAATTATGGATTATCCCAACGTTCGACATTCCTATTCTCCTGCGATATGTGGATATAATGCATTGTTAGAGAAACCAGGTTCGAAGTGATACTTGTTATGTTTATTAGTAAAAAAATGGGAAGAATGTTGGTCATCTGTTTTGTTGATAAAAAGTTCTGCTTTTCCCCTCCCCGTCAAGTTGGCAAACGCATGAAGACGATATTACTGTTGAATGCACTGTGTCACAAAAAGCTATATTTTTAAATAGAAAGCATTTCCTTAAAGTAGTATTTGCTCTAAAGTTATTTTATGTATAATAGTAATATTTTATTGACTTCTCTTCATTTAAATCAGTAAACTATGCGAATAACAGATGTATATCATTGCAAACATATTAAAAGAAAAGTCCTTCCGGCCAGTGCCGGGAGGAAGAGGTAGCTTTCATTTTCCTTATTTTAAAAAAAGCCAACTTATATTATTCAAACACACGAAGCTCAATTTAGTGGAAACCGAATATAGGAGATTCAATATTAATTTTTATCAATACTAAATCATTATGAATGAGAATTTCGCGAAATTAGTCAGCTTTATCCAAGCTGCTTTTATTTAAACTAACTTATATTTGGCTGCCAAATTCGGCGATTTCTTAAAGCTCCTGCCATTTTAAGACAAAATGGTGGATGAGGCTAATCAGTGAACTTGGTCGAGACCTTAGTAATGGCTGTGCACATGCTCACTCACATCGGAATCGGTTGATATATACGAGTGCTGTCGCAGGCAAAAAATAAGTTTTTCAAAATGTCACCCACATTAGAAATTGAAACTGCTATATCTGAGCCATTTTTTAAGATAAAGACAAACAAAAAATGCTCGTGAATGCTTATATCAAGGTCAAATACTTATGAAAGAAACCTTTTTCAATTTCTTTTTTTTTTTTTTTTTTTTTTTTTTTTGCACCTCACTTTAAATATAATTTTTTTTAATTTAATGGCCGCCATTTTGAAACAAGATGGCTGATGAAGCTGGCCAGCGAACTTGGTTGAGATATTGATGTATACTATCCACATGCCTTCTTCCATCGAAATAGGCGAATACGTGTGTTATCGCGTGACAAATACAAGATCGTTTCAAAGTGTTAGCCATGCTAGAAATTTAAAGTGCTATAATTCAATATTTTTTAAGATATAAACAAAAGAACAAATTTTCAGAAACAAAAGCTGCTCCAGAATCTTTGTATCAAGGCCAAACACACAAATTTTTTTTTTCATTTTCCAATTTTTTAATACTTTATTTTAAATTTTAAATTACTTTTTTTTTAAATGGCAACCCTTTTCAAACAAGATGGCGAATGAAGCTGGCCAACGAACTCGGTCGAGACATTGGTATGTACTATGTACAGATCAAGTTACATCCAAATCGGTTCATAAATACGCCTGTTATCGCGTGACAAAAATCAGGTCGTTTTAAAATGTCAGCCACAATAGAAATTCAAAATGCTATAACTCAGCCATTTTTTTAGATATAGACAAAACAAAACCTGTTCCGGAATCTCTGTATTAAGGTCAAACACATACAAAGAAAATCTTTTTCATTTTCCAATTTTTTGGTATCTCATTTTAAATTTTAATTTTTTTAAATTTTTTTAAATGGCCGCCATTTTGAAACAAGATGGCGGATGAAGCTGGCCAACGAACTCGGTCGAGACATTGGTGTATACTATGTACACACCGAATTACATCCAAATCGGTTCATAAATACATCTGTTATCACGTGACAAAAATCAGGACACTTCAAAATGTCAGCCATGCTAGAAATTCAAAATGCTATAACTCAGCCATTTTTTAAGATATAGACGAAACAAAAACTGCTCCCGAATCTTTTTATCAATGTGAAACACATAAGAAAAAAATATTTTTTCAATTTTCAATTTTTTGGTACCACATTTCAAATTAAAATTTTTCTTAAATATTTAAATGGCCGCCATTTTTAAACAAGATGGCGGATGATGCTGGCCAACGAACTCGGTCGAGACATTGGTATGTACTATGTATAAACGAAGTTACATCCAAATCGGTTCATAAATACGCCTTTTATCGCGTGACAAAATTCAGGACGTTTCAAAATGTCAGCCACGCTAGAAATTCAAAATGCTATAACGCAGCCATTTTTTAAGATATAGACGACACAAAAATTGCTCCGGAGTCTTTGTATAAAGGTCAAATACATAAGAAAAAAATATTTTTCCATTTTCAATTTTTTGGTACCACATTTCAAACTTTAAATTTAAAAAAAAATTTTAAATGGCCGCCATTTTGAAACAAAATGGCGGATGAAGCTGGCCAACGAACTCGGTCGAGACATTGGTGTGTACTATGTACACACCGAATTACATCCAAATCGGTTCATAAATACGAGAGTTACAATGTGACATAGGTCAGATATATATATATATATATATATATATATATATATATATATATATATATATATATGGATATATATATATATATATATATATATCAATTTTGAACGGAGGGTGGTTTCGGGGTCTGGGGGTCATGATCGATGAAAATATACCAAAATTTTTTGAAATCGCTTTCCTCCGAACGGCTGCAATAGGTAGCTTTTTGTAATGAAAGCTACCTAAAAAAATATCAAAATAAAAAGAATTTTTTGACATTGATAACGATATCATTAGGGCGGGGCGGGGGTTTCGAGGGATGATAACGTATGATATCGTAAGGGGGGGGGGGGGGGTTCAAATTGCCAAAAAGTTGATAACGCTATGTATGCATAGCCCCTAATTACGAACGCACCTAAAAATATGTTTTGTTTCTAAATGTTCTTTTTTTTTTTTTGCGGCTGACTTTTATTTTTCCAATTTCAATAACTATATCTCACAGGCCATTTGGAAAACAAAAGTGAGACGTGGAGATAATAGGCATTACATGTAGAGGTCTTCCCTTGCCAAATCGCTTCTGAATTCCATTTGTCTGTTTTTGGTTTTCTTTTTCTAAAATAGGGATTTTTGAAAATTAAATTTAAATTAGTATAATTCAGTATTAAAGAGAGAAAACAGCTTTTTTCTTTCTTTTTGGATATCTTTGTAAATATTGATAATGCATATAAAAAGTCTATACTATTTTTTTTCCCCTTGAAAATAATTTTTTTTAAAAATTGGTATTTTGACGGATGTTTCAGTAGTTTTTAAAAGTATTCAATTGTTTTTGAAAAAGGGAGCTTTTTCCACAACATTCACATGGTCTGGTAGAAAAAAAGTATAGGTTTCCATTCGTCTAGATCTAGGTTGTAAGTTGAAATTTATCATTTTGATTTTTTTGTTCATATGTAATAAATATACAATATTTTATAAATCTTTAAATTTTGCAAAAACGTGATAAATCCTATTCTTCGACCCCCTCTAATCAAGCATATTTTTAAAACAGAATTTTTTTATAAATTCAATTTAGCCTTTTTTTTTTATATACATATGTTTCGACATCAAATCAAAAATGGTGCAGCCTCCGAAATAAATAAATAAAATTGTGTCATAATTCTGTAGTGGCCCGAATGCAATATTATCCAAACAACCATGAATGTGTAGAAGTTATTTTTTATCTTTTATTATCTCTCCTTTACGATGACTCATTGACATCAAAGAGCTGTCTGATGTCTGTCTTTTAAATAATTTACTTTGTAGACATATAAATCAAATCTTTTTGTAAGAGATTCTCTTTGACCTCAGGTGTTTTTGAATAAATAATATGATAAATTGAAAAAGGGATGGTTTCGTTAACCTAACCTTATGATTTAAATATGCATTTATTTGAATTATGAAGTCACATTTATAAAAGTTTCTCGCAACATCTACCTGATTTCGAAACAATATTTCTAACAACTGTAAAATTTCCGGAAATTTTGAAGTAATGGAAAAAAAAACCATTTTTTTCTGAAAAAAATGGAAATTTTGGAAGTAAACGATTTTCTACAAATAAAAACTTTTCTTGCCTTTATTTTTCTTAGAAGACGTAAATTAAACATCTTTTAAGCTAAACATTGTTTGCACAAAATAAAAATTGTGTTCATTTTACATGAATATGTTACAAAGTAAATCTATACTAATAAAAGAAATTTTCACTCTGTCTGTCGGCGATGCCTGGCGAAATCTACCGCACGCTCAAGTCTGAAAATTTTGATGAGAGTAGTCCACGGAAAGTTCTGATACACCTGAGGCTCAGATTTTTAATTTTCTGTTAATTAGTCGAGATATTAATTAAAAACTAATCGAAAACGCCTTATTTTTTTTTCAGAAAACCGGCAAGCGTGCTTGCGAGAGATTATATTTTCCAAATTCAGGTTTTCATGTGAAAGAAGGAATGTTTTCATGAATATGAAAATATGAAGGGAAAATATCTTAATGTAGCTATTATAAAACTTTAATTGTAATATTTAAAAAATGTCTTTTCTACTGTTCCCATTTTTCTAAAGGAAAATAAACCCCTTCGGTGGGAAAAATCGGAAAAAGCTGTTTTTTCCAAAGTTTTCCGGTGTTTTTTTCCCAGCATGTTTATTTGTAAGCATTTCTAAAAGAAAATAAATATTCTGAAATACATTTGAATTTATAAGGTTAAAATTAAGAAATTATCACATGTGCTTTTAGTTACATTTTTGACACCTCTTTAAGCTTATTTATACATAAAAAATAAAAAATATACTACGGCTTGAAAAATTAACCAGGCATATCTTCGCGCTTTGCAATTTTGAATGGAATTTTGCATATTTTATTGCTTAACCCATTAACCGCCAAAACTATAAGGTTGAAATTAACTTTTAGCTGAACATTGTTTGCCACCACAAAATCTGAAAGATAATTTTCGCTTTATATGATCTTAAAAGTTTATGTCTTTATGCAAGCTCAAATTTTTAATTAAAAAATAGTGGAGGGTGTGTAAATAACTTAAATATGTGCATTTATTTTGACAGTTGTGTGAACGCAGCACCAGCGGTAATGGGTTAAATTACCTTGTTTTAAGATTATGCAACAAAATTAATCTTACAAAACTAGTCTTGATTCCAAATTCTGCGACGAGCGGCACATATGCGTGCCATATAAGGATCACGAAATCATTGAATTTGAACACCAGTTTTTCTGTATGGAAATTTTTGCCCTATCTGACCACAGATTTTCAGCGACTTATTAAACTGAAAAATTCAAAAGGAAAAACTGGTGCCCAAAAATTATAAGAAGTGTACATCGGGAACGAGTTTTAAACTATTCTACAAAATGAATAAACTTGAAAAGAAAGACTTTACTCTGTCATCAATTTGGAACATAAATCGTACAATGTTTTAAAGTAACATCACGAACATTAAATGTTATTTCCAACGCACATATTGCACATGCGCCTCACATTTTTCAAAGCTGTATTATTAAAGAAAAAAAAAAAAGAAGAAGAAGTTAATCTACCATGAAATACGATTGTCTCGTGTTCAATCCCTTTTATGAACCGCATCCTGAAGGCCCGGTTGGTATTTTGATAAACCGATATGGTGATAAATGCCAGTATAACATACCTTTGGATGTGTAACATAGTTCCAGGGGATACTTAAGCTGAGTTTGGAACAAATTATACGAATTATGCGTTGTCAATTCGTTTTTCTCTTTGCTTAAGGTGATAAAAAGAAGCAGAACTAATTCTTCAAAACAAATATTGAAATAAATACAAAGCATTAATATTACTGTGGGAGTGTTTACACAGTTAATAGGATTCCATTACAGTGGGAAATTCCGTTCTAAATATGCTTTTCACAACTGGATTAATGTTTTAGCATGTTTCATTTTTGTTCTAATTTCTATGTTGATAATGGAAGAAAAAAAATAATTTGACATTTAAATATACCAATGCATCGAACCCGGCCTTCTTGAGAGAAAATAGTGTAGCCTCCCTCTTAACCGGCCTAAACGGGACCGAGAGTTAGCCAGTTAAGAGAAAAACCGGTTAAACCGGAGAAGTAAAAAAAAAAATTAAATAAGTAACTGCATATTTAATTAATTAAATGCGTAGGATGTATTTAGTTTTTTAATTTGTGTAGTTTTAAAAAAGTACATATTTCCTATATTTTGTGAAATGAATACTAGTTGTAATTAACTGAATTGAAATAAAAATCATCACTAATTACAAATAATGAATAATATTTAATACAAATTTAATTGTTGAAAATCTTGTCACATACGTTCATAAGATGTTCAAATAATTCTACATTATGCAAATTTGAGTTAATTAACCATAAAGAAATGAGAACTGAAATTTCCTTTCTGAATTTTGCCTGATGTTGTGGAAAAAAAGTCGGCCGGTTAAAGCGGAGTTCCGGTTAAGAGGAAGGCTGCTGTACAACCCGGTCAACAGAAAATAGGTGAAAATAGCGCTCACCCGCAAGAAAACTGACACATCTCGCAAAAATTCATTTTGCGTTTTATTCCACTAATAGGTTTGTCATAGGTGTGTCTTGCTACACAAAACGTTTCATAAGTGTAGTTATACGGGAAATCACTTTATTACGCTATTTGTCCATTCGTGACCACTGAAGAGGGGTAGATTGTGCGGGGGAGGTAGATTAATCCAACCCTCCAAACCTCATTATATGTCTTCATTTTTAAAGGTTTTATGCTTTTATGCACGTTTTTACTCGTACATGCTGAGCTAAGCGATATAATTTCAAGTTACAGTAAAATCATGCAAATTTTCTTTTGCTTCTCCTGTGAAATTTACTTTTGTCGAAATGTGTCATACTTTTCCTGCGGGTGAGTGATATATTGTTTTTAAATTGAGAACTCTAATAGATGTTTTACATTTAATATATATTTTTTTAGATTGCGCACTAACAGCAAAAAGCTTTTTCATATGAAAAATATCAATTATGTATTCAAATAAAGCATTGAAATTTATTAAAAGCGATATTTTCGTATTAGCCGCATGCCATAGGGTAATAGCTTGAGAAATCGTCAAAGGATTTGCTGCTTGTTTTATTTTGATTATTTCAGCGGTTAAGCGTATCTCGATTACACATCTGTTAAATTTATGTTTCAATTATTTTATTTATTTATTTATTTTTGATGAAGTTTTAATTTCGTTATGGAATATTACGCGGAAACAAATGACAAGCACTTTATATTGTTTTAAATACACACGTATTAATCTTCCGTAATTCGACTGCATTTGATAAATTTTTAGTTAAAAAATAATTTTTGAAAATTAAAGTTAAAAAAAATCAGTACATTCAAATACTACAGTTTTCAAAGAACTTGCATTTGAAAGGACATTCTTTCCCTATTCGACGGTGAAAAAAATTGAAATTGTGCGATAATTAGACGTGAATAAATTTCCGGTATAAAAGCAAAATTGATGACTCAAATCATTGTCGCCGTCGATATAATGTCAGCGTTACTCATGGACATTTCTTTGCTTTATAATATCCAGGGTGTTTCATAAAAGATGGGTAAAACTTTTAGAGGTGATAGTACGTATCAAAACAAACAATTTTCATCAGAGAATGTGTGGTCGGAATTAAAACGCAAAGATGTTAGAGGGAGTCAAAGTCTTTGCTTGTTATGCGAGGCAAAAACAAGCAAAGAACGAATAAGTGACAAAAGCAAGGTGGGAAACCCCTCTCCGTACAATCGTTGAGTCTCTGAGCCATTTTCATTTGCAGTTTCGTAGATAAAATGCATATCAGCATTTTCCCTATTACAGACGTGTGAAAATTATTAGAATAATTGTGATTTTTTCAGTTTTTCTTGATTAATATTGTATATATTTGCAATGTTTCATGAAAGGTGATTTGTTTTGTTGATCCAGTCAATTTTTCGCTCTTTTAGAACAGTTTTGGGGAAATAATTTTGTTAAATGTTGCCATTTTTTAAAAAGAAAAATATTTGATCCAAAGTCATCAAATTGTTTGCATTGCATAAAGAATTTGTTTGATTAGCAAACAAATTTGAAATAAAATATTAAAACCGTCTGCTTGCTGTGCTAGTATTTTCTTTCTTTTCTTGAGTTGGCAACAGTATTATGTTATTCTTAAAACAAATATTTTCGCTGTTTTGATTAGTTTATGCTAATTGGTAGCTTTTTTTCGTTTGTCAAAGGATTATTGCGTGATTATGGGTATAGCAAGTGATATTTCTCTTAGAAAACAAGCTGCGGTAAAGTGTCTCATCCAAGAAAATCACTATACATAGCTCTAAATTGCTAAAAAAGCAACAATTTTGCAAGCATCTGTGTGTAGAATAAAAAGATCTTTGGACTCCAAATGTGAATATGAAAATTCTACAGTAGGGAAATGCGGAACGAAAAGTAAATCTACTGCAAGAACAAAAAGAAAATTAATTCAGATTACTAAAGGTAACAGAAAAGCAACTAGACATGAACTAAAAATCTCCTTACAAGCATATGGAGTAAATGTATGTGATTCTTCTATCCGTAGAAATCTCATCTCAGCTGGACTCTGTGCTTGTCGCCCTCGAAAAAAGGCTAAAATCGCATCTGCTATGGCAAAGAAGAGTTGCTTGGGCAAAAGTTGTGCAAGAACAATTCGGAAATGACTGGAGCAATGTGAGAAATATTAATTTTCCTTTAATTAATCAGTTGAATTCAAGTTGTTCATTCCTTTTCCTGAAATCATGTTTTTTGCACACTGACTAAAGATGCAGAACTATTTATAAATTTAATTAAAAATTTCTTTATAAGATTATATCTCTACAAATTACGTACCTTAAAGTATTTTTTTACTTTTTAGGTATGTTTTTCTGATTAATCAATATTTGCGATATCAGAAGAAAGCAGTCAATATGTCAGGAGAAATACCAGTGAAGCACTTTTCACTACTTGCATAGCACAGATGGTTAACCATCCTACTAAAGTAATGGTTTAGAGCGTGATGTCTGCTCAGGGTACTGGACGTTTATACATTGTAGGAGGCATGATGGACCAGTATCAGTATAAAAAAGTGCTTGAACAAAGATTAATTCCACAATTAAAAGACATGTTTCCAAATGGAGACTTCATATTCATGCATGATGGAGCTCCGTGCCATAAAGTTTCATCTGTGACCACATATTTGGATAAAAAATAAATAAAAAAACACTTCCATGGCCTGGAAACAGTCCAGATATGATCCCCATAGATAATCTTTGGGCCATTGTAAAAAACAAATAATGAAAAACAACATTACAAACAAGAATGGTCTGATAGAAAGACTCATCCAAATTTGGCACCTTGACAACGAAATACAAATTAATTGCCGAAAACACATACAAAGTATGCCAAGACGTATAGAATCTTTAATGAAAAACAAGAGGATGAATACTAAATATTAAACGTATCAATATTTTTTTTAATAATGTATTAATTCTTTAATATAACAAGATTTTATTGTAAATTTCACAATTATTCTAATAATTTTCACACGTCTGTAGTTAAAGACAACATCTTTCGTTACGTTTCTACTGCGATTGACGGTTGCACACTCGGATCAACAGCTTTTATGTATTAATTGAGGCGAAATTTTTCATACTCGGTCTTCTTATTCCTCATATCACATTTGGATGCTACAAGTGTAAATTCTTCTCTCAATAACTCCCAACAGAAATGGAGCTTTAACGTTTGCATGGACAACGTCAGTGTTACGAGTGGTCTACATTTTTTTAAATTCAAATTTCTTTATTGCCACCTGTTTTATTATTAGTAGTATTATTATTATTGATAATGCGCCTTGTTTTCACCTTATTTAATTTGTCATTAAATAAGGCGAATTTCTCTGTTTCAAAAAAATGGTGGCAATCAATAAATCTTATTTTTAAAAAAGTAACCCATTTTCAACACTGGACCAAGCCCGAGCACCTTGGCGTTTTTTTTTTGTTGTTGTTGTTGGGTTTTTTTTTTTTTTTTTCCGACCATGCATTCTTTGATAAAAGTTGTTTGTTTGGATGTGTATTATCACCGTAGTTTTGCCCATCTTTTATGAAACACCCTGTAGATACAACAACATATGAAACAACCTGATAATAGAACTGCAAAAAATGATGGACCGAAAAAAATTCCGTGTTGTAAGATGAAAACTATAAAAGAGCCATTCCATGAAAAACGGACAAAATGTCCTGCACGCGACATTTACAATAATACCTGTACCTTATAAATTGATAAAATTAACAAAAAATCCCAGATTTTCATATTAGCATAGTTGTTTTAATTTCAGGATACAATTAGCATTGTTCAAACAGCAGAAATATGAAGAAAAGCTATCCCACACGTGGTATGGAACGGCCCTTTAATAGGTTTAACCCGTTCAGAACCGGAATCTTTTACACGAATTTTATTCGTTTGGCACCACTTTTTGTTAATTCTTTGACTTAACTTTGTAAATAACGAAAATATCGTAATTAAGTAAAATCAATTTTACTTTTCTTTTTTTACTGGTATCAAACTCAAGCGTTTTAAGCACTTTTTGAGGTTGCATATATGCACCCATGGTCCCGAACAGATGAACCCTTTGAGGGGCAAGCAATAATGTCTCCGTAATATTGAATTCTCGCCTGAATAATCGAAAAACTTTATTTTTAAGTAAGGGAAAGCAATATTTTAATATTACCCCCCAAAGATAAAAGTATAAAATTTAGCTAAAAGTTTCTGGTTCGAATCTTGTTTAATTTAGGTCGCCCCTCAAGCGGTTAAAAATATCTACATTTTTACCCTCGATCTAAGTATTCTGCCCATTTTTAAAAGGTTTAAAATTCTCCACAATTTAAATCCCAGACCTAAGTAAAATAAGAAAAAACCCTAGATTTTCATAGTTTTGTTATTGTGAGGATATAATACCATTGTTAAAAAAGCAGTAATATGTAGAAAAGCTGTCCGACACGTGACGTGGAATGGCCCTCTCTATGCGCCATCGGCTTTTAAAGCCTAGGTCAGGGACGGCGAACCTTTTCACAACCACGTGACAAATTTTTCAAAAAATACATTTTACGTGATCATGACGTGCCAACAATAAAAAGAATGTAATGGACCAAATAATAATGAATCAAAATTACTTAAAATTTTGCTTCTAGCATTAAAAAAATATGGATAATATTTTATGTCATAATTTAGAAATTTATTTTTAAAATATTATTTCTGTTGTCTCTTCTTAGATGCCAAATAATTTATATCAGCTTTGTACTTAGTTATTTTTAAGAGAACTCAAGTTGAATTGAACTCCTTTAACAAGATGTTTTTACTTGAATTTTTTATATTTTTTATTTCTGAAAACAATATTCGCAGAAAAAATTGTCAAATAGCACGAGCTAGAATCTACAGCTTTTAGTATCTGGAATTGAATTCCAAATTTTTATAATTTTACCATCGGCATTTTTGCTTATGATGCGTTTTAATATTTCTTTTGCGATAATCCTTAAATTCTCTCTTATTCTTAAATTTGAGAGCCAACAGTGAGCTAGATTGGGATATATTAAGTTATATCCCAGTTTCTTCAATCTGTATGACAATGACGAGACCGAGCTAATCGAATTCGGATAAACAGAGACAACAACTAGATTAATAAATGCGTTTTGTGAAATTGTACTATATTTTGATGTAGAACCCGAATCTATGCCGTGCCAAAATTTATCTGCAGCGTGCCCCTTATGGCACGCGCGCCATATAGGTTCGCCGTCCCTGGCCTAGATAACAACTTTTAATGATACATTTGTGTAATGCAATGCCCAGGTACTAATTCATATATTTATTGTACGGAACCCTCTGTGCGCGAGATATACTCGTACTTGACCGGTTACTTGAAATTGATCAATAAAAAATACTATTAATGAGATATTGTTTTAATTATACATGTTTGTTTTCTTTTCAGGTATGTAACTGATTGTGGTTTTATTGATTATCTCTCAGTGGATGTATTTTTTGCATGAGTAACTGAACGTCTGGTTATGATAATAAAAGTAAGCTTCATTAATTACAATAACTCTTTCATTTCTGCTAAGGTTTAATCTTATTTAAGAACATATTTTGAGGATATTTTATAGTTCATTTTTTGTAAAGCATGTATGAATATTATTTTGCTGGAAAGCTTCATTAATTATAATAAATCTTTCATTTCTGCCTAAGATTAATCATGTTTAAGACCATATTTTGGAGCACATTTTGTAGTTAATTTTATAAAACATGTATGAATATTATTTTGCAGGGAAGCTTATCATTAATTACAATAAATCCTTAATTTCTGCTAAGGTTTAATCATGTTTAAGAACATATTTTGGGGATATTTTGTAGTTAATTTTGTAAAACATGTCGGAATCTTATTTTGTAGGGAAGGTTCATTAATTACAACAAATCTTTCATTTCTGCTAATATTAATAATGTTTAAGAACATATTTTTGAGGATATTTTGTAGTTAAGTTTGTAAAACAAGCTTGGAAATTATTCTGAAGGGTAATTGAGAATTGATCGTTCATTTTATAAAAGACATAAAAGAACAACAAAAAAAATTATATGGGAAATTAGGGTTGTATTCCATTTACGCACTCAGAAATACAGGGTGTGTCATCCGATTCGGAACGTAACTATTGGTCATAACATTAATAAAAATAAAGAAAATTTCCAAAAACTTACTTTACTTTATGTAATATGCAATGGCATTATGAAAACTGATGAAAGTATATACGCAAGATTCCCATCTTGTCAAAAATTTTCTGAGCATCGTGTCAATTTGACCTATATTTCATTCAACATTAAGAGAGAATTTAAATAAACGTTGCCAATTTACACCATGAAATCTCAAGTCTTCGCTTATATGTCGTACGTACTATATACTAATAAATATACGTTTTCAAACAAAAAATAGGAAATTTCCCCTACAAATAGTTTATTTTTAAAATTTAAGTAAAATAAAATACATTTCCTTGATACATTAATTACGTATATTAAACATTTATTCGGACAACAGATTATATATGTATATATATATATATATATATATATATATATATTGTGTTTGTGTGTGTGTACAAAGCAACTTTCCTTGCTTTGGCAATGCTCAAGGCTTGCCTGACATTGGTTGTAGCCAAAGCATTATAACAGTTGTCATTTATTTGCACGTGCTTCTATTTCTTTGTTTTCTGTCACAATTTTTAATAGACTCTAAGTCAAATAAACGTGTTTTAAACCGGATATTTTATGTAAAATATATGAAATTAAACAAGGAAAACCAAGAAACAAGACTTTTTAATTTCAAATATGCATATACATATATTTCTTTTTCTGGTTCAGAACTTGTTTCTGAATCCAGAACGTATACGTCGTATACCAACGTATACCTTCCATAGGAGATTACAGTAGAGGTCTGCACGGGCCGACATTTCTAGGCCCGGGCCCGGCCCGACTCAGAGAAAAAAAATTCGGCCCGGCCCGTACAAAAAAAATATTGGCCCGGCCAGGTAAAAAAGTTGAAAGTTCGGCCCGAGCCCGGCCCGGCCGTAGAAAAAAAATTATTGGCCCGGACCGGCCCAGTTAAAAAGCCCAAATTGGCCCGGCCCGGTTAAAAGTTCGGCCCGAGCCCGGCCCGGCCCGAGTGTATTTCTACGAAACATTGATTTTTATGTCGATTTGGTTAAAAGTTTTTCTCGTACGAGGAGATCAAGCCAAAAATATTTATCTTAACTTTTTTTTTCATGGTTATAATCTTCATTTTTATAGAAGTGCCGCAGGGTGCGATATTTATTTTTTTAATGAATCTCTATTTCTTGTATGTAAATGTTTCAGTTATCATTAATATTGTTAATCCATATTCCATGTATTGAAGTGTTAAATATCTGAAAAATGCTATACAGTAAAATCTAAGACTGAATTGCATAGAAAAGAAAAAAAAAATGCGTTATAGACAAGTTCCCTTCTTAGCAAGAGTAAATGTATTATATATTATTTTCTTACGTAGTATATTAATTTTGTTTGTTATTAATTTTTATAATTTTTTTACGTAATATTAAGTAGTATATTAATTTTGCATGGATCAACACGTTTTTCAGTTTAAAACAAGATTCTGTCATAGACAGATTCTTTTTCATACGTTTTACTATATTTAATTTAACTATATTTTAATAAGTGTAGAAATCTACTACTCTTTAAAAAGAATGAATTTGAATGTTTAATTGTAGAATAATGGTGATTTTAAAATGTATGCATTTTTTGACAAAAAAAATTGTGCCAAGCCTAATTTTACTGACCTTTGAATGGACCAGGCCATTCCGAGACAATGATTTTCATACGGGGTGGGTGAAAACTAGGAATGAAAATTTTGGGCCATGAAGATTAGGAATGAAACCAGTACCCGGGTGTGTGCAGAAAAAATAAGTTGGGCCCGACCCGGCCCGAACCTTCAGGAAAAAAGTGAGCCCGAGCCCGGCCCGGCCCGTAAAGAATAGTGACTAGGCCCGGCCCGGCCGGAGACTTCAGAAAAAAGTAAGGCCTGGGCCCGGCCCGAGTGCCATGAATGAAAATAGGCCCGATCCCGGCCCGTGCAGATCTCTAGATTACAGCCCTGTTTGAGTTAAACCGGTTCAAGGCGTTTTTTGTTTCAGGGTTTCGTTCATCTGACGAAACCCTATTCGTTCCTTTGTCTGTCTGTCTGTCCGTCACAGAGCCCGTTCTCAGAAACTATACATGTTGCAGACTTGAAATTTTGGGTACTTATAGCTGAACACCTCACATCAAACGGCAAATCATAAAAATTTTAAAAAGTCGGTAATTAACCAAATTAAGGGCTAATTAACTTCTAAAATTAACCAATCAAGCTTTTTAACGCAGGTACAAACGGACTTTCTCATCGGAGTTTCTCTTAAGGGTTGCCAGTAATATCAGCGGATACGCCGTTACCATGGAGGAAATTAAGCCGAAAAATGAAGTGGACATTTTAAAGCGAATTCGCGTATCAGAAAGTATTGGTCCGAGAAATTTATAAATGGTATAGACAGACGCGGAAAAAAAATCTACTTTCATTTGGTATAAAGTTCACATTTCTGCGATGTGTATAAGTTAAAATAGCCACTAAAAATCGATCGATAAAAATTTAATTTCTTTTATTGGAAGGACAAGGAAAAAAGATTTCATTTCGGCGGGAAAGCAGGTGTCAGACATGACGACGCTGCGGTTTTCCATAGTAGGATATTTTAATACGAAATTTTAACTTTTTAATATTAAATTTTTTTATTAAATTTTTTGATTAAATTTTTCGGCATCTCGATGTGAAATTTCTCTCTGATTTCACTGATACCCATTTCCAAGTCCTATCTTAATTGCAAGCTGAAATATTAATTATTATTTAATTAATCGGTTTATTGCTATCAAATGCGTCGATTAAAATGGAGACACATGCTTTTTTAACCACGAAATTATTTAAATTGGGAAATCTAATAATTTGCATGGTGTTTTTGTAACTCATTCATCATCAGAAGTTTACAAGTATTCATACCACTATTTTCGAATAGTAATTTCAGGAAATATCTTAAGGGGGTAGGATATCTTTGAACACGTCGAAAAAGGAAAAAATACCACTATGTTCCAAGCTTCCAAACTTGTGTAATAAGTAAAAAATAAAAATCAAACTTCATTTAAATATAAAGCTTATATTTATATTTAGAAATATATATATACTTGTAAATTCATAAATAAATATTGAAACGATAAGTTTAAAAATATATGATAATGAGAGAAAAAAATTTTGCGCGCATGATAAAATCTGAAAATATGCATATAAAGAGGAAATTTTGGTGAAAATAAATACATAATACTATTATCTTTATACTAAAACCAGAATATTTGTAAAAAGTATTGACTAAATTAAAAAATTAATAAAAAAATTAAAAATTTTCACTTAAAAAAAAATATTTTCAAAGTAAAAAACAGAAAATAAAATAAAATCTTACTTTTTTCTGGTTTTAAGTTGTAGATAATACAGTAATGAATATGTGTTGAAAAGTTTTTTTGATTGCTATGCATAGTTTTTTAGTAACACTGCGCGCAGTATCAAAATTCATCATTTTGAATAAACGCAATGCAAAGTTTAATTATGTCTTAACATTTAGTCTTAATAAAACAGCCATAATTAGTAAACTACTGGGAATTTTTTAATGCGGTTTTTTGCATATTATTCAGAAATGATTACGGAATCAGAATATGTATCAAAACATTTTCGAAAATTTTGCAGGATTAAAGGTATCCTACCCCCTTAAATTATTGGTTAAGACCGCCACTCGATCTGTTTGAAACTTTAAGATAGTTTATAACACATAAGAAAAAGTGTAAAAAAGAATGGAGTGGGATATTTTGAGGAGTGGGGGGGGGGGGGGGAGGTAGATTTATTTTTAAAATCTTAGCGTTTGCTACCGCAGCAAATGTTTTAAATTCTTGGTTAAGACCACCACCATCCCGACCCATGTATCTACAGGAAGATTGCGTGAAGAAGATTCGTTGAGATATGCTTTTGTTAAGAATAGAGTGCGCTCCCTGGTGGTGGAATGTGGAACTAACATAACGCGCTTCTGTTAAAACTAGGAAATCTAACAAGTTGATCTGTTTGAAACTTTAAGATATTTTATAACACATAAGATAAAGTGTAAAAAAGAATGACGCTTGAAATTCCGGGGAGGGGCGGGGGCGCTAGATTTCTATTTAAAAAGCTAGCGTTCCTGACCGCTTTAGGTGCCTTTTTTGAGGTAGTCCTGAGATATATGCTACTTATTTAATATAAAATTATCTAAAGTTTGAATTATCTGTTTGAAACCTTAATATAGCTTATAAAACATAACAAAAATGTTAAACATCAAGCCGCGTCAAAAATCATGGTGACCATTACCCCACTTCGCCCCCCCCAAGGGGGGCACTTTTCTAAATTTGGCAGACACCCGTCATGTGATATGTCGTAGCATTTCGGAAGGGGGGGGGGGGGGCACGAACAAAATTAGGAAATATAACAAGGCGAATCTGTTTGAAGCTTTACGATAGTTTAGGAAAGATTTGCCAAAATTTAGAAAGTGTTCCATGGCGATAAATGTACTGGACGTTTTGAAAGGAATATTAAACGAAACCCTTTGTGCGATCTATGATCACACTTATTCACTTGTTTTTTCTTCTGGTGCCCAGAATATTTTGGCACTTCTAAAACTGTTTGAATTTTATTTTTCTATGGAATGGCTTACTTTTTTTCGCATGATATACAGTTGCCTTTTACGCTGTAAGTCATCGTTTTTCTCATCATAAAATGACTTAAACGCAGAGTTAAATGCAGGAAATGCATAGTTATTAATAATAAATGTTTTTTTTTTCCAGGTACGGTATGCTATTTCTTTCTCCCAGCTTATTTTGCTCCAAAAAATAACGTTACCTTACAGAAGCCAGCAATAAACAAAGCAGCTGTATCATTGTATGATTAAAAGCTCTATAGCAATTTTTTTAATTTCTAAGCATCGTACATTTTCAATTTTTATACCGTCGTATTGAAAAAAAAAAGTACTTTTAAATGCAATTTGTTTAAAAACTGTATCTTCATTTATGTTTGAAATATTAATTTTTTTGTAGTTTTTAGCACCATTTGTTTAATTTTGGCAACTCAAGTACTACATTTATGTAGAAAGTAAAGAGAAAATAATTGAAAAATAACAATTATATCTTTTTGTTGCCATTTTCTCATAACAACCGATAGAAATGTCATTAAAATACGTGCTATTTTGAAAAAATATAAACGAATAATTTCTGTTAAAACATGGAGCTATTATAAAGTATATTTAATTTTAAGTATCTATAGATACTTTCAGTGTGACGTCAGTTATGACGTTTTGGTTGGAAACTGACTCCAAACAAATGGTTTGCTATGCGTCATTTCTTTTTAAATATAAATCGTGGAAAATGTTACCAGTACATATCAATTATTAAAACACTTAGATGTGAAATTAGATATAAGATATAGTTGCAATACACAAACAAAATAGAAAATACAACATAGCAACCGTTTGTTTGGAGTCAGTTTCCAACCAAAACGTCGTGACTGACGCCACTACTGAAATCGTCTATATCTATATAAATGTTACAAACAAATGAAGGCCTATGAATCATTAGATAGCCCTTTTTTGTCGAGTTTCTTTAATAACGGCATCTTTTTGCTGCATCTGTGTATTATTTTGCGATAGTGACATCCTATGCATGCTTTACTGTAGATGTTTAAGAGTGGATGGTAAATATGGAATTATTAAGCGGATGCGAATGACGTCATTTTACATAAAGTAAAAGTGGGTGCTTTAAGTCTTAAAATTGAAATATGTTTTGTACTGTTTATATATACATATTTTTCATTGGGGGCAACACTAAATTCTGAAAAAGCAGAATTCTTGTTTATAATTTTCCCCCTTTAAGAAATGCTTACGTACTTGCCGAATTCATAACAAAAAATAAAAATAAATAAATAAATAAAAAATAATAATATATAAATAAGTACAATGTTTTTTTTTTCTTTTTTAACTTTAAATTAGAAGAAAAAAAAAAGATCGTTGTAAAATAAAAAGGATTTTGGTATGACAGTGATATGTATATAGTAGGATTACGAAGCAAATAAATTAAAAAGGGAAAACTCCTTCCGTGATCTAAAAAAAGATTTTCAGAAGGATTATCAGACATGAACTTTTATTTTGGCTGACTTATCTTTTCTAAAGAAGAACAAAAGCGATGTTTCATTCTCTTTACTTTACCCTGGTCAAGCTATAGATTTTTTTTTTCTCATCCTGTTCGAAATATTTTGGCAATCTAAAATGCTTAAATTTTATTCTTTCTTCCAATGTAAAAACGATTAAATAAATAAATATTTAGTTTTTTCGTATGATATATAGTTGTGTTTTACGCTTTACGACAAGTTTTTTATTTAATTAAAATAAAATTCACGGGAATGTTAATTTAATTGCAGAAAATGTGTTCTTAAAAATAATAAATGTTTTCTAAACTATTGTTCTTTTTTAAACACGGGACATGGAAAATTAATTATTTCCTCTGATTTCGTGTAAGAAAAAAAAATGAGAGACTTTTTGTCTCACGGACAAAAGAACACTGTAAAAAATAAATAATAATAGGAATAACAATAATAACAATAGTACAATAGTGACATCTATATTGTTGGATTACAAAACTAACAAATTAAAAAGAAGATATCGCTCGCTCGCAAGGAAAAAGACACATCTCCAAAATGCTATATTTCACAGGAGAGTCAAAAGAAAATTTGCATTTTTTTATGGTAACGAAACTATAACACATAATTCTGCATGCAGCGGTAAAAGCGTACGTGAAAACGTAAAACTCTTAAGGCTGTTCTCAAATGACAAAGGGGCTATTTTCTGACACATTTTTTAATTCATTTTTGTTCAAAAACGAATGAAATTGGCAGATGTTGTTTCAGAAACTATGTATTCGAAAGACATTTTACGTTTTTAAGTAAACACAAACGATCTTTCATAAAATACTGTAAAAGGTAGTATTTTGAACCGAATTTCCGGACGTAACAGAGAGGAAAGGGAAAAAAAAACCTGTCACCACGTGACCAAAATAGCTTATAAATCGGTAAGTAATTTATTTGTCCGAAAATTGAAGACGTATTTCGATTCCAAATCGGTTCAGTACTTAGGCCCGTCAATTATGTGCCTTTAAGTTTCAAAATGAGTCAGAAATAGTGTCAGAAAGTTTCGCTTTTGTTGAGCAGGGAATTTGAAAACTGCCTTAAGGAGGTCCGAGGCTAAAAAAATCTCAAAAAAATGCAATTTTGTTTATTGGCTTAAGGGTGTTCTCAAATCCAAAAGGGCAAATTTCTAACATAAGTTTTAATTTATTTTTGTTCGGAAATGCATGAAACTAGCTGGTGTTGCTGTTCAGAAACTATGTAATTGAGCTGTTTTTCAATTTTTTTGCAAACGCAATAGATCTTTCAGAAAATAGTGTCAAAGTGGGCGTTTTGAACCGAATTTCTGCTCGAAGGAAGTTTTTCGTCCGCTCAAGAGCGGACGAAAAACGTGTTTGTCACGTGATCAAATTCGCTTATAACTCAATAGGTAATGGATTGATCAAAAAATGGAAAAAACAGTTCAATTCCAAATCGCTTCCATGGCCAGGCTTTACAATTTTATACCTTTCTGTTAAAAAATGAATTTGTAAATGTGTCACAGCGTATTGCGCTTGTTGAGCAGAGCAGTTAAGAACAGCCTTGAAACAAAGTACTGAGTTTTTAGCATTAAATACCGCAAACCGCATGTTTTTATCTTCATTAGATCCAGAGATCCAGAGAGAGAGAGACACCTTTTGCCTTGAGAAGCGATGCACTATAACTGACTTTAACTTCATTTATCTCAGAATGAATTTTTTCACGATTTGTCCACTTTAAAAGAATATATCTAAAGTTCCTTGCAAGATATATGCATGAAATTTTCAACAGAGATTTTACTCTATATTTCTAACAAATTGTATTCAGGATTTTTAATGTTGAGTGATAATTGTGAAAATATGCTAATTAATGCAAAACTCACTCATAAAAAAACTTCATTTTTTTAAACTTATTTTTTTTTTTATAAAATTCATAATCAATATTTTAAGAAATCCTGAAGACAAATTAAAATGATACATTTTCTGTACACAAAAGTGTAAAAATTTTGTAAATTGAGTAAGTACTTCCAGAGTTATATCAAAAATTAAATATGTTTAAAATTTTAAAATTTAAATTTTTAAAAACATGTTTAATTTTTTTCAGATTTTTTTTACGTGCAATATTCTTATTATATTAAAAAAATTTCAGAAAAAAATTTCATAACAAAATCTTTATAAATAAAAAGATAGAATGTACCTCCCCTTAAGAATTAGGACGTAGACAAGATTGGAAGGTGAGTAACCCCGCCCTACACAATTTCTCTCTTACACGGCAGTAAAGTGACATATAGCGGGTTTCCGTATATCTACAGACTGGATTTAGATTCTTGTTTTGCTATCATTCAACACTTTTCCAGGAAAAGTATTCTTTTTAGCCTTTTGTCGTTTATTCGCAAAAGGACGCGGACATTCAACAATGGATCAAAGGTATCCCTGTTGCACGATGTCCTTCAGTTTCCTTTAAAAGCCATTAAAGATGAAAAACACTGCGTGACCACAAAAAAGCGCCGCCTGACCAGAACAAAGAGACCGCGAGTAGAATGATACGTCCATCTGGAGCTTTAAGATTTAAACACGCTAAAAATTTGCTAAGCGGAACCTTGCTTGCGGCGAGACGCTCCCTTTTATGTTTTATGGCTTCTGCCGGAACTCTAGAGGCCATAGGTCACCGGTGGACGTCGTTGTCATGTTTATCTCCGTCTCTTTCTTTTGTTGAGACCTTTCCCTTTTATTTTGTTGATGATCGCAGAATGTTCGGAAAAGAAAGGACAGGGGAGTGATTTACGCGTTTTCGTTGGGGATTTTATATAAATACTGCCTTATGATACTTTTCCTGTGGCGTCATTTTTCTTGCTGGTGAGCGGTATGTCTCTGTGGACTAAGACTTTCAAAAAGATTATCAAATACGAATTTCTATTTTTGTTTGTTTGTCTTTCTTTCTGAAAAGTTCAAAGTAAAACACGACAAAGTATTTTACGATACAAAGAAGTCCTCAATTCAGAATTATTTTCATCGGTATTATTTGAATCACAATCACAAAATATTTTTACTTCAATTTCTTAACTTTACCGTGGTCAAGACGTGAATCTCCCCCCTCCCCCCTCTGGTTCCCGAAATATTTTGCCAATTTAAACTGTTTCAATTTAATTTTTCTGGGAAATGAATTACTTTTTTTCATATGATATAAAGCTGCCATTTTCGCTTTACGACATGGTTTTTACTTAGCATAAAATTAATTAAACCTACAGTTAAAGGCAGAAAATGAATAGTTGATAATAATAATAACTGAATATATATAATACGTGATTTTATCACATTGCTAACGGAGTATAGAACCAACAATGTGAAAAATGTCCAAGCCTGGAATCGAACCCAGAACCCTTGGAATAGCGTTTAAAATCACGTATTATATATTCAACAATTTCGGGCAAAATTTCACTGCTGACAATTAATTGAAAAATTAATTAAAATTATAAATAATAATAACTTTAAAATCACTTTAGTATTTTTTTTTCCCTTAAGAGAAGATTAATTTTTTGCTTTTATTTCACTCAAGAGAAACAAAATACAATGCATAATGCATGTTGCCTTAATAACAGAAGAAAACCTCTGTAGAATTAAAAGGATTTTAATACGACAATGGCATCTATACCGTAGGATCCCAAAGCAAAATTAATTAAAATGAGTGAAACACTTTTTAAATTCTAAAAATGTTTTCGGAAGGATTATCAGACCAAAAATGAAATTTTATTAGCCCCCGATATGTTATTTCTTTCGGCCAGCAATTAAAGTGTCGTCTCTAAAAAATAAAGTTCCGTTGCAGAAGTCAGCGGTAAAATAAAGCAGATGTATCATTGTACTATTAAATACTGATAATTTCTATTGGAATTTTCTTAACTGCTAAGCATTGCACATTGTCGATTTTTATACCGCCTTATAGGGGAAAAAGTACTTTTAAATGTAGTTTATTTGAAATTTGCATCCCAATTTATTTTTGAGATATTAATTTTTTGTAGTTTTCAGCGTCCTTAATTATGGCAACCTCCATTTCTGTAGAAAGTAAAGGGAAAATAGCAATTATATCTTTTTGTTGCCGTTTTCCCATAACAATTGGGGGGGGGGGGGGGTGTATTTAAAATAAGTGCTATTTTGAAAAAATATAAATGAATGATTTTTTATGAAACATGCAGCTATTATAAACTATATTTAATTTTAAGTATCTATATTACTGTTACAAACGAATGAAGGCATATGAATCATTATATACCCGATATTTTGTGTCGAGTTTCTTGTATGACGACATCGGTTTCTGCTGGATTTGTGTATTATTCAGCGATAGTGACGTCATATGCATACTTTTCTGTAGATGTTGTTTAAAGACTGGATCGTAACTGTGGAATTCTTCAGCATATGCGAATGACATCATTTTATATAACATAAAAGCGTGTGTTTTAAATCTTAAAACTGAAATATGTTTTGCACTATCTATATTTATATACATATATATATATATATTTATTTATTTATCGGGGGCGACACTATATTCTGAAAAAGCAGAATTCCTGTTTTCTAGTTTTTCTTACTTATCTTCTTCCATGAAAGGTGCAAAGTTTCATTCTTTTGGCTTTATCCTGATCAAGCGATAGATTTTTTTATCTTTATCGGTGCCCAATATTTTGATAATCTAGACTGCTTTATTCTTTCGTCTAATGAAAGTACTTAGCTTTAGTGATGGGCTGAATGAATGATTTTACTATTCGAATGAATAATTCGATCATGCACAAAAGTATAACTATAGCTGCCAACCTTTGTTTTTTTTTTTTTTAATTCAATTTCTACCAGAAATTTGGTATTAGAAAAGAACTTTCTTATGTTAATTAGAATCAAGTTAAAAACCCCATAAAGTATAAAGATGTTTTTCGTCTTCAAAATTTTTGTAGATTATAAAAATTAGGATGGTTGGCAACTATAATCTTTGTTCTTTTCTTTTACAAAATATCTGGTGGTAATTGATTTATACAAAGGTTGGAAACTATGTTTTTGCGCAACCAAATGATTTATTCCATAGTAAATTCTGCCCATCACTACTTTAGTTTTTTTTTTCATGTACTTATGTACATTTGAAAAAAAAGTACATAGGTACATTTCGCATAGTTGTCCTTTACATTTTATGACAATGTTTTTTCTTAAAATGGAAATCAAGGAAATGTTGATTTAAGCACAGAAAATATGTATTTAAAAATAACGATCCTTTTTAAAACCAATATTTATTTATTTTTAAACTTGGAACACAGAATGTTAATATATTGCTCCGATTCCGTGCAGGGAAAAAAAATCGGAAACTTTTTTTTTTCACAAAAGAAAAAGAGCACTGTAAAAAAAAAAAAAAAAAAAAAAAAAAAAAAAAAATAATAATAATAATAATAATGATAGTGCACATCTGTATTGTTGGATTACAAAATAAACAAATTAAAAAGAAGATATATCACTGTGAACAAAGACTTTTAAAAGGATTATCAGACACGGACCTTTATGTTTGAATGTTTATCTTTCTTTCTGAGCATGTTCAAAGAAAAGCGAAAGAAAGAATTTTATCGTACAAAGATGTTCTCAATCCAATTTTTTTTTCCCTTGCTGTTATTTGAATCACAATCACAAAATATTTTTACTGTCATTCTCTTAATTTTACCGTGGTCAAAACTTGCATTAAAAAAAAAAAAAAAGAAAATCTAGGTTCCTGAAATATTTTGGTAATTTAAATTGTTTCAATTTAATTTTTCTATGGAATGAATTACTTTTTTTCATATGATGTATCAGGGGTCCGTTCAGGCTTTCCTATGAAACTGTGAAAAGCTTTTTATATTTCTGAAACATTGAGTCATATGTTGGTGAATTTGAAATAATCGTTATATCCAGGTTCTTGTTTATACATTTTTAAGAAGAAATATGCATGTAAAATATGGATTTATATATATATATATATATATTATGTAAAAGTGACAGGTCAGATTTTACTTTTGAAGGATTAAATTTGTAAAAGGTTCAGTTTGGAGATGGAAAAGTTTTGTGAAATGTCTATTTTTAAGACAAAGAAGTATGTGTAGGGGCCTGTTTGAAGATGAAACGTTTTGTGAAGGGTCCTGTTTTGAGAAGAAAAGTTTAGTGAAGGATCCTTAACCCCTTGAGAGGACGTGGGATATATTTTATCCCACCTGCGAATAATGAAGATTCGCAACAGAAAAAAATTATTAAATTTTACTTTTCTAACTTTGGTGGAAAAAAGTCGTAAAATTGTTTTTCCTTATTTTGCAATAAAATTTTAGGGAGATTCTGGTGTGAATTCGACATTACAGCAAAGCAATTACTTGCCCCTCTAAGGGTTAAAGGATCCATTTTTTTCCTTATACAGATCCCTGTAAAGAGTTGTCATTTTCGCTTTATGAAATCGTTTTTACTTGACGTAAAATGACTGAAACGTAGAGTTTGTATATTTGATAATATAACAATAAATGATTCTTAAAATCACTATAGTATTTTTTTTTTCTTAAGAGAAGATTTAATTTTTTGCTCTTTTTTCACACAAAAACAAAATCACAATGCTTTTGTCTTAACGACAGAAAACCAAGAACGAAATGTTATGCGTACAGCATAGATTGCGAAACACTTTCCAACACATTCTCAATACTGTAATAAAACTTCAGTTTACTAAGGTGAAAGATGATATCTAAATGAGCAATTTGAAGGCGCATAACCATAATGTATTGGAAAACCAAATTTCTGCTATTACCATGAATAGTCGAGAAAATATACGATTTTTTTTAACAGCCCTGAATATGATGTATGGATATGTATGTATACTAGATAGTTTGCTATAAGTTCAATTAAATGCATAGCACGGTTGAAATTTTCCATTCAGGAATTTCCGCCTCTGTATATGATCTATAGAGTTCATAAACACCCAAGTAATATTTAAATACCGTATATACTCGTGTATAAGTAGACCCCCACCCCCCACCATTTCTTAAGCAAAATTTTGAAAAAAAAAATGAATTTCCGTGTATAAAGCCGAATCACGTTTCTGGTAGTTGAAAAATGATTTGTAATCAAGGATAAAAAAAAAATTAATAAATTTTCATTAAATTAGTAAAGTTTTTTTTTTTTTTTTTTTTTTTTTTTTTTTTTTTTTTTTTACTTTTCTAATCAGACTTTTGAAAAATTTATTTAACGTTTTAAAACTGTATAATTATGTAAAACCGAAGAAGCATAAACAATTTTGAAACCTTTTCACATCAATTCAAATTCAAAGATACTGAAAAAGAAAAAAAATCTTTCAATAATCTATCAAGCTTTATTTACAAAGGTAAAAAATTTCGTAGACTGCTAAAATATAGTACTTTTTTGTATTGTAAGACTTTTAAGAGCGATATCTTGAAGCATTCTCAAGTTGAACTCTTTTTAAAAAGTGGATTAAAATGTTGAAAGGAATGCCCCTGTATTGAAGGGAATTAATTCTATCCCAAGAGAAAATGGGTGTAGAAAAATTTCAGGGACATTATTATTGAGCTGTTTTTTTTTTTGTTGTTGTTGTTTTGTTTTTTGTCAATCACAGGGAAATGACCATTGTCCGCTTTTACCCCTCTCTCCAACCTACAACCATATGTGATTACTTAAAAGACTTGCCCATTCGCCGATTATCTGCGATATATATATATATATATATATATATATTTTTTTTTTTTTTTTTTTTTTTTTTTTTTTTTTTTACTACCTCGTGTATAAGTCGACCCCTATTTTCAACTCCCAAATTTTATCTAAAATTCTTCGACTTATACACAAGTATATACGGTAATAGTTAAATTTAAAAACGCATACCACAACTGAAAACGCACGTCCAACAATTATTTGTTCGTTCAATTATTGTTCATTTTCTTCTGTAGCCAAATTCTTTTGTGTGTCCCTGTAGGTAAACCGTAAATGCTACACACATCGTATTCTATAATAAGAACCTTGTAGTACACCTCGGTGATATATATCCATTTCAATCTGTTTAAAATAGCGTGATATCATTAAACTACACAGCAAACGATTTTTCCCCATAGACCGCAATGTAACAGAATTCTTTTGAGTGACTCTGTAGGTGAACCGTAAATGCTACACACTTCGTATTCTATAATAAGAACCTTGTAGTACACCTCAGGGATATATATCAATTTCAATCTGTTTAAAATAGTGTAATACCATTAAAATACTCCGTAAACTACTTTTCCCCATCGACCGCAATGTAAGGGAATTCTTTTGATGTTCCTGTAGATGAACCTCAAATGCTACACACTTCATTTTCAATACGGAACATGCCATAGTAAACCCCAATAACATATATAAATTTCATTTCAATTGGACTATATTTGTGCCAGTTAGAGCACAGACAGACAAACTGAATTCACAAACGCTTTTCAACTATTAGTACGGCAACGACATCTGTATCGTAGTAAATATTGCACAATACGTACGTAGCAAATATCGTGTATAACAAACCAAATAAATTAAAAGCAGGAAAACCTCCTTCTGCGAGCTAAAAAAAAAGAATTTCAAAGGATTATCAGATATAAACTTTTATTACGTCTCTTTTCTATGAAAGATACAATGTTTCATTCTCTTGACTTTACTCAAGACATATAATGTTTTTGTGTTTCAGAGTACTTTGGCAATTATTTAAAGAGTTACATTTTTATTCTTCTATGGAATTTTATTCTTTTAAAAACAGGTAAAATATGTTTGATAATAAAACTGAGGATTCTATTTTTGAATCAAAGAGGTTCTTGATCCAAAAATATTATACTCTGTGCTTGAATCACAATCTGAAACCATTTTTACTTTCTTCTATGTTAGTAAACACAGAGTATTGTATTTCATTCTACTATCGAATTTATTTCTTTAAAAATGAGTCTATGACTTTTAGCTGACAAGACACTTTGCAAACAACAATTATCCGACGTCTGCGACCATTTACAAACAAATAAGGAATGGTTGATAATAAAAGATAAATTTCTTTATGGTACGGCGAGATTCGTAACCCCCCCCCCCCCCAGAAATAAAAGTAAATGAATTAAATAAATAAAATAAATAAATAAATAAAATAAATCGGTGTTACTTGAATCACAAAATTATAAAAGACTGCCGGATCATCAAGCAGTAATGAAAAAGGTTGTTATATCTATTTTATGTATTGTTGTAGTTAATAATGTATTAAATAAGTACAATACGTTTAAAAAAAAAGAAATACGAACAGTGGTCATTTACTATATTTCTAAACGTCGCAAAATTTACACTACATCTCCTTCTTTATTATCTTCTACAATCGTATTATAATGAAATTTTCTTGAGGGGGTTGTCTACATATTGAAATAGTATCAGATTTTAAAATTTTCAATACTAACACGCAATTTTGACATCATATTTGGATTCTTCGGTCCATTTTAACTTCGGATAGTAAACGGATTTTCAAATAGTTTAGAATTGGGTAGATTTAAAATTTAGAAATCCTAATGTAAAATTTATATTTAGTGGTTTTAAATGTTAGATTGCAATGCGTATAGTTTTTTAAGCATAACTCAAAAACATGCGCGGCGGAATGGGCTGTAATTTTGGATTTGCATATTTGAAGCTTCTAGAAATCGATTTCTGTTAACAAAATTCACAGGTTACGTTTCATATTTTTTCTAATATTAATTTCAAATAATATATATATATATATATATATATATATAGTGAAATTAATATTCTAAAAATATATGAATTTATTAAAAGTTAAATTTAATCGTCTACTGTTGCCACCGTCAAAAGAATGTCAGCGTTAAGCACGGACACGTTTGTCATTTACAATGTAGATAGATATTTCGGTAATATAATAAATTAAAATTGGTATTAAAATTTTTCTGGTGTGAAATTGAAATTTTAAATAAGAAAACTGCCAGATTTGGTAATACTTTTTGTGGACTGTATAGTATAGTGTTAAATATGAAATAATATTTATTTGCATACACTCGTTGTTTTCATGATTTCAATTTTTCTCTTTGTGGTTCTTAAACGTTAAAAAAAAACAGAGGGTATGCAAACTATGCGCATTTCTTCAAGGGGTATGCCAGGCATAAAAGTTTGGGAATCACTGTATCATAGGATTAACACAAAATTTACCACAAAACATCCTTCCCCTTCCCCACCCTGGATTTCATCCTGTACGTATCTATGAATACGTCTCTTAATTTTTTAGCAATAATAAAAAAATAATAATATTTTACGTTAAAAAAGTTCCTACTCAGCTACTTTTTTTTCCCTATAGGATGAAACTCTTTATCTAGGTTGTTATGATGGTGAATTATGCTTTAAAAAAACAATTTTGTACAGCTGTATATTCAAAAGTAGTGATACCAAAAAATCCTCAATGTTATTAATATTCGCTTGGGGCTGTTTTTCTTATGAAAAGGCATCTCCTCCTATTGTTTACAAGAAAATGTTCTTAAAATAGCTAGGATACATTGAGATGAAAAAATTGATTTATTATTATCCTTACAGATGTCGCTGCAGTCGCTGAAAGATAGTAAGCAAGCCCTCAGGCCTTTATTAGAAAAGAGATTTCGCAGTGAGCAGCGTCCGTAACCATAGTTACTTTCACTCACCCCTCTCTTCGCACGTGAGTTGTAACCATTGGTTTCGTCCTCACTCAAGGCTGTTCGGCTCTTTCGGCTACTGGGAATAGAAGTAATATTTGGCAACTTATCGCTTACTGTGATTTATTCAAAATTTTATGCGCATAGTTTTCTGTTATGGGGATGTTTGGGATGCCTTTTTTTCTAAAAATGACGAAGAAAATTTATTTCATTTATAATTATGTAAAGCGTTATATGTCTTAACTATCTTTAAAAAAAAAATAAATAAGAACGAAAAACAGTTCATAAATATTTTTATGACGACGTAAAAATATTTTAACGCAAAAATTATTTTTGAATTATTATGTTGTTTATGTCTGCTAAATATTTTTTTCAACTTAATAATTTTGCACCAAAACTTCAAAACTATTTTATTTATTTCATTTATTTTAGGAGGATAATCTTATTTAGAATTTTATTTTATTTATTGTTTATTTTTTCCTTAATTTAGCAGATCATTGGTTTAGTTTAGTAAAAAAAATAAAAATAAAAACTCTGCAGAACTTATTAAAATTTTTAAATAAATGTTTAACTTAATAATAAACATAATGTTTAACTTAACCATAACTTAAATATTATCAAAAGATTTCTATGGAAAGTTATTACCGTCCACCGAATTGAATTAAGGTAGAATACCCTGTATTTTTTATTAAATACGTGTACCGCATATTCTACGGTAATTTTTCATCCTCTTGATGCCTGCTATCATCCCTCTGAATTTGTCTGTCGAATTCGGTAACACCCTGTATAGCTACGTGTACAATAAAACCTCTATAACAGACACTCCGGAATAGCGAACTTGTACCTATTTCTATGTAAAAATATGGAAATATTTAAACTGCATTTAAACACATTACTACATAGGTGTGATACAAATGTTTTTAAAAATTAAAAACACTAGATATTAAAATGATAAAAAGATACTCCAAGCGCTTTCGGCTAACCTTAAGCCTTTGTCAAGGAGAAGAGAATTGACTGATAAAAACACTCGACGCTCGATGTTCACTGCTACACATTGACCGGAAACTCTGGTGTCCGGTCAATCCTTTCCGGAGAAAGCTCAATCCTTTGAGGATTGGGCTTTCTCTACCTTCCCCCTCCTTCAGTTTGATAGATACGACCATCTGCGGGCTTCCTGAAGAGAGTTTCCGGTCAATGTGTAGCAGTGAACATCGAGCGTCCAGTGTTTTTATCAGTCAATTCTCTTCTCCTTGACAAAGGCTTAAGGTTAGCTGAAAGCGCTTGGAGTAGCTTTATATCATTTTACCATTTAGTATTTTTAATTTTTAAAAACATTAGTATATATTTTACCACACCTATGTAGTAATGTGTTTAAATGAAGCATTTTAAATGTTTCCATGTTTTTATATAATAATCAAAGATGAATCTGGCGATCAAGATTGGACTATTTTATTAAGTCAATTTATTAACATATTTCTATGCTTTTGGAGCTGAAAAACAGACACTTCTGAATAGCAAATCCCGCGAAGTGTCCGCTATTGAGAGATTTTGCTGTACGTATATAACAAGCACATGTGTGTGATTATGTATGTTGTTGTTGAACTCTTCCACTTTTTAACTCTTTATCCCTCTTAATCTATTAAAACTTGAATAATTAAATATTTATACTTAAGAAAGCAAACATATAACCTAAAAATAAAAAAGTAAAAATAAACTGAAATCATACATTTTTCTTGCGATAGTAAAATTGAATCGTCTTTAAAAAAAATCATTATTTTTGCGATTTTCAGTAATTTTTTCGAACTATAAAATAAAATTTTGTGTAGGAAATCGAGTAAGTTATATCCAGCATGTTAAATAATGCATTTTTATTCAGTTTTGTTTCATTTCTTTAGCACTAGAACCTCCATAAGGGGTCGTTTTGACCAATACCAAATTAATAATAGTCGATTCAAACCAGAAATTTTTCATAAAATACGTTAAATCTAACCAGCGTAAACATGTATCCATCATTGTGGTAGCAATAACACTTCTGTGCCTAGCTGTACAAAAACTCTTTGTATAGTCTACCAAAAAGTGTTTAACCCTTTGCAGTCGTATTAAGTTTATACATAGGTGTCACGCTAGTCGGAATTGATTTTCCTTGAACGAACAGTAATATATAACATGCAAGATTATGAAGAAAAAACAAGATTTATTAATTCTTTTTTTAAATTTTAGATATATGAAACACCATAATATGTTTAAATTTTATGTAAAAATTATATTTTATAGGCTAATTAAATAACTTAAATAGTTTTAAAGAAAAAATCTGGTGTGGAATACTTTTTATAAAACTTGAGTAAAATTTCCGACGGTTTTAGTGTTAATTTGAAATGCTGATTGTATAAGATCAGTTAAAAGTTCATACAATGAAAGGAAAAAAAGGAAGGAAAGAAGTTTTCGCCATTTATTACACGCTGAAAATTCCAAATTGTTTGTGCGATTGTGCATGTCATGGCTATTATTTTACTTTACTACTTTCCAGTGAATTTCTCATTACCTTTAGATTAGGGAATCAAATGAAAAAAAAAAAAAAATCCGTTTTAAACCAATTATATATGATCTTTTGTAAACCCTCCGAATAATCTCGTTATGCACGAAATCACATACTATATAGGTAGTTGAACTCTTCTCCTTTTGAAATTCCTTTCCTTTCCTTTCCGATTGGAAACTTCGCAATTAAATAAATAATTGCGAAGTTTTCACGCAGTTGTTTCCACTCCAGAAAACAAACAGAAAGCCTCGTGAAACATTTATTTTCCTATTGCAGTGATGGAACAGTAGCACACCACAGAACCAATGGACATCGCTAAATTTAAATAGTATTCTTCGTCTTATTTAACCCTTTAGGGGCTATGCATATATAACGTTATTATTTTAGAGGGGAGGGGAGGGGAGGGCGTCTGACACATGATATCGTAAGATATCTGTGGGGGAGGGGGGGGGTTGCTTTTTATATCGTTATCATTTTTGATGTAACCAAACTTTTCTTTTTTAGTAACTTTTTCTTTACATCAAATAGTCTGTTACCTTTATTATTATTATTATTATTATTATTATTATTATTATTATTATTATTATTATTATTATTATAAATTTTTATGAAAATATAAAGCTTATTATTAAAGCCATTAAATGTTTATAAAATCATTTCATTACAAAATTTGGAATACCCCAATGTTTGGCTACGTTTTTCCGCCATTTGCGCATATAATTCGCTGTTAGAGAAATCAGGAGCATAATATGTAGGAAATGATATTTGAGTTTATCAGTAAAGAAAGACAAAGAATGTTGTCCACTGTTTTGTTGATAAGTTTTGCTTTTGACCTCCTCGGGCAGGGAGAGAGTGCAAGAACACAGTATTACTTTTGAATGCATTATGTAACAATAAGCTATTATTAAATGCTTTTAAATAGTAACTTTGATATAAATTTATTTCATGTATTGCCATTTTATTGACTTCTTGAATCCGTAAAGCATGCGGCTAATAAATGTATAATCATATATGTATATCACTGCAAATGTATAAAAAGAAAGAAAAATAATCTAAAAATTAAAGAATTTTTAGGCATTGATAACGATATCAGCGGCGGGGTGAGGGGGGGGGGGTCGACGAATGATAGCGTATGTTATCGTAAGGGGGAGAGGGGGTCCAAAATTACAAAATGTTGATAACATTATATAAGTATAGCCCCTTATGTCCCAAATTATGAATTTCATCTTCTAAAGCATTTTTCACGAATTTTTGAAAGTACGTTAGAAGATTTACGCGATCATTTAATAAATTTTAGAAGAATTTTGGCAATTAAAATTAATTAATTAAATTTGTATTTATGGGGATTTTGGCCAACGTTTATAATTTCACTCAAATGTTTTATTTAAAATATTTTTTAGTATTTTATGGAATTAGGAAATGTACAAATATAATGCTCTTACAATAGAAATACAGTACAAAGTCTAAATTCCGGAATCCTCGGTACTTTACCAAGTCCGAACTTCTGATTTTTCCGAACTTTGGGCTATCAAAAATATCGCCTTTCCAATAAGAAGGAAAATAAATTTCACAACTTAAAAAGGCAAAATATGACGTTCATGTATTAAGAATTGTTTATAACAGCTATTAATACTAAATTAACCAATCATTTTCATTAAATAAATGATAACAAAATTAAAAGTAAAACAAAACATTTATTTAACGGAAAATAAAATTTAAGAACAAATTGAAACTTACGTAACTACTGAACATTTCAGTTGATGTGCGCTGATGTATTAACTTAGGTTTATCATTAAGTTTTTCTTTTATTCTGTACATAGACATGAGTAAAGATTCAGTAATAAAGCTTCCTTGCTCTAGACCTTTTTTTTTCTTTGTTCGTCTCAACAATTTTGTTTTTTCCCTTTTCCCTCCTTTCTTGAATACTTACTGTCGCTGGAAAGTCCGAACTTTGGAGAATTTCGAACTTTGGGTGTCCGAACTTTAGACTTTGTACTGTATAGGAAAAACTCCGAACTGGAACTTTTCACCCACAATCTTTCAACCTCAAGCAAGAAAGCTGAAGAGAGAGCATCGTTTTCAAAAGAAATCATCGTTTTAAAAATATCTTTGTTTTGTTTACCCAATAATGCTTTAGGAATAAGATAAAGTAAAGTGTCTAACTCATTTTAAAATGTATTACTACTAATCAAAGTATTAAATGAATTTTATAACAAGTTATTTTAATGATACTTTAAAGTACCGTTAGGGAATAAAGGGTTATAGACAAAAATTTCGGATTTTTTTTTTTTTTTTTTTTAACACGAATAATACTATACACGAAGAATACTAGGTGGCATTCGTTCAACTGGTGCGTCCTTGTTCCATTATTATATTAACAATAATGCTTTTGTGCTAGTTGTACAGAAATGCGTTGTATAGTCTACCAAAAAAGTTTTTAACCCTTTGCGGACGTATTAAGTTTATACATGGGTGCCATGCTGATCGGAACTAATCTTCCTTGAACGAACCGCAATACACAATATGCGAGATTATGCAGGAAAAACAAAAATTAGTAATTCTTTTTCAAACTATAGATAAATGTAAAAGAATCACATGTTTTAATTTTATGTAAAAATTATATTTTATAGTTCTCCATTGTGCAGTATCTTTCAAACAATCTCCAATAGGCAGTACCTTAATTTTTCGGTTTGAACATACAGAACAGTCTTTACTCTTTACATCTTATAGCTTATTTATTTATTTTTTTAACTACTTTCAATTTCATGGTACATTTCTTTCGGTAACTTTCTTTTTTGTTATTTTAGAGTATTATTTAAAAAATTTAGAAAACGCATAACGCATTTGGATACCCAACTTCTGCTGTTGCCATCAATAGCGGAAAAATATCCGATTTTTTTTTTTTTTTTTGTGTGTGTGTGTGTGTGTGTGTGTGTGTGAAGGCTCGTATATGATCTATAGATTTGTATGTATATGAAAGTTAGTTCAGTTAAACGAATAACGGAGTTGAAAATTTCCATTCAGCAATTTTCATGAATAAACGAAATGTACTTGAGAACTTTTGAGCAACCCTATATATGATCTATGGAATTTATACACACCAAGTAATATTTAGACGAATTGTTCAATTTAAAAACGCGTACCACAGCTGAAAGTGCACTTCCAGCAAATATTGTTCATAAGCTTCAATAGTTCAATTCATTCTGTAGCCAAACTCGCTTGTGTGTCCCTGTAAATGAACAATAAATTCAATGCTCACTATATTCTGCAGTAAGCGATGCGTAATGCACTTCAGTGATGTATATAATTTTCTATGTTTAAAATAGTGTAATATCATTAAAATACGACGCATACGATTTTTCCCCATAGGTTATAATGTAACGGAATTCTTTTGAGTGTCCCTGTAAATGAACCGCAAATGCTACACCACTGCATTTTCAATACCGAACATGCCATAGAAGATACCAGGGTTCGTAAATATCATGATATTTTCGAAAATATCAAAAATATCCGGTATTTTCGATATATATCCGATATTTTCAAAATAGTCAACTTACTGCTGATAATGAATATTTTCAAGCATAATATAAATTAGAAACTAAAACACATTGCAATTAACATACAAATAACAATAACATACAAATAACAATAACATACAATTAACATGCAATAGCATTCTAAAATGCATTTCTCTATTTTTTTACTTAGAACAAAATTGAAAACAGATACAATTTGCATATGTATATAAACTATAGGATTTGTATCAAGTATCGAAAAAGTTTTATATTTTATAAAATAAAATTTAAATACAAATTAGTTTTTTTTTAAATTGAAGAATTTTAACATAAGTGTAAGCTTGTCTTATTGTTTATTCCCTAACCTGGTAGTACAGTTTAGACTCGATTAAACCAAAATCAGAATATTCTTTTCTAATAATGCTGTATATAAATGATTATGTAAATTACAGTTTCTCTTTCAATGGCTGTTCTGAATTAATTGTCTCTCATAATTATTAGTTCTACATATAAAAATAAAAGTTTCAAACATAAAGCTTAGAAAAGATATTTGTAAAAAAAATTTCTTGTCTTCTTTACCTAAAAATGTCACTGCCAGAGACAAAATTTTTTTATCTACAGAATGGCACAGTCAATAACAGTTGAAAATTTCATTTACACTTGTTTTGACTGAAGAAAATATCAAAATTATCTTACACATTGATATTTTAAAAATAAATATCAAATATACAAAATATCAAACATCTTGATATTTTGAAAATAAATATCAAGAATTTGAAAATATCGAAAATATCCAAAATCTTGATATTTTAAAAATAAATATCAAATATACAAAATATCAAACATCTTGATATTTTGAAAATAAATATCAAGAATTTGAAAATATCGAAAATATCCGAAATCTTGATATTTTAAAAATAAATATCGGATATATATCAAGATATATATCATGATATATATCCATTGATATTACATCAACGAACCCTGGAAGATACCCAATAACATCTATGATTTTCATGGCAACTGGACTATATTTACGCGAGTTAGAAGAGTACGGACAGCCAGTGATATTTTTACACTGAAAAAAATGGGTACTCAAAATTGAGTAAAAAGTATTCAATTTTAAATGCGTCACATACTCAAAATAGCTCCTATCCAAATGTGCTCAAAATTGAGAAACACATGTACTCGTTTTTGAGCCCACGATTGTATTCAAATATGAATTGTTATGTACTGCCTCCCTGAACCTACAAATCAAAGTAAAAATATACTGACATTTACTTCCCGTTCAAAATTATTAACAAGAAAAGTTTAATTGATCATTTATTAAGAAAAATAGCAAAATTATTAGCAAGATACCCGAATCCAATATTTTTATGACAAGAGCATTATTTGCAAGCACTTTAGAGGTCTGCACGGGCCGGAATTTCCAGGCCCGGTCCGGCCCGTCCCGGCAAGGCCCGTTTATATTTTTACCGTTCTCGGCCCGGCCCGACTCAATTTCTACAAAAATTTCCGTTTTTTCTCGACATACAATTAAGATTCTTTTAATGAATACTACATGCATATTTATGGGAACATTTTAGAGTATATTTTAAATTACTATGTGTTCGCAAAATACAAAACACACAATAGTAAACATTAACGATTACTTACAGTGTTTTAGTCAACGTCTCTACAAACGTTTCAAAATTTAAATAAGGGTTCATTAAAGGATTAATGTAGTTTAGAATAAAGGGTTAAAAAACATGATAACTTTTGAAGCTGTATAATAAAAAGTAGATTTGTGAAAATATTTCTGTCATTTTTAAGGCTTTTCTCAAATCCAAAGGAGCTACATTTTGACACATTTATGAATTCATTTCTTTTCGGAAACGCATGAGATTGGCAGGTATTCTTATTCAGAAACCATGTCAATGCCGTTTTTTTCTTAGGTAAAAGTCAAATATCTTTCAGAAAATACTGCCAAAGTTAGCGTTTTGAATTGAATTTCCGGAAGCGATAGCACACAGGAAAGGAGAAAAACGTACAGTCACGTGACAAGAGTCTCTGTTATCTCTGTACGTAATTTATAAAAAATGGACACGCTATTCGATTCCAAATGCCTTCAATACTCAGGCCTGTCAATTTTATACCTTTATAGTTAAAAATGAGTCAGAAAATGTGTCTGAAATTTTCGCATTGTTGAGCAGTAAATATGAGAACCACCTTAAGGTGCATTTCTAAAGATACTGTTAACAGAAGTTCATTATCGCTATTAATACTTTTACAAAACATAATGCCTGTCCTACACATCTTGAGAACGATTAAGACCAGTTCCGTCCCGTCACAAGTCTGCCGAAAAAATTAAACCCGGGATCAGGCATCATGTAACTGTACGATGCCGATCTCTACGGTGGACATGTTACATTTCTGTACTGATGTTGTTAAACTCGCATCGGCTCGTAACGCACATTTATACTTCTCGAAAAAGTCATATTCATTGAAAATGGCTCGTATTTTATCTGCCTCTCTCAAACTCTGATATCGGGCCGATAGGGCCGATTAATTTTTTTTATCGGCCTGGCCCGGCCCTGCAGGCCCGTTGAAAAAATTGTCCTAATTCTGCCGGCCCGGCCCGTTTGAAAATTCTCCTCCATTCCGCTCGGGCCAAGCCCGGGCCCGTGCAGACCTCTAAAGCACTTTTAAATTATTTTAAAGTACTGTGCATAATTTAATATTTACATTAATAAATATCTTTTATGCGCCATAAATAAAATAAACTATTACAGGGTACAAAATTATCGTTTTGTTTGGGTTTGATAACATGTGATGTTTCAATATTGAGAAAATATATGTTCATTTTTTATTCTAACATACTCAATTCGATATGAGTACACCGATTTACTCATTTTTGAGTACTTCATTTTTTTTCGGGGTAGGCAGAATTTAGAATTTGTTCATTTTTTCGCGATGAACAAAACATTTCTGCGATTAAACTAGGTAAAAAAAATTATTTTTTTAAAACGGTGATAAAATATTAAATATTCGGCAAAGGACACTCGAAGGGGTTGAAGGACACTTCATAATATTTTTTGTCTTAAAACAAGAACTTCACAATGTTTTTTTCCCATCTAAACACAGGATCTTCATAATTTTTTCATTTTAAAAACAGGACCCATCAAAATTTACTCAATTTTAAAACATAACCCTTCACAAAATTCTTTGAAAAACAGGCCTTTTACAAAAATTTCTCTGTCTTTAAAAGGAACCCTTTAGCTATTTAATAATATTTAAACAAAATAAGACTTGTGGAAAACATCTAAAGTTGCGGAAGAATCTGTTATACCTATATAGTTCAATAAAATAGGATCATGTTTAAAAATGTGTGAACAAGAACCTGTGTGGCTACAACGCTATTTTTGATTCGCAAAATTACGATTAGATTTTTTAGAAGTATAAAAGATCGTTCACAATTTTACAAAAAACAACAGGACTCTATTGGGGAATTCCAAGAAACTCTGAAAGATAAATTTAAAGTTTAACCAAAAATAGCTTAATGTGTTTCAACTGAGTTTAACCCTTTGCGGTCGAAGTATTTCTCCCAGACACAGTCATCTTTTACACAAGTTTATTAGGTTCGCACCACTTTTTTTAAGTCACATTTTTCGTTGTAATTTGATAACATGTGCAATAAAATTTTACTAAAAATGTATTTCTAAAGTATAGTAGAATATAAAAGTAAGATCCTGTATATAAAGCTTGGGCGGTTAAAGTCAACTCGCATAATTCGTCAAAGGAAAATTACCAAATAATGATGTTAAAAGTATTTTTTGTTTCTATAGGTTTGGGTTTGATTGATTTTTTTTTTCCAATTTTAACTATGTTTATTTCCTTAAGTATTTACTATTTTACTTTTATCAAGTGATATTATTGGGGGGGGGGGGGGGTATCCGTTTGCAGTGTTAATTAACTTCTATATTTAACGAATAGGTGAAAGTGTACTTAAAATCTACATTTTATTACAGTAGTTCAATTATAAGATTTTAGAGATTTTATAAAGAAAAATGTTTCATATTATTAAAATATCGCTTTTTTTCCCTTATACTTTTCATACAAATTTAACATTTAAAGTAATTCAGATTTAAAAATCTGTGAAACGTCGTAAGTATTACATTTGCTCAATCATTTTCTAGAAATAACATTTATAAATATAAGTATTTCGAAATCCGCTATCAATTGAAAAATACTGCCGAAGTTTCAATCTGTGATTAAGAGATTTAAGCATGGATTTTTTCTTTCGTATTATTTATTTACTTTTTTGCTTTTTTTCCATCACGAACAACTGTGGACTTATGAACAGTTCAAAGACTTAGAAAGTTTACTTTGGATTAAATCTACTTAATACAACTTTTTCTGAACTAGAAATGTGTTTTGAGCAATTCTACGTCTGTCTAGTCCGGTTTTTCCAAAAGCATCTCGCTAGGCTTAATGTATTAAACTGCCAATCAATAAGGATAACATGTATTTTTCAAGAGAGAGCATTAACGAAAATCTGGAGAAAGAAAATTAAGCAATTAAATTTTAAAAAAAAGGGTTTTAAAGAAATTTGAAATAAAAATAAAAACCTATCTTTAAAAAACTCTATATTTTTTAATTATATAAAGTAGGGATGCACAACCTGTGGCCCACGAATTTCGTCAGTTTATAACTGAAAAAAAATTGCAATTTTTGTCCGTAGGTGGCTCGAAACAATCGTGTATTTCGTCAATTTGCCGAGGGAAAAATTGAAAATTTCGTCAGTCAGCTAAGAATCTTGGATTTCGTTGATCGATAAAATAGTGAGTTTTGTCGATGATGCTCGGAAAAATCGCGAATTTGGTTGATCAGACACAAAACAATTCGCGAATTTTGTCGATCAGGCGCGGAAATAAACCGCGAGTTTTGTTGATCGAGCTCGGAAAAGTCGCGAATTTCGTTGGTCGGCTGGAAAAAATCGCCAATTTTGCTGATGATGTGCGGAAAATTGCAAATTTTATTGATCGGCTGCGGAAAAATCGTGAGTTTTGTCAGTTAGTTAAGAATCATGAATTTCGTCGATCGGGTGCCAAAAAATTTCCAATTTTGTTGATCGGCTGCGGAAAAATCGCATATTTCGTCTGTTTATCGCGAATTTCGTCAATTTGCCGAGTGAAAAAATTGCAAATTTCGTCAGAGTCGGTTAAGAATCATTACCTTCGTCGATAAGGCGTGGGAAAATCGCAAATTTCGTCGAAATTACGAGTGTTGTGGTAAAAATTGGTACGTAAAAATTGCGAGTGTTGTAGATCAGGCTCCGAAAAATCGCGAATTTAGTTGGTCGGGCACGAAAAAATCGTGAATTTTGACAATCAGGTGCGGGAAAATCACAAATTCTTTCGATGATGTGCGGAAAAATTGAAAATTTCCTTGATCGGCTGGGGAAAATTCGCGAGTTTCGTTAGTTTATCGCGGAACAAAATCGTGAGTTTCGTCTATTTGCCACGGGAAAAAAATTGTAAATTTCGTTAGCGTTAGTTATGAATTGCGTATTTTGTTGATCGGACGCGAATTTTGTCGATCAGAGGCGGAAAAATCGCAAATTTTGTCAATCGGGCACGGAAAAATTACGAGTTTTGTCGATCGGTCTCCGAAAAATCGGGAATTTCGTTGATCGGGCTTCAAAAAATCGCAAATTTAGTCGATCAGGCACGGAAAAATCAGAAATTTCATCGATCGGGTGTGGAAAAATAGCGAATTCGTCGATCAGACGTGGAAAAATCGCAAATTTTGTCGACCAGCTTCGGAAAGGTTGAGAATTTTGTCGATCAAGCGCAGAAAAATTGCAACTTTCGTTGATCGGACGCGAATTTCGCCGATCAGAGGCGGTAAAATAGCACATTTCGTCCATCGGGCACCGAAAAATAACGAGTTTTGTCGATCAGGCTACGAAAAATCGCAAATTTCGTTGGTCGGTTACAAAAAAATCGCGAATTTCGTCAATAAGGCACGAAAAAATCACAAATTTCGTCAATCAGGTGCGGAAAAATCACAAATTTTGTCTATCAGGCGCGGAAAAATAGCGAATTTCGTAGACCGGCTTCGGAAAAGTTGAGAGTTTTGTCGATCGGGCGCGGAAAAATCGCAACTTTTGTTGATCGGGCGCGGAAAAATGGCAAATTTCGTTGATCAGCTCCTCCTTCCCACTTCATTCATAACGTTCACATTTTTTTCAACACTAGCCACTGTCATGCCTATATTTGTTTTTTAGCAGTTTTAATAAAACAAAATTTACTCCCCGAATAAAGTCAAGGAATATTATCACTCCTTCTAAATAATCTTTGCTATATCTCAGTTATATAAACAAATGCAAACTGTTGATATATCCTTGCCAACTGAATGGGATATCTTGACTAGGTAGGGGAACCTAGAGAGGTAAAACTCCCCGCACCCTCTGAAACCATATTTTTTATCTGATTATAGGTCACAGATCACCTCCCCGAAATAGATTTCTCTCCTTGTTACTGGTGTGGCCCTCGACAACCCAGAAATTTTTGTAAGTGGCCCTTTCCTTAAAAAGGTTGTTCACTCCTAATATAAAGGCTAAAATTTAGAGAACTTAGTAGAAGATGTTATGTAACAAAAATTAAATTTCGGGAAAATTGAAGCTTTTTTTCGTAAATTTTACTGACTTATTTACTTCTGGTAGTATATGTTTAACATAATAGGTGCTACTAAATACAACAATGCAAGCGGGGAATTTGAAAATGACACCCCCACTAGGTTTAACATTAGCTTGCGAGTTTCTTCTTCTCGCTTGCAGTTTAATAGTTTTTTTTTTTTTTAGTTTTTTTTTTTTTTATTATTATTTTTTTTTTTAGATTTTCGGTTTTTAATGGATTTACATGTTTTAGGGGACAGAAATCCCGAAAAACATGTTTGTACAAAACGTCTGTCTGTTCCTCCGTGTGTCCGTATGTCTGCTTTGTATGATCGAAAAGTGTATGAAGTTATGCATAGAGCCGAACCAAATTTCGTATACATGTTTTTGGCTATGGCCAGCATTATAGGTGGAGATTCCCAAAACTTTTAAGGAGCCAGTGGCTCCTAAACCCCAAAAATCCAGTCGCCACTTTGGCTCCTAACCAAAATCTAGTGGCCACATTATGAACCAAACTCATGAAACTATAGTGTTTATATGGAAAAAAACTTATCAAAAAAACTCAGAAATTCAAAATGAAACATAGTTTAGTTAATAAATACAAATGTACAACATAACACAGACTAATTGCTACAAAATATTCGGCAAGAAAGCAGTACATCACAGGGGCAGCGTTCACGACGGTAACTGAAGGTCGCAAAAATTCCCTGACTTTTTCTCATGGATATTTTATTTAAAGAGCAGGTGTTTTTCTATTTGCAAAAGAAAAAAAATCAAACTTCCGCGACGAGGATTGGGAACACTGGAAATTGATCACTGGCGACTAAGACACTGAAAGTTACTCGCCACGTGACGACTGGCGACCGTAAATCTGCACCTATAGCCAGCATGTCTCACGTGAATTTGGGAACAATCAGCCGGTAGGGAGAGCTGTAATAGCAGTTTTGTACCATTTTCAATAGTATATCACCGAAAAGTGTATGAAGTTATGCACAGAATTGAACCAAACTTCATATATATGTTTTTGGCTATGGACGTCAGGTCCCAGTTGAGAATAGTTATTTCTCAATGCTCTCTTATGCTATACCCTTTCAGGGGCAAAGCATTTCGAATGCTAAGGTGTTGAAATAAATTAATGGCACCGGAATTTACCAGAAAATTTCATTGGAAATAAGAAAAAGGCCATATTTCACTTTCATATTAAATGAAAAATATTTTACCAAAATTCTCGTACCATTGTGGCGTTTGGGAATTAAAATTAAGTGTTTTCATAAACATACCACCGTCTCTGAAAGGGTTAAAATAATTTTTTGCATGAGATATCTGAGGACAATATCTAACGTTCTGTCTTACTATCTTTTTTGATTTTGGTTGCAGTTTCATCGTGAGTACACTTTAATTTTTAGAATTATAAAAAAACAATCCAAAATTAAAAGTGTTTTTAGAATAAAATTGCAGTAAAAAATTTAAAATAATAATAATAATAATAATAATACAAAGTTAGACTTCGACTTCAAATTTTCTACGTAGAAAGAAACATATAAAAATATTCAAAAGCAAACGATAAATATGCCTCAATTGAGTTAACATTAGCTTACGAATTTGTATGCTCACTTGAATTTTTACGCTTAAAGATTCTTAAGGGTCAATCTTAGGTAATACCACCTTATTTTTTTCTTATTATGAACCCTGTTTTTGGACTATGGCAAACGATACACAATTACTTTGAACAGTTTAAATATCAAACTCGTTGAAGTGCCCCAAAAGTTTCTAGTAAGAATATAAAAATTACATGCCGCTTCAATGATTCACAATAATAGAAAATATGAATGGTTCTCGTTTAGTAAACCAGCTTCCTAAAACATATCAAATGCATTATAGTGTCAACTAGAATCGAATGTGGAGCACAATTACAATGGATGATAACTGAAACGTCTTTGTCGGAAAACTAAAGATGCGGAATCATTCAAAGAAACGGAATTAAGTTGCACTAAAGTTCAAAAAACTTGGTAACCAAGGTAAGGTACCTTGAGTCTATAAAAAAAAAATCTGTCTTTTGGGTCACTGAAACTCGTGGTTTAATTCAATAAAGTACTTGTGAGTGGAACTAATTCGTAAGCTAAATTCATGTGTGATGCCTCAAATTTTAAAAGGAAACAAAATTGCTATGAGATAAGTTAAAAAATTATTTGAAGAAATTTTCCATCATTGTGTTAAAATTAATGATGTCATATTTTAAACGATGATATTACCTTACAGTAAAACTAGGTAAGTGGAACCTGATATTAATAAATTGATTGTTTTATTTTGATTATAAATTTAATTGTAATCATTTGTTTACTTATAACAGTTTTCAATTTGTATGTAACGTAACAGGATTAATTGACGTGTGCCGTGATTGGATTAATTGTAGTTTAATTATAATGGAAAATCACTGAAACATATTTGTAATGAAATTAATGGTGCGAAATCCTTCAAAGAAACAGAATTAAGTTGTTGCATAAAAGTAAAAAAAAAAAAAAAAAAAAAAAAAGAAGAAGAAGAAGAAGTTGGTAATCAAGGATAAGTTCTTAAAGTTTGTAAAGAAATTTGTCAAGTTTGTTTAAAAAATGCTTTTGATGTAGCGAAACTAGTTCAATAGACCTTATGGATCGAATAAATTTTCATACTAAATTTTATTTTGTCTTGAGTTAGAAAATTAAATAAAACTGTTATGAGATAGCTGAAAACTTATTTATTTAATTTCTTCATCATTGTATTTTAATGATGTTACATTTTAGCCAATGACGCTGACAATTCTTATTAAAAAAAAGCTAGATAAGTGGAAGCTGATATTAATAAAGTTATAATTTTATTTTGATCATTAATTCAATTGTAGTTATTTGTTTATCTGTGACAGGTTTCGATTTGTATGTAACATAACAGGATTAATTGACATGCGACATCACTGAATTAATTATAGTATAATTACAATAGAAGATATTCGAAACACCATTAATATGAAAATAAGGATATGGAGTCATTCAAAGAAATGGAATTAAGTTGCAAAAAAGTTTTTTATTATTATTATTGGTAATCAAGGTAAGGTACTCTAAATTCCATGGAGAAAATCTGTCATTTCGTTTAAAAAACGGTTTTGCGTTGTCGAAACTCGTGGGTTAATTCGATTAAGTACTTGCTGCTCAAATTAATTCTCACTCTAAATTTTATTTTGTTTTTTTGAGAAAAAATAATGAGACAACCCAAAGTTTTTTAATTTCTTCCATCATTGGATGAAAATTTAAGGTGTCTTATTTTAGATAATGATGTTGTTACCTTATACGTTAAAATTAGGTAATTGAAAACTAATATTAATAATCTGGTGGTTTTGTATTGATTATTAATTTAAATATAGTTATTTATTTACCTGTAATTGGTTCGAATTTAAATGTAGCGCAAAAGGATTAATTGACGTGTGACATTAGGGATTTAATTGTAGTGTAATTACAGTGGAAGATAACTGAAACGTCTTTTGGGATAATTATTGACGCAGAATCATTGTAAGAAATGAAATTAAGTTGCACCAAAGTTTAAAAAAAACTTGGTAATCAAGATAAAATACTAGAATCCGCAAACAAAATCTGTCCTTTCGTTTAGAAAACGCTTTTGGATCAATAAAACTCGTAAGTTAATTCCGTATGCTGCTTTTGGACCGAATTAATTCTCATGTTAAATTTTATTCAGTTACTACTATTAGTTCACACTCTCCCTATATCTATCTTGTTCAAATTTTCAATCGTTAATAAAATACTTATTATTCACCCAATCAAATTCAAATATTTTTTTTTTAACTTGTAGTGGATGACACTTAATATTAATACAATTTTTTCAAGCATTAATTCATTAATTAAATTAAATTAATTAATTTTCAATAATCAATTCCGTACTCGATTGTTGACCGAGAGAGCCCTCTTCTTGATCAAGGCATTTTAAGCGCCACTCAAGCAGTCATTGAAGAATGGAAGAAAAGAAATTCTCTTATTGACCTAAGTAGGAATTGACTTAAAATTTTTATATATAGTATATTACTTGTTTTTTCTTCAGTTTGCTTGAGGAATGGAAGCTAATATTAATAACCTAATAATATTTTTACTTTCTTCTATCTTTACAAGAAGAAAGTATTGGATTCATGAAAATTTTCGAATTCCGGTTTTTGACGGATTTACACGTTTTAGGGGTCAGAGATTCCAAAAAACATGTTTTTACAAAATGTCTGTCTGTGACTCTGTGAGTCTGTCTGTCTGTCTGTCTGTGACACAAATTTTGTGGGCGCTCTATCTCAAGAACTAATGCACGGAATTTAATAAAAATTCATATTCTCTTAGTCCCTAATACATATTGATGCTGATTAGTTTTTGGTGTAAATCGCTCAACAGGTGGCGCTGCTATGCTGCATTTTTCACGATTTTCGCACTAGCTCTATCTCAAGAACTAATGCACGGATTTTGATCAAACTTCAGATTTAGTTAGTCCTTGATATGAATTGATGCTGATTACGTTTTGGTGTAAATCGCCCAACAGGTGGCGCTGTTATGATGAGTTTTGCAGGATTTACACGATTTCCCCAATAGCTCTATCTTAAGAACTAACGCACGGATTTTCATCAAACTTCAGATTCAGTTAGTCCTTGATATGACTTGCTACTGATTATGTGTTGGTGTAAATCGCCCAACAGGTGGCGCTTCTGTGCTGCCTCTTTCACGATTGCCTCAATAGCTGTATCTATAGAACTAATGGACGAATTTTCATCTAACTTCAGATTTAGTTGTATGTTGACACAAGTTGTTGTTAATTAGGTTTTGGTGTTAATCACCCAATAGGTGGCGCTGCTATGCAGGAATTTTCGCGATTTTTGCTGTGGCTCTATCTCAAAAACTAATGCACGGATTTTTTCCAAACTTCAGATTCAGTCAGATGTTGACATAAATTGTTGCTGATTAGGATTTGGTATAAATCACCCAATAGGTGGCGCTGCTAGACAGCATTTTGCTGGATTTACACGATTTCAGTGATAGTCATATCTCAAAAACTAATGCACGGATTTTCTCCAAACTTCAGATTCAGTCAGACGTTGGCATAAATTGTTGCTGATTAGGATTTGGTATAAATCACCCAATAGGTGGCGCTGCTAGGCAGCATTTTGCTGGATTTACACGATTTCAGCTATAGTCATATCTCAAGAACTAATGCACGGAATTTCATATCTTTAGAATCCTCATGAGATGCATAGATTGCCATTTAATTCTGGCAGTGTGATAGCGAATTTTGATATATTAACATGTATGAGATAGAAGAAAGTTTTGGGATTGGTACATCCGACTAGTTATTATTAATATAAATATAATTATAATTTTTATTATTAATTTATATGTAATTTAAATGTAATTGTCCATTTATGAGTAATAGGTTTTGATATGAATGTAATGTAACAGGAGTGATTTACAAATGTCATTACTGATTTAATACATCATTAATTTTATCGATGATTTCACGGGACGTTTTTTCCTAAAATAATTGAATTCATACATTGTTTTATTGATAACAGCAAAAATTTAAATGTAATATAAGCTGTAAGGCGTTAAAAATGTTTGGTTGTTACTCTTTTAGCTTTAGCCCACTTTATTGTTCTTCAAAAAAATTTCTTTTTATTGCCAATAAAAAAAATCTATACGCAGCATTCATATTGGGAAGACAATAAATTCTTATTAGCTTAGTTTGTAATTATATAAATAAGTAGCACCTATAATTGTCGCCTGTTCCGTCAGTGTATTTGTCCGTCTACCCGCATATAACAGCGCAAAAACTACCTAGCCAAATGGTTTGAAATTTAATATATATAATCGTTGCGTCATTTCAAATTTTATGAAAAATCGAATCAAAACTGAAAAAAGATATTAATAAAAGTTTTCTTCATTCTATTAAATCCTATCGTACGTACTTAATTCAGTGATATTCCATGATAGGCAATGATTCTAGGTTACCATAGTGATTACGTCCTTATTTAAGTTGGTGTCATATTATTTCCGTATTACCGAATTTAATATATACATAATCGTAATAAATTTTGTATTCATACATTTTTGCATAAGAGTGCAACAGCTACTGCACCAAAATCTGAATATTTATAAAACTAGCTATAGTACAAACGTATCTCATTTGCTATGTTTGACGTACAAATTCCAACTTGTTATACAGTCGGACCTCTATTTAACGAACCTCTATTTTGCGAATTTCTCTATTTTGCGAACTTTTCCTCGGAACCAACAACATTTTGCGAATTTCTTCGTAAAATAACCTCCAAATAGCGAAGTGTATTCTCTATTTAACGAACTTTTTCTTCTGATATAATTTTTTTTTTCCCTATTTCTCAAAATGTTTCCGGACACTTCAAACTTATTCTTTCTTTTACACATTTTATAAAGCTCAATAACCTTGAATTAGTTTTACCAGGTGCCTAACTCAACGAGAGCAGTAAAATCCCTGTCATTCTTTGCATTTCATCCAGGAAACGCAAACTTTCAATATCCTTTCACACTCAAAAGGACTGTTCTGTAGTAAATAAGTTTCAGTAATTAAATTTAAGGATGCATGTAGTAATACAATGCTTAAAATTACTTGTTATAATAAATACGATAATGTCATTAAAATTCATTAATTTTAATGTAAATATTTAATTAAAACTGAAAATACAGTGTATTCCCGGGCAATATTTTTTTAAATTCTTGTTGTCTTTACAGATTTCTTTTTGATGGGTAAAATGAATAATAATAAAAAAATAAATATGGTTTACAAAAAAAAAGGGTGATTAGTTAAGCTTTTTAATAATGTTTAATGTTTTGGAATTAAAAATCTGTTTTGTGTAGTTTAAAGTATTTAAAAGGGCTCATCTCTATTTAACGAATTTTCCACATAACGAACTTTTTTTCGGGATTTAGCGACTTCGTTAAATAGAGGTCCGACTGTATATTGCTTATTCCATATATTTTTTTTATTTATTCGAAACACAAAATTTTAATGAATTCGTATTGATGCTAATAATAAAGTTGATAATGATTTATTCATTCATTTTTCATTATAAAAGATTCCAAGCCCTCTTGATCAAAACAGAAAAGGTGTAATCTTGATACATTTATCACAATTATTTTTTATCGTGATTATTACTAACACTTTTCTCAGAAAATTTTATTTTAATCATTTCAATTAAAATACTTATATAGAAAAAAATAATTGTTAAAGTTTTAAAAAACATGTTTTACAATAAATCTTCTTTTTAACCCCTTGAAGGACGATGCTAATTTTAATCCCTAGTGGTCACATTGGCACCAGTATTTTTCAATGAAAATTTTACTTTTATTTACGCGAAAATATACATTTACTTCTTCACAAATAAATTTTCTTATAAATACTAGTGTCATTCCATTATTTCAACATTTTATGAACAAAAGTACATTGTCCATGAAAGGGTTACTACATAGAAATTAAAAAATATGTTAATGTTTGCTCTAAACCAGACAACCCCCCCCCCCCCAATAAAAAAAATCTTATTCTGTAAATTTTTGCTTTTAGATTAAAATTAGTTTCTTTTTTTTCCTTAATTGTTTTTGTAAAAAATCTCATTTTTTGTTATAATACCAGAGTGGTACGTTCTTAAATGTGTCATTGTTAAATGCAAGGTCTTAAAGTGTTTAAGATTGATTCATTTCTGAACATTCAATGTTATGTAAACTTTCTTAGTTATGCAAAGAAATATAGAAACAGCTAACTAATTGAATCTTTTAGGGATCGTTTCGTTCACATAAATTAAATTCGATGAAGGAAACTGTTTATAGTTTAAAGTTCCGACTGAGTAGGGGTCGATTTAAATATCGGAAAAACAATTACTGACCATAGACAAAACTCATTTTATAATAATAGAAAGTGTGTTACCTTGAAAAGTGATATTTGTATACTATACACATATTTCATGGAATAAAAAACTTTCTAAAAACTGATCAAAATTGAAATTACAAGATGTAAATTGGCATTTTATTTTCTAAATTTTTTTATTTAAGAAAATCATTTTCATATAATAGAAAATTTCTCTTGTAAAATGATGTTGGAATATGCACACATTTCATTAAATAAATGGAAATAAAGTTGGAAATTGCTCGTCAAACGTGGCAAATGAGGTGCGTTCGTACTATAACTAGTTTTATAAATATTTTTTGCACCGCATAGTGTACTGAAGGTATATTTTAGTGCACTTCATAAGTGCCTATCAATTTCATTCTGTTCGAAAGGCTGTAACATCCTTAAAATGCGCTTGAAATAATTTTTCCCATTGGCCTTAACTAAAAAAATTGACTGTCCCTGTAATTAAACTATACATCCAATTTTCATAAAATTTGAAATGAGTCGACACAATTTTGAAACAATTATATATTTAAAATTTCAGACCATTCGGAAGGCTGTAACATCATTTAAATGCACCTGCAATTATTTTTTCCCATTGGCCGTAATGTAACGGATAATTTTTGGCTGTCCCTGTAATTAAACAATACATCCGATTTTCATGAAATTTGAAATGACTCGACAAAATTTTGCAACAGTTATATATTTTAAAATTCAGACTATTCGGTTGAGAAGTTTTTGCTCTGTTACATGCGGACAGACGGACGGACTGAACGACGACTATAGGTGCTACGTATTTATATAATTACGAACGCGCGTAAAAAAGACTTTGTAAAAGCAGGATCACGACTAATATGAGCAAATGATCTGTTCATTTCAGTTTGATTTATGGCGAAAAATAAGATAGAATTGCTCTCCTCAGCGATCATATTTCTACATTACAAATGACTGCCAAAATGTAGTAATGGATTCTCGGAACTCTTAAAGCTTTAGTATTTTCGAAATTTAAATTTTTTTAGATGTTAAGCTCCAATCTTTTCTGAACATTTTGATATAATTGTTTCCTTGAAATTCCCATTAGAAGAGGAGTTGTGGCTTTTAGAATTATACCCGCTCAATAGCTGAATCGGCGTTTCCGAAACTTTGAAGTCATTTTTCTTCAAAACACGTTTTTGGACATAACGCGCACGAAAACTCAAAAACTTCTGAATATTTTTTCATGAAATTTTCAAAACATATGTTTCATGTTAGTCTGTATAAACTGAACCTAAAAATCCCTTTGTATTGTTAAAAAAATATTTTTTTAGGTGATTACATTGTTGAAATTTTCTAAATTTTGCATTACCTAAATACAACTTTGTATTGCAAATATAAAAATGCTTTAAATACAAATTTATTTAGGTTCAGGATAATTATTACTACCTAAAGTATAAGTAAGCACCAAAATTTCCTTTCTAGTTGTAAAATTTATTTTGTAATGCTGTGCGTAATCTGGTATGTCGATTTTCTGCTCGCCAAATGTCTGACAGTTTGGAGCCCCCTTTAAATGCTAATTCTGAATCATGCAATTTTTTAAATATTTGAAATGAAATAACATACTTATATATTTCATCCCAATTAAAATTGTGTCTTAAAATCAAGTACACTTTAAAATATTAAATGTTGGAAATTGCCCTTTTTTTTCTTTTTTTCCAATTTTAAGAGTTCTGAGATCCCTTAACAATTTTACCAGATAGAATGTTAACCTTAAATTATATAATGTGAACATTAAAAAGGTCCACAATCTTACTTAAAAGACGACTCATGTAAAGAAAAAGATGTTACAAGTTTAAAATATACATTTCATTTAAAAACTTAGTACAGTCGAACCCGGTTAAGACGCTCACGGTTAATACGCGATCCCGCTTAATACACGAAATTTTTTGGATCCTTTTATTATCGCTCATAAGACTAATGTAAAAATATCACGTTTAATACGCGAATGGTTATTACGCGATCCCGCTTAATACGCGATAAATTTTTGGTCCTTTGAGGGAAAATAATCACGCTTAAGACGCGGATTCGTTGATCAAGATGCGAATTCCGTCTCTCTTCTCAAGTGTTGGCAATTTTGCGGATTATTTTTATTCAGATAAAAAACACTGTTTTCGAATAGTATTATTTACTTTATTTAATAACAGATTAATTAACGCAAAAATTACTAATCAGAAATAGTGGTAGATATTTGAATAAAACAAAACCCCGCTAAATTAGTAAAACTGTAATTCTTCTTTGATTCCGCCTTCTAACATTCTTTGCCTCTCGCTTCGTGTATGTTTTTACAGTAGTAAGAGAGATATAGACGAATTCAGGTTACTCAGATACATCATAAAAATTATTATGATTAGAGATAATCATGCCTGTTGTTAGTGAGCTTTTAAATGTACGTTAAATCACTACTATGTTTTATAATGCATGTTATAGGCAACAAAAAATGAAAGTCGTAAAGATTAAATAAATACGACTGCGATTGGATAATTCTTTTATGTTTTCTTTACTTTTTGTTATGCTAACAATATTATGTACACGAAGATTAATAAAAATAGTTTCTTCTTATATTAAAAAGAAGGGTCACTTATAATGGTACTTATTAATACAAGTACTAAATTTGATTTTTAAAAATGGGTTGTGCTTCAAAGTTTTAATATTTTATTCTTTTTGTTAAAAAATTTTTAGTCTAGTAGGAAAATTATTTTTGTTGTTTTGTTTTTGCTTTCAAAGTACAAATCGACAACAAAACCAGGTTGGAATCCACATTTATTTTCCTTTTTTATTCCATTCAGTCAAAAGAAACAAGGAGTTAAAGTTGAATACAATTTAATTTTAAACTAAACACATGTACAAGACACAATTTTCGACCGTAAACATATAAACGAAAGCTCAAAAGTTCATTTAGACGATTAAATGTGTAAATAAGCCCAGTTCCTGCAACATGATACAAATCACGTTTAATACGCGATCCCGCTTAATACGCGACTTTTGTCCACTCCCTTGAAACGCGTCTTAACCGGGTTCCACTGTACTTTCAAGCCTTCCAGGCCCATCATCAGAGAAATCTTAACCCCCTGATCGCCGAGGAAAAGGGCAAAATTGTAATGTCGTTTTCTCAGTAATTTTTTAAATTCTAAAAAAAAGATGGTTAATAGAGTTTTTCCAGTAAAAAGGAAAATGATCTGTTGTATTAGTGTACGTCGTTCATGTTCGTTGGAACTACTACTTTTTTAGAGACTTTGACTTCCGTACTCAGGGATGTAGTGTAGGGTATACGGGAGTATACGCCGTATACCTTCGGGATTTTTTAAAAAGAATTCCGTATACCCTATGTTTATCAAGAAAACTATATTATAGCTATATTATATAAGATATACAGTCGGACCTCTATTTAACGAAGTCGCTAAATCCCGAAAAAAAGTTCGTTAAGTGGAAAATTCGTTAAATAGAGATGAACCTTTTTAAATACTTTAAACTACACAAAACAGATTTTTTATTCATAAACACTAAACATTATTAAAAAACTTAACTAATCACACTTTTTTTTGTAAATCATTTTTATTTTTTATTATTATTATTCATTTTACCCATCAAAAAGAAATCTGTAAGGACAACAAGAATTAAAAAAATATATTGTCCGGAAATACACAGTATTTTCAGTTTTAAGAAAATATTTACATTAAAATTATGAATTTTAATGACATTATCGTATTTATTATAACAAGTAATTTTAAGCATTGTATTACTGCATGCGTCCTTACATTTAATTACTGAAACTTATTTACTACAGAACAGCCCTTTTGAGTGTGAAAGGGGGATATTGAAAGTTTGCATTTCCTGGATGGAGTGCAAAGAATGGCAGAGATTTTACTGCTCTCGTTGAGTTAGGCACCTGGTAAAACTAATTCAAGGTTATTGAGCATTATAAAATGTGTAAAAGAATAATTTTGAAGTGTCCGGAAATATTTTGAGAAATAGGGAGAAAAAAAATTATATCATAAAAAAAGTTCGTTAAATAGGGAATACACTTCGCTATTTGGAGGTTATTTTACGAAGAAATTCGCAAAATGTTGTTGGTTCCGAGGAAAAGTTCGCAAAATAGAGGTTCGTTAAATAGAGGTCCAACTGTATATACACTCTAGAGCATACCCTCTGTTCTGAGCGTATACCCTCTGCTTAGCGTGTATACCCTCTGTTTTTTTTTTTTTTTTTTTTTTTTTTTTTTTTACGGCTACACCACTGTCCGTACTGTGATTTTATTTATGCCTTTATCTGTTACCGAGAGAAGACAGCATAAGATGGAAATTTATTTGCTTAAATGAGGACTTTTTTCGGTGTTTATAGATTTTTCCTTTTTTCAAGATCACGAAATGTAAAAAGTTAGTTTATTTGTATTTTTTCCATCAAGGATCCAAAGAAATAGGTCATAATCTTAGCTTGTTAACTTCTTTGAAATGCGTATTTTTTTAAACTGTGAAGTTATATGTTCAAGCTTATTTTTTATACATGTTTGTAACGTACAAAATATAGGGCGCTAGGCACGAATGGGTACATATCTTTATTAGGCATTTAGGGGCCTTCCACAAATGATGTCACACTTGGGAGGGAGGGGGGGGGTTGTGAAATTGTGACAGTTTGTGACAAGGGGGTGGGAGGGGGTAAGAAGAAATGCGACATCACACATTTTGGTTAAATTAAAAGTATTAAAAATCAGCAGATTAACACTAGAAAGACGGCGAGCGGTCATTTTGACCGCCACCAAATGAATACATTGCGATTCGAACCAGAATTTTTTTTATAAACCTAGTTTAAAAGGTAAAAAGGAAAAAAAACCAGTTAAATAAATAAGTTAATCATTTAAAATAAAAATTCTGGTGCGAAATATTTTTTATAAAATTTGAGTATAATTCCCGTCTTTCTAGTGTTAAATTTTGAAGTTATTTTGAAATTAGAGTATTTTGTTTTATAAAGTAGGTTTAAAGCCAAATATATTAAATTCCAAAATACGACTGTTTTCAGCTGCTCTTTCGCATTAATATTTTATTACTATTGTATATTAATTATGTTTTTATTATAAACCTTAATCTTATTTCATACAAAATAAGTACATGAGTCATTTTTATTGTTATGCTCACAAATGTCGTTAAAACACGTAGTTAAAGTTTAAAAATAAAGTTTGAAATATGATCTATAACGTAGTGCTTTGTTCCTCAACTGCAAGTATATGTTTATGTAATATAGCGTGACATGTGAACAAGGGGGGGGGGGGGGGGGTATGGTGAAGTGTGACACTTTGTGACAAAGGGGGGGAGGGGGGTCAAAAATATTGAAAAAAAGTGTGACATCATTTTTGGACCGCCCCTTAGAAGACAGTTATTTATGTAACGTCCTTTTCAGGATGATTATGAAATAAATTGTTTTTAAGCCTAAAATACTATTATTCTTAGTTTATTATTAATAATACTTATAATGTTATTAGTCTCTGTAAAGAAATGAATATATTTTTTAGTAGCTCATAAAAATACTAATTATAGTTTTTAATATAAAATTTAAAAGTTTATTTTATATACATTTTGACAAAACATATAATTATGCATATTATACTATTATAAATACTATGCATATTCCATATTTAGTGCATTTACATTTTGTCACATAAATACAAAATTAGACTTTTTTTCCAGTTCATTTTGCAACATTTTAAAGGGATTTTACAAACAAATTTGAGAAAACAAAAATTCAGGCATAAATGGGTTAACCAACCTTTATATGCCTTCGATTGCATTCTTAAAATGAAAAGAATATATGTGAAGTCAATACAGTAGAACCCCTCTAATCCGAACTAATTGGGACCGGTGCCTTTTCGGATTACAAAAAATTCGGATTACCCGAAATTCCGATAAAAATAGAAAAAAAAAGATGCGTGCTAAAAAAAATGTAAGTTATAAGTACTCACAAGGAAGGTCTCCATACTGGGCATACTCATAATATGTTGAAAAAATGCTAGTGAAAGTACTCATGTATGTAATAAAGAATCAGTTAAAATTAGCGGCGGAATTACAGTAGAAAATCTGTAAAAAATTAAAATACTTTCGAATAATTGGCGTGAAAAGACGAAAGCGGCACGCAATTTGGCGAGCAGCACTTTTCCTCGCCAAAAGCAAACGATTTTAATGAATCTGAAAATTGTTTGTTAATTGATTTTGAGAATATGCGGTATTTAATGAATTTAAACGTAAACCATGAAAGAATTTTTATTATTATTATTATTACATTTTGTATTATACTTGTTGCTTGTTGCCGATTTGAACGAAATTTTGCCATTGTTTTATTCTCCAATCCACAATTTTTTAAATTTAAACGGCTTTATCGGTTATAAAAATAACTTTTAACGCCAGATGAATAATGCTGCCGCAATACATTTCCATACCGAAGAAGTTGTTTCCATAGCAACAAAGTTGAATCGGCAGCGCTCGATGGGGCATATTTTTGAGTTTGGAACAATTTTAATCAATTTAAATTTTGTTTTAAATCGTAAAATATGATAAATAAAATTCGTTATAAGTACATATAAATATATATGACAAAACTATAGTTAAAACAAACTAAAAATGACAAAGCTAAAGTTATTTAAATTAAACTTATTTAAACAAATTCAACATAAAAAGTTTTTTCCTTAAAGAGTATTCGACAAGCGTATTTTTTTTTTTAAACTTAATTTCTGCGCAAACGATGATAAGTCGCCAAATAAGCGAAATTTTCATTATTTTTTTACGGGCATTCTACCGAGGTTCCGCCAAAAAAATTTTTATAAACATATATACCCATGGGAGAAGAACATTCTGTATTTTTTTTCAGATTTTTCTGAGTATGCCCGTATGGAGACCTTCCTTGTCAGTAGTAGTGTAAACATCCTCTAATCCGGCATGCTAAGGTCTGGCATGCTAGATAATCCAGCATGACTTTCGGAAAAAAAATAGTATTTCTTGTTCAATCACTCCTGATGATGTTTATAATAATACAATGAAACTTCACAATGAGGAATTACGTAACAAACCATTACAAACGGTTCAAAATTAAGAATCTATAAATAACTCAGTCGTCACGTTGATGAGGAAGGAAGAAAAAATATTTCTGTAGATATTTTGCGAAATCAAACTGTTGAAAGGAAAAATAAATTTTTATCATCTGAATTAAATACTTTTTGCATTTTAGAAAAGAATTTTATAGTATTGGCAAACAAACTGATTTTAGAGATTTTCCTTAAGTGGCTTCTACGAGTTGGCCTATAGTGCACGTTTTCATTTTTTATTCGTGTACATTGTTGTACTTTTACATCATTGAGTTTTTTTTTTAAATTCTATTCAGGCTGCTTAAAGAACAAAAAACATGCTTTAGTGTGATTTTTTTTTTTAAATTCTAACTTCTGCACTTTTTCCCGACATTCATCCTGTAATACGGGAAATTTCGTAATCAGGCATGAATCCAGAACGAAATTAAAGTCGAAATAAATCAAGTAGAAAGTAACATCGGTTCGGATTAACCAAAATTTCAGATTAGCGGGGTTCTATTGTGATTTGAAAATTGCACTATTAACCGACTTTTTCCCGTAAAAAGAAAATGATCTGTTGCATTACTGTACGTCATTCATGTGCGTTGGAACTACTACTTTTTTAGAGAGTTTGACTCCCATAAAGTGATTTCATTTAACGAAAGACGCGCCTAAAGAAAATGACACTGACAAAGGTAAAACTGTATACTTTGTGTTAACCTTATGATAATAAGTTAATTTTAACATTGAGATAATTACAGCAATTAATAGCTGTAATTAGTTTAATTATGCGAGTGATTTTAAGATTTTTATTATCTTCCAGAGTAGTACGAGTAACGTTTAAAACGAGTAGTTTTATCATTATCTTTCTTCTCGTATTAACCGAGTTCGACTGTACATGGATTAAATCTTCGCGCAATGTCAAACGTTTTATTTTTGACGTTCTCTGTAAAATAATCGTGATAGCCTTAACTTGTTGAAATCATTTATCTCAATTACGTGGTTGTTTACGATTTCCATATTCTATTTACTAATCTGGATATTACGACAGCTGAAAGGAATTTATTGGGTAGATTGGCAGGTCAAAGGTGCGTGAATAGAAACCATTTATTAATTCATTTTCTCCTGCAAGCATCTAATTTGATTATCCAATCTTGCGAAAGTTTTATTAAATGAGCTTCCCTTTTCGGAGATTGAGTCACTATACTTTATGCTTATTTGTTAATATTCAAAGCTACTGTAACCAGGGGTGCGGAGTTGGAGTCGAGCGCATTTTTGAGCGAAAGAGTCGAGGTCGGAGTCGGATCTGTTAAAATCCCCGGAGTCGGAGTCGTCCATTTTACAAGCAGGTCTGCGCTTTCGGAGTCGGAGTCGGCCCATTTTTGAGCGAAAGAATCGGAGTCGGGTCTGTTAAAATTCCCGGAGTCGAAGTCGGAGTCGGCCATTTTTTCCACCGACTCCACAGCCCTGACTGTAACTGTATGAAAACATAGTTTGCACTGGAAAGAATATCAAAATTATAAATTCTTTTTTTTTTTTTTTTTTTTTTTTTTTTTTAAATTTTTCTATAGATGCCTAATATTTCTATTTATTTTAAAGTAATTAAGAATTTTTGAAGCATTAAAAGAACTTCGGAAATTGTATTAAATGAGCTTCTCTTTTCGGAGATTGAATCACTAAAACTTTATTCCTATTTGTTAATATTCAAAGTTACTATGTATGTAATGAAGAGAAGAAATATAGTTTGCATTGGAAATAATATCAAAATTTTAAATTCTTTTCCTTTGAATTTTTCTATAGATGCCCAATATTTCTATTTATTTTAATGTAATTAAGAATTTATAAAGCATTAAAAGAACTTCGCAAACTTTATTAAATGAGCTTCCCTTTTCGGAGATTGAGTCACTAAAGCTGTATGCTTATTTGTTAATATTCAAAGCTACTATAACTGTATGAAAATATAGTTTGCATTGAAAAGAATATCAAAATTTTAAATTATTTTCCTTTGAATTTTTATATAGATGCCCAATATTTCTATTTATTTTAAAGTAATTAAGACTTTTTAAACCGTTAAAAAAACTTCGGAAACTTTATTAAATTAACTTCCCTTTTCCGGAGATTGAGTCACTAAAACTTTATGCTTATTTATTAATATTCAAAGCGATTATCTATGTATGAAGAAAAGAAATGTAGTTTGCATTAGAAATAATATCAAAATTTAAAATTCTATATGATGTGAATTTAAAAATGTTCACTGTTATACTTAAAAGGCGACTAAAATAATGAAAGAGTTGTTACAAGTAAAAAATATACATTTTATTTAACTTCTTAGTATTTTCAAGCCTTCCCAAGCTCTTCATCAGAGAATTTTAATAACTAATTGTTGTTTATGTATACAAATACGTCACTTCGTTTTGAAAATGACAGAGCCAATAATTATTAAAGTTGAAAGTATAAGTAGCAGTTCCTTGAATTAAACTTAACTAGATAAATATATATTATTATTAATTGCAGTTCTATTTATTTTATTACAACACTCTGTTCTCATTTGTCACTTTTCATTTTAAATGCGCAGCTGGAAAGTCGAAGTATAGCAGTGGTAGCAAGTGCAGAAGTAGCAATTATGGTACGGAAGTTAAATATTTTCTTCTACGCAAATTTAATCCGAAACACTGCTACTTCGACTTTCCAGCTACGCATTTAAAATGAAAAGTGGCGAATGAGAACAGAGTGTTGTAATAAAATAAATAGAACTGCAATTAATAATAATATATATTTCTCCAATTAAGTTTAATCCAAGAAACTGCTACATCTACTTTCAACTCTAAAAATTATTGGCTCTGTCATTTTCAAAACGAAGTGACGTATTTGTATAAATAAATAACAATTAGTTATTAAAATATTCACTGATGAAGAGCTTGGGAAGGCTTGTAAGTACTAAAAAGTTAAATAAAATGTATATTTTTAGCTTGTTACTACTCTTTCATTATTTTAGTCGCCTTTTAAATAAAACAGTGAATATTTTAAAGCTCATATTATATATTTTATGTTTGAAGAAAGGTGAAAACTGCGTTTCGTCTTATGATTTTGTTTGAAATTCTATTCCTTGGAATTTTCCTTTAGATCTCAAAAATTTCTATTTTTTTTAAATTAAAATTTTTGAAGCATTAAAAGAAAAAATATTTTAGAACCTTGTTTTAGAATTGTATAAAAATGTTTATGAAGATTTTATATGAAATAATTTTAGAATAAATTCTGTGTGACAACTAAAGATTTTAAATATTTATTTATTTCAAGGATGAAAATTTTGTTCCTTAAAATTTACAAGATTTCTAAATATATTTTTAAAATTAAGAATTTTGGAACATAGAAACTGTAATTTTTTCAGATTCTTGATTTAGAATTCGAAATTCGTGATTTTTCTGCGATATTTTTCTTCGAAATCAGTCAATTCTTTCTCGATTATACATGTCCAAAGTAATGTTTGAACATTTGACATCTGTTTAAACTACAACATGATACCTGTTAAAAAAAGTCCAAATAGATTCTCTCAATTAAATTCTTTTTTATGATTTTTAAATTCTATATACGAAAATAGGTTTTATGAAAGTTAAAAGAAATTTACTCAGTATTGACAGGTAAAGGGTACATGAATATAAATTCAGTATTGGCAGGTAAAGGTACATGAATATAAATTATTTATTAATTCCTTTTTTCTTGTATGAGTCTAATTTAACTATCCAATCCTGGAAAAACTTTATTAAATGAGCTTCCCTTTATGGAAAGTGAGTCACAAGACTTTATACTTATTTGTTAATATTCAAAGCGACTGCAACTGTATAAAGATAAGAAATATAGTTTGCATTGGAAATAATATCAAAATTTAAATTTTTTTTTCTTTTGAATTTTTCTATAGATGCCCAATATTTCTATTTATTTTAAAATAATTTAAAATTTCTAAAGCATTAAAAGAAAAAAACATTTCATAACCTTCTTTTAGGATTGCATAAAAATGTTTAAGAAGATGTTCTATGAAATAATTTTGGGATAAAATGGTATCTGGCAGCTTTGTGAAAGATATTTTTTAAAGATAAAAATATTGTCCTTTAAAATTTCAAAGATTTCTAAATATATTTTGAAATTTAAGAATTGTGGAACGTAGAAACTATAATTTTTTCAGATTCTTGATTTAGAATTAGAAATTCATGATTTTTCTTCGATATTTTTCTTCAAAATCAGTCAATGCATTCTCGATTACATATGTCAAAGTAATGTTTGAACTTCGTAAAAAGATCCAAGTAGATTCTCTCAATTATATTCTTGTTTATTATTTTTAAATCCTATATACGAAACTAGATTTTTTGAGATCTAAAAGGAATTTACTCAGTATTGCCAGGTCAAAGGTACACGAATATAAATTATTTATTAATTCCTTTTTTCCTGTATGCGTCTAATTTGCTTATCCAATCCTGAAAAACTTTATTAAATGAGCTTCCCTTTTCGGAGATCGAGTTACCAAAACTTTATTCTTATTTGTTAATATTCAAAGCGACTGCAACTCTACGAAGATAAGAAACATAGTTTGCATTGAAAATTATATCAAAACGAAAAATTCTGTTTTATGGAATCTTTCTTTAGATGCCCAAGTTTTCTATTTATTTTAAAATAATTTAGAAATTCTAAAGCATTAAAAATACAAACATTTCAGGATCTTCTTTTGGGATTGTATACAAATGTGTAAGAAGATGTTCTAGGAAATAATTTTGGAATAAAATGCTGTACAGCAACTTTGTAAAAAATATTTTTAAAATGATAAAAATATTTTCCCTTAAAATTTCCAAAATTTGTAAATATATTTTGCAATTTAAGAATTTGGGAGCGTGGAAACTATAATTTTTTCAGATTCTTGACTTAGAATTCGATATTCGTGATATTTTTGCGATATTTTTTTTTTCCAAATCAGCCAATGTTTCTTCAATAATGCTTGTTCAAAGTAGAGACCGGACAAAAAATTCGGTTTCGTTTTAGTTTCCGGCCCAAAATCTGAGTTTCTGCGAAAATACGGCCAAAAAATCAGCCGGACCGAAACTACCTGTATTCCAAAAATCTCGTTTCTTCCTACGGAATTTTCAACATTACTAATTGATTTGAGCTGTATCGGTTCAAATGAGACATTCTTTATTTACGTATGGGCTATGAACTTCACTGTTTATAATTATCATTCACGACTGATTCAAGATGTGAAGGCAAATTATAAAGCAAGCAGTGCATACATAACTAAACTTTGAAGACGCTTTTCATGTGTTCATTAAAAATTGCAGACATAAGAGTAATAAAAAAATTTCAGTTTGAAACCGCAGAAGCGTTTCGAATACTCATTCAAAAAGTTCTAATATAACAGATGATCATTTATAAAAATCCTTATAAATAATAAATTGAGGTATGTATACCTAAAACATTTTTTAATTAGATGAAATTCGTATGATTAGAAATTATTCTGTGTCTTAGATGAATTAGTCATTCATAACATTTTATTTTACACGGAAATAAAAAGTTTTGGTCAGAGGCACAGAGCGCCAACTTGGGCCACACGTATAATTAATTAATAATTATATATATTTAATATACTCGTATACTTAATTAATAATTATCTATATTTACATATATATTAATTACTTAAAAAAAACTTTTTTGGACATTTTCGTTTTCGTTTTTGACCGAAATTTCGTTTCGGTTTCGGTCTTAAAAACCTGTTTCGGCCGATCATATGTTCAAAGTAATGTCTGAACTTTGAACATCTGTGTTTAAGCTACAACATGATGCCTCTTAAAAAGATACAAGCAGTTTCTTTCAATTATATTCTTGTTTCTGATTTTCAATCCTATACACGAATCTGGGTATTACGACAGCTAAAAGGAATTTATTAAGCATTTGCAGATCAAAGGTGCACGAATATAAATTATTTATTAATTCCTTTTTTCCTGTATGCGTCTAATTTGACTATCCAATCCTGCAAAAGTTTTGGTAAATGAAGTTCATTTTTCGCACCTGAGTCAAGGTTTTTTCGCTTATTTGTTAATATTTAAAACTACTGCAGGATGAAGAGAAAACGCGATTTAAAGTTGTTTGCTGAAGATATTCTAATTCGATCGTATGATGTTTAGATTTTTGAAAAACTGAAATGGTTTTATGAATAAATAGTAATTGTTGTGTACAGTAGAAGCTCATTACAACGAATATCACTTTAACGATTTTTCCAATTTAACGAATATTATCTGGATTGTTAAAAAAAATCCTATTATTCTATATCATTATAAAAATATCTTTAACGAATTTTTCAGTATAGCGAATTTAATCAGTGCTTCCCAGAGATTCGTTTGTAATGTGATTTTACTGTATTACACTGTAAAAAAAAAAAATTCCGTATGTATGCGGATGATTTTATGTGAATTTTCTATCTTTTAATGGAAAATTTCTATCGTGGGTGGAAATTGTAAATTTTTGTTTATTTATTTATTTATTATTATTATTCGAAAAACTCGAAGAGAATTACATCATTAGAATGGATTGTATCTATAAATTCTGTTTGACTCATGGTTAAAAAAAAAAAAAATCATCCAAAAAATAATTTTTAATGCTTTGAAATTACCATCATAGTTGTTGGAGATTACCCATCCAGTATAGTCGGAACATTTGATTATCCAATACTGCAAAATTTTTATTAAATGAGGTTTTTCTTTTCGTACCTGAGTCATGTATTTTTCGCTTATTTGTTAATATTTAAAACTACTTCAAAAAAAAAAAAAAAAAAAAAGCGTATATACGGGTTATTTTGTGTGAATTTTCTATCAAACTTTCTATCGTGAATGGAAATGTAAAATTTTATTTACCGTATATACTCGCACATAAGTCAACCCCCTAACTTTCGAATGCAAGTTCTGCAAAAAATCAAAAACCGACCCCTAATGAAAATAAAATAAAAATAAAAATAAAGTAAGTCGGCCCCTAACTTTTTACTTCAATTTTGCACAAAATCAAACAAAAGATATTTCACTTGCTAATGCGAAAAAATAGTAAGTAAATAAAAACAAATCAGTGAAAAAAAGATTATGATAAATTACTATTATTTGTATATTTTATGTAATATTTTATTATTCATACACGTAAAAAGCCAGAATTTTTCAGTAATCGAAGTTTTTTTTTCTTTTTTAATTGACTGGTGTATAAGTTGCTTGCCAAAAATTGTCAAAAATTCCTCGACTTATAGCGAGTATATACAGTATTTTATATTATTACTATTCGAAGAACTTCAGTAGAATTATATCACTAGAAAAGATTTTTTCTATAAATTCTGTTTGTCACATGGTTAAAAAAATTTTTCAAAAAAAAAAAATGTAATGCTTCAAAATTACCATCATAGTTGTCGGAGATTACTCATCCATTGTAATCGGAACATTTGATTATCCAATCGTGCAAAAGGTTTATTACGAGGTTCTCTTTTCGTGCCTGACTCATGGATTTTTCGATTATTTGTTAATATTTAAAACTACTGCAATTGGATGAAAAGAAAACGCGATTTATATTTGTTTGATGAAGACATTCTTTCTAATCCGATCTTATGATGTTTGGACTTTTAGAAAATTGAAATGTTTTTGAGTAAATAGTAATTGTTGCGTATTACACTGTAAGAAAAAAAAAGTGATAATGAATAGAAAAAATAAATTTAACATGAGAATTAATTTGGCCCAAAAGCAGCTTACTGAATTAACTCACGAGTTTCAGTGATCCAAAAGTGTTTTCTAAACAAAAGGACAGATTTTCTTTACGAATTCTAGTACCTTTTTTTGGTTACCAAGTTTTTTTAAACTCTGGTGTAACTTATTTTCATTTCTTAGAATCATTCTGCGTCATTAATTCCCCCAAAATATTTTTCAGTTATCTTCTCCTGTAATTACACTATAATAAATCACTAATGTCACATGTCAATTAATCATTTTACATTACATTCAAATTCGAATCTATTACAGGTAAGCAAATAACTATATTTAAATTAGTAATCAATACAAAACCACCAGATTATTAATATTAGTTTCCAATTACCTAATTTTAATGCAAGGTTACAACATCATTATCTAACATAAGACACCATTTTCATCCAATGATGGAAAAAAAGGAAAAAACTTTCGGTTACCTCATAAATGGGTGATTTTATGTGAATTTTATATATTTTACCAGAAACTTTCAACCATGAGTCGAAATCTTAAATTTTATTTATTTATTTATTTATTATTATTCAAAAACTTCAAAAGAATTACATCATCAGAAAATAGATCCTGTTTGGCGCATGGATAAAAAAAAAAAAAAAAAAAAATCATCCAAAAAAGGATTTTTTATGCTTTGAAATTACCACCATAGTTGTTAAAGATTACCAACCGCAGTGGACTCCAGTTTGCGCATTTTATAAAAAAAGTAGCAGTTTCTATGATAGGTTTCTTCATTTTGAACTCCAAAATAAGAAAATAAATAAACAGAGTATTCATGACCAGTTTCTAACCTGAACTTTAAGCGTGAATTTCCAAAATATCGTGGATCACGCCAAAACTTAACTCTTGTTTCATGAGTTTAGTTCGTTATCGTGATTCGTTCTCTGATTTCACGATCGTGATTTCTCAACTTCACTACCTCTGCGATTTCATCAAGAGGGGATTTTCCTTCAACATTTCCTCATTCGATACTGTTATGTCATCTTATTTACGTCTGGTTCTACCTTTGTCTAGTGACTAATGTAATTTTATAATGAAGTAACTTTCTGTCCTATCCTTTCACTCAGGAAAAATAAATAAATATGTATATGTTTTAGGAATAATAATTTGCTATGTTGCATAGTTTTGATGTTGTTTTCTGTTTGTTTTCTTGACATATTTATTACTTCCCTTTCGATTTTGACTATGGAGGTAAAATATAGTAAGATATATTGAAATACTGAAAGATAAGCTTTAATAAATTATTGGAAATTTGCATTTTAATATTAAAGCCTCATTCTTATTAAACGACCGAGTTGCAGTAAATCTTCGTCGTGTCGTTTATGATAAAAGCGCTCTTATCTTGGAAAGAAATCACTGTTGTAACGATTATTCAATTTTGGATTAGGATTATGGATATTCCCGTTAATTATTCATGATCATCAACAGTACTTTCGCGATTCCATCAAGAGGGGATTTTCCTTCAACATTTCCTCATTGACCGAAACAGGTTTTTAAGACCGAAACCGAATTTCGTAATCTTTCTATCTTCGGCTGAAAACGAAAATGTAAAAAAAATTAACTAATTAATGCGTATAATTATTAATTAATTGTACGTGTTTATTAAATATACATAATTATTGATTATACGTGTGGTCTAAGTTGACTCTCAGTAGTGCCCCGGACCAAAACTTTTTATTTTCATAAAAAATAAAATGTAATTAATTCATCAAAGACACAAAATGATTTTCTAATTACATGAATTTCATCTAATTAAAAAAATGTTTTAGGTGTACAAACCTCAATTTATCTTTTATAATGATTGTTGAATTTGATCATCTGTTATACTAAAACTTTCTCAAAGAGTATTCGAAACACTTCTTGCTGCTTCAAACTTAAAAAAGTTCTATTACTGTTAAGTCTGGAGTTTTTAATGAGCACGTGAAATACGTCTTCTAAGTTTAATCATATAATCATATATGCATTTCTGCTTTATAATTTGCACTTATGTCTTGAGTCAGTGATAACTGATAATTGTAAACAGCGAAGATCATAGCAATAAAGTAAAGACTGTCTCATTTGCAAATGAGCCGATACAGCTCAAATCAAAGAATAACGCTAAATTTTTCCGAAGGAAGAAAAGCGATTTTCGGAATTCAGATACTTTCGGTCCGGCCAAATTTTCGCTGAAAATTCGTTTTCTGCGAAACTCAGATTTTGAGCCGAAAATGGAACAGAATTTTCGGTCAATTTCTATCCGAAACTGTTGTATCTTATTTATATCTGGTTCTATCTGTGTCTGGTTATAATTATAGTTTTATAATGAAATAACTTCCTACCCCAGCCTTTCACTCTGAAAAGGTAAATAAATATGTATATGTTTGGCGAATCATAAGATGTAAGGAACTACTGGCAGATAAGCATTAATAAATGACATGAAATTTTAATTTTAGTATTAGAGCCACGTGCTTATCTTTATTATTAATAATGGATAGCATTTATTAATTTTAATATACAGGTATTTTTATTGCTTATCTTTATTTATAGCAATGCTTTATTATTATTATTATTATTATTATTATTATTATTATTATTACTGCATTTCACATCATCTTTGTCACCATTCTTTTTTTCTGTACATATTTCGAATACTGAAGAAAATTTTTTTATATTGATGGATAAGTATTTCCAAAAAATTTTCGTCAGTATGTATTTTCAGAATAGAAACTCATCAATACTATATCAATATTTTATAGTAGCTTCGAATATAGCACCAAAAATATGCTTTTATTATGTTCGTGTGTGTTTGTTCGGTGGGTAGGGGATTTCTGCAACGTTCTTGAAGTAAAACTAGTTTTCTATTTTTTTTTTTTATTATTATTATTAATTTTTTTTTTTTTTTTTTTAAACGAAATTTTGTAAATGTTGATTGAAACTATTATTTATAAATTTATGTACACAGAAAATTGCCAGTCTCACTTCAAAATTTCGCGGCAAGTGTAAATCTTTTTTTTTTTTTTTTTTTTTTTTGTAAAGAAATGTAAAATTATCAAGGATTTAGAAAAAAAAAATAGCTGACTTAAATTAAGCTTTTGCTTTTTATTTACTTCCCATTCTCTTTCTTCATTTATATATATATTTTCGCTGTTATTATATCTCACATAAACAAGCCGAAGTTTCAAAAACCTTTCTGAGAAAACTCATTTCATGCTTAAAACGCATATCGGGAACAAACGCTATCAAAACAGTAAAAATAAGGATTATTCCCAGCTATTATATAATCAAAAAAGATTATAATAAAAAAGAGCTTTCTCGTCTTAAAAAGTTATTTTCTTTACCAAACGTGTCAAAGTATTTTATACAAACTCATTTATTTTTTCTTTTACATTTGTGCTTTTATATACGAGGGTCGTTCAATAATTATTGTCCCGAGTGTGTGTGAAATATTTGTACTGCGATGGTTAATGTGGAATATTCAAGCCTAATGCCTTAGGTGCCTATATGCTCAATTTCAGAACCGTAGCTGCTATACATATTAACTTTTTTTTTTTTCGTTTTAGATGTAAGAGGTGGCACCTAGCTTGAAAGGGGGGGGGGGCTGAGGGGAAAGGCTGGTTTGGAGCTTATGGGACTAGACCTGAAGCAGTTCTGCGATGGATTTGTGACAGTGGATGAGACGTGGCTACATCACTATGATCCCGAGTCCAAACGACAATAGCGACGTCTCATTCACTGTCACCAGGGGTGTAGTGGTGGGTATAAGCAGGTATACGCCGTATACCTTCTGGATTTATTAAAAAAGCTCCGTATACCCTCTGTTTCGCAAATAAAGCTATTGCGTACACTCTAGAAATGACGTTTATGACTTTAGCATGTACCCCCTTCCTATAGCGCATACCATTTGGTTTATTTACGACTACAACACTGACTGTCACCCCCCCCCCACCCCCAACTCACCCTTTCAAGCTAGGTGCGACATCTCACACCGAAAAAAAAAAAAAAAAAAAAAAAAAGTTAATATAGCAGCTACAGTTCTGAAATCGAGCATATAGGCACCTAAGACATTAGCCTTCAATATTCCGCATCAACCATCGCAGTACAAATATTTTATACACACTCGGGGCAATAATTATTGAACCACCCTCGTGTACTAGGGGATAAACACGCGCTTCCCGGGTTACAGAATATAGGTGAAAACCATCATGTATATTATTTCTGATGTCAACATTCTTTTTTCTCTGCACATCTTAACCCTTTATGTACTGAATTATGAATTCATGAAAATTTCATCTTCTAAAGCATTTTTCGTGAATTGTTTAAACTATCTTAGAATATTTACATAATCATTTAATAAGTTTTAGAAGGATTTTTGAAGGATTGGAGGATTTAGAAGAATTAATTAAATTTGAATTTATAGGGATTTTGTGCAATATTTAAAGCCCCACTCAAATCTTTTATTTTAAATATTTTTCTTAGTATTTTATAGAATTAGGAAATACACAAATATAATGTTCTTACAATAGAAATATAGAAATATTTCCGAATTGAAAAATCCCCCCCCCCCCCCATGCCAAGAAAGCTGAAAAGATGCAAAGGCAAAAGAAATCATCCTTTTAAAAATGTTTTTTTTTTGTGTAACCAATAATGCTTTTGGAGCAAGATAAAGTAATGTATCTATAACTCATTCTAAACTGTATTACAACTAATCGATGTATTAAATTAACTTTATAAGAAGTTATTTTAATGGTACCTATAAGTACCGTCAATAGATAAAGGGTTAAAGGAACAGCGATGAATTAGGTATTTTTCGAAAGGTTCTGCAAGCGGCTTTTGATGTAGTATATTTATATATCGTTAAAACTCGCTGTTTGATTTAAAAAAAAAAAAAATTGCAGTTAATGTAAAAACGTAACAAATAGTCTCAACGATTGTGGTGAGAGAGCTTCGCACGGATCTACTGTCTTTTTTCAATTCCTACTGTTAGTTCACACTCTTCCTATATTTATTTATTTATTTATTTATTTATATATCTTGTTCAAATTTTCAATCGTTAATAAAATACTTATTATTCATCCTATCAAGTTGAAATAATTTTTTTTAACTTGTACTGGATGACAACTGATGTTAATACAGTTTTTTCAAATATTAATTCATTATTTAAATTTTAATTAATTAATTTTAGTTTTACATGAGAGACAAAATTGCGGCCATTGGTTATTGAAGCATTTAATGCATCTTCATATCTATAAGGGGTTACCATAAGGGGGACCCTGTTCTGTCGCCAGATACCGCCAAGTTTGTCGCCAACTTGGCGATATATCACCAAATTTGGCGACCAAAATGAGTCGCCAAAAGTGACGCCAACTTGGCGATATCTCTAATATTTCGCCAAATTCCCATAGAGTTCCATTGTAAACCTACTTGCTTATAGAAAATCAACAAATTGAGATATTTTAATGCAACAAAAACTAATATTAGCTTAAGGGACTATATTAAATTTTTCTTTGATGACCTAAGTAGGAATTGATTTTAAAAACAGAATTTTTATATTCCTTGTTATCATTATTATTATTTTTATTGTTATTATTACTAATAACTATAATAGTTTTTTCATATTGAATATATTTTTTAGAATGCGCATTCACAACAGTAAAAATCATATTTATATGAAAATCAGCAATAATGCGTTCAAATAAAATTTTGAAATGTATTAAAATTTTTCCTATTGTTCTCGCATCAGGATTTAACAGCCAAAAAATTATTGTGTTTTATTTATATTTATTGCCGTACTTATTGAATAATGGACGTTTTAATTTCGTTATAGAATATAAGCTGGAAACAAATTATGAGCTACAGTAAAGCTTCCCTAAAGCGACCACGTTTCGTTCCAATAAAAATTGGTCGCTCCGAGAGGTGGTCTCTTAATGGAGGTCATGTTTAAATCTAGATTTTAATTATTGAAAAAAAAAGCAACAATTGATGTTACTAATTTTTTTTTTCACATTAGAAAAAAATATGAAAATTTACGTATCAAAACAAAAGTTAATTACATAAGTTAATTAGTGCAGAGTTTAAAAATGAATACATTGACGTTTGCCTTGATATTACGGTTTTATTTTCTAAAAGTTTTATTTCCAAGTCCTTTCGACGTTCAGTAAATAAATACTTTTTTTTTTTTTTTGACGGGAACAAATAATGACGCTTTCATTAATTTATCTATTTCTTTCAGAGTTTCCTGACAGAATAGGATAGGGGAGTTTATTGACCGCCATCCTTAATTTGTCACCGGAGTTAAATCCCTTGCCTAAAAAGGCAGAAAGGGGTTTAAACACTTAAAAGTTATCGGAATAAATAAAAATTCTAAAGTTAGTTTAGAAGTTTGATGAATATTGCGCTCTCCGGAATTATTATTCTAATAAAACCTTCTTGAAGCGACCAGGAAAAAATGGAATTTGTATAATTTTCTTCAAAGAGATTGGTTGCTCATGGAGGGAGTTCAACTGCACTGTAAAAAAAAATCTGTAAAGTTACTAAAGTTTTTCTAGGAAACTGGGATTCCTAGAACTTTATATGTAACGGCAACAACAAATATTCATGTAACAGACACACTTTTGCGCCGAAAATCAAAAAATCTGTAAGGTTGCTAAGAATTTTTTAGGAAACTGGGATGCCTAGAACTTTTCATGTAACTACAGCCAGGTTTACAGATAAAATTTTAGTAAGATTACTGAAATTTTAATAGATTCATTTGTAAAGTTACAGATTTCTGTAGCTTTACAAAAACTAGTTTTGTAGATTTGCAGCTTTTTTTGTACAGTTACAGATGACAGTTTAGTAAGCATGTAATTTTACATCTGTAGAGCTGCAGAATTTTTTTTACAGTGTGGAATGGTCACTGAATAGAGCTAAGTTTAGTATTGAGCCTATGGGAATAAATTTCGTTCCATGAGAAAATGGTCGCTCAGGAAGGTAATCAGGAAGGTTTAATGGAGGTGGTCGCACATGGAGGTTTCACTGAATTAATATTAATTTAAATGCAAACGGATTAAACTTTCGCAATCGCCTTCACACGATATAGATTTGAAAAAACAAATTTCATCCTTGAAAATTATTTTAAGAACAATAAAAATTGAGTAAATGACGATACAGTTTTCAAGGGTTTAAACGGTGCAGTTTTGTTACATAATTCTGAATGTGTTGGAGAGTGTTTCATAATCTATGCTTGACGCATGATTTTTTCTTTCGTGTTTTCTTTATTCGACGGTGTAAAAATTTTAAGGGGTCAAGTAACCTTTGAAGTATCTAAAAATCGATTTTTTTTAATAGCTTATAATTAAATATGATTCTTTGGGAACATTTAAAAGCAAACCCCATACAAAAAATCGCATTAGAAGAGAATTTATGTCTAAAACAGTTTGAGCTTTTGCTATATGATCAACGGGTTTTTCAATCTTTAAAGTCAATTTTCTCAAAACAGCGATTTTGATCACTGCGCGCACGATTTCTGAAAAACGGTTGCCTAGAATTTCACGAAATTTTTGGTGGATGTATTAAACGTACAGAAGAATAAAATGACCTATTATTATATTTCTAAAGTAAGAAGTTTAGGATTCAGGGCTACCTTTGTATAAAAAAAAATCTCGATATTTCGAATTACTCTAAAAAAAATTTTTTTTTCTCTGGATCTACAAGTTTTATTTTTTTCATTGTAGGTCATTTTGAAAACACTTTATATCTGTACTCATTAAAAAAATTTTGGCTTGTTCCAGCCATTCAAATGGGAAAAATCATGCGCTCAATGCATGCAAGAATAATTCTTTCGTAAAAATTGTATTATCTTTAAAAATAAATAAAAAAAAACTATATATGTGTATACCTTTTCTAACAACTTTGATTGATAAAATAAATCGTTCCTAATATGTGTTTTCAATTTTATAATTAAAAGTTAATTAGTTAAAGAATGACTGCAATTCTTACAGAGGTCACTTTTCCATGTACTTTATTGGTTCAAAGGTTACCTGACCCCTTAAATGTGCTATGAATAGAAGTTAAAAAAAAAAATTAAGTGCAGTAAAAGCGAGATTGGATCGTTTGTTGTTACCATTCGCAAAATGACGTCAGCGTTACGTACAAACACGTTTGTATTTTATAATACAAATATATATAGAAACAAGTTGGAAATTGATCGTCAAACGTGGCAAATGAGGTGCGTTCGTACTGTAACTAGTTTTATAAAAATTTTTGCACCGCATATTCCACTGAATGTATATTTTAGTGCACTTCATAAGTGCATATCCATTTCATTCTGTTCGAAAGGCTGTAACATCATTAAAATGCACTTGGAATAATTTTTTCCCATTGGTCTTAATGTAACGGAAAACTTTTGACTGTTCCTGTAATTAAACTATACATCCGATTTTCATGAAATTTGAAATGACTCGACAAAATTTTGCAACAATAATATATTTAAAATTTCAGACCATTCGGTTGGGTAGTTTTTGCTCTGTTATATGCGGACAGACAGACGGACTGCACGACGAATATAGGTGCTACGTATTTATATAATTACGAACGCACCTAAAAAGGCTCTGGAATGTACAGCCAGAAAAATGTAGATTTTGTTAAATATGTCTTCACGCGATCAATTTTCCGTCGGAAATTATGCTAATAATTTCTTATTTCCCATGTTTTGAAATTCTACAAAATTCTGTTTTGAAAATATATTAGTTTTCTTTCAAAATGATTTTAATAAAAATAGTAAGAGTAATGATTAGTCCTACTTGTTATACAAACAATATAATAAGGTATATAAAATACCTTTGAATAAAAATTACCTGACAAGTTCGTATAATAATAATAACCAAATCACTAAATGAAGATGGCATGTAATAATGGTACAAATTGATATTTCTAAGGTATTCAATGAACTTGAAAATAGATGTTACAATAGAAGCATTCTGAATTTACAAAGAAATGAGAAGTGCTGAATTGATACCGGAAACAATAATAATATTGTAAAAATTATATAAAAATAAAGTAATAATAAAATGCCCAAAACCAGCACATGTATTTTCAAACAAAATCAAATCATTTAATACTTAAGAGCCAAAATGGGCTTGTAAACCACAGTATCAAATGCAAAATGCATTGAAAATATTCACAGACTAATAAAATACATTCCATTCATATTCGCGCAAAGTAGAAGAATATTATAGAATGTTAACTATATAAAATACATTTGAATCAAAAATTATCTATGACAAGTTCGTGTACGTATATACTCGTATATATATATACATTATATATTCAAGCAGTTATGTGATATTAAGTACGATTAAGTTAGTTTTAAGTGCAGATGTATATAGTTGTAAAACTTATGAAAAACATTTGAAAAATAACGTAGAATCAACATACAATCTCACAAGTTAAATTTTATGCCTTTACTCTTTAGCAGGCGGAAAGGCTTTATAAACCCCACCCCTTATTTTAAAATCAATGAAAAGTGCTATCGGCAGGTTTCGTAAGGTAGACTTTCTTACATTAAACACAAAGTAATAACAAATGAAAATTTATATAAATTATATGAATGATTATTTATATACATTATATATACAAGTTGGAACCCGTCGAAATTCGACGAACTAAAATGTTAGAAAGGAACTGTGTCAGATCGAATTTATAATAAACCTACAAAAATAATTACAATAAAAAATTCATCTTACATTGATTGTCTAACTCTTAAAACAAATAATATTTTTAACCTAAAATTGCCAAAATATTATTTCCACAAACTTCAATTGCTTAAATTATTGAAAAATTAAACTGTATTAGAATACGTCATCAAGATGAATCATTATGATGAAGTTATCGATTGAGTCCCTTATGTTTGTTTTTACGGGATGAAATATCAGTAAAAAGGATTTCGCTTTGTCACATGATAAAATTATCCCTCATAAAATCTAAACTGTGCGTTATTTTCACATTCTCATAATTTAGATACGCATCACTCAAATTCACAATTTGAAAGTATTTTAAAGCGCAATAGATTATTAATGAATGTATTTCCAAACTTAGTCACGTTTGTCCGATACAACTTTTCATGTGAACATTCGCACAAACTTTAAGTTCTAATCTCAGTACCCGCGAAAGAAAAAAAAAAAAAATCAGAAATTTGTCTTTAGTTGTCATAGCATTGGCCATTTAGTATTGGTCAAAAATTTAGTTTTATCAAAAAAAAAAAAAAAAATGATCGTTTTGTTTTTAATATGACATCATTTTTACTCACTGAATCATTTTCCCTAGCGTCTCAAACTCAGTATCAACGTAACATAAAAATATTGAAATGTAACTGATTTATGAAGAAGAATGCATGTTTTGTAATGTCTGACGTCATTTTCTGTTCAAATATTATGGAAAAGTTACTTTCAAATAAAGACTACTTAATAAATAAAATAAAGTTACTTTTATTTGTAATGTGAAAATGGCATCAATAAGGATGTAATCAATAAAAATAATAAACCATGACTATTTTCCCTTTACTTTCAATATAAATGGAGTACTGCAATTGCCACGATTACAAAAATTGTATTAAAAACTACAAAAAAATTAATATCTTAAAAATAAATTGAGATACAGCTTTCAAACAAATTGCATTTAAAAGCACATTTTTTTCCTTGTACGAAGGTGCAAAAATTGAAACTGTGCGATGTTTAGAAGTTTAAAAATTTGCAGTAGCGAAAATTGCAAAACCGAAATTTCATTTCAAATATCAAAGTGTTGCCATTCACAAAATGACGTATGCGTTACGCACAGATATGTTTGTCCTTTATAATATAGATAGGGGAGACTAGAGACGGTTGACCATACGGGAGCCTTGACCAAACATTAATTTTCATATTTAAAAGAATTTATGAGTTTTATCAATAGGTGTCAACCAAAGCTACTGGAATGCTCAAACAACAGTCTTCGTTTCATAGAGATAATCGAAATAGGTGCGGAAAAAATCAATTGTGAGCGTTTTCAACCTAAAAGTTGTGTTTTTTAGAAATATTTTGTAAGCTTTTTTCAAATAAATTATATCATAGAAATCTAAGTAAGTAGGTTTAAAGTAATACAGAAATATCGACCTTTCATTCCAGACATAAAGATTGTACAGTAAGTTAGGCTTAACATAACAATATGGTATCATTTAGAAAAGGTCTATGTAGGGAGGCTTGAGCCAGTCAATGTGAGGGAAGGTTGACCAGATGCTCAAGGCACCCTTAATTAAGTGGTTTTGGAAATATTTTTATTATATACTATGCATAATGAAAAGTTAATGGTATATATATCTAGGCTAATTGAGAAATCAGGCTCTTTGCAAACAGCCTAGGCTCTTTGCAAAGAGCCGGGCTAATTGGAGAATCATCACCCTTTTTCCAATTAGCCTGATATTTTTCAGGATTATTGCAAAGAGCCTAGAAAGTGTTAGGCTAATTGAAAAATGACCACTTATTATCCAATCAGGGTGATTTTTTTGGGGCTTATTAACCCATAACCCGACCAGAACCGGAAAAATAGATTATAACAGACCGTACCCCAATCCGAGCAAGACAAAATAATTTCAGTCTGCATGCAACCCGACACGAACCTGAAAGTTCCATTTCAAAAAAACCCGAAATCTGACCCGAACTAAATCTGATAACCGACAAAAATATTCTAAAGCACCACAACCCGATCCAAGTAAGACAAAATAATTTCCTTGAACACGCAACCCGAACCGAACCTAAAAATTCCATTAGAAAAAACCCGAAATCTGACATGAACCAAATCTGAACCCCACAAAAGTATTCCAAAGAAACATAACCCGACCCGAGCAAGACAAAATAAATTCCGTGTACACGTAACCCGATCCGAACCTAAAATATTTGTTTGAAAAATTCCGAAATATGACCCGAACCAGATATGATAACCGACAAGAATATTCTAAAGAACCATAACCCGATCCGAGCAAGACAAAATTTCCTTGGACACGCAACCCAAACCGAACCTAAAAATTCTATTTGAAAAAAAACCCGGAATCTGAAGCCGACAAAAATATTCCAATGAATTATAACCGATCCGAGCAAGACAAAATAATTTCTGAGGACATGCAACCCAACCAGTACCTAAAAATTCAATTCGAAAAAAACGAAATCTGACGCGAACCAAATCTGAACCTGACAAAAAATTTCCCCAAAAACCATAACCCGATCCGGACAAGACAAAATCATTTCCGTGGACACGCAAACGGTCGGGTTTTTAGGTTCGGGTCGGGTTGCGTGTCAACGGAAATTATTTTGTCTTCCTCGGATCGGGTTATGATTTTTTAGAATATTTTTGTCGGTTATCATATTTGGTACGGGTCATACTTCGGGTTTTTTTCAAACTAAATTTTTAGGTTTGGATCGGGATGCATGTCCACAGAAATTATTTTGTCTTGTTTGGATCGGGTTATGGTTCTTTAGAATATTTTTGTCGGGTTCAGATTCGATTCATGTCAGATTTTGCGCTTTTTCAAATGAAATTTTTAGGTTCGGGTCGTGTTGCGTGTCCACGGAAATTATTTTGTCTTGCTCGTATCGGGTTATGTTTCTTGGGGATATTTTTGTGGGATTCGGATTTCGTTCAGGTCAGATTTCAGGTTTTTTCAAATGAAATTTTTAGGTTCGGTTCGGGTTGCGTGTCCAAGGAAATTATTTTGTATTGCTCGGATCGGGTATGGTTATTTAGAATATTTTTGTCGGTTATCTTATTTGGTACTGGTCATATTTCGGAGTTTTTTCAAACAAAATTTTTAGGTTCGGATTGGGTTGCGTGTCCACGGAAGTTATTTTATGTTGCTCGGATCGGGTTGTGTTTCTTTGGAATATTTTTGTCGGGTTCAGATTTGGTTCATGTCAGATTTCAGGTTTTTTTTCAAATGAAATTTTTAGGTTCGGTTCGGGTTGCGTGTCCAAGGAAATTATTTTGTCTTGCTCGGATCAGGTTATGGTTCTTTGGAAAATTTTTGTCAGTAATCATATTTGGTTCGGGTCATATTTCGGATTTTTTTCAAACAAAATTTTTAGGTTCGGATTGGATTGCGTGTCTACGGAAATATTTTATTTTGCTCGGATCGGGTTATGTTTCTTTGCAATATTTTTGTCGGTTTCAGATTTGGTTCATGTCAGATTTCAGGTTTTTTCAAATAAAGTTTTTAGGTTCGGTCGGGTTGCGTGTCCAAGGAAATTATTTTGTCTTGTTCGGATCGGGTTACGTTTCTTTGGAATATTTTTGCCGGGTTTAGAAATGTTTCATGTCAGATTTCGGGGTTTTTCTAATAGAATTTTTAGGTTCGAGTCTGGTTGGGTATTCACGGAAATTATTTTGTCCTGCTGGCATCTGTTTATGGTTCTTCGAAATATTTTTGTCGGGTTCAAATTTGGTTCATGTCAGATTTCAGGTTTTTTTCAAATGAAATTTTTAGGTTCGGTTCGGGTTACGTGTCCAATTAAATTATTTTGTCTTACTCTGATCGGGTTATGGTGCTTTAGAATATTTTTGTCGGTAGTCAGATTTGGTTCGAGTCAGATTTCGGGTTTTTTCAATTGGAACTTTCATGTTTGGGTCGGGTTGCATGTAGACTGAAATTATTTTGTCTTGCTCGGAACGGTCTGTTGTAATTTATTTTTTGGGTTCGGGTCGGGTTATGGGTTAATAAGCCTAAAAAAATCACCCTGATTGGATAATAAGTGGTCATTTTTCAATTAGCCTAACGCTTTCTAGGCTCTTTGCAATAAGCCTGAAAAATATCAGGCTAATTAGAAAAAGGGAGATGATTCTCCAATTAGACCGGCTCTTTGCAAAGAGCCTGGGCTGTTTGCAAAGAGCCTGATTTCTCAATTAGCCTACGACATATGTCGTACATAAAATAATGTAAATTTATTCTGTAAAGCTTCAGTATGATGCTGTGATGGAAAAGAAAATGTTTAAAACTTACTATAGAAAAATGTGAAAAATTGCTAGAAAATGGAAAAGTTGATAGGAACTTTTTCTCATTTAAATATTGCTTACAATGGGTAAATGGAAACGGTGAGAAAGACTAGAATGAACTAGAAAGAATGAAAGCAGCAGTTTTAACCCTTTGAGGGGCAGTGGTATGTTTCTAAAACCACTTGATTTTAATTCCGAAACATCACAATGACACCAGAATTTTGCTAAACTCTTTTCATTTAATATGTATGTGAAATATAGCCTTTTTCTTTTTTCCAAATAAATTTGTTCATAAATTCCGGTGCCAGTCATTTATTTCAACATTTTAGTACTGAAAGTACTTTGCCCCGAAAGGTTTAAATCATGTTAATGATAAGTTCAGGCTTATGCGGTTGCAAAAGAACATAGCATCGATCGAAAAACTTTAGGAAGGTATGTAGAAAAATTTCATCAGGATAATTACAGTAAGATGAAGCCAAACTATGTGACAACTAGAGTTGTCAGATCGAGTATCACAAAAACTAGAACAAGGCGATAAAAAAAGCGGGACAGTGGCTCCTAAATCCGGACATAATAAGATGAATCACTATGAAAACGGAACCTGTCTCTAACAGAATACTGCCTTAAATGTTCAAATTTCATTTTCCTTGCTGTACAATTATACCTACTCAGACAAAATCCTGTTTAAAACAAAATATTTCTTCTCCGACTTGCGATTGCGTCTTAACAGGTTTGCTTAAGCCTCATATTTAAAAAAAATATTTTTTTAATAATAATTAAAGCATGTAGAATAAAGTTATTTTGCTTTTTTTTAACTGATTTTATTTCTTTTCACAAATAGTGCAAAATAAAACAAAGTGGGTCAAGACTCCCATATAGTGGGTCAACCCTCCCACATGTGGGGAGCCTTGACCCATTATTTTTTCATGATTAAAATCAATCATTTTTCAAATTTCTTATATGTTACACTTATGTAGCAATTTTATTTTGATAACTGGTTGTATAACGAATAAAATGATATATAAAATTTTATTCTACGTTCAATATTTAAAAAATAAAAACTCATTTTGTAAAAAGTGGGTCAACCCTCCCTAGTCTCCCCTATACATACCATAAAATAGACGACATTATAATTCATCATATACAAATAGAGAAAAATGAAATATGAAATCATGCCTGTTATGATAAATTAACCAAATGAAAAAATTGAAAAAATAAAATCTGTAGAGGAATTATCAAGTCCAAATTGCTATAGATTCCATTATTATTATATTATATTCAAATTACTGTAGATTCTACAAAACATGCTCGATTTCATTTTTAAATGAGCTATAATAAGCTAAAATGAGTGGTCTGAAAAATAAAAGGAATGACTGAAACTTTCCAGTTCTTTACGTTTTGAAATTTTAGGAATTCCTGTTAAAAAAGATTAGTATAACGAATTGCTTTCAAAACTAATTCGAATCAAATCAGTAAAAATATAATAGTGATTCGTATGTATTATACTATGAAAATAAGCTATTAAAATACGAGAACTTTTTCATCTGTAAAAGTTTTTTTTTTTTTTTTTTTTTTTTTTTTTCACTGAAAGTTTCAATGTTATAACGAACTATTTTTTTTTTTCTTTTACGTTTGCTTACGAAAATAAATAAATAATAAAAGGCTGTGGAATCTGCATTTGGGGAAATATAGATTTTATTAAAACAGTCTCATCCCAATCAACGTTGCCGGCGAAAATGGTAGTATATTTATTTTTTATTCGTCTAATTTCATGTTTTGAAAGTCCAAGAATTTGTGTTTTAAAAAAAGTATTAGTATAACGAATTGCTTTTAGATTTCATTTGATTATATAACACTCGAAGATAATAACAACAAATTATTTTAATATAATCCCGGAAGTTATTAAATACTAACTTCATTCTCTAGTTTATTCCGCTAGATATAGCTAGAGTACCTTCGTGGGCCTTTTGTATATATTTATTTATATATAGCGATTTTTTCTTTCTTTACGATTTTTTTAAATGTAAATATTTTGTAGGCTTATTTTTACATATTTTTTATTTCTGTTTCAATTAATTTATTTTGTACTTCATTTATTTTTGTTGAAAACGGTCTTTTTGTTGTTTATTTATTTTTTTTTCTTGTGTTCTTTTGGGGTCCCTAACTTTTTTCAAATGTATTTGTGATCTGCACTTCGGTTACGCTCATACATCTATGATCCAAATAACTATTACTAGAGTTATGAAGTACATGGCAACACGGGCTATGTACAATAATCACGTTTCAAATTTCAATAGTCTAAATTATGCAGGGTGTTTCAGCACAGCGGTTACAAAGTTTCAGGAGAGGTAGTGTACACCTAGATGATGGGAAATCACATAGCAATGCAGGGTCGGAAACGCTTTCCTGGCGCGGTAGTGGACACAAAACACAAGAATGGAAGGACACGAACAGGGTGAGAAATCATGTTTATTATTCTTAGTACTGCAAAAATGCCGGGACAACCTGGAAAGTGCCGAGGAGCTTGTTACACGCATCGCGGTAGCTGCTGGGGAAGTCCAGGTAATAATTATGAAACAGGAGACAAATTCTGCTGTTCAAACCGGTTTTTAATTTGTTAACGGGGTGAAATTGTCGCATGCCTCACGCTTTTTTGTTGCATGTCTCCCTGGTGTGTGGCGCGCCTTTAGACCTTCCATGCGCCGGATATATGAGGCCTGCATCACAGCAAGGGGTCGTAATTTAACACCTTCTTTGATGACGATCGTTTTTTCTCTTTTTCTTCTTTTTTCTTAGTTTTTTGCTGTACTAAGAAGAATAAATATGTTTTCTCACCCTGTTCTTGCCCTTCCATTCTTGTATTTTGTGTCGTCACTACCGCGCCAGGAAAACGTTTCCGACCATGCATTCCTATGTGATTTCCCATCCTCTAGGTGTACTCTATCTCTCCTGAAACTTTGTAACCGCTGTACTGAAACACCCTGTATATATTAAAAAAAAAAAAATCAAAACATCTTGGAAGGAAGAAACATTTTTTCCCCTTACTCTATCGGGCGGCAAAAATCAATGCTTATCTACCCGCCCCCTTTGAAAAAAATGAGCATTTTTTGAGAATTCTTTGCATATTTTATAAAATCACACAGAAAAGGGATAGATTGCACGAGCTATTGAGAAGTTTTATTTTTCGCTGATAGTACGACCTTCGCTTATGCTGAAAACCCGAAAGATTATAGATCGACATGCTCTTACACTTATCGACGTTTGGGCCTGTAACTTTCTTAGTTTACTGATTATGGAGTGATAATCTTGTTTCTCTTCAGACTGAAGACTGATTTTTCTGAGGCGTAGGCGGATAAGAAAGATAAAACAGATATATTTTTTTAACACTTGTTTTTCTCGATTGCGTCGATTGTTATTTTTTTTATCCCATGAATAACTGTGAAATATCTTGATGTTATCTTGCGAAATAGGAAACATCCTTTCAACCCCCCCCCCCCCCCTCTCTCTCTCTTTTCATATATTTGCACCTGGATGTTCACGAAAGTTATTACATTTATAATGTAAACTGAAACAGCCAAATTTTAATGTCATTTTATATACCATTGATACTTGGCTGTTCATCCTCTTTTTTTTCAAAATATTATGCTGAAAAATACTAGACTATGAAATAAAATTGTTTGGTTTCACAGAAAAATACAGAAGACCTAGACTGACAGAAAAAAAAGCCCATTTATTTTACGAAAAAACTCTGTATCAATCCACGAACAATATTATATACATACAGTAAATTCTGTCTAAGGCGGACTCTGTATGAGCCGGAAATCTGTCTACCGCGGAAAATTTTTCAAGTCCCGGCGAACCCATAGACAATTACATTAATTCATGCTACATAAGGTGGAATCTGTCTAACGCGGAAACGGAAAGCATTTTAAGGTCCCACCGAAACCAAAATTTTGCATAAGGCGGAAAAAAGGATAATTTAAAAATGAAAGGCATTTTGTTTATTAAAACTGATAAGTCAAATACTCAATGTCGTGCATGTTAGTTAAATTCTGTAACACTTTGAAAAAGTTAATTCAAAAGGACAGAAACTGTTTAAATTTTAAGGAATTCATGCTTGTGCCATTTTTTCATATGCAAAATTATATTTAAAAGTTAATATTTCTAGTAGAATGAACATTTATTAAAATATATATTTTTGAAAGTGCAATATATTATACTTTAAGGATGTACTCAAATTCAAAGTTATAGCGTTCTGTCTCATTCTCGAAGTTTATTGGGTGTGGCGGGAAGGTGGGGGGGGGGGGGGGTTGGCGGAGGTTTTTGTTTTTTTTTCTAGTGTGTGTGTGCGTGTGTGCTTAAACTTCCAATTTGCATGTATTACATCGGTACTAAGAAATTGAATAACGTTTCTCATTTATCTATACAGACAAAAGATCTTTCCGAATTTCAGTTTTCAACCGATTTTCGAGTCAGGAAAATCAATAAAAAATCATCAAATTTGAGGGGTTTTGGGGTTGGGGGGGGGGGGAGCTTTTTTTGCATAAGTCGGAATATTGTCTACCACGGAAAATTTTCTCAGTCCCGATCGATTCTGCCTTAGTATATATATATATATATGTGTGTGTGTGTGTGTTAACTGTACGAATTTTTTGTTATTTCAACAATCAAGTACTGTACTTGATTGCTAAAAACATATTTTTCTCTGTAAAGTAATCTGAATGAACGTAATACGGCCACCAGGCGTTTCAGCGTTAGTTTCAGGGTTTACCAAGTAATTCCAGAGCGGTCGTTTTTCGTGTACTTACCAAATTAGAAAAATGTAATGCGCTGTTGAATCTCTTTTTCTTTTTTTTTTCTTCTCTCTTCAATGATATGTGATGATTTTTTTAAAAAATCATTTATGGTCCGTGCATGAATCAAAAAAGTTTTCATAAACCTATCTGCAGAGAAAAAACAAGTGGGTAAGTGTGATCACAGAGGGTTTCGTTTAATATTCCTTTCAAAACATTTTATCCTTTTGCAAAATCTGTTAGTTCCACATTTCGCAACCAGGGGGCGCACTCTATCCTAAACAAACCTCTATCCAAGCGGTAATTCCGTTTTACAAACTATCCGTAGTTAGTCGTATATCCGTATATTAGTCGAGGGGATCGGGCCCATAGCACCGTGGTAGGCGCCCCTGGCGGTAAAAATTAAAATTAAAATATGTACGGCTTTGGTGCATAATATGAAACAGTGGTCAAAGGAGTGTCGGCAAACGTTAAAAAAGTGCACCCCCTGGTGAAAAGTGTGGAGGTTAGAAACATTGTTAAAAAATACAGAAGTTAGAGCCCGGAGAGGTAAATAATATGACTTTTTGAAAATTTTTATGATTTTCCGTGTGATCGCAAGTGTTCTGCTATAAGTATGCAAAATTTCACATCTCCAACTTAATTAGGGGCTGAGTTAGAAAAATTGCTTAAAATACACAAGTTAGAGCCCAGAGGGGTAAATATAAGACTTTTTCAAAATTTTATGATATGACTTTTGATGTAATGTGTTCAGCTATAGATATCCAAAATTTGAACTCACCAACTTAATTAGGGCCTCAGTTAGAAAAAAAAGCTTAAAATACACAAGTTAGAGCTTAGAGAAGTAAATATAAGACTTTTTCGAAATTTTATGATTTGTTGTTTGATGTGAGGTGTTCAGTTATAAGTATCCAAAATTTCAACTCTTCAACTTAATTAGGGGCTCAGTTAGAAAGAAAAGCTTAAAATACACAAATTAGAGCCCAGAAGGGTAAATATAAGACTTTTTCAAAATTTTATGATTTGTCATTTGATGTGAGGTGTTCAGCTATAAGAATCCAAAATTTTAAGTCTCCAACTTATATAGTTTCTAAGAACGGGCTCTGCTACGGACAGACAGACACACAGAGGAATGAGACGAATAGGGTTTCGTCAGATGAACGAAACCCTAAAAAGACACTAATACAAACCAAGACTCTTTTCGTGTCAAGATTCCTGCGCGGTTCTGGTTGTATCCGATCCGAACACGAAAATTCTGCTTAAAGTCAACCCAAAAAATCTTCATCGACCCAAATCCAACGTGAAAACCCGAAATCAAGGAAAATTGATCTTTAACTTAATTTGATAATTAAAAAAAAATTACAATCATATCGCTAATATCAATTTTATTTTTTACGTAAAGAAAATTTAAAGTCTCAATTCATATTCATATATACAAGTCTTCATCTGAAACAATATTCTAGACTTTTTTTTTTTTTTAAAGGGGGGAGGGGGGTGAACGTGACCCATAAGTATCAAAACTGAACCTGAAACAATGAGAGTCAAACCGACCAGAAGGGAAAAAAATTAGCTCTAAGCCTAGCCGACACGAACCGCATGTTAGGTATAATTCGAGTAAAATCGGGTTACCCGAACCGATATAGAATTCTAATTCAAGTCAATATTACGACTTTTGAACAGCCATTACGCTTTTGTGTCACTTTTATCGGAAATTCAGATAGTCTTTTCAAACTTTTATGGATATTTTGGAATTTTTAATTTCATTTTTTGGAATTATTTTACTTAAACTCGATTAATTTCAAATAGAAATAATGTTCTTTTCCGAAAGATAATGAATTTGTGTCCCTTATCCATTGCTTTTTTGCTTAAGCGAATTAAAATTTAATAGAAATGGATTTATTGAGGAAAATGAGAGAGTAACCGATTTACCTCCACTGGCTATATTACCTTTAAAAAAAAAAAAAAAAAAGTGTTTTGCAAAACTTTGAAGTTAAATATGAAAATCAATAGTGGTAAAAAATTCTTTCAAAACTTAAAGGGAATAGATAAGTGCTAATAATAGTATATTTATAAATTTATTAAACTTTACCACAACCATCAAAATTTCAGTTTGAAATAAGAATGGTCGTACTAACCTCACTAACCTTAACTAGTTTTCCCATGCCTCCAACCTAACAATTTTTTCAATAAATTATATTCATATATACATATAATTTATAGAAAAAACTGTTAGGTTGGAGGCATGGGAAACCTATTTAAGGTAACTGAGGTTAGTACGGCCATTCTTATTTCAAACTGAAATTTTGGTGGTTGTGGTAAAGTTTAAAAAATTTAAAAAGATACTATTATTAGTAAATATTATATATACGAGGAAAAGTAAGTAAGTAGGGCACAAACCGATATGGGTTGATTTTTGACGGCCGATTATCTACTCGAGGGATATAAGCCACAAACTGGTATGAGAGGTCGGAAATTAGTAGTAAATTGTTTCCAAATATGCCAACAGCTGGCAGCCCTATCCAACTGTAAGATGTAATTTTCGAATTTATGAGACAACAGTTGTACAAGATGAGCAGGGGCGTTCAAAAATTGTTGACGAAGAACGAAGTGGTCGTCATGTTGAGATGGCGACAGAAGAAACAGTGCGGAAGGTTGAGGAAATGGTTAGAGCTGACAGGTGAACAATAATAGACAGCATTAGCAACTGCAACTGCAACAGGGTGTTCACATGGTTTAGCTTACAGCCGACTGATGCAGACGTTGAATGTGAGGTAAACAGATGGCTGGGAGTGCAGTCCAAAGACTTTTATGCAGCAGGTATTAGAAAACTCATCAAGATATGGGGAAAATGTGTCAATGTAAATCACGATTATATAGAGAAATAAACATGCCTCTTAAGTATGTGTCTTGGCTTCCCAACAAAGTTGAAAAGTGTTTATGACTTCGGTTTTTCTGTCTGTCTTGCCGTCTGTCCGCGCTCGAACTTACGTAAATATACTCGGATTCCGGTAATAAACCTTTAAGTGTGAACATTATTTGAGTAGGATGTTTTGCTGGTATTTACTGGATACACAATACATATATGCATATAAGAAAACATTAATCTTTAATACATTTGTTTCCATTGTTAGCTTATATTGAATCCAATTTCATTAATGTCAATTCATTCATTCATTCAAATTTTGTATTTATTGGATGCAAAAGTTCAAAAGCAAAAAGTTGAATGCAAAAGTTCAAAAGCAAAAAGTTGAATGCAAAAGTTTAATCTTTTTTGAAGTGAATAAGGCATACAAAAATGAATAGTAATTGGATCGCCTCCATAATACAGCAATCACTGAGTGTGTTCAAGAAGCACGCGCGGTGCGCCCGCGAGCTCAGGAGGCAGGAACATGGAGTGGGTCTATATCATGGATGTAGTGTGTTCAGGTAGTGTACAGGTAGACACGTAGTGTGTTCAGGAACAGACCATGGATTTGATTAATTAAGGTGCTAATTATGAAGATATTTTGTTGCAGAAACAATGTGTGCTAGATGGCTGAATGGATAAGGCAGTGAACTCGAGACTAGGGATTCTGGGTTCGAATCCTTCCGATCCCACATTGTGTCACAATTTTTTTTTGTTTTGTTTATTGGTTGTTTCATATTTTTCATAATGAATAAGATATTTTTGATGAAGATATATTTTTTATTTTTATTATACAGAGGCACGTGTATTTTTATTATAATAATAAAATACTTATTTAAATGTGAGAAAATGAGGTATTTCGAGATGAAAGTTTTACATCTGAACGCCTTTTAAATATTCAAAGTTTCGTTTCTAAGTATGTATATGTATAATGATATAAACATTAAGCAAATCCAAATGAAAAAATAATATATATCGCACGTAGGATAATTCCTTGATTTTTTTTTTTTTTTTTTTTTTTTTTTTTTTAGTACTTTACGAGTGAATTTTTATCGAGACTAGGCTGGAAATCATATTTTACTTTGAACATTATAAAAATGAAATGTAATAGTTGTAGATTATTTTAACTAAAAATATCTGTACATATATTTTTTAAAGAGATAAAATATATAGGTCTGCTGTCTAGTTTTGTAGTGACTAAAGTATGATTAGAATGTTTATAAATTTTCACTGAAAGTATAAATAAGTATTTTGCTTATACTAACAGAATTTTGAATGCCATTTATTTCTCATGTTTTATGATGTATTTTGGTCTGTTATCCACACGGTATTAAAATATGCAATCATAAAATAAGAAATACATATATTAAAACCTTCTCTGAAAAAATGTCTAACTAACAGTGCAAATTCCATTGAAATCCATCCAGTATAGTAGATTACAAACAAATCTCATATGTTGATATCACAATCTTGGTTTACTAACAGCATTTTATTTATCACGGAAGATATAAATCATTTTTAAATAAATAAAAAGAAAATTGTTAAAAAGTTAAAATTTTTAGATCACCAGTTGAATTCTTAAATTGTATCAATCAACCTACCAAACAAAGCACGACCAATAACAGATAAGCAGAAAACGCACAATCACGTGATCAAATCGCCCACACAATTTTTTTGAGCAGCTCTCGCGGAGTTTGAGTGCGGTTGGTTAACTAATTTTAAATGCCAAATGGGCTAAAGTAGATAAAGAAGGTCACGTGATGTTTCTCCCGACTATTTTAGATTTTATCTGAGTGAACATAGGCATATATTCCTGTTACGAAAACCATGTTTTAGAAGAATAAAGAAATATAGTCGTTGGTTTTACCTTTTTTGAACCATAAAAATAATGAAATAATTGAATTATGTTAAAATTCCTTTCTTCCATAAGACCTACTCCATGGCATAAACTTCTGAGCGCGCGCGCGGCGCGAAGTGCACTTCTGAACACGCTCATAGTATCAGTGCTTTTTAACACTTTCCAACAAAGTTGAAAAGTGTTTATGACTTCGGTTTGCCTGTCCATCTGTCCGTGCTCTAACAACTCTCGTAAATATGCTCGGATCGTTCTGAAATTTTTGGATGTTAGTGACCTCTACCATAGCACGATCCCTATTTCAAATGAAGTTTGTAGCATGTTTAGTTCATTTACAGGGACAATCAAAAGTTTTCCGTTACATTACGGCCAATGGGAAAAAATCGTTTCAAATGATTTTTAATGGTATTACACTCTTTCAAATATACTAAAATTGATACGCATTTATGAAATCCACTAAAATATGCATTCTGTAGAATATGCGGTGCAAAGAATAGTTATTATTCATTTACAGGGCCATACGAAAGAATTCCGTAACATAATAATATATGGGTGGAGGGTGCGGTGTATTTTAATTACGTTAAATTATTTCATGTATAATGAAATTGATATACGTCGCTGAGGCTTACTATAGCTTATTTTATGTATAATACGAAATGCATAGCGTTTACAGGGACACGCAAAAGATTTCAGATACTATATTACTATATTGTATCCGAAGTACTGTACAGTAGAGATGATTGCTGGAAATGCATTTTTAATTATGTTATGCGCTTTTATGTTTCATTATATTTATGCATAGTATATGGTGTGTATAAATGCTATAATTCATATACAGGGCTGCACAAAAGAATTTGTAATGGTTACTGAGTGTGAGTGCAAATATCTTAAAAGTGGTTTTTAAATGAGTTATGTTTTTTTACGCTTAGCTGCATTTAGTTTACTAGGAAATGTTTGTAGAATATAGATAAAATGATATACAGGGTCACGCAAAGAATTGGATACATGGCCGTCTATAAATGATAATTGCTGGAAATGGATTTTAGTAGTTTTAAGAGGGTTTCAGTTTGAGTTCAATATTAGCTAAATAGTGGCGTGTTATAAAAGTACTAGGTGAACTACAGGGTTGTAGAAAAGTATACAAGTATGTTTTCATCTGTTAGTATAAATTGCTGAAAGAGAAATTTCAACCTGTTATGCGTTTTCTTGCTAAACTTAATTTCCCAATTATATAGTATATATATCAACCTACAGATCAAATACAGGGCTGTTCAAAAGAATTGGAATACATATTTCCAGTGGACATTAACTGCTGAAATCATTTTTTCAAATGTATATGTGTTTTCTAAAATGTTTACTTAGTTATCTTATATACCTTATTTCCCTAAATAATGAAGTTTTGTGAAAGCATTCAGGAAGTGTTGGAAAGCGTTTCATAATCTAAGCTTAACGCATGATTTTTCTTTCTTTCTTTCTTTTTTTTATTGGCTTTTCTGACCTACTCACTGACTTGCTTTCGTATAAGTCCAAAAAGTATGAAATCCAATGAAAATTAATGAAAAGTGGGTGCAAAAATCAAGAAAACAACATTTGAAAATCACTAAACATGGAAAACAAGAACTACAAATTCAACTTAAAAAAAAAAAAAAAAAAAAAAAACAGCTCCTAGGTCGTCGGAAGATGGTAGGAGCAAAGAAGCACCGAAAATATATGTAGTCTCACAAGCTTCGCAAGATATGGCCAGCCCGTATACTCCAAATATGTAACAAATTTAAATTATAAATAAAACATCAAAAAATTATGAAAACAAAATTAATAATTTGAAAAATTCAAATGAATTAACTTAGCAAAATTGAATGATAACTTAAAATGCAACCATGTCTAATGTAAATTTTATATTGCTTTAAATTTAATTAAAAATTTTTCTTTACATTTGGTTGCATTTTAAGTTATCATTCAATTTTGCTAAGTTAATTCATTTGAATTACTCAAATTATTAATTTTGTTTTCATAATTTTTTGATGTATTATTTATAATTTAAATTTGTTACATATTTGGAGTATGCAGGCTGTCATACCTATACCTTGCGAAACCTGTGAGGCTACATATATTTTTGCTACTTGTTTGCTCTTACCACCTTCCGACGAACTAGGAGTCGTGTGTTTTTTTGAAAGTTGAATTTCTAATTCTTGTTTCCTATGTTTAGTGATTTTTAAATGTTGATTTCTGGTTTTTTACACGCACTTTTCATTAATTTTCATTGGATTTCATACTTTTTGAGCTAAATATCATATTGTTTATGTGTTCATAGGAGTTGCGTACCGTAAATTATATACAGTCGAACCTCGTTATCCCGATACCCGGTTTTCACGTCACCCCGCTTATCACGTCAGTTTTTCAAAGCCCCGATTTTCTGAATATGACTTTAATGTAAATAAACTCCGGATTTGACGTCGTTGAATATTTTTTAACTTCGGATATCCCGACTGTTTAGGAAGATTGTCCCTTTTTCAGAATCCATCTTGTAAGCGGTAAGAAATGTCTTAACGAAACTTTTCACAAAAGTGTCTAAAACCCCCATTGAGATAAATGAGAAATTTTACTTCAATCCTTTATCGGAATAAATAAACCCAAATACTATGAATGAATCACTTAAGCTCAAGGTATCAGTCTACTCGCAGTCTCTTTGTTCTGGTCAAGCGGCGCTTTCTTGTCACGACGTTTTTCCATCCGACTAAGACCAAGCATTGTGAATGGATAATACTTAAGCAAAAAAGACGCCCGTCTGACATGGGTCTAAAACCGAAGCATTGCGTCGCATTGAAACGATCAGAAATTATCAAACATACATTTCTGAAATAACGAATATTGATTACAATTCATTGTATAATATTGAAAACAGAATTGTAGGAAGCTAATCTAGGAATAAGAAAATCTTAATTCATCAATATTTCATGTAACAATAAAAAAAATGTCATCATAAATCTGATTTTTAATCGTCTCAATTTTTTTTGTGTTTATTTTGTTTAATAATAATGTTTTATAGCTTAAAACTGCAAGAACAGTTATGCATTTAAAATTGTCTTAGATTAATTAAAAATACAGCTTTTAATAAACATGTTTTTCTCCAACTCCGGTTACCGCGACGCGACACTCCGCTTATGACGACACTTTTCTCTGGTCATTAGAGTGTCGAGATAACGAGGTTCGACTGTATACCGGATGCTTCAAAAGTTCGGTGCGAAAGTAAAATGCGATAAAAAAAAGACCTAAGTATTGGAGAGGCATGCTGTTTGCCGATAAATATTCAGCGTAGTATGGGATTTTGTATGACACCAACATAAAAATTAGTTCATAATCTCGAAAATAGAGGGCGCTACTGCAGATAATTTCATGGAGTAATTCCATATTGCTCACACAACGCAAGATTTGGGTACAAAAACATTAGAGAGTACTGCAGCTACACTTTTTGTTTCCAAATCTTGCGTTGTATGAGCAATATGGAATTATTCCATGAAATTATCTGCAGTAGCGTCCTCTATTTTCGAGATCTAGAACTTTTTTTTTTTTTCGCGTTTTACTCGCCCTGAACTTTTGAAACACTCGGTATATACAGTATAGAGTTCCGATTATCCAAGTCCCGATTACCCGGTTCTCGCTTAACCGAGTTACTTTTTTAAAAAATGGCCATTTTTCCCCAGAGTGCTAAATGTTTACGACTGCTCTTTCATCTGACACAATGAAAACAATGTATCTCTTAAGAAAATGAAAGCATTCTGAGGGTTTAAGTTTGACTGAAAATCTATTGAATGCATTGACCAGAAAGAAGAGGCTACGCCTGCAATTCTGATGACACATATACACTGGCCTAGCTGCCAACCAGAACGGTTTTTCGTAACCACTAAAATTTAATAGAAATTTTTGGCATCGTTAAAAAATTGCCAGTTTTCGGCGGTTGAATTTGGCAAAATTTACTACTAAATTTTAATGGTAAAAAAAACCTGTACAATTTGCTAGACATGCAATGGCATAATATCGCAGCAAAGAAACGTTTACCATCTAAAAAACAATAAACTATCAAGAATTTCTTCAAATGAACAAATTCATTCCTCGATTTTATAAAAGCAACAGAAGTGTTACATCTACACAGAAAGAACTGTTTTGTTACTATAACCAAATTTTTTTTGTTTCACCATTTGGTCGTTTCCTTTTGCTGTAACAACTATTTTTTTGTTGCGACAAGCACAACTGTTTAGTTGATTAACCTAAATAATTTGGTAATTTATTTAGTTGAATGAACAATTGAATTTAGTTAAAATAACCTTATTTTGTTGGATGAACTAAATTATTTGGTTCGCTGTGTTTCAATCACCAGTCGTAAGGTGCGCTGCTGTGTTTCTTCTCCTGGTCAACGTCTACGTCAATTCAAAATGACGGATCGCATAGAACAACATAGAAGTTAACAACATAGAAGTTTTGACATTCAAAATCGGAGAATTTTAGCTGCATCGCCCCAAGCAGCGAAATTGAGCTCGCATCCTTGTAAACAGGATTGACGGGGAGAGGTGAAAATTCAAAAATCGGGTTTTCGTGCACGATACTGAAGCGTTTGTTGAGCATGGGATTCAAATGCTGGTATGTCTGATCATAGGCGTAACCAGCCTTTTGAACGGGGGGGGGGGGGGGTGCCCAGACATTTTAACCTGAACATGTTGGATACAAACAATATCTTATATAGTAAAAACTGCTAAAACGAATCCAATAAAACCGATCGAATTTCCGTTTTAGACAGTTTTTCATCTTAGAAGGTATAATTGTGTGGTATTTCTTTTAAAAAGGGCTCAAACGCAATTTTTGTTTGCGTGAGGAGGGTTGAGAAGGGGATCAAAACATTAAAACTAAATCTAATGGTAAAAAAAAAAAAAAAAAAAAAAAAAAAATGTAAATGTCCTTGCAGCAGTGATATAAGACAGTGACTAAGTGTGGTCACAACTGTAAAACCTTTTGGCACCCTAACTTCTTATAAAGATTAAAAAACACCTTTAATCATGCTGGAAACTTCTATAGGCACAGGGGAAACTGCATGAGATTTAAAATTATCTCAGTCAAAGTCTTTTAGATGAAATTTTGCCGGATGATAAATCTCAGATAATACATGCGGTACATCAGTACATGCGCACGAAATCTTTTCAAACTATAACTCCATGACTTCTTAGGGATCACCGGAGGGACCCAAGAAATTTTGGAGGAAAGTCTATATAAATAATTATTATAATTTTATAAATAATTATAATATTCATTAATAGCGCAATTTCCTGTGCCTATAATCCGCGGCTCAAATAATCATGTTTCGAATCAGAAATTTTATTTCATTATTTAAGTTAAATATTTATCGCGATTTAATAAGTTACGTTTTATGAAACAAGATTTCTGGGTGTGAACCTAATTGTTTGATCCGCAGATTATAGGCCGGAAATTACGGTAATTCAGGTTTTTACCTCAGAGTGTGTTGAATATATTAGGTAAAGCAGGTCATGATAATATGCACTAAATTTTATCAAGATGATAAAAAGTATACTATCATGATGCGACTGTAATAATGAAGATAGGCGCTTGTCTGTCTCTCTGTGTGTGCAGGTGCGCGCGTGCTGAGCTCTGAAAAAACAATGCAGCCTGCACCCGTAAGATTTGACAGGACATGTATGCCTGAACTCATGCATATGGAAGACAATTTCAGGAATTTTTCAATTAATTTTTTATGCGAATTTTTTCGCGTTTTGCGGTAATTTTTTCAAATAAGTAAAAAAGAATCAGATTTCAATATTTTACCCAGTAAACTTTGTCTTCTTTTCAATAAAGTGATTTCGCGATTTTTACAGCGATTTTTCAATTTTTAACAATTTTTTAATGTTATCTTTAGAGGGGAAAGGGGTTCGCATTTCGCAGTGTTTTTTTTTTTTTTTTTTTTTTTTTTTTTGACATTTCTAAAACGAATCCGGTTTAAATCTTTTACCTAATTAGTTAATTTCGTTCCCTGTGGTTTTTTAATCTTTTCCGAATTTTTAATGCGCTTTCTAGCGGGGGTTTTCGTGCTTTGAGGCGATTTTTTGACATTTTTTAAAACAGAAAAAACTCTCTGGTAATTTTTGCAATTGCCGTGACTAAATTCGAATTGGAATAATGTCAAATCAGCTCTTATAAGAAAGCTGAAAATTTAATTTTGCCCGAAATAAAAAACGCAATAATTCAAGATTCGTTTGTTTCAAGACTGAGTAGCTTGCTCGTCCTTACGGTCGTTGCTTGCTCGGGAGTACGTTGCCGAAGGCAGTCCCCACCCCCACCCCAATCCTAGATTTGTTTAATTCTATGTTCGTTTAAAAAAAACCAACCACTTCTCTAGTAATGAAGTTTTCTTTCACGGACAGGGTTTGAAATAACTCGCGGGATCGCGCGATTTGTACACAGAAAAGGAAAGTCTCTCATAATAAAAAATGCTGTGCAGTATTTCCTCCTTCAAATTCTTTCACAGACCTGTGATTCTTCAGTGAGTATTTAAAAAAAAAATTAGGTCCGCAATTTTTATTTTGTCACGAGGCGTCTTCTCGTGTAACTGTTCCCGATAGTTATTAGTACTGATGAGACCAATGAGTAATCATGCCTCTAAACAAAACAAAGAACATTTAATAAGAAAAAAAAAGTATTTACAATTTCTAATACATCAACGGGCTAGACTCATTGCCTATCTCTCCCGTGGTTTCAGAGCATTCGATAATAAAAACAATCACAGTTTTTGCAACCAGCGGCCAAACATATGTTCATCCTTCCAGTTCAAGGGCCTCTCTCTGCTCTCTCCCTCCAATGTTTATTTTCTTTCCAACCCAGCATCCCCCATCCACGGAGAGTCCACTTCAAAATTCCAGAGATGCATTAGGGGTGCGGGGTTGTTAGAGTGTTCGGGGGGGCCACACGAATGTGACATATTTCTTTTATGGAATTTCTCAAAATCAATTCGTGAATCAGTCCCGGAAAAAATTGAGAATTTCTTCAAACGATCGTGGTAAAATATCGGGAATTTCTATAAAAGAGTGCAGAAAGTAATCGCCAATTCGTTTAAAGATTGCACAAAAAAATTACGAATTTCGATAAAGGATTGACGAAATTTTTTTTCAATTTTCATCAAAATGTTGCGGAAAAGAGTAGAGAATTTTGTTAATTGATACGGAAAGATATCGAGAATTTTTCCGAACGGTCGCGCAATACTATCCCGAATTTCGACAAATGATTTCCTGTAAAAATATCAGTTTCGTCAATCGGTCGCAACAGAAAATAAATTTCGTCAAAGGATCGCGGTAAAAACGAGAATTTCGTCAAAGGATCGCAGAAAGAAAGCGCGAATTTCGCCAAAAGATTACGGAAAGAAAAAGCGAATTTCATCAAAAGATCGTGGAAAGAAAACGCGAATTTCATCGAAGGATCGCGTGCTAAAGAAATGCCAATTTCGTCAAAATATTGTGGTAAAAAATGCGAATTTCGTCAAAGGATAGCGGTAAAAAACACGAATTTTGTCAAAGGTAAGTGGTGAAAAGTGCGGATTTCGACTAAAAATCGCGTAGAAAGACGTGAATTTCGTCACACGATTTTGGGGGAAAATTGTAAATATCATGAAATGATCACATAATAAAATCGCAAATTTGTCAAAATTTACTGCACTGGGGTAAAAGGTGGAAACGGGGTTCCTTTTCCTACTTTCAAAAGAACGCCGCGAAACGAGAAAAAACTAAAAGTCGTATACAAATTTTCAGAGGAAAAAAAATACCATATTGACTTGAAAGACTGCAACCATATTCCTTTCAAGAATGTCAAAAATGGCCACGAAACACTAAATTCAACCAACCAACCAACCTACAGATTAATTTGAATTTTCTGTGCTATTATTTTTCATTTACAAAGGAGGACGGGTATGTGTCCCCAACCCTCGTATACCTCGGCTAATCGAAATTTGGAATTATCGTTTCACATTTGCATCCCCCCCCCTTTTTTTTTTTCTTTTTTTGCTTCTTTCTTGACTTTAAACTACTAAAGCAAAGAGACAAATAGTTTCTATCCTCACCAAGAACTTGTGTTAATTTCTCATGAAATTGCAGAAACATGCAATAGAAAGAACGGCGTTAAAAACATCTCCCACAGACAAAGGACGTCAAAGTGGGATTATAAAGCCACCTTTTTGAATTACTATGACTAATACAGATTCCTGTAAATAAGTTTTAAAAAAGATAAACATCATAATTTTCTAAAAAAAAAAAAAAAAAAAAAAAAAAGAAGAACGTGGTTTTTTTTTTTTTTATCACATTTCAAAACTTAGCCGTTTAGTTTTCTGAAATAAACTAATTGAAATCTGCTTTCACTTCTTTTTTCTTTTGTAGATTTCGATTTTTTTTAAATAATTGTGCTCGAGTCTGCGGAAACGGGGGGGTGCCCGGGCACCCAGGGCAACCCCCCTGGTTACGCCTATGCTGATTTTATGCTATGCTCGTTAATTTTATGTAGTTAAATCCTAATTAATCGTATTTAAGTTCGTTATTTTTGTATATATTTTTGATTCGTAGAGGTTTATTCTCTTTTAAGAATTAAATTTGTGTAGGTATTTTTGTTATATAAAATTAAAGTTGGGTGAAATTAGAAAAATATCTTTATGCAATTTTCATTTACCTTTTTTCATGTAAACTTTCATTATATGTAGCATATTTTTCATTCTGTTTAATTAGTGCTACTTCTTTAAACGTGTTTTTAGTCTAATAAACACAGAATGACATTTGTTTATTATTTGTTTACATTATTATCCATTTGATGTTCCACTGTTCCACAGTTTTAAAATATTTCTGTTTATATTTCATGTATTTAAAAAGTCGTCAATAATTCCGATTGTTTAAAAGTAACATTTGTATAGTATTTGAAATATAATTTATTAAAAGTTAATAATTCTTTTTTTTTTTTAATTTTTTTTTTTTTTTGATATATCAACTTACTTTAATACTTTGGTGCTGTATAAAATTTCATTTATTAATGCTATTCAACAGCAGATAGTTTCGCATGTGCAATCTTAATTTATTACATTTTGGTTGTACATGTGTGAATTTTAAAATATTATTAAACACATTTCATGTTTTTCTTCTCTGTGAAATTTAAAATGAAATTATTTCGATTAAATCAAATTAAATATTTGACATTTTCAATGTAAATAATAATAGACGCGAGCGATTTTGAAAATGTTTATTTAAAAGAAAGATTTGAAATTTTAAAAAGAAAGATTTTGAAAAAAAATTAAAAGAAAAAAAAGGTGTTACTTAATTTAAATAAAAATTAAATTATGGAACGTCAAATAAAATATAATGCAAGATGCAAATGATTTTGAAAAATAATTGTCCTTCTGTGTATATATATATATATAAAAAAAAAAAAAACTGTGCAACATGTAAATCATTTTAAAATATTTCAGAATAAAGTTACAAAAGATGTCCTTTTCTGATTTTGCCCAGGAATTATATAAACTCTTAATTTGTTTTTATATATTTCTTAAACAGAGAATAATCTTTACAAAATTAAATTATGCAAAAATTCTTAACTTAATATTTCGATGGGTTTAATAAAGATAAAACAACTGAGCATAGATTATGTCAGACTTAGTATGATTTTAAGGGACATAGAAAATGATAATTAAAAAAAAAAAAAAAAAAAAAAAAAAAGGAAAGGAAAGAAAAAGCACAAACATTTCATGTGTTTAAGTGGGGTACAGCATAAATTTTTAACTAAGTAATTTAATATGTATATTTATTTTCTGTATAAATTAACAATTTAAACGTTTTTAATTTATTAATAATTAAACATTAAATAACAAAATTTCATGTATTCAATTTAAATGTTTAAATATGTATGTATGTATTATTTTATATTTTCCTGAAAAATATTTTATCTTTGGAAATTAGTTTTAAATCGAGGGGAAATAAAATTAAAAAGTCAGAAATTGGAAAAAAAATGGTTTCTTCAGAAATTGAAAAAAAAAAAAAAATCTAAAAAATGGTGCACTTAAATCTTATTTATTATATAATAAGATATGTTTTATTTAGCAGATATTTGAATACATATCTGTTAAATTTAGATTTAGAGGGGTAGATTTTTGAAAGAGTCATATTTGAAAAAACTTGAAAAATCAGTAAATTGAAATACAGTTTTCAAACGAAATTCACTCTAATTACATTTTTTGCCCTATTTGACAGTATAAAAGTGAAAATTTTGTAATGGTTAGAAGTAATTAAATTTGAGGAAAAGGTAAAATGGAATGTTTAAATTGTTGACATTGTGTATATGTGTCAGGGTTGCTCATGTGCATGTTTTTGCTTTATAATATAAATAAGAATGTAATGTACAAGAAAAATTAAATACATAATACTCATATAAATTTCAAGGAAAATAAATAAACTTCGAATGAGTGAAAAGTTACATCTTTATTAATGCGAATTAAAAATAAATGCATTTGTAAGATTAAGTCTTCAGAACTGGGATTGTGAACAGGGCATGTTAATTCTACTGTTCAAAGGTCTCTAAGATTATATTATTAAAATGTATAAAAACTAAATTACTGAAAATATGAAAATTCCATACGTCCAACCTTTGTACTTTTATTAAGAATAGGAAGAAATACTAATTTTTTATTTCACTAACTATTAAAATATTAAATTTCGATTTTTTTTTTTTTTTTTTTTTTTTTTTTTTTTTAACTCGTGAAAGGAAGGTGAAAATTTGACAATTGTACATGAAAATGATAGAAATACAAAATATATAGATCTATCGAAATATAAGAAAAAATCAATATTAATGATAAAAATAATCGAAAAGAAAAAGTATGTTAAATATATATACAGATCAATATATATGCATGCTGTTATAAGTTTAATATGGAGGATTAAAATATATATATATATCAATTCGTGCTTTGATTTCGAATTCTATGCAAAAAATTAATATACTGTTTAAAACAAACTCAATCTAAGTAAGATTTCGTAAAAACATATTCTTTGATTTTAAATTAAAAGATAATAAACAGGGTACATATTTAAATCTACGAATTATATTTTTATTATGAATGTTTGCGAATAAACAAATTCTGAAGCAATTAACTAGAAAATATGGAGCTAAAAAAAGTATGAAGTAAATTATTTGGAAAATAGTTGTAGGAACGAATTTATTTGCATATTATAGTCAAAACCAAATTTTTTTAATAGCTTGATATAGTTATCCTAACAAAATCCATTTGGTTAGGATAACTATTAACACAAATGATATGGTTGCAATAAACAAATTGCTACGGTTCTTTCAAACAAATTCATTTGGTTAGAATAACTATTAATCAAATAGATTTGGTTAAAAGAAATAAATTAATTTTGGTCCTTGTAGCCAAATCTATTTGGTTACGACAACTATTAACCAAATAGATTTGGTCAGAAATACCAAATCTATTTTAGTTACGGTAACAAAATAAAACTAACAATATAATTTGGTAGATCCAACCAAACGTTTAGCCGGGGAAATAGTATACAAAAAATTTGGTTGAAACAACTATTTTTTTATTGTTTTAACAAAATCGTTCTTTCTGTGTAGGAACTGTAAGTATAGTACTATAAGCATTAAAAAATTGTGTGTTAATTTATATATCATCTGTTAGTGACGATTTATTAAATTCCGGTTTATCCGAGTTTTTTTGCTTATTTAAGGTGCATTTTGTACATATTAGTTCGGATAATCCGGACTGTACTGTATACATATATTACAAAAATGCTACACCAGACCCACTCCAAATTGCATTAAACTTTTTATTCTATTTCTAAAAACTTTTGGTTCTGCCTTTGCTTAAACTATTTAATTAGTATATTTTTCTGTGAGTCTTTTTAGCTTAATTGCTATACCTTCTCCTCTACTTCCATTCCTAATTAACATTCTAATTAGATTGAATCTCAAGACCAGTAAACCACAAGACTGTTAATTACTGTTAACTCAGAGCCACTTGCGTGCAGGAAAGAGGTTTTTCAATTATCCAATATTTCTTCAAAAAGTATCTGCCTAACCGTATAATAAGTAAAGGCAATCTGTCCTGAATTTTTTCTTCTCTCTAAACAACTTCGAACACGTATTCGTCAATCCCTTTGTAACTACCCTGCTCGGAATGTCAGGATATATATATATATATATATTTTAACTAAAAGTTTGATAGTAAATGTCACTGCAGTCTTCTCTCTAAATTAGACGTTCCTTAAAGTTTTAAATAAAACGTTTTAATGATGAAAATGTGATTTCATTTAAGTAATAAGTCTTTTACAAGCCAATCTTATACTTTGATTTATAAGACCATTTTGGCTTTATAACATGATTTTGATTGGTTGAGAATACGGGATAAATATAGCTGCATATGCGCATTATATCATGCATTTATTTAATTATATTTTAAACAATAGTATTATTGTTTTCTGTATCAGTGCAGCATATTACATTCCTTTGTAAATTCAAAATGCATCTATTGTACTTTGTAAAGCTTTACGATGATATATTTTATAGTGATTAATATATTATATTTTTACATGCCATCTTCATTTAGAATTTTGGTTAACATCGTTATATGAACCTGTAAGATAAATTTTGATTCAAAGGTATTATATATATATATATATATATATATATATATATATATATATAAATTATAATGCAGCATTATACTGCATACATATTTTTATTACAAATTTCATAATTTTTCATTCGCAGTTAAAACTTTCGTAAATAATTCTATATAGTATTTGCACATTTGTTTTATATTCTATGAAGAAAAATGAAAAGTTATCATAATACTACTGATTAATGGCACTTTGTGATTACATAAAATCATTTATGGAATTCTTTTTTTCTTTTTCGATAGAATCTGAAATCATATTACTGAGTGTTTAAAAATAATACAAGCGTAAAGAAATTGTGTGGTTGTTATTTTGTTTTTAAATTAAAATTACAAATGTTATTAAAATCCATTTGCTTTGTTCCGTTTAGCAAAAATGTCTATTTGTCAATACATTTTATTCCATCCTTCATATTCTAACGTCTAACATCTACCCACCCAAACCATCCTGCTGATAAGATCATGGACGTGCTTAGAGAATATATGAGTTTTTTTAGTGAAAACCATGATGTCATGTATCAAATATTAGTTGTTTAATGTTTTAAAAAAATAGTACTTTTATAATTAGTAGTTTTATTTACACTGCAAAAAAAAAAAATGTAGTTCTACAGATGTAAAGTTACATGCTTACTAAACTTTCATCTGTAACTGTACAAAAAAAGCTGCAAATCTACAAAACTAGTTTTTGTAAAGCTACAGAAATCTGTAACTTTATAAATGAATCTGCTAAAATTAAAGTAATCTTACTAAAATTTTATCTGTAACCCTGGTTGCAGTTACTTGAAAATTTCTAGGCATCCCAGTTTCCTAAAAAATTCTTAGTAACCGTACACATTTTTTGATTTTAAGTGCAAAAGTGTGTCTGTTACATGAATTTTTGTTGTTGCCGCGTTACATAAAAAGTTCTAGGAATCCCAGTTTCCTAGAAAAACTTTAGTAACTTTACAGAATTTTTTTTACAGTGTATTAGATGAGAACATAATCTCTTTATTCTAAACATCGGATTAAGGAGTTACGGTAAACTGATCTATGAAGACATTTAAAATGCGTAAAAGTATTAACTTTGAATTGAAATTTCTTACGTTTGACATAAATGTCAGCAATATTTTTTTTTTATCATTCAGTATGAGTTTTAGATTTTAGAAGTGAATGAATGGTATTATTAGATAGAAAGTGTTACGTTAATTCTAAATTAGTAGGATGAATTACTGGAAAATGAGATAGATATGTGAGAGATCAGTTTCGATTTAAATAATGTCGTCAATATAGCAATATAAATATAGTAATGCGTAATATTACTATTACGTATTACTAAATGTTCGCTTATAGGGATATAAATATAAGTCTTGATTCTGCATTTACGTGTATAGAATACCATAATACGTACTACTGATTAATGTCATTTTATAATAACATAGAATCATTTATGGAATTCATTATTTCCTCGTGAATCTGAAGAATATTACCAAGTGTTTAAAAAAATAATATAAACGTAAATAAATTGTATGACGGTTATTTTTGTTTTTAAAGTAAAATTATTATGTAATGTTATGTATATAATCAAAATGCATTTGCGCTGACAACTTGCAAAACACTTTGGTAAACTCTCTATTTGTCAATACAATTTTTTTTTCGCTGAATGCAATATATACCAATATTTCATTTTGTTTGCATTTTTGAACATTTAATTTGAGTTTTCTGGTATTAAAGTAAATAAAATCATAAGACGAAGTGCAATATTTCACCTTGATTTAATCACAAAATACACAATATGAACTTTAAAAAGCTCACTATTTTACTTAAAAGGCGACAAAAAAAAAAAAAAAAAAAAAAAAAAAAAAAAAAATAATAATAATAATAATACAGATGTTACAAGTTAAAAAATATACATTTTATTTAAAATTTCTTAGTACTTTCGACCTATAATTTTCGCGACCATCGTCACAGAATCAAAGAGCATAAAGCAGATATAAAATTTTATCGTCAATCAGAGCTCTGTCACGCTTAAACTTTAATCAGAATATCCCAATAGATTTTGATCAAGCAAAAATTATATACCCAGAATCTAATTACTACGTATCCACTATCAGAGAATCCATAGAATTTCTGTGTAAAAGCAATCAAGCATGTAACGACGCCCTATCATACAATATTCCCAGCATATGATTAAATATCCTGAAAGTAAAGCCTGAAAACTTGAGCGAAGTGACGTTTTAAAATGAATGGCACGGCAATTAAATATTTTCCTCAACGCAAGTTTGATCCAAAAGACTGCTACTCCTACTACTGCCCAGCTACGCATTTGAAATGAAAGTGGCGTATGTAAACAAAATGACGTATTAAAATAAATGGACCGGCAGTTAAATATATTTTTCTCTACATAAGTTCAAACCAAGGCACTGCTACTTCTACTTTCAGCTACCTTAATAATTATAGATTCTTCCATTTCAAACGAAGTGATGCATTTGTATGAATGTAACAGCAATTAATAATAAAAATATTCTTTGACGATGACCGCGAAAATTGCAGTCCAAAAGTACTAAGAATTTTTAAATGAAATGTATATTTTTTAACTTGTATCATCTATCTATATTATTAACCATTTGGAAAAATGGTTATTGTCCTCGGTCAAGATAGGAAATCAAAAACATATCTGAAGCTTTTTATTAGTTGAATCCGCATTTTATTCGTTTTCTGATTGGTCTATACAGTAATCTGTATTTTCCCTTTACTTTCAACAGAGATGGATAGAAGTGATTTTTAAGTGCACTTTAAGTAATACCTGTTGCCACTATGACAAAAAAGTAATAAAAACTACAAAAAAAAAATAATAATAACTCAGAAACAAATTGAAATACAGCTTTCAAACAAATTGCATTTAAAAGTACATTTTTTTCTCTATACGACGGTGTAAAAAGTAATATTGTGGGATGTTTAGAAGTTTAAGAATGAAATTTCATTTAAAATTGGTCCAGGAATATTAATGTTTAATCCATGGCGTACGTAATGTATGACCAGTTCCGTAGAAGTTAAAAAATTTACAGTACCGAAAAATGTAATCCATGGCATACGTAATGTATGATCAACTCCGTGCGATTCTTTATGTCTTAAATTTTAGTCTTTGAAAAAATCATTTTCCAAATGGTCGTTATAATTTGTTAAATTGCTTTTTTTTTTCTTTTTTTTTTGTCGCGTTTTAAGTAAAACAGTAAGTTTTTGAAAGTTCATATTGTCTAATTTATATATTAAAGTATTTTAATGCAACTCAAAAAAAGAATGTTCAAGTTGAGGTTATCGTTTTATTTTTCTATTATTAATTTTTGAAAATCTCATTAATCTTAAATCGTAAAATTTTATAGTCGCATATGCCAGATTTTATAGCTATATCTCATACAGTACGTGGGCACTCGCAAAATTTGGGGTTACGAATTTTTTGGAAGTATACATCCTTTTAAGAGCTTCGACTATGTTTTTAAGTTTCAAAACTTTGTTGGAATGAATGTTAGAATGATATTGTTGGATTACAGGAGAGAAATAATAAAATAGTGTGGCACTCAAATACTAAATCATTTTTAAACTATACTGTATATATATTTTTTATATATATTTATGTATTTTTTTATTCTTTTAGGTAAGTTCAAGCATGGTATTCTTGCTGTCAATTGTTATTTTTTGTTATTTAGAAAATTATGGGTAAGTTTTGTTTTTTTTTCTATCGAAAACTAAAATATATCAGTATTTGTTAGTTTAGTACATTTAAAATGCTGGCTCAGATTTTTTCCTTTGTACTTCAATCACCGTTTTTACTATGATAGTTTCGCCACACTGCAATAATAATAATAATAATAATAATAATAATAATAATAATAATAATAATAATAATAATAATAATAATAATAATAATAATAATAATAATAATAATAATAATAATAGAATAGCTTAATTATAAAACTTAAAGAATGTCGAACAATTTTTATGTACTGTAAGTTGTTATATATTATTACTCATTGTGTTTTACCCATTTTTCATGCATTTTTTGTGTTTTTTAACTGTACGATTGCCCAAATATTACGCCTCTTTAACTTATTATAGCTTTAAAAAAATGAAATCGTACATGTTTTGTGGCATCTATAGTAATTTAAGCTTTATAATTCTATCGTGATTTCACAATTTTTTAATATCTTCATTTATATATATATATATATATATATATATATATAACAACTGTTTTCCAAATGAAAGGAATCAAAACCGCGAATTTTCCACATAGAAAAATAGAAAATAGTTAGAAAAGAAATTTGTATGTTGGATATGGTATAGTTGGAAGTGTTTTTGCAAGTATCGGAATTAAATAAAAATCTTCATATTTATTATTTTTAATAGACTTCGTCCAAAATTCATAAATAATTTGATATTAATTTTTTAATTATAATTTTTAATCGATTAAAATTGAAAAATACATAAAAATTATTTTTCCGGTATTTTTGCAATTAAAACTTATACGTTAATGTCAGTAATTCAGTACAAATATTTATTGTGAATCTAATTTTTAAAAAATTTTCAATTTCACTTGGCAACGGAGTCTCTCGTCTCTTACGTTTTATTGCGGGAAAAATATTTTATTTATTTGAAGTCATATTTTCTGTAACTGGAGATCAAATACGAAAACTTCAGGAAATTTTTCTGTTGTTTTATGTATTTTAAAAATTAATGCCTTTAAAATTTCTATGGTAGAATTTTGTTTTTCTAAAAAAGTCTGTACTCGACGGTTGGAGATTTCTACTGTCGTTTAAGTTCTCTATTGGAAGAAAAATTTCATTTGTCTGAAGTCAAATCAAAATTTCTTTTACTGTAAATAAATGAAAATGGTACCCGAAAGTTTCAGAGAAATTTTCAAACGCTATATTTGCTTTAGCTATTAATGTTAAGAATTTTTTCTGTATCGGAAAATATTTTTATAAACTAAGTACTAAGACCTGTAATAATCTTAATCTCTTCATTTAAAATATCCCATATAATTATTTTATAATAAAAGATTATTTAAATATTTTTTAGTTTACATTTTTGTTCGATTTCTTTCTTTCTATCTTTTTTTTTTTTTTTTTTTTTTTTTTGTAATAAATTATGTTATTTTATACAAAGTATTCAATAAGTTAATTATTGAACAATGGATTAATCACATGTTCATCATTAATGAATATTATTTTTAAATTTTACATTTGAGCTTCTTTTTTAAAATAAATTATCATTTAAAGAGCAATATATATATATACATCTTATATATATATATATTTCTTAGCAAAGACTTTAAAAGAAAAAAATGGATCAAATAAAGATAAAGATGCATTTCTTAGCGTAAAAATACATGTTGTTAATATGATACAGCTTACAGGGATATTCAGTAAGAGTTTAAAACCATAAATTACTGTTTCAATATTTTTTATATGATATACAGTTTCAATATTTTTTATACGATTTTTATTCTTAATTTGAAATCCGCTGATCTGCTATACAGATCATTCGGTGATATATATATATATCAATGGATATATATCGCGATATATATCATAATATATATCCGATATTTATTTTCAAAATATCATGTTGTTTGATCATGTCTTCGATATTTTCATATATTTTACATTTTCAAAAAACTTTGTGCATTTTTTTAAATATTTTAAATCGAAATACCATGTTATTTGATATTTTCGATATTTCCATGTATTCAATATTTGTTTTAAAAATATTGTGTCTTCTTTTTTTTATATTTTCAATGAAAATAGTAGCAAAAATAAATAAATAAAAAGTAAAATAAAAGTTTTAAAATATTTCCATGTATTCAATATTTATTTTAAAATATTGTGTCTTTTATTTTTGATATTTTCAATGAAAATACGTGTAAATAATTTTTTCAACTGTTATTGACTGTGTCGTTCTGTAATGTAGATAACGTACTTTTGCCTCTAGCAGTGACTTTTTTAGCAAAAATAAATAAATAAATAAAAAGTAAAATAAAATTTTAAAAATATATTTTCCAGGCTTTACGTTTGAAGCTGAATTTTTAAATGCAGAATCAATAATCATGTGGAGCAGAATTAATGCAAATAAATTAAAGCAAATCTATGCAAATAAATGCGAGCACAAGAAGTGAGTTTTAGTATCTATAATTCTAGTTTATGAATTAATTCTAGAAATCAATTGATAATTTCTCGCAATTCAAACAATTCTTAATGCATTAACTGTGCAGGTACGATTGTACGATTTCATTTTTTTAAAGCTATAATAAGCTAAGAAGGTGCAAGATTCGGGCAATCGTACAATTAAAAAACACAAAAAATGCATGAAAAATGGGGAAAACACAATGAGTAATAATATATGTAACAACTTAGAGTATATAAAAATTGTTCGACATTCTTGAAGTCCCATACACTAGAAATTCTCGATCATTTCGTCTGTTCAGTTTATATTTTACCTTATTAGCATAACTCGGAAATCTATATTTCTAATTTAGGGATTTAGAAAATGACTACCTATTCGTTCTAGATGAAGGCGTTTATTTTTTCTTTCACTGTAGAGGAAACCATATAGATTAATCATTTATATTCATGTACACAGATTTTCTATCTAAAACACTGTTCTGAACATTTTTTTTTTTTTTTAATTTGCATGAATCCACCCCGAAAGGGTAATTAACATGAATCCACTCCGAAAGGGTCAATAAATACGCAGAGACCGAAAAAAATTAACGCTTCGAAAAAAATTAGTGCCAACACGATCAGGCACGAACTGCGGGTCAGATTAGGAAAGATTAAAATCTATAATATCTGAGTCGAGTTGAAGTCTATCGGGATTTCTGCTTAAGCCGAAATTTTTGCCTGGGTTGTACACGAACCCGAAAAATCTCCTAGTCAATCTGAATCCGATACACTTCAACCCGGAAACGACCCGAACTCGAAGTGAGAGAAACTTAATCATATTTTATTACAATTATGTGGACAAATAGTCTACAATCTCTGACATCAATTTTATCTTTTTAGACTGTATGCGTTCGTCATTACAGTCCTTCCCACTTAATCGGGTCACGGATAATAGAATACCCCACTTATTCAAATAGAATCCTCCGGAACCGAATTTATTCCTATTGGTTCTATGTTATTTTCCCCCGCTTAAACCGAATACCTTTTACGAACGTCCCCGCTCAATCGAATAACAACTGTACGACCGATGTTTGAAAATAGGCGCGGAAAGCACGTTTCAGCTGAAATTCCCTTCCACCTTTTGTCATTTCTGATTCCTTTACTCTGAAAACAAATTTTCAGTTCTTCCTGCAATGCAATGATTTCGATCCGGCCGGCAGGTGTATGGTCAAATGATTTCCCCACCACTATTTCTTGCTCTTAACCAGGCTTTAAAGGCAATGCGCCATCACTGCGAGACTCGAGATGGTAGTTGTGATATTTTGCACTCATTCGAAAAATAACTCGATATTTACTCCTTCCACTTAAACAAACCACTTTAAGCGATTTTTTCAAGGCAGTATAAATAACGTAAATTAGAAGTAGCAAAGTTTTCACCAAATTCAAATAAGCTGCATTAAGTGTGATGTAAATCATATGTATGTACTAACATTAAATTAATACTTTATATTAGCATTTGTATTTATTTTAGTTTATGTTATTCTATTAACGATTTATTGTGCTGTTAATAAAATATACCGTAGATGGTTATTTTCCCTTTTTATTACGCATTAAATATTACAGTTATGATTCCCCGTTTAATCAAATAGCCCGCTTAATCGAATATTATTTCTGGAACCGCCAATATTCGTTTAAACGGAGACGACTGTATATAAATACGTGGCACTTATAGTCTCCGTCTGTTCCATCTCTCTGTCTGTCTGCAAAAACTACCCAACCGAATGGTTTGAAATTTAATACATATAATTGTTGCAGAATTTTGTCGAGTCCTTTCAAATTTTATGAAAGTCGTATCAAAACTTTAAAAAAGATATTAATGACAGTTTTCTTCATTCTATTAAATCCTATCATACGTAATTAATTCAGTGATATCCCTTGATTTTGTATCCATGCACTTTTGCATAAAAGTGCAACAGCAATTGCACCAAGATCTGAATATTTATAAAACTAGTTTTAGTACGAAGCTGCACGTTTGCCACGTTTGACGTACAATTTCTGATTTGTTTGTATAAAAATGAACACATATATAGGCTGATTAATATTCGAATATAAAGTTTTTTCACTCGAAAATTATTCAGGAAACTCGGTTATTCATTCTTTTGAAAAAACCGTGTCAACCGAACCCGACCCGTAATTAAAAAAAAATAGCGTTAAGGCTCCGTTGCATTGAAACTTCCCGATCGCGAAATCCCGTGTCGGCCTATGGTAAAACTTTGAAGTGTGATGACTCATTAATTAATATAATTATTAAAATACTGTTTTCACCACCAGAAAGTAGACGTCAGATGCCGATGATGTGCGTTTTTTTAAATTGTTTACGTAAATTTTAAGTATTTTTAAGAAGATGATAAAACTTAATCAAATGGAAATTTCGAAGTTTTTAGGGATTTTTTATGTATTTAAAATTTACGGAGATAATTTTTAAAAGCGCACATCATCGGCATCTGACGTCTACTTTCTGATGGTGAAAACGGTATTTTAATAATTATATTAGTTAATGAGTCATCGCGCTTCAAAGTTTTCCCATAGGCTAACATGGAATTTCGCGATCGGAGAGTTTCAGTGCAGAGGAGCCTTAACGCCACTTTTTTTTAATTACGGCTTATTTTTTAATTTAACTCGACCCGGACGGGTCAGGTCGGAATTGAGTAAAATCGGGTTACACGATCCGATGCAAATCTAATCTGAGCTAGCGACTGTTTAACGTCTGCGTCAATCGTGTACCCTGGAAAACTGTTGGAGGCATAAATCCCTTTCCCCTCTCCTTGTGTTTTAAAATAGATTTTTTTCCCAGACAGTATTATCATCCGATAGCTAGGATTTTGTGTCAAAATTTGGAAACAAAAAGGCAGAAGCGTGTAAGGGCTCTATTACTCTTGAAAAAGCGGTTTTGGTAGAATAAGACTGGTTTTGAAGAACTGGACCGGTTTGTTCCATCTCTTATTGTGTCACTTTCACTATTCAGTCTTTAAATATTGTACGTTCCTTGTGTATCGACTTTATAATAAAAAAAATGTACAATAGGATTTACCATGATCTCGAAACCTATAAAGATTAGTAATTCGAATAAGTTTTTGTCAATATTTCGTATAAGATATAAAATTACGAAAAAATTCTTTAGTCTAGGAAAATAACGACTTTTTTTATATAGAATTAAAATTGATTAGAATAAATAAAATCATGACGAAACACAATAATTCACCTTGACTCAAATATAAAATATGTAATATGAACTTTCAGAAGTTCTGTTTTACTTTAAGGCGACTAAAATAACAAAAGAGATGTTACAAGTTAAAAATATACATTTTATTTAAAAACGTCTTAGTAATTTCGGACTTTACCAAGCACTTCGTCAGAGAATATTACAATAGCTAGTTGCTGTTTATTTATACAAATAATTCACTTCGTTTTGAAAATGAGAGAGCCAATAATTATTTGAGTTGAAAGTAGAAGTAGGAGTTAATAATTTTATATGTCTTCTCTAATTAAGTTCAATCCAAGAAACTGCTACTTCTACTTTCAACTCTAATAATTATTGGCTCTTTCATTTTCAAAACGAAGTGACGTATTTGTATAAATAAACAACAATTAGTTATTAAAATATTCTCATTTTATTCATCATATTAAAATATTATTTATACAAATACGTCACTTCGTTTTGAAAATGACAGAGCCAATAATTATTAGAGTTGAAAGTAGATGTAGCAGTTTCTTGGATTAAACTTAATTGGAGAAATATATATTATTATTAATTGCTGTTCTATTTATTTTATTACAACACTCTGTTCTCATTCGTCACTTTTCATTTTAAATGCGTAGCTGGAAAGTCGAAGTAGCAGTGTTTCGGATTAAATTTGCGTAGAAGAAAATATTTAACTTCCGTACCATAATTGCTACTTCTGCACTTGCTACCACTGCTATACTTCGACTTTCCAGCTGCGCATTTAAAATGAAAAGTGACAAATGAGAACAGAGTGTTGTAATAAAATAAATAGAACTGCAATTAATAATAATATATATTTATCTAGTTAAGTTTAATTCAAGGAACTGCTACTTCTACTTTCAACTTTAATAATTATTAGCTCTGTCATTTTCAAAACGAAGTGACGTATTTGTATACATAAACAACAATTAGTTATTAAAATATTCTCCGATGAAGAACTTGGGAAGGCCTTGCAAGAACTAAGAAGTTAAATAAAAGGTATATTTTTAACTTGTAACAACTCTTTCATTATTTTAATCGCCTTTTAGGTAAAACAGTGAACGTTTTGAAGTTCATATTATATAGAATTTTAAATTTTGATATTATTTACAATGCAAACTATATTTTTCTCTTCATACATACATAGTCACTTTGAATATTAACAAATAAGTATAAAGTTTTAGTGACTCAATCTCCGGAAAAGGGAAGTTAATTTAATAAAGTTTCCGAAGTTCTTTTAACGGTTTAAAAAGTCTTACATACATAGTCACTTTGAATATTAACAAATAAGCATAAAGTTTTAGTGACTCAATCTCCGGAAAAGGGAAGTTAATTTAATAAAGTTTCCGAAGTTCTTTTTACGGTTTAAAAAGTCTTAATTACTTTAAAATAAATAGAAATATTGGGCATCTATATAAAAATTCAAAGGAAAAGAATTTAAAATCATTTTCAAAACGAAGTGACGTATTTGTATAAATAAACAGCAATTAGTTATTATAGGTGAAGGGCTTGGTAAAGTCCGAAAGTACTAAGAAGTTTTAAAATAAAATGCATATTTTTAACTTGTAACATCTCTTTAACTTGTAACATTATTTTAGCCGCCTTTTGAGTAAAATAGTGAACTTTTTAAAGCTCATATTACATATTTGATTAGTCCATTTGTTAGAAGAATTATATTTATTGTTGTAATTCATGACCAACATGGTAGAGCAAAACCGAAAAAGTCTACGAACACAGCTATTTCCCTAAAATTGCCCTCAAAAGTTTAGCTAAATAGTGTGCACAATGCAAACACACATGAATACGACTATTTTCTATATTTATTTTTCTTATTATAACATTTTCATTATCCGGTGTTTAAATGTTGCACGTTCCTTGCATATCGTCTTTTTAATAATAAAAAATATATACAATAGCATTTACCATGATCTCAAAACCTATAAAGGTTAGTAATTCGAATAAGTTTTTGTCAATATTTCATATGAGATATAACATTACGAAAAAGTTCTTTAGTCTAGGAAAATACGACTTTGTCTTTTTTTTTTTTTTTTTTTTTTTTTTTTATGCAGAATTAAAATTGTGTAGTCCATTTATTAGAAGAATTATATTTATTTTTGTAATTCAGGACCAATACAGTAGAACAGAATTGGAAAAGGTCTCCGAACACAACTATTTCACTAAAATTGTCCGCAAAGTTTAGATAAATAGTATGCGCACGTGCGTATATGCAAACACATATGAATACGACTGTTTTCTATATATTTTTTTATTATTATAATATTCCCTTATCCTGTCTTCTGAATGTTTCTTGCATATCGATTTTTTAAAATAATAATAATAATAATAATAATAAACGTACAATAGTATTTACCGTTTTCTTTAAACCTACAAACGTTAATACAGTCGAGCCTCTATTTAACGAAGTCGCTAAATCCCGGAAAAAAGTTCGTTATATGGAAAATTCGTTAAATAGAGATTCACCTTTTAAAATACTTTAAACTACATAAAACAGATTTTAAATTCATAAACACTAAATATTTTTACTAAAAGTAATTAATCACATTTTTTAATTAATTTATCGATTTATTTTATTTATTTTACCCACCAATATCCATCATTAATTCATTTTTTCTATGCGTTTAAATCTTTGAAATCGGCAAGGAAAACAAAACCGGGAATACACTGTATTTTCTGTTTAAAGTAAATAGTTTTCAGTTAAAATTAACGAATTTGAATGACATTATCGCATTTATTATTATTATAACAAATAATTTTAACCATACATTAACATATGCGTCCTTACATTTAATCTCTGAAAAACTCTGTTAATTTTGCCTGAGTTCTTTATTTAAAAAAGTGCTTTCTCTCATACTACGTCTTGCATCTTTGCAATACACCAAAAACCCCTTCATGCGTATTTTCTTCTAACTATAATACGCGTCGGTTGTTTCAAATGATTTTAACATTTCATCATACGAAGTTTTGTTAATTCCTGCATAATGATCATTTCCATCATCATCATATTCGTCTTTATCGCAATTCATTGCTGTATTGTTTTTATTTTTCACACTGTCGAAAATATCTAATTCGGATTGCGTTTCCGAGGTCTCAATTTCAGAATTAAGTTAAATGCAATCATCAATCAGCACATCATGGTTAATTTCTTCTTTTTTTCTCACTGTATCCACATATCGTCTTTGTCCTCCGTACTTACCAAATTCTCACTGCTGACAAAGAAGGCGCCTGGTAAAACCTGTTCAAGACCATTGAACATCATAAAATGTGTTTAAAGAAAGAATAAGTTTGAAATGTCCAGAAATATTTTGAGAAATGGGGAGAAAAAAAATTTTGGATCACAAGAAAAAGTTCGTTAAATAGAGAATGAACTTCGCTATTTGGAGGTTATTTTACGAAGAAATTCGCAAAATGTTCTTGGTTCCAAGGAAAAGTTCGCAAAATAGAGAAATTCGCAAAATAGATGTTCGTTAAATAGAGGTTCGACTGTAATTCGAATAAGTTTTCGTCAGTATTTCGCATAAGATATAAAATTACGAAAAAATTCTTTAGTCTTAGAAAATAACGTCTTTCTTCTTCTTTTTTATAGAATTTAAATTGATTAGTCAATTTATTAGAAGAATTATATTTATTTTTGTAATTCGTGAGCAATATAGTAGAGCAAAATTCGAAAAGGTATGCAAACACAGCTATTTCACTAAAATTGTCCGCAAAAATTTAGCTGAATAGTATGCATTAGTGCGTATATGCAAATACACATGAATGCGACTATTTACTATATTTATTTTTGTTATTATAACTTTTTTATTATCCACTCTTTAAATATTGAATGTTTCTTACATATCGATTTTTTACAATAATAATAATAATAAATGTACAGAAGCATTTACCATCACTTTTAAACCTATAAATGTTAGTAATTCGAATAAATTTTCGTTAATATTTCGCATAAGATATAAAATTACAAAAAAATTCTCAGTCTAAAAAAACGACTTTTTTTTCTTGCTGAATTAAAATTGGTTAGCTAAACTAGACTTATTTTTGGTATTTTCATTATTCAGTCTTTAAATATGCAATGTTTCTCGAATATTGATTTTTTTAGAAGAAAAAAAAAACAACAACAGCAACAAAAACATACAATAGCTTTACCATATCTGGAAACCTATAAAAGTTAATAATTCGAATAGATTTTGTCAATATTTCACATAAGATATAAAATTGCAAAAAAATTCTTTAGACTCAGAAAATAATGATTTCTTTCTTTCTTTCTTTGCTTTTTTTTTTTTTTTTTTTTTTTTTTTTAAGAGTTAAGGGGTCTCAAGACTCTTAAAGCTTTAAAATTTTCGAAATTTTAATTTTTTTAGATGTTAAACTCCTGTCTTTTCTGAACATTTTGATAGAATTGTTTCCTTGAAATTCCTATTAGAACTGAAGTTAAGGCTTTTACATTTATACACGTTCAATAGCTGAAGCGTCGTTTCGGAGACTTTGAAGCCATTTTTCTCCAAATGACGTTTTTAGGCATAACGCGCACGATATCTCAAAAACTTATGAATATTTTTTCATGAAATTTTCAAAACATATGTTTCATGTTAGTCTGTATAAACTGAACCTAAAATTTCCATTTTATTGTTCAAAACAATATTTTTTTAGGTGATTATACTGTTGAAATTTTCTTAATTTTGCATTAGCTAAATACAACTTTGTATTAAAAATATAAAAAGCTTTAAATACAAATTTATTTAGGTTCAGGGTAATTATTACAATCAAAAGTATAAGTAGGCACCAAAATTTTCATTCTAGTTGCAATACTTATTTTGTAATCGTGCGCGTAAGCTGTTATGCCGATTGTTTGCTTGCCAAACGTCTAACAGTTTGGAGCTGTCTGTAAATGCTAATTCTGCATCTTATAATTTTGTAAATACATGAAATGAAAGAACATACTTATATATTTTATTCCAATTAAAATTGTGTCTTAAAATCAAATACATTTTAAGATATTAAATGTTGAAAATGGTCCTTTTTTTTTCATTTTTTCCAATTTTAAGAGTCCTGAGACACCTTAAAATTGATTGGTCTGGATCATTCACTGCAGAAATCGTGCTTATTGTTGTAATATGGGAGCATACAGAGTGTACATTTTAAGCTTTCCGTAATAAAAATGTATTACAGAATATTGAGTTATAGGTAAAGGAAATTATTTGTTGGTTTATTCCATTTTATAGTGGCAATTTAATTATACATTCTTTGTCTTTAAATATTGGTTACTATCGATTTTTTAATAATCAACTATATCGATTAAAAAAATAATAATAATAAATTGTACAGTAACTATTACCATGGCTCTCGAAGCCTACAAAAATGAAAAATTCGAATAAGTTTTTGTTAATATTTCATGTACGATATAAAATTATGAAAAATTACTGAGTCTAAGAAAATTATGATATAATATTTTTTAGGAATCGAAATTGCCTAACCCATTCAATGAATTATGCCGGCGGAATGAAATCTAAGCAGGAGAAAGGTAAAGGTGGTTTGTGATAAGTCAGTGGTTTTACCATAACTAACAAACTATTATAAGTAAAATATTTTTATTTTTAATCATATTGTTTTTCTCAGTATTTAATTCCTTAACTTATCTGATAAAAAAAAAAAATACATTTTTTAAAATCATCGAAGATAAAGAAAATTTACTTAAAATGTGAACATCCAGGGAAAGGCAATGACCCTTTGTCCGCGTCTTAACCTATGCTTATAGTATTTGTAATTTATGAGGAAATATAACTTTTATTTTTTATTTCCTGCAATAAAAAAATATTAAAGAAAATTAAGTGCTAAAAGAAAAACTATTCCCTTTTTAATTTTTTTCCATTTCATTTTCACATATTTTCACATATTTTGGTATTTATTGTCCAAAAAATAGTAGCATAAAAACTAAATAGCTCAAGTGTTATTAAAGCACAGAAAATATTACCAAATATTTCAAACATGAAAGCTACTATCCCCAGATTCAAATGATTATGTGAAAATTGGAAGATGTCCAAATGAGATCGTGACAAAATTACACTCCCAAAATCACCGTTTGTTTTTACACGGATATTTATCATCCGTAATTCGTGATTTATATAATAAACATTTGTTGAGTCATTTTTATTCTTAGCTCTGTTGCATAAATCTTGAATAAAGCTTTGTTCAGTACGAGATAATGTGTGTTGTCGTTTGTATTACGCACATAGTGAATAATATGTAACCTTGTGTTGTGAAAAACTCTTACTATAACTCTTTATTATAAATTTGCATTGCTTATAAATTATTAGTTTGTTTATTAAAGGACTGCACATTTTATAGTGAAATTTGAAAATCTCTTACTGTAACAAATTCTTTCTTATAAATTTGCATTACTTATAAATTATGAGCTTGTTTATTAAAGGACTACAAATTTTATAATGACACTGAAATTAATTGCACGAACATTTAGCATACAAAATTTAAAATCTCTTACTATAACTAACACTTTGTTATAAATTTGCATTACTTATAAATTACAAACTTTTTTATAAAATGACTCCAGTGATACTGAATAACACTTTATTACAAATTTGCATTACTTATAAATTACGGGCTTATTTATAAAAGGACTCCATATTTTATAGTGATACTGAATTTAACTTCAAGGAACTTTAGCACAAAAATTTGTTAAACTGAGTTTCAAAACCTGCAAAAGTAAGAAATTTCAATAAATTTGTCAATATTTCAGGCAAGATGTGAAATTACTAAAAACTCTTTTCTCAAATTACAACATGATTTTTCCCAAATTAAAACTATTAGTCTATCTAATCCTATTAGATAAATAATATCCTTCGTTTCAACTTTTCCACAGTAAAGAGTATATTAAAGACTACACTTACAGAGTTTTACAGACCCTTTAACACTGTGGAAGAGGGGGAGAGCAGCACGCACACGTCTGTACGTCCTGCTGTATTTTCAGTCCTTGCAACTTTTTCGATTTCATTTCTTACAAAAAATATTTTACTTTTGTTATTTACTTCATAAAACTAGATATATAACATGGTTTCAGTATTAAATATCACTAGTGTTTTCAGACCAGACAAAATATTACCAAATATTTTATAAATGAAAGCTACTATCTACAATGTCAAGCGATTATGTAAAAATTGGAAGATGGCCAAATGAGATGGTGACTAAATTTGTTTTTCAAAGTCACTGTTTGTTTTACCAGAATATTTATCACATTGTTAGATGTAATTCGTGATTTATTGTTGAGTCATTTTCATTGTTAACTGTGTTGCATAAATCTTGATTTATATTTCATTTAAGGAGAGACTTCCGTTTAAAATATATTGTTTTCTGTATTATGTACGCTCTGACTAACTCTATATTAGTAAATTTTACTATGACTAACCCTTTACTGTTAAATTTCATTTCCTATGAATTATCGGCGTTTTTATTAGATGAGTTCTTATTCCACAATAATTGAATTTTTTATTATATTTTGTATTGAATATTCTTTTTTTATTTGAGTTTTACAGGATGTAGCATGTAAATTTAAGTCTCGTTGATAGAGTTCAGTTCTCCACATTTAACAAGAAACTCAAATACGCCCATCAAAAAAGAAAAGAAAAGAAAAAAAAAAAACTCGTTAAACAATAACTTGCTAAGAACACACACATATGAAAACAACATAGAAAATAATACGATCTTTAAAAAAGGAGGTAAACATACTGTTGGTTTGTATCAGCCATTTCAAAATCTACATAAGTGGCATATTAAAATTTTCTCAGGAATCCATAAAAACAGTGAACTGTGTTATACACAAATGCTAGATTTTTTTTATAACTTTTGCGCTCATTTCTATTTGTAAGTGTGTTACCAGTTATACATTTTATGACAGTTAATATTTAAAAATAATAATAATAATAAACTTTAAAGAATCTATAAATTTACGTAGTTTTTGCTAGAAATAGGATTTTCAATATCCTACAAATTATACAAAAAATTGTAGTCATTTTTTTTATTAGACGTTTGGAAAAATACACAATAATAATAACAATAAAAATAATAAAAACCTTTAAATAATCGATAAATTTATGTTTTTGCTAGAAATAGGATTTAGTATCCTACAAATGATATAAAAAATTGTAATAATTTTTTTATTAGGCGTTTGGCAAAATACACCAGCGTTTTTCAACCTTTTTCATCTCACGCTTATATTTCCACACTGCGATTAGGACAACTTTTTAAAATATCCTTTTAAATTGATTTAATGTCACAAAAATAAATAAATACTCTTCAATTGAGAGAAAACCAACAGATATTAGAAAATAATACGATCTTTAAAAAAGGAGGTAAACATACTGTTGGTTTGTATCAGCCATTTCAAAATCTACATAAGTGGCATATTAAAATTTTCTCAGGAATCCATAAAAACTGTGAACTGTGTTATACACAAATGCTAGATTTTTTTTATAACTTTTGCGCTCATTTCTATTTGTAAGTGGGTTACCAGTTATACATTTTATGACAGTTAATATTTAAAAATAATAATAATAATAAACTTTAAAGAATCTATAAATTTACGTAGTTTTTGCTAGAAATAGGATTTTCAATATCCTACAAATTATACAAAAAATTGTAGTCATTTTTTTTATTAGACGTTTGGAAAAATACACAATAATAATAACAATAATAATAATAAAAACCTTTAAATAATCGATAAATTTATGTTTTTGCTAGAAATAGGATTTAGTATCCTACAAATGATATAAAAAATTGTAATAATTTTTTTATTAGGCGTTTGGCAAAATACACCAGCGTTTTTCAACCTTTTTCATCTCATGGCACACTTCATTCCACGCTTATATTTCCACACTGCGATTAGGACAACTTTTCAAAATATCCTTTTAAATTGATTTAATGTCACAAAAATAAATAAATACTCTTCAATTGAGAGAAAACCAACAGATTGTAATATCTGTTTGTTTTGTTTAATTATTATTCTTTTCATCTCAAATATCTACCATTTATTATTCCTGTTACATTTTCATCATCGGTAAAACACATACATATTGCTGAACTGCATGCACAGTGGGCGTAAAATAGACATTTCTCTTCTAATCCAGAGAAATTTTGTCAAGTGCTTGTGGACGGATGTATTCTTCGAAATTTGGGTACATAAATATGAATGTATTTTTTTTTTTTTTTTTAATTTCAATCTTATCTAGCTTACACTTTATCATTATTTCGAATATTTTTACTGAATTTCTTATTGTAACCTTTTATTTTATTTTATTTTTTTTCTCCGAAAGTATTAACTTTATCTGAAATAGGTAAGTCCGTTTTCATAATTTCTTAAGAATATTCCAGCACTAAACCCCATTACATAATAAACTGAAGAATTTGGAATGTTGCATTTTGAAGCATAGTAGTATACTTTTGTTAATTCGTAAAATCTTGATTGAACTTTGCTAAAATTTTCGTGGTACGACCTGATGTTTTCTCATGGTGCACCGTTGGGACACGGCACACTGGCTGAGAACCATTGAAAAAATGACAAATTACTAATATCTTCATCTTACACTGAAAGGAAAAATATACCGCCTTCATCTAGAACGAATAGGTAGTCATTTTCTAAATCCCTAAACTAGAAATATAGATTTCCGAGTCATGCGAATAAGGCAAAGAAATAAACTGAATAGAAGAAATGATCGAAAATTTCTCTGCTATAGTTTTATAGGTGATGAAACGAATAGTGTGAATTGCGAGAAATTATCACTTAATTTCTAGAATTAATTCATAAATTAGAATTATAGTTACTAAAACTCACTTCTTGTGTATGCATTTATTTGTAGAGATTTTAAAATAAGTTTGACCACAGTAATATAGGAAAACGTCCTTGAATTTCAATGAGGATAACTAGAACTCTCTAGGACAGGGAACTAGAATTTATAAGAATGATATGGAATTAGCTTTTCTAGAGCCACAATTTATTTTCTAGATGCCAATGGCAGAATTTTATTTCAGTGTAAGGTACATAATCATGTTAACAATCTCTTTGATATCAAGCGCTAATGTCATCTATGAATGCCTGCAAAAAATATGCAAGTCATTAACTAACATCGTTTTTATAATGAATGATAATTTTAATTTCAACGGATAAATAAAATCATGTTATTTGTGTGCACACGTGTGAGCCTGCCTTCAAGGACATATTGAGTACAAAAAAAGCATTTTGAAATAAATCTGGGGTTATATAGCTTTGAGAAATGGCCCATTCATTTAATCTATCCTAATTGGATTTAATAACTTAACTTTCTACTGCCCATTCTGTCAAATTCCTGAAAGAAAAAGAGAAGAAAAATCTTTTAACTTTATTTCTTTTATTTTCGTATAAATTGTAAGAGATAATAATAATAAACAAAAGCATTTCCTTATTTTATAATACATTTGGCATGATGATTTTACGGTGATATTTTACTATTTAAGTGAGAATCACGTGATTGCTGAGACACGTGACAAATTGTGAGAGATAATAACAATAAAATAAAAGCATTTTCTTATTTTTTTTAAAAAAAATGCCATTATGATTTAACGTACTATTTCACAATTTAAGAAAAAATTATCTTATCCTAAAAGTTAAAGTATAACGTAATATACCGTAAAAAGTAATCATTCTAGATAGATTTTTGAAAAATTCGTTTTATGCTTCTATTTAAATATTTATACTTCTTTTAGCACGTTTCATTTAAAATGTACCGCAACCTACTTTCAAAATATGAATTTATCTTTCATTGAGGATTCAGTTAATATCTGTGTGAAATTAAAATATTATTCTCCATACATCTCTTAAAAGAAAATCTGGTTAAAGAAATATTTTTAAAAGTTCGTGAAGCATGAAAAATATTAATATAATGCTCGCAATCAAATTTAACCAAATATTTGAAATTCTTTTGAATCTTTCCTAATTTAATAATTTTACTCTATAAAGTGTACTTCTCCAGACTGATAAAATGTCAAAGTTCGAATATTTAAAAACAAAGAGGAGTAATATTAGCTGGCGCCAATCCGTTTTTCGAAATATCAGTGTAATCCTATAAAACGCTAAAATCTAATGTAATGTTAAAATATTTTCCGGCAACTGTTTGGAAAATAATTTCATTCATCCATGTTTAACATAGCACATCCACTCTTTTCCTTCCATCCATCATTGATCATCCATCCCATAACATTGTGAGTTTCTCTATTCCTGGCGAGGCGTTGGCATTTTTCGACGTCACAATTTTGCCAACATTTCGCCAATTCCTGTTGTTCCACTGTCAGCTTTTTGGTCGGATTACTTCCCGCGCTGAGCGTTCCAAAACGATATTATACAATGAAAACGTTCTAAGACAACAAATCGGTGTACGGTGGTGTTTTATCTTTTACCGCAGCTTTCCCTGGGATACCACATTGTCATTGAAGAAATTATCACGTCTGAGTTTCATTTGAATTCGGTAAGTGAATCCCCATTTTTGTCTTATCAGCTGTTCAGGGTTACTACAGTGTACATAGTTTCGCGACGAGGGAAAAATAACCGAAATGCTTGCAAAGCTAATTCAGCGTGTATAACCAGCGATTCAATTGTATGTTTAGAGGGTGTGGCATTAAATGAATTTTTACTTATAAACGTACTTAAAATGACTTTTCTGGTGGCTGTAATAATATATAAATAGAAGATAGCTTTATTTAATGTTAAAATTGGAAACAAATGGTAATTTAAAACTGTTTTATGCAAAGTATTTATTTATAGCTTTCTGTGAAATATTAAAGAGTTTTTAAGGATTACATTTAGGATTCACTTAAAAAAATATTTATTTAAAAGAAAATGAACACGTTTTTGAAAATGGTCTTCAAATTATACTGTAACACTCAAAAATTACTTTATTTAATTTTATTACAGAATGTTGCTTCGTACGTGTTTGAAAAATATTTAATAGTTCAAATATGTTATTTTGTGCCCCCCCCCCCCTCCCGCCAAAAAAAAAAAGAGAGTTCTATATATTAAATCATTTTGTAATTAAATTTTTGTATAAAAAACTTAGAGAAATAAATTGTTATCGAAAGTATTTTGATGTGGTGCCCTTAGTTCTGTATGAATATAAATAAATATCTTTTCAAAATTTGTATATTAAATGATGAAACATTTTGTTGGATAGGAAAAAGTAACTCCTCTACTCCCTTTTTTTAATGTATAGAAAAAGTTTTAACTTCTGAAGGAAAGAAATAAAATACTATTATAGTGATAATGTTAATGTTTTTTGTGCTACTAGTGAATATATAAATTTCGCGTATAGCTTTATGAAAATATTTTTCAGTTTGTCATCTGGTGAACTCTTGCAAATTCTCAATACACAATTTTTGTTGTTTATTAGGCACTTAATAAAGTCATGCACCTTATGCTACAATATTATATACAGTGAAAATGTTCTAAGAAAACAAATATGATTAAAGTAGTGTTATAACTTTCCCTGAAATACCCCATTATTATAGAAGTTATCACTTTTGAGTGTTATTTGAATTCCATAAATAAATTCCAGTTTCTTTGATATCAGCTGTTCAGGATCTCTAAAGTGTAGCAAGATTCTGCACGGACCAAAATTTTCAGCCCCGGCCTGTACAAAAACTTTTTTGACCCGGCCTATCCCGGTATAAAGGCGAAAAGTTCCGGCCGGCCCGACTCTTTTTAAAAGACTATTTCTGAAGCCACGTTATCCTTCCGTTAAAATTTTTCAAGAAGTACAATTACTTATGTAAATATTGTATTTTCATATATGTCCTCAATTCTTGAATTCGGATTATCAATATTAATGGCCCACTTAGGCAATAACGTACAATAACATTCATTAAAGAAAAAATAACTTAGACAATTACATTTAAATGTAGATTCAGTAAGAAACTCCATGTAGTTTGGAATGAATGAAAAAGATTGTTAAAGAAAATCATAACTCTAAAGCTCTAGAAAGATAAAACAAAGTAGATTTTTAAAAATATTTCTCTGCATTTTATTAAACCCTCAGAGTAATCGTATGCTATTCTGAGATTAAATTAAATTTCTAAAGATCTGGTTTAAACAGATGTACAGCATCACTAATATTTTTGCTAAAGTAAATAAATAAAATTCCAGTCGAACATGTGCTTGGGGAAAGGAGGGGGGAGGTGGAGGTTGAGAATTTAATCCAGGCCCGCCTCGACCCGGAAAAAGCCCCGACTCGAGCCTAATGCAAGGAAATACGCCCGCCCCGTGCAGACCTCTAGTACATAGTTTCGCAAAGAAGAGAGAAAAAAAAACTGAAATGTTTGCAAAGCTAATATATAAGCGGCAACTCGATTGTATGTTTAGAGAGCGTGGCATTAAGTGAATTTTTACTTATGGGAATGATTAAAGTGATTTTTCTGTCTGTTTTAATAACATGTAAATAGATGACTGTATATTAATATTTAATAATAGTTAGCTTTAGTGTTTTGGACAAACCTTTTTTTACTTTTCTGTATGGTATTAAAGATTTAAATACTTTTTCTAGCATTTTATTTCAAAAATTAGCTTGTTTATTAAAACAAAATAAACACATTGACGAAAGATCAATATATACTCTAATATTTAATAATGGATCTGCAATTTTATTTAATGCTAAATTGTTTTACGTTTTATAAAACATTTGTTGAAAAACATTTGATATTTTATCTAAAGAAAAAAAAAATAAAGAAAAGAAGCACATTGGGAAATTTTAAATGATTTAATTCTTAAAATTAATTTTTCCAAAAAAAAAAAAAAAAAAAAAAAAAAAAAAATACAGAGTAAAATTACTTGATTGAATTATAAATTGTTTTGTTTATTTTTTCCCCTTCTCTAATTTATAGAAATTTATTATAGATTTAAACTTTCAAAATAAAGAAATATAATTAAAAGGTAACATATAATGTGAATTCTGACGGTTTTAGTGTAACTAATCATGTTAATATACAAACTTCGTTTCTGGCTTTATCGAAATATCTTTCTATCTTCACGCAGTTTTCTTATCTGTTGTAGCCTCGTGGATTGATTGTTATGACTTTTTTTATACATTAATCTAGTCAGGGGTCATCGACATTATCCAAGATGTTTTGCGCCTCCACCCCTCAATGTCATGTTGAAAATCTTCTCTTCACAATGTGATGTCAAATAATACTTTTGGTGCAAAGTTTTGGAACATTTTAAATTTTAACATAAACCACACTGTAAAAAAAATCTGTCAAATTGACAGGAAAAATTGCCAATTTTGGCGCCAGTGGAAAACACGAGCCGTTAATTCCCAAATTGGCTCAACCAAGCCAAGCAATCTGATTGGCTAAAACTGATATTTATATAGTCGAAAATTATATTTATTTTCTTATGAAGTAGTGTAATGTAAAATAGAATGCAATTATAATGACTTAAATTGATTTATTTTGTTAAATTTGATCAAAATCACAGTAAAGTAATCCAAAATATTAATATTAACGAAGGATCATATTGCTGAGATCGGATGAGCCAATTTGGGAATTAACGGCTCGTGTGGAAAACCGTTTAATTTACAGAAAAAAGTTAATTTTTCATTAAAACAGTTTTTTTCTGTAAAAAATGAGTTTTTTCTGCAAAAATTACGAAATTCAGTTTCTTTCGCAGAAAAAAACTGTTTTTATTCAAGACAGTTTTTTTCTGTAAAGTAAAATTCTTTTCTGTAAAAATTAATTTTTTTTTTTTTACAGTGGCGGTCAATATTAAAGTGAATAACACTATTGAAAAACGATGTAATGTTAGACTTGTATGGCATTCAAAAGAAAGAAATATCCTTTCTGTAAAACCAATTTATTTCGAACGAAATGTGTACCTACTAAAATAGTTTTAAAACTGAAAATGTTTTTCTTCAATGTCTAATTTCAGAGAAAAAAAGTGATATAGGCGAGTACACGTTGCCTTTCACTAACAAAATTATTCACTTGCTTTTTAAGTATAACAATATTGGAACGACGATACTGCTTCAGGCTCTTTCAGTGAAGGTAATTTTTACCTCAACTGTTTTTTTAACTCATTCATAAAGTCTTATAAGAGATAACATTAGTAAGATAACATGTTTTTTTTTTACTCTGCAATAAAGTTTACTTTGACATCTGGTTGTTGAACTGAAACATTTTATTTTAAAAAAGAGTATAAGAACGTATGTTTTTTAAGAAAAAACATACATTTTTCTAAAACGTAACTTTTGATTTATTTTGCCAGTCATTAAAACAGAGTTGGGCAAATTTGTAATCTCATACCCACAATGTTAATACAAGTTAATTTGTATGTAATTTATTATAGTTCCACGCATTCAAATGCAAAAAATTTGTCAAATAATGGCATAGGGGCTACAGTGCTACAAGAAATTTTTACGGCAAGTAATTTTAATTAAAATTAATTACATGCAATTAAATTGCAATTACAATGCAGATATTTGGAATTGCAAATTTGCCCAACTGCATTAAAAACATAGCCTCCCCATTATTGTTTACTTCAAGATCCAAAATAGCAAAGTAGTGCGCTTTCGTGACTAATTCAAAAAATATATAACATATGAGAATAGCAAATAACTTATCTTCCATAAGTGATGTTTTATTTTTTTTTTTTGTTTATATTTTTACTCTGCATTAGTTTACTTTGACATCTGGTTGTTGAACTGAAACATTCAAAAGTTTCCTTTCTGTAAAACCACAGTTATTTTGAACGAAATGTATCTCGCCTATATTACTGTTTTTCCTCTGAAATTACACATCGTTGAAAAAACATATGTTTGTAAGCTCGAAAAATTAAAAATTTTTGAAATTAAATTTATACTTTTAAAGTGAACTATTTCATGGATTAATAAATCATTTCAAAATTGTAAGCAAGAAATTGCATGAAAATTACAAGGATACTTTTTTTTTAAATTTCACATTTTTTCTGATGGACATAAATTAACAGCCATATATATTTATGTATTTTTTAAAATAGCGGACAAATTTATTAAATTTCTAATTGTCTTTTTCCTGTGCTATTGTGTGATAAATACGAGCAATGAGCCGAGATATATAGTAAATTTATCATTCTCCTTGATCAGTATAGCTGAATTGAAAATATGTAATAGCAAATAAAACTTTTATATTAAAAATTATTTGAGTTAGTTATGAAAGCGGTCTACTTTGCTATTTTGGATCTTGAAGCAAACTTAATAATAGGAGGTTCTATGTTAACCGTTTAAGGAACGGTGGCATGTTAATGAAACCACTTAATTTTATTTCCCAAATGCCACCAGAATTTTTGTATACCCCCCCCCCTCCCCCATTTATTATGTATGTGAAAAATAGCTTTTTCTTATTTCCAAATAAATTTGTATGTAAATTTCGGCGTCATTCATTCATATCAACTATGGAAGCGCTTTGCCCCTGAAAGCGTTAAAATGTCTTAAATATTGTAAATGACTTGCCCAGTTAGTTTATCCGTACCATCTAAAAATATATACATATTTAAAAAAAAAAAAAATCGTTCAAGTGAGATTATTACTCACGCACAGAGGTTTCTATACAACAAATATACGAATTAGTAACTGTAATGTTACAAAAAAAAATCATTGCTAAAAGAATAATAAGACTTTGCAAAAAACTATACAATGTATTGTAAAAAACTATACAATGTATTGTTAGGTATAGCTTTATATACTAGAAAAGTATAGATGGATAGGGCAGACCGGGGGAATGACGCCACCCGGGGTTATGCCGCCACCCCGCCTAGTTTAAAAATTAAGGGCAGTCTGAGATAGTGAATGTGCCTGTCTGAAGTTGACATTGAAATCACCTGAAATAAATTCTGACATAATGTTGCTTGACCTATGTTTTAAATGACATTATTTATATATTTTACGGCGATGTTTATTAAGCATCTTGGTGGTCTAAAAAATTCAGCATAGTGGTTTTTTTTTTTACTGTGTAGCTAAAACAAAGATCTCGTTCAAAGTTTAAATTTGGCATTGTGCTAAACACGCTTCGAAAGGAGTTCCCAAAGTTGCAACGCCGCCTTCGTCCGTGCCGCGTTTTCCCCAGTTAGGTTTTTTTAATTACCGTTTAACCAAAGCCAGTCTTTAAACCCTTCGGGACCGGCTGCTTTTACAAATTTTATTCGGTTGGCACTACTTTTTTTCCCCAAAAAGTTATCTTTACTTAAACAATCGCGAAAATGCTCTAATTAAAGAAACTAAATATTACTTTTCTTTTTTACTGGTGCCTAAAACAAATTCTGTATGCTCTTTTTTGAAGGTGCATATATGCACCCATGGTCGCGAACGGGTTAAAGACACGGGTGGCGTATTGAGAGTGCCACTCAATGAGTTGCGAATGTCAAAATAATTACGTGATTAATTGTAATTAAATTAGTCTATTTTAAACAATTTGACGTTTATTGTTTTTATACTACTACTGATCATTTCCAGGGGTGGGGAAATGCATCAGTTTACTGGTGAATTAATTATCTGACAGGACGAGTTAGTCTTTGAAAACTGCAAACTATTGAGATATAACTAAAATTTTATTTTTACTATTTAGCTACATTTTGTAACTTTCCAAATTACCGCGATGTAAACATGGTACTAAGTTCTATCCTATACTAAACTTTCCTCCTCTTGTATATATTTCTTAATTTTATAGAAAAAAAATTATGAAAATACATTTGTGGTAATAATAATTCACTATTTTTGAAATCGTGTAAATTTTGTCATAACTATTTGAAATTGGTACTACCTCTAATTTTTTTACAATTTTAGTTTTAGTAGATTCGGAAATAGAGGGATGGAACATATTTTTTCATTACATTAAAATGTATTTTTGAGTTCGGCGTTACGAAAGCTCTCACACGAATACCCCACACGAAAAAAAATAGTAATTTCCCCCCTTACTTTTTTCCTAAATATATTTGTGAATGGTTAATAATCTATAAATATGCGATCCTTTATTACTTCTGCCACATTTTAACTTTTCACGTTCAATAGTTTACGTGAAAAACGGCTGTGACAGACTAACAGAGAGACACACGAGTGACCTTATATAATGGTTGTGTTTTTACTTTTTAAGTACGGACCGTAAAAATAAATTTGAACCTTAAATTTAAACAACTAGTCTTAAATTGTTAAGCACCTACTGATCTGTAGCTTTTAGCTATGTTACCTATAAAAATTTACTCTCAAATTTATTTAGTTTCAAGTTAATCCGATGAATAAAATGCGAAAAACCACGAAGCCCCCCCCCCCCCCCCCCCGTCAAATTAAAAGCTGAAACTCATTAAGATAAAAATGGCGAGAAGAAAATATATTATACTTTGTGGAAGCCATATGGAAAAAAATTCCTGGTCTTCCAAAAGAGCTTTATTACTTTTGCATTATAATAGCATATTTATGATTGCTACTTTATACTTTTCCAGCTAACTTTCATAATAGAAAAGAGATCATTCATGAGCTTGTTGAATAACCATTGAGTGCAGGTTTCCCACGACAGTTTTCTTTGTTCTTAACCAGTAGGGAAGAGGGACTCACATGTGAACAATTTTTACATTTTTGACTGTTTCTCAAAATTGTTATAAGCTAGTGAACCAAAAATTGATATATATGAATATTTACAATTTCTTTGTTCTTTTGGTGAAACTTTTGGATGCATTTATCAAGACTTTCTAACTTATATCATCATTCTAAAAATTATCTAAATTTGTTCACATGTGCCCCGGTGGAGGGGTAGTTGTGAGCATAGCAGATGCATATGTGAACACATGCATAAATGAGACAAAAATATTTTTTTGTGAATAAAAACTGTGATAAAAACTAATTGGGTGCCCTCTTTCTAGTTGTGTGAATAATTCAATAAATGTTTGAACCATAGATACAAGAAATTATTCGTAAAATTGTATACCTACTCCTTTTGAGTCACTTTTAATTGTTATCTAACTTCCAGTTAATTAAAACTGTGAAGCAATCCTAAAAACATTGAATTTATAGCTCAATGTTTGACAAGGGTAATTAAATTAAAAAAAAAAAAAAAAAAAAAAAAAAAGCATATGTTCTGTTCACAAGTGTTCTAAGTTTTCCACGCTAAATGAGATACTACAGTAATATTCTTTTAATTATGACTTTTTTTTTTATCTTGAATATTATGAAAGCCTAATCCAAAAATAAAATAAAAAAATTTCACGCATTCTTAAGAGAACACTTTTTTTTTTTTTTTCAAATATCCTTAAAAACGTTGTTTAACCCTTTATGTACTGAATTATGAATTCATGAAATTTTTTTTCTTCTAAAGCCTTTTTGGTGAATTGCTTAAACTACATTAGAAGATTTAGATAAACATTCAATAAATTTTAGAAGGATTTTAGACGAATTATAGGATTTAAAAGAAGTAATTAAATATGAATTTATAGGAATTTTGTGCAATATTTATAACCCCACCCAAAACGTTTATTTTAAATATTTTTTACTATTTTGTAGAATTAGGAAGTGTACAAATATAATGTTCTTACAATAGAAATATAGAAATATTTCCGAATTGAAAAATCACCCCGTCCCCCCTCTCCGACGCCAAGAAAGCTGATAAGATGCAAAGGCAAAAGAAATCATCTTTTTAAAAATATTTGTTTTGTGTAACCCAATAATGCTTTTGGAACAAGATAAAAGTAGGGGAAAAAGGAGAGTTCAGCCCCAGCAGGCGGATTGCGGATTGGGAGGATTGAGGAGGAGGGAGGAATCCACCTTGTGGATAGAGGAGGAGGGTGGAATCCACCTGTGGGAGGTTTCTTAGAGTAGGAGAGGCTAAATTTTTGAGGGGGGCTTAATTTTTGAGGGGGCTTAATTTTTGAGAGGGGCTTATTTTTTTTTTTTTTCGAATCGACTTAGAGTAGAGATGAAAATATCATACTATAACATAGTGAGTTAGGTGTTTTCGAAAGGGAGTTTGAGGGGTCTAAATATTTTAGTGGGGCTTATTTTTAGGGGGGCTTAATTTTTTTTCTTCAAATTGACATAGAGTAGAAATGGAAATGTCATACTATAACATAGTGAGTTAGGTGTTTTCGAAAGGGAGTTTGAGGGGTCTAAATATTTTAGTGGGGCTTATTTTTAGGGGGGCTTAATTTTTTTTTCTTCAAATTGACATAGAGTAGAAATGGAAATGTCATACTATAACATAGTGAGTTAGGTATTTTCGAAAGGGAGTTTGAGGAGCCTAAATTTTTTAGAGGGGCTTATTTTTTAGGGGGGCTTATTTTTAGGGGGCTTAATTTTTTTTTTTTCTGAATTGTCTTAGAATTTGAATGAAGATAAAAATGTCTTATGTTTTCTGAAAAAAAAATTTTGATGCTGCCATCTGTATGCGGTAGTGTGAATTTATTATTGAAAATAGTATTTTATTTTTGAAAAGTTTTGAGGAAGGTTTGAACCTGCAAAATAGACTCTTGGCTCGATGATATGTTGAAGACTTAACTAATCGAGCCAAGAAACTATGTCTATATGTTTAGATTTTAGATGTTTCAAAACAAAAAATTGTATTCCCCCTTCTGTATGCGCAAAGAGAGGTTGGTTTCTTAAGATAACTCATTAATACCTATTTTAACTGCTCACTCTGCGAATTTTTTTTAATGTGTATGATTTTTAGTTTAACTGATTTTATCGATTTTGTGAATGAGAGTTTGATTATTTTACGCACAAATGTATGATCATTTTAGAAAGCCGTGGTTTCGAACCTGCGAACTCCCATTCAAATTTCATTTTTTGTAACTGATAAGCTATCCACTATTCAAACCGCGCCCCGACAATTACTGAATTACTTTTGAACACTATATATATTTTAAAAAAATACCTACCTCTTCCTCTTTCTTACACTAGGGAAGTTAATACAATTTATGTTTAAATTGAAGAAATGATTAATTTTTTATATTTCTTTAATAAGCAACTCATTTTTTAGATCGATTAGAAGGCTACCAAACGTTTTGAATTAAACATTGTTTTCACCAGTATTAATCCACCTAAGTTTAGAATTATACTTTTTCTTGTGAACCATTTCATATTCATTTAATCGTCTGAAATACACTTCCTAAACCCTCTTATCAACGTTACTCACTATCTATCACAAACATCCGATTAGTCTAATCAGCTTTTTTCAACAGAAAATAGCTAATATGTAAATATTGATAACTATTGAAGAGATTATTCCACTTGTTTACAGATTTTAAATGAAAGTTTGAACAGATTTTCTATTTATCGATTATTATAAATTGAATCAAATCATAGTTTGTTATTGCAATAGATAATTATTTGATGATTCTACACTAGTTCTAATGAATTTTAAAACTACTGCTTCACTTCAACTCATTCTTTTATACAGTTTAATAAATTTAGTTTGAATTAAACCATTGGTTTGTCATATATTTCACTGAAATAATAAAATTAATGTGTAAAACCTTAGAATGACGAATTCAAAAACGTAACGTGATGAATCATATACTTTTTAAACATTACATAAAAACCTTTGGATTGATTCACTTCCTGTGAGCTTCCTACACATACTTTTTTATGCCACGTGTTTTTCTGAAATTTTTGCACCAATCATATTACATGATTTGCACTATCGTAATAATTTTTTAACATGCGCACCCTATGATTATATATAAAATTGAATGAAACGAGACTTTTTCATTAGTGTTTGCTATTTTTTGAGTGTGTGAAGACGCTTTTTTCACTTAAGATAATATGGCTAGTTTTCAAGATGGACATTCTACTATGTTAAGCTATGATGTATCACGTTTGAATAATCAATATTTTTCCTCAAGATTAAATGATCAAGACATGGGATTAATAGTACAACCTAAAGTAGAACCCGTTTCAGATGATGAAGCGGAATCCTCCTCATCAGAACTAAAGAAACAGAAGCCACCTTTTTTGTGTACTGTTTGCAGCAAATCTTTTTCACGAAAAGGCAATTTAAAACAACATTTGATGGTTCATTCAGAAGAAAGACCATTTATATGTGACATCTGCCAAAAAGCATTCTCTAGAAAGGCTATTTTGAATCGTCATAAACTATCCCATTTAAAGATTCCTTCCCAACATAAATGTGAATCGTGCGGTGACGCGTTCTCAAAAAAGTATGACATTAAAACACATGAAGATCCACAAGTCCTCCAAAAAGGATAAATGTATTCAGCGTAGTGAAATATTCAATCCCAACTCCGATTTTTTATATCATTTGAAAACTTCACGGAGAGTTAGATGCAAAATTGATAATTCATCCTCTTTAAAAGATATGTTTTTTGAGAAGATTAAGCATTTTAAAAGGCAAAATGCGTTAAACATATTTACTAAAACTGTAATAAACTCTAACGAGGAGAATGTTACAGACTTTAACACATTTTTTAATAGTATTCATTCGGACGTTTTAAACGAATTAAACTACCAGATTCAAGTTAAAAGATCGATGAAATGGTATGCAAGTGTACAAGTTGTTGTATATCGTGTAACACAGGAGGGTGTCTTAGAGATTGCCACACCCTATTTCCTTTCAAAAACTATACTTGAATTAACGAAACAAAACTTATCTGAACATGTTGAGGATACCTTTGCAAAAATTATTAAGTCCTATGAGAAGTCCACCAGACGTGGTTTTAATTGGACATTAGATAAAATATTGAATTTAGAACTATCTACCTTTAAAATATAACATGATTTGAAATGTTTATACCTTTTTTGAAATATGTGTACTCATGTTTTCACTATTGTAACTATTGAAAACGACGAATAAATAATGTGTAAATGAAAAAGCTGTTGTCTGTTTATTTTTGTTAGAACAACTTGTGATTTTTAATAACTCATGAAGTCGTAACGGCTTTACTTACTATTTTTTTTTTCAATTTCTTATCAAATGAATAATGAGTTAACTATCTTTTATTAATTTCATATTAAAAGTCTGAAATTATCCATTGAAATAGTTATTTTGCAATATTTCTAATTTATCATAATTATTTTTAAAGTTTAATATATCACTCGTTGTTTGTATAAACAGCTGTTATTGTTTATTAATAATAATATTATCATTTATTACCATACAATTCTTTAAAAAAGCGTAGAACCATTAACATAATATATCATTAACCACTTTTTTAAAAACTTTTACCTTGTGTTGCCAGTGAATTCTTCAAAACAAAAAAGAATAAAACTAGAATCCTTATCATTAAATATCATACACCACTTATATAAAAATTGTTACTTTGTGTTGCCATACAATTCTTCAAAAAAAGAATAAAACTAAAACTATTAACATTAAATATCATATACTGTAAATATAAAAATTGTTACCTTGTGTTGCCATACTATTCTTCAAAAAAGGATAAAACCATTGACATAATATATTATTCACCACTTAAATAAACTGTTTATATATATATTTTTTTAGACTTAAACTAAAATTAATAACATTACTAATTCTTTTAAGAGTTTATCTGTAACCGACACTGATTTTTAACATATATTAAGGGATGTGCTGTTTCTAAACATTCAGTTTCCAACTGATTTTTGTTCTGACTTCATCTAATGTTACCTTTATTTTTTGAAAATGGGTTCTGTAGTAAATATGTTAAAAAGATCTTCCGACAAAGTGGCTTCTTCTTCAAAGTATCAACGTTTAGAAGAACCTAATGATCCAACTTCCGCAAGTGAATTAAATATACCAAGATTGGAAATTCCTAATTTATTAAACACTGACTGTGGGACAATATCACGTGATTTATCCAGTACTGATTACTCACCGAATGTGAAATCTGAAATCGATATGAATTTTTTTATCCCTAACTTTGGTGATGATACTACATCTTCCGAGAATTCATGCCAAGAGTCAATTTCTGTTGAGGACTATTTGAATATATTTTTCAAAGACATGAATTTTAAATCCGCTTTAACCTCGACCCCAGCTAGTAACATAATTTCCCAAGACGAATCCTTTCAAGAACGTACTATTGACCAAGAGGTTTCTGATTCCCAACCAAGCAACCTTTCTAAAGCAAGTGATGAATTACAAAGCACAACCCCACCTACGAATGCCATTCCACAGTCCAAAACTAGCAAATCCAATCATCCTATTGTATTTCGAGAAGAACTCAGTGACTGTATCTTTTTAATTTTAAAATTGCATAATAGACAATTTCATATTCATATTCGAGAGTTTAAGCGCAGTGGGCTTACTAGTGAAGAAATTCTAACGAAAAATGGAATTATTATGGATGTTAACAGCTGGTTCGAATTTTGCAAGTAAATTTTTTCATTTAATTTGAGATATAAAAGTTCCTCATTTGTTTCTAATAACATGATATTAGTGTTAAATTTTAATAATGCTATCATGCGAATTAAAAATTTAAAGAATTATTCTCACATTGACTTAAACGAGTATCAATTGGTGAAATTAAAAGAAAAAATACATGATTTGAATAAGGAACTTCTTCAGCATATATATGTAAACCATATACCAAGCTTAATTAGGCAGAAATGTATCATTGGTCATATATCTACAGAAAATGAACTCATGTTGCAGTCTAAACTTATAACATGTATTGAGAATAATGTATTAACTATACTAAACCGCATTTTTGAATGTGATGGATGTATTTTTAATCAGAAATCTCAAAGCCCTCATTCCTGTTGTATACTAAATAATCGACAAAAATTTGAAAAACTAGGAGAGATGTTATTAACACTTATAGATTTAGATTTTGTTATTTCCTCATTTTTAAACGGAGTGGATTGTGTTAGTGAAAACTTTTTATCAAACATTCATGTAGAAACAATTCAAAACGAATTGTTTAAAATAAAATAAAATGTATTGCTATCCTTTTTAATACGTGTGTGTTTATTTTTCCAAAGTGTATGTTTATTTTGTTATGTCTTTTAGAACTTTTAATAGAGTGTTAGACTTAAATTTGCATATGTATATAACTAAAGAAATCAACAATTCTTTAGCAATTAAAAAATTAACACAAGTTTAAAATATTAAACTAATAATCTTAATACTATAATTTCTACTTTCTAATATATATTTATATATATATATATGAAACTTAATTATATAAAAAAGTTTTCAATAATAATAATAAGTTTAGAAAATTAAAAAGTTTAAAAAACAAAATTAAGAAACTCATTTAAAAAAATATTTGAAAAGTTAAAAAAAATAAAGTTTTCAAAATAAAAAAATCTTTATAAAAAAATAATAATAATTAAAAAAAAATTAAAGTTTACAACAGTTAAAAAAAAATATTAAAAAGTTTACAAAAGTTAAAAAAAAAAAACTTGAAAAAAAAAAACTAAAAAAAAAAATTAAGTTATCAAAATTAAAAAAAAAAAAATTATAAAAACTTAATACATTAAGTTTTCAAAAGTGAGTTTACCTATTCGTATATGTATACATGCATGTGACTTTCATTATGTTGCAGTTCAATACTTCTTTTTATCCTATAAAAGTGTTAGATTAATATATACTTATAAAAATATTTGTAAGTTAAATTTAAAAAAAAGTAACTTATAAAAAAAATGTTTACAAAATTAAAAAAAACAAAATCTTTCTAAATAAAAAGTTTTCAAAATTAAAAAAAAAAAACTTTTTAAATAAAAAATGTTTTCAAAATTTAAAAAAAAAATTGTAAATAAAAAAAAAGTTTTCAAAATTAAAAAAAAAAATACTTTGTAAATAAAAAAAAAATATTAAAAAGTTTATAAAAAAAAACTTTTTTTATAAAAAATATTTTCAAAATTTAAAAAAAAATTGTAAGTAAAAAAAAAAAAAAAGTTTTCAAAATTAAAAAAAAAATTTTGTAAAAAAAAAAAATATTAAAAAGTTTATAAAAATAAAAAGCTAAAAAAAAAAACTTTGTAAAAAGTTTTCAAAATTAAGTTATCAAAATTAAAAAAAAAAAAAAAACTTAATAAATTATGTTATCAAAAGTCAGTTCACATAACTGTATATGTATCTGACTTTCATAATTAAAAAAGTTATCAAAAAGTTGAATTAGATTGCAAATACAAGTATACAATCAATCAATTAACCAATCAATGATATCAATTAATCAATAAATCAAACCAATCAATCAATCATATTAATCAACCAAACAATAATATCAATCAGTCATATCGATCAATAAATCAAACCAATCAATCATATTAATCAACCAAACAATAATATCAATCAGTCATATCGATCAATAAATCAAACCAATCATATTAATCAACCAAACAATAATATCAATTAATCATATCAATCAATCAACCAATCATTCATATCAGTCAATCATATCAATCAACCAACATTCATATCAATCAATGATTCATATTAATCATATCAATCGATCAATCAAGATACCGAATACAAGTATTCATACAAATAAATCACATCAATTGCAGCTCAAGTATTACAAGTTAGTTTAATAACATTATAAGAAAGTTTTGAATTAATACAATGATTAACTACCAACATTTTGTAACAGCACTTTTACAAAAGCAATGTATGAATAGATATTTTAGTTACAAAAATATTTAAAATGCTTTTGAAAGTTAACAAAATTATTTTCCAAAAATGTTAAAAACATTACAAGCTGCTAAAACCTACAATTTAACAAGAATGAGTTGTCCTATATTTCCTTTCTATTTGCATTTGAGCATATGTATACGGATTCCTCCTTTTAATTATGTTCTGTAGTATACACTTAAAATATATATAGTATATATAAAACATTAAATTAAAATATTCTTTAGTTATTAAAAAGTTTAAAAAATTAGCAATTTTTTAATATTATAAGATAACAAAAATTATTTTGTAATTTATTAAAAGTGAATTTACCTATCGCTATATATGCGTTTCATAAGATAAATCTTCTTTATGTTAACATCCTACCCACATTTTATTTTATAGTTATACACATCGAAACGAAAAAAAAAATAAACAATCTATTATTAAATTCTTCAATTTAAAATTTTAATACATACATACTTAAACATTTATATAAAAATAATGAACTCACCATGTTTGAACTCAGAAAAGAGATGATAAGCTTATCACGTGGTAGATTATGACGTAATCAATTAGATATCACGTGCCTTCCTCGTGCCTTTTGATTGTCTTATCTACAATCAGATTATATTATCAATCACGTGATCTAACTGATATGAGTCTATACCAAGACACTAGCCATTTTCACTTCAGTCATCGAATATGTAGGTCGTATATTTTTTTGAAAGTCTTTTATTTTATGGAATCTTCAGCAACATGACATCAGATATTTGCAAATAAAATCCTATTAAAATCTTTCTCGAAATTGTGAACAAAGATTAATTTTCATATTGTTTAAGTATAATCATTGATTATTTAACTGGATAATAATATTTTTAGAAGTAACTTAAATTTCTTATAAAAACGGAAGTATTTATTGCATCATAAGAAATTTAAGTTACTTCTAAAAATATTATTATCCAGTTAAATAATCAATGATTATACTTAAACAATATGAAAATTAATCTTTGTTCACAATTTCGAGAAAGATTTTAATAGGATTTTATTTGCAAATATCTGATGTCATGTTGCTGAAGATTCCATAAAATAAAAGACTTTCAAAAAAATATACGACCTACATATTCGATGACTGAAGTGAAAATGGCTAGTGTCTTGGTATAGACTCATATCAGTTAGATCACGTGATTGATAATATAATCTGATTGTAGATAAGACAATCAAAAGGCACGAGGAAGGCACGTGATATCTAATTGATTACGTCATAATCTACCACGTGATAAGCTTATCATCTCTTTTCTGAGTTCAAACATGGTGAGTTCATTATTTTTATATAAATGTTTAAGTATGTATGTATTAAAATTTTAAATTGAAGAATTTAATAATAGATTGTTTATTTTTTTTTTCGTTTCGATGTGTATAACTATAAAATAAAATGTGGGTAGGATGTTAACATAAAGAAGATTTATCTTATGAAACGCATATATAGCGATAGGTAAATTCACTTTTAATAAATTACAAAATAATTTTTGTTATCTTATAATATTAAAAAATTGCTAATTTTTTAAACTTTTTAATAACTAAAGAATATTTTAATTTAATGTTTTATATATACTATATATATTTTAAGTGTATACTACAGAACATAATTAAAAGGAGGAATCCGTATACATATGCTCAAATGCAAATAGAAAGGAAATATAGGACAACTCATTCTTGTTAAATTGTAGGTTTTAGCAGCTTGTAATGTTTTTAACATTTTTGGAAAATAATTTTGTTAACTTTCAAAAGCATTTTAAATATTTTTGTAACTAAAATATCTATTCATACATTGCTTTTGTAAAAGTGCTGTTACAAAATGTTGGTAGTTAATCATTGTATTAATTCAAAACTTTCTTATAATGTTATTAAACTAACTTGTAATACTTGAGCTGCAATTGATGTGATTTATTTGTATGAATACTTGTATTCGGTATCTTGATTGATCGATTGATATGATTAATATGAATCATTGATTGATATGAATGTTGGTTGATTGATATGATTGACTGATATGAATGATTGGTTGATTGATTGATATGATTAATTGATATTATTGTTTGGTTGATTAATATGATTGATTGGTTTGATTTATTGATCGATATGACTGATTGATATTATTGTTTGGTTGATTAATATGATTGATTGATTGGTTTGATTTATTGATTAATTGATATCATTGATTGGTTAATTGATTGATTGTATACTTGTATTTGCAATCTAATTCAACTTTTTGATAACTTTTTTAATTATGAAAGTCAGATACATATACAGTTATGTGAACTGACTTTTGATAACATAATTTATTAAGTTTTTTTTTTTTTTTTTAATTTTGATAACTTAATTTTGAAAACTTTTTACAAAGTTTTTTTTTTTAGCTTTTTATTTTTATAAACTTTTTAATATTTTTTTTTTTTACAAATTTTTTTTTTTAATTTTGAAAACTTTTTTTTTTTTACTTACAATTTTTTTTTTAATTTTGAAAATATTTTTTATAAAAAAAGTTTTTTTTTATAAACTTTTTAATATTTTTTTTTTATTTACAAAGTATTTTTTTTTTTAATTTTGAAAACTTTTTTTTTATTTACAATTTTTTTTTTAAATTTTGAAAACATTTTTTATTTAAAAAGTTTTTTTTTTTTTTAATTTTGAAAACTTTTTATTTAGAAAGATTTTGTTTTTTTTAATTTCGTAAACATTTTTTTTTTATAAGTTACTTTTTTTTAAATTTAACTTACAAATATTTTTATAAGTATATATTAATCTAACACTTTTATAGGATAAAAAGAAGTATTGAACTGCAACATAATGAAAGTCACATGCATGTATACATATACGAATAGGTAAACTCACTTTTGAAAACTTAATGTATTAAGTTTTTATAATTTTTTTTTTTTTTAATTTTGATAACTTAATTTTTTTTTTTAGTTTTTTTTTTCAAGTTTTTTTTTTTAACTTTTGTAAACTTTTTAATATTTTTTTTTAACTGTTGTAAACTTTTTAATTTTTTTTTTAATTATTATTATTTTTTTATAAAGATTTTTTTATTTTGAAAACTTTATTTTTTTAACTTTTCAAATATTTTTTTAAATGAGTTTCTTAATTTTGTTTTTTAAACTTTTTAATTTTCTAAACTTATTATTATTATTGAAAACTTTTTTATATAATTAAGTTTCATATATATATATATATAAATATATATTAGAAAGTAGAAATTATAGTATTAAGATTATTAGTTTAATATTTTAAACTTGTGTTAATTTTTTAATTGCTAAAGAATTGTTGATTTCTTTAGTTATATACATATGCAAATTTAAGTCTAACACTCTATTAAAAGTTCTAAAAGACATAACAAAATAAACATACACTTTGGAAAGCAATACATTTTATTTTATTTTAAACAATTCGTTTTGAATTGTTTCTACATGAATGTTTGATAAAAAGTTTTCACTAACACAATCCACTCCGTTTAAAAATGAGGAAATAACAAAATCTAAATCTATAAGTGTTAATAACATCTCTCCTAGTTTTTCAAATTTTTGTCGATTATTTAGTATACAACAGGAATGAGGGCTTTGAGATTTCTGATTAAAAATACATCCATCACATTCAAAAATGCGGTTTAGTATAGTTAATACATTATTCTCAATACATGTTATAAGTTTAGACTGCAACATGAGTTCATTTTCTGTAGATATATGACCAATGATACATTTCTGCCTAATTAAGCTTGGTATATGGTTTACATATATATGCTGAAGAAGTTCCTTATTCAAATCATGTATTTTTTCTTTTAATTTCACCAATTGATACTCGTTTAAGTCAATGTGAGAATAATTCTTTAAATTTTTAATTCGCATGATAGCATTATTAAAATTTAACACTAATATCATGTTATTAGAAACAAATGAGGAACTTTTATATCTCAAATTAAATGAAAAAATTTTCTTGCAAAATTCGAACCAGCTGTTAACATCCATAATAATTCCATTTTTCGTTAGAATTTCTTCACTAGTAAGCCCACTGCGCTTAAACTCTCGAATATGAATATGAAATTGTCTATTATGCAATTTTAAAATTAAAAAGATACAGTCACTGAGTTCTTCTCGAAATACAATAGGATGATTGGATTTGCTAGTTTTGGACTGTGGAATGGCATTCGTAGGTGGGGTTGTGCTTTGTAATTCATCACTTGCTTTAGAAAGGTTGCTTGGTTGGGAATCAGAAACCTCTTGGTCAATAGTACGTTCTTGAAAGGATTCGTCTTGGGAAATTATGTTACTAGCTGGGGTCGAGGTTAAAGCGGATTTAAAATTCATGTCTTTGAAAAATATATTCAAATAGTCCTCAACAGAAATTGACTCTTGGCATGAATTCTCGGAAGATGTAGTATCATCACCAAAGTTAGGGATAAAAAAATTCATATCGATTTCAGATTTCACATTCGGTGAGTAATCAGTAGTGGATAAATCACGTGATATTGTCCCACAGTCAGTGTTTAATAAATTAGGAATTTCCAATCTTGGTATATTTAATTCACTTGCGGAAGTTGGATCATTAGGTTCTTCTAAACGTTGATACTTTGAAGAAGAAGCCACTTTGTCGGAAGATCTTTTTAACATATTTACTACAGAACCCATTTTCAAAAAATAAAGGTAACATTAGATGAAGTCAGAACAAAAATCAGTTGGAAACTGAATGTTTAGAAACAGCACATCCCTTAATATATGTTAAAAATCAGTGTCGGTTACAGATAAACTCTTAAAAGAATTAGTAATGTTATTAATTTTAGTTTAAGTCTAAAAAAATATATATATAAACAGTTTATTTAAGTGGTGAATAATATATTATGTCAATGGTTTTATCCTTTTTTGAAGAATAGTATGGCAACACAAGGTAACAATTTTTATATTTACAGTATATGATATTTAATGTTAATAGTTTTAGTTTTATTCTTTTTTTGAAGAATTGTATGGCAACACAAAGTAACAATTTTTATATAAGTGGTGTATGATATTTAATGATAAGGATTCTAGTTTTATTCTTTTTTGTTTTGAAGAATTCACTGGCAACACAAGGTAAAAGTTTTTAAAAAAGTGGTTAATGATATATTATGTTAATGGTTCTACGCTTTTTTAAAGAATTGTATGGTAATAAATGATAATATTATTATTAATAAACAATAACAGCTGTTTATACAAACAACGAGTGATATATTAAACTTTAAAAATAATTATGATAAATTAGAAATATTGCAAAATAACTATTTCAATGGATAATTTCAGACTTTTAATATGAAATTAATAAAAGATAGTTAACTCATTATTCATTTGATAAGAAATTGAAAAAAAAAATAGTAAGTAAAGCCGTTACGACTTCATGAGTTATTAAAAATCACAAGTTGTTCTAACAAAAATAAACAGACAACAGCTTTTTCATTTACACATTATTTATTCGTCGTTTTCAATAGTTACAATAGTGAAAACATGAGTACACATATTTCAAAAAAGGTATAAACATTTCAAATCATGTTATATTTTAAAGGTAGATAGTTCTAAATTCAATATTTTATCTAATGTCCAATTAAAACCACGTCTGGTGGACTTCTCATAGGACTTAATAATTTTTGCAAAGGTATCCTCAACATGTTCAGATAAGTTTTGTTTCGTTAATTCAAGTATAGTTTTTGAAAGGAAATAGGGTGTGGCAATCTCTAAGACACCCTCCTGTGTTACACGATATACAACAACTTGTACACTTGCATACCATTTCATCGATCTTTTAACTTGAATCTGGTAGTTTAATTCGTTTAAAACGTCCGAATGAATACTATTAAAAAATGTGTTAAAGTCTGTAACATTCTCCTCGTTAGAGTTTATTACAGTTTTAGTAAATATGTTTAACGCATTTTGCCTTTTAAAATGCTTAATCTTCTCAAAAAACATATCTTTTAAAGAGGATGAATTATCAATTTTGCATCTAACTCTCCGTGAAGTTTTCAAATGATATAAAAAATCGGAGTTGGGATTGAATATTTCACTACGCTGAATACATTTATCCTTTTTGGAGGACTTGTGGATCTTCATGTGTTTTAATGTCATACTTTTTTGAGAACGCGTCACCGCACGATTCACATTTATGTTGGGAAGGAATCTTTAAATGGGATAGTTTATGACGATTCAAAATAGCCTTTCTAGAGAATGCTTTTTGGCAGATGTCACATATAAATGGTCTTTCTTCTGAATGAACCATCAAATGTTGTTTTAAATTGCCTTTTCGTGAAAAAGATTTGCTGCAAACAGTACACAAAAAAGGTGGCTTCTGTTTCTTTAGTTCTGATGAGGAGGATTCCGCTTCATCATCTGAAACGGGTTCTACTTTAGGTTGTACTATTAATCCCATGTCTTGATCATTTAATCTTGAGGAAAAATATTGATTATTCAAACGTGATACATCATAGCTTAACATAGTAGAATGTCCATCTTGAAAACTAGCCATATTATCTTAAGTGAAAAAAGCGTCTTCACACACTCAAAAAATAGCAAACACTAATGAAAAAGTCTCGTTTCATTCAATTTTATATATAATCATAGGGTGCGCATGTTAAAAAATTATTACGATAGTGCAAATCATGTAATATGATTGGTGCAAAAATTTCAGAAAAACACGTGGCATAAAAAAGTATGTGTAGGAAGCTCACAGGAAGTGAATCAATCCAAAGGTTTTTATGTAATGTTTAAAAAGTATATGATTCATCACGTTACGTTTTTGAATTCGTCATTCTAAGGTTTTACACATTAATTTTATTATTTCAGTGAAATATATGACAAACCAATGGTTTAATTCAAACTAAATTTATTAAACTGTATAAAAGAATGAGTTGAAGTGAAGCAGTAGTTTTAAAATTCATTAGAACTAGTGTAGAATCATCAAATAATTATCTATTGCAATAACAAACTATGATTTGATTCAATTTATAATAATCGATAAATAGAAAATCTGTTCAAACTTTCATTTAAAATCTGTAAACAAGTGGAATAATCTCTTCAATAGTTATCAATATTTACATATTAGCTATTTTCTGTTGAAAAAAGCTGATTAGACTAATCGGATGTTTGTGATAGATAGTGAGTAACGTTGATAAGAGGGTTTAGGAAGTGTATTTCAGACGATTAAATGAATATGATATGGTTCACAAGAAAAAGTATAATTCTAAACTTAGGTGGATTAATACTGGTGAAAACAATGTTTAATTCAAAACGTTTGGTAGCCTTCTAATCGATCTAAAAAATGAGTTGCTTATTAAAGAAATATAAAAAATTAATCATTTCTTCAATTTAAACATAAATTGTATTAACTTCCCTAGTGTAAGAAAGAGGAAGAGGTAGGTATTTTTTTAAAATATATATAGTGTTCAAAAGTAATTCAGTAATTGTCGGGGCGCGGTTTGAATAGTGGATAGCTTATCAGTTACAAAAAATGAAATTTGAATGGGAGTTCGCAGGTTCGAAACCACGGCTTTCTAAAATGATCATACATTTGTGCGTAAAATAATCAAACTCTCATTCACAAAATCGATAAAATCAGTTAAACTAAAAATCATACACATTAAAAAAAATTCGCAGAGTGAGCAGTTAAAATAGGTATTAATGAGTTATCTTAAGAAACCAACCTCTCTTTGCGCATACAGAAGGGGGAATACAATTTTTTGTTTTGAAACATCTAAAATCTAAACATATAGACATAGTTTCTTGGCTCGATTAGTTAAGTCTTCAACATATCATCGAGCCAAGAGTCTATTTTGCAGGTTCAAACCTTCCTCAAAACTTTTCAAAAATAAAATACTATTTTCAATAATAAATTCACACTACCGCATACAGATGGCAGCATCAAAATTTTTTTTTCAGAAAACATAAGACATTTTTATCTTCATTCAAATTCTAAGACAATTCAGAAAAAAAAAAAAATTAAGCCCCCTAAAAATAAGCCCCCCTAAAAAATAAGCCCCTCTAAAAAATTTAGGCTCCTCAAACTCCCTTTCGAAAATACCTACATCTCTATGTTATAGTATGATATTTTCATTTTTACTCTATGTCAATTTGAAGAAAAAAAAATTAAGCCCCCCTAAAAATAAGCCCCACTAAAATATTTAGACCCCTCAAACTCCCTTTCGAAAACACCTAACTCACTATGTTATAGTATGACATTTCCATTTCTACTCTGTCAATTTGAAGAAAAAAAATTAAGCCCCCCTAAAAATAAGCCCCACTAAAATATTTAGACCCCTCAAACTCCCTTTCGAAAACACCTAACTCACTATGTTATAGTATGATATTTTCATCTCTACTCTAAGTCGATTCGAAAAAAAAAAAAAAATAAGCCCCTCTCAAAAATTAAGCCCCCTCAAAAATTAAGCCCCCCTCAAAAATTTAGCCTCTCCTACTCTAAGAAACCTCCCACAGGTGGATTCCACCCTCCTCCTCTATCCACAAGGTGGATTCCTCCCTCCTCCTCAATCCTCCCAATCCGCAATCCGCCTGCTGGGGCTGAACTCTCCTTTTTCCCCTACTGATAAAGTAATGTATCTATAGCTCATTCTAAACTGTATTACAACTAATCGATGTATTAAATGAATTTTATAACAAGTTATTTTAATAGTATTTATAAGTACCGTCAGCAGGGCCGAAACTAAGAGGGGAAGGCAGAGGGGGCATGTACCCCGGGCGCCAGAACGAAGGGGCGCCAAATGAAGGATTATACCTTTGGAAAGGATAATTTTCTTCTGATGGACTGATGGCTTCCATTATTATGAAACAGTCATTGTAAATGAAGTGTTAGGTGAAGATGAAGGAGCAGCCGTAAAAAGTTAGAACTCTGATTTTCTGGTCCGAATGGGGGAAAAAATGGCCATAATTTTTTTTTTTTTTTTTGCAAAATTATGGCCATTTTTTTTCCCCATTCGGACGACAAAATCAGAGTTCTAACTTTTTACGGCTGCTCCTTCATCTTCACCTAACACTTCATTTATAATGGCTGTTTCATAATAATCGAAGCCATCAGTCCATCAGAAGAAAATAACTCGGTGAAAGCGGAAACTCGGTTAGGCGGGACTCGGATAATCGGGACTCTACTGAATATGTCATTTTAAAAATGATCTTTAGAATATTTTTGTTGATGTTCAGAGGGACCTCCCCTTTGGATCCGCCACTGTAGATTAAGTAGTTCAGTATTGCATATTTTATGATTACATATTTTAAATTTTAAAATAAGTCGCCTATTAGAAAATTAGTAAAATTCTCTTTGTAAATATACTTTGTGGAAGAGGGGGGGGGGGTGCGCCAAAATCCATGTTTGCCCCGGGTACAAAAAAGGCTAATTTCGGCCCTGACTGTCAGTAGATAGTTAGACTAACGAATGTTTCAAGAATAACCGCATGGAAAATACAATGAACTTTATTTAAATTATTTCATACGTATCTGATATGTAACTTATGGTTCTGCGATCAATTTCAGGTGACAAATTTCTACTAACAAATTATATCTTTGGAAAGCAGATTTTCCCAAAACAAAAAAAGTAAGGCGCACCAAAATGAGAACTCGGAGAAATTAAAAAAAAAATCTCTATTATAAATGAGGTTTGCCTTACACTTATAGTAAGATGTTGAATTGTAAAACAAACCATGCGAGAAAAAAAAAAATTGAAACTCCAATAAAGCATTACTTATTTTTCTCTAGAATAACATATTTACGATTACTCTTTTTCCTTTTCCAGATAACTTTCATAAATATCGAAAAGAGAGAGCCGTCATAAGCTTAATAACACTTGGAGAGAAAGTTTTCCACAGCAATTTTCTTCTTGTCCTCTATTATATTATTCCGCCACTTACTTTTTGAAGGAATGGATGTTCCTGGTTTCGAACAAAAATCTTGTAAAAGTTTTTTCTTTCTTTTTTTTTATTGTAAACGTACGCTTTCATTAAGTTCATTCATCAAATTTTTTCGCATTATTTCAATTTAAAAACAAACTTATTTATCAAAATTCAAGTTAATCTGAACCAAATACGAAAATTCTTGGAGATATTTTTTTCTTCCAGAATTAAGTTATAATAAGTCAAAATAAAATTTATATAGAGAAAAAATTCCAAAATATCTTCTTAACTTTGGACTTCTTGCCTAAACAAGCCATATGGGAAAACTCAACCTTTCAAAAGAACCCCCTTCCCTCTCCAACTTTTTTTCATCATACTCTTTGTAATGGTATATTTACGATTGACTTTTTTTGCTTTTCGAAATGACTTTCATAACAGCAGGGGAAAGCGCCATAAGCTTTTTGAATAACTTGTGGTGCAAGTTTCTCAACACTTTTGTGTCCTCCGCCACTCCATTCCATCACTTGTTTTTTAAAGCAATTCTGGTATTCAAAGAAAGTTGTATTAATTTTTATGAAGAGACGCCTTTATTACATTTAATGTGTGTAAACAGTTTCATTTAACGTGTCTGTTTTTTGGGCAATAAAATTGAGAAAAAATAAGATCTGAAGTGTTGAGTTTACGTACTACTTTAAATGTAAAAATTCCAGTTCACTGAATCTTGGCATTTTTATCTTTTTAATGTTATTACTTTGAGAATGTTCATAATTTATAATTTTTGATTGACTTAAATCAGTGGTTCGTAATGCTTTTTTGGACATACCTAAGTACCTGATTACTTCACGGCACAGCTGCGTGTGGCTTGGGTTGTATCCCAAATCGCAAGTTCTGCTTAAAGTCAAGCCGAACCCGACACACTTCAGTCCAAAACGATACGAACTCGAAGTGAAAGAAAATGAATTCACATTTATCGCAATTTTGGAAATATAGTCTACAATTATCTCTAATATAAATGTTATTTTTTTTGTATAAAAATGAACACGTATTCACTCATAAATATTTGAATATATAGTTTTTCCATTTGAAAAATATTCAGGACTTTTTGAAAAATCGGATCAACTCTGTCCAAAAGAATCAGTCGGTACCGAATCAGACATATTTGAAGTCACCTCGACCCAGGGTTGCTGGCTTTTAGCCAGGCCTAAAGAAAGCTAAACCACTTTAAAAAAGCCGGCTTTAATTGAAAAAAGCCGGCTTTTATTTTTCAAAAAGGTAGTTTATAGATAATTCATATAAAATTTGGATTAATTTATTTTTAATACTTATAAATATTTTCTACTAAAAAAAATAAACTTCTATTAAATTTTGTCAAATAAATAAGTCCTTATAACTGCTAGAATGCAACTGTGAAGGCATTATATCAGAAAAAAAAAATTATAAATATTCAGAAGAATACATTAGACTCTAAAGTATTGGTTTGGAATTCTTTATTATAGCTCTACACATACCACACATTTTAAATATTATATGAAGAATAAGAAAATGTCACACATCAAAATAGAAACATTCTTACATACTGATATTTTACTTTTAAAATTGATTAAAACTGTATTTAATAACTGAAATTATCTTATAAAATACTTGAGAACAAACACCCAGTAATAAGCAATTGATATTCTAACTTATAAAAATGATATATGTAAAAAGTTTTTCTACTAATAAGCTGTTATGTAACTTATTCCAAATATATCCATACGGACAGATTAAAATCATAGAATGAACAATGTTGAAAGAGAAATTAGAAAGGATATAACATTTGAGGAAATTTTTAGTACATGTAACTGCATAAAATAAAGAGAACAATTTAAAAAAAAAATTCTCCAAATGAAACTTGTTGTATTAAAATTTTGAAAAGCTAGTTGCTACTTAAAATAGTGCATATATTCATGCGTAAATTAATGCATATGTTATTCATAATGCTGTTTTAATAGAGATAAATGATGTTTTTATTAAATGACTTTATAGGTGATTTTAAATAAATGCTTATGAGAAATAAAATAAGACTTGTATATTAATGATAAAGAAAAAGTATATTAATAATATTAAGTATATTAAGTATATTGTATATTAATGTCCCTTAAAATTAGTTAATAAAATGTATAACTTAGCAACCATTTGTCCTTTTTAATTATAAAAAGCAGTAAAAATGGAAAAAAAGGTGTTAATGTTAGTGTATACCAGAGAAAGCAATTGGTATGGCCTTTTATTTCAATATTAATGTCTTCATTATTGAAAAATTGAGTTATATTGATTTCCACCTCAATTAAATGTCTTTAAAACTAATTAAAAAACACATAAAAAGTTGTAATATATAATTAAAATGCTTTACTGTATAAAAGCCAATTTTGGCCAAAAAAAGCCGGTTAAAACCAATAAAAGCCACCGGCGTGGCTTTTTTTAATTTAAACCGGCTTTTTTGCAACCCTGCCCCGACCAGCAAAGAATTAAAAAGAGCGACAACCCGACCCGAACTCTGGGTCCGGTCGGGTCAATGAAACACTCTGCTCTCTGCTTCACGGGCTGTTTCTCTTATAGTAAAAAATGAATTTTAAAACAAGTCTGTAGCAAAATCCGCAAGCCTTTAAAAAAGAAAATAAATAAAAAATAAACCCTTTATAATAGCGTATTTCCGCTTGCCTTTTTGCCTTTCCACTTTCCATATAACTTTCGTAATAGGAAAGAGAGTCGTCATAAGCTTTATAAATAGCACTTGTCGCTAAGCTTACCATAACAGCTTTCTTCGTGCCTTTTAACTTCATTCACCATTTGCTTTTCAAGCAAGAAATGTTCATCGTTTAAACAGAAAATCCCATTAAAGTTCTTATTATAAACGCACACTTAAATTTCCTTTCATGAATGTAAAAGCTTTCATCTGACGTGTTTTCTTTTATATAATTAAAGTATAAAAATAAGATCTTCAATTTTCTTTAACTACTAAAAATATAAACAATTCGGTTGTTCTTAAGAATCTTAGCTTTTAATTTGTAGTTCCAAGTTAAATTCTGAGAATACCCTTTTCCTATAATTTTGTTATGAGTGAATAATAACGAATGTTATGTTAATGAAGCTTTATAACCATAAGCTTTATAACGAGCATTATTCCTTAACAAAAGAAATTCATTTTATTTTTAATGTTTTAAATGCTATGAATGATTACCGTCAACCGGGGCTACTTTGGTCCTTGCGGGGTGACTTTGGTCCATCCCATAAAAAAAGTTTTTATTCTTTGTATTGAACAAACAATACAATATAATTTGGAGTTTTTGCCCCTTGAAAAATATTTTATTCCCTACTATAGGGTATTTGAATAGTTTGGATTTTTAGTTATTTCATTTCGCATCTTTCTTCAGAGGATAGAAATTTTCAAACAAATTAAATTTAAAAAAAATTGTAATTTTACAATTAACGGTGGGAAAAACACAACTTCATTAATATTATTTTCCATAGATCTACTGGTCTATAACTTATTAATTTGCGAACTTATTAATTTAACTTAATTAATGCGAGTAAGATGCGAAAAAGCATGATTTTTTTCCCTTCCAAAACTGGAAAATTAAAGAATTATTTTTCGTGTACGCCACGCTCTCATGTATTTTAATACCAAAATTTCAGAAAAAAAACCTTTCATAAAATGACAAAATACTATGCTGATTTTATTTTATTAAAATGAGAAAAAAAATAATAAAATTTAACTCTGCTATACTACAATCCAATGGGAATCATGTCAGGCAGTGCACAACACTTTCTTGATCATGGATGGGCAGCGGCGCACCTTAGCTAGAAGAATATTTCGGGAGGGGCTTCAGTGTTAAATTTTAATTATTGTTTTTCTGCAATTAGATAATTTATACAGAAATATTAGTCCACACTTTCTATCAGAAAGAAAATAAAAATTTCCTGAAAATGAAATAGTTCATTTTTTTTTTTTTTTTTTTTTTACTTAAGTGTACGTTTGTAAAACTCCGGAGGATGTTTGAACCCCATAAAATAAAATAAAAATCTTTTTAAAAGTTCCGCGTTAAATGAATAACGTGTTATTTTTTTCTCAAAAGTAAGAAAATATACGATCTGTGATTTTTTTAACTATTCAAAATGTAAATAAGCCTTCTTGTTCGATTAGTCTAATGTGGGGAAAAAAAAATCTGCTGTATCCCTTAACAGGATATGAATTTAAAAAATAAATTTGTATCTTAAACCTATGCATTTACGATTAATGTTTCATTAGCAACTGAATGAAAAGTAGAATGAACTTTAAATTATTTCACAGGAATTTACTAAACCCAATTTATAGCTGTTCGAGTGTATTTCAGTTTGTAAACAAATTAATAAAATTTCAAGCCAATGTAAGTTACAATGCCCCCCCCCCCCCCCCCCCAAAAAAAAAAAAAAAAAAAAAACATGGAATGTTTTTGTTCTCAAAATAGATTAAAATGCTACAAATAAGAGATCCATAATGTTAAGTTTGTTTTCGAATTTATCTTTTAAATTTAGCGTTTTTGTTTTGCATAGGATAGTTGAGCTCGATCTCTAATAGGGCCATTTTTTACTTTTTCGATTTTGGTTGCAGATTTTTTTAAATAAAGGTACTAGGGATGCACCGAATATTCGGTATCTATTCGGTATTCGCCCTATTCGGCCATGTTACCGAATATTCGGCTTGGCCGAATAGCAAACTATTCGGTATGACGAATATTCGGCTTTGCGGAATAGCAAACTATTCGGTTTGACCGAATATCAAAATACTCGGCCAAGCCGAATACTTAAAAAAAACTTTTTAAACATATTTTTTATAACCTTATACAACTTCTACGTTTAAGAGTCAACTTATAAAGATATTCAGAATAATTAGAAACAAAATCATATTTAAATAAAAGAAAATGTTTTTACATTATTTATTTGCTGTTTATTAAGTATTATTTAAGAAAATTAACCAATCACTAGAATTTTCATTGGAATTATGTACAAAGGCAAGTTCCTGAACATTGTCCAGCAAATAATCTGTTTCTTGCTAAGATTTTCAGAACAACGTTTACAATCTCTGAAAATGATTGCCCACTTCAGACACCGATCTAGGATGCATTTAAAACCTTCCTTGCTTAATCAAAGGGAGTAGAACAGTTATTCTTGCTAAGTTGCCACCATATAAAATTTGAATAGATTGTATTATTTATTTACTTTTACTTTAGTCTCTGCCTGACAAACAAATAATATATGATCCTGTACAAATTTTCTTCCAATTTTTTCACAATTTCTCTTTGATTTTAAAATGTTTCTTTTAGAATTTAAGAAAATTTTATTCATCTGTTTTAATTCTCAGAAGAAGACATAAAATTTAAAATTTTATTAATTAAAAAAGTTTTATAACTATCCTCTTCTTAAATAACTCAAAGCCGATTTTTTTCAGCATAAAGTTTACTTGAAAAAAGTTGGAATAAAAGTTTGTTTTAAATATTATGTAAAATTGTTTTAAAATGTAACATTTTAGTGCCTTTAAACTTTGAAATATAAAAGTATTCGACAAGCCGAATATTCAGTATTCGGCCGAATAGTTACTATTCGGCTAGCCGAATATTCGGTATTCGGTTCGCCTGTAGGCCGAATATTCGGTATTCGGCCAAAATCACTATTCGGTGCATCCCTAAAAGGTACTTTCATTTCCGAAACCGGTTCCAAAAGTAAAAGTACCTTTACTAAAAACATCTGCAACCGAAATTGAAAAAGAAAAAATAGCCATATTAGAGATCGACCTCAGCATCATAGAGCAAAAAAAAAAAAAAAAAAACGCTTAAAAATATTCAAATTTAAACGAGAAATTCTAAAACAACATGCGCATTTAACATACCGAGCAAGTGCTTTCAAGTGAGTGAAGGGTCCCCTTAACTTATAAACTTAAAGTAAAATGACGAATATGTGAAGAAATCATACGGAAAAATTCACGATCCTCAAAATGAATGATCCTTACTACTTTTCATTGCTCTTTTATAATACCATATTTATGATTCTGATTTTGCAGCTTACTTTCATAACACAGAAGAGCCGCCATAAGCTTTTTGAATAGGCACTTGGAACGCAAATTTACCACAACAGTTTTCTTTGTGTGTCTTTCTTTTTCCATTATTCTATTCCACCTCTTGCATTTTTAAGAAAGGAATGTTCCAAAGAAAATACTATAAAAGTTTTCGCATTCTGCTTTTAAGAACGCACACTTTCATTACGCTCTATAAATGCAAAAACTTTTATTTAACCTGTTTTCTTTTACTAAACTTAGAAGAATAAGATCTGCAGGTTTTTTTTTTTTTTTCTGAACTACTCAAAATCTAAACAATTAACATGGTCTCCGAAACTTAGCATTTCTACCTTTTTAATGTTGTCTTTAGTCGAAAGTTAAATTCTGATGATGTTTACAACCTGTAATTTTTGTTATCTTTAGTCCAAAGTTAAATTCTGATAATGTTCACAACCTGTAATTTTTGTTACGTTTAACCCATTTTCAGCCAAAGGTGTGTAAACGCACCATTTCAATAAATATATTTTTATGAACACTGTGACGAATATTTTTCACTAATTTTATTTTTCTGCCTTTTTTAAGGGTTCTGGAGACATCTATAAAATATTAGTAATTCAATTGGAACAAACACTTTCTCTTGAAAAAATTTCAAAATACGGTAGTTTTTTAAAAATTGAAACGATTATTGACAAATTCGACTTTTTGAAAATGTATAATTATTCCGCTTGAGATTAATCATATGTTTTTATAATGGATTCAAGTTCAAAGTTCTGTAAATAAAATAATAATAAAACAAATGTCATAAATTTAAAAAAAAATATTAATTTTAAATTTAATGGTACGTTAACGCACCATTGACCGAATGCATTTTATTTCTCAAATAAAATATTTTTCATGCACGAAACTTTTTTTTGTCTTAATGATTGTAATTTAAGCATATTTCAATGAAAATACCACATTTTATAAAATTTCTATGCTTGGCGTAAAATGGGTTAAATATTTTTATTTTTATCGTATGTTATTTAAGATTTTCAATTTTAATGAGTTTTTCCCATTTCTGCAATTTACTTTTCTTTTATGAAAATCATAACAAAAACAGTATTTCTAAGTGGTAATCGCAATCTTCAAAATACATTTCGATATATTTTTTTTGGATTTTAGAGAAAAAAAAAATTTATTTGCATTTTAGAAATGATTAATATGAAAAACTGACAGAACCGACTACCTTTATGGTGTATGTGCTTTAACATATTAAAAAGGTACAGACTATTTTAAAATAATTACTAACAGCTCATTATTTTATTTATTCACATTTTAAAATATGTATTTTAGAGATTTTAAAGTTTTTTTTTATTCTATTTTTTCTGACTGCAAGTTAAATAGTAATTCATAGTACTATATCTATCTAAAAGAAAATTTAGAAAGCTTCATAAAGTTTTTTAGAAAATTTTTAAAATCGAAAATTTAAACACTATTATTACCTATCCAATAGAAAGCTCTAAACTTATTAGTTTTATTTATATTTCCACTAGCTGATTCGCCTGGCGTTGACCGAGCCTTAAATTAGCTAAAATAAGTGTTAAAAAATTATTCTTTAACGAAAATCTAAGTAAAAAGAGCTTGCAAGTAGAGTTCTTCTATTTATTTTATTTTTATTTTCTCATTACCATCGAATACATTTAAACTTAAAAAAAAATTGATTGTCCAAACTCTGAAATTTTTATCAGTTATAAATGGAATTTTTTATCAGTTATAAATGTTTTCGAAGGCTTTATTTTCGGCAGCTCGCATTTTGCAAATTTTTTAACTTTGACCCGGCCCCCTGTCATTATTAAAACTCAATAGCCGATATGCGAGGTAGCAAATTACTTAGCTAATAATAAGCTAGAAGCAGCAGGAGTCGTTCGGTAGCTTCATCGCCCCAAACGCTTCCTTCCCGCTTTTCGGTGTCTTTAATTTGTGCAATTTCCCTTTTAAATTTGTCCAGTTTCAATTTTTGAAAATTTTTTCCCTCCATCTGGCTTTCGCTAGAGAGTCTTTTACTCGGGACGTGGCTGGGGACCTACGAACCTTGCTTCTGAATAAGTCTGAATAAGAAGAGTCTGAATAAGTTGAAGAATAAAGGGCTGCGAACGAAAAGAGGCCGCTCGCCGCGGCAGTATACGAGACGAATCGAATGAGCTATAAAAATCAAAACTTGTTAGTCATTCCTGAAGTGCTTCTACTGCAATATGGCCATATACGAATACATAATCATAACAAACAATCGTAGCACAATGCACAATAACATAACCGCGGCGTTTTTGCATAATACTGTCGATAGTAAAATCCATTACATATCTATCAATCGATTCTATAAAGCACAATCTATGATTGTACTACCCTATTTTTTCCCTCTGATCTATAACTTGGAAATTTCTCTGTTGCTGAATAACGTATAAAGTTATCATTTAAACCTAAGAAATATATCTGAACAGCAAATATCTAGCGTATAAGTAATATGTCTGAAACATCTGCTGTCAAACTATCAACCTTTAGCAATACATTTTTCTCTAGAGCTACATTACCTTGAAATAGAAACATATTTGTTATTTTAATTCCTCCGTTCTGTTGATGCTTATGTAGAAACACATTTTTACTACAACCTGGAACACGACCAAACATCTTTGGAACCTTAATTTTTGTTTCTGGATTATTTCCATTTCCTGGTCTGTTATTTTCTTCCCAAATATTTATTGTACTCATAATTTCAAGTGCATCACAGTTAGTGTGTTTCTCTGAAAAAGTAAACGAAGGAAAAACAGGGTCTAAATTTATTTTGTTACGACATGACTTTTTGCTATCTACGTGACAGACGAAAAATTTTTTGATAGTGAAACTTTTTTTAAAATATGAACGTACGGATATACACGTGATTTATTCGCGCAAATTTATAAATATTCGTAAGTAGATCTCATCTTTTGAAATACCGTTATTTGTCTTTGGCTATTGTCGAGGCTAAGTCATTCTGAAACTTTTTGCTTTTTAAATAATGATCAGGTGAGGGAAAATATTCTGTGTTCCAAATCTGATGAATCAAAATAATGGCCGAAAATAGTTTTTTCTGGTAACAAACTACTTGACAAAAATTAAATTGTGTAAAGCAAATAAAATTTGCTCATCTTTTCAAAGACTCAACTCAAGGCTGGCCAGTAGGTGTGAGGCGTGTTCAACGCTCTCTTATTTTTATTAACTTTATATATATAATATATATAACTTTATATATTATAAGCTTTATTAACTTTTGAAAAAAAAAAAAAAAAATAAGAGTTCTAAAATACTTTGCACTCCGGCTTGACCAGGTGTCCAGGTTTGTAAACGTTTTCGGTAAGACTAAATTTTTTTTTTCTTTTTGAATTTTAAAATTAACTTACAGCTTAGAGCCACAGTCATTTTTTTGCACTAGGGCCCGTTTAAAGGGACGTTAGCTTATAAATGGCCTGTTACTTATAAATTAGTTCACTAACTTGTAATATATCTATCTACATTGTGTTCTATGCTTCAGCCAAAGACAAGATTTATACATTAGCTTGGCAGATGTACTCAGCTTGAGCAATTAAATATTACTTGAAAAGGGTTCTTCAAAAAATATTTAGCTTGAGGCCTCACTCATTAAAAATATTCTTGCTTTACTTAAAAGGTTTGTTACCTCAATTCTGAGAAAGTCCGTACTTGATATTGATTGTAGAAAAGTGAATTGGGAAAATGATAGTTCTATTTTCTGCTATTAATATTAAGTAAGGATGATGGCGTTGGTACAGTAGATGTTGACTGGATAAAAGAAAACTATATTGGTTTTGTGGAACTTGCTTAGATTTATTTAAAGTTCTTAACTCATTTATGCCTAGCGTTCCATTTCTGGGACGTTTCGAATTTATATAAATTTTTATAATTTTCTTCTTTACAACATGAAAATTGTATGACGTAATTGTCTTTAAATGTCTTTATCTACTACCGAGAGATGACAGCATAAGATAGATATTTATTTGCTTAAGGCTGTTCTGAAATCAAAAAGGGCAACTTCCTGACATAGGTTTTAATTTATTTTTTTTTCGAAAATGCATGAAACTGGCTGGTGTTGTTGTTCAGAAACTATATCGTCGAGCTATTTTTTTCATTTTTTGAAAACCCAATAGATCTTTCAGAAAATAATGTCAAAGTGGACGTTTTGAACCAAATTTCCGCGCGAAAATAGAAAAATCACTCAAGAGCGGGCGAAAAACGGGTTTGTCACGTGATGGATATCGCTTATATGGCCAGGTTTTCCAATTTTATATCTTTCCGTTAAAAAATGAATTTGTAAATATGTCAGAACGTTATGAGCTTGTTGAGCAGAGCAGTTAAGAAACAGCCTTAAATGAAGGCTTTTTTTCGGTTTTTATAAGTTTTTCCTTTTTCAAGATAGCGAAATGTAAAAAGTAAGTTTATTTGTATTTTTTGTGTCAAGGATCCAAATAAATAAGTCAATCTTAGCTTGAAGACATTTTTGAAATGCGTATTTTTTTAAATTGCGAAATTATATGTTCAAGCCTATTTTTTATGCATGTTTGTAATATACCAAATATAGGGCGCTAGGCGCAAATGGGTGCATATTTCGATTAGGCATTTAGGGGACAGTTATTTATGTAAAGTCCTTTTCAATATGATTTTGAAATAAATTGTTTTTTAACCTCAAATACGATTATTCTTAATTTATTATTAATAATACTTATGTTATTAGTCTCTGTAAAGAAATATATTTTTTTAATAGGTCATAAAAATACTAATTATAATATACAATATACAATTTAAAAGCTTAATTATATAAATTAAGACAAAACATATAATTATGCATTTTTCCACATGGATATTCCCATATTTAGTAACTTTACATTTTATCAAATAAATTCAAAAATATTTTAGCGTAATTTTTTTTTTGGTATTTTTCCAGTTCATTTTGTAACATTTTAAAGTGATTTTATCAACAAATTTGAGAAAACAAAAATTCAGGCATAAATGGGTTAAACTTCATAGATGTGTAAATTTATTCCATAGCGAATTTTAACGTTTCCAGTTAGCTAATTTCAAAGATGAAAAGATAAGTAAATTACGTATTAATTTCAATTTTCATATTTGTTGTTAAGTGAAATATAGTAAGGGCACATGGGGATTTTTCGGAATTTTGTGAAAATATTCCATAAACTAAAATTACTCTGAAAAAAGAGATTATGTTAACATTTCTATGACGATTTTGTTAAAACCCTTACTTGATATTGATAGCAAAAAATAGAACTATGATTTTTTACAATTAACCCCTTGAGTACGTCGTCGAAAACAGCGAACGGCTTTTAGCTACCATCAATGTTGCCGCATCTGGCGTATTTTTTTATTTAGAAATATTGAATTCACACCAGAAAATTTTGAATGGCAATTTTCTTTTATTTATGGAATATCTATCCTCTTATCCTTCTGTATATATAAAAAAGTTTTGATTTAGAAATGGACCAATGAAAATCTGCGTAGATATTCCCGGCACAAAGCGATATAAGTAAGCGTGCAAACTTAATGCTGGAATCGGGCGTAAATTAACACACTTGCGCCATCTTGCGGACGGAGTGATAACCCACATACGCGGTCTTTTAGTGCGGTGCATATTTTCTAAATCTTTAGCCACTCATGGAAGTGAATTTTGTTTGGCACATTTATTGCAAAATAATGGCGTAACAAGAGGGACATCCATATGCACTTGACACTACAAGGTTTTCTTTGCCTTGTCATATCGATTTAATTTATTAATGAAGATGAAAGAAACTTTATAATTTTAGTGCTGTGAGTAAAAAAAAACAGTTAGGTATTTACCTGTAGTTCATACTCCATCCGCTACGTGGCGCGTGACCTTGATTGATGTGACCTCGCTTTTAATCTTGCGGTTACTTCTTCCATTTAAGATAGGACGCTTACTTATATCGCTTTGTTCCCGGCAGATCGGCATCCAATTTGAATGCTTAAGCATGGCCTTTCTTCGTTAGTATTAAAAAAACTGTTGCATACAAAAATATGAAAATCGGTAGTATTATAGAGAAATGTTTGATAAATATGCTGATGCAGATAGTTTTCAAATCAAAGAATTATTTTAGGAGATATTTAATGCCAAAGTTGGACAATATCGTTCCATTAAAAAGGTTTTATGGGAGCAAAAACTGTACATCGGAATTTAATCAATTTTAGATCATTTTATGCTTCAGAATTTCCTGGTGTGCAGATTGCATTTAGTTTTTTAATTCAACTCATTTTTTGAGGTTTTATTTCTATTTTAAACTCAAATTTTCAGCATTTCGAGAGATATTTTTTAGATATTTTAGAAAATTGTATTAATTTAAACTGTTGCCAACTGTATAAACAGCGTAAACAATGTTTGTTTCAAACTAAAAATTTATTTTACACGTGACTATTATAAACAGAAAATATAAAAAGCAGGAACTCGTTGAAAATAACGTCATAAAAATTATATTTATGCGTAAATTTTAAAAGAGAAAGAATATTGTAAAATAAATTCATTAACATGCGTTAGAAGTCTTAAATAGGAGAATTTACGTCACATTTACGTCACATTACACTTATTACGTAAAATGAACAAAAAATAATGTTGCAAAACAGTTTAAATTTAAAAATTGCGTGAGACATTTATTTGATATTTTAAGATGATCATAATATTTCATTTCTAACAAAAGTATTTTTACGTGAATATTAAAAAGAGAAAGAAAAGTTTGGTGAAAATTACGTCAGATTATAATTGTCAGATTCAAATTATAATTCAATCTTCCGAAATCTTTTTGAAGCCGATCAAATTAGCGTGCTGTTAGTCTGCAGTGTCTGAACGGGGGTTGACGAGCGTAGCTGGTAGGGGGCAGAGCCCCCTAGTAAAACAACTATTAAAACTTACTAATGGGAATTCGGAATGACTAAATACAAAATCAGCCAGATGCGGCAACACTGGAAACCGCGTACGTTGCTGTTGTTGCGCACTTACGCATGGTATGCGGGCGTACTCAAAGGGTTAATATAATGTAAGGACTTTATCAAAATTGATGTAACAGATCTTTCGGGTAAAACCGAACTATTATTATTATGAGCGAGGCATCAAGCTAAATATTTTTTGAAGAACTCTATTCAAATAATATCCAATTGCTTGAGTTGATCAAATTTGTGAAAAAACAAATCCTTAGCTTGCCAATCTAATGCCTAAATCTGATCCTTTGGCTTAAGTATAGAACACAATGTAGATATTACAAGTTAGTTAACTAAATTAATAAATTGTACTATGCTAAACACTCTGCATACATTATGGACACTTCCATAATACGATTGTGTATATTCTGTATTCAGATTTCAATTCTATGTCTGGGCTCAGGTGGCTTTCTGTCGGCTGTTTCATTATAAATACATTTCAATCGAATTCGAACGTTTTACTATGTAAAAGGGTTCTTTTAAAATTTAAATAAGTTATGCTACTCATACATTGGAAATTATGCAAGAAATGTCAGTTTGGTTATTAATTTTTTTGTGCCGATGATATCGTTTAGTCTACCATTTTTATATTAATAAAATTGCATGCATTTGGTATTTATTACTTATTTCGCATTTTAAAATATATATTCAATTTAGTTAAGGGGGAGTTAAGTGAAATTTGGAGAAAAAATCGATTTTTACTTTTTTATATCATTAAATAGTTTAAATTTATATCTTTCCAACGATGTGTCACACATGTTTATCTCTCTATTCTAAAAAAAAGTAACTCCCGCTGTCACCGCCGCCGCCGCCGCCGGTTTTGAATTTTTTGTGACCGGAGGTCTTTCTTCGTTAATATTAAGAAAAATAATGCATACAAAAATATGAAAATTGGTAGTATTATACAGAAATGTTTGATAAACACGCTGATGTAGACAGTTTTCAAATCGAAGAATTATTTTAAGAGATATTTAATGCTAAAGTTGGACAAAATCGTTCCATTAAAAAAGTTTTATAGGAGCAAAAACTATACACCGGAATTTAATACTTTTTAGATCATTTTATACGTTATAATTTCCCGGTGTGCAGAAATAATTTATTTTTTTAATTTGACTCATTTTTCGAGGTTTCATTTCTATTTTAAATTCAAATTTTCAGCATTTCGAGAGATATTTTTTTACTTATTTCAGAAAATTGTACTAATTTAAGCTGTTGCCAAACTGTATAAACAACGGAAACAATAATGTTTGCTTCAAATTAAAAATTTATTTACGCGTGACTATTATAAACACAAAAGAAAAACTTTCAAATTAGAATTAAATAATTACGTATAAAAAGCAGGAACTTATTGAAAATTACTTCATCTATAATTACACGTGAATTTTAACAGAGAAAGGATATTGTAAAGTAATAAATTCATTAACATGCGTTAGAAGTCTTCAATAGGAGAAATTACATCACATTTACGTCACATTACACTTATTACGTAAAATGAACAAAAAATAATATTGCAAAATAGTAGTTTAAATTTAAAAATAGCGCGAGACATTTACTTGATATTTTGAGATGAACTTTACAACTTTTTTTTTTTTTTTTTTTTTTTTTTTTTTTTTGACAGCGCAAATAATATTTCATTTCTAATAAAAGCATTTTCACGTGAATATTAAAAAGGGAAAGAAAAGTTTGGTGAAAATTACGTCAGATTAAAAACGATATATTTAAAATGTTTTATTTAAAAGGACTTTCTTTTCGCTTTGTTAAAAAATACCGGGAGACAAAGACTCTGTTTACTTAATTCATTTTATATTAGATGATTTTGAAATGCCATTCTATCTTTTAACAGCAGCTGATTTTTCCGTAAAATTCCCCAATCAAAGAGAAATGAATAGAAACCCGTTTATAGGGCGATCGCCTTTGTTTTTTTAATTATAATTCAATCTTCCAAAAAAATTCAATTAAAGCCGATCAAATTAGCGTGCTTTTAGAGACTGCAGTGTCTGAACGGGGGGTTGGCGAGCGTAGCTCGTAGGGGGCCGAGCCCCCTAGTATATTAAAAAAAAGAAGTGTTGGAATTTTCATTCATTCTAAGAGTACTTCACAGCTTAATGGCCATTTAAATCTTTAATTGGCTTTTTCTCAAAACTTGGATTTTTCACGTTTGTGTTCCTTTTTTTTCGATATCTATTAAACTTAAGAACATAATTTTTTTTAAATAGTACTTTTATTATGCTATATTGTATACTTTAACACAGGGATTTAATCATTTGTTGAGAATTATCTATTTTATGCAGTGAAATCTTACTCAAAATGCTGATTTTAAAAATGCCTTTCAATAAATAATTAATAATTAATTTTCAGGTTCACTTAGAAAGAAAATGGCCTGTTAAAATACGTAAAGAATAATACTAAAATCACCAACGAGGAAACTCTAATTCGGATGTCGTAAATTTATGGAAAAAAAATATTTTACGAATTATCCTTTTACGAAAAATAAATGTTTTTATGACCACTTTGATTTTAGCAATCAAATAATATTTTTAACTTTAAAAGAAGCAAAGCAATTTTCTGCATTTTTTTCATTTCCTTCATTTTTCTCCTTGCAATATTAGTGCTATACGTACTGCGTTGCAAAGCCACACCGTTACTATATTGCTATTGCGTTTTAAGCTGAGCTTTAAATTTGTCATATTAAAATTACGTAATTTTTATCTTGTACTAATTAAGCACTTCCCCCTCTTAAAAGAAGGGGGGGCGGGAGTACTTCTACGCTTAAAAATTCTATCGAAAGAGTCTCACACTTTTCTATTTTCGATAAGTTTTTCTAATTCATTCCAGAAAAAAATAAATGTAATTGCTTATCTTTCATTTACCGGTAAATATTTGGCAGGTAATTTGATCCGTATATATTTCTGTATTGATTTAAATAAGTGTATTAAGCTGAAAAAAATCTTATATTTTCTTTTATATTTAAATTAAAACATGTTTTTAACCGTAATTAATACTTTAAGCAGATTAGTAAATTTGATACAGTAAGCTTACCTGTCTAGCGACAAAGATAACAAAGATAATGTTTCTAATCTTGTGATGAACATGTCTAACGAAAGATGTTTTGTTTGAGCGTTCCGCAGTGCTGGCGTTGTTGCATAAAACAGACGTTAAAGAAAGAAGGATGACAAAATTATTAGTTGCAGTTCGTTCTAAATATATTTAAACTAATATTGAGGTAAAATTGTATAAAATAAATTTAAATCTAAATAAAACGAATGAGTTTAAAGCTTTCTGTTGGATAGGTAATGATTAGTTTAAAAATTTCTTCTAAAAAACACATATGGATGTTTTCAAAATTTTCTGTTAGTTTTGATAGCTTTTAAAAAAAAAAAACTTGCTAAA